>CM034146.1:611257334-612554162 GCA_019776745.2 Taxus chinensis | reverse complement strand
AAATTTGAAATAATTTATTATCTAGATTTGAAATTTGAAACTTGAATGTGATGGCATTTGAAAATTGGAAATACTTTAAAATATGGAATTTTATATCTTCTTATATATTATGTATAGAATTTCTAGATACACTCATTTGAATGTGATGGCATTATGATAATGGTTAATTATTTGTTTTAAGAAAATTTGGAATGTGGTATGACAAAGGCATCTTAGTACTTGTAATGATGATTGCATACATGTTGATGATGACATTAGAATAGAATCATAGATATGGATTATCATTACTTGTATGTGGATGATGATAATGGATAATTTTTTTACTAATATTTGGTATGTGGTAGGACATAGACATTTAAACCTTCTCAAAATCTTCTAATGGATATGATATGATGACATTAGAATGGATATAGATGATGATGAATGGTGATAATGGATAATTGTTTTAAGAAAAATAGGAATGTTAAAAATATATATGGATGATGATAAATTGTGATGATAATGGATAAATAATTGATTTAAGAATAATTGGAGTGTGTCATAAATTTAGTACTTACATCTTCTTATTAGGTTTATCAAAATCTTCTTCTCTCTACTTGTCAACTGAACTAGGACTTACATCTTCTATGATAACATTAGATGTGGATGGAGACATTAAAACAAATGGATTATGATGAATTGAGTGGACATAGATTTTTAGCTTCAAGCATGATCATGGAATGTGGTAGGATAGAGACATTTAAACCTTCTCAAAATATTCTTCTCTCTATTTTAATGAATCAATTATATGATGACATTAGATGTGGATGATGACATTAGTTTCAAGTACAATAGTGGATGTTGAATTGTATAATGGATAATTGTTTTAAGAAAAATTGGAATGTGTTATGATAAAAACATCTTAATATGGAAAAATTGGAATGTGTTATGATAGAAACATCTTAATACCGATTCCTTATCCAACAAAGTTTAAACTCTTTATCAAAGAATTTTACAAATACAAAAATAAATTAAACATAATTGTAAAAAAAATCAATCAATGTCATATGATAGGGTTTAAGTTACCTCTTGTATTTTAGATGACTATGACAAAGCATATGGAATGAAAATGAAAAACCATCCTTTGTAGCGTGTTGCATGCTAGAAGACCTTCGATTCAAGTAAACTCAACATGAGAAATAGATTAGTATATAGATGGGTGAGTTGCCTGACATTGTCATTCCCGAGATTTGAGAGCTTCCTAGGATGGATGGCAACCCATGTTTTCAAAAAAAAATGGTTGATTGGATTAATGAAGAAACAAAAGATTAAAGAAAAATAAAAATGATAAACTATACATGTCTAGAGAGTAGAAGTCTAGAAGAGTATAACAGTGGAAGAATATGCAGATCTGAACTCTGAATGTCTTACAAATTAGTATGCGACAAATGCATGTAACAAACAATTTTTTTAACATAATTTTGTATTCGACAAATCCAAAATAGTAATTATATAAAACAAAATTTTATAAATAATTGTATTTAAAAATATGTAAATATATATATCTATAAAATATTTAATAATAACAAGAGGTGAAACAAAATTTTGTAAAAAGCCTCCTCAGTCAATATTTACATCTATAGAGTTAATATGAAATTGAATAAATAACCACAATCAATATTTTCATCTGTAGAGTTAATAATTGAATAAATAACCATAGTCAAACAATAAAAGTAAGGTCAAGGAGATACCTATTTAAAGTTGAAACAATCCATTATCAATATTTGATTCAAATTCGATGTTCTCTTCTGTAGAATGTGATGACACACCAATCCAGTCTCTTCGTTGGGAACAATTGTACTTGTAGCTGTATTATTTACACCTCTTCTTTCAGAAAGGAAATTCCAATGCACAATTGCTTTGTCGAAAGGAAATATTTCCACGGAGTAGCGAGAAACATAACACCTTATGTAACTTTCCATATTTTTATCCAACCTATTTTTCAATTTTGATTTTATAAATGATAAAGAATTGAAAACCATTTCGTCCTCCACAGACCCCAAAATCATTATTTGGCATAACTCATATAATATGAAATATTCAATGATGTCTTCTTGTAAGAAATTACTTTGATATATTCCTCGACAGAGCCTTGTAATAGCACCACTCTTTGAAGGTTCGTCTAAAATTTGGTATTGGTTCCTCATTGTTGTTGAAAAAATTGTTGATTGAGAATTTAATAAATGAACATTCAATATATCTTTGATTTCCATACCCTTGACCTCTGAAGTCTTTGTGAAATGTTCCATTATTGTACCCATGGATTTATGTAAATGCTTTCTTACAAAGTCTACATGAGCACCTTCAGTATTCAAAAAATTAGGATTCATCACACCCATTACTTCAAGAATTTTATCTTTGGAGAAATGTTCTCTAATTTCAGATGATAAGGATTCTGAATTTTTTTTAAGCTTTATTCTTTTTTCAACTATAACAGACTCAAAGAGATTACGTGTCACATGAACATCTTCTTGTTCTGATCCTGTAATATCTTGACGTTTTTGTAAAATGTGTAGTGGTATGTCCCTCCATTAACATTGATGCAGAGGTGATCGTGGATATTAAATCTCAAATAGTTACTAGGATTTTTAAGATCTAATAAAGATTTCCAATTCTTGAAAATAGGTGTATCAAAACTATCTTGGGAACAATACAAGACATCAAGACTTTGACATACCATTTTTATCATCCGTATAAAATCCACAATATATATTAATCTCCCATGTGCATGCTTCATGAGTGTATTGATCTCCTACAACATTGGAAGAATACCAACCAATGTAAGAAATGTCTCAAAATCAGTTAAACGGAACAAAAAGTCCCTCACCCTGTCAGCTTCATGACAATATTTGTGCATGAAACCAACCGACAAAGGATACTCCTAAAGAAATCTACATGCAGGTTCATACAAAGAAATCCATCTCGTCTCAACATCCTTCAGAAGTTTTTTGCCATCTGTAACTCCAATTGTGAATTTTATGGAACTCAAAAAATCACTTTGGACTGCTTGCCAAATAGGCATGAAGTTCTCTTATAAGTTCTTCTACTTTAGCAACATTTTCGTAGTTACTTACCATTTTATACGTTAAATTCATTATCTAAGCCATATAGTGAATTGCTAGTATATAATGGGCCACTGTTGTTTGCAATCTAACTCACAGCCCTGTATGGTGACCCTGCATGACTGATGCACCATCTGCTCCGATGCATACAAACTTCGTAGCAATTTCATAATTAGTCATTCCAATAACATCTTTCAAATGAGAAAAAACTATTTTATGTAGGTTTTCAACATTACAGTTTTAAACCTTTTTCACAGCACCCAGCAGATCAGGCGTCCTTATATGATTTTCTAATGTATAGACGTGGATACATACCCATGCATTGTTGTCGAATACTGTCACTTCATCAATTGAAAGAGATAAAATTATTATTTTTTACATTCTCTTTCAAATCTTCCTTCTCTATCATCGAAAGGCATTTTGCCATTTCCCATGCACTACTGTCAGACCAATGAGCCTGAGGTACGTTGGGAATTCCATTATATTGATATAAAACTTTGAAATCGAGGAAATATGAAATCGGTCTTCTTTTCTCTAGTATGTGAAATAAAGTAGAGAACTGTATGAGTTTTGCATGCATATTTGTTTGATTCATCTTACCAATTTGCGATGTGATCGTTCCTCCCTTTTTTATGAGATGTCTGCATTTTTTTCCGTACCGCTTCATACTTTGCTGCGTATTTAACAAGAATGCATTATTTTTTAGTTTTCCACCTGTGTGTTTTGATTTTCTGGCCATCCTCCCTCGTTACAGTCAAATATTGTTTTCCACAATGTTTTTCTATAGTATCCAGCTTCAATTGCATTTTTTGTTGCTTTCCCAATTTCCACATACATATTGTACGTGTACATTCAGATGGGATCTCTTTTGGATTAGATGACTACACAAGTTTGATAAATGGGAATTCGGTAGCCCAATCAAACTTGCAAGTCCTCCCAATTTTCCACATATTCTTTTTTTTTTTCAATGTTTTACTTTTTTGAGTAGAATTCTGAGCAATATCACAATCACTTGGTTTCCTCTTTCGTGAACCATAATTTGAATTTTATTTTTGTGTTCCATTTTTTTGAGTACTTGTATGTGCGATATCTTAATGCACCCTAACAGGAAGAATATCTTCTGGATCTGGCATCTCAACAAGTATATCTTCAATATCTGGCATGGTATCATCGTAGGTTTCATTTGTTGGGTTTTAAAATGATACTTTAACAAAACCACGGTCGGGGGACATCAAGTCCCTCCTCTTTATGGGAGAGGTTCCCTTATTGAAAGTAAACAACAAAGCTTATATACAAATGTACAACTTTCATCTTAAGGCTGGACTTCTGAGATCTTGAAATAATTTTTTTTTTACAAAAATAGCTTATCAATACAAACGAATGGAAGAAATTGAAGAAAGGAAAGAACAAAATATAACAGTAATTTTACAAAATATAGATAGCATAGTATAACCTTATACGCACTGAGAAAAGGTAATACAGAATAGAACCATTCTCATTCACAACATAAGATATCATTTGATAAGCTTAACATTTGACTTTTCCCTTTTGGAAACAAAACCAAAAATTTCCAAAGTGTCGCGACGACCCGTCTTCCTGCTTTTGATGCAGACTTAGCACATGGCTTTACCTGGGCATGAGTGGGGCCATGGCCTGCTTTATAACTTTACTCCTTTTTCTGAAACAAATCCAAAATATTCAAAGTGCCTCGATGATCCGCCTTTCCACTTTTGACTTTTCAATGCAGACATTAATACGTGTCTTCATCTGGGCGCCAACGGGGTTGTCCTTCACTTTTACAATTTTACCCCTTTTTTCCATATTGTCTCAAAACACAAAAAGGACTCACCTTTCTGCCACCACTCGATTTGACCAATCAGGATCCTTCAAGCCATAGGGACCAATTTGATACTTTTGCAAAAATAACAAAAGTGACAAGTTCACCAAATAAACCCACCACGACGCATCCAATTAGAGATGTCCACGTATATATGGATGTTGGAAAAGCAATTTACAAGGAATATATACCCGTCATTCATGACTGTAGAAAAAAATATAGAGGAGGGGAAAAACTCCACCCTTCATGCTCGAAAAACAAATTGCTCCTTGTGGAAAGAAGAACTATAAACAATACTAGGCTCGATGCAATCCACGGCCATAGAAAAAGGATTTGAAAATTTCATTCGAATGGAGGAAATAATTTTCAAGCATCCAGATGGGAAGACATAAATTTTTATCAAACCATGCGGTGTAACATTCCCATTTTAAAGCTTTAGAAACAAGGGAATTTTTTTTTGAATAGCGTTCTCTGTTCTAAATTATCATAATTTAGAACAAACGTTTGAAGTTTTTAAATAATTTTCTCTATTCTAAATGATCATGATTTAGAACACACAGTCCATGCCAATCAATCTCATAATAGATAACCATATGGAGCTATAATGACTCGATGAACTGCTGATCTCTCATTTCATGACTCGGAGTTTCATCGGTCTCTCATTTCATGACTCGGTTTCTTACAGATCCTTCATGTTGACTCAATGTATTATATACTAAGTATGCTTGGTTCTCTTAACCTTTTCAAGGTATTGAAGTGTTCCATTTAAGAGGCCTATCTGAATATTTGTTACCTATATTCATCTGAAATCCTACTTCTTAAACTAGGTGATATAGGACAACGCAACCAACAGCTTGCGATACTTTGGCCAAATATTTTCACATGCTTTGCATGATCATATTCCTAGATGACATACTCATCGACAGAATACATCCTTCACCCCCACTTCATCTGTTATCTAGAATGGTCTTCACTGAGTCATGTCAGTCCTCTTGTCCAAGGCTTACCATAACCTAGATTAGCAACATAGAAAGGTATAAAGCACCACTCGCGGTGACTAAGGGTACATAGACATGCTCAGTCGATCCAAGCCGATTGCATGTGTCTAGTTACCTTTATTCATCATGAGTTTCCCCCTATACGAAATGCATGTCCCTAACCTGACCTAAGGTAAAACTAAGGTCAAGTCCAAATTTATGTAGATCTAGATGATCCAATTTGGAAGGGTGTTGTGACATGTCAGCTGCAACACTTGTGCCATTATGAAGACCCCCAATCTTCATGATGTCATAATACTGCAGTTGGCGTGTACCAACATCCCATGGAATCACCTTATCTAGAAGTACATATCTAGTTAAGAAGTTAAATAATTTCTTATCTTCTTAATTTAAGATTTAGTTTCAACAACCCTATTGATTTTCTAATCTCTTCGATCAATATGGTTGTTAGTCATAAATGACTTATGGTTATCATGTATATTAATCTACAACCAATCCTTCTTCTTGAAGGTTTGTATGTCGTTCTTTAGTTTCTTAACTTTAATTTTGAAACTAACAATCCAAACCAACTTAACAGCAGTAAGACTAACTTACTTAACTTGACCAAAGTTATCCATGGCTGAATTTATATTTTGATTTCTTTATAATAGACTTCATTAAGATGAAGTCTATTTCATGTATATATATTTTCATTTTCAGTTACCTTATTTTAGGATTAAGGTTTACTAAGAAGAGGTATAGATCCCCTCTTTCCGAATATCCCTTGAGTATGATACCCAACAAGATCATAGCGAAATATTATTCCGAAGACTAATTGTCTTTCCTTTAACATATGTTAGTTAGGTCCAGTGCAACAATTCACTTATACATAAATCATATGTAACTTTACTCTTCTATTAGTGTCAATTATTAATCCATATTGACCTAGTTGAATATTCATCTGTACATGCCAACTTAGTTGCATTTGAGAGAAGAATAGAGTATCAACTCCCCCCTCTCTCTATTTCATTTGAGTACAGCTGAAATGATTCAAAATAGATAGGTTTATGAGAGAATAATAATAAGTTTACGATCCCCTTTACAGTATGCCCAAAAGATAATGACACATCAAATATCAATAGCACTCACTCCTTTTTCATTGATCAAACAAAATACATATTTTACAGGTCTAAAAATTTCATACATCTTTAATGTCATTCTACATTGATAAATTCAAGTATAATTTACAACTTTTCCATTTTTCAAGTACATCTCAAAAGAATAATAATTCCTCATTAAAAATGCATCCTTTAAGTAAACATAAGAAGCATCATAAAATACCTTGTCTTCTTTTGTCACTTACGAATCCATATGCAAAAATTGCTAGCACGGGTTAGTTCATCGAATTGAGCATGATAAGCACTAAACATTAAAACAATGTGCTTTTGACTAACTGTCTCATAAAAAGAAATATGATTTTATGAAACATTTAAGCACTTTAGATAGATATCTCATAGAGGAATAAGAATCATAAAGGGAAGAACTGAAGGGGTAGTCACATTACATCAAGTAAGACTCAAGATCAAATCAGCACTCTTCAATCAGTATTTTCATAATAAAAATTATATCAGATAAGTAATAGTCAATTTCAATTACTTATCTGCTTCATACTATAGATAGATATAGTTCATTCTGGATTTAACAAATGTTCAAGAATATTATTAACTCAAACAATTCTTAAAATAGAATTATCTAAAGAAGTAATGACTTACAATTCGTAGCACAAACATACTCTTCATACCATACCAAAAACTAATTTCATTCCATCTTTAAGAAAGGGATTTATGATGGATCAAATACATTCCTAAACAAAAATTCCTTTCCCTCTATTACTCACTCGGCTTCAACCAGGTTTAATGCAGAAGAGGGAAAGTGAACAAATGCAATTTAAACAACCTTTGTCATCCTTCGGAATTCAATGAAAACAACATTGTATTCAACAACTCAGAGAGATAAAACAAAATGTAATTTTTTTTTTCAGATTTTGAAGAAAGAACAACAATGAATACCCTACTCAGAAAGAGAGGGGATCAAAATATTCCTTTCCAAGAATAAAAGTGCATATCAACATAAAAGAACCAATACAAACTTCACCAAACAATCCTTTAAATTTTGACCAAACATCGAAGTCAGAGAACTATTTGGATTGACATAGACTAAGTAGCATGTAAGTTGAATACCCAAGAAGAATAAGGTCCATTCAACATATGAAGAAACATATACATCTTTGTATTAACTATGCTAAGAGAGGGAGGAATTTTGGGTAAATAGATTCAACATTATTACCAAAAAGCACAACAACTAAGCAATAAAATTCCTCTCACGTTGATAGCTTCCACACTACAAGTAAAGCTTAGTCCTCCTATGCATGATATAAAAACAAGATTACCATCAAGTCAACACGGATCTCCCAACTGATGAAAATAATCATTGGTAAGAAGGGATAGAACCTAACCTGGTTTGATCATAATGAGGGACAACAAGGAGGCTTAACCTCCAAATTTAGAAACTCGAAATAAACTCAACAAAAAGGAGAAAACCAAAAACAACATCAACTCATTTCCTTAAATAATCAAAACTGAACTTTTATCTAGTTCTTTTAAGGTAAGTTATTCCTTCAGTAACCAAATGTATTATAATGCACAAGTGAGTAAACCCCAAAATGCCTTCAAACAGTTCCAGAAGAAACTCAAATAGAAATTTATCTAATTTGAGAAAGGGTGAACAATTTCGTAACAACATTCTTCCATAGTAGGAACTTCTATCAAACATTTCAACAGGTACATAATAAGTCACAAACGTTGCCCATACCAAGCACAACACGAGGTAAGACTCCTTTATTGTTATTTTCAACAAGTTTAATTCCATAAGACAGAGGCTCCCAAATACCATGACAGTGAAGGATCAAACTGAAGTGACATAACCCAAAGCAACTTCAAGAATGTAAAGGTTATCTTCTTTTAAGGCAGTCTAACAGAGATTCACCACGCAAATGAGAAAGGATAAGAAGTAATAAAATCATTTCTATTACATTCAACAAATGTAAATCTGCAAAACGTAGAATCCAAATAGTCATTCCAACTTAGCTTAATAGAAATAACAAGTTTCAGTAAGGGACACAACATTTCATACTTTCCTTTTTAGAAGAAAACAAACCAATTTCAATTCTTTATGAAATGATTTTTCCTTAATCCATTTTGCACAAAAAAATCAGAAGTCCAGACGACTTAAGAAACATTCTAGTTTCAATAAGATAAACATGATTTACTCAAATATGCATCAAGAAAATTCCCATTTTGCATCTTTTCTAAACAACAAACTCAAGCAGAAGATCACAACCAAAAATACACCAAGGAATTTCCACAAAATCATTCATTTCAAAGAGCAGAGTTCTTTTAATGAAGATGTTTAACAAAAAGTAGAACTATTTAATAAGAAGAGCCTATCATGCCTGATAGTGTTCTCTTTTGATTTGTAGAAGATCTTCAATCGAGCCTCCCAAAAATCTCTTCTTTCCAAAATAATGTCAACAAACAACTCTCCCAACTGCCTCCATGTTTCCACAGGTTCAGAAATAGTTCGAGGATGCTCAAGATCACTATGGATTGAAAAAAATAGACTTTTTGGTTTGAAGAACCAAAACCACATGCAGAGCAAAAAAACCAGAAAGACCAGAATGACCAAAAACTTCGACAAAATCCCCTTCTCCTCTTTCCTAGGAGGTTTCTTCACTGAAATCAATGCCATTGAATGCAAATTCCCTCTCTTTTCTTATGCCACCGCCACTTCAAATTCGGCGAAGTTGATTTTAAAGTTTAACATGCATTTAAATTTAGCAATGATGTCAGCTAGGCATCCTACCTACCTTCCTTTCCTCTACCAAACTTGGAGAATTAAGATGTAAGGACTGAGATTTAATTCTCATTAATACCCTAGAAACCACTGCCACCAACCTTCCATTTTCCACATAACCCATAGGTCCCCTTTAGGCTTAGTAATAGTTTAGGTCACCTTAGCATTGGTTAGGTTTTTCCACCTTAGTTCTTAGGTTAGTCCAAGAATCGTAACCTTATAACATACCTCCTTAGGTTAGGTCATCACCTTTTAGATTAGAATTTATATAAGGTAGGAACCACAGCCTATTTTTTGGCATCAACCAAAACAGTTTAGTAATAGGTCCTAGGTAAGTATTATTACCTTAGGTCACAAATCCAATAGGGCAACATTATAGTTTGGGTCAGATCCAAATAAGAACACACATTCTGACCAAGGTTAAGGCATTTGCCTTATTAGTCCACAACAGATACTTAATCTCCTCATGCTGATTAGCATTACAAAACTTTAATAAAGGAGGTCCAAATTTACAGTTTGCAGCATGATGCCAAGTAAGGGCACTTGAAGCTAGGTCCTTCACAATTTATAATAAAATATTGCTCGGTTCCATAATATGTTTCATTTAGCATGTCAATTAACAAGATGCCAATAAAGAAGAACTGAAGCATACCTTGGATCAATGAAATTGATTCAAGGTGTGCTGTTAACATATGGAAAATGTGAAACAATAGTATAGATTTACAACCTATATTTCACATAGTATAATGGTTTCGCTTCCAAGTAAACAAAATTACAGCTAGCATGAATTCTGAACAATAATAACTTATCCATTACAAATGTGATTTTCAACGTCAAAAGAATACACCTTCCTAAGACAAATCACATGTCAACATTTACAATGTCAAAAGTGGAAGTCACAATAGTAATGGTCATGACCAAGAGGTTACATGCGGATTGTAAGATTTTAAATTAACAAGGTGAGATTGTAAATGAGCACCAACTTCTTCAAAGCACGAATTTTTCTATCTCTCCAGACTTCTCATTTTGCTAAAACATCTCTCAAAGACACCAACTCAAAATTTTCGAAACTTGACTTGAAAAATGAGGGGAAATTTGAGGGTGACAATAGTTGGCTCTTTCTGGGGATGACTTGGCTGGGACAGAGGAACGAGGCAAGATCAAGAACCATAGAAAAACTATGGGAAAGCAGACCATTGCCTTATCCATTAGGAAAATAGAGTCAAAGGTGAAGTAATACAGAAGACAACACACACGGAAGGGAAACAAACCAAAAAGGAAAAACAAAACACTGAACACAATATACACAAAAGGACTGCCTAATCACCTAGAACTTGAACAAATTCAAATATTTCCCACTATAAGGAAGTGGGAGAGAAGATCCATCCATATAATCCAAGTAGAAAGAATTTTCTCCAGCAAAGTGTCTGATTTTGAAAGGACCAATCCAAAGAGAATCAAACTTACCATGGCTTCCTCGAGGTTCATGTCTTTTGTCCCACAGCAGAACAATCTCTCTCACTTGAAAATATCTAGGCCTATCCTTCTTATCAAACAAAGCTTTCATTTTTAGTTGATGAGCTGAGATCCTATCAAAAAATTGCATTCTATCTTCATCCAACTTTTGAAGATACATGATCCTCTTGTCCAAGGAACTGATGAAACTTGAATCCTCAATAGCCTTCATTAAGTGCAAGGCTAGTAATTACACTACTATTGGTAGTCAAGCTTCAACACCATACACCACCTGAAATGGAGACATCCCAATTTCTCTTTTGGGTGTAATTCTATCTACCCCGAGAGAATCATAGAGCTTCTTGTTCCAATTCTTTTGAGATTCATTGAAAATATTCCGGATGATGGTTACCAAATTCTCATTTTTTTATTCTTCTTGTCCATTCCCTTGGGGGTAATAGTCTGAAGAATGAGCAAGGGAAATTCCATAACCATAGCAAAAATCCATCATCTTAGAAGAAGAAAAATTTGAAGCATTATCAGTTACAATTTTTTTTGGTACCCCAAACCTTATCAAGATGTTCTCCTTGATGAAATTACACACCACCTCAGAAGTAGTGATTTTGACCGGAATAGCCTCTATCCACTTTGTGAAGTAATATATAGCAGTTACTATGTGAGTATTTCCAACACTGGAAGGTGGGTTAAGAGTTCCAATGAAATCCAATCCCCACTATTGAAAAGGCTCATCAATCACTACTGGTTTGAGTGGTAAAGTAACCAACTTAGGTCTCCCAACAAAATTCTTACAGGATTCACACTTACCTACCCATTTTGATGCATCTTTGAAAAATGTAGGCCAATAGTACCATGCACGAAGGATTTTATGGGAAGTGACAACAGAAGGGAAA
The DNA here is from genome assembly GCA_019776745.2 of Taxus chinensis. Lineage (NCBI taxonomy): Eukaryota > Viridiplantae > Streptophyta > Pinopsida > Cupressales > Taxaceae > Taxus > Taxus chinensis. The sequence goes on along the minus strand of CM034146.1, from coordinate 612,541,969 downwards.
TGCCCTCCACAATCCTGATCATGAAAAGCTGAAAACAACTTCTTTTATTGCTCTTTGTCCACACATTTAAGGAATCTTCCATCAATGCCTCGCTTGAACAAAGCATTTTCCCATAATACATATTATGCAAACCTTAGCTTAATAGCTCTCTTTTCCTTAGCACTCAAATGGGATGGAAACTCTCCATAAGTAAGAAAATGTGCAATATCAACATACCACTCATCTGTTGAACCGAGGAAGAGAACAACATGAACATCAACTGCTTCTGTGGAAAATTCTTCATTAGCCCCTTCAACAATAAGCCCCTTCAACAATAAGCTCACACAAGCCTTTACCCTAAACTAGCTTAGTTGGATTGATATCAAGGTCATATTCTTGGACTTTTGCTACCTAATTGACTCTCTTAGTTCAAAAATCCTATTGTGTAACAATAAAATTGATGGTTATATCAAGTACAAGCACAACAAAGTGAGAATTAAGAATATAAAAATGAAATTGCTTGACATCTTTGACCACTGCAAAAGCATGTTTCTCCATCATAGTATATTTCAATTCATGAGCTTTCAGAACATAGCTCATGAAGGCAATTGGAAGTTCATGATCCTCATAATTTTTTTGAGTTAGCACAACAACCAAGGTTCTCTCTGTAGCATAGCAGTATATAGTAAAATCTTTGCTAAAATTAGGACATGCTAAGATGGGAGTTTTAGCAATGGATTTTTTGATACCTTCAAATGCTTCTTTAGCTTTGGAAGACCAACCAATTTTTTTCTTTCCTTTCATCATGTGAGCAATGCTCATAGTCAATTCTGCAAAATTAGGAATGAATCTTCTCAGGAAGTTTATCTTACCAAAGAAAGAGTGAACACCCTTTTTGCTTGTGGGAAGAGGAATCTACTGGATTTCTTGAACTCTTTCTGGATCTATCTTGATTCGTTATTTGGAGACAATAAGCCCCAACAACTTTCCTTCAATAACACAAAATACAAACTTCTTAGGATTGAGAGAAACTCCATGTTCTTTGCATTTTTGAAGAACTGTTTCCAGATGCTAAAGATGATCTGCCCTTGTTTTGGAAAAACAGTCAAATCATCAAGGTACACAATAATACACTTTCCCTTTAGATTGCTAAAATCTAAATCCATTGCCCTCTGAAAAGTGGCACCAACATTGATAATACCAAATGACATTCTTTTGTAGGAAAAGGTGCCCCAAGGGGTTGTAAAAGCGGTCTTGTGCTGATCTGAGGTATTGACTTCCACTTGATTATATCCAAAGAATCCATCTAGCATAGACAACATCTCAGAGCCTGAGACATCTTACAAAACTTGATCCATCATGGGGAGTTGGATAGTTACATTTTAGAGAGGCCTGATTCAAATTCCTGAAATCTACACAGATGCGAATCTCTCCATTCTTCTTTCGGGTAGGCACAATGTTGGTAATCCATATTGAATGATGTATAGGGAAAATAATCTTGGCTTTTAGTAACTTCTAGATCTCTTGAAAAATAGTATCAACAACCTTAGGATTGTACTTCTTTTGCTTCTAATTGAAATGTTTGATCCCAGGTTTCAGAGGGATATAGTGTTGCATCTCCTTTGGTTGAAAAGCCTTAAGATATTCAAATGAATATGCAAGAACATCGACATACTTTTTTAATAGGTTTACTGATTTATTTTTCTCTTCTTGAGAGTAGTATTTTCCAATATTCACCACCCCGGGTTCATCATTGCTTCCAATATTGACCTTCTCATACTCAAGAGATTGTCGAGTCCCTTGAGAAGCTTCAAATTTGATGAACCTATCATGTTTGTCAAAAATATCTTCTAGAATCACAAGTCCTTTGGGAATATTGTTACCCTTCAACTTAATACAGCCATCCTGATCCACCTCTTCCTTGATATCTTCCTCATTAAGGGGCACATGTTCTCTAGGAAGAGTTTCACTTCCTTCAAAATATAACTGATTGAAGTTATCTTTAAGCTCCAAGAAAGAGAGAAAGGGTTTATCATCATTGAAAACCTGCCATTTGCTTGCATTATCCAGCACACTAGGTGTATGAATCATTTCAATGGTAAATTTCTCTTGAGACAAATCTGGATGAGGAATCAACAAAGATCCTGAGACAACTAGAGAATCAGCTCTAGTATTCTTTTCTCTTGGCACAACTTCAATTGAGAAAGCATCAAGGAATTCAATGGAATCCCAAACAAGATTTCTATAATGTTTCAATCTCCTATTCTTGACTTGGTAAAGATCCCTTACTTGTTTCACAATCAACTCTACATCACCATGAACACAAAGAATATTTACTCCTATTTCTTTTTCCATGCTCAACCCAAGGATGAGAGCCTCATACTCAGCTGTATTATTTATATTTTCAAAATGAAGCTTGAAAGAAAATGGATGAATCTTCCCTTATGGAGAGATTAAAACCACACTAGCTCTAGAACCAGCTGAAGAGAAACTTCCATCAAACTCCAAAGTCCAAATGCCATTGGGATCATGAATCACTCCCTTAGGAAGACTTGCCTCATCCTCTGACATGATCATATAGTTGCCATTCCCTATATCTTCATAGAGTATTTGTGCTTTTGGATCATCTGTCTTTTGCACAATATACTTAGTTTACTTTTCTAGTAACAACTTTCTTAATTTTCTATTGACCAGGATCAAAGCATGTGACCAGTCCATTTGAATTTCACCTCTTACCTCTTTACAAAAATTCCTATTCAGCAACATACCATATGAGGGAGGAATATCAACAACCAAAATAGTGGTTGTAACCCTTTTCTTTAGAAAATAAGTGAAAGCTACTTGTGCATCTTTAATCCTCCCAACCAAAGGCACTTCTCTACTCTCCATGGAATAGTAGGAACCAAAGGTACGTGTTAGAGTCAGGCCCAAAGCATGAGCAAATTTTGTAGGCATTACATTGTCTGATGCTCCTGAGTCTATAACACAATTACTGAGTTTATGGCCAGCTATGAGGAGAGTCACATAGAATGGTTCAATTTTCTCATTAGGGGAAGTGACTGTAGCCACAAGGCTTGGTTGAGGTGAGGAAGAACGAGTGGGAAAAAGACTTTTAGAAGTATTGGATGAGGCTTTGGATTTTGAATTAACAAATTTTACCATTTTAGAAAAGGATTTTGGATGGGTTTGGTAAAAATCTGCCTCTGAAATTTGGATTTTGGTCTTTTTGAGGTGATCAATAATATCAAAAGACTCGGAGGTGGATGGGTCATCACTACTAGGAACAAGAGACACTTTTGATTGATCAAATTTAGGAATTGAAGGCTAAGAAGTTTTGGAAACAAAGGTAGAAGAAGGAGGATTAGCATTACTCGCCTTTTGCGTGGAGGAAGTGGGAATAAGAGCTCCTCTTCTTACAACCACTAGAATAGTTATAGGAAACTCCTTGGATTTCTTAGCATCACTTTTTCTTTTCTATTCATTTGCTCCCAAATCATAAAAACATATGACTCACTATTCATCTCTACCACTATTTCATCATATTCATCTTCGTCATCCATACCTTCAGTGGCAAGGAAATGAACTTGAGATCCACCAAGCTCTTCCAGTTCTTCATCAACCTCTTCTTCTGATTGTTCATAGAGTTCATTAAACTCCTCATCATCAGGTTCTTGAACTTCACAAGTTGTATTGACTGGAACCTTGATAGGTGGGCCTTCAATATCCAATTTATCCCAAGGAGGTAACCGGTTCCTAAGCTAAAAATTTCTTCTTGGAATATATTAATAAGGAGTATGTTGAGCCAATTAATTTTTGATGGCAATGAGATCATTTGCCAACTTCTACACTAACTGATCTAAATTGGTTCCAGGAGAGGAAGAGGAGGATGCTTTAGACTTGGAGGGTTCTCTTTTCAATTTACCAGACATGATTAAATCATCCTCAACACTGATAGCCAAACGCTGATCAACATCTATAGCTACAAGGTTAGCTCTCCTTAGTGCATAGCTTACTTCAGGTAACTAAGCATTAAGGAAGAAGAATTTTTGGATTTTATCTACAGGACAAGTGTTCTGTGGAATTTTATGAATGAGCTTGTTGAATTTGGTCACAAATTATCTCATGGTCTCATGTGGTTCCTTCTTGATATGAGAAATTTAAGCTAAGAGAGCGTACACATCTTCAACAGGTTTGAAACGTTGCTCAAACTGAGTTGTCAAGGTGGTCCAATTAGTAATTGACCTAGCAAGAAGATGATAGAACCAATCAACAACATTATCCTGCAATGTTTCTATAAAGATCCTGATAGAAATGTCTTCATGCTCAATCCCAAGAATCCCAAATGCAACGTTGAAGGCTACAATGTGTTCATCTGGGTGTACCTTCCCATCACCTTGGAATTTAGGAAAGTGTTTCCTACTACTCTTGGGTAACTCATGAAAGGTTGAGGAAGAGCAAGAGGCCCAATCTGTTGTCCCCAAGGTAGAGGTACTGCCATATGTGGAAATAGTGTTTGAAGGGGAACTAAAACACCAACAAGTATCAGAGTAAGAAGATTAGGATTGAGTTGTTCTCGAGGAATGTTATTCTTGGAATTTCTGTCTTTAACAGGAGGTATGCTTGCAGTATGAGTTCCTCTATTCCTTCTTGCTAGAAGAAGAGAGAATTTTTGTTGCTCCAGAAGTTGAAAATGAGAATCTTCAACCCTGAGAGATTTCTTCCCATGTGTATATTGTAGAGTCACCAAACTAAAAAAATGATCTTGAAGTTGTTTTAGAAAGGGATACGTTGAAACGAAATCCCCAACGGAGTCGCAAAAAACTATTGGGTTTTAAAATGATACTTTAAAAAAACCACAGTCAGGGGACAACAAGTCCCTCCTCTTTATGGGAGAGGTTCCCTTATTAAAAGAAAACAACAAAGCTTATATACAAATGTACAACTTTCATCTTAAGGCTGGACTTCTGACATCTTGAAATGCTTTTTTTACCAAAATAGCTCATCAATACAAACGAATGGAAGAAACTGAAGAAAGGAAAGGGAAAAATATAACAGTACTTTCAGGAAATATAGATAGCAGAGTATAACCTTATACATACTAGACAAAGGTGATACAGAACAAAATCTTTCTCATTCACAACATAAGATATCATTCCATAGACACAAATTTCTAGAAATAATATCAATAAGAACACAAAGTTTCTTATTCCAGAAGATAAATGATCCACAGATTTTAGGAAAGCAAGAAGAGACAATAAATGAAGATAGAGAGAAAGGGGAAATTCTTCTGTATTGATTGGTTTCGATTCTATTTACACTTCAAAAGTATTAGAGTCCAACAACTACAATGAGCCAAGCTCTTACATTTATAAATGAAGAAAAGAGAGGAGAAGAAGAGAAGGAAAGAAATCTGATTTGGAAGCTCAACCACTAACCAGCAATGCCCCTACAAATCCGCCTACAATATGTCAAGTTTGGTCTTGCATGTCTTTGGCATGCTGAAGAAGGAAGGATGGAAGATCAAATCACATATTAACGGCGTGAAAGAATTTTTCCATATTTTCACCCAAATAAAGACATCCAATCGGTTCTCCATGTCATTTTGCGTGTAGCAGACATCGAGAGATTTCCAAAAAATCCTCTCTTGCCAAAATCTGAGCTTCTAGTTGAAAGATATGGCCATTTTAAATTCTACATCCAGCTTGTACAAGAATGGCAAAAATGCAGTCTTTTGCAAAACGGATCCGCGGGCTCGAAATTCACTTTTGCACCTTTTACAAAAAATGCAAAATTACAAAAACCTCCCGTAGCTTGCAAGCCTGCAACTTCACTTTTGATATAGGTCTGACACATGGCTTTACCTGAGTGGTAACGAAGTCGTAGCTCACTTTATAATTCTACTTCTTTTGGAAACAAAGATAAATTTCAAAAATTACTCTGATGATCTGCCTTCCTGCTTTGAATTTTGACCTGGGCTTAAAATTTGACTTTTCCCTTTTGGAAACAAAACCAAAAATTTTGAAAGTACCACGATGACCCGCCTTCTCACTTTTTATGCAGACTTAACACATGGCTTTACCTGGGCATGAGTGGGGCCGCTGATTGCTTTATAACTTTACTCTTTTTTCCGAAACAAAGCCAAAATCTTCAAAGTGCCTCGACGATCCACCTTTCCTCTTTTGACTTTTCAACGTGGGCATCAACACGTGGCTTCACTTGGGCACCAACGGGGTTGCGCTTCACTTTTACAATTTTACCCCTTTTTGCCATAGTATCTCAAAACACAAAAAGGACTTTCCTTTCCACCATCACTTGATTTGACCAATCAAGATCCTTCGGGCCACGGGGCCAATTTGATACTTTTGCAAAAATAACAAAAGTGACAAATTCACCAAATAAACTTGCCACGTTGCATCCAATCAGAGATGTCCATGTATCCACGAACGTTGGAAAATAAACTGATAGGGAAGATACGCCCGTCATTCACAACTATAGAAAAAAATACAGAGTTGAAAAACTCCACCCTTCACGCTCGAAAAACAAATTACTCCTCATGCAAAGAAGAACTGTAAACAATACTAGGCTCAATGCGATCCACGGCCATAGAAAAAGGATTTGACAATTTCATTTGAATGGAGGAAACATTTTTCAAGCATCCAGATAGGAAGACAAAAAGTTTATCAAACCATGTGGACTGCAAGCTTTTAAATTAACAGGGCAAGATTGCAAATGAGCACCAACTTCTTCAAAGCACAATTCTTTTTTATCTCTCCAGACTTCTCACTCTGCTCAAACATCCCTCAAAGGCACCAACTCAAAATTTTTGAAACTTGAATTGAAAAATGAGGGGAATTTCGAGGGTGACAACGTGCTGATAATGTGTAGAATACATGTCCACCTCGATATTACCTTCCACACAGTCAATACTTTGATTCTTTCCAGTGGTAGCTATATGGGTGCTAGTGGTTGCAGTATCTATGGTAGCAGAGTTTCCAAAATACTTGAATAGGGGACTTTTGAGATTCCTTACATACTTTTTGGGGTTTTCCCATTCTGAGCACTAACATCTTCCATTATTCTGAGTCGCATGTCAGAGAAAATTGAGTTGCACGTTAGAGTATACTAAGTCGCACATCAGCAAACACAGTGAGTCACACCTCAGATAAACTTATGTTGAGCATCAACAAAAAAACCAAGTCGCGCGTCAAAAAACTTAGTCCTGTCGCGTGTCAACAAATATCCTTATTGCACATCAACAATAAACCCTTTGTCGCCTGCAGCAAACATTATTGTCACGCATCAGAAAACACAGTGAGTCTTACGTCAGATAAACCGATGTCGAGTGTCAATAAAAAACTAAGTCGTGCGTCACCAAACTTAGTCTTATCACGTGTTAGCAAATGCAATGAGTCACGCGTCAACAAATATATTTGTCGCACGTCAACAACAAAAACTCAGTAATCAAATGATAAATTTGTATTGTGCTCTAGTGCTTAGAGTATGCAAGGGTAATGGTAGTCTGGTGGCATTATACTACCCGACGAATCACCTAGGTTTTTATAGGAGATGTTTTCAAATGTAGGTGAAGTTGACCCCCAAAAAAATATATATTGTAAATTTTAGGCGAATAGGACACTGACCTACTCTGAAAAAATTACCTTTTCAAATTTTCCTAAAATGAAATTTTCGTCATATTACAAATATTCACCACTAAAATTATCCCTGATCATAACCCATTAATGACCTCATTATGAAATCATCATTGTATTTAGGATAAATTTTTAATATTTTTAAGTAAAAAATTAGGCATCATGTTGAGCTTGCATTCAAACTAAGGAACATCCAAGTTGCATTGAACCTTGAAAGGGTTGTGAACACTGAACATGGGTTTGGTTGAAGTTGAGGACTTCGCAGAAGAAGTGATTTTTCAAAGAATCTGTACAAAATGGTCATAATGTTCATCTTTCCATTTTCATAGTGCAGTGTCAATTATTTCATGAGTAGGGCCAGGGGAACTAGAGTTGGGCAATGCCTATTGAGACTGTGTGCAATATGTAGGAGGGCAAATAGAGGGATGGTGAATAGGAATTTAATGCTTCTTGTACTTAGATATTGTAGGTTTCATTCCTTAATATTACAAATATGGAATCGTAGGGAATGTCTGGGGTGATAACATAGTGAATGTGAATTATGCTATGTTATAATGGCAAAAGCAAGTGTAAGTAACTAAGACTTACAATATTAGCAAAATAGGATTACAGTACACAGAAAGAGAAGACACATAAGCCATAACAAAGATATTAGAACTATAATTCCATTTATCTTATAAGAGTTCTATACATATATCTCTGAGAAGAGATGTACAACCTTCTGTGGAAGAGAAGAGCTTTTGAACTTTAAAGAATTTAAGAGAGCTCCCTAAGCTATCTGCATAAATCTAATAATATAATACACATGTTTGAATTGAACAAAAGTGGATGGTTATGAAGTTGAATCCTTCAACTTCAACCGTTACAAGAAATTGGAATTGTAATGGAAGTGACACTGCAAAATTGGTTAGAGAAGTTTTTTAATGAATTGATGCCAAGTTTTTGACACTAACTATAGAAGATGGTACCAATTGAGATGTTGATGATTGCCGTTGATCGCTATGACTAAACCAACATTGATTCCATTGTAAGATTTTGGCATTGGTTTTGGAGCAACCTTAGTGCAGTTAATATGGGATTAAGTCTTGATCCAAGGTTGAGTTTGGCACCAAAGTTGAAATTGGTTTGGATGGCTCTACATTGAACTTTGGAGCAAAGGCATGTAGAAACTAACATTGGTGTAGTCGATTGTGTTGAATCTGTCACTCTGGGGTGGTGTGAAAACGATTATTAAAATCATTAAGGGCTTAAGCACAAGTTTTGATGCCAAAAAGTGACACAAAATTAGGTGTGACCGTACACAACCAAATTCTAATTCCACATCTTGATCAGTGCCAATCTCATAGCAGGTTGTATCAATTGTTTTCTTGTCCCGTCTCCCTTCATCATCTTGAAGGGGCAATTTACTGGTCAAAGACGCAAACTTAAGCTTGTATTATGGCCTCTACACTATCATTAAGGTTGGAGATGCTATTTGAGATTGATCTTCTGCCTTACCTTGTTCTTCATGTAGTCTTAAACATTGACATACTGTGGCCCTATCTTCCATCTCTACTAGAGAAACCCACTTGCACCAGATTGGGTGCCCAACAAAATTTAGTTCGGGCTGTATGGTTCCATTTGAGTGTGATCAAATTACTAAAAACAGGTTGAAAAACACTTGCAACAAGGCCTTTGCATTATTTCTCACTACTAAAGTGAGCCAGTTTCTAGTTCAGGCTAAGTGCTTTTCAAGGGAGCATATTTGAAAGAAATTTATTTTTCTATACATGCTTGAAATAGTTGACATAATAGTGACCATTCCTTTCCAAGTAGACAACTGATGAAGATACCAGGTCCATTTCAACCACAGTCACACAACTCTTACTTGACATTTTTTTATGAAATAGAAAACATCTATTAATTAACAAAAAGTGTGTTACAAGTAGATATAGTGCCAAGCAATATAACTAATACACCAGGAAGCGTCCTTAGAGATATCATGATAATAGCTTAAAGCATAGTACAATAGGAAGAATTCATCCTTGTGAGTCATCAAAATGAAGGATTTGATGAAATGTTTGATGTTTCTCCATGGACCACCCGATAGGAATATGACCTATGACATGAACATTTTCCTGATCCAAAACCCAGTTGGCCAAATCATTCGTTACTTTATTACTCTCCCGAGGAGTATGAACATAAAAAACTGTCTGGAAAGCTTGAGCCAAAATACCAATATTCTCTCGGCTATGTGAAATATGCCAATTAGAAGAGTGAATGGTGCCTTGCCTATTAAGCAGTCGAATAATTGTTTGAGAATCAGATTCAATAATAACCTTGGTCCACCCCATTTTGGTTGCCTCCTTCAAGGCATATTGAATGGCAAGGATTTCAGCCATATTGTTTGTGGTAATTCCAATTTGCTGTCCATAAAAAAGTGTTGTTGCGTTGCACTATCTCTAGTTATTCCTCCTATACTAGCTTGTCTCTGATTTCCTCGAGATGCCCCACCAGTATTAATTTTAATGCAACCTTCAGGAGGTAGCTGCCAACATGTAGGATGCGATGATAGGTTGCTATAAAGACTTTGTAGCATATTATCCTCTCGAAGTTCCAGAATTGCAAGAACTGTCTTCCATTTAGCCGATATCGGATTTGGCAATTTGATTTTCGTTTGGAGAGTTTCAACAATATTAGCTTTGATAGAGGCCCCGACAGAGGCCAATTCCTCTATTTTCCCTGTGAATATGCACCTGTTTCTTTCTTTCCAGACATTCCATAACATTAATGTTATAGAAATCCAACAAGCAATATTCATCATAGGGGTATCATTTACAGCCAATTCCCAACTGCGAATAACTTGCACCAGGTCAGTGATATCATTCCAAACTAGGGTGAACATGTCGGATAGGTACTGCCATAGTTGTAAATCAAAAGGGCAAGAGAGGAAAATATGATCACATGTTTCTACCTTATTTAAGCATAACACACATCTAAAAGGTCCTTTCAACCCTCTTTTCATAAGATTGTCCCATGTGAGTACCTGTTTATGAAGAAGGGTCTAGGTAAAAAAGCTCACTTTCGGCCATAGCACCGACTGCCATATCTTTATGAAGATATCCGCCCATTAATGATTAATTGGCCCAGCCAAATAAGTATACCCCGCCGCCATCGTGTAACTACCATCAAATTGTCTTCCCCACCCCAATTCATCTTGCATGCCTAACAAGGATAGCTGATGTGGGTGTAAAATGGACATCAGTTGTTAGATCTATTGCTGCGATAAGGTCACTGGCCATTAAGAAAATGGAAGCTAGTCTTTCTGAGGATGTAATAGCTGCTAATGGTTAACTTTTATCCGCTCTTGTGCATAGAGTGCATTCATAACAGGGAGCAAATCCGGGGTACTGAGAAATAATTGGTGGAAACCCATTCCACGAGTCTGTCCAAAAATTTGCTTGACACGGATTTTTTGACAATCTAAAATAAATTGTGTTTGATAAGAGTCTCCCCTAGGCGAAGAACAAACAATGTAGGAGATCACTCTTACTAGACATTGAGTTGACATGGGCCAAGTCAAATTCGGGAGATTACTGGAGAAAAACATGGAAAATAGCTAAAATTCAAAAAGAAAAATTTCATGAGATTTTGATTGACTCACTAGTGAATTGCAGACTTAATAATCTGACATGTGAGTATGGTTAAAATTTGACCAAGCTTTGACAGGTTTGGCAGTCTAGTGATTTCGAGTCAGATCAGATCATTTGGAATCCAAGTGGGGAAAACTTGCGAATATTGCGACTATGCTTTGAACATCAAGCTCATCATCAATGCTAAGTTCTGCAACTAATGCCATTTCCAGTGTCATCATTAACTTTTGCACCTGAAACCATTTCGGCACCAGCAACAATTCAACACCGACTTATGTGCTAACGTCAACCAACTGCCAACACCAGAAACATCTAATTTATTTGTTTCCACCAGTGCGGACAACACCGAACATGACATTGGCACCCATGCTGATCTTGCTCAATTCTGAACTTTCTCAACACCAAAAACGAGTCCCTTGATTCAATGTGGTCCCAACTGTATTTGGTGCCAACCCTCTTCAGCGCCAAATATTTGTTGGTGCTGGAGTTATGCATCTTTTCAAGACCAGCATCGATTATAAATCCGGTTCTAGTAACGGATGGAAGTTGAATGTTTGAACTTCTCATCTGCACTGCCTTCTTCATCTGCACCACATGGACTTTAAATATTGATGCACATAAGTTAGTTTAGAGTTCTTTTTGTAATATTCATGCTCTTCTTCATATAGGGGATTGTTGTGCTTCTTCGTAGAGGCTTATCTATGTAGCTGATTTAACCTGAAAAATGAATAGTGTGTAAGGAAGTGTTTTATCTATTCACTTTCAGATTAGGGTTAGAAATAAGATATATATTCAGATTACTTAATTGAATGTCAATATTCAGATCTGAATATACTATTTAGTAAGATAAAGTGATTGAAACAAATGTTAAATATGACAAGGCACAAGAAGGGAGATGTGCTTAGCTGATTAGATGCTCAAAAGGCTAATCTAGCACTGACAGAAACGTAAACAACCTGGGACTGATTTGAAAGTGCTTTGTTTCTGGATATCGGAGTGCAAAATGAATAGGGATGAAACCGTTGAATGCATACAAAACCATTGGCAGTTTCATACATGTTTGTGGTTCCAAACGTTGAGCTGTTGGTGTTCTGTAACTTATTATACTTGTGCGAGCCTCTGAAATATGTTTCTCTATAAAACCCTAGGTTTCACAAATGTGCAAAACCTCCATAGAACCTGAAATAACTTCAAACCCTAACCACGGGTAGGAGACCCTACAAAAAGGTTAGTGGTTGGGTTGAAGTGCAATCCGTACACCGCCTATGTTGGCAATACTCCAAAGAGGCTTCAAATTACATGTAGTTCTCCACCTATCATGTGATAACTATATGGATGCAACTTTGGCAATTTGATCAGTTGATAATGTAGGCAATGACTCAACATGTTTTGCTTGACTTGGCTTGGATGGTCTATAACCTTGGAAGCATGACTCTAAAACCTAGCTGAATGTGCTTCATACCTATGTAGGAGCTGCTCCTATAGTGTGTTGCTGCTTTAAAGAGATTTAGGAGAGCTTGGAGTGCTTTTGGAATCATATTTGCTTGTAGTGCTTTTGGAATGATATTTTCTTGTAGTGCCTTTGAAATTCTCAAGTGAGTAAATGAGTGTGTTTGACTTGCTTATATAGGGGTTTATAGGTATAATTTTGTGTTAAAGCCAATCCATGAGGAAAGTACCAACCCATAAAAAGATATCAAATTGAGAAAATGACTACTAGGTGGGTGGGGACGAATCCACCAGTTTTGGACCAAACCGTTTAGCGGCTTGGTCCCTATTTGGCAATCTTATACAAACATGGAGTGAGGTATTGGAAAGTTTTGGGCACACCACTTGGAGGTGATAGACTGTTGTGGAATAATGCAAGCAATTCTATGCTCGAATGAGCAATGCAAATGAGGATAACACGTCATGCAATAGGACTAAGGATTGGAAATTTAGCTCAGAATGTGTGTGCAAGTCATGATTTAGGGATTAAGCCAATACTGACATCATCAAGTAATAAAATACCAAACTTAGGTGCCTACAATAACTATTTGCTTGTGTGCTATGTGATTTGATTATTGTGTGCTCGTGGTGCATAATATGGCTTATGCCTCAAATTGTCATTCACCATATGGTTGCTAGCATATCATTAGGATTTTGATAATCTCACATCTAGATGTGATGAGGATTCCTCACATACATAAGGTATTTTGAAATATTTTTATATTCCATAGTTTGTATTCTACCTATGTTTTCACTTCATGTATAATTTTAGATTTTCTCACTCCTAAATTTACTCTAGCTGTATGATGGTTAGCCTAAGCTAGCATAAGATGATATCTATTTGCACACCCTATTATTCAGGGATGTATTTGCCCCTATAGTTAGGGATGTGTTTTGTATTTCATCTCTCTCATGCTGATGCATCTAAGGATATTTATTTGCACACACTATTATTTAGGGATGTGTTTGCTCCCATAGTTAGGGATGTATTTTCTATTTAATCTCTTTCACGCAGATGGATGCAACAAAGAATTAGTGCGGATCCTTAATTCTAAAGATTAGTAAGAATCCTTAATTCTGGGTTAGTGAAGTCCTGTAACATATCAACAAGTTAGTGAAGTTTGTAGCATTCTGTGGCAGAGATTATTCTTCACGTGTTTGAGTAAACACTTTGATTGTTGCATACGTCATTCTGCATGGTTTGTAACCATATCACAGGTATAGAGTCATTTCCAATCCTTGGATTTTGGTAGTTCTCCATTCTATTTAGGGTTTGTGTATCTGGGTTCCTTTTTGAATTTTTTGGTTAGGTACTCTTTGGGCTAATTCTGATAGCACCAAAACATTCGGAGCATTCTACTTAGTAAGGGAAGATGTTTGTTTCATCTAAAACAGACACGCGAGGCTCAAGTTATCTCTGTTTGAAGTTTCCTGGGTTTGCTTGTTTTGCATCATGTTACTGGTCTTCTGCAGATACAGAGACGAATTTCATTAAATATTTGTATCCTAAAAATGCCACATCAGTGCCACGTCACCTTCAATGTTAGTGTCACGTCATCCTGCTGCAAGCTACTTACATGACGTCAACATGCTGTCAACACATACTTGGGCTTACTCCATGCTTAGACAGTTCTGTTTTTCAATCTGACCCTCAAACTTTGACGGGCCTGTTTTCATTTATCTAGAGTCCAATCGAGATAAACTTTCATGAATTTGGCTATTTTTTGATGGTGACGCAGTGGTAACCTCCATTTTAAGTAATTGTGCTTCTTGTTCTTGGAATTTGCAGTTTTCTTTGATCTTTAGTGCCTCATTTGTGCTTTTGGAACTTTCCTAGCACTTTTCTCACTCATTGAAATTCCTTTTTCGGTTTTTTTTTTTGGGAAGTGCATAGTCTTTTGAGGCAATTTCAGATATACAGTTTGACACTTGGGCAAAGCTTGTTACAGCTCATAAGGAAACATTTTACCCAGCTAATTATGGACAGGACATGTGTGTCAAGTACTTCGATTGTGTCAAGGAAGTCATATATCCATTCAGGACTACATTTTCTAGTTCAATCATCCACGCTTCATACTCAAGCCGCTCTTATTCACAAATTTAATAGTCTACAAGAACTAATGTCCATAGAATTGAAATGCACTCCTATTACGATACTTGATGTAGCATTCAATCAAGCTTGAATGGTGAAGGAGAAACTTGCTGCTTACTTAAGATTCTCTCGGCCTCCGTCTTCATCTGGCAATTCCAAACTAACAACTCCATTGTCTCATCATCATCAGCAGTCTTCTTCTAGGAAGAAAAGACCTCTATTATACATCTTACGATTCTCATCCTCCTTTTTTTGATGCCAAGAGATCTGAAAATTCTGTACATATTGTAAGAAAAGAGGACATGATAAGTCTGAATGTTTTCAGTGGAAGAAAAACACAGAGTATAATGATGATGAAACACATAACTATTCCATTGAGACTTCTAGAGATGAGATGATATATGATGAGTTGAAAGGCAGACTCAACAAAGTTGCCCTTATGCACCATCATACTTCACAAGGGAGTTGTGACAGTTTGTTTGTCACTTATGCTCACCTTACATGACTTTTCAATTGATTGTATCATCAACAATGGTTTGCAGAAGAAATTGATTGCGGTGTTGACTAACTATATTTGTTGATGGACCCACATTCGCATCCATATCCACTTAAATTGAAGGATAGCAGTTTGTCCTCACAGATCACATACACTTGCACCGTTTGTTTTGCTTTTGGTCCCAAATTTGTGGATAATGTCGCATGTGATGTGACCAAAATGGGTTGTTGTGGTTTGTTGCTTGGTAAACCCTATCAACATGATAGGAAAGTTCATTATGATGCATACAGCATAGACATAATGCAACAAGACAATAAAAAGTGCTTAATAAGATGCATTGCATGAACAACAAATCTAGTAGGTAGTTGCAGAAAAGCACCTAAAGCCGTCAATCAAGCAACATAATTGCCTTTAATGATAATCTTCATAAGTCTGCAACGTACAAAATTCAATGTTTATGCAAAGAATGGAATTCTTGATTAATTAATTCAGTCTTATTCAGATGTATTTCAGGAGTCTCAAACACTTCCTTATAAAAGATTGATCAATCACACAATTGACAATTGAGATAGATGTTTTCAGGAAGTGTCTTGACCAATTTGTAATCATCTATTTAACTGATATTCTTTTGGGCTCACTAATGGGCCTGCCCCTTTTATGAGATTGATGAGTGATGTTTTCAGGAACTGTCTTGACCAATTTGTAACCATCTATTTAAATGATATTCTTTTCTTCTCAAACACTTGGAATGCACACCTTCAACATTTGGAACATTTCTTTGCACACCTTAGCAGAACAAGTTTTATGCCAGTCAATCTAAGTGTTCTTTTGGTCAGATATCAATCTCATATACAGGTTTCATAATTGATTCTATTGTCACCGACTCACCACTTTGCATTTGTAATTCCAGACTTGGGCTTATTGGTATGCAACTGATCCGGACTTTGGGAAGATCTTCACTAGTATCCAACACTCAAATTCTTAGAATCCGTTACCTTTCCAGGACTTTGATATCATGGAAGAGTTATTTTACAAGTTGGATAATCTTTGTGTTCCTCATGATCACCTCCGTTCTCTTATGAAGGAGGCACACTCTAATCTATACCATAGTCACTTTGGAAAGTTAAAAACACTCCATTATTTGCTGCATTCTTCTACTGGTCACATATGCAACAGATGCTCTTCACTTCTTGAGGCATTGTGTATTCTGTTTCTGCTCCAAACCAGCCAACCACAAGCTTGGCTTGAGTGTTCCTTTTCCCATTCCTTCACGTCCATGGGTTAAAAAATTCCATGAACTTGGTTAGTGATTTTACAGTGATTGTTCGACACCATGATTGTGTTGTTGTGATTCTTGATAGATTCAAAAAAATGGCAAGTTTGTTTCATGACACAAGACCAGTTTTGCAAGTGACTTAGCTGGATTATTCTTTCATTCCGTTTGAAGTTCTTTTGGTCTGTCCACCAATATTGTTTCAAATTGTGACTCGTGATTTGTGGGCCATTCTTGGCTCGGGGGTTTCCCTTAACTTTTCCATGGCATTCCATCTGCAATCAGATGGTCAGACCAAAGTTGTCAACCACAATGTAGGGCATAGCCTGAGGATTTACCGCCATACCTCTCCTGCCATGTGCAATTCGAGCCTCGCCCACATTGAGCATGCATACAACTGAACTATCCACTCCACATCACATTCACCATTTGAGGTTTGTCTTGGTTTTCAGCATTTGGCTCCATATGAGTTACTTTTATCCTTGGCTTTCCTTGGTGCAAAACGCATTTAGAAAGAGCAAGATAAGGCCAACTCTTCATCCAACATTTGCAGTCTCTTCAGTCCAAAGTTGTACATATTCTTCAGAAGACTCGAGAGAAGTAGAAACAACACATGGAATGTCCCCGTGTCCCTCATCATTTTCAGGTTGAGGAAAAAGTTCGGTTGCACTTGGACATTGTTTTTCAGGAGAAAGCACATTGTAAGGTCAAGCCTCTTTGCTATGGACCTTACATTATTCTTCAATAGGTGTCAGATAATGTTTTTCAACTAGATCTTCCAGCATAGCTGGACATTTGCGATGTTGCTAATGTCGATCTCCTCAAGCACTACCATGAGTCAACATCAGAGTTTGAGCTTCGTATCAGCCATCTTGCAGATGTTCTTAATTTTCGGCTTCCATTGGATGCAGACCTAGTTTTTGACATGAAGACTTGCCATACCCATCAGGGGTCGACTACTTCATACCTTGTTGTAAAGCAAGGTCAACTTCCACATCATGCCCCATGGATGTCTCAACATCAAATGTCATAGTTTTTCCTTCTCTATTGAAAGGTCACATGGTGAAGAACTTGTACATGGTGATGAGGTCACATGCCATAGTTGTATGCCTGAGTTGGCCTAATGGTGAAGAACTTGTGCTCTTGAAAGAGAAGTCACAAGTTCAAATCTTGCAGGGGGTAGGGTATGTACGCCTCGTACATGAAGTACCCCCTGTGTATTGGGAGTATGAGGTAGTCACATATGCTATAAGCCGCTTGCATACAACAAAAAGACTAGTGAAAATCCATAATTCTAAAGATTAGCAAGTTCTGTAATTTTAAGGATTTGTGAAGTCCTATAGACGCTATGTATCGTATTAAACAAGTTAATTGAGTTCATAGTGTTTTTTCACAAAGATTATATGTCACTCGTTTGTGTAGACACTCTTATGATTGTATATTTCATTTTGTATGGTTTGTAACCATATCAACATGTGCTAATGATACCATCCTTATGCTTTTGCAACCATCAAACACTTCCAAAGGGAAAATTTGTTTTTAAACTTGAATCATTAGTACCATGTAACTCGTGTAGAAATATTCTTTCTTGTTTATTTTTATCAACCATTATATATGAGACCTGAAATGTTGTTATGTTATCTTTGCAAATGTTTGAAAGCCTTAGGGCATTACAAATCTTAGAGTTTGACGTGTTTTGATTAATTCCCATACATGAAGTGGAATGTATAACTTCTTCTTCAATCACAATTATTCCAATTGACGTAATGCAAAGCGTTCCTTGACAACCAGGATCTCCTCTAGATCTATGTTTCTGGGTACGTCGGTACATGGGGCAAGTATGGGTGCCGGTATGACTATGGGTTCACGGGGGAAACACACAGGGTACAACAGAATGTACTGAGATGCGTCCAAGGAAGTACTTGGGTACGTTATGCTGTAACCTACACATTTACGCAGCAAACCCACTGTCAAAAACAGATTTTGTTTTGTTTTTTGGTCCAAATAACGTCAAAAAACTACTTTAAAGATATTTTTAAAATTAAAAAAAAATCTAAACTCTAAAAAGACACTCCCGTGAAGGTGTTTCACATGATCTGAATGATGGAGCTAGTGGGAGCAGCTATGTTACTATGTGTAGTTCTAATGAACCACATGATGGTGTTGATGTTCTTAATGAAAATATTGGAGAGCAATATGACTATGATAATGAATATGTTGATTTATCTTGATTTTTGTAACATTTTGTATGATGTATTTGTTCTAAGTTTGACCGATGAATAGCATGACATTTGGCATTAAACTATTTGTCTTTCGTGGCTATTTAATTTATTTTATTTACTCCGTGCATAGTATATGGTTATTTTTTCTTATTTGGCTATTTTTTAATTTTTTAAATCTTTTGTATACGATTGTACTTAAAGACGTACTTGAGCCCCCAAAACAAATCGCTGTACTGGCATAACGACCCTTGTACACGTATTGGATATCTAGCTCTAACTTTATTCATACAAAGCAATAAACATTAGATGAGGTGTGAGCTTATATATATGTAAATTGTTTTCACAACTGCCTCTCATGTGAGAGAATCATCCCATCAATCACCATTTTATTGTCATTACCAACTTCACTAATTATTAGAATTTGAAATCTTTTCAAATGCAGGTGATTCAAAGAACTCCCAAACAAACTAGCTCGCGAAGAAATGGATTTGATAGAAAATTGTACCGTCTGTTTTTTATATAAAAAATTCAGAGGAAAAACACTATCAACGATCTCTCATGCAGTGTTTATGATTTCATAATGCCCTTATTTATGAGTGCATGAGAAGGCTAATTGAGAGAAGATGCCAAAAATATAAGATTTTAAACCTGGTTAAGCTTAAATTTGAACTAGTGATACAATCAGTCTACTTGGGTGAAGGTGATAATACAATGGAGATGGGAGTAAACTACTTGACAAAGCTTCTAATGTCAAGTGAGGTTGACAAAAGGGTCGAGAATCTAGAGGTGCTCCGAGCAAAGAACAAATGTTGAAAAGTGCTCCATGAGTCGTGCATTTTGGGGAAATTCAGTAGTGAATCAAGTCAAAACTTGCACACCATGCACTAAAAGGATGCAAGATCACTAACAACTGTGGTACATTGAAGCCCCTTGAGCCTAAAGCCCGGCCATTGAATGGAAGAGAGTTACTAGTTATTACAAGACTTTTGCAGTGGATTCCACAAGTCAAAAATCTGCCTCTCCTTTTTTTGATAAAAAATTGTGGAGAAGGATTTTTTTAAAATTCTAAATAACCAAAAAACAGAATATTAAAACATGACTATAGTGGAGGGTCATGAATTGTCAAAGTAAAACGTTTCTATTTGGAGTGTTAGTCTGTAACTGCCACAGTTAGAAAATCAGGCAAAGCAGGACTGACTTTCTTTTGGAAAAAATCACCTAAAACTTTGGACTGCATGCTGTGAAGTTGACAGACAGACTCAAATGGGGTTTCCATGTACATAGAGGATTTTTTAACCCTCTCTTCTATTCCATTTCCATCGCGAGTTTTCAAAAAATAAAGAAACTCCTAAGACGAAGGCTCTCCAAAAATTAAGTTTTATTTTTCCCATTTTTTTTTGCAAATAACTGGTACAGAGATATGTAGAAATTTACAAAGGGTACACAAAAATTCTCACAGAAAAAATGAAATAGAATAACTTTACCAAGGAGGCCGAACTAGCAAAACGTATGTGTTGGTTCTGGAGTTTATGAAGGCTTGATTTGTGCAAGAAAAGAGGCTATCCTGGTTATCTTGACAACTCTAAAGCGAGGGTGCAGTCCAATTTTCATCACAAGAGAGGCTTGGAGCTAGTTCTTCACGGTTTGGATACCATGTTAGATTTTAAAATCCTTTTGGATGAACATGATTCAAAGTCAAACAACCGATATACTAGCTCCCCAAGACAATCTCAGATGAAAAATACAATCAAACATCTATCTCTCACGTGTTGCCTATAATCTCATAGTGTAATTATATCTAAAAAAAAATGCAAGAGAGAGCTAACTTAGACAATATGCCCAAAACAGAACATTCTCACCCAGTTAAGCCAAAACTTGAACCAGCAATGCAATCAATTTACTTGCGTGAAGGTGATAATTATGATAGAGATGGGAGCTAGTCCTCCAATGATGGATAATTGACTATAGTTGTCATCTTATCCTAAAATTAAAATGAAAAAGATAAATCTTAATAATACAAATAGATGATGCATCTGTTAATCCACATAACCATTGCAATGTGTTGTCTTTTGAGGAATGGCTCCCTTCAGCCATGGTTCCGGCCATAGGCTGTTCTCCCCCCTCCTCACATCTTCTGCTGTGGGCCCCAATAGAATCCCACAATTTACCAATCAAATTTAAAAAAATTAAAAATCATATAACTGAGTAATCAACAAATATACCAACAGTTATAACAGCAGACCCATATATTGATTTAAATCCATGAAGATTCAACACTGGGTACAAACTAGAAACCGTGAGCATGTTCCCTTACTCTTAATGGAACCTTGTTTTTAATGCATTTTAACTGCTTTTACATTCATTTGGATAAAATTTTAGTAGATACAACACGAGAAATATAAAACTGCATTGCCTAGTCACCATGGTATTTGGTTAATACGTATTTTGGCAGCGATTACATTCATATTTTGAGGATTGGATGACTGAACATTTAATTTAATTTAATTTAATTTAATTTAGATATTAATGTCCGTAGAAGGCCAAGAATGGCTTATGGGACAAAAATACAAACCAAGAATCAAATCATAAAGGGAGTGCCAAAACATCCCAGAAATAGAAAAAAATGAAACAACAAATCAAATCATGAAACCAATAGAAAGGGCGTTGTCTAACACATCTGGAACAGTTTGTCTGCATATGAGATCTCCTAAGATTCCTGAAATCAATAATGTGAAAGTAAGAATTGATATTTTTGTACTCATTTGTATTTGAGGATTGCAATTTGAGCGTTCTTTCCCGAATTTGAAGTATTTCACGAATAAATAAAGCTAAGCATTTTTTATCTTCATATCGAATGAGACTCCTTAAAGATCTATAGGAATATCTGAAAAGACAATGATATCTTCCACGGATTTCATAATAGATGGGACACTTGAGTATAAAATGCTTTTCACATTCAGGGTCTAGAAAACACAATTGACAAATTTGCTCATGTTGTGGAAGGCTATGATCAGACTCCATCCGAAGAGGGTGAGAGAAAATGCGAAACTGAGATAAAGGGATCCTTAGGCATGAAGGAAAAAACATCTTCATGTATTCTGGAATTTTGTTTTGATCTTCATGGAAGCAGGAATAAAATTGAAAATAGTGAAGAAGCTTTTCTTTCAAAGCCTCTTTTGGAGAAAATCATGTAGCTTTCAAATAAGACTTAGTGAGCTCCTCTCATATACCCCTGTTAACTTACTGTTTAGTGAGTTGAGAAGCATTAATAGAAAACCCAAGAGGAGGGAGCCTATCAATATCAATATTCAACTTTTGAAGGACAATAGTAATTCTTGCATACCAACAAGATTTGCAACGCTTTTTGGCAAGTTGTACAGAAGATTGGAGTGCCAAATATGGATACTTGTTTTAGCCAAAAAATGAATCTACCATGCATCGAAGCCTATGCAACATAGTGATAACATTGAAAATCAAAGAGATAAAGAGAGGACATACTCCAAACTCAGCAAGAATAATTGAGTGAGGAACTGTTCTTTTGGCTTGAAAATTCTTTGATAACATGGAAATGAAAACTCTTTTCATACGATTGAAATCATTTTGTCTCAAATATGGATCCCAAACATCACATCCGTAAAAAAATTGCACTCGTAGATTCTTTAGTTTCATGAGCATTCATTATCCATTACATTGATGATTACTGGTAGCTTCAATCATCTCTATTTTCTTCTGCATGTCATTAAGTGCCAACCCACACTCCTAGTCCATAAAAATACCTTGACAGGGAACTTGTGAAATATTCAGAGTAGAGATGAAGACTATTTTTGGAAAATATGACCTTTTCTGCCTAACCAATGTTGGCATATTCCTTGGCCGGCGCCAGTCATGCTAACCACCATCAGTTCCTTTAACATAAGGAATTCCAATCCTTGTAGTGAGCTGAGCGAGAGTCCTCCATCTGTTGGATTTGGTGTTGAGGTTCCTGGCATTAGCTATTAGTTGCATGCCTGAATTAAGGCATTCAAACAAGATTATGCCTTGCAACATTCAAAATAGTCACAACTGAGCATTCACATTCTTCATCAATAATCAGAGGGGGTATTTCTCCAAAGCCTCTGATCATTTGGGAATACTAAGGTCATTGCCTATTTGAGCCTTCATTGTGTGTGTGCCGTGTTACTCTGAGACCATGCATTTCTTAAATCCAAGCATACTATCAAAGAACCAATCGGCATTGTATTAACCTCCAATTCTCTTAGATTGAGGTATTTGTATGATTATGTCTCTTAAGTTTCATTAGCCGTTCTAGTATCAAATCCTCTGTATTTTACAAAGTGTCACCTGGCTCCCGAATAATCTTCCATGTAGAGCACCTCCACCCAACTACCTTCTCTATTGAAACTCTTGTACTCTTCAAGATTTAACCACCCAGGGTTTGTGACCATCTCTAAGTTAAAGTGGTTCACATAAATCCTATACACCTACCCTAATCAGGTTGCAACTCTCTGGGAATAATTTCACATGAGAACTACCCAACCAATACTCATCCTTTAATCCCCCTTCTTGTACCTAATTGTCCCCTGAAACTTTGACGCAGGTCATGCCTTAAATCCTAGTGTCAGACTATTACCAACATACTAGGCATCAAGTTGGCCAAACAAATTGATTAGTCATTGTGTTTGGTAATTTGTCCCCCAAACAAACAAGCCCATTTGGGTCACTCCAAACCACCCCAGAAGCCTTGACCAAATCTCACCCAGGAACCTCACTCAACGATCCTCTGACTACACCTGCAGGCCTTGAAGAACCAACCACCTTTAGTTAGATTAAGCTCTTATATGCATTCATTAATGATTGAAGAGGATCTAACTTAAAAGATTGGCTACCATCTTGGATTGTGAGATACCTAAAATCATTTCAAATTCCTAGTAGGGATTTCCTTCTTTCATGTTATTAAACTCTGCATTAAGTTGTATTTGAACAAAATGGATTAAAAGACCTTCATAGGAATCACCCCGCGTGAAAAGGATCTAGAGCTCCCTTAAGCTAGGCAGTCTCACCAACCTCATAGTAGTATGTAATGTTATCTTCATTGTCTATCATGTTCATTTTCAGGTAGTCCTTCCAAAAAGGAGATATTAACAATCGGCTATTGAAGGAATTCTACAACAATGCACAACCTCTTCGAATGGGTCACAGGATATTCCTCCTCACCTTTACCTTATCTATTTTATACGCAACAGGTGTGGTGAAAAAATAAGTTTAAGTGATAGTAAGCATACTAAAGACCTTGGTCCCTTGATTTTGATCAATAGCTTTGTATTTATATCATAAGGTTGTTTGAATTTCGTAATTGATAACTAGATTAGGCTGACCCATAAGCATAAAATATGTCCAAAAGATAAAAGATTTGTTACCCAAAAGAAGCGGAGTAAGATAGAAAAGGGTTAGGGGTGCCCAAAGGGGAAATAAGCTGCCCGAGAGCGTTGTATATTCCTGGCTAGGAACTAGTGTCTGAAGCCATAAAATTGATAAACAAGTAAAGTTATGATTGGAACCTTGCAGGGTGTGTAAGACTAAAATAAAAATTTGGGAGGACAAAAGAAAGAGTGGACGATAGTTGCCCTCAATTTTGACTAGTTTTCTTTCTTAGGAATCATGTAAATGTTAGTCATGCTTTTAGGACCTAGAAATGTACCCAAGTGCGTAAGTTTTTGTATACATTTTCCCTCAGTTTATGATTGTTGAGTGAAGATACTCGATAACCTAAAGTAGTTAGAAGATGCGTAGATTTTTTTCATGTCGAGTGATGATGGCGATACCTGTGCATGAGGTACAGACAGGTGAAGTGTGGAATGAGCTTCAAAATGAATCTGCCTGGAAAGCATAAGAAAGGAAATTGAGCCTAATTTGGTGAAGCATATGTTACTTCTTTGTACATGTTGTTATGCTTGAATTTTTAATATAGGGCTCATTTTTGTTGCATATTAAGGAATCAAACCTGCAAAAGGGGGAAGAGTTTGGAATAAGCATCTAATCCCTAAGATCAATATTATGAAAATTTTGGAAAAGTCATGTAAAAGTGTGCAAAAAGTAGTAATTATGAATAGACTCGTGCAACTAATGTGAAAGAGTGTAAAGAATAGAACATATGTGGGTCTGTTTAATGACTATGTAGAGTCCATTTTTTTGGCACCTAATCTCATGTGAAGTGTGAATTCTTTTGGGCAAGTATTCACACGCAATCATGTGAGTCTTCAATGTGTAGTGGCAACCTCATGCCAAGATGCGAGCCCTGTTGACTTGAGTAGGTCTAGATTTCACTCTCCTTCTAGAATGACTCTGCCCAATAAACACCATGTGGATAGATGGTACATCCTCATTTTGTTCCTGTCTAATTCAGATTGAACACAACAATTAGGATTTTTAGATTATACTGATTGATCAGGACCCGATTGCATGCATGTTTGATAAAGTGAAGGACTATGCGTGTAACAGTGATAATTCTAGGATCCTTAAATCCAATGACAGGTTAGACTATTCCCGTTGATATGAGAAAGTACATTCTATATGTGCCCCTAGGACATAGACACCTAGGGGAGGAACATTAGGTGCCAAAATTTGTTGTATGATGTCAAATGGGCACTAAACCGTCTATGTTGTTTTACAGGACACTAAGCTCATATTTTGACGGCTCGATTCATATGAACTATCTTCCTATTATCTAGCATGTATTGTGCAAGTCTTGTACTATGAGCTATTGATATGTAAACTCTTAAACTTTAGAATTATCCACAGAATCACAAATTAAACGTTGTTGTTCTACTTTCTATTAGAAAATGACAAAGATAGCTAGTGAATGAATTTTTCTTATGCTTAGAATCCAAAATTGCAGGAAAGGAAAGACTATAAACTCATAAACACCAACAAGTTTTATCCTAGAAACCTTCAAGAGGAGGAAAAACCATTCGGGAAGGGAAATTTATCTTTCTTCTGACTTTTATTGGCCAATTCAAAATAATAAGTACAGAAATTTACAATAAGTATGAAAGAGAAGTAGATAATATCTCACACTTCCTCCCAATTACTTGATTTGCTCTGTCTCAACACTCCTTTCTTCTACAAAACACAATTCTAGCACTAAGAACTTCTTGCTCATTTTCTTTCATGCTTCGATGATTTTTCTCTCTTCTATGAACATGTATTTTATAGCCTTTCTCATGTCCTCCCATGCACTGGAGAATGAGAAAGGTCATGGAGGAGAAGAGACACAGACAACCTTTCAAACTCTGTGGATGTTCATTTCATATTTTTTTGTTTTCTGTCTAAAAGAGCCAGGACCTCCACCCAATGTAGACCGGTGGTATTAGGACCCGCCGCCCTGGTTGGGTGACGGTTTTGTAACTGCCTCTATACACAGAGCGGTGGTCATGTTACTATAAAGAGAGAACCTTCGTGTATTATTTTTCCTTCTTTTTGTTGACTGATTTGATGAAGTAGAGTCATTTTGGATCCTTATAGATCACACCTCCCCTTCTTAGGAGGATTTTGGTCCCAAAAATGCTTAGTGGGGGAGTAGATGAGGAAATAATTCCCTCACTCCGCTCCTTTGAGTACCACCGGGCCTACCTTGGTGTCTTTCCTTTCAGTCCAATATGCCACAAATCATGGGGACCTCTCCTAGTCTCTTTGACCTTCTGATGTAGCACTACATCCTCCTCCAATTCACCTCATGAGTCCAAGATGCAATCCTCGATGGAAGGTAGCAATTGTAGTCCTTCATCTTCATCTAGCATGGATGGCTCATATAGGTGCAAGTTTTCACAGTTTACTACAAAGTACATCCTCATAAATGATGGCAAATTAAGTCGAAAAGCATTTTCTTCAACCTACTCCAATAGGGTGAAGGGTCCATATCGTAGTGGCTTAAGCTTCTGTGCTTGACCTTGTAGTCTCTCCTTTCTCAAGTAAAGCCAAACTCTATCTCCAACATGAAGCTTATGTTCCCTCCTATGTTGATCATGCATAGCTTTGTACTTGGCTTGATATTTCTCTAGTTGCTCTTTGAATTTGAGATGGATTTTCTGGATCCTCTCAATGAATTTGTTTACACTAGTCACCTCTCTACCTCGTGTCTCCTCCTCATCTTGTTTCCCAACTGTTATGTCCAGCGGAGTTGTAGGTAGATATCCCAAGCATGCTTCAAATGGTGAATTCATAGTGGATGTCTGTACTGCCTGGTTATAGGAATGTTGAATGTAGGCTGATGACTCATCCCAAGTCCTTCGGTATTTGCTATTATACCCTCTGATCAACTGTACCAAAGTCATTTTTACCACCTATGTTTGTTTATCTGTCTGTGGATGGAAATTTTTGCTCCTCTGTAACCTAATATCCATCTTGTCCCAAAAAGTAGTCCAAAACTTCCCCAAGAACCTGGAATCCCTGTTAGAAACAATGGACTTTGGCAAACCAAAATGTACCCATACATTAGCAAAGAAAAGATCTGCTGCCTCATGTGTTTTTACTGTCTTTTTACATGCCATAAGAATACACATCTTACTGAATCTATCAACAACAACATAGAGATAGTCATGGACATGTTTAGACATAGTTAATCCTCCTACAAAATCCATATAAATGTCCTCCCATGGACGAGTAGGTACTGGAAAAGGCATATACAAACCCTCCTTCCTAGTCTTAGGCTTGCTAGTACAACAAAGTTTACATCCACGTATAAATTTTGATACTTCTTCTTGCATATTGGGTCAATACACGTACCTTTGTAAGTGGGCTAGGGTCTTACCAACACCAAAATGTCCCGCTACTTTTGAGGTATGTGCTTCCCTCATAAATAAAATTCTTTCTTCTTTAGGCACACAAAGCTTCCCCCATCGGTAGAGCAACTCGTCCTTGAGATAAAAAAATCTTCAATCCCTGTCCTTTCAATACCTTGCGACTACAACTACTGAAATGTCACCCCAAAGTCTTTGTCCTAGGAATATGCCTCTCCATAAGCTTCCTTCATGAAGGGCTCGATCTAAGAGATAGTGGCCAAACAAGAAAAATTCTCCTGTGTGGGCGGCCTAGACAACGTGTCTGCCACCAAATTTATACTACCCTTATTGTATTTGATCACCAGATGGAACTGCTGAAGGAACCACATCCATTTGCAGTGCCTTGCCTACTGTAATTTAGACTGTGCTTGCAAATACTGGAGAGTTTTGTGGTCATTGTGCACAATAGTTTCTTTACCCAATAAATAATGCTTCCATTTTTTAATGGCCTAAACTAGTGCGTATATTTCCTTATCATATACTAAATATCCTTTAACTGGTGAAGTGAAAGTTTTAGAATGATCGCAGATGGGTTTACCTCCTTGAAGAAACATTGCACCCATAGTGTAATCATTGGCATCTGTCTCTACTTCAAAAGGTTGCTGCAAATTAGGAAGAGCAAGTACTGGAGCATGACTAATCTTGTATTTCAATAACTCAAAGCATTTCTCTTGTTCCTTACCCCAGTCAAAACCCTTACTCTTTGTTACCACTGTGTGTAGAGGTGTTACAATCATGGAGAAGCCCGGAATGAACTTCCGCATGTATTGTACTGCTCCCACAAAACTCCTAGTCTTTGTGGCTCTTATTAGTGTTGGCCAATTAGTGTTTACTTCCACCTTCTTTGGATCCACTTGTATCTCTCCTCCTCCAACCACGTGCCCAAGATAGACAAGTGACTATTTGGAAAATTCACGTTTCTTCATATTACAAAGTAGTTGTTTCTCCCTGAGAACTTGCAAGACTTGTTGTAAATGAGTTAGATGTTCTTCCCATGTGGCACTAAAAATCAAGATATCATCTAGATATACAATAACACATGAATCTATGAAATCTCGCAATACATCATTCATCAATCTCATAAATGTAGTGGGTGCATTGCATAATCCAAAAGGAAGTACTAACCATTCATACAAACCTTGTTTTGTCTTGAAGGTAGTCTTCCATATATCCTCCTCCTTCATTCTGACTTGGTGATAACCAGACTTGAGATCCAACTTCGTGAAGAATTTGGCATGTTGAAGTTGGTCCAAGAGATCATCTATGTGGGGAAGTGGATATCTGTTCTTTAGGGTGATCATGTTCAAAGCACGGTTAGTTGATGCACATTCTTCAAGAACCATCCATCTTTAGCACCATCACAATAGGTGAACTGCATGGTGAGGTGCTCGGACGTATCACCCCTTGGTTTAGTAGTTCCTAGAGTTGGTTCTTTACTTCATTACTCTCAAGAAAGGATTTCCTATACAACCCGATGTTTGGTAGAGGGGACTCTGATAATAGTTGAATCTCATGCTCTACTTCCCATTTTGGTGGTAACCCACTGGGAGCCTGAAATACTTCCTGAAAAGATTGAATAATACTATCCAAATCATGATTTCCTTGGTTAGAAATATCTAAAACTTCTACCCCATCTTGTTTATCCTTTAACAAAAGTAAACAAAATTGGTTATGATTTTCCTGAATAAGTCATTTTGCTTGGTTATCACTCACCATAGTAACCCATGTCTTACGCTGGTGTGCCCAAATGTTGTAGTTGATCCCATACTTGATCCATCTGTACTGGTTTTCCCTTCTCATAAATATAGCATCCCTAATATACAAGTAAGCACTCCTGAATACAACATCAAAAGCATCAAGTGGAATAACGTCAGCTTCCCAGACATCAATATACTGGGAATTTATCCCAAAATTGATCTTATATATTCTAGTTACGTGAATTTCAACACCCTTCTTCACCCAGCCCAAAGGATAAGGGTGTGGATGCTCGGAAGTCTCAAGACCAAAATGCTTTACAACTGCTTCAAAAATCAAGTTAGACTGAGAACCGGTATCAACCAAAGCATTTACCTTAGTCCTCTTGATCTAGATTTTGATCTGGAATAGTCTACTCATCTCCTCTTCCTGGTTGTCCATGTTGGTGGCCGTGCATCCAAGCCTTTCATCTACATCAAAGTCATCTTTGATTTCCACCTCCCCTTATGTTTTTATAGCTATCATGGACTTCTTTGAGTCCTTGGTTCGGTTCTTCGAGTGTAACTCCGGATGCAAATTCCAACATGTAGCGTTAGTGTGACCATTGATATCACAGTTCTTGCAAAAATTCTTGGGATCTTTACAATTATTTAAAGTAGTGGCAGCTTGTTTACCTTTCCCTTTCCACTTACCCTTGTTACTTGTTTTCCCGTACTCTTTTCTCTATTGATTTTTTGAATGCTTTTCCCTTGGATCTGTTGGGATTTAGGGGCAACGGAATAGTGCTATGATTTAATAACAAACAAAATCATGCACACAGGATCTAAACATTTCCCCACAAAATCTACAATAGTGGGAGGATAAACTAGAATAATCCAAATCACATAAAAGTACACACACATAACAAGCATGTATCGTGGTTCACCAAATGTGGGCGACGTCCACCAAAAAATAGAGATCTCATATATATATATAATATAACAAGAGATTACAAACCCACTCTTCTGCACAAGAGTACATGTATCTCTACAAGAGTATCTCCTCCTCCCAAATCCCCAACCGGATCTTCCTGAGTACACTAAACTGTGCCTCCATACCACCACTTACATCTCCTCTAGATCTCTAACCAGATCTACTTGAGTGCACTCCAACCATGCCTCTCAAACATAACTAGATCTCACATACTTGAAGCTACCCTACATCTACCACTATGCAGCCAAGCTCTCACTGTATTGTGAATCTGCAAACGAGACCTCTACAATATCTAGATCTACATGGATCAATAATACAAGATCTCACAGATCTACAATGCAAGACTAGATCTACATAGATCTATAATACAAGATCTCACCAACATGTGGATCTACAAGAAGAAACGCTATGGGCTTTGCATACTATGCAAGCCATTACATGAGACTAAACAATACAAAGGAAATACAGTAGCATGCTATTTCCTTTTGTCCAGCTCCTCTCCATGGAGTCTCTGTCTTCATGTAACATGTTCCTTTTTCTTCTTCTTGTTCTTCATCTTCATCCTCTCAGTCTCAGAGAATCAAGGATCTAATCTGATCCTTCTCATTATTCCACCTAAGCCCTAACTTTCACTCTTATATATAAAATATATAAACTTAGGGCACCTTAGCTATGCAATTACATCCAATAGATTTTCTTTAAAACAAAATCTGTATTTAAATCCCATTACTTAAAATAAAACACATTGCACAGGTAACCGGCGTCGGTTAAACCTAACCGCGGATGGTTCCCACTTTCTCTGACTGATGTCTGTCCTGTTTGACCGATGACGGGTCACTATATTTCCAGTCACTTTCCATTGCATGCTAACTGTGAAGCAATCTAGCTCCAAAACCTAACAATTTGCCACTTGGAGATAAATTGTTGAATCTCTATACCTATACATGTACATCACTATCCTCTATGTACGGTGAAGACCATCTATTCTTTCCTTCAACAATTCTCTCAAAAAATAAAACCAAGAAGATCCAAACCATCTTCTCAAACCAAGAAGATGAAACCATGACTTACCAAACCTACACGAAGCTACAATTGATCCGTGACACCAAGCCTCAAGCTCCCACTGAATCGTAACACCATACCAATTTTTGGTATCAAACAAACAAGCCAACCTATCTCCTCATGCAACAAGCCATCATGACTAACACACCTGCAAGAGCTCTAGCTCAAAATGAAGTTCTTAGCCTCAATCACATTTGTAGACATACCTGTAAAACCAACCATGTTCTCCATCCATCTATCCATGTCTCCATACAACCGCCAATGCAACTGAAAAAGATAGGTCAAATTAGAATATACAAAAGAAAAACAAGATCTTGGGTAAAGACAACCCACATGAGTTCTACCTGCAACAATGGGTAATCAATCCACAACCCTACATAGAATCCAAACACTGCAATTTACAAATCCAACTCTGCATAAACAACTAGCATGTCCAAGACAACCATCTGTAGATAACATCTCTCAAGGAGTAACATAGTAACAAGAGGAAATACAAACATCCCCTACTCATTCTCAAGGCATCCATGTGCAAATCAAAGATTTGCATCATCATAGACTCACAAAACTAAATCTATTCAATATGTACAAACTTACCATGTACATCCATTCATATCATGAGCTCTCCAAAAGCTCCAAGTCTACCACTGACTAACTCCAAAGCCGAATATGAATCTTGTGCTCATCAATGTCAATAACAAACATCCATGCTGAACCATGCCACTAATACCAAGTGTAAATATCAGCATACATGTCATCAACATACTGCACAGATCAACCAAGATGAAAGCAAAATAGGGTCACCATCTAAAAATCGTAAATAAACACTGTTGTTAAACCTATGACCAAACCAACCACACTTTCCTAACCGACCTCGATCACTTCGTGATCGACCACGATTACCAGATGACCGACCACGGTTAATCCTAATTGACATCGATCTTTGTAATAGTCAAATTTTCTCTTTTAACCCTTAAAACTTTGAAAAATTTCTCTATCATCTTCACGCAACTAAATCTAACCATCAATTTTAATCCCATAGGGATATCCAGGCACCACAAAATAAACCAGAAGTGACATCACAAAGCAATAAACTCAATATACCTACAAATCCTTGACTATCCTCCAAAACTAACTAGTGCCTCTTCCACTTTGAACAGTAGCAATCTCCTCTCACTCTGCATGTGCATCATGTATCCAATCCTATAATGCCAACAACCATGGCTTGCTCCCACTAAACACGAAATCCCCTGCACTTCTTGTTAATACGTCAATGAGAAATAAAACCAGATGAAAGACCTATAAAATTTATTCCTTTCTTCTCTGAGAATACTTCTACATCACAGAAGTTTGGACTTCTTGTGAAGTAGGTGAATCACCTTCTTTCCATCCGTATGTACTCAACTCTCTCGTTACCTACAACTGTGTCTAACCATGAATTTTCATTGAGGATCTCATCCTTAGACTAGAAACCCTTGTCCTCAAGATTCCACACAACGGGGAAGTAAAATTCAAACAACACCAAGAAACCATGGTGTAAATTTGTGCACACACTCCAAACATAATATCAGTTGCTCTAAATGAAAGAAATAAAACATGAACCATATGGAGATACGTGATTCAAATTCTAAATGGACTAACCGAGCCAAATTCGTCCTCTTTCTGATCCAAACCATTGAAGTGACCAACAAAGTTTCTTCCTATACACATTGTGTCAGAAGCCAAATCCTTCAAAACAAGACACTGAACCAACTGCCCTCTCTTGTTGCAAAAAACGCTATATAGATAAGTTGCCACAAAGACCAACCACGGTCATCCCTTAACCAACCATGGTTAGTTGACCAGATATCGGTTCCTCTATGACCGACCTCGGTTCTCAGACCGATGTCAATGTTGTTGGAACGGACCCAACGCCACACAATTTGGCATAGCACACCACACCGGGTGTTTACTTCCACCAAAGCTGATAGTTGAGTTGAGCCAGTCATTTCAAGAAGCGTCAAAATCTTGTACAAAAAACTTAACAGCAAGTCCATGTAATAAATTGCATCAAGATGAAACACTTCACCTTACCAGCACCAAGACACTCAACCACATCTTCAACTGAAGTACATGCTTCTTTGATGGAAGCCCCGTCTTCGTTCTGTGCTATTGCCTCTCTACCAAAGCTCGTGCATCTAACTGCACCAAAGGATGCATAACTACTCCTTTTTCTTTCATTCTCAAATCTAGATCTGCAGTCCTAAATATGCATGTGTAACCAAAAATAATATGAGCACTGCAATACCGAGATAAAACCATACCTCAATAACTGGATCTGCAATCTAACCAACATGCTTGTCCCTCCAAGAACTCGGGACACCTCATCAAAAAAGATACATTATATGCATCTTTCCATTCCTTCAGATCTGTGATATTTCTGTTTAAAACCAGGTTGCTTAGTTACTAACCACGATCACCCTATAACCGACCACAATGGTACCCTACCAATTTCGGTTGCCACTTAACTGACGCCGGTCACTATATTTTCTAACAACCTTACTCTTTTAGAGCCCACTTGAGACTAAATCTCTTCCTATGATCTTCTCATCAGGAAAAACAAACGCTGCTCTGATACTAACTGTTAGGAAAATACAGGACAGTGGAATAGTGCTATGATTTAATAACAAACAAAATCATGCACACAGGATCCAAACAATTCCCCACAAAATCTACAACAGTGGAAGTATAAACTAGAATAATCCAAATCACACAAAAGCACACACACATAACAAGCATGTACCGTGGTTCACCCAATGTGGGCTACATCCACCTAAAAATAGAGATCTCATATATATATATATATATATATATATATATATATATATATATATATATATATATATATATATAACAAGAGATTACAAACCAACTCTTCTACACAAGAGTACATGTATCTCTACAAGATTATCTCCTCCTCCCAGATCCCCAACCGGATTTTCCTAAGTACACTAAACCGTGCCTTCTATACCACCACTTGTGTCTCCTGTAGATCTCTAACTAGATCTACCTGAGTGCACTACAACCGTGCCTCTTAAACATAACCATATATCACATACTCGAAGCTACCCTACATCTTCCACTGTGTAACCAAGCTCTCACTGTATTGTGAATCTGCAAACAAGACCTCTACAATATCTAGATCTACATAGATCAATAATACAAGATCTCCACGGATCTACAATGTAAGACTAGATCTACATAGATCTATAATACAAGATCTCACCAACATGTGGATCTATAAGAAGAAACGATATGTGCTTTGCATATTGTTGCAAGCCATTACAATGAGACAATAACATATACAAAGGAAATACAGTAGCCTATTATTTCCTTCTGTCCAGCTCCTCTCCATGGAGTCTCTATCTTCATGTAACCTGTTCCTTTTTTCCTCTTCTTCTTCTTTGTCTTCATCCTCTCAGTCTCAAAGAATCAAAGATCTAATCTGATCCTTCTCATTATTCCACCTAAGCCCTAACTTTCACGCTTATATATAAAATATATAAACTTAGGGCACCTTAGCTATGCAATTACATCCAATAGATTTGCTTTAAAATAAAATCTATATTTAAAGCCTGCGACTTAAAATAAAACACATTGCACAAGTAACCAGCGCCAGTTAGACCTAACCGCATACGGTTAGATGTCTATCCCACTTGCTCTGACCGATGTCTATCCTGTCTGACCGATGACGGGTCACTGTATTTCCAATCACTTTCCATTGCATGCTAACTGTGAAGCAATCTAGCTCCACAACCTGATAGGCTCTGCTTCCCCTTGCTTCTTTTCATCATCTATGTAGTATGCTTGCACACACACCTCGTTGAGATCTTTGGGCTTGGTGGAGATGACTTTTCTTCGAAGGTGAGTGTGAAGTCCTCCCAAGTACTTAGTCAAAATATCCTCATCCTCCAAGTCCATGTTTAGCAACATGGCCTGCCTCTGAAACTCCGTAGTATAGTCCTACACACTTTGACCACTACCTTGTCTAAAATACTACCATTTAATCATTTGGTCAGTCTTGTGGCCAATAGGATATAATTTAGCTCTAAGTAATTCTTTAAATTCTTGCCAAGATTTCACAATAGGACACTTCTTCTTTTTACAGGCGGTTAGATGGGTTTTCCACCAAACCAGAGCATGTCCCTCCATTTTGAGACATGTAAAGGTGATCATCTATGCCTCAGTGACATTATGGACACTAAAGTAGACTTCTAACTATTTTAACCATTTATCAAGCAACTCTGCATCTACTTGTCCTCAAAAGCTTTTAATATCAAGTTTTGTTTCAACTTTAAAAGGGAGTATCATCGGATTTTACCTTTTCTCTTGTGTTTGAAGTATCTTCTTCATTCTCTTCCCCATAACTTTCCTCATGGTGGCTCCTTCCTATGCCAAAAATTTCAGCTAAGCCCCAAACCACTGAGTCCATGGAGTCCTATTTGACAGAAGTTGTCCTTCTATAAATCAACAAGCTCTTCTCACCTTCTAAACATCCTATCCATCATGGTCTCCAGCATCTCGATTCTACGGACCATGTTATCTTCTTCCATTTTTTCCTTGAATTCTCTGTTTCCACTTCTTTGTAGAAAATTTCTAGAATGCAAGGTAAAGCCTCTTCACCTTTAGAACTCGTCATTGTCATACAAATCCAAAAACGAATACCACAGTCCTAGATACTTGTTTGCTCTGATACCAAAATGATCTGTAAACTCTTCAAATTTGAAATTATCCATAGAAACACAAATAAATGTTACTGTTTTGCTTTCTATTGGAAAATGACAGAGATAGCTACTGAATGAATTATGCTTGTGCTTATAATTCACAATTGCAGGAAAGGAAAGAGTTTAAGCTCATAAACACCAAAAATTTTTATCCTGGAAACCTCCAGAGGAGGAAACACCATTCGGGAAGGGAAATTGCTCTTTTTTCCCACTTTTATTGGCCAATTCAAAATAACAAGTACAAAATTTACTATAAGTATGAAAGAGAAGTAGATAATATCTCACACTTCCTCTTAAATACTTGTTTGCTCTGTCTCAACACTCCTTTCTTCTACAAAACACAATTCCAACACTAAGAACTTCTTGCTCACTTGCTTTCATGCTTCGATGCCTATTCTCTTCTACAGACATGTATTTTATAGCCTTTCCCATGTCCTCCCGTGCACTAGAGAATGGGAAAGGTCATGGAGGAGAAGAGACTTGAAAAACCTTTCAAATTTTGGGTTGCTCGTTTCATATTTTTGTTTTCTGTCCAAAAGAACCAGGACCGCCGCCCAATGCAGACCGGCAGTCCCAGGATCACTGGCCTAGTTGGGCGGTGGTTCTGTAACCACCGCTTTGCAAAGAGCGACGATCATGTTACTAAAAAGACAGAACCTCCATGTACCATTTTTGCCTTCTTCGTGCTGACTGTTTTGATGAAGTAGATTCATTTTGGATCCCTATGGATCAATCATAGTGGTAAATGCATTGGTGCCTATGCGGGGCCCATAGGCAACCAATCAAACAACGTTGCTAAGGGCAGAGCTATGCTTTGGGGTGTTAGATTTTTTCGTGATTTAGGGATATAAAATATGATTATTGAGGGTGATTCGACGTGTGTCATAAATGCCCGCAAGGATAGTAGAAAATGTGGTTGGAAGCTAAATAATTTGATTATGGAGGCACGTGCCATTCTTTCTTCATTTGATCAAGTTGTTATTCAACACACTTATCAGACGGGGAATAAACCAACGGATGCGTTGTCGAAAAAAGGTACTGCCATGGTGGATTTGGAGACATGGATTGAGACATATAGTCATTGGGGTCAGGTGAACAAGCTCATTAATGATGACACAATGTAGGAGGTAGTGTTATGATGACACCCCTAGATCGCACGCTTGGGTTTTCGAAAGGACTTCCCTTTTTTGGAAAACTTGCCTTGTCAAATTCATTTGCTTTTTCCCCAATTTCGCCTAGTTTATCTCTCGGGGTCAACAAAGGTGAACATACTGTAGGTTTCATGGGTGTGACAGGGTGAGAACGGATCCTCCTACTTTTCTCCACCTCAAAAACGACACGGGTCTGTGGAAATTGCTGCATAAAGGTGGTTTTACCAAGTTCATTCGTCGGCTTAAAGGTAATGACCCTACCTTATCTGTTGATTTTGCTAAAGCCTAGATGGATGGTGGTTTTTTTTTTGTGGGGTTCAAATTGATATTTATGAGAATGCAATTTTTAAGATTATTGGGTTAAAAGCTGAAGGCCTCAAAATTTTTAAAGACAAAACCAAGAAAAAAATGAAATTGCTACCTTTTTAAAGTTGGGGAAAAAATCATAGCTTATGATGATGGTATTGCTCGCACCTATCTGCCAAATAGGTGGGCTGATGTTTTCCTAGTTATTATGAAGTGTATGACCCTCGAAGGAAAATTTTGAAAAATATTTACTCATCATTTGTCTATCCTCAATTTTATCTATCGGGACCAGACTACGAGTCTTGCCTATTTTCTCTATTGATCGCTTCTCTCGACCATCGAGGATTTTAAGAAAGAGAAGACAAATATCCCCCTCCACCAGGGGTCTCATTCTTCTCATGGTTCAAAGAGGGTAAACCGACCATCCCTTGTCCCATCAATGACCATGACTCTGATCAGGAAGCCCTCACTTCCTGCATCAACAAAATCATGAAACAAAAAGTTATTGATCCTAATAAGGGTATCGTGGATGCCTTATGTAATCTAAAAAAAGGGATCGAAAATTTAGATGAAAATTCTACTAAAAGGGACCAAGACCTTGCTGAATGGGAGGCCGAATTGATGAGGGTCGAGTCCACTGCTGACACCATTCTCACCGTCAACAAAAACCTCATACATGAGATGAAAGATTGCCATCCAAGGATTGATACCCAGAATAGAACCATCATGGGGTATCCAACCCAATTATGTTATGCAAGAGTAATGAATTTCTATTCTGTAGGATCATGTCTCTACTGAGGAGGGAAAAAATAAAATGAAGCTGATGCTAAGTTCTTCCGACAATGAGGAGTCAGATACTGGTGACAACTCGGGTATGGTTGCAGAGTCAAATCATAACAAGTATGAGTAGGTTGAGACCCAAACTGAGAAAGAGGAAGTCAACCATCCGAAAAGGGTCATCATGAAGGTGGCTGACATGAGAGATGGTGGTCCGAGCACCAGATCCTGTAGCAGGGCTATGAAGAACTAATTGCATACATGTTACTGCCCTTTTCTTTTTGTTTTGCTTTACCTTGTTTGTCTTTGTCCCTTTGGGACTTCAAAAAACTCCGTTTTAATTTGCAAACTCTTGTAGTTTGGCCCATTTGTGTGGGGGCCTGTTGTTAAGTGGTTTTGACTTTGCCTCTATGACTTCGTTTTTGTTTTTGTCTTTGAAAAACTTGCTTCTCTACGTATGGGTTTTTTTTTGGTCTCTGGATTAAAACCAAACCTTTTTTATCTTATCTAAAAAAAACAATAGTAGTATAAACCAATCTCTCTTCTCTCAAATGTACAACTTTTTAAATTGGTGGTTCTCCCTTGTCTAGGTGTTGGTTTGCATTTTTTATTTAACTGGTAAAGGAGTTTCTTTGCAGCTATACTGGTGAAAAATTCTTGCAACTCTTTATCACACTCGCACATGCAACGTGCAAACGCACATGTACTAATTATTTACATGAGATTATATGTACTTATTCATTCACATGTTTCAATGTGTGATTTGATTACCATATTGTGTTAGCTGGCCAAATCATCAAGCTGAAAGCCATTCTCCCCACAAAATGCACCGCATGCCTAGGAACGATCCATAAAAAAAACATCATACACATGCATGTGCATGCATCGGTGGGGGCCCGCGCGTCATCGGTCACATCATTATTTTCTTGTTTTTTGAATAAACTAGATTGATATCAGATAGGGGCATATGGCAGGTAGTAGGCATATTGGTGGGAGCTTGTGTTTGTAACCCGTAGGTCGCGAGTTCAAATCTTGTTGGGCACCTGCAGTGTGTTTTTCAACAATGTTGAAAAACACATTGAACGCAAACAAAATGGCAAAAAAATAATTAAGCCATGAACCTCGCAACATGTGATAACGGATGGCATGATGGTCATGATGATGCATTGCACGGATAGTTTTATGTATGGGGACCAACTAAAAAATATGACAAATATTCATTTACAAATCTATGTAGTAAAGTACTATATAATATATTACTAAAATGTGGCGTCTACTGGTGGAAAAATAAGCTACTCAATGGGGAAAAAGGCACTGCACTCTCTATGAAGGATAAACATAAATAAGGAAAACAACTTTCGACAGTCACCATTGCATTGTATGTCTACTTTTTTGTGAGTTGTACAATACTCGATAGTGTTCAAGATTTAAGGAATTTTGTTGACTCTCCCGCTGTCTTTGATATTTCTCTCTCTGTCTCAGCATTATTGCCGTGCTATTTTTCTTTTTTCATGTATTTCGTTAAGCACCAACTCAAAGTCTGCTTTCAATTTGGATTATGTTGGAGAATCTTTCATTGCTTCAGGTGGGTTTATGTGGCATAATCTCATGATGATATGGGCTGGCATGATGCCTTATGCATGTAGTCAGATCACTGGGGGTGAAGAATTCTCCATTATGCGTCGTATTTGGGCTAAATGATTGCTTCTTATCAAAGATGCCACATATTTTTTCGCGCACCTTGGTCTAAAACTGTAGTTGCAGCAAGATCCAAATTTCAGTTATAGAAACAAAGCTGGTTTAAGTGGTGAGATCTGAAAGTATTAATAGAGAATGAATCTGCATGAAGGTGGCTTGAGAAGCTAATTGATCTTGAGTTAATCTGTAAAGTGGTCAGCAGGTCTTTGGTCAACTCTTGACCTGCCATCTCATTTTTATACTGACATTCTGGTGGTGGAGCTAGTTGAATGGCATAACATTAACCTTGACAAGAAACGACCGAGTTGTCATACATTTCATCAATGCTTTTATGGCAGAACAGTAATATATAATGGATCTTCAACATCACACTAACACAACATTTGTCTCGTCCTTGTAAGAACCAGATTTAAAAAGAATTTTTCTTTTGTATCCATTGAACTCTGTTCTCTTTTGTTACTTGGAGATGGGAGGTATGATACTAGTACTGGGACAGAGATTCCATTCAAACCAGGGTACGTGCGTCACTGAGAATGTGACGACCCTTATATTGAAGTTTCTTGGTAGTTATGCTTTCGCAACTGAATCTTGTTTCTTTTTTCTCATAAGGATTTTACTTGGTTGCACTCTTTACAATTTAATCCACAATACTTTTTCCTATAGTTCAATAAATACATTACAATCGCTTTTAAATTAAAATGTTTAGTAATCTAATCTAATTTCCATAGTTGTAGATTGGTCGAGCAAGAATTTGCCCATAAGGAAAGAACAATCTCAACATCTTCCAAAAAAAGGAAGGATCCTTGTAACACAAGAAAATAATGATATCTTCAAAATGACGTTGAGTCGTTTAATGCAAGAGGGGAAAGTAAGATCACAAGGTCTTAAAAAACTATGAGTTAACAGACATGATTAAAATTGCACTTACAAGTTGTAAAAGAACAAAAAATAAGAAGAAGCAAACAAATTGTTTTCCGGTAAATAGATGGTTTGATGAGGTTTGTAAAGCGGCGAGGAGGGCTATTAAAGAAACAAACAAAGAGAAGCTAAACACAAAGTTGTACAAACAAATTATAAAGAAGAAAAAAAAATCAATTCATGATTACAAGGAGGGAAGAGCTTATATACTTAGGAAAAACATAACCCAAAAACATTTTGGAAGGAGCTTCAATCAAAGAAAAAACACACAGATAACAACAATATCACATCCAATCAGTGGTTTTCGTTTGCAAAACAACTTTACAAACATGATCCAGAAGTTGAAGGCCCTCCTTTGATCAACACGACAACAAAACTTTTTACTGTTCAAGAAGTGGAAGAGAGTATTATGAAATTGGGGGTTGGAAAAGCCAAAGACTTGGATGAATTTCATGTAGAATTTTTAAAATGGGGAAAAGAATTTCTCACTCCTCACATAGGTGACATATTCAATAACATCATTCAACAAGGTTTTCTTGGAGATTGGACTACTAGTCCTTGTGTTACCTCCTTTTAAGAGTGGAGATGTTAACAATCCTTCTAATTATAGAATCATCATGATCAACCCTTTGTTTGCAAAGTTGTTTGACAACATGGTGGAATGTAGAATCAACAAGTGAGCAGAAGAAAAAGATAAGACAACAAAAGGGCAAGCAAGGTTCAGACCGAAGTATTCAACAATAGATCATGGTATCACTTTCAGGCACATTATTGAAAAAGCTTGGGCTTCTAAAGAGGAAGCTAGCTGATGTTTTGTTAACTTCAAGAAGGCTTTTGACACAGTTCCTAAGAGTAAGATATGGGACAAAATGAAGGATTTTGGTATTCAAATGCATCACAAAGCAGTTGTTCATAGGCTTTATGAAAAAGTACAAGTCAAAATTAGAACTCACACTGCTATCTCAGAAAGTTTCAAGAGTGATATTGGGGTTAAACAAAGATGCCCATTATTGCCTACTTTATTCAACCTATATATCGACAAACTTGAAGAATGGTTAAATATGCAGAGTGAAGATGGCGTCCGTCTAGGATAGTATGTTGTAAGACTTCTCATGATCTTATCCTGATTGCTAGGTCCGTTCAAGGCCTTCAAAAGCATTTATGCGTGCTTGAGCACTTTTGCAAAGTGGGGATGCAAGTCAACACCAATAAGACCAAGATTATGATCTTCTCCAATAGAAAAAAAAAATCAATATGATTTCTATTTCGATGGAAACATTTTAGAGGAAGTAACAAAGTATAAATATCTTGGGTTAGACTTTAATAACAAGCTCAACTAGGAGATTTGTAGCAAAAAAAGAACTTTAGGGGGGTGGAGAGCTTTTTATGCTTTCCAAAAGAAATGCAGAGAGACAAAAATTATTGGATTGAAAAACTATGTAGACTTTGTTTGGGATTTTAGTGGCTCCAGTGGTGCTTTATGGATGTGAGGTTTGGGCTAGCAACATGTCAAACTCAAGATGGGAAACAATTTGAGAGGATTTAGAAAAAACATGATTACTAGCAAGTTCAAATTAAAGATCGTGGTCCCATATGAAATTCTCCTAGCTGAAACGGGGGCTCTACCTCTAGAAGTTATTGCCATGGTTCATCTCATAACATATCTAAAAAAGATTAGGCAAATGGAAGGTAGTAGATGTCCTAAGGTTGTCCTCAATGAGTTTTTGGAGAAAAGAAAGAAGTCACAAATGATTTAAAACAACAAATGGCTTAAAAATGGAATATTCATTTGAATGTAATAATAGTCAAGAGAAAAAAAAATTGGTATAGAAAAATTTCATCAAGCTATGTGGGGAAATCAATTGGGGAGAAAGAAGAGGTACTGTTTGGAGGAATTTAACTCTACATGCGATCATTAACAAAAGGCTTTTATAGGGGCTAATATCCTATGGAAAGCAAATATCTTCATAGCTTAATTGAGAACTAATTCACATCGTCTTCAATGTGAAACATGAAGATGGAAAAGACCTAAAGAGAGATGTGACGAGATAATATGTATCTTTTGCACATCTGGTGCGATGGAATCAGAGAAACATTTCATGTTGGATTGTAATGCTTATAATGACATTAGGGCCTAGTTTGCTAGCATGGTGGGTACTGCTTCCTTTCAAGATATTTTCAATGAGAGTATGGTTGAAAAAATAGGGGAGCTGATCATTAAACTCACTAACAGGAGATTTGAATGCCAAAAAGATCTTTAACAAGATCTGTTGCCCCATAGGCTGTCTTTAGTAACCTCGTGGACATTAAAATATCTTCTTCTTCTTCTTAAGGGGGTGTGTATGTGTTCCCATGACAATCGTATGTATTGGAAAAATGCCTCTTATTAATAATATATAAGGCCTCTTGGGCATAGATCAAAATACAAAGCAATCCGTGAAGCTACATTTCTAGTCATTAAAAAAAGTAGCATTGGAATTACACATTGCTAGTCATAAAAAAGAGTAGGATTGGAATTACACTTGTGAGAAGACATTACAATTTTTTTAATCTTGAGAACCATAGTGAATTAGGTATCCCAACAGAAGAGAAAAACTATTTAAAATTTATAATAGAACCTTCATGCAAAAATCAATGACCCAAAAACTTTTCCCTTTTTTGCACAAATTTTTGATGATGCCAAAATAACCATACGAAGGCTAATACATAATTTGACACATAAGGAAAGTTTTATGTACATAACAATGTCTATCTTTTGGTAAATCTTCAAGACAAACATAGTACTTTAACTCAAAATTCAAAAGATAGTAAAAAAAATGGTAATTATTTTTTTACAAGTTG
This sequence comes from Taxus chinensis, assembly GCA_019776745.2. Taxonomy (NCBI): domain Eukaryota; kingdom Viridiplantae; phylum Streptophyta; class Pinopsida; order Cupressales; family Taxaceae; genus Taxus; species Taxus chinensis. Next base: position 612,498,121 of record CM034146.1, on the reverse strand, counting down.
AGATCTATATTTTGGTAAAATTTTAACTCAATTGGATAACTTTGATTTATTATGATTCTCAAAGTGACCCAACACTATTTGGACAAACATTTATACAAAGTGAAAATATGATTGATCTAATACCATACATTATAAATTCTTGATAGGTTGCAATTTCTTGTAATAACGTCAACATTATCACCCACAATTGCATGTGGATACCTGTGGAACATTAAAAGAATATAAACACATTTATGGTCAAGATGGAATGACTATAATTGTGTTAAGATTATATGTGATGGAGGGCCAATGGCCTTCACAAAAATATTAAAAAGAATCTCTCTTAAACAATATGATCCACTAACACTAACTCTTTATATTTTTATGGAAACAAGTAGAGGTTATTATTATGTTTGGATAGTAATGATCTTGAAAAACAAGTTTGCTTTAATCTATTAATAGTTGAAGTTACTCAATTCAATAAATTGGTTAATAATCTTTTCCATTTTTTATTTATTGGTAATTTGAGGGATTTTATTGGGACCCTCACCCATTAAAGAGTTACATATGTTGGAATACATCATCATGAGATACAAAAGTCATAGTATTTTGCATGAAATAGAGAGCCACAATCAGATGAGGCATATCAATTATAATTATTAGGATTACAACTAAATCAGTCTTCATATTTGAAGAATGGAACACTAAAAAAACACAACCTTACCAAAAACACTATTCCAAAGGAAATTCTTCCAAAGCATAGACCAAAAAATACCCAACAAAATCAAACTAGGAAAACAACTACAAAAGACACTTTATGATCTAGATGAATTGAACTGTAATTAGAAAAAGATAAAGACTTAATTTCAAAAAGAAAGGGAGAGCAATAACTAAGTTTCAAAAACAAATATCCTCTCTTTTCAAGATAAATTTCCTTCCAAATACTCAGGAGAACCATCTCCTTACATAGCCTTTGCATCCATCATAATTGTTTCCACCTTCCATCAGTTTTTTCTCTTGATTGAAGACTTGCGTGGAATTGAGGCTAACTTACAAATTAATCAGGGATTGGTGGGCTATTGAGAGGTTATGATGTCATCCTTTCCTTTTCCTCTATGATATCCCAGTCCTACATCTTTGAAACAATATTCTTACATGGGGAAGGATTAGTAGATACCAGAGGCTCAGTTGAATGCATAAATAATTGAGAGGGGGATTGAGCATGCCCTTGTTTCTACCATACAAAATCATTTTAATGGGAATCATCCTTTTGAAACCATGTTAGACGAGGGTCTAGAAAATGGGGGTCGTAAAATTTTGAGGGACAAACAAATAATTTATGCCCAAGCCAATTTTCATGAAAGTATCTCAAAGGAATGCCTTAAAAGTTTAAGTATTGTGTCCACAAGCCTTGAGAGGATACTATCTTGATGGAATGAATCAATGGCTTGGGTCGGTCCACCAAAGCACACACCTGACAAAACTTCCCTTCAAAGAAGATTTTTAAAACTTCACGAAGGGTCCCACCTTTTCCACTAGAGATTTGTGGTGTCTTTCACTCTTCATGATGAGGGGGAGATTATGCGGTCTAATCCAAATAGTCACCTTATTGGTTTAAGTCATGGATGCATTAAAGAAGGGAGACCATGTGTATAGATAGACCCCATGACATCCATTAAAGCACAAACCACTAATCCAAACAAATTTCTTATCTTTACAGGAATTGAAGATCCCCAAAAATAATCTATTCTTTAAATGTTGGAAGGATTGTTCAACAATGTTCCCCCCAAAAAAATTTTACCAACATAAGAGGTCAGTAAGGGATATATTAGACCCATATACTTACAAATCGAGGATATCTTACCAATATCCATTTTTGCTAAGGCCAAATTAATGTCAAGAATTTCAAGCACAATTTCAACTTGGGAGAAAGAAATGAGAACATCTCATATTGATAAGGATTATTTTCCATAGAGGAATGCCACTCCATTTTTGACACCATGAATATAGAAGGAAAGGGGATCCTCCTATTCTTTACCCTTCTTTCTCTCTCTTCCTTTTTATGATTTATTTACCCCCAACCTAGATCTGTCAGCAACAATTCCACTACCACTTGTCGAATGCACAACATCGTGAGGTTTCCTATCAGTGGGAGGTATTATTGGATTTTTTTGTATTGGATATGAAGACTCGTCCTCCAAAATAGGGATATCATATTACCTATGGATCCTTTCAATCACTGTAGACAAGACCTTAGATATTTTCTCCACATGTACATATTTTGATCAAGATGTCCCACTTTCCTTTGTGATATCATGTTTTCACCATGTTCACCATCTTTACCATTCTCATCAACACCAGATACTTCAAACAAAACTTTCCTAATGACCATCTGTTATGTACCTTGGGATATGATATTATAATGTGTATGTATTGATGGAGATGCCGACATGTGGTATGCATCCCCCTTATTATATGTTTATAATATATGGGTCACATATGAATTAGTTATATTGGGTAATGAGTCGGCCTACATTTAGATTAGGTGTTACCCATCCATTAAGAGTAATGTATGTCCATATAAAGGATGTGAGTATCATTATGAGTATGTCATAGAAAGTATGAGTTTATTCTTCTACTTGGTAGATGAATATTGGAGGTGTTCCCCTTGAAGTGGATTCCCATCTTGGGAGATTGTGGAGTTACTCTTTCCTTAAGGAGCGTTCTTTGGTGTTGCCCTACGTTAAGGGTATTATTTTTCATATATTGAGTATTTGGGAATATTGGCCCAAAAATATCTCTGGTGTTGTGTTATATTCTAGAAATTATTCATTTATTATATGCAAAGATCTTATCAAGTGGTATCAGAGCATCGATCCAGGCGATTTGTGGGATGAAATCCTAATGTTGGTGATTCACCTATATTTGGAGATTGATTTGTAATTTTTTAGATAATTTTTTTTGAAGTGGAGAAATCATTCAAGGGATATTCCCTCCAAATTCCATATTTTTTTGGAGCTATTTTCCGAAAGTATGTCTATTTTAGGGTTGAAACCCTAATTTTAAGGTTTCATCTATATATTCTGTATTATGAAGAATTAATTCTTGATTTTTTTGGGGTTAATGTGAATACATTTCACAGTAATATCCCCAAAATTTCAGAAACTTTGGATCTGTTTTGAGAGATTCATTGCAGTTTTTTTTTTTCAAACATTTTCTCTATAGTCACAATAATTAAAAAATTTCTTATTTTTTTACATTTTTCGGAAATTTCTCAAAAATATAATTGGGGTTTGTGTTTTGTGTATTATGATATTTGGCCAACCTCTAGCCGAAATGGTTATAACAATTTTTTTATCAAAAGGGTCATTCATAAAACCCTAGTTTTTGTGGATCATAGGGATGAAAACTTTTTATGGAGATAACATGATTGATGCTAGAGAATGGTGGAACAAATTTATGGAGAGTTATTCTACATCATCAAGTATTTGGATATTCAAATTTTGGATTAGTGGCCCTCCACTGATTTGGTTTTCTGAGTTAGAAAAGGAAAGGTCTAATTGGTCTTAAGAGGAATTGGAACAAGTCTTCATGGATAGATGGGAAAGAAAAGAAGAAGATCAGGAGGAAGAAGAATAATGTGAGGATAATAGTGAGGAAGATGAAATATCAGAAGAGGAATAAGAAGAAGTTGATGATGAAGAATATGAAGAAGACAATGTTGATGATGAAGAGGCTATGCACGACTAAGAAGGATAGACAACAAATCAAGCTACAAGTTCAAATAATGCATCTCCAAAGAAGGAAGCTTCAATATTTCAGTTTGAAGGGTGCATTCACAGGAAAAAGGTAATTATCTCCATAAATCCTAGCAACAAATATAACTTCATCAATATGGATGTAACTCAACATCTACATGTTCAAGCAAAACATATCAAAGAAGCTCGAGTAGATGGTAAGAATATTCAAGTTTTTTAAGATTTAAAGCTATCTATGGATACATATGTTTTACATTCACATTTTTATGCTTTAGACATGGATGGTATGGATATTTTTCTTAGATATCCTTTGTTAGAGACTTTGGGAACAATTAATATTAATGTGCAAAAGAAATTCATGAAATTATGGTACAAGAGAAAGAAAATTACATTGCAGGATATCACACTTAGTAAGGAAAAAAGTAATGTTAGGATTAAGCATGAAGACGAAATTTAAGATGGTGAAGAAGGGAATAAGGATGATTCAGAAGGAGAGGTTGAAGAACACGATGAAAAAGAAAAAAAAAAATTCATCTACTCAAGAGTAAAAAAAATTAGCAAACAAAGTGGAGGAGGAAAAGAAAGTTGAGAAAAAGGTTGATAAGGTTGAGGATACTAAGGTTGCACCATATAGACACCCATATCTTTACGAGGGGAAACAATCATGAAGACATGTTAGGACACATGAGGGCAACAATTTGTATGGATATACATGGAATTGGAGGAGCATTCATTATGGCTTAACATGGAATCACTGGAGCAACAATTATATGACATGGAATCATAGGAATAATTATTATGTATATGCATGGATGCCAAAAAGGAACACATATGGACATGGATGGAATCGAGAGAGTGCAATGGTATATGGAATCAGGTTTGGAGAAGGACCGCCCACTAAGATATCATATGGGTGGTTGGATGATTGAGCATGGTGACAAGTGTGCAATAATTTAAAACAAACTCATTGTATGGATTCTTCTTATGTTTTAGGGATGAAACATGTCGAGGGAGGGAATGTTATGTACCTTGGGATATGAAATTATAATGTATATGGGGTTGATGGAGATGATGACATGTGACACACATCCCCCTTAGTTAGTATATGTATATAATATATGGGGTCACATAGGAATTAGTTATATTGGGTAATGATTTGGCCTACATTAAGATTAGGTGTTACCCATCCATTAAGAGTAATGTATGTCTATATAAAGGATGTGAGTATCATTATAAGTATGTCATGGAATGTATGAGTTGAGTCTTCTATTTGGTAGAGGAATATTGGAGGTGTCCCCCTCGAAGTGGATTCCCATCTTGGGAGATTGTGGAGTTACTTCTTCCTTAAGGAGCATTGTATGGTGTTGCCCTACCTTAAGAGTATTATTATGCATGTATTGAGTATTTGGGCATATTGGCCCACAAATATCTCTAGTGTTGTGTTATATTCTGGAAATTATTCAAATATTATATGCAAAGATCTTATCACTATCATCAACATATACAAATCTTTTTCTTTATTAAAAAATGTGGATAAGTGTGCACCAATTGGTAAGTTATCCACATATTAAATTATAATGAATATTACAAGAGCATTTTAAATGATACAATAGTGTGTGGAAATTAAATACATTAATAGTCCACATACATTTAATGGTTTGCACACAACTAGGTCATTGTTATAATATTAATATATTTATTAATTATTTGCATAAGATTGGTTAGTTGTTGTGATATTAATGTAGTCGTGGGTTTATTAACTATTAGCAGGGCTTTAATTTTTATGGTATTTGTGTGTTTATTAATTATTGTGGGACAAAACCTAGTAAATCTATAAGGTATGAATTTATATTATCATTGTATTTGTGTGTTTATTACTTAAATATTATCTAATTAATGTATTTGATATTAGTTCATTTGTGTGTTTATATTTTAAATTCATGTACTAATGTAAATGTATGTATATTAATTGCTAGTGTGGGTTTAGTCAATTAATAATTATTATGATATTAATTTAGTTATGATTTTATGTTGAAAAGTTTTGTCTTGTGGCAGAAAAGGAATATATTATAATAAGATCCTTAATAATATTCCTTTATTTACTACCTTTGATAGTTATAATAAAAACACAAATACACCAATACCATATAAATTAACTAATCCCATTTAAACAATTAATAAACACATAAATACACTAATATAAAAGTAATTAATTATTGTGCCAAATTAAGTGATTATGGACTAATCAAAATATTTGACCATATGGTGGTTGTAAATGTTTGGAAAGCTTTTCTCCTACTAGTATTTAACTTAGTATCTCTTTATTCTAAATTATGGTAAAAATAATCAAAGGGGAAAAAATGATCCTGTGGGTGTCTGTAACAAAGTATGTGGAAGAACTCAAAAGAAAACTAGAGAATTGATAAAGGATTCGTGTCAGTCAAAACGTCTTCTCTTTGGGGAAAACAACTTGTGGCTCAACCCTGATTAATAGTCTATCACATCAATAGATACCTGACTATTATCATGACAATGAGACTGCATGGAGGGGCAATAGGGTCAACTTCAAAACCAATTCTTTCAAGGGTGCAACAAAATCCAAGGCTTGTCTAGCTTCTCACACGAATGTTGTAAATAGTCCATATATAGTGAAAAACTTGACGAGATTCCAACTATAGAGATATATGACCCAATGGATAACCTACTTTCTAAGTTGGAAATTACATCTTTAATTTGTCGTTTCAATGGGGTATGGTTGCACAATGTATAATTGTATAAGTGGGTTTACACAAATGGGACAAAACATTGTGATTTATACTTTTGTGCAAAAGGGTTTTTATTGTTCAATTTGCAGATCTTGAAGTTTATCATTGAATTCTTGGAGAAGAGGCTTGGTTCTAGGGAAACTCGGGGCTAATATCACCACTTGGTTCCCTAAATTTGACCTGTCTACTGTGATAGTCACTAAAATACATATTTGGGTGTGCCTCCCAAACTCACCTCTCATCTTTGACATATTTTATTTAAAGGTATTGCAAACTTGTTGGGCATATTTTTAAAGCTTAACCTTTCGAGGATAGAGATGGGTCTTTACATTTATGCTTGGCTTTATGTAGAGATTGACCTTAGTAAAGCTCTTCATGAAAAAGTGATCGTGATGGGGGGCAAATCTCAATGCAAACAAGTGCTATATTATGAAAATACAACCTTTATGTGCAAGATTTGTCATAATACTGGTCATTTACAAGATTCTTTCCCACAAGCTTTGACGCATTCAAATGGAAAAAAATGCTCTCATCTACAAAAGTTGACAGCGATATGTGTCACCAAATTTAAAGCAAGAAAATGAATTTGAAGATTACAAGAGACAAAAAACAACATGAAATCAACTATCATTGAAGTTCTTAAGGGAGGGTTGAAAAGATCAAATGAATCATAAAATTTTGAATTTGATAAATACCAACTCTAACCTACAATCTCCAAATCTCAAAATCTTGACTCTCGACTTGTTTTTGTGAACTTAATGCAATGGATTGAAGTCAAGAAAAGAAGCAAAATGAAAAGTGGAGAATACAATTCTTCACCGATTTACATACCCTAGGAGGTTGTTTATAGCCTAGTTCTATTATTGGTAAATTGACTTATTACAAACTCTAGTTTAGGTATATGGTGGTTCTAGGGTTTGATAGTTTGTTATAGTTATGGTTTTATATGGCTATATTTGTTTGACTTTTTTACCCTTACATAATATATATATATATTCAACCATTTTTATTTTTAAAAAACATACGAAAAAAGTTGATTCCATGTATATGCACCTTAAGTTTACCATTTCATTCCATAACCACAAATTTATGAAATAATAAAATAAATTTGTCGCATTGATAATTTACACTTTTTTTCATTATACAAAAGTACTTTATAGACAAGAAAATTATATAAGAATACGTCAAACAAAAATCATATATCCTAATATTTACTTTGCACATTTAAGACAATTGATAATATAATATTTAGTATGTGTAATTAAATAATAATATTATATATTAAAAATATATTTTATATAAAAATACTCCACATAAATTAGTAAAAAAAAACAACCCTTATAATATACTTAAAATTTCGTTACAATTTATAACACCCATTAAATACATGTACACTTGTTTGATTTTTCTTGGGAAGCAAACCATTTATTAATTGATAGAAAGGGAAAATATTGAAAGAAATAGAAAAGCAACATAGATACTTAGCAGGGTGTCTCCCAAGTAACTAAAGGAAATATAGAGCATTGCAAAACTAAATACAAATTACTAAATTGACTCTGGCTCCGAGATACTCAAGTCTATTGACCATCTCTTGAATGTACCATCAACGAAATTATAATGTGCTCCGTGCAAAGCCAACGTCTTTCGTATAACTGCCTCCCTCACAAACGGATATGAAAGCAGATTGTTAAGTGACACATTCACGGCTTCCTGCCAAAATCAAAACAAAAATAAACCTCCTTTGTAAATGGAACCAAAACATTACATTCTACTGCACTCAAACTAAGCTCAAATATGGGATTAATAAACGGGCACACTTGTACAAAGAAACTTTAAATTTTGAAGAGAAACCATAATTATCCTCAGCTAAATAAATACCCGTTACATCTTAACACTAAACTAAAGACCACTAAAAATCAGAAAATAAATGTAGATAAAATAACAATATATAAACTTGTTCGCACACCATATAAAATAAATAATAAAACTCACATACGCAGCATGACCACTAGAGTTTACGCATCCTACATGCCAAATGCGATATATTTGCTTTTTTATTTTATAAAATAGAGTTTAAATATAATGTAAAATAATTGTGAGTTCATGATTTTTCATGTAAAGGAACTGTTTTTATTATAAATATTTTTTAAAATTATTCTTTTAACATATGTTAAAAATGATATATTTGGTTTTTAATTTATACTTAAATATATAAAATAACGTTTAATTAAGAGAGTGTTAATTAAAATATAATTGATTTAATTATGTGTAGAGGTGTTTCTATTATTAGAATTAGAATTGTAATGAAGCTGATTGTTTATTTTTATTGATCCATTTCACTTTCACTTGACAAGTTATCTATCAATTTTACTTTGATTAGATTGTCATTTATAATATTTTTTCTTTTCTTTTTTCAAAGAAGTCAATAAAAAATAATAATATCTAACATAAATAGATATGTCCCTCGGATTGATATTTCTCAACATATCTTGGATGTAATTAAGATATCTATACTAATATTAAAAATTCGACATATCTAACTTTATTCTATTTGTCTTTCCTTAAATTGATATATTCAACTATAAACTACTTGTCTAAAACTATTTTACATCTTCCACGAAATGTTAACAATTTTTTTAAAATACAAATAAATTAAAAAACACGTTAAAAAAATTAAAACCTAAGTTTCACCATCTTTAATATTAAAATGTTAATTTTTGAATGAAAATTACTCTCAATATTCTAACCATTTAGATTTTAAATAAACCCTATACATCTTATCTTCTACCATGCCCATATTTATCTCTTTAATTTCAACATTTAAATATTAAAAATTATTTTAAAATTACATATTTAATAAATTAAATGATTTGGAAACCGACCAAAGATTAGTATGCCACTTCAATATAAAAAAAAACCTATAGCTCCAAAGCAGGGGAACAAAATTTAATAGTTACTCCTCTAAAATTAAATAAAGTTATCGAGTCCTAAAAATCCAAATCATTTGCAAAGCCCAAAAAGAAACAATTAAAAAAATCAAATCCCCCGCAAGTTCCAACCCACACCCGAACCAAACAAGGTAGTAAGGCAAAACCACAAAATAATGTATTTTTGTAATATAGTCAACACTTTTAATAATAAAAAATTCGTATTAATTTATCCACTCACCTGCTCACACGAAGCGCACTGTTCCTCGAGAGACAAATTTGCGCACGTCTTCTTCACTTTGAACTTGGCTTCCTCGCATATTTTAACCCACTCTTCTATAAAATCCCTGTAACCACCAAACCCCAAAGTTAACCAATAACGACAAACTCGTAACAAAAACTCCTCCGCTAAAATATACCGAGTCCAACTTACGTTTTGGTGGAACCATCGTCCGGAATTGACATCAGCCCCTTTATCCCTCCACAGCAGCTGTGCCCCATCACCACTATATTCTCCACCTGTTTCATCAAGTTTTACTTCTTACATTAAAAATTACATTTAAAAATTACAGTGCTCCGTAATTAAAAGGTGCGGTTGTTGCCTTGAGATGCAAAACCGCATATTCTATCGCGGCACCAGTTCCGGCGAAATGTCCGTTCTGCGTGACAGTTGGAAATTCAACGGATCAGAATAATAATGCTAATTACTTAATAAAGAACGCGTAGACTATTTCAAGAGTGTGACCGAGACCTTCTGGTAAAGGGAACCAGATTTGCACTGTTTCGCACCACTGGACCCTCCCCCCAGATTGAATGTCAGACCGGTAGAACGGACATACCCACCCCGAATCTTGCGTCATGCATACCATGTAACCCAAAACATAAAACATGAAACCCAATACAAAAAACCAAAATCCAAATCTTGCAAGAGTCAAACATGAAACCCCCAAAAAACTTGAAAATTGAAATCCATAACTCATAAACCCAAAAACTCGAAAATAAAAATCCAGTCCCAAAATAATCTCATAAACATTTCCCAAATCTTAAATTTTTCATACTCTAGTACCCTAAATTTGGTCTAAGGTACATCACAATTACACTTTTACACCTATAGACATATAGTTCATAAATACAATATTGACCTTATTCTTGCATATATTCCTCTTCTGAGCACTCTCTAATCCATAGGTATACCCTATTCTTTAATCTTACATCACCAAAACCACATTGAAGTCTATACAGAAGTTTATTGCATTCTAGATAGGCACCTCACAACTTTCAATTCTAAGTTTCACAACGCTTGGATGGGTTTGTGGTCCTTAGATTAGTTCATTCCCAAACCTTCGCACATGTCATTTACCTAGCCTTTCCCTGCCTAATGGTCACAATTTCAAATAGGTAACTTATTGTTAACATGATTTTGTTGTGGTTGATAATGTCAAGTGAGGATACCATTTGGTGGACCACCACTTATGACCATTTTTTGAAAGTTTATTTAATAAACTTAGTCCGTCTTTCACACCTAAAAAAGAGTGAGACATGTGGTCAAGCTATTTTATATAAAAGAACTGTAAAATTGCAAAGACACTGGTTTGTAATTATCTCTGTGAGACCAAGGAGCGAAGTGGAAGTGTTGGGGTAATTTTTTTGATAAATTCTTAATACATATTGTGCTTTATTCAGTGGGGTTTTCTTCCTTCAAGTTTCCTCACTTTAAATTTGGTGTTCTCTGTCTCTTTTTATTCTCTGTTTTTTGCTTTCAGCTATGGTTATTTAATTTGTAATCTGCAATCTATATTAAGATAAATCTAATGTTAATTTAACTACACATCATAATCTATAATTGTCAACATTTATACTGTGGATCTATAAATTTTTAATTATACTTCTCATCGTTTATCTAACATGGTATTAGAGCTAGCGATTATGCATGTGCAGGGTCAATCTGGAAGCCTTTAATTAGCTAGATTGAAGAATATTGAAGTTTATTTATGGATCTGTGAAGCCCTAATTGTTCTGCAGACGTCTTCAAGCTAATCAGGTTTAAAATTCCAAGTCCCGCCCAAATATTTTTTTTAAATATTGGTTAAATGGTTGTTTAGATCGTGTTTGAGAAATTGTGTGCATAGATTTTTGTTTCTGCATCTTGCTTCAGTCGTTTATAATTGAATCTATCATATGCGAGTTTATTTCAAGATTTTCACATTGTTTATAGCTGTTATAGCTATTTTTGGTTGTGGATATGAAAGATCTCTTTTGATCCAGTTAGTTTGGAGCGTCTAAGTCTGTTCTGTCATTATTATCTTTATTTTTTACTAGATCTATTATTGTGAAGCCCGATCCAATATTTAAGCGTCAAGTGGCTTCGCTAGGTCACTTTATTTATAGATCTTTCATTTTCTGTGAAGTCTTATTGTTGCAAAAGCAAGCCATTAAGAAGGCTCCACGTGTGTTTTGTGCTTGATTCATTTAGGTTGCATTGCTAAGTGCCAACCAATAGCAAAATGCATGTATCTTTTATTTTTTCACAGTTTCATTTTGTCTTTCATCAAACAATGCCACTTGTCTAAAATCTAAGTCAAACAACGGCCACTTGTCTAAAATCTAATGACAAATAAGAGACACTTATCATCTTTCCGCCAACTTTTAATAGATGGCTTCGAGTGGACTTAAAGTCCTCGAAATAAGCCAAAATTTAAAATAAATCCGGGTCTGAAATTAAATAAAATTCAGAAACTATTATATATCTCTAGTCTTAATTCTAAATATCAAAATGAGAATGATATGCTTGATTTAGACACTATGTCTTCTCTTGTTAATTCAAGAAAAGAGTGTATAATGGAAAATTTTGATTTAAAAGAGACTTGCTTCTAAAGACATTGTTCTCTCAGAATCATAATTCTATTCATAATAATAAAAATAACAATTCTAATTAGAAGCCTAATATCAAATCAAGAATCAAAATCCAATCCTAAGTCTAATTTTGCTAAAAATAGTCAGAACTTTAAAGTCAAATTTAATGGACACATGTAACTAGTGTGGAAATTTTGGGCATAAAGAGTCTAATTGTAGAGTAAAAACTAACAAAGTATGTTAAGAATACTAAGAATAAGTAAGATCTAATAGTCAAAAGAAAGATCAGAAGAAAAATCAAGAAAATATTGCTAAGCAGATCTATTGCCTTGTATACTGCTCTCTCAGCTTCAAATGACAATGAATGAATTCTAGATAGTGGTACATCTAGGCACATGACCTATATTTCTAGCATCCTCTGAGATGTTGTTAAATGTGAGGAAAATATCTATCTAAGAGATAATTCCATCATTAGATTTGTAAGGTTGTGGAAATGTTAAAATCTCAAATGGGGTAATTAGGAATGTCTTGTATTTTCCATCAGTTGAAAAAAAACCTTTTATCCTGGTCTCAGTTAACTGAAAGAAAACTATAAATTTATGTTTTGCTGCAAGATAAATGGTATGTAAAAGATAAACTTGAGTAATGTTATTACTTCTGGTATTCAAAAAAATGGCTTATATATATTTGATGGATTTGTGTATTTTTGAATCTTGCTTTTCTTCCTCTTTTAAGAAATGATATTCAAGCTTTGGCATGAAATATTACGTCATGTGAATTTCAGAATTTTGTATGAAATTTCTAGACTTAAATCTTGTTATTGGTCTTCCTAATATGAAATATAATCCTGAAACATGTGAAAGTTGACTTGTGTGGTAAATAACATGCTGAACCATTTCACAAATCACCATGATCCAAATTCCTCTTAATCTATTAGAGTTTATTCACGAGTGATGTGATAGAGTCACATCTTGAATTTCCTTCTCTTAGTGGTGCTTTGTAATGTTGTTTTCTACATTGAAAATTTTTCTAGGATTATTTGGTCTTATTTTGTTAAGAAAAAATGTCTGATGTCTTGTCTAAGTTTCAAGGAATTTTAAAGATTTAGTTGAAAATTATTCTATTCTGAAAAATTAAGAGGATTAGGACTGGTAATGGAGTTGAATATGTCAAAAAAAAAATTGATGAGTTATGTGTGTCATGTGGGATTTAAAGATAGTTGACTACTCCCTATTCCCCATCAGCAAAATGGCATTGCAGAAAAGAAAAATAGGATTGTCTTAGAAATGGCTAGGACTATGATTCATGTTTTCTTTAATGTGTGACTAAGTTTTTATGGGAAAAAGCTATGAATAAGTATTGTCCCTATAATCTTAATAGAGTGACTTACTAAACCTCTTCATCAATGTACTCCTCATGAAGTATGGACAAAGTTGAAGAAGCCTTTGGTATACTCTGGTACCACTTAGCAAGCTATTTGGTAGTAATGTTATGCTAAAATGCCCATAGTTTCCATAAATTCTCAAAGGACAGAAGCATCTCTAACCTCTCTTCTCCTTGATAATGATTTTTTTTTATGACTTTGTAAAATAATAGTCCCCTATTAGAAGTCCATTGATATTTTTGTAGCATTGATGATATTTTGAATGTACTAGTCTTGAGTGATAGAAATTTTGCGGTGCTTAGAATCACGAATATGGTTTTCATCATTTCTCCAGTAATGATTCTAGGTTTAGACCTAAATCATTCTTCTAAAAACGTTATAGGAAACAAGATTCATGAATACTGATTATTGCATTCAACCTTGACTATGCTTGGACATGACAACCATTAATGGATCTCAAATTGTAGGTCTAATCCTAATTTCCTATATGGGCTTTGAAGTTGTTGTTCAAACTCTAAATCCTTAACCTGAAAAGTATGGTCAACATTCTTATCCTCTCTTGCTATAGACAACTAGTTGGTAGAATTACATTTTTTTAATTGACCTATCTAGGTTTAGATGGGATTTCAAGCTATGAAAGATGAACACAATACTTTGACTAAAAATAACACTTGGGATTTCCTTTTTCTAAACGAAGCATTTTAGGATCGTAAAGAAGGTCAAATATAACTTGTAGGAGAAATGAAAAATTCAAGGCAAGGGCGATAACTTGTGGTTTCATCAAAAACCTGGTCTCTATTTATCATGTGGCTAAAATGGACTGTTAGGATTCTTCTTGAATTGGTCGCCCAATAAGATTCACCAAATGGATGTTAAAAATGTTTTTTTATGGTTACTTAAGAGAGGAAATCTAATGCAAAAGGTTTTGAAAAACCTGGTAAGGAACTATATGCATGTAAGCTAAAAAAGTCTTCGTGGATAAACTGATTGTTGCTATCATGAATCTTATTTCATGTATCTCTTTTATATATGGATCTATTATCATTGGTTGGTCGGCCTTGTTGATGGCCATAGCATAGGAATAGTATAAATAGATTTTATTATATGTTTTGGAGGTTGCCCCTTGACGGTGGTCAAGCTCTTATACTCTTCATATTGAGAGAATTTATCTGTCAATATCTGTGTTATTTGGTGTTCTATTGCTGGTGATAATTAGAAAATCAAGCAATTTCATTACTTTTGAAATATATTAAAGACAATTAACTATGTTTTCAATGGATTGGTGATGAATGTTGGTGATCCTGTAGATAGAAAATCTACTTCTGGATATGTAAGTATAGGTGCTATCAGAGTGACAAAAAGCTAACCAATGGTATCTATCTCTTGGATACTGAAGTGGAGTATAGAAGTGGTATGGAATCTGCAAAGGAAGCTATATGGTTGAAAATAATGTTGAATGAAATTACATATGGGCATCAAAGGAAGCACTAATCTTCTATGTGACATCAAGTAGAGTTAATATTTCTCTTACAAACAATCCAGTTCAAAATCAAAGGACCAATCATATTGAAGTTCATATTCACTTTATTCCCTGAGAAAGTTCACCTGAATGGTGATATTAGATCTCAATTTTTGTTCAACTAGAAGATCAAGTTGCAGATATCTTCACGGCAATCCACTGCAGTGACTGTGAATTTTTACAAGTTTCATGCGTTGTTGGGCCTATCAAAGTTTCCATTGAAGGGGAGTGTGCATGAGTCAATGCCACCTCTTAACTAGTTTAACATTTACTTGTAAACTTCCAATACTTCCTTATGGGTATGCCATGGTTTATAATAGGGAGTAATCAATCACAGTTCACATATGTGAAGTTTACTTGTAAATCCTAGTGAAGAATCAGTTGGTATGGGTATTTTTTGGATTCCTTATAAACCTGAGGCTAAACCATGGTGATCTGATATAAGGTCTTCATATATAAAAATTGTTGTGGCTTGTATACATTAAGATTGTTAGTGTATGGGAAGATCTATATGATTTCCCTTGTTTACCATGCTACAAACTTGAATCATTACTTTTTGGTTGATTCATGGATCATGCCAGTAAATACTTTTGTAGAACAAAGGTAAATTTGGCATGTCTTGTTTTGTTCTTCCCCACTTAACATTAAGGGGACAGTGTTGGGGTTGATAATGTCAAGTGATGGATACCATTTGGTGGACCACCACTTATGACCCTTTTATTAAAATTTTATTTAATAAACTTAAGTTGGTCTTTCATAGCTAAAAAGAGTGATGAGACAACTATGAGCATATATCACCCATCTTATATATATATATATATAGGATGATCCATGATATAATATATTGGTATATTTATATAGACCCAATATCATCCCTCACATGATTTACTAAAGATATTATGATTTATATACTCAAGATATTTTATGTGGTAATTGTAAATTTGAAGAAATATGATATGTAATTATCTCTGTGAGACTCCAGGAGCTGAAGTGGAAGTGCTTGGGTTAAAGTTTGATAAATTCTTAATACAAACAATGCTTTATTTAGTGGGGTTTTTTTCCTTAGGGTTTCCCCACTTTAAATTCCATGGTGTTCTCTGTCTCTTTTTATTTCCTATTATTTTCTTTTCAACTATGGTTATTTAATTTCTGTAATCCTAGGAATCCAATATAGCCCTAAACTCTAAATGCTTTTTTTAATTTTAATGTACATCATAATCTATAATCTAGGGGGAATGCATTTATACTTATCCTAAATCACCTAGGGAGATTAGATAACAAATTGGAGAGGTCATTTTTACTGACTAGATAGACCTAGGGATGTGTTGGAATGGTAAGACTTGAAAAAATCAACTGTAAGGCTTATAATTTTTCCATGCTCATAGAGCATTGATTAATTTACTTCTTGCCATTACAAATTTTCCATGACAATAATTGGCTCTAGCTTGGGGACAGTGACATCGACTAAATGCAGTGAAGAGATGACATGGGGATTGCTATAATCTTAACTTTAGACCATATTTGATCCATTGACCAGTGCCTTTATCCAGGTTGAGCCTTGTGGAGTCATAAACAATTCAATGAAGCCAGATTAAAGATAACGAAGAATGAAACACAAAAAGGGGTACACACAAAACAATTTGGAAATTGAAACACATGTAACATAAAGGGTATAACACACCATTAGAAAGCTAACTTGCATGGTATAAGGATTTTGGAACAATTTACTTTCACTGGACTGATGGGCAATTGTTCAGTTATTTCTTTCCACTCTTGGGTGGAAATTTCAAGTGTGAATGGCTCATCTAAATATGAGAGTATGAAATACCCTTCTTGTGGCTTGTTGGGGGACCACAAGCTTCCATCAAATTGTAGAATGAAGAAAAATTACTTATTTGAATGAATCAAAATTTCCATGGCTTAGATTCTTGGTTCCATTTTCTAGGTATCTCCATAGAAGGATGAGGTCTACCAACTTTTAATTCTCTCATTTTGGTGCTTTCTTAGGGCACAAGAATCTGATCTTTAATTTCATATTGGTGCTTTCTTGATACAGTGCACCAGGTCGGAGTCTATTCTATTCTAGCTTCTCAAGATTGGGGTTTGTATATCCTCATTGTCAATGGAATCCTTTTATTACAATCCGTACTTCTATTCCCTATAGTTAACTTGAGAGCTAGCATATCAATCGTGATGGGATATTTCTGATTCGACCCACAATGGACATCAGTTGGAATAGTGAATCAGTACCTACTACCTTTTTTGGGGTGATCCATATTCCATCCCATACATGCATCATATAACTTCTTGTGCCAACTCCTTTTAATTTCATCCACGAGCATATGAGCAAAAAAGGTGTGTATGAAACATTCACAAGAACATGAAACAAAGAAGAAGGCACATGAACACCATTTCCTAAGTGGCATAATAGTCTAATGGGAATGAGAACACAGGAATGATTTTCTTATATTACTTAAAGAAAAGTGACTTAGTCGAAGCTCCAACTTGACAAGGAGTATCAATAGGTAGAATTAGTAGAGCTACCAATCTTACAAGTGAGCACTCTAAAACGTACTTTAGTAAAGCATTCAGTCCTTGATGAAGTTACATATTGTTTTGGTGTTGGATTGCTTAGAACGGAATGGCTTCCACCACATTTTGATTAAGATATTCTAATCGTTTTCTAGCACAACTAGGTGTAGCCCACACACTTGAGTTCAGGATTCAGTACATCTAATGAAATCCTCAGTCCCTTAACTCGCTTGAAATGGTTCTTCTAATCTTGGAACTTGTCATGAGCTGGTCAGTGCCTTACACATTTGGGGTCTCCCAACAAATTCCTTGACATACTTCACAGTTGGAAACCCATTCTTGAGTGTCTACAAAGTCAGGGTGGGCTTAATAATTTTTATTCACTTCTACTCGTGAGGCATCTTGTCCTGCAGTAGAGCGCATCGTCAAGAAAATTTCCACCACATGCACTTAAATCATGGTATTCTGTTATTTCAATTTTTCTATAGGTTGGTCCTTCATAATTATCTTATACCAATATAACTGAGGAAGCATAACATCAAGACACATCTAAAACATTGTCAAGTGACCCATGTGCAAATGAACCAGACAAACAAAATTTGTTGCCTTCAAAACTTGAGTTTTCTCCTTTGTTTACCAATCAACCATGAGAAGGGAATTCTCCATAATTTAAGTCAAGCTGGGCAATATCAGTATACCACTCATCAGTTAAATATGGTTATAAAGAGAACCCATCCATGGATTATTACATTATATTACACCGATAAAATTGGGCAAGCACAGTAGTCTTCACCATCTTGAAGCCTTGAGTGCTTCTTCACTAAATAGTTGATCAATCTACATAAGCCATTTCCTCGTACCAAATTGGAGGGTCAAGACCATCACAATCATAATCTTGAATTTTTGTAGCCTAGTTTCCTCTCATTAGCTCGAGGATCTTGTTGACCTCATAGATCAAACTTGATTACATGCTTTCTAAAGTACTGTTAAGAATTAGAGAAAAAATATGTGGAAATAATTCCTCAAACCACAGCAGTAGGAAACTATATAGTAGAATTATACTTGTAGAAATATAACAATATAAATAAATAATGCACAAAAGAAGACAAGACAATATTTAACATGGTTCACCCAATGTTGGCTACATCCACAAAGAACTTGCTTAGATTTTATTATCAACAAGAGTAAAACAGCTCTCACAGTCTTCTCTCAGTTTTGAACTCACAATAGAATTCCAAACATGTTGAACCACATCTAAACCACAATTGACACCCAATTGCATAACCTTGATCACTCTTGATCACCTCTTGATCATTAAGACTCAAGACCTCTTGAACACACAAGATATCGTCAAGATACCCTAACACCTCTATTTATAGGATTACAATCCTTTAAGAAGTCCAAAAGCCGACCCTGGAAGTTTGAAAGTCATGACCTTTCATCTTCCCACAGCTGGAAAAGAAACTGTCATGACCTTTCATCTTCCCATGGCTAAAAAAGAAATGGTCATGAATTTTCATCTTCCTAATTCGAACTCCACACTTCAATACTGATTTGAGAAGACCAAAAATAGGCTTCACACCTCGATAAAATCCCACTTTGAGATTGTTCCTACTGAGCAAAGTTCTCAACCATTCATTATCAACCATGAAGGCCAATCAAAGTTAAACACAACTTCAACTTCTCCCTTGTGACCACCTTGGTCATCATATCTGTAGGATTCTAACTGGTATGAATATTTTCCAGCTTCAACTTATCTTCTTCGAAAGTTGACCTGATGAAATGATATCTCAGCTGAATGTGCTTCGTCCTAGAGTGAAAAGCGGAGTTCTTCGCTAAATGAATATCACTCTGACTATTACTGTGTAGTCTCCTAACTTCCTGCTTATGACACAACTCATCAAGAAACTGTTGTAGCTAGATCATCTCCTTGCTTGCCTCTATGGCAACAACATACTTAGCCTATATGGTTGACGAAGCCACAACCTTTTGCAACCATGAAATCTAGCTCACCGCTGTATCACCAACCGTAAATACATATCCTATCGTGCTCCTCTTGCTATCCAAATATCCTGCCATGTCCTAATCTACATTACCACACAATGTAGTGTCTGATCCACCGAAACAAAATGCTGCACCCATGGTCCCTCTCAAATATTGAAGGATCCACTTCACTTCCTGCTAGTGTTCTCTACCTGGATCACTCATAAACCTGCTCATTGCTCCCACTGCATGGGCAATGTCATGCCTAGTGTATACCATAGCATACATCAAGCTACTAATTGCTGATGAGTACGGTACCCTGGAAATCTAGATTTTATCCTACTTAGTCTTGGGACTTTACTCCTTTGATAATTTAAAGTGACCCACCAAAGGGGTACTAACCGGTTTAGCATACTACATACTAAACCTCTCCAAGACCTTCTTTATGTACTCTTCTTGAGATAACACCAACTTCCTCTCTTTCTTATTCTGAGTTATTCTCATACCAAGGATTTTTTTTCTACCCCCAAATCCTTCATAACAAAGGAGTCACCTAGATGCTTCTTGAGTACCTTTATTTCGTGCATGTTCTTACCTGCAACAAGCATATCATCCAAATAAAGGAACAAAATAATATAACTACCATCAAGAAACTTCTTGATGTACACCCAATGGTCTGAGTGAAACCTGGAGTAACCCTGCTCCTACATAAAATTGTCAAACTTATTGTACCACTGTCGTGGAGCTTGTTTCAAGCCATACAATCTCTTCTTCAATTTGCACACTAACCTCTCCTTCCCTTTGACCTCATAACCCTGTGGCTGCTGCATATATAATTCCTCCTCCAACTCACCATGAAGGAATGCAGTCTTCACATCCAACTGCTTTAAGTGCATGTCTTCTACTGCTACTAAACCAAGAACATTCCTAATAGAAGTCATTTTAACAATAAGAGAAAAAATTTCATCAAAGTCTATACCTTTCTTCTATGCAAATCCCTTGACCACCAATCGAGCCTTGTATCTTTTCCTACCTCCATCTTCCTCTTTGATTCCATACACCCACATGTTCTGCAATGCTCTCTTTCCCTCAGGTAGCTCCACCAGATCCAAAGTTTGATTTTCCATAAGAGATCTATGCTCTTCATCCATGGCCTGCTCCCACTTCTTTCTAACATCCACCTGCACTGCTTCCTCAAAGCACTCTGGCTCTCCAATATTAGTGAGAAATAAATAATTCAAAGATGGAGTAAATTGTTTAGGTTCCCTCCTTACCCTAGAAGACCTTCCCACCACAGGAGTTTGGGATTCTTGATGAGTAGGTTCTTGAACTGGCTTATGCTGGAACATGCTGCACCTGAACCGGCCCCTTGGACACCTTGTTGTTTGCAATGTCCTCTAACACTATGTATTCTTTCTTTGATTCCTCTTCCTGTTCGTACAACTGATATTTATACATGAATTTTTTATTAAAGACAATATCTCTAGACAAAAATATTTTCTTGTCCTTAAGACTCCAAACACAGAAACCAAAGTCATCCTCACCATATCCAACAAATGTGCATTTCTTAGACTTAGCCTCTAACTTGGTCCTATCATCTCTATCAATGTGAACAAATATCTCACATCCTAATACTCTAAGAAATAAGTAATCAATTTTCTTACCAGACCAAGCCTCTTCAGGTGTACCTCCATCCAAAGCCATAGAGGGTCCTCTATTAATCAAATAAACAACTGTTCTCACCACTTCCACCCAAAACATGAGTGGCAGCCCAACATGTAACCTCATGCACCTAGCACGCTCCATGATTATCCTATTCATTCTCTCTGACACTCCATTTTCCTGTGGAGTATTTGGAACTGTTCTTTACCTATAGATCCCATTTACCAAGCAGTAATCAAGAAATTCATTGCTGCAATACTCTCCTCCATTATCCGACTTGATACATTTCAACTTGAGACCTATTTCATTCTCAACCAAGGCTTTCCATGGTTTGATCGTTTCAAACACATCAGATTTATTTCTAATGTAATATACCCAAAATTTTCTAGTTTCATCATCAATGAAAGTGACATTATAACATGAACCACCAAAAGAGTTTACCTTCACTGGCCCCCATACATCTATATGCACTAAATCCAACTTACCCTCCTTCCTGGTAGGTCCAACCTTGAGGAATATCACCCACTTCTATTTTCCATAAACACAGTCCTCACAGAAGTCTAAATCTAACTCCTTTAATCTGGGAAACCCGTCCTTTATAATCTGCATGACCTTTTGACTCATATGACCAAGTCTCTGGTGCCACAAAGTTGCATCTCCATCTGCAGCAACTAAATTACAATAATCAGCACCACTGGTTAAATACAAAGTACCATTTTTCTTACCTCTTTCAACCACAAGAGATCCCTTGGTAACCTTCCAAGAATCCGCTGTAAAACTAACCATACAACCATCACTACCTAGGTGACATGCTGATATCAAGTTCCACCTCAACTTAGGCACACGCTTGAAATCCTTAAGTAGCCATGTGTTCACATTTTACATTTTCACCCGAACACAACCTTTCCCTACTATTTTGCATGGTTCATCATCACTAATATATACATGTCCAAAATCTCCTTGAACAAAATCAGTAATGTCTATGTGGGGTGGCATGGAAAGAAGCCCCTAAATATAACACCTAAGACTCAACAATATTATCTAAAGAAAGAATTAAGGCATCCTGACAAACATCACTTGCTGCCACATTTACCTCTTTAGTTTCCTCCTTCTTGTTCTTCTTATCTCGAAGATCCCAGCAATCTTTCTTAGCATGACCAACCTTCCCAGAATGCCAACATTCTAACTTACTCTTGGAATTTGACCTTCCACGATTATTTGACTTCCCATGGTTACATTTCCCTCTGTTCTTTTGTCTCCCTCTGCTCTCCCCCATCAAAACATTTCCAGAAGTAAAAGAATCTCCAGTTCTCTTCCTTCACATTTCCTCACTTAGGATTACACCTATTGCATCCTCAAACTTCAGCTTTAAATTATTAGAGACTGAATTACTTACATCCATAACCAAGTTGTCTCAACTATCCGGCAAGGAGCAAAAAATCAACAAAGCCCTGATCTCATCATCAAATTCAATTTTTACTGAGTTTAACATACTCACAACTGTATTAAATTCATTCAAATGAATAGCAATAGAACCATTCTCAAACATCTTCATATTAAATAATTTTTTCATCAAAATATTTTATTAGAGGCAGAGAGTTTTTTATATAACTTCTCCAACACACTCATGAGACCTTCCGTGGTCTTCTCCTGTGATATGTTGAAAGCAATTGAAGATGCAAGGCATAAGTGAATTTCCCTGAGTGCATTTCTATCCAGTAACTCCCAATCCTCATCTGACATGGCCGTAGGTTTCTTTTCTTTTCCAGCCAAAGGAACATGGAGGTCCTTTTGATATAATTAATCCTCCATTTGCATCTTCCACAAACCACAATTCTACCCATTGAACTTCTCAACCCTTGATCTTCCCTCATCCACCATAGCTCCCACTCAAGCTAAAATTTCCCTGTGATTTACCACTTCAGAAAAAAAAACCACCAAATCTCTTATACCAGTTGTTAGGAATTATAGAACAAAATGTGTGGAAACAATTCCTCAAATCACAGTAGTAGGAAACTATATAGCAAAAGTATACATGTAGAAATATAACAACATAAATAAATAATGCAAAAAAGAAGACAAGACAAGATTTAACGTGGTTCACCCAATGTAGGCTATGTCCACTAAGAAATTGCTCAGATTTTATTAACAACAACGGTAAAAAAACTCTCACAGTCTTCTCTCAGTTATGAACTCACAACAGAATTCTAAATATGCTAAACCACATCTAAACCACAATTGACACCCAATTGTCTAACCTTGATCACTCTTGATCACCTCTTGATCACTAAGACTCAAGACCTCTTGAACATGCAAGATATCTTCAAGATACCCTAACACCTCTATTTATAGGATTACAATCCTTTAAGAAGTCCAAAATCTGACCCTAGAAGTTTGAAAGTCACGACCTTTCATCTTCCCACGAATGGAAAAGAAACTGTCACAACCTTTCATCTTCCCATGGCTGGAAAAGAAATGGTCATGACCTTTCATCTTCCCAATTTGAACTCCACACTTCAATACTAATTTGATAAGGCCAAAAACAAGCTTCACACCCCAACATAAAGATCATGAAACATCCATATGTGCAAACCACACTCACTTTACTCTTCACCAAACCGAACTACCCAAAAATCAGTTTTACAAACTCAACTACTTAACACCGTTACTACCACTTTCAAGACCTAAAAAGGCCATAATTTGGAGAAAAATTCATCCCTCTTCACTCTAAATTTATATCAAGCACAAAATAATCCATTACATGCATCATCTACCTCAATCTTTCAGCCTGATCAATCTTGTCTTGAAAACAAGAAACCTTCTTTCTTAAAAACTAATTTGAATGACCTATAAAATTTAATCACCAAGACATAAAACATATACCATTGGAAATAACTATGAATCTACTTTCCATAACATCTCAAGTTTCATTCCTATTCCAAGTGGAAGGCCTCCAACTAAGTCCATCTTTGAAACTGTTCCTTTATCCTTCTAGGTTTCAAGAACTAAGCTTGAGCTCAACTTTCTCCATGTAGTTCCCATTTAAACAACCACTTGAGATCCAAGAAACTACCTAGGGTTAACTAGAAAATTATGGGATAATTTTTTTTTTTGATTTGAAGTGCCTACAATCAGGTTGCAAGACATCAACTTACACTAATAGGTTCTGGGAAAAGACCAAACTACTACAACCTATGTTTTTCCTTTATTAACTAATATCAAGTTCACAAGGTTCAAATTTTAGGGTTAATTATTTTAGTTAGGTTCAGGGAGTAATTTACCCTCATGCCTGATCTCTAATAGGCTCAGAGATTCTACTAAAATTTTCTCCTACTTAATGCTTCCAAACTTTCCTAATCCATTACCAATGGATAGGAAATTTTCTCACCTTTCTAGTGATATAAAGAAGTCCTTCTAACTCCTTGTGGAACTCAAGATATGACCAGGTGGAGTTATATGGTCAAAATTTGCCTTCGGGGCGGGGGGGGGGGGCAAGTGTCAAGAGGAGGGGGAAAGCGCTTAGAACAGATTGGCAGGTCATGGGGTGGCATAGGGAAATTTTTCCATCACATAGCTCAAAGGAACAAAACACTCCACACCCCCGTAGGTCCTTGGTGGACATGTGTCAAGTCCTAGTGTTAAGCGAAAAAGGGGAAGGGAAGGGTGGAGCAACAGATGAATTTAGCGCCTTGCGCCCGATGGGGAAAAAAAAGAAGAACAAGATGCGCGGGTCCACACACCTGCAGAAGAACAAAGTCCAAGGGGAAGGCAGAGATGCAGGCCATGGGGAGAACTTTAAAATTTTTCCCAAATCCAAAACAAACAAACAAAAAACAAAAGGAGGGTCTGCCCTCCCGCCTCCACCCCCCAAAGTGACACATGGCACGCTCTCATTGGCCACGGGCCGGCAGGCCAAAACAGAAATGTTTCCCCAAAAAAAATTCAAAAGGGTTAATTTTAAAAGAGAATCACACCTCCGCTATAGCCACAAGAGGACACATGGCACCCTCTGATTGGTTACGGGCCAGTGGAGGGGAATGTGAAAATTTTCCAAAATTTTTCAAAAGGGTTAAGAGTTAAAAAACCAACCGCACATCCGCCATAGCCGTTAGGGGACACGTGGCACCCTCTGATTGGGTATAGGTTAGTGGAGGGAAAATTTTAAAAAAACTTTTCTAAGGCCAAACAACGGGAAATTTTTGGCTTGTGAGCCCGCTAGGGAAAATTTCCCCAAAATTTCCCGCCAAAGCACAAAAATTTCAAAGTGCCATAACTTGAGCTAGAAAGCTCAATTTTGGGAAAATGAGGACTTTTTGGAAAGCTATTGATGCCCTCTTTGCACAGGAAGCATAAAATTTACTTTTTGATGAAGTTTAAATGGTCAATTTTATGAAATTTATCTGTATGATTTTAATTTGCAAACTGGCAATTTTCAACTTTTCAATTTGATCAAATTCGGTTTCCTCCTTCACTCAACATGTCGAAAAGACATGAAGGATTGGTTTAGGGAGGGTTTAGAGTGTTTTTGGAGATTTTATTTATCCAATTGATTTCAAATTTTATTTCCCCGACAATAGACAGAAAATCGAATATGCAAGTTTCAAGTTGGATTTTTATAAAATTTGAAAGTTCTTTCTTAAATGTTATGGTAAATTTGAGTTCCTTAGGACTTGCCAAGTTTGAATTTCAATGTTTCATATCTTGTTTCTTGGTGTAAGTTTGAACTGCTCATTTTAATTAAAATATGAATTGCCAGAATGAATTTTATAACAATGAACTACTTATTTTAAATTTGTATATCAATTTTGTCATTTAAATGTGTGTGTAACTTCTAAATTAGTCCAATACATTTGCTTGTTAAATCAACCATTCAATTCTAAGTTAAAGTGCAGTTCTAATTTCAATTCTAATATACATTTTAAGAGAAATCACAACATTTTCCTTTCTTCATACACATTCTTCTTTTTCAAACAAAAATCTCATTCCTTGAAAGGAAATCAATTCCAATACACAATACAATTTGGAAAACTAATGTAATCCTTCATTCATATTCCAATACATCTT
Organism: Taxus chinensis; assembly: GCA_019776745.2. NCBI lineage: Eukaryota > Viridiplantae > Streptophyta > Pinopsida > Cupressales > Taxaceae > Taxus > Taxus chinensis. The sequence goes on along the minus strand of CM034146.1, from coordinate 612,471,695 downwards.
GACAACTTATCACTTTTCCATTTGATTTCAAAGATACAAATACAATGCATGTAACATCATTTACATTTCTTTTCCAAAACATAGAAAAAATATAAATCTCCTTTACATTCCTCAGTCCAATTTCAATCTTCCAATAACAATACAAATGGTTTCACATTACAATTATTATACAACTAAACCACTCAAAGTGGGAAGGATTACAATAAACTTACTCAAAGGATGGGACTGTTAAACTATATAATATTCTTGCTCCAAAATAGTAGCCTGCCACTTTCTCCATCTTTTCATCTTTGATCACAACAAGGAAGGGGGAAAGACAACACTCTCCACCCAACCAAGACAGCTAATGAGAAGGGGAAAGCCATCCTTCCTCATTGGCCCCCGAGCCCCAACCATATTGAAATAGAGAATGAGAATCAACTCATGGCAACAATGGCTTCCACAATAAACAAGCAACATTCTTTCACATGCATAAAACAACAAGATACACAGTCCAAGCAAAGACAATAGTTCACAACTGCGATTGGAAACCATTCACACAAAACATAGGCTTGATCAAACAAGCCAACAAGAGAAAGGAACTATGGGGAACTACTTATGCCTCCCTATTTGGAATCGGGCATCCACCTAAATCATACCGCCAATAAACATATCAAATCCCATAAACCTTATGCCTCCCAACCCCTCCTTATGCCCCCCAAATTTTCTCCCTTATACCCCCCAAGAGTAAGAAATGCAAGCCGTTTCTTTTCCAAGGTGGATCCCAATCCAAAACTCCCTCCATAGTAAAACTGGTGCCATTGGCAATCCCTTATTCCCCCCATTAGAAATCCCCATAGCCTTATCCTACACCATGTCCTAAGTAGTCTACCCAACTAACCAATAACACAAAACACATTCACCATTTAAAAATGCCTGCAAGAGAAAGAAAACATTTAAAAACAAGCTCAAGATCCTACCTCTCCATAATGGAGTTTGTTCCAAGATCCACAAGCTTTCCAAATGCCCAAAAATAGTTCAAAACCAACAATTATCAAGCATGTAAATGACTCCAACTTCTTCCACCTCAAGCTCCCAAAACAACAAGAAAAAATGCGCCCCCAAGAGGAATGAACAAAGTTTCAACAACCACAAATAAGCAAGGAGTTGCACTTTTAAAAGAGAGGGAAGAGAAGAGGATGATGTGGATCCATGTAGGATGCCACATCATTCTTCCTCAACCCCAAGAGTAAGTCAACATCATGCACCTAAACACAATAAATAAAAATGACAATTTAACTTACACACTCCAAAACAACCCATACTCCAAAAGGACTGCATTTAAAACATGTAAGAGAAGTGCAATTAAAAATTACATTTAGTCATTTCAAAATGCATTAAAAGGGCCTAAATTTAACCTCCAAACCATAGGTATGGTTGGTGAATAATTTTAAGAGGTGTGAGACAAGCTTAACTTGTCCCACAAGCCTCCAAATTTAACCTCCAAGGACAAATTCGAATTCCTAAGAGGATGACGTGTTTAACACTCCAAAAATCTATCTTACAATCTCTTATATATCCCTTACACCTTCTTACACCTTTCTTACACACTCTTCCAACATTAACATTTAAAATCAAGAACTTCCTTAATTACATTCCATATTCCAATTTAATTTAATTAAAGTTTTAACTATATGATCTCTCACATTAATCTACCACATTTAAATTAATTACAAGAAGGAACACATTACTAATAAAATACATACAACAATAATTAACAAAAAGGAACACATAATAAAATACATATCCCATGGTCACATATAATGGAAATCCCCCCATGGGAATCCCTAACAAACACACACACACACACAAAACAATTGCCATGGTGAACTTGTTGATTTCACCCAGAATTCTAATATGGTTAGTCTCTAGTCCCCTGACATTGTTGTGATTTTTAACTTGGAAAAATTCAAATACCTCCTTAAGCCTCGTGGCCATATCAAAACATTCAAAATGATATAAACAACATATCAAGGTCATCTAAACACATGAATCACAACAATCAACAAGAATTCAACATTATCATTTTCAATTAATTAATCAAATATATCATCATCAATAGTCTTCCATACTAGGTCTACTCACAATATCCAATGTCACATGTCCAAATCAACATCTATAATATGTCCATGTCAAACAATATATCATCATCCAAATATAAAAATGTCTCTAATAACCATCATGTATAATAACTGAATCTAGGTCAATAATAATCCCTAATCTAACATCTAACCCTCATACTAAAACAAAACATCATAGTTTCCATAATATGATTAACAGTATCAAGATCAGTATCTAATAGTGTCAAAGGGAAGTGGGCACTACACTCCATCACCTCAAAACTCATTTCCAAGCTTAACCAAAGCATGTGATACCCTTATAAATGTTGTCTAAGGACTCATAAACCTTCAACAAACATGAAAAATTAGAAAAATCACTTTACCTCATGAAGTTACTTAAGACCCTGTTAGACCAAGAATTTTTCCAGATTTGAACCTCAAATAAAAGGTCATAACTTTCTCATACAATATAAAAACAAAAGTTTCATATACCATTGAAAATATATATGAACCAAGATCATAAATTTTTTTAATGGAGTCTTAACATCTTTTGTATCTCATGCAATTCCATTTTTACCACAGACTGCTCCAAACTACCCCAAAAACCAATCTTCATAAATAGGGAAAACTTTTCCATTTATAAGATCAACCATGACATAAAACTATCATTAAACTATAAAAAATCTAGGGATGAAAACAATATCAATTTATTCATAATCTTCTTTGGGAAATATTTTTTCAAACTAAACTTCTTTAGAAATAAACATTTTCAGGTGGGGTCCACTCATGACTACATTCTTTATCTTACCTATCTAGAAATATGGATGAGTCTTCTAGAACATACAACCATCAATTTAGAAAAATCAATCAAGGAAAGCTTATAATATTTATTTTTCTCCAAGTCTCTTTGAGCTAGGGTTTAAGTAGGGTTTCAAAACTATATATCTCCTTAACAATCGTTCTTAAAAACATGATGATTAAACCAACTAATAATTTTTGTGAAACCTTCATAACTGACCTAAGAAGATATGTCAAAGAGCTTAGGTCACCATGAAAACCACACAACTCACAATGAACACCAAAAGGTCCACTTTTTGTTCAAAAACACACTGTAAATTACCCAATTTTGCCAAAACTCGCATATCTTGCAAAATATTGTGTAGAATGACTTGAAACTTGTCATGAAACATCATGAAAAACATCCTCTAACTGTACACACTCACCATATATCCTAAATATCTCTGAAAAATTCCATCCATTAAGAATTACCTATGCCAACATGTTTGTTCTTCACCTGCTTGCCTCCCAAGGACCATGAAACACCACCAAACCTATGAGAATTGACCTAAAAATCATCATAAACCTTAGGTACAATATCATCATCCATCTCATTTTACATGCTTTAAGGTTAGGAATAGACCTTAAATGACCTAACTTAACCATGTCACCTCATGAACTGACCATGCTAACCTCATTAAATTTCATGTACACCTCTAACACACCTTATAGACCATGAATGACCTCATACCAACCTTTTACCAACTTAGGATTTCTCAAACCATGACTAGGCCTACTCAAACATGCTCCACGACTACACAAAACTCACCAAATATGGACACTATCAATCAAAATTCATGTTTGGCATTGAATGAAACCTCATGGAGACTCATCAAAACTCATGACACCCTTTTCCATAAATGGATTTGTCATCAATGACAACACTAACACACAATGACCAACAATCTACCCCTTTTTCATTGAAAACAACCACCTTCAGAAACATTGATGGCATCCTCAAGACAAAACACACCTACTAGACCTCTTTTCCATGTTTTTGATGTTAATCTCCCCCTTTGAAATCTATGACAAAGGATACAATGATGAAAATATATGGAAAATGATAACACACGATTAGACACAATGGAAAAAATGCAAAAATTGATTTACTTTCTCAAATAGCTCCCCCCGGGACTTAAACCTCTCCTTTATGACTTCATCAATAACATAGGAAGATCCAATGGACCAGATATGAACCTCAACAAAGTGTCTGTTGAGTATATTCTCTCTATTTTTATCTTGCTAAGCATCATCTTTTAGGTATTGTTTAATCTCAAAATCACAAATTATGCCTTCTAAGTTAGAAAATCACTATTTAGGACCAACGACCCTAAACAAATCTTTCAGTGCATTCTTGTAAAACTTCTCCATGCTTTAGGCATCCACATACATCATGATTTCAATCCTTATATCTTCCCTTGGAACCATATCATCTCTGTCTAATTGAAAACTCAAAAATTTGGACTCTTACCTTGTTTTCATGCCTTCCAGATGTGTCAATCATAACTCATCTTCCCTAAAGCACTGTATCAGTCTTTTCAATCTTCTTTGGGTACAATTATACTTGTTTGAGTCATAAAACTATCATTACCAACTACTAATCCTTCTTCTTTCCTCACTAGGTCTTTTTAGCTACAAAGAGTGTTTGAACAAATTCATAGTAGGCTCCCCTTGCCCTAATAGATTTTTTACAGACCTAAATAATGTCATTTCCTCTATTTTCATATTCATACAAAGCATTGTGACAATTTTTTTAGTTTTCAACCATCTTCATCCAACAAGTCATGTTTTTTAGATCATCCATGCTATGCATTTAATGACTCGTAACCTTTTTGGGAACAATATACACAAGTTTTTACACTTATAGGTTACCATTTTAGCCTACACAACCTTATTCAAGACTCGTACAGGATCCTCTTGCCTTGAAGATTCATTACATACTTGCACCTTTTACTCAACCATTTATTTTTACTTCACCTTGATAGACCAATTTAAGAAACTTACCATGGTTGTGTTTACACATTTGACTATTGACATAGACACCTTTACTTGACCACTCTTGCAACTCTTTAACCATAAAAGACTCTTCTTTGACTAGGACTATTAACATATTGACACATCAACGTATGGATCCATACTTGTAAGTATTTACACAGAGAATGCATACCTTTTAATCTCTATGGACTTGTTTAGCTCACATACATAGAATTCTCTTTTATTTCTCATAAAAATGTCCTATTGCATGCTTCAATCCCTTAACTTCCTTACCTAACATAGATATCTCTTTCATTATTATAATGTAGATTCAGTCAACGCTTATCTTAACCTTCATCAATATGAGCACACTTTCACAAACCTTTCTCATAGCTCATCTACAGACATGACATTATCCACATCAATTTGGAACACTCACCTACACACTTCACATATCTGACTATCTCCATACAATATTCATGGAGTATGAAAACATCTTGATCACTTGGATGTACATCCGCAGTCCTTCAAAATTTTACACAAACATGTAGACAACACTATCGGCCTACACAACTTATGATCAAAATTGGAGCACTTTGATTTATCATCTAGCCTTCAAGACACACCCTCATGGTCTAAGTCACATCTTCAAGTACCCATTTTTGGATCAATCTCAACCTTATACTTGGATCATGCAAACCTGTGATATCTTCAAGTTTTGTGAATTATAATCATACATGAACATGCTTAGAATTTTGACCTCTTCCTCTACACAATCTTTCTTGAACGTCTATCTTCCAATATTATTACTTAAATCACCATAACAATCCTTAAGACCACTCTGTGACCTATAACATGAAATTTTTGTCTTCGTATACCTCTGTAGACATGTAAAATTATATGTGCAATGAGATACATATACCTACATGTCCTTCTCAAACACATATGAGTGTATCATCTTGAAACCATTCTATTGTCAGCATTACCCGAGAAACATCATTTTAGTTCTCAAGAAAACTAGTCTTAGACTTGAAGCATATCCTCTTTCACCATTTCATAGAATTGCGGCATGATGTGATTATGTTTTGATGTACTAGTAAGCTTCCACAAACATCTAAGCATCCCATACCATTGTGGACCTAATAAACACCATTAGAGACCCTTTTCAAAGTGCATGATCTGTTTCATACATACAATCTTGGTTGTAAGTTTATTTACCACTTCTTTAAGCTACCTTCAAGGTATGATCACACACAAGATGCACTCAACTTTCTCCCTAACCTCTTTACTAGTTAAGATATGTATATGCACTTTCATGTCACTTCTTAGATTATAAATTGCTCTTAAGAAACCTACAAGATATGTATCAATGAAACTTTATCCCATATGAGAACCTCCTTTTATTTCCTTTCACAGGAGAAATCTTGCTCTGAGCTAGTTTTTAAGATTTAAAGGATTCACAATTATTAATGTGGCATTACATCTATACTTAAGTAAAATTTTCAAGACATATTAAGGGCCACATTTTTGAATAATAGACCCCAAGGATCATTATATGGACTAAGACATTTTTGTCGCATGACATGTACCTAATCTTGGCACCTTGGACACATACTCAACTTGAAAACACAAAAAATTAAGCACTCTAGAGTATCTATATACAACCTCCATCCTTTGTCAAAGTACACGTGGACTTGACATTACCTCAGACCACTTGAAGCTATAATGTTGATACCTGCACAACTTAGACTAGAGACATGGACCATTTCATGCTTTTCATGATGATAATGAACATAATGCCTATATCTAAAATACCCCCCTAGATCTCCTAACACGGATCAACCAACCAATGATTCAAACACCTATTATATCATAATGAGCTCCATGAAATAACAACTCCTACTATATCATAAAATGTTAATCCTAATAGGTTAATAATATCCTAATATATCATTATGATAGGATATTATAATAATGATATCATTATAATTAATGATAGTGATTATAATAATATTATATCATGATATTATAATGTAATGATATTAATGGTCATTAATTTAATGATATGATGATACTAACCATATTTGCATGATTAATATGGTTAATGATATAATTACTAGTAACCATAAGATATAATGAAATGATCAATATTAACCTATTATTACAATATTATTATATCCTTCCATGAAATATAGTAATATGGGTTTTATGGGGTTCGATGAAGGTTATTTAACTTCATCGTGATATGCCTCATCTATCTCACTCAATAGCACCGTGCATGTCACTACTGCTATGGACACCGACTCAAACAAATGGGCATGCTTTCCTGTGATTTCATCAACCCACTTCAACATCCCTCCACTCGTCAGTACATTGTTGGACACATTCCGTGTCAAGGTGCGGATGGATGTGTCCAAGATCAGGGACCAATATGCATCACCTAAAAAATAGTTAAACAACATACATTATCTCATGATAATCACCACATAGGAAAGTGACAAAACATACAACACCATTATAAATATGCACACTTTGTTCTAGCTGCTACTATAGAATTAGGGGCAATTTCCTACCCCTGTACTCCCCCTCCATGTGGTATTCCCTCTGCCTCTATAAACACTAGAAATAGGAACACCCATTGATGTGTAACCCATCATGCTCGGTATGCCTTAGTATACCCCGCATCATCTCCATCTACTGGCTCTATCCCTAGATCTTCCTCATCTAACCTAAGAGATATGAGCTGATCCACTATCGGCCCTGGTCTAGCTCCAACCATCCATGGTGCTCTGAATACTCTCACCCACACATATGGCTCTAGGGGTATATCCTAAGCCATACCAAACTTTTTATATACCCTCTCTACTTAAAATAGCTTAGTCACTTCAGGAAATCAATCCCCCAACCATATATTCCTTTGTATACACCGTAACTCAACCACATCCTCTGGTCATCCATCATATTCTCGATATGGCCGCCATATCACTGTCTCAGGCCCTATATGATCTATCAAGGATCTATAAGTATCTGTATCCAATCTCTACATTCACACACTAACCCACGTCGTAGCAAATATTTCAGGTATATCCCACTTTGCTCTAGGACCTCCTACTAGCCTCAACATTGGTATGTTCTCGTAGGCACACACATGCAATAGTGTCATAGATCCTATCCCTCTTCCATGCTCCTCCTGGGTGAACCTTTATAAATCTCTGTATGTGGGGTGAAAATACACATCATGCCCATGCATATCAGGTCCCCTCCTCTATCTGATGTCATATGTCATGCATCTTATACAAAATTCCTACACCTCCTCTCTCCACTGCAATGGATGATGTGATCACAACTTCTATGAACTTCCATAAACATAGAACCCCTGACCTCATAATGGCATCCAAATTAATATGGGCCTTCGCAGGTACCCAAGTCCCCATGAAATACCACCTGACATCCTGCATTTTTCTCTCCATGCTCTCCATCACCATCACATGTACCCTCTCCCTAAAAATTTTAAATCACAATATATGATACACATCCTCTAATGTAATAGTCATCTCGCCAGAAGGAAACCAGAATGTGCAAGTACCCATGCACCATCTCTTGCATAAAGCTGTCAATATAGGCATGTTATGGGGCATATCCCCCATCCTCACTATGTGTCACAGGATGACACGGTCCATCACATCCAAATCATCATTGGATAAGCCCAAACCAAGCAATGTACTCAAGTGATGGTCACCATGGAACTCCCTTGAGTGGATATCCCTCTACACAACACAAAACAACACCAAAAATAGTTTTAAAACACTATAAAAATCATATTCAATCACTTACGACATCATCCTCTGCCATAATTTCACATTTATACCATTCTACATAGAATTCATGCCTTCTGGATATGGGCACCCAAAAGAAAGACTGAGGCACACATGAGCAGGACACTAGTGCCCAAGTCCGGGTGCTCTGGTCCTAAAGGTCACTAGCACCTTCACCGCTCTTGTATAGATACAAAACATTGAGAAAATCAACAATCACACTTTCAAAAAAATATACCAAAACAAACTACTACATTCACACTTTTCGAAAACAATTCACACTTACCAACTATGGCTCATACGTGATGCCACTACGGTTGCCACCATCTCAAATTGACTAGGTCATAGTGCTCTCACTTGTGGCAACCTTCTAGACTCAGACCTCAATCTCATGCTCATGTTATAAACAAATGAATTGACTAATCAAATTTTCAACTTTACTACTTATATTCGATTTTCATTCTTTCACTTTACTATGGTTATACTACACACTCATATTTTCTAGTTAATATATATCACATAGTTTTCATCATATCTCACACATTTATACTCCTATTTCCATCCCATTTGTGAAATTATATTTATAATTCCACCTACCATTGTATAATATAGTTGATGCATACACTAATTCTTCTTGAAATTATCTCTCATTTGATCTACACATGTGTTTGTGATATTCATGATGCACTCTCTTCTATGTGCTTACTTTCCAGCTCAACATTCATTCTCACCATCACTTCCCCTTTCAACCGAAAGGGGGGTAATACAATTGGGGTCATCCTATAATCCCACTTACACCACCACATGATCATTCTACACTAGTAATTTTTCATTTTCAAACATTACTAATACATCATTTCATCATTTGCTATCGACTCCCCCTAATGACCCTAACCTAGGGTCAAAAAAATGTAAAACCTCGCTAGGAGTGAAACAAAACATTTAATAATATTATGTGATAGTTCATAATTTTTGTATCGACTTCCCCATAATGACCTAACTTGAGGGTAAATAAATACCATTCAACATTTCGTAATTCTTCATTGATTCCCCCTAATGACCTAACCTGGGGGCAATAAGCATAAAATATCTATATGAGTAAAATAAATAGAACAATCAATTCAATAAACCAATCAATACATTCAAATATCTAACAATCAAAGTCATATCACAACACACCTTGACCTCCTAGATGACCTAACTTAGGAGCTACATCGTTACAATCCCAGATGACCTAACTTGGGAAGTTATTCTACATCTCGCATTTTGCTTCTAAATGACCTAACTTGGAAGCCATCACATTACAGTGACACCCATGGAGTGGGGGAAAGATTTCCTTTCCTAAACCTAGTTTGATCAAATCATTTAGATAAAAAAATCACTAAAAATTTGATCTGAGTCCATCTACAACAGCTAGATTTTGAGGATGTAGTTACAGGTTGGAGAATAAAACACCTTTCTCCCTACACTCTTCCTCTAGTGGTAGGACTCCCAAATCCTCTGGTTCTTCATACACACACAGTCAGGTTTGGAATTGATCACTTCCCTACCCCATCACCATCATCACCATATAACTCGTCAAATCTCACAATCATCACTCTCTTTTAGTGCGCTTCACCATTTCTTTACATATCTTGCTACAACTGCATGGAACAACACACTCATCCATGGTTCGACATGCTATATGGTCAATTCAACATGATATTCTACTATATTTGCATGTTCTTCCACAACATGGGATTATATGGACTTCTTTCAGGTATGCATCTTTGAACTACTTTATGTTACCTAGCTTTCCACTCACCAACATAAAGTGGGGAAAAATTTAGTCCCAAAATCACACACTTACTATTAATATTATACTGCAAAGTATGTTTTTTTATATATGGATCTTGCATAGTAAAAGTATTTATTGGTGACTCATGCCATTTTCTAGATGTTTGTCTTGTCATTCTTTGTCGTTTCTTGTCTTGCATATTCTTCACTAAGATCAGGGATCCTTATCTGCCGTTGTTAACTCAGTTGTTGTATTTTAGTCATCAACTAGGGTTCTTAGAAAAGGATTAGGGCACCTGGGGTGCCTCTGGTCCCGGTTATGTTTGGTATTTTGTTTTGCACTTGAGGTCAGTATCTTCGGTTTCCCTTCTCTTCTCCGGAGGTACTAGTTGGCATGTCGGGTCATTAGTGTTGAAATTTGAAAAAGAGATCCTTATATAAATGCAACATACATACTATCTTATGTGTAGAATATTCTACTAAGGGTTAGATATCTACATAGAGCAAGGGACTTGCATTTGGGCATCTATTCTATATCACACACTACATTAGAAAGGGAAGTCTATTCTATTTGATCCACCATTTACATTTTTATCTAGCTATTACCCAATATATCTATGTCATTAGCGCTAGAGAATCTTAGGGACATGGTTGCACACACAATCACATATAGCTACATTGGGTCTTAGATGTAGTGTAATGCTTAGTTGTAAGTCCACCAATGTGGCCACTAAGGACAATACAACCCCTTCATATGCATATTTTTTTTTTCATGAATTTGATGCTTTGTTTGGGGTTTTACAGGTAATTATTCAGTGCGACTTTACAACGACATCAACAAACCTAGTGTGAAACTCACGTGACCAAAAGTGAAGGATTAAAAAGACTCTGGGATCATATCAGGATCTTATTCAAACCTATTCCATAAGTTAGGACACCCATATTTTGCACCATGGATTTGCAGGTGCCCTCATCCTCCCCCACGCACAGTCCTATGAACAATACCTCTTCTGTAATTTTATTAATCTCGTCATGATACTTCCGCTCTATCGTTTCATCACCCTATCTAGTCCTAGGTCACTACGAGGTAAGTTTATTTTAGGTTAATATCTTTTTACTTCCTATTTCACTTTATTTAGAACATCAAAGAAATTAGTTAACATTTACATTTTAGTATATTTTAGTTATTACATTAATGTACATTTTAGATTAACTTTGAAATTCAGACTTTAGTTAATCACTACCCTCTATGCTAAAAATAACATTTTTTTCTAGTGAATGGAAGGAAACTTTGAAGATTTTATTATGGAATTTTATCTATATTTAGGAACATTATAGAGGTGTATGACCTAACAGGGTCTTGGATTTAAGAACTTGTCATTATCAAAGCTTCAGTGAAAGTGGTCAATTTTTTTTTATCATAAATATTATTTGGAAGGCTTGGGAGAAGATCAAACCATGGATTTTATAGGATGGGGATAGATTTATAAATTAACTTTCCATCACTTTCTATTTAGTTTTGTGGTATGTGATTATTATTTTCCATATTGAATACCATGTATAAATTCTCTGGGTGCATTCCCTCAAGCATTTTAAATGAGGGATTTGCACTTTGTATGATGTATTTCACAAGAAAACGAAGACAATGCATTATGATAAAGAAGGAAAATTTATATTCTTATTGGATAATGATGACCATGACTCCTTTCAAGAAATATTAGATGTTATCCCTAGGGAAATGTTCCATAAAATTGATTTTTTTTTCCCAATCATGGTAGAAAGATTGGAAATGGTATTTGTATGGAAGAAAAATGACACAATGACCTTCAACCACACTCGACTCCCCGAGGTCGTGCCGAAGGTAGGTGATGTGGAAATGTGGATGGCTAAATGATAATGAATATGAAAATGGGTGATAATGTGTGCATAGATTGTCAAGGCAACACAATGACTCTAACTTGCAATGGTGGGATCTGCTCGTCAAGTGCAATGAAAGCCTCTCTAACCTGGGTGGCTCAAAAGGAGAAATCAGAAAGGATGGTAACACAGAGACTCCAGTCAATATCAAGCTCTAGAGATATCCTGTTTATTGGTTGTGGAACTCATGGGAAAATGAATGGGGACTCATAAATCTTTCCAGACAAGGTCATGGAACAATCTAAAGTGAGAGGTGCAATTCCGTTCAGCTCTATGGACTGGTTGGCGGGTTTGGTCTAAAACGAGAGGGCTCAATGAGCTTTTTCATTTAGAACGTTAAATTTCCTAATGATATCTGGTGGTAATGGAGAGGTTCGAAAGACCAACGTCTCTCAATCTGGTGTCTACCTACAATTGGTTCTAGGTTCTATTCGGTTTGGGAACCGTAAGATCACAACTGTAAATTATTTCTTAGTCGTGGTCCCTCTATGGTCATAAGAATGATCAAGATCCTTATCCTAATGGTGGTTAGGAAATCTACACTCAGGGGAGGTCTAGTAATCGTAAGCCTAATCAGACTGTAATGTTTAAGCATGTTGGTTTGTTCTATCATCTCGACTGTATCACGCCGGGGTTTTGAGGAAAAGAAGACGGAGTCCCGTATCAATGTCCATGAGCAGTTTCAGGTCCATTTGGTTGTGGGACTAGTGGATCATAGCTGAAAGTTTTTCTCTTTCTATGAACCTTTGATAGTCATATAGATGCTCAAGGTAATCTGTAATTGGGTTGATTCGACCAATACTCAAACGCTTTATCATCTTCAATGTTTAATGCATCTAGTTGTCCGTTGATTATTTGTATGTCTCTGGTTGTTTTGAAAATGTTGTACCTAAGTCCTTTATCCTATGTCTATAAGTGGAACTGCTAGGTTTGGTTGTGGTATTACCAGTTCGAAACTAAAATCTCTAGGTTCTTTGGGGCCTGTAATTGTCATATGAGAATGTGATTGCATCTAATGAACTAAAGCAAACTAACCAATCAAATCAAATTTAAACTATGTTTTTATTTTTTCCAGAATATAAATGAACAAAACAAATGAATGATTAATATAACAAAGGAAATATTTTTGGATTGTTTTCTGATATTTAAGAACAAAAATTCTAATTCTAATAAATGAATCTAATACAAACAATTAACCAGGTGAAGCTAACTACTTGTGTAAATGGTGTTAATATAAATCCAAAACAATTAACTAATTAAAATCTTTTAAATAAAACCTTCAATCTTACCTCAGAAATAAAGAATAAATCACAGCCTCAAAGAAGCTATTATTCCCTTACAACTTCCCTGGCAATGTTGAAGAACAAACTTTCTAATTTGATCTGATCTATTGATGGCTTGATAATTGAAACGATGAAAGGATTTATCTATTGTATTTTATATGAACTTTGAAATGATAAATTCAGAATTTATAATTGCATGAATGAATCAAAAAACACCTCCAACCTGGATATTGCAAGAAATGTGGAAAATTTGGTTGTACGAGTATTGTCCCCTTAGTTTATCCTTTCAATATTTGTGTCCACATGAGTCCTAATGGATGGTAATGCAGAAAAAATAGAAGAAGAAGGATGTGGGAGAAACAACAACTTGAATTGGCAGACTGGGAAGCAATGCAAGTGGAAGAGTGCAAGCACAATTGAACTGAGATTGGCTTTGGTAATTTCTAGCAAGAAAGGCAACAGACTTTGCAATAGCAAGAATACAAATTTTCTCTAGGTTTTTCTTGCACACAAGCATGGTATTTATAGGAATTTAGCTGAGGAAATGGTTGAATCCATTTGGCAGCCAAAGGAGGACATAAAAAAAGTGAAGAGGGAGTTCAAACTATTAACAACCATTAATCACAAATAGAAGTGGAAGAATAGATTGCCACAAGGCAGTTGGGCCTTGGAATCATCTAAAACGGAAAGAAATTCACATCTAAAAATGAGAAGTAAACTTAAGTAAGAGAATTTGCATCAAAATGTGAGTGAACTCTCTGGAAAATTTGCACAGGACCGCCACCCTGCCCCATGTAGGATAGTCGGTTGGCAAACTGCTGCCCTAACTGTCTGGGCGGTCACAAAACTGCCACCCAATCAGGGCGAATTTTTGACACTAAAGGTCAAAACTACTCTAAAATTTAGCAAGGGAAGCTAGAAAAAATCATGTTAGGGATAAGTAGGGATGTTTAGGCTACAAATATATATTGCGAATGGGTTTTGGAGCTCAGAACATCTTCCAAAAGGATATGAATCATCATTGGGGACTTTTATAACCATTTTCTGACAATGTAGCACATGCAATTTTGGGTGCATACATATTTCCCCCTTGGAGAAGTGTCTTAACCATGAAGAGGCATAAAACATAGAGTCCATGAGTATGGTAATCCTTAAAATGGGGAGTTAAAAGCTATACCTGACACGCACGTGTGCTGAAATGTCTGCCATCTAAATTCCTGCTACCTACAAAATGAAAAGAAGACTCAAGTGTAGATAGATAAAATATCAAAAAATAAACACTAAATTAAAATGACAAGAGGACTTACCATTTGTGTAGGGATATAAAAGGGATATAGAAACACATACATGCACCAAAAACGCTTCACACACTCTGCACACACACACACTCAAAACACAGGTTAACACACACAACATATATATACACAAAACAAAAAACAAGTTCATTTTCAATTCATTTGCACATATTCGATTAGCGATTTTTGAGCTCTAGACCTATGGTGACTATTTTCGATGAGAGTACATCCAAAATGATCGTTGTGAGACTGTGATCATGCCTCCGCACAAGTAGAGATCGAGCTACGCATGGTCTAAGGTAGGTTTTCCTCATTTGTTTAATTTTGAAACCTAAAATATGAAAATGTCAAAATATTTGCCTAGGAGGGGTCATTTTGAAATTTCTTATTTGAAACTAGTCTCTTGGGGGTGCCTATAGGGTAGTCATTTATTTCATGAAAAATGGTCAATTTTAGCATTTTTAGGATTTTTTAGGGCCACCATAACTGTAGGACCATCGTATGAGTCAATGGTCATAGGACTTCCGCCCTGTTCAGGCAATGGTCTAAACAAAACTCCACCCTGTACACAGAGTGGCATTTTGAACAAATGCAAAAAATTGATTTTTTATATTTTTTTTTTTTGATGTTTTACGATGTTTTTGATGAGCTTGCCTATTAAAAATGTTACTGAATTACTCTTTTTGTTTTTTTGGTGGATACAAAAGAAAGAGGAGTACATCTAATGGAGTCATGTGAGTGGGAGTGTGATTGGCTCCCAGAGGTCCTTGATCAACTGACTCAAGTTGAGATTGATAGAATGTAGAGAGTAGGCATATGGAGGATTGCTCAGGTGCCCCATGTTACTCCTACTAGTCATATTATTTGTGACTTATTTTCTTATTGGGATGCAGACTGGAACACTTTCTGGTTTCCAGGTTGTAGGGGTGAGTGGACCTGATTACATTGGAGGATGTGTATCAGATACTTGGAGTTCTGATACTTGGGAGGAGGCTGAATCTTGAGACAACTATCTAGAGCCACGAATGACCTTATGGGATACTTATATGGGTGATGTCGTGGTGTCAGTTGGTTTAAAGAAGGGTATGAAGGTATGATCTATTGCCATTACTCCTATCCTTATTATCCATAAGGCCATCATGGGTATTCTTGGCTTCACAATTGATAGGGGACAAGGGGGTGATACAATGCTATACTATTGGGCTCCTATTATCACATAGATAGAGGCACATGGCCGCATTTATGCTTGGGGACCCGATATCCTTGGGACTACCTACCATGACTTATACTGAGTGGTTCATTTATAGGGTTAGTCTCTCAACCATCCCACACTCATGATGAGTTGGTGTATGAGCGCATTACCCCCTACTAGAGGGGAGTTCCAGTGCAAGATCTAGGGGTCATTTAGGGCTTCCACTAGGATGATGGATGTCAGTGTCTCAGAGGGCCACATCAGCCAGTGGTTTCATTGACTATAGATGACTTAGTTTCCACTCCTTACCATGACATGGCAGGAGTTTGGGGACAAGACAGGACTACAGTGGTAGCTTGTGCTACTACTAGTTAGTTAGTTGACATGATGGGGAAGGTTGAGATTCACCCATTTGACCGAGTTCCTCAGTAGTTTGGTCCTCCTTATATTGATATGCTCCCCCCTATGGTACCCATGTATAGGAGTGTCAAGGAGGCCCAAAAGGGCCCTAACGTGGAGATCTAGGTTGGACAATGGTGACTCTAGAGTGCCCATTGTAGTTAGGTGAGTTTTTCATGCCGAGGAAACTAGTGCCACTTGCACACCTTTACTCCAGATTGAGGCTATACCCGTTCACAGTGGGGAGGAGGTACCTATAGTGATAGACTCTGATTCTGAGGAGGAGACAGGAGATGAGACTAGAGAGGAATCAAGTGTGATGAGGAGACTGGAGAGGAGGATACTGGTGGTGACTCAGGTGATGAGGAGTTAGGTGGTGAGGCTGATAGGACAACTCACATGGAGGAGGAGGAGGAGAGTGACCCTGAGTGGTATGACACTCATGATGTCTCAATAAGTGGAGTGTGGAGGAGGTGGACATGGAGATGGAGACCTTAGTCTCAAAGGACCCACTTCTTTGAGATGAGGGAGGGGACAAGGGATCCATCATGGGTCAGTGCATAGCTTCTAGGAGGAGAGGAGGCACACCTAGTGCCTGTGGCAGCTAGTACCAGTCACTCCCACATGGATGCATGGGGATCTGAGTATGTGGACATTATTTCCCTGAATCTGTTAGATAGAAATGTTAATCCTTTATCTAATATTTCTTTTGTTTTTTATTTTTTTATTTTCTAACTCACCATTATTTCTTGTCTTGCAACGAACATTGAGGAGTGGCGAGACCTTATTCATTGGGTCTGCATGGAACACTTTACTTCTTCCCAAGGAGAAGATGAGAGCACAATTGCTCAAGGATGTGGGGGAATCCTTTGTAGGATAGCCACCATACCGATGTTTTTGTGCCTCTCTGGAAGGTAGAGGAGATGGTTATGGACTTGAAGACTAGATTTGCAGGCTACGAGGTGACTGAAGAGGGAGAGAACATTGAAACAAGGAGGAGCCGCAGAGAGACCATGGCTAGTGGTCGTTCTCATGGGAACTCACACCACTCAGTGCACTCATGCCGTCGGAGCCATAGTAGGAGTCCTAGAGTTAGGCGTGCACCTTCTCAAGGGTCCCATAGAGACTGATAGGCTATTGAGCCATTATTACTTTGTTATCATTTTTTGAGGCACTTATATGAATTTTTTTGTATTTTCAGGATATGTGAGATTTTTGACCACACCTAGTGTGTGATGGCATTGTACTTCAAACTTATTCCATGATATATATACATATACATACACACACACACACACACACACACACACACACACATATATATATATATATATATATATATATATATAGACATATATACATATACATACATACATACATACATACATACATACATACATACATACATACATACATACATATTTTATGGCTATATATATATATATATATATATATATATCATATGTATATGTATATGTATATGTTGGCTGTTCGTCTCATAGATTTGACTTCCATTTATGGTTTGATTCACATGTGCCCTCTAGATGTTTAGAATTTATGGTTTTGACACTTTTCATAATGTATGCAATGATGATGAATTCTAACATAATGATTTTCTTTTTTTTTTTTTTTTGCAATGATGATATATGATGATACAAGTACAATGTAATGCCAAACTTTAGTTTCTTTAAGGAATTTTTGATACTTCTTATTTTTTGGAAAAACATGATGAAAATGTGATATGATAATAGAATGAACTTCCCCACTCCTAACCCCACACAACCAGTAAGATGCAAGGGGTCAACACGAGAGCCAGAAGGGACGCAAGTTATAAAATTTTTTGAATGGTAATGGTGAGAGAAAGACAAGGATTTGGAAAAAACCAAATTGAGAACCTACGACCTCATTCTACTCAAGTTTTACATAGTTTAAAATGTGAATTTCTTTCTAGTTTATCTAGACTTAGATCCATAGATGGAAACTTGGTTGACAAAATCTGGTTTTAAGGTTTTAAACTCTTTGGAATTTGAACATCTAACTCACTTTACTTTTGTTTTATGATTTTACAAATTCCTTTATTGAATGAATTGCCTTTAACTTTCTAATTTTTTTGTAAAGACCCCCTACACCTTGCCCCATGCTACCAGTAGGAAGCATGGGCTCATCACCAAGGAAAAGGCATAGGCAAGTAAGGGAACTTCTCTCCTTTCCCAACCCCACGCCACTAGTAAGAAGGTGCACAGCTCAACACCGAAGGTTAGTGGGGAAAATAAGTGTGTAAATAAAGTTTTTCTGTTGATTTGCATTTGACATATATGCCTAGGTAAAATGTTTAGAATGTTCTTATTTCCAAAGAGGTGTATATGGGATAGATGTGACACCATGAAGCTTCTAGAACAAACTATAGGAAAAGACACCTAATCTAGAATAAACTATGAGTAGAACCAAGTATGCAGGCCTTGGTATGGTTACTATTCAAAGCTTTGTCTTATCTTGTTTGAATTGATGAAATGATTCAGAAACAATTGATGATATTATGAAAATTTGAGGAGATATGATTTGAATGTTTTGCCAATATTTTTAGAAGTTTTTAGGAATTTACTGTAAGAATAAGTCCCTTGATTACAAAATTTACAAAATGAGCTAAGAGATATGAAAATTCAATGTAGGATGCAGTAATATACATATGGAAATGCTGATGGATCATACATAATATCTCTTTAGGTGAAGAGAGTTGACAGATTCACCAAATTCCTCACCCTCTAGTGTACACAGGTGATATGCCCCATTCTTGTAGTCCTTTATGACTTGATATGGACCCAACCACTTGGGCCTGAATTTCCTTCCTTTGCAATCTTTTTGTCTATTCGGGTGTCGAGTCTTAATACTATATCTCCCTCACATATTTCACACTTCGTAGACTTTCTTGTTGTATTTTACAAGCCATTCGGTTAGCATAAATGCTATGTCGCTGTTCAACATTGAGCCTAACTTCATCAAGGATTTCTAATTGAGAGAGTTCACAACTCTTGATAGCCTTCTTCTCCCAGAATTCCTTGCAGTGAAGATAGAGACTAGGTATTTCGACTTCAAGTGGTAAAACTACTTCTGCACCAAATACCAAAGAAAAGGGGTTTCCCCCACTCACCATTCTTACCGATGTTCGATAGGCCCACAAGGCTAGAAAGAGATTTAAATGCCAATCTCATTTATTCTCCTTGACAGTCTTAAGGAGAATGGATTTTAACATCTTTTTTGTAGCCTTAACCTATCCATTGGCTTGAGGATAATAGAGAGAAGCCGTATGATGATTTATTTTGAACTTTTCACATAGTTCATGCACTTCCTCATTTTTGAAAGATGTGCCATTATCAGAGATAATGACTTGTGGGACCCCGTACCTATAAATGATTTGGTTTAGAATGAGCTTAGTGATTACACATCTAAGTATGGTGGTAAGAGGCATGGCCTCTACCCACTTAGTAAATTATTCTTTGGTCGTGATTACAAAGTTATGGCCATCTGTTGATGAGGGAGAGAAATTCCCTATCAAATCTAGGCCCCACGTGGAAAAGGGCCATGGTGTTGCAATTGGTTGCAGAGCGTGTGCTAGTATGTGGATCTCATGGGAGAAATCTTGACATTTATGGCATTTACGCACAAACTCTACCACGTCATGTTCTAACGTGGGCCAGAAGTAGCCCATCTTGATGTATCTTCTGAGAAGTGGCATGGCCTCTGAAGTGACCTCCACATACTCCACTATGAGATTCATAAAGAATATTCTCATATTCTTCTTCATCAACACATCTTAGCAACATTCCATCAAAGGCTCTACGATAGAGAACTTGCTCCAAGATCACATACTTAGTGGCTATGACACGTAGCCATCTTCTTTGTTGCAATTGCCCCTTCAGGGTATGACATGATCCATTATGAAATTAATAATGTCAGTGTACCATGGGCACATGGAAATAGGGGGTTTGATTTTGACGTAATATACACATTCATCAGGGAAGTCCAAATTAAATAGATCACCTCCATCTAATGGGTTGTCAGCCAACCAATCTGTAATGATTTTTCCTTTGACAAAATTCTGATTAACAAATGTTAGCTCAAATCACCCATTAGAGTTATAAAACGTCCAAATTTCTTAGATAAGGACCCTTGTGTGAGAAATGTATGCAAATGATCTGTCTTGACAATGATTCTCATTTCTTGGTTAAGCATGTAGTGTCTTAACCACTTTGTTGTGAAAACTATGGCAAGGAACTCTTTCTCTTCCTGAGTATATCATGTCTCATAGTCGAGTAATGTTTGACTGATAAAGTAGACCGCACGCTCTCATTTATCATCATCCTCTTGAGATAGCATGCAAGCTAATGAGACATCTGTAGCCTGTGAATATAAGATTAAGGGGTGATCTGACTTAGGAGGCATGAGTGTGGGAGGGGATAAATAAGAATTGTTTGACCGAATCAAATGCCTCATTGCACTCTTCCATCTAATCACCACAACAATCCTTCTTCAACAAATTGTTTATTGGGTGAATAAAAAAGGTCAAATCAGGGATGAACCTTTGGATTGCATCAAGCTTTCTGAGAAAAGACCTAATGCCAGACTCATCTGATGGTGGGATCATTTCCAATACTACTTGATTTTGGCTAGATCTACATCAATCCCTCATGAGGAGATAATGTACCCCAGTAATTTTCCTCCCATCACACCAGAAGACACATTTTTCTAGATTTAGAGTGATGCCATATTCAATTAGATGGGAGAGGATGACATGAAGCACTTCAGGGTGATCAGAGATGCTTTCTAGCCTTAGCCAAGAGATCATCAATAGGATTCCACAATATTATGAATAAGATCATGGAATATGTAAGTCATGGCCCATTGGTAAGTTGCTCCTACATTTTTAAGTCCAAATGACATGATTGCATAATAGTAGGTTCCCCAAGGAGTGATAAATGTGGTTTTGGTCTGATCTTCCTCATAGATTTTGATTTGGTTGTATCCAGAAAACCCATCCATAAGGGACAAAAACTCATAGCCAGTTGTTGCATCGACAATAACATCAATGGATGACAGTGGGAAATCATCCTTGGGACACTCTTTGTTAATATCCTGAAAGTCAATGTAAATATGGATATTTCCATTCTTCTTGAGAACAGGGAAAATGTTGGATACCCACCATGAGTAGTCAACTAGTTTGATGAACCCCACCTACAGGAGTTTCATCACTTCTTCTTTTACCATGAGAGCCACCTTGGGCTTCATGGGCCTTGACTTCTGCTTAATAGGCTTAACATCTGGTTTAGTGATGAGATTATGAACTGCAATGTGAGGAGAAATTCTTGTCATTTCCTTGTAGCTAAACACAAAAGATTTTGAATGTTCCTTGAGAATTTTCTTGTGTATCTCTATTTCCTTCAGAGTTAGAGAAGATCCTAACTTAAAAATATTTGGTTCCTCCTCCGTCTCGATGTTTATATCAATCATTCCTTCAATTAAAGAGGAATTACCCTCTTCAAATTCTAGGTGGGGCTAGAGGTATCTCTAAGTTCCCCTCTTCTTCTACCTCATAGACCTCAAGACCCTCCACAAAGGAAGGTTCCATTGTGGGATCTCCAAAGTAGGAGGAAGAGTTGAGGAATGAGAGAAAATCCAATCTTATGGTGAGTGGGATGTAAATCCATGTAGGCATTTAGGTACCCTAGGATTGCTTCATCATTTTCAGCGTAGTCTAGGGTGATGGGCTCATTCTCATCTTCTACGTGTGCCAAAATTGAAGTTGTTGGCATCTTGCAAACCAAAGGCTCGACACGAATCAAACCATAAAGCTGGTATCTTCTAACTCTTTGCTTGGAGTGAAGTGAGAAGTAGAGGTTGCAATGGAATCAGCTAAGAGATTTTATTGTCAAGGTATAGCTTCAATTGAAATGAAATCAAAATCCTTACTTAATTCCAAGACAATGGTCTTATAGAGTTGTAGGTGTTCAACCCTAGTCTGATATACTTCAGATACTTGATTTGCGACTAGTTGTGAATCCCCTAGCACCCTAATGTTATGAGCACCCATCCTTTTGGCTACAATGAGACTAAGAAGGAGAGCCTCGTATTCTTGCTCCATTATTCATACATTCAAAGTTTAATATAAAGGAGAAAGGCATGACCTTCCCTTGAGGAGAGGTAAGAATCACGCCTACCCCAGCGCTAAAGTGGAACTTTTCTCCATCGTAATTTAAAGTCCAACAGTTACTTGGGAAGACTGACATTGGATCATCTTTGGTGTCATCCTCCTTCACTTCTAAGACCTCTACCATGCATACTTCATCAATAGGGAGAGAGCTGAGTCCTAGGGCATGTCCTATACCCATGGAATCAAATGAAGGAGAAGGGGTAGGTCATTTTCCAACAACTCAAATATCTTTGTTGTTGTTCTTGTTGACATTGTCTCAACAATTACAGTTTCATCCTTTACAGTGGGAACTCCTTCAATCAAACCCATAGTTTCTAGTTCCGTTGTGGGAACCAATTTTTCTTCTGGTGTTGAGCTTGTAGGTTTGTTTAACTGGTTTGTAGGAAGCTCAAACTTAGAATGAACCCCTGATCTCTTCTTTATATTAGCTAGATGTATGTCGAAGGGTTTTGGGTCACCCTGCACCACAAAGACCTTCCCTAAATGTAGGAATCTTACTTCCTGAAACAAAGTGGAGGGAATCACCTTCATGCAATGAATCCAAGGATGACCAAGGATCATATTATAGTTGGTTTCCCAATCTATAATATAAAATTTGTTAGAACCATCTTAGGTCCAAGGGTGACTGGAAACACTATAGTTCCAATTGATGTCATTTTGAGGCTGTCATAACCTCTCAATGTGTTTCGTGTTGAGGAGAAATTGGTTTCTCTCCATAACCTAATTTTTGGAGGAAAGAGAAGGGGACTATGTTAAACGCTTCCCCATTCATCAATCATCACATGCTTTACATAGTTATTGTAGATCCAAACTTGTAAAAACAAGGCCAGGATCACCTCTACAAGCTATTTCAGTGTCCATGGGCATCTTACTGATGTCGAATACAAATCCAACATCTCTTTCAGGCTACCCTAGGAGGATAAACATCAAAGTCTATATGGTTTATCTACTGCTTCTATGGAGGAGGGGTGACATTAATCAAATGCCCAAGACCTAGTGCTTCTAATAAAGTGGCTCTATGAGCAGGGGAATTATTTAACAGATCCAAGAAGGAAATGTGAGAGAAGGTCTTGGTTAGGTCATTGATCAAGTCATAAGCTCCTATTGGTTTGCCCAGTGTTTCACGAATTTCATCTGATATAGTTCAGGTATATTGGGATAAGATGCGAAGAATAGTATTTGGTTCTAGTGGTTTCATTTATTTGAGGCTCAATATCCAGCTCTACAAGACCCACCATCTTAGTTTATTGATGCCCATCCAACGGGGGTGCAACTGATGGGTTTGATGAAGTTGAAGCTTCCTGGTCATTGGTTCCCACCATAATACCCTTGTTTGATCCGTTGGGGTCTAGCTTACCATTATTGGGTCAATTTGGGAGAGGATCATTGAAGATCCTAAGTGGAATATTTTGAGGGGACACTGGTCCCATGCTAGTGTTTTGATTAGGCACAGTGGGATTTGCTAAAAACATGTCAACAAAAATTTATCTTTGGTCTTTGGGTAGACGTTGTAAAAAATTATTACAATCTCAGAAATTTCTGACATCATGCCCTTAGACTCTATGAAAACCACAATATAAGTCAGGATCGTAATCTGGAGGTCTCTGGTTTGTATTATATTGTGGTCTAAAGTTTTGATTGTTATTCAACTGTTGATTGTTATAATTGAAGTTTGGAGCCCATTTCCCCTGATTTTGAAACTGGTTTGGGTACCCACCTGGTATTGACTAGGGCCTTGGGCTTGCACTTGTTGAGACTTGTTTGTTGTTGTTATTGTTGAGGAGGATTGAATGTCCACAACGTTGACCGTAGGTGTAAAATTTTTATTTATTTGGTTATTTCCATTTATGTTGTTGTTGTTAGTAGTGTTTTACATTGGGGGTGCTAACAAATGTTTGGTTTCTTCACCTGATCGGTAACACTGTCAGTTGTAACCCCACAATTCTTGTTGAGGACCTTTGGTCCCTGATTATTGTTTGTGTTGTTAGGGTAACCTAGAGTTACCTTGGTTAGGAGTGATCAGTCTCCCATTTTTCCATAGGTCTTGCAACCACTATCTATAGCTACCTGATCAATTCAAAGAGCACCCTCCAATACTTCTTCGTAGCTCCTCAATGGAAACTTTTGGACTTCTTCCTTTGTTTCCCTATTAAGGGAGTGAAGGAATAGATCAAAAATCTCCATTTGGTCCATGTTAGGAGTGATTTATGAAGAATAAAGGACTTGCCACCATCTTTGGATGAAATGGGAAAAAGACTCATTGTGTTCTTGTTTGATATGGAGGAATTATTTGATTCATGTTCTCAAAATATTGTTCATGTCAAAATATTTAATAAAATCTGACAAAAGTTTCTTGAAAGAATGTATCGAAGCCTCTGGTATTCTGTAATACCAATCGAGAGAAATACCTTCTAACATCTTAGGGAATATTTTTGCAATGACCGCATCCCATGGGAGCAAATCTTGAATGGAAGTTGCATACACCTTGATGTGTGCATTAAGATATCCTTCCCCTTTAAATTTTGGAAGGTCTAACAAGAGGTCTTGGGAGCATGACATTCTGTATAGAGAAGTCAAGAGGCTCTTTTAGATATTCTAAATAGGTTCCTACTGTGTAAGACTCAACCATTGATGGAATTTTTTGGGGAAGTGTAGGCGGAATTGGTTGTTGGAATGGTGCAACATATACATTCGTCGGGGCATAAGGCATCCCCTGTGGCTAACCATATGGACTAGATAAGAATACATGTCCCTTAGAATACATGTCCCCCTATGGTGACTTAGAATACATGTGCATGTAAGGGGGAGGATTATTTTGATATGGATGTTGAGGCACATAGCCAGGGAACATTTACATTTCCAGATGGCATGGCATTTGAGAATGCACTTCTCAGTTGGTGTCTGTGGGGGGTATCCATATGTAGCATGGGGGGCATACCCAAGGTTCCAGACCTAGTTAGAAGGTCTATGGGGCTAGGAATGCCCATGTAAACTAGAGGACCTAGTGCAGTAAGCACTTGGCCATAGTTTTGCGGGTAGAAAGGAATCTTCCCTTACCCAATATATGAAGTCTAAGTATTTTGGGAAATTTCTAACTCCTTGACCTTGTCCACCAACACCGAGATGACTTCACCTGTCGATGGAGTGGTGTTTTGTTTTGGGCGTATGTTGAACCTTTGTAGGTTGTTGAGGGATATGATATCCTGCTATAAATTGCTCATTGTTTATCCACCCCTCATTAGCAACATTTTCCATTGTAGGAGGGGTAGTATTATTGTTTTGAAGCAAGACATCAACGTGTCCTTGTGGCCTATCAAAAGGTTGACTCATGTGTTTTGGAAGCATTGTTCACTTCTTAAGTAAATGCTAAATATTCCTCCTATAAATGTGGGAGTTGGTCAAACTGTGTACTAATGGGTTCTTTGAACAAGACCCAAGGAGATGAGCCTGTCTCTCTAGTAAAATTCATGTTGTTAGAGCTTGAGAGTTTAGGATGTTGGGTTTGTGTAATTTGATCAATTTCCTCGATCCTTACTGAGGAACTAACATTGGTCTGGCTAAGGAGGAGGAGTTTGAAGATGGGTGGTTGAATAGCTATCTAGCCCATGTAGAAAGCGGGGGCGACTGTTGTTGTCTACCCATCTGATAGTTATATGCTTTGAAGACCCAAAATGGGTCGGCCGTATCCATTATATCTTGACATATTCAGGGGGTATATAAATACCCAAGAATAATGGGAGAGAGGAATATGGATGAAGAAAGTGGAAATGATTAGAGACTAGCTCTTCACGTCAAGTTCTCACCAATTTTTACAAAAGAAAATTGATACATGACCTTCAACCGCACTCGACTCCCTGAGGTCATGTCCAAGGTAGCCGATGTGGAAATGTGGATAGATAAATGGTAGTGAATATGGTAATGGATGATAGTGTGCGGATAGGTTGTCAAGGCAATCCAATGCCTCTAACTTGTAATGGTGGGATCTTCTCATCAAGTGTGATGAAATCCTCTCTAACTTGGGTGGCTTGAATGGAGAAATCAGAAAGGATGGAAACACAGAGAGTCTAGTCAATATCAAGCTCTAGAGATATCATGTCTATTGGTTATGGAACTCATGGGAAACTTAATGGGGCCTCGTAAATATGTCTAGAAAAGGTCATGGAATAATCAAAAGTGAGAGGCATGATTTTATTCAGCTCTATGGACAGGTTGGCGGGTTTGAGTCCAAAATGAGAGGGCTCAATGAGATTCTTCATTTAGAAAATTCAATTGTCTAATGATATCCGATGGAAATGGAGAGGTTCAAAAGACTAACACTCTCAATCTAGTGTCTAAGTCCAATTGGTTCTTGGTTTTGTTTGGTTGGGGAACTATAGGATCACAACCATAAATTATTTCCGGTCGTGGTCCCTCTATGGTCATAAGAATGATCTAGAGTAAGCCCAAGGGTGGTTAGGAAATCTACGCACTCAGGGGTAGTCTAGTAATTGTAAGCCTAATCGGTTGCAAGGTTTAGCATGTTGAGCTATTCTATCCTCTCGGCGTATTGGGCTGGGGTTTTGAGGATAAGAAGATAGAGTCCTGTATCAATGTCTCGTGAGTAGTTCAAGGTCCGTTTGGTTATGGGACCAGTGGATCACAACCGAAAGTTTTCTCTTGCTATGGACCTTTGATGGTCATATAGATGCTCAAGGTAATCTGTAATTTGGTTGATTTGACTAATACTCAAATGATTTATCATCTTCAATGTTTAATGCGTCTAGTTGTTGGTTGATTCTTTGTATGTCTCTAGTTGTTTTAAAAATGTTGTACCTAAGGCCTTGATCTATGTCTGCAAGTGGAACCGCCAGGTTTGGTTGTAGTATTACCGGTTCAAAGCTAAAATCTTTGGGTTCTTTAGGGGCCCGTAATTGTCATATGAAATGTGATTGCATCTAATTAACTAAAAAAACCAACAAAGCAAATCAAATCTAAACTATGTTTTTGTATTTTCTAGAATATAAATGAACAAAACAATGAATGATTAATCTAATAAAGGAAATATTTTTGGACTATTTTTTATGATTTTTAAGAACAAAACTTCTAATTCTAATAAATGAACCTAATACAAAAAATTAACTAGGTGTAGCTAACTGCTTGTGCAAATGGTTTTAATATAAATTCTAAAATAATTAACTAATTGAAATATTTCAAATAAAATCTTCAATCTTACCTCAGAAACAAAGAATAAATCATAGCCTCAAAGAAGCTATTATTCCCTGTAACTTCCTCTGGTAATGTTTAAGAACAAAATTTCTAATTTGATCTGATCTACTGATGACTTGATAATTGAAATAATGAAAGGATTTATCTATTGTATTTGATATGAACTTTGAAATGATAAATTGAGAATTGATAATTACATGAATGAATCAAACAACACCTCCAACTTGGATATTGCAAGAATATGGTAAATTTGGTTGTAAGAGTATTGTCCCCTCAGTTTATCCTTTCAATAGTTGTGTCCACTGTGAGTCCAACGGATGGGAATGCAACAACAATAGAAGAAGAAGGATGTGGGAGTAACAATGGCTTGAATTGGTAGAGTGGGAAGTAATGCAAGTGGAAGAGTGTAAGCACAATTAAACTGAGATTGGCTTTGGCAATTTCTAGCAAGAAAGGCAACAACTTTGCAATAACAAGAATACAAATTTTCTCTAGGTTTTTCTTGCACACAAGCATGGTATTTATAGGAATTTAGCTGGGAAATGGTTGAAGCCATTTGGCAGCCAAAGGATAGGACATAAAAAAAGTGAATAGGGAGTTCAAACTATTAACAACCATCAATCACAAATAGAAGTGCAAGAATATTTTGCCACAAGGCAGTTGGGCCTTGGAATCATCTAAACTGGACAAGTAACGAATCTAAAAATGGAAGTTAAGTGAGAGGATTCCACGTCAAAACGTGAGTGAGTTCTCTAGAAAATTCACATGGGACCGCTACCTTGAGCAGGGTGGTAGCTTTACAGGAACGGTTAGTAAATTGCTGCCCTGCCACCCAATGGGTGGCGATTTTGACACTAAAGATCAAAACTATTTTGAAATGTAGCAGGAAGCTAGGAAAAAGCATGAGAAGGATAAGTAGGGATGTCTAGGCTACAAATATATACTATCAAATGGGTTTTGGAGATTGAACATCTTCTGAAAGGCTATGAATCATCATTGGGGACTTTTATAACCATTTTTTGACAGTGTAGCATATGAAATTTTGGGTGCGTACAATGTCCTAAAAAACCATTGGAGAACTACTCTCCCAAATAGGACTATGAGTTTATTTCATCAAAATTTTCCATAATGGATAAGCTTTTTTTTTTTTTTTTTTTCATTCTTCTACACATTATTGGAAGCATGGGTTTATCACTATTTGGAATGTCATTTTTAAACCCAATCTTACTCATTTGGCTTGGTATTTAATTTATCAATGTTTTCCTCACAACCACAAGATTATTCATATATGAGTCCCACAACCACAGTGCCCTTTTTATGGTTACATTGACACACTTATGCACATTTTCTTATTCTTCCAGAAAGCTCACATAGCTCGGTCTTGGAATCATATTTTTTTCAAACCATTTCGATCCCAATATTTTCATTGGAACCACATCCTTTTAGGAGATTTAAATTCCATACCTATTGTGTTTTCCTAAATTTTATATCTTTTCAGAGTGGAACTTATATTTTTCATTCATAAAGAGATAAATCTAGCTATTTTTTCTCATATTAATATTGATTGTAATCTTTCTCCATATAATAAACTATCATTATTTCAAATTTATTTTTAAAAATTAATCCAAGTGTAACTTTGAAAGGTGATGTTGGAGGTGGCCCATATCTATTCGCCTTCTAGAAAAGTGGAGAAATTCTCCTTGTATCATAGCTTGGGTCCTATTATATTTTCCTCTTGTGGCCCCTCATTGAGAGGTAGGGTCACTTCCATAATCATTCACAATTTCATTGCCACAATCTCTCAGTTGGATTATTTGCAACATAATCACTCTCCTCTATTTCTTTATCTTGGGGGTGGCACTTGCCACTTCCATGACACAAAAAATAAGTTATGCCTTCTTTTTGGAACTATCTCCTTTAGTTATCCTTAACAATTTCTCTATCCTGATGCAAAGAACAAAATGAGTTACAAACCACATAATCCATTAAGAAAATAACCACTAACTCATTGTTAAACCTAAGATTTCTCATTTATTGGTATTTAATTTATTAGACTTTTCCTCTCGACTATAGGATTATTCATCTATGAGTCCCACAACCACGATGTGCTTTAAATCCCAACATTTTTCTTGGAAGCACATCCTTTTAGGAGATTGGACTTCCATCAATATGGTGTTTTCTTATATTTTACATAATTTCATAGTGTAGATTCTATTTTGCATTCATAAAGAGACATGTCTAGCTATTGTTTTCTCATAGTGTTGTTGATTGTAATATTTTTTCATATAATACAACTATGGATATTTTCAATGTCTTTTTATCAAGTAATCCAAGTGTAATTTTGAAAGGTGGTGTAAGAGGCGACACATATCTAGTCCCCTTCTAGATCATTGAAGTAATGTTCCTTGTATCGTATCTTAGGTCATGCATCTATTTTATTCTTGTGACCCCTTGTTGAGAGGTAGGGTTAGTTCCATAATCAATCACACCATTCTCACAACCTCTTGGTGGGATTATTTATGACACAATCAGTGTCCACCATTTCCTTAGCTTGGGGGTGGGACATGCCACTTCCATGACGCAATAAATGGGTTATGCATTATTTTTTGAACTATCTCCCTTGGTTTTCCTTGACCATTTATCTAACCCAAGGTGAAAAAAAAATGAGGAAGAAATTGCATAAGTTACTAAGAACATAACTACTGACTTAGAGCCCATTCTAGATAGGCCCGATCTTCTAGAAGGTCATTAGGGAAATTTGTATGACATATACTCTCCCTTTATCATCTCTTTGTGGTTGTCATTTAATATACTATTGAATTTTAATATGTTGTTTCAATGTTCGTGTAAAATGTTCCCAGGACATGGGCCTAGTATGAGAATCTCATGGCGTGCTTTTGTACCACCATCATTTTATGTGAATAGTTGTACTATGAATAATATAGGTGTTATTTCTTCATAAATAATATAGCCCCTATGAATATGAAAACAAAATAAAATATAGTCCACCTAGATATTTCTAAATATTTATAAAAAATGAATACTTTTAAGAAAAATCTCTCGGTGGAAAATTTGAAATCATTATACCTTTCCATTATGTTAGGAGCATATTATTTTTCTAAGTATTAGCATGTATCTTGAAATGTGTAGATGATAAAAATATTATTTCTAGTGAGAATTTGGTTCAAGATTATAATAATTTCACACACATGGGATTCACTTCAAGATATTAAGAAATTCATGCTAAGGTTTTATTATTATTGGGTAAGTGTCACATCCCTCTCCAGCTTCATTACTGCAACACCGACATGATCTCTCATGTTATCTTGATGGTGCTCACATTGAGAATTATCCTTATGTTCTTCCATATCAGTGTCTCTCAGCAAAATATTGTATTCTTATTTGTAATCTATATTGTAAAGTAAACAAGAGAATCATGTTGAGCATAATTATTATGTAATGTACTTGAAAACTAATATGTACTAAGTTGAAAACACAACACCTTTCATACCATTACTATCTTTATTACCAAAATAAATGGGTAATCAATTAGCTCCTATGTAATTACATTCATATGCTAGTATGCTCTCCATGCTTAGTGAATTTAACAAGGTGGAATGCATTCATTTTCTTATGTAATTATTTTTTCTGATTACAATAATATTTATCAATTGATTAAATTATAGATAGATGATGCCATTTGATTATTGTACTTTCCCTTCTATAAAAAAACATTAATTGTTCCATTTGGTTTCTACATCATGGATAGTTTAACTTAAGAACTTGGGATTTGATTCTCATCTTTGGTGGAATTATATGGAAATTTACTTGAAGGAATGTCTATAAATTAATAAAAAAATAAAAAATAAGGGTTTTTTTCTAGTATTCTACTAAGGGGTTCTTACATTTTTGTATCAGAGCATAGGTTCGACACTTAGGCCTAATGGCACCCACTACTTTCAAAGTTTTGTTTCATTGGCCCCTTTAGGTATCAATGGCTAGGACAAAAACTAATGGGGAGGAAGACCATCAAGGAGATGAGCTTCAACTTAAGGTCCATCAAATCTTAACCTTGGTATCTAACACCCAGGATAGGATTGGTGTCCTCGAATGGAGGATACATGATCTAAAACAAGAAGATGACCAAGGGAATAGAAAAGATGAATACCACCCTCAAGAAAATGGAAATATGAATGAAGAAAATCCAAGTCAGGTGAATCAAAACAAAGAAAGTTTGAATGAAATTTTTTTACCCCCATCTAAGAGGGCACGAGTTGAGATAGAACTAGCAAGAGACTTGAAGAGGATAGCTCCACGAAAGTACAATGGGATGGTACTTAGAGATGGTGTAAAATCTTGGCTCATTGAAATGGAGAAATATTTTGAGATATGTAACTTCTCTGAGGAAACCAAGGTAGTTTGGGGTGCATACCAACTCTCTGGAGAAGCCTCAACATGGTGGGAGAAATTGAAATCAGAAAGAGAATTAACTTCTGATAACACCACATGGGAACAATTTGTTTCCTTCTTCTGAAAGAGATGGATACCTCAATTATACTTTGATGGGAAAATGAAGGAATTCCAAAACCTTAGACAAGGAGACATGTCCATTACTACTTACTGGGGAAAGTTCACACATCTCCTTAATTACGTACCACAATATCAAAGGGATGAAAGGTTTAAGACTGGGAAGTTCATCTTAGACTTGAACCCTTATATTGGAATAGATGTGGAAATCCATGGACCCACCTCCATGGACCAAGTTTTTTAAAAATCCATGAAGCGAGAGAAAAAACTAAAAGCTTTAGCTACAATAAGGATAGATTTCAAGGAAGGAGGAAGAGGAAAACAACATCAAAATTCAACTCCATTTAAAAGTAAAAATTGGAAGCAT
This sequence comes from Taxus chinensis, assembly GCA_019776745.2. Classification (NCBI taxonomy): domain Eukaryota; kingdom Viridiplantae; phylum Streptophyta; class Pinopsida; order Cupressales; family Taxaceae; genus Taxus; species Taxus chinensis. The sequence continues at coordinate 612,438,804 of CM034146.1, read as the reverse complement.
AAAAAAATGGGGGAAATAGGAGCATATGGTTTGGAAGGAATTTCAAACCTAGGAACTCCTTCAAGAAAAATGGTGTACCTAAGGGTAGGAATGAAAATGGAAACAATAATGGAAGGTTCAAAAATGGAGGAAAACCTCTAGAAAAGAGAGGTTCAATGGGAGGATTATTTAATTGTGGAGGTGATCACTATGCCAATAATTTTCCTTGTAAAATAGCTTGTGGAAATATTAAGACAACCCTACCAAGCTAATAACAAGCATTCCAACAGAAGATCCATGTAGCAATAGATAATTGCCAAGCTGATTTTCAAGCAACATTGATAAAAGCATCACGTAAATTTTTTGGCTATCTAATTTATACTCTTATTGATACATGAGTATCTGAGTGTTTTGTAGCTACTAATATTCTTAGTTAAATTTCTAAAAAATCTAGATATATGGAAAAATCTTGGGCAGTTCAGTATGGGAACCAAGTAGAGAAAAAGGTAGAGCAATATATTTTTGAGGCTGAGTTAGAACTTCTAGAATTTTTGACTACAGTAACTTATATTTTACACCCTTGGGATCTTATGATGTTATCCTAGGAGTTAATTGGTTATGGAAACACCATCCAAAATTTGACTGTTTTGCCAAGGATATTGCTTATCTTGATGACAAGCGTTACCTTGTGCATATCCATGGAATCAAAAGTGAAGTGTTTATAAGGAAAATTTCAGCATTGTAGTTAAAGAAATCCAAGAGGAAGGGGTGTGCAATGATTTTAGTCCATATCAATGATATAGAAAATCAAGAAGAACAAACTCTTGAGGATTACTTTTCCTCCAAGACTTCAGTGATGTTTTCCCTGATGAGTTACCAGAACTTCCACCTCATAGAGAATTTGATTTCTCCATTGATATCATGCTAGGATCAAAACCATGTTCCAAGGTACCTTATCGAATGACAACAACCCAGTTGTTTCAATTAAAGGCATAATTGCAAGAATTGTTATCTAAGGGTCTGATTCATCCCAGTGTATCCCCTTGGGGTGCACTAGTGATTTTAATTAAGAAGAAGGATGGAAATCTTAGCCTTTGCATAAACTACAGGATGTTGAATAAAGCTACTGTGAAATATAGATACCCCTTGCCACACATAGATGATCTATTTGACCAAATGCAAGGGAAAACAATGTTTTCAAAAATTGATTTGAGATAAGGTTACCATTAATTCAGAATCCATGAGGAATACATTCAAAAAACCACTTTTTAGAATAATTATGGGCATTATGAGTTCACTGTAATTTATTTTGGACTCACCAATGTTCCGGTAGTGCTCATGAATCTAATGAATAGTATCTTCAAGGATTATCTAGATAAGTTTGTGTTAGTTTTTATGGATGATATTATGATATATTCAAAGAAGAAAGAAGAACACATTAGACATTTGAGATTAGTGTTGGAAAGGTTAAGGTAACATAAGATTTATGGAAAGGTATCAAAATGTTATTTCTTCCAATAAAAAGTAAACTATCTAGGCCTCAATATTTCAGTGGAAGGTATATCAATTAATCCAGCTAAGGTACAATCTATCATGGACTGGCCTTCCCCAAAGAAAGTGTATGAAGTTTGAAGTTTTATGGACTTAGTAGGGTATTACAGAAAGTTTTTTGAAGGATTCTCTAAGGTAGGGGGTCCAATCACATCCTTTTAGAAGAAGGGTAAAAAGTATGTATGGACTGAAAGTTGTGAGAAGGATTTCCAAATTTTAAAAGAAAGGTTGACATTAGCACCCATCCTAAAGGTACTTGATCCAAAAGGTAATTTCACTGTCATCACATATGCATCTGGTGAAGGTTTTGGGGGTGTTTTAATGCAAGATAGCCATGTGGTGGCATATGAGTCTTAGAAAATAAATCAAGGAGAGTTGCATTATGCACCACATGATTTTGAGCTTGCTGCAATTTTCCATGCATTGCGAATGTTGAGGAATTTCCTTATTAGAAAGCTATTTGAGAAAAGACTAATCACTTAGGGCTCAAGTATATCTTTACACAACCAAACCTAAATGTCTGCCAACAAATTTGGTTGGAATTTTTAAGTGAGTATGATTTTGAAATTAGATATATAAAGGGGAAGGAAAATAGAGTTGCAGATGACGTTAGCCGTCGTCGCTATATAGATGTTATGGCCACAGTGAGAACCAATTTTAAACAAGTTTAGATCAATTACCATCTGATGATTTTTATAAACAAGTCAAGGCTACCCTTGAGGCTGATAGTCAAGATCATAGGTATGAGGGCTATTAGATTGATAGATAAGGTCTCTTAATGTTTAATGGCAGAATTTATATTCCTAACCGTGGTGATTTGTAAATCACAGTTTTTGAGGAAGCACATTGTGATCCTTACTGAGGTCACCCTAGTGTGACATAGATGATGATGATTGTAACAAGGTGTTTGGAGTGTCAAAGAGTTAAATATGAAAATATGCACCCATCGGGGTTACATTATCCCCATGATGTGCCTGATTGGAAGTGGTAAGTTATTAGTATGGATTTTTTTCAAGGGCTTCTAATGTCCAAGAATAAACATGATATGATATTGGTAGTTGTTGAAAAACTTACCAAGGTTACACATTTCATCCATGGGAACTTGAAGGATGATTCACCAATTTTAGCAAGGAGTTTTGTATAGGAGATATTTAGGCTCCATGGAGTACCTAAAAAGATAATTTCAGATCGAGAAAATCACATAACGTCAAGATTATGACAGACCTTGCATGCAGATTTAGGAACAAAGCTCAAATTTAGTACAATGTATCACCCTAAAACCAATGGAAAAACAAATAAAGTTAATCAAATACTGGAAGACATGTTTCACATGTACTGCATGGACCAACAATACAAGTGGGAGGAGTAATTTCCTTTTGTAGATTTTTCTTACAATAAATCTAACCATTCCACTTTTGGTATGACATCGTTTGAAGCACTTTATGGAAGGAAGTTTTGTACACCTATCAGTTAGGAAAAGAAAGAAGATCATGTTGTGATTAGTCCTGAAATTCTTCAAGAAATGGAAGAGTAGGTAAAACTAATTATAAAGATATTATTCAAAGTTGTAGATAAACAAAAAAATTATGCAGATAGAAAAATAACCCTAAGAAATTTTGAAGTAGGAGACAAGGTTTTCCTTAGAGTCAAACTTAGTAAAATTTATATCAAATTTGGTAAGGCATCCAAACTTTTTCCATGTTATGTAGGACCATTTTATGTCCTAGAAGTTATGAACCTAGTAGCTTACATGATTGCTTTACCTCCATCTCTATCTCGACTCCATTATGTTTTTCATGTATCTTTGATAAAGTGATATCATGCTGATATCTCACATGTAATTGATTGGAGCTTATTATAGGTTCAGGATCCAAGGGTGGTTCTGGTAGAATCCTTTTAGGTAATTGATACTCGTAAAATCATCTTGCAAAACAAGGAAGTCTCCAGCGTAAGGTCCAATGGGATCAATAATCTGAGGAGAGTGCAACATGGGAAGACTATGATGAAGTCTTCAAGACTTTTCCACATCTATTTGTTTAGTTTTATTTTCAGAAAACATGGGGCTGATGCCTTTTCCAAGGGGGGAGGGATGTCACATCCCTCTGTTGCTTCATTACTGCAACGTCGACATGATCTCGGGTGTTATCTCAATGGTGCTAACATTGAGAATTATCCTTATGTTTTTCCATATCAGTGTTTCTTAGAAAAATATTGTATTATTATTGTAATCTTTATTGTAAAGAAAACAAGAGAATCATGTTGAGCATAATTATTATGTAGTGTACTTAAAAACTAATATATACTAAGTTGAAAACACAACACCTTTCGTACCATTAGTATCTTTATTGCCAAAATAAATGGGTATTGAATTAGCTCCTATTTAATTACGTTCATATGCTAGTATGCTCTCTATGCTTATTGAATTTAACAAAGTGGAATGTATTCATTTTCTTATGTAATTATTTTGTCTGATTACAATAATATTAGTCAATTGATTAAATTACAGATAGATGATGCCCTTTGATTATTGCACTTTCCCTTCTATAAATAAACATTAATTATTCCCTTTGGTTTCTACATCATGGATAGTTTAACTTAAGAACTATGGATTTGATTCTCATCTTTTGTGGAATTATATGGAAACTCACGTGAATGTATGTATATAAATTAATAATAAAAAAAAACATTTTTTTTAGTATTCTACCAAGGGGTTCTTACAGTAAGAATGCTTTTGATCAGAGCTACAAATTGGATACTAGGAAAAAACATGGGTATTATTCCCCAGAAACAAAATAAAAAAAATATAGTAATAACCAACAAAGGAAATAATCATTAAACATAAAAAAATCATCTATAGCACATCAGCCCCTATTATAAAAATTTCACAAAAATCATCTATAAAAATTTAGCAAAATCAGCCATAAAAGTCACAAATGCAGGAAAATCTCATAGAGTTAGTCAACCCCATCCTTTTGACACTAAAAATATAAGCACATGTATCCCCCAATATTCTCTCACCCCAAGAGATAAGATCCTCTGACATCCTTTGAGAACTATCACTCACCAGTTCCTCAAATTTGATCTCAACCTCTCTACCTAAGATATGTGGCCTTTGAGTTTTATAGTAGAAAATAGTTCTACCATGGATAAAATTTGTCATGGCCTAGGGGATGAGGGATCCACCTTACAAGAAGAGGGCATAAAATTTCTTCCTATGAAGTGACTTAGTCCCCTTAGAAAATAGAAAATTTTACAACCCCCATTGAAAGGGAATCTCTATCCTATCAATAAGAGAGCATAACACCATCTCACCAATAATGTGTAACAATGGGATGGGGATGAAGAAGGAAAGGGGAAGAACAATGTGTAAAAACTAACCATAATTGTACCACAAAAAATTAGGGTCCTAAGAACTATTTTTCTTCTTGTAATCCATCTAAGAGGGGTTAGAGGATGTTGGCCTACTATAAGAAGAACATCAAAACACCCTCTAAGGAAAAAGGTAGCAACAAAGATCTAAAATGGAGGCCCTCATAGCTATTGAACTGGGTCTATGAGCCCCAAGACAAAACCAATTGGACCAAATGGAAGACTATCTTAGACAAGTCATTGAGATCACAACCTTTCAAATTGAATCCTATAAAATATCCTACATCAATTTTGACAAGAGAACTCAATCTATTAGCCCCAAAAAAATGATCCTCCTAACACAAAATTGGAATGATATGACATAATATAAGCCAAAGAGAAATAGATAATAATTTCACTAAAACAAGATCAAAGATTAAAATTTTAGGGTTAAATTTTTGGAGCGTATTTCTTTAAATGGGACATGAGGGTAGGCTTAGGTCTATAATGTCAACTAATTGATCCACATTCAGAGTTCCCTATTGTGCTCCATTTAGTACACATGGAGAAGTGTAACCCATACCTCGAGTTTTCCCCATGACCACTTATTGAAATTTTCAAATAGGATTAATGGGAATGTAACTTGTGTTGATGATTAAAAACTACTTATAACTCACCAATAGATCAAGCCTTTAATCTTACTTCACATTATGGTTTTGAAAAAATGACATTTCATGAACCATATTTGATGTCAAGTTTTAAATTAACCATGATATTCCCTCTTATAGAGATAGGATTAATAATTTAATTGAATTTTTTTATTTATATTTATAATAAAAAATATAATTTTTTGAGGTACATACAATTTTTTGACTTATTTTAAATGTAATTTTATCCCATAATACCAAATCAGGGTGCATGATAAGGTACTTATAACTTTTTGACTTATTTTAACTTAGCTTAAACAAAGGTTTAATCTTGCTTGGAAATACGTGCACTTATTTAAAGGATTTGAACAAAATAAAAGAGAATTTTTATTAAAGTAAAATATAAGAATATTGAGTGCTTCACACATAATATATATTAGAATAAATAGTTAATATGTGTTTGTAATAGTGTTATGTTACATGTTAATGATATTATTAAGCTTGTTACACTATTGACTTGCCTATTATTAGGTTTTTTTCTCTTAGGATTGTATTTATCTTTGAATAAGATTAGAGGTTATAGCAGTTCCTATTTTGTAGGTGTAGACACTTAAATTCAGTATCAATTCCCATTAATTAATTAAACCACATTAATTAATTTATTAATCATTTAAATATCTTACATGCCCAATTATTCCTTCCATATTAATATTTATCCCTATTAATTAATTAATTCCTGTTAATTAATACCCATTATCTTTCCCTAACCTACCTTGTATTTAGGATGTTTTAATCCTAAATCCATCCCCTTTCTTTTCTAAGCTTTTCTCCCATCTATTTTTATGCCCTAACTACCCACATCTCATCATCCTCCCACCTATATGCTTTAAAGCATCCGATCAACTCTTAAGAAAGCCAAAATCATGCCAAAAGCAAAAGAATCATCCTATTGGGGAAACGTTTTCCACAATCGGCGGTGACCTAGCCCAATTGCCATCGACCATATAAAGCTAAGTGCTTTCTTTCTATTCTTCATTTAGATGCATGGAAATCTGATCCTTCTTATGACTTGAGTATCCTTCCTCGTGCCTGAGCATTCTTGAGGCGTCTATATATCTTCTAAACATCCCTTCCACGTGCTTGCATTGCTCACAATCATCCTTTGTGAGATTTCTCATCATCGTTATCTAGCTTCTGGTGTATCTATCATATTATTGCATATTATTTGTTCCTAACCTTTTGTAGGTACATAGAATCTTTTGTAATATGCAGGGAACAATCAACAACCTTCTCCTACATCTCCTTTGATTGCACCTATTACTATATCCATACTTTTAATTCTCAGCTTTGTACTTCTCTGATACAGTCACAATTGATTGCTCTTGGTCACCATCGACCGAGGCTCTGTTCATCTAATAATCCATCCAAATCCTCCATTCTTGTCCTCTTTCCTTATTTTTTTCTCTGGTTCTTTTGTGCAAATCCTCTTACAACACTTATAGAACTTTATCAACTTCTATATTGCATTCAGACCTTGCAGGTCTGCATATTTTATCTACATGTTCAAATCCATCCTTCTATGTCACCTTCGACTTGCCTACACATAGTATAGGTCACCATCGACCCAGACCAGGGTAACCCTTATTTTACAGTTATTTCAATTGAAGTAGCTTTAAATTAGTTTTAATCATTTTACAGATTTAGTTCTGTTGCTATTTCTACATGTTATCTACAATATTTTCTTACTTTCATTTTTTCTAAACAATAGGGGTTGACAAATGCAAAAGGAATTCGAAAGCTTCTTGGAGCCAACATTTCCTGGGTAGTGCCTACATAAATCTATCCAATCAATATCATTTTCAGTCTTATCTAGAGGTTTCATTTGATTTGCAGTAGCGAAATGCATCATCATCATGTGCTTGTATCACATTACATCTAAAGTAATATAAACCCTCCAACATTTCTAATTTTTCTAGTTTATTCAGTAGCTAGTACATTAACCTCATTAAGAATGAGAAACTTGTTAAACATTCCTGGCATGCTCGGTGGGACCACCCTTTAGGTGATCTGTTGCATCTATTGCTTTTGTCTTTGATTTTTCTATCTTCCACTAATATTGCAGTGTGAGGATCTAATTTATTTCTTGCTCATGTTGGGTTCATGGCATGGATTTTTCATCTCTCAAAAGTGTAGATAAATAGAAACATCGTTATCCAAGTATTCCTCACTTTTTCCCTATTTTCTCCTTTTTGCATCACTATTTTCCATTCTTGTCTATGTCCTCATCAAATATCACACTTCATTTTGGGTTTAAAAATAACACTCTTCCTATATCCTACTTGATCACATAGTCTAAATAGGGGTTTAACCTTCTGCATCACATATTTGATCACACATGACCTAAAATTGACAAACTAAGTCATACATCAAAATAATCCCTCTCTCGGTAGACTGATTGGGATTTGATCATCGAATAGGAATCTACCTCAGAAATTCCCTAGCCACAACTTACCTGAAACCAAACATAGTTTTCCTTCTCCTAGGTCCTTCATTATCCAACTCCATTTTCCTTTTTACTCTTAATCACAACATAAAAGGAATTTTTTGCTTGACTTGTCTGTTTAAAATAGAATGAAAATTATCCTAGAGTAGTTCTCAACAATCTAGCATGACCCTATCCAAACCCTTGGTTGCTTCTAGACCTTCTTCCAGCCCCATCTATGAATACCTATACTTAAGACCCTTTTCTTCTCGACCACACCAACCAGTAGATTCCACTCCTTCCTCGCCATCCTCTATCGTATTTTCTTCACCTAGCATCACTATGCCTATCCATTCTATTAACCTTCTTGTCTCTCCCACATCAGATCTTCTCATCCAATCCCCATCATCTTATCGTGATCTTGCTTCTCCCTATCATATATCTCCACAACCAATCTGATATTCACCACCTGATATATTTACACAGTCCTTTCCTGATCCAGCACTAGAAAAATTGTCTTTGCCCTCTACAATATATCAATTCAATCTCTTTTCAATCAACACCATAAACTAGAAATCTTCCCCCACATCTATTTTACCACCTTCATTATACACCCCTATCTTAGGTATTTTTTCTACTTCCCCTTCAAGGGCTATCCTCACATCCACTATGCCCATTATCACCTTACCTAGCTCCTTAATTTCCACTACCTCTCTTTCATCTACATCTAGTCCTACTCTTACCACATCTGCATCAACCTTGACTGCACCCGCCTCTCTATCCACACCTATATTGCCTAAACCATTGACCACATCTCTTCTGAGAACACCCATCACCACCCTTATATTTTCTACATCCACAAATCCACCCATATATACCTTGACATCCTTGTCACATATTTCCTTTCCCATTCCTATATCATTTATTTCATCCCAATCTTCTACATCTACCATCCCCACATCTACATCCCCCATCACATCTTCTCAATCCACATCCACATCCACAATGGCTCTTGAGACAAACACAAAATGCATTCATACCTCTACTACAAAGCCCCTCATTTGTAAACTGATTCAACCACCTTCTATATCACCTCCTTCTCACATAAACCTCATCAATCGAATCATCCAAACTACCCTTTCTATTTCTATAGTCACACCTAATCCCATTATTGATTCCACATCTACATCTACTCCATTAGACTCTATTTCCCCATCCACATCAATTCCATGCTTTCCTATCGTACCATCCTTGGAATCCATATCAGTTGTTCTTTCCTATACCTACTACATCAACCATCGTGACCACATCTCCATTATCTACCTCTTCTTCCACCCCACCTTCATCATTTGAAGAATATTGGAGAGCACTTCAACTTTTCATAGCCATAGGTGACACTCTTGTCTCATTAACACTATTAGATTCTCATACATTGAGCCAATACCCATCTTCCTTGGAAGAAATAATGCAAAAATTACTTCCTCCATTAGCCATAACCCCATATTTGGATGTGTCAGTTGAAATCATTGTCATTCCAGCCAAGGACACTTCTCAAAAATTCAAATCCAAAAGCCTTAGCACCCTTTTGCAATGATATCTTGTGCGTCTCCATAGAAAGATAAAAATTCCCTCAACCAAGACCAAATCAATTCATCCATTCTGGGGCCGCATCCCTCTATTGAAAACACCTCTACATATCCATCTATCTAATCCTAAATCTTCCACCGTTGTGTCCTCTTCTAGAACACCATCTCGCAGGACCTCTCTTGGTGCATAAATTGAATCATGTGCAGAAGTTTTCTAAAATCTACTTCAAAATTATGCCATCACACTCACATCAAGCAAGTCCTTTGATCCAGACAATCTAAAGCCCTCATGGTTTGATCCCTATTGTATTCGTGCCTATCATCATACTAGGAGTCATGAAATTGAGCATTGTAAGGCCCTTCAAGCTATCGTACAAGATCTTATTGAGTGAGAGGACCTCCTTGACGAGTCTCCTTATCCATATACTGATTCCTCCATAGCACATCTGAATCCTTTTACTAAATATCTATCCATTCTTCTTCTTGGGTCTCTTCACCCATCTATACCATCTCCTATCACTCTTCTTGATAAGGGTCCTCCCTTGGTCATCAATACTATTTGCTTTGCTGCACCACCTATATGATCCATTATTATCAATATCCTATACATCCATTAGTTGGGGAGCATCTTCCCCTCTTTATCAAACCCATCACATCCTTCTTCTTGTCTTCATCAATCCATCCCCTTACAATAGGGGGACTTATTTCTAGGATTATACTGTTCACAAATTAGTTCCCTTCCACATTCAACATCATCTTATCTCATCCAACTCATACTTTCATCTCCTCTTCCTACAACCACTTTCATAGCCATATATGTGCTTTCCTTTGGAAGCACTATGGTTTTGTCTAAAATATGCCATTGTGATGCTTATTTCATGATATTTGTTTAACCCATCTCATTTTCTCCTAGTTTATCTTGTCTCTCTCTAGGGGACCATTTATTCATCTTGGACACATACCCTTTACTTCCTTAATAGGTAGCGCTTGAATTTTTTTTTCTTGTTCATCTCATCCTGCAACATTAACACTGGGATCCTCATAAATAAAATAGAACACCACTAGTATAGAAAGGATCCAACACAAAAAATTTTCCCCTAGCTAGATCAGACCATATCTTATCATGCATAAGTATGGGTTAAGAGCCTATCATTTGGTCTCCCTTGATGGTAAAATAGAATCATAACATCTTAACGCATTACACTTGTGACCATATTATTATTATCATGTCTACTAGTGTTATTAGTCATATCCTTAGATGATTCCTCCATCTTATCCTCTTCCATTTCTCATTGTGATGATTTGGAAATATGTGGTCTTTTATCACTACCTAGATGTGACCTAAAATATGGGCACCATGGCTGTACCTGTAGTATTTTTCTTATGGATAGGTTCTCCCTTCTTGGTGAGAAATCCACAATAATCACATCCATCACCCTCTTATTCACCTATTGGAATCATGAAAAGGATGCTGGGGGGTTTCTTGTACATTCTTTATCCCCTCCTAAATGGTCTGCTTAACTAGTCCCAACTCTCCCCCATATAAAAAATAAAAAAAAGTGGATGCTCAAATCACTTATCAAAGTTATAAAAAATAGACTGATCCCTCGAAGGATAGCTATTCATGCAAAAAAAATAAGAAAAGAAATAACATGTTAATCAAAATCAAAGTCAAAAGAAAATAAAAATAAATAGACTGATCCCTAAAAGGAAGACTATCATGTATTATTCTTGTCATCCACATATTGTATAAACTAGACCATACCCTTAAAGGATGGCTAATCCATATGAAATTTTAAGGATTCCCAAATTAATCAGCCTTCCATTTTAATAACATCCTAAGGAAGCTTCCCACAATGATCAAATTTCTTCTAGCAGACTTCCCGCATTGATCAGTTTCATCTTTTCCCTTCCCAAAGTTGGGGCATAGTTTTAGGGAACACCAATCTTGGAGAATCATCTTCCCTTGTACAGGTATATATCAAATTCCTTTTTCATGTCAAAATTTTGTGTATGAGTTCATTTCATCCATTATTTCCTCATGATCTTTGATATGACTAACTATTGTTGGTTATTTTCTAATATTTGTTTTGGTCACATGTGCCTTGCGTTTCCTGGATTCCCTTTTTGTTTACTTACTATGCAATTGAAGGCATCCTTTACTTGCATGTTCCTTGATATAATGTGGTGTTGTTTGCACCTGTGCATCACTGTTATGAGGCATTTTACCCTAATCCTATCACATATACATTTCAGCACATCTTTCTTTATCTTAATCACCTATATTCTTATCATACAACACATTTACTCATACTTGTATCCATCATTAGCAACATCCATTCTCAATGTTTTTCACCACATATTATCCATATGCATCCTAATAATCATCATAAAATTAAAGCATAGAACATATGGTCATAATCCTCATTAACACATCACACATTTATATCATCATTCTATTCATACATGTGTACATCCAAAAATTATCCATCTAATCATATGTTTATTTCATTATTATCATATATAAAACAAACGTATAATCTAAAATCATCACCAGATCAAATTAAATTCATCACATCACATAATGAACACATAATAATCTATGACAAAAACATATATCATATATAAATCAAAATGTGTATCAATACATCATTGCCCTCTAACGGGGCTCTCTCAAAGTAGATATGTTATCAAAATATGTGAAGTGTATATATGCGGCTTTCAATTCCTCTCCCTCCGAGGCAAGTAAAAAACTTGATCCCTATGCATATCCACCACCCTTGTGGCCTCTCTCTACTCATCTTGGTCCTAGAATGCCTTGCTCCTCCTGTCGCTGTCCTCTATAGGTGCTCCCAGTAGCATAGTGTCTTCGACAGTTTATCAAACAAGATCACCTCATAATATCTAGCCTCTGTGGCTAGTGCTCTATACGTGTCTATAGAAATCATGCTGGGAGGTGCTACCTATCTTGACCCCTGTGGAGTTGCATGAGCACCAATCACCAATTCTGTCACCAAAATAGTAGTTAAATCACCAAAACAAGCCCTACAGGCCTCCCTCTATCGTCAGTAGTGGTCTTTCTCTTGAATAAACCGGTCCCTCTCCTGAGTGATCACATCCTGTTACTGTAGAGTTGTGTGTTTCTACCCTCATCTTCTCCAGCTCAGCACAAAACCATGCCACCTCTATAGACACTCTTGCTCAACCATCTCCATCTCCTCCAGGAGCCGCCTCAACATCAATCTCCTTCTCCTTTATCTCCTCCTCCTCATCTCCTCTCTCCATAACAACCCTAGCTGCCCAAAATGGTAGTCATCCAATCACTAAATCTAACCCCAAATTCTATGTATTCATCCTCATCCCATGGTGTAATCCTCTTCCTCCAAAGGATCTATCATGACAGGGCTTTGAAAACTCCCTACCTATCTCCTCCCATATGTACAAAATATGATCTTGGGGCACTATCTAGATGAATCCAAGGTGTCATCTCACCTTATAAAACTGAATGACCTCTATCATCTCTAGTTGTCTCCCCTACATCCACCTCATCCTTTATGAGTGTATAAATTGACCTATTATATCATCTATATGGTTATTGTTTTATTTCTAAAATGCTAATTTATGCTTGGGGGATGTTTTGTATAGTTATATCCTAACAAGGTTAATGCATTTCTCTTTTTTTTGTTCATGTAAATTGTTGACCATAGAAATTACCTACTAATCTCCTCTGTGAGTAAATATGGTGACATGTGCAAGATAATAGTGAGCATTTGCTACTAATCCTGGAAGTTGCAATCAAGGAGGTTGAGTCTTTAGCCATTATGCCATTATGGAGGAATTTTTCCATAACTTAGCCATTTTCACTCATGAAGGTCTATTTTTAGAGATGATGTGCAAAGAACAAAAAATGAGGTAGAGAGGTGTGCACCAGGCCTTGGATACTTTTTAAGGATTAACTATGAAGCACTTTGCATGGACACAAGATCTAAATATATCTACTAGTGTCAGTTAACTACCAGTAGTATATTGTTAGCACACTTGTATTTATGGCTAGTTTTGTAAAGGCACGTGGATAATAATAGCATGCAACTTATTTTGGGAACTGATAAGTGGTGAAGGGAAAGTCCCCACCCTTATAAGTATTTAGTAAACTGTGTAATTGAGATCTAGAGACATACAAAGAGAGATGTAGTGAGATTATGCTGCTAAATCTGTTACGCGCATACTACTGATATTGTAATGAAGCTTCTGTATACTTATGATATTTAATATAATGGAGGATATTGGCTGAAACTAAGTGTATTCTTATGTGTGATTGGATGTTGCATGTACTTGATTCCATCATGATTATTGTTTAAATTCTACTCTCCCTTAGATATAGATTTGGTATGCTTTGTAGAATGATGTGTTAGTAATAGAACTACATGTGCTAAGTCTTCATCATGCTAACAACCTGCAACAACAACCCTAAAGAAGGACCTGGTACCTTTGCATGCTTTTGGTGAGCACTCAGTTTTGGCTAAGTGATGTGCCAGTGTGACTAGGGTTTTATTAGGTCTATATCACTAAATTCTAGGCTACACCATTGGTTTCGTTGTTGGGACCTCTTTTTCGGTTGTTTCCAGGATGGTTTGCGATGAAGACATACCAGTTAACTCTAGCGACTGTTGAAGAATGGATACACGATCTCAAAGAAGAATACACATGGTGATTCAACACTAGATTTGAGTTTAACACACGTGTATGGGTGGAAGATAATATTTATGATAGTTTATATGAGATCTTTTTTGCTATCTTTCCAGTAAAATTGTAGGAGTGGCTGATTGCTTATGAATCTAAGTAGAATTGGAGGTATCGCACAATTATATGGATGCAAGAATAATTTCAGGCCCTTTATGATGTTGGTTTGATTTAGAGTCGAGTTATGGATATGTGGTTCCATGGTGTCTTGAACAACTATATCTTGGAATACTAAATTTCCACTTATTCGTGTCCAGAGGTAGCTGAATTCAAGTTTTTATGATATCCAAGGGGAATTTATCTACAAGGCATTCCACTAGCGATCAAGATCTTAATGGTAAATTTGAATTTTGAGACTAAACTGAAGGCTAAATAAACTCCATAACATGTGGGGGCAGGATAGGATTGGTGAAGGATGGAGGACCTAGCGACGACAAGGCAGAGAGAAGAAAGGCGAGTCAATTATAATGAGGAGGATGAGAGGGAGATAGAGAAGCAATGTGATGTTACAGAGTGGATGGAGTTGAGGAGAGAGATGGATCATGAAGGATTTAGAGCTCACATAGAAGACGTGGTGCCAGAGCATAAGGAACTCCCCCATATGGGAAATCATGATAGGGAACCCTCCTCAGCATCACAAGGAAGTGTGCCAAATGAGATGACCTGGGCCACAGACATACATCTGAACCTACATGATAACCTAGCCCTTGTGCTTGGTTTTTAGTATCTAATATGACAAGTAATCAACAAGAAAGTTTGGGAAGTAAGAGAGTAAACATATCAATGGCAGGGTAAACGACTTCATTGTTATTTAGAGGTGTATTTTTTAGGTGCATCATTCACACAGAACATGAGTGCACTGAATGTTGGATTCACCTCTGGAAGTGGAAATACTTCACAAATTTTAGGGGTTTAGTATAGTACTAATGTCGAAGCATAGGGGATTACGTCTATAGGACCTATTCCAACAACATGTTTGGGTTCAAGAGGAATAGATAGCTCTGGTTTAGGTGGATCTGGAGGTTCTCGAGGTAGGGGAAATAAAAGAGGTTTTGGATCAAGTGGGAAATGTCCACACCAACCCTAGAATATTTACATGGAAATGTCTCTTTGTCTTCCAGAGTATAGGGGCATAGAAGATTTTGATAAACATGTACACATTTGTGAAATATTGTGGCGTGTAAAAGGAATCACAGATTCTGAGCTTAAGGCAAGCCAATTTGTTACTATGTTATAAGGGCATACACACAACTAGTATAGAAAGTTTTAAACTGATCAGAATTGCGTAGATTATATAGCTTTAAAGGATGCATTCCTTAAAGAATTCCATATCCCTGAGTTTGAGAAGAAGAGTATAAGTGCGCTCAAAGATATTAAGAAAGGCACTACTAAAAGTATTAGAGAGTATGATGCATGGTTTAAATCATTGTTATCAAAGCTTTCTTATGACATACACGTAAGCCAACATGTACAATGGTTCGTTGAGTGCTTGATTACCCCTTTTAAGAGGGCATTATCTTCTTAATACATACCTTGATCCACGTGAAGCACTTGAAGGAGCCTTACGCGCTGAGCTAGTTGGAAGCATAGATACTAGGGTGAGCCAATTTTTAGAAGCACCAATAACAACAATGGAAATAACGTTAGAGAAACTATCAACAAATTTAGCACATGAGACACACACATGGATTTGGTGCATAGATTGTGAAGTAGAAGGTCACAAAAATGATAGTTTCCTTCACAGAACAGTACGCTCATTTCTAATGGATTGTGAAATATGTCACTTAAACCATGATGATAGCCACTGCCCATTATTACAATGCACGATAAGGAAGAACGTTTCAAGCTACTGTAAAATCTATAGGTCCATGACTCATGACATGGAGGGACTATTGATTGATTGGAAAAATCCATGATGCTATAGATATTGGTGTACGAAAGACAGGAGTTTCAGATAACTCTAAGGGAAAGAATGAACATCAGGACCAGCAACACAATCAGGCATGCTATGATGGGAATGAGGGGCATTTTGAAGGTAGTCATGGAAAAGGTTGAGGATATTGTGCTGGATTTGAAGGATGAGGCCATGGTGGTGGGAGAAGTGAGTTCCCTCATAGAATGCGTTATACATGCAGATCTCTTGATCACTATAGGCACAAATGCCCCTAGGAATATTACATGTTATTTCTATGGAAATAACCATAGTTATGAAGAGTTCTTGGACTTATATGAGCATTTAGTAAGAAACATAAATAATAAAAAAAAGGCACAGGGATGGTTAGGATATAGCTTGCTGTATATAATCAATGGATTCCCAAGATGGAATTATAATCTGAGGTACTACAAGTAAAGATCATGACCCACGCTGAGGTGACATGTGCTAGGGAAGCATTGCAACAGAAGCCTATCATGACTAAAGATGAGGTTCTTCATGCACGATACCCAGATCCAACCTATCAGAAGGAGGTTTATCAGGAAACCATGGAAGTTCTAAGGAATCTTTAGGGTGAGATCCAGTACTTGAAGGAGAAAAAGAAAGCATCAGAGATGGTCCAAATTGATATAGATGACTTGAGAGAAGTGTGCAAATTATTTCACAAGGAGAACATCATTCCCCTGTGAGGGGAGTTGGTTAAAAGGAAACACCTCGTGCGTAACTACTGAGAATGGACGACATATTTGGCATGCGATATCCCTCCTCATAGCCTAGATTATGAAAAGGAAATCACTCTAAATGCTGTTGTGGATGGGTGGCTATTAAGTAATATACTTATTGACACAGACAAGGAAGTCAGTGTTCTTACCTTGGATGCATGGGTACAAATGGGCAGACCCCCATTGTAGCCATCCTTTAATGTATTATTCATGGCTAATAAGACTAAGGCCACTCCCATGGGACTTTTGAAAGATGCATCCATTACCATACAAGGAGCCAAGTCCACTACAGATTTTGAATTTTTAGCACTGGAAGAGTCAGATAGCTTCCCAGCTCTATTGGGGCATCCTTGGTGCTATTCAAACAATGTTGATCTTTAGTTCAATAAGGGCTATATCAGTTTTGAAAATAAAGAGGAAAGGGTTATTATCCCTTTAACAAATGGAAAATTCCGTGCCCTATGTTGATCCCTTAAGTGAAGAAGATCTGAATAGGATTTATGTATGCACCATCCGAGATCCAGAGATAACTAAACCAACCAAAGAAGGAATTATTCAGTGGGAGGATGCATAGTCTATTAGCGATACTACAAGTGTTGCTTGTGATAATTGGGCTCACAACACTTATGAAATGGTAGGGTGCGAAGCAAAGAGCATATTCCCTCGAGGCACAAAACCACGTTATGTCAAGAGGATAGGTAACAACTCGGTACCTTCTGTTACACAGGAGAAGGGGATCCCACGGTATTCCTACATGCCAGAGGAAAAAAATGGATAGACCCACTGGAAAGAAGAACTACGCTAGCATATACACTACGTGGGACAACATCACACTAGTGGGTGGTCCACAGGGATAATCTTGCCAGATGGAATGAAATTGGGATTAATCTTACTACTAGGTTATTCAGGAGCAATGCACCTACTCAAATAATTACTTATCACGGTAACCAACTTGTTTATCATCACATTCAGAAGTGTGAGAGACTATGGACAAAAGGGTAGGAATATTTCCCACCTTCATTATGGGTGCACAAGTTTTATTCCACTTTATAAGGCTACGCGTGTGCTTGGTATGTGTATGCAGAACTCCATAGAGAATCTGGAAATTAGTAGAATTTAATTAAAATAATGGCCCAAATGTTTTGACTTCTTCTCTACGAAGCCTCCGGTGGAAGAAACATTAAAAGTTATCCAATGCTTAACTATGGGGGATAATACCAAGGTTGAAAAAATCCTTCAGGAGTTATTAGATAAAGAAGACTCAGGAGAGCTTCTTGATAAGGAACTAGAGGTCAATACAACATTACTTCAACACACTTTCCTTGAGAAGGAGAAAGGAAAAATGGCCTACCTAGTGGATGATGAAGTAGTTAATTTGGATGTAAAACCATTCAATAGAAAGGTGTGAAGTATTGGACAGAGTGGATAAGACCATACGTGCCTATCATGAACCCATAAAGACAAAAGTGGGTGAATAATTGGAACAAATACTAAGCATAAGGAAGCCATAATTGGATACTATTAGGTGAAAATATGAAGTGGAAAAAATCATAGAGTTACTACGGGATTACTAAGGACCTATTTCCTAGGGGGCACCATGAACTTAAAGGTATGCATGAATTCTTAGGGGAGATGAAGATAAATCTTAAAAGAGGGTGCACACCCAGTTAGAAAGAGACCTTACAGAATGAACCCCTATATACGTGAAAAGGTCAAAGAAGAGATTTATTATATGTTAAAGTTTGGGATTATCAATCCCCTTGATGTAATCAGAATGGGTTAGTCCAATGGTGATTAGTATCAAGAAGGATGAAAAGATTAGAATATGCGTCGACTACAGGGAGCTGAATGATGCATGTGTAATTAATCCATTCCCTACACCATTCACTAAGGAAATACTAGGAGTTGAAAGGCGTGAAATATATTCATTTACAGATGGGTTCTCTGGGTATCATCAGGTTCGAATTACCCAAAAGGATCAGGAAAAAACTACATTTACTACTGAATGGGGTAGCTTCACCTATATTGTCATGCCCTTTGGTCTGAAAAATGCACATGCTATATTTTTACGCATAGTTATCCAAGGCATTTAAGGAATTTATTCATAACTTCTTACAGGTATATTTAGATGATTAGATAATGTATGGATTAGTTAAGGATCACTGTGACAATCTGCACTTAATGTTTGAACAATGTAGATAGTTGAGTATCTATTTGAACATTAAGAAGTGAATATTCTCTACGCCATTTGGGATACTTTTAGGACACATAATTTTCAAGGGGGGTTTGTTGCTTGATCCAACAAAGGTTGTAGTCATTATAGGAATAAGGGAGCCTACCTGTCAAAGTGAGGTGCATGGATTTTTGGGTCATATAGGATATTAAAGAAAGTTTATCAAAGGCTATGACAAAGTTACCACACCCTTAGAAGAGTTATTGAAAGGGAAAGGTACATTTTACTGGGGAGAAAAATAGTAGCACATATTTAAGACATTGAAGGAGAAACTTACTACCACACCTATTCTGCGTTTTCCGTCATGGGACAAACCATTTCATGTATATGTTGACACCTCTGGCATGGCCAATGGCATGGTATT
This sequence comes from Taxus chinensis, assembly GCA_019776745.2. NCBI lineage: Eukaryota > Viridiplantae > Streptophyta > Pinopsida > Cupressales > Taxaceae > Taxus > Taxus chinensis. The sequence continues at coordinate 612,419,219 of CM034146.1, read as the reverse complement.
GGCTCAACTTGGAGAAGGTATTATAGATCATCATATCTATTTTGTTGGTAGAAAGCTAACTCCTATAGAATAAAATTACACAACTATAGAGCATGAAGCTTTTGTCAATGATCTATGCGCTGCATAAATTCCACTAGTACCTACTAGCTACACCATTTGTCTTTTATACAGATCACATGGAATTGAAATATTTGGTAAATAATCCTATTTTACAAGGGCACATATGTCGATGGGTGCTCTTATTTCAAAAATTTGATTTCACAGTTGTGGTAAAACTAGGAAAAAGTAATTCTGGACCAGACCATCTATCAAGAATACAATCAGGAGAAGAAGCACATGCAATTGAGGATACCTTGCCAAATGCACAGTTATATAGGTTACAATGTGTGCCATTAGAACTAGAGGACATTGTTGTCTTTCTACATACAGGGACAAACACTAGAAGGAATGAAGTCCTTAGAGAAGAAAGAACTTGTTATATGCACCACACCTTATATGTTAATCAGTGGTGACTTGTTACAAAATGGGCCGAGATGAAGTATTGTGCCATTGTGTATTAGAACATGAGCACATGAGTATTATGGAAGAAGCTCATGGTGGAATTACAAGTGGCCACTATGCAAGTGATGCCATAGCGTGCATGATTTTACTCGCTGGATTATGGCTGGGAATTGATGGATGAAGATATGGCTACAATGTGCACAAGGAAGTAGTTATCCTAGTCAATGCACACACACATGGATGAACTAGATTTTTATGTGTGTGAGGAGTCATGTGTATTGAGGAGGTTGAAAAATACACCTCAGGCTAGACACATGACAGTAAAGCCTACTGTCATGTCAAATGAACAGGTGAGCATTGCATTGGTCAAAGTATCAACAGAGGTGGCGAGGTGGAATATGGACAAGGCTTTCATAATTAGGGTTCTCAGGGAAGAGATTAAGACTAAGGATGGGGAAATAATGTGCCTAACATAGGAAAGAGACTTAGTGCAGAAATAGAAAGCTGTATTTATCAACATCGCAAAGGAAATTGGTGATAATATCATAAGATCTAGGCCACACTTAGAGCCAAATGTACTGAAGACATTCCCTTCGGTAATACACTATGTAGGTACATTAGTGAACCTAGCACTTGAAGATGAACCTTTGTGCATGCCAACACCAAAGGATCCAACAAAAGATGCAAAACAAGAGAAGGCTTCAGTGATGTGGAAGATTGCATCATATGAACAACTGCTGTAAGTGCTATAAGAATAACTGAAGAAAGAATACCAAACCTTGAACATCTACACAGCTCTAGAGGTTCTCATTAACATAAAAACCCTGGAGGAGAACAATGTGGTCCAAAAAGTGATGAAGGATGAAACACTTGGCTGCGCTAAAAGGTTATTGATGGTTAAACAGAAGCATGAGGTGCTGGTAGCTGCCTAAGAACCACATAAGAATTAGATGGAGGAGATTAGGAAGCTCATTGCAAAGAATATGGATGTACTAGAGGGAAGGATGACTACAGTGTCTAGCATTATATTGGTCTTGCAAAATGAAAAAGAGGAAATCGTGAAAGTTGAACTAGAGTCTATTGCCATGGACATTCCAGAAAAGGAAAAGGAAGCGCTCGCTGAGTGATAGGCCTTGGAGGTAGAAATAAAGGAGCAATATCCCAAGTTTTTCCTTCAAGTTGAAGTAGATGAGGCTTCCGTATAGACATTATTACTTATTTGTAAAGAAAATTATTTTTATTCTTTCCATTCTTCTAATATTTACTTCAATTGTGTAGATGACCATTTTCGAGGTGAAAATGAAATTAGTGTGGGGTAATGTTGATCAGAGAACACTTGATAGAAAGCACAAAAAAAGTCTGCATGGGAAAATAGGTCATATTCAAAGGTGCGAATGGATTAGGAGAACACTCGTGCAGAGCAGAAGTTCAACTTTTTGGGACTTATCCATTTTCACTCATAAAGGTCTATTTTTAGAGATGGTGTGCAGAGCACACAAACGAGGTAGAGACGTGCACACCATGCCTTGGATATTTTTGGAGTATTTAATACAAAACACTTTGCATGGACAAAAGATCTAAATAGATCTACTAGTGTTAGTTAACTACCAGTAGTATATTGTTAGCACACTTGTATTTGTGGCTAGTTTTGTAAAGGCACATGGATAATAATAGCATGCAACCTATTTTGGGAACTGATAAGTGGTGAAGGACAAGTCCCCACCCTTATAAGTATGTAGTAAACTATGTAATAGAGATATAGAGACATACAGAGAGAGATGTAGTGAGATTATGCAGCTAAATCTATTACGCGCATACTACTGATACTGTAATGAAGCTTCTGTATACTTATGATATTTAATATAATGGAGGATATTGGCTGAAACTAAGTGTATTCTTGTGTGTAATTGGATGTTTCATGTACTTGATTCCATCATGATTATTGTTTAAAGTATTCTCTCCCTTAGATGTAGATTTGGTATGCTTTGTAGAATGATGTGTTAGTAGTCAAACTGCATGTGCTAAGTCTTCATCATGCTAACAACCTGCAATAACAACCCTAAAGGGGGACCTGGTACCTTTGCGTGCTTTGAGTGAGTGCTCAATTCAGGACGAGTGATGTGCTAGTGCATCTAGGGTTTTATTAGGTCTGTATCATTGGATTCTAGGCTGCACTAGGACCAACCATTGAGTAAAACCTTTACTTATCCAATCATCCTCAATGAAGATGGGGATGCACCTATGAAGAAAATTTCTCCATCTATCCTCCCTATCTTTCGAGGAATGTCCACATAAGACCTATACTAGTTCTTATTTGAATTCAAAGTTCTTTGCAAAACATATGACTACAAAATAGAAAACCAAAAACTCAAACTTTTCCCTTCCACCCTCAAAGAATATTTTATGAGGTGGTTCATGGGATTTTCCCCTAACTCCATTCATTCATGCAAAAACATGGAGACAACATTTTTTGAAAAATATCAAGACTACTGTAGGGGAAGAGATAGAAGAGAAGAGTTCTTCCAGATAAAGAAAAAGGAAGATGAAAATATGGAAGATTACCTTGATAGATTTCTCTTTCTCTATAGGAGTGGTTATGAGTTACACGCAAACATCACTAAGACAATTTTCCTTAAAGGAATTGATGATGAAATCAAGGATTCCCTCCATCTTATGGGAGGAGGTAATGTACATAAAATCACCATGCTACAAATTATTGAGTTATGTAGGATTTATTCTAGAACAAGAGGAGCTATATGATGAATAAAACATCAAAGAATGACCTAGGTACCTTAGAAATTCTCGAGTAAATGGATAACATGAAAATAAACATCCTGTCACAATTGACATCAACCATAGATTGGCTAAAAGCCAAGAACAATACTGCAAAGGAACCTTTAGATATATATTGTCCTAAATGTAGGAAGAGACATCCTTTGAGAGAATTCCCTTTAGATTTCATAGACATGCGTTTGATTTGTGATGTCCTTGATCATGATATAAATCATTGTAATCTCCTACCTCAATTGAAAGAGATATTAAATGATATAACTCAATCAAATGCAGAATTAAACTTCATGCAACGATCAAATAATTAGTCTCCTTATGCACCTCGACCTACTCAAAACCCATGGATGATGCCATGGCCCAATTAGGCTGCTCCACCAACTTGGGGACAACCTGAGTAGACACCACCAAGTTAGGTAGCCTATCCACAACCACCACCATGGGACCTCTATGGAATCAGTAAGGTTGGACACCTCTAACTAATATAACACCATGAAAAAATCAATAGTGGGCACCTCAAGAGAATGCTAATCAATCAAGGAGGTTTACACAACAAAAACAACAAGATTTAATGCCCCCACCATAGCAAAATTATCAGCAAGATCAAGTAACACAAACTCAAATTCCAGCTCAGCCTGTCTCGAACCCCAAAAATAAAAAAACAACTTCAATTAATGAAGCAGGATAGGGCAAGATGATGAAAATGAATGCCATTAATAATATAGAGCTGAGGTCTGGAAGGACAATAAAAAACCCTCCTATTGTTATCACTGAAATACCTGAGGAGAATGAACAGATACCAGAGGAAAGTGAGGATATACTAGAGGAAAATAAGGAAATTGAATATGTTTCAAAGACATGAGCCACTAGGAACAAAAATGTTCATGAAGCTCCTTTCCCAAAACGGTTGAGAGAAACAAAAAATGAGGAAGAAACAATACTAGTTCAAGATCTAAAAAAGATGAACATTGAAATCCCACTTCTAAGAGAAATACAAGACATTGTAGAGTTAAATAAAACCATTAGGAGCCATTGCATAAAAAAACCAAGAAGGAAGAGGATGTACCCAAAAATAGTCAAAGTGGAAGGAAATATAGATGATCTTGTCAATGGAAAACTTATTTCACCAAAATATTGGGATCTTGGGAGTCCAGTCATTACTATTTTTGTAAATGGTCAATCAATCTCTAACATTTTGGTAGATCTTGGTGCTGCCATCAATGTTATAACAAAAGATATGTTCAATTTTTTGTCTTTAACAGGATCATAGCCAACCAATACCATTAATCAATTAGAAGATCAATCTATTATTGTACTAGACGGAATGATTGAGGATGTTATAGTCAAAATTGAATCTTGGGAGTATCCTCTCAATTTTATTGGCTTACAACCTAAATCTCAGAATTTGGGATGCCCTAGTTATCTACTGTTGTTGTGTACATTGATTATAGGTCAAGGAAAATGACTATTTTGAATGGGAAAAAATAGAAGAATATTTCACTTTATCCTCTTACCTAGCTATATGTGGATGTTTGTGACCTTGTATGAGTTGATTTTTCAGATACTAACAATATCATTTCTTCTTATCTAGCCACCATTACAGTGAAAAATCACATGGAAGAAATGGTTGAGTCATACACAATGTCTGATGAAGAGGATACCGCAGCTACGAAAAATAGAACTGTGGCTATGGAAATTCAAATTGGGGCTATAGGAACAATTGTTTTAAACTCAGTGGATAATATCACCGAGGTAATTGGCATTTATATTGGAAATTGTGAATAAATCTATGATTATCATGAAGAAAATATAGTCACTGATTTCCATTGTCCTTTAGCCAAGGTTTTGTCCCTTGAAAACATGACTATTTTTTACATGCTACGACCTCATGTTTGTCCCTTGAATTCTTTAATTGCTGATGCAAATATTACTATTCTAAAAGATACTAAACAAGTGATTGTTGATGTAGGAAAAGAAATGACCATTGGTAATAATTTAGAAGCCATCCAAGAGACTAAGGTTGAAGAAATATTGAGGAAGCATTCCAATGCTTTTGCTCGGGATTATACTAACATGAAAGTAATTCAGCCAAGCATTTACACTCACCATATTTACACTAAGGGTGTTAAAACTATTAGGCAGCCATAATGAATAATCAATCCAACATTTAGAGACATTGTAAGGAATGAGATAGAAAAAATGTTGAGGGTAGGATTCATATATCCTATATCTGATAGCTAGTGGGTATCACTGTTAGTTATAGTTCCCAAGAAAAATGGTAATTGGAGAATTTGCATAGACTATAGGGAACTTAATAAATCCACCAAGAAATATTACTTTCCCTTGCCCTTTATTGATCATGTTTTGGAAAATCTAGCAGGAAAGCAATATTTCTTCTTCTTTGATGGGTTTAATGGGTATAACCAAATCATTATAGCACCTGTTGATTAGGATAAGACCACCTTCACTTGTCCCTAGGGTACATTTGCATATAGATTTCTACCATTTGGGATTTGTAACGCACCTATTACCTTCAAGAGATTAGTTTTATCCATTTTTTCAGACCTTACAAATGACTGTGTTGGAGTTTACATGGATGACTTTACTTTCCACGGTTTAACATTTGATGAATCTTTGAACAATCTTGAAAAATTGTTAACTAGATGTGAGCAGCACCAAATTTCCTTGAGTCATGAAAAATATCTAATAATGGTTTATTAAGTAATTGTCTTAGGTCATCATATTTCATCTAAAGGAATACAAGTTGAACCCAAAAATATTGAAGTAATCAATACGTTTCCTACACCAAGAAATCAAACTGATATCAAGAGTTTCCTTGGAAATGCAGGGTATTATAGGTGGTTCATAAAATATTTTAGTAAAATTGCTACACCCATGTTTTCTTTTCTAACAAAATTGGGTCTTTGATTGGTCTCCTCAATGTTATCAGGATTTTGAAGTTATGAAAGAGAATTTAACCACTACTCTAGTTTTGAGAAGACCTGATTGGGGAAAACCTTTCCATATTCACATTGATGCTTCTAACACAACAATGAGATATATTCTTGTAAAAAAGGATGAGGAAGACCAGATGTATGTCATCTATCACATTAGCAAAAATCTGACCCCAACAAAGAGAAATTACACCACTAAGGAAAACTAGTTTTTAGTTGTTTACTCTATGAATAAATTTAGACATTATATTACTAGATATAAAATCTTTGTGTATACTGATCATTCAACTATAAGATATTTGATGAATAAACCAGTAGTAGGTGGAAAAATTATTAGATGGTTACTATTGTTGCAAGAATTTAACTTAACTATTATTGTTATGCATGAGAAGCCTAATGGTGTTTCTGATTTCCTCTCGAGATTGAATGTTTCAGGAGAAGAAGAGCCAGTATAGGACCACTTTCTGGATGATAACTTGTTTGCAGTATCAACTCAGCCTCCATGGTTTTCTGATCTTGCAAACTACCTAACTACAGATAATTTTTAGCCTACTTTACCAATAAGAAACAAAGGAGATTAGTTAAAAATAACTCAACATACAAATGGTGTAATGGAATTTTGTTTAAATGTTGTCCTGATATGGTTCTTTGTGGGTGTGTTCGAGAGGATGCCGCATATGAAATTATGAGATATTTTCATGATGAGCCTAAAGGAGGACATTGCTCCATAAAGTGGAAATTACACAAGGTCCTTGGAGTTGGGTATTTTTGGATCTTGCTTCACAAATATATCAAGAAGTACGTGTGGAAGTGTGATGCATGTCAGAGAATGGGGAAGCCTATATTGTCCACTAGAAATGCCCCTCAACCCTCAGCTAGTCTTAGGACCATTTGAGAAGTGGGGAATTTATTTCGTTGGACCATTTGATCCCCCATCATATGGGAAAGAGTATATTCTGGTGTGCACTGATTATGTCACGAAATTAGATGAAGTTCAAGCATTGGCATCTACCAATGAATATGTTGTAGATGAATTTTTGTGCAACATAATTACGTTAAGAATTGGCTCCTCTATAGCCATTATATCTGATCAGGGACCTTAATTTGTGTCTAACATGATTGAAGCCTTCCTAGAAATATAACAAATAAAGCATAGGAAATAATCACCGTAACACCCCAATCCAATGGGCAAGTGGAAGTCAAAAACAAAGAGATGGAGAAAATTTTAACCAAAGTTGTCAATGCGGATAGGAATAACTAGATACCAAAAATCCCAGAAGTAGTTTGGGCCTATAATACAACCTAGAAAACTACTATTGGTTTCTCCCCATATGAACTAGTAAATGGGAAGAAGCCACTGTTACCAATTGAGTTTGAATTATAGATTGGAAGGAAAAAAATGAAAGATGGAATTGAGCAGGATGAAGCACAACGTGAGAGAGTAATGCAACTGAATGAACTGGATGAAATGAGGATGGAGGCATAAAAAAAACTGAAATTATTCCACACCGAATAAAATCCTAGCATGATGTTTGTATCAAGAACATAAATTTTAATGAAGGAGATTGGGTCTTACTATTTGAATCAAAGTACCAACAGTTCAAAGGCAAGCTGAGAACAAGATGGTTAGGACCCTACCAGATTGAAAAGGTTTTTGATAACGGATCTATGAGACTACTGCCGATCGATGGAGATAAGAGAAATCTTCTGGTGAATGGACATAGATTAAGGATATATCAATGTCCTCTGGATAAAGATACTTTCACCAAAGATATGCTGCTATGTGAAGGAATGGATTTAGTCGAGGAGCTTAGATCTTCCTACCAAGAATAGTTGTTTTTTTAATTCAGAAAAAAGGAAGATGATCATGATTTCGATATTCTTCCCCTTAGATTGTAGTTTTTTTGTTTATTTCCTGATTTCAATAAAGGTTAAGAATGTTAATTATTAGACCATACATCAATCAAATTTATTTTGTGAGTGTAGGATATGGAATTCTACGGATATTGAGGAATTGAGATGGCAAGGGTAACTTCAATATTATTTTCTATGGATATTAAATTTTTAAGAACTCCCCCATTGCATTTATTTAACATGATTAAATAAAAAAAATTGATGCACTTATTACGGATATAAATCAAAATATTATGCCAACGAGTGGGGTGTAATGAATAATAATGAGAAAATATCCCACATTTGTCACATTTTTATGGAAAGGAAAAATGGCTTTGTGAGAAGGACAAGTTGCCTTATCATTCATGACGATAATATGTGAGTTGTGCAATGTGTTAAATCTTCCCATAGGAAATCTGTCCCTGTCTTATCAAATTTTTCTATTGCTAAACTTGCATCAACTCACTGCCAATTAAGAGCTTAAAAAATAATTCAAACTTCCAATGTCAATGTTGCATGTAATTTTTTTGCTATTATGTGCAAGATTTCACCATTTTTCTGAAGTGTTATTCAACCTTGATTCAGCTATGGGGGAGAAAAATAAATCCAAACAAAATTCTCCAAATCTATTGCTTCAAAATTCTACTATTTATTAGGTATTTCATGATGCAGGATGGTTAGATTTAATTACAAAATTCAAGGGTTTTGATGAGTTCTTGATAAATTTTGAGGCAACCTGCTCATGAATTGGGGCTAAAAGAATTAAGATAAGTAGCCATATTGTTACTGACCTATTTGGCCTACCATATTTTGGTCTCAAAGTTGTGACTAATTCCCCATCTCAAGGATTTAATACCATTGTTTCATGAAGAAGGAGAAGCTTTTCTAGAATTGATCCTTACACTTCCTTTGGTACTCAAAAAAGAATTAGGTAGGAGAGTTTTCCTAGTCTATGGAAAGAAGTAGCTCAGTGGGCCAACAAACATTTTATCTGTGATGGGAAACCTTCTGTACTCAGAGGTGATGCACTAAAGATCTTGACTCATCTGAATAAGGGTCGCACAAACCTTGAACTTAGGGTTAATTTATGAGAGTATCTCACTGAAGTGGTCATCAAATTGGGAAAAAAGTATAAGAATGGGGGTGGTAGAGCTTCCTTGAAGCACCCAAGGCTTATCTAATTAATCTATTCACATTAGTATTTTTATAGGCCTAAGAGGAAGGTCGAAAAATAAGTGCATGGGAGAGTTCAAAAAAAAAACAAAATAAAGGAAACGTTCCCCAATTTTCAACCTAGGATCGAGTTGAATTCTTTCCCTTCAAGAGAAACTATGGAGGAATCTGCTAGTAAGGATAACCCGTCATCCTATGTGCCACAAGTTTCCCAAAGGTAAAAATACCCTACCAGTCCATTCTTGCTATGTTGTTGAGAGCCAACAAGGTCTTTTACTTTACAAAGACCTAAATTTTCCCATCCTGAAATGATTCATGAGGATTTTACTCCCATTTTGGAGGAGAGAGATGAGACTGGTACTTCGTCTACCCATGTTGAACAGTTAAAGGATGATGAATTCACAACAACCATTCCTACAACACAGTTCCTTGACATTGATATACTAGACATTCCCACAGCTTTGGGAAATGAGTCCTGAGGATCTAGAAATGCTTGCAAGCACCAGAAATACCAGACTAGAGCTCCATAAATTTATTACATGGAGGTTGGTGTCTAGGAACCGCATGGAGATGAGGTGTTAAAGCATTACCAGGATGAAATTTCCTCCTTGAAAGAAAGTTTGAAAGGTATGGAAGAAAATAATTTGTCTTTACAAACTTTTTGTACAAAAGCTAAGATTTAAGGAAATTACATTTTAAAGGTAGAAGTTATAGAGACAAAGGGATATTGGTCTTAAATATGGAACGATTTAACCCAATTATCTCTTTGATAATAAAGACTTGGTAAAGGAAAATAAAAATCTTAAAGAAGAGATTGAGGATAGTACCAAGTGATAAGAAGGAAGTTAGAATCTATTTTGGACTTCTATTTGTCCTTATGGTCTACAAACTTCTAGCTTGATAGGAAACCCTCCTCCATCTACAATATGTTAATTCAAGAACAATTTTATGCTTGGCAATTGATGAGAATGTGTAGTAAAGAACCTTATGAGGCCCCTGATGGCAAAAATTTCTTGTAAATTTATCAAAAGTGTACTCTTGAGATTCAGAATTTGATGTGTGAATTTTGCCTTCACAATATGCTGGTTACTAATTTGCCTGATTTCTTCATTATTTTGTTCATGTGGGGATTTTTTAGTTGAAGGCTTTTCAGTCATTTCTTAGAAACCAAATCATATGGAGTGAGGAAAGAGAAATTTTCAATCAGACAGCTTGAACCATAGGTTTCTACATTAGGCATACCCATCACAATGATGTGGCTATGAAGAAATTTTTCAGGTATCTCTATTATTAGGATGCTAGATAGGGAGACATAATACTTCAAAGGCTTTACAAAAATGTGTGCAGGATTTTGAGGTCTACAGTCAACAACATTTTGGTGAGGCACTGAAATCTTGTGATAAATGCTATGGGGGTACATTGAGCCTACCTTTGAAATGAAGGGAAGTGATCTCCCCCCAAAATCTCAGTTGGGAGAATGAGAAGAGGGGAGATGCACTTATTGAAATTATCCGGCATTCATCAGAGAAAAATGAAAAAGAATATAATGATGAGTGGGTTGGAATACAAGTAAGACCACCCCTTCTCTTGAGTCCCATGACTACTTGGTAGAACAATGTTTCCCAATCAAATGATAGCTTCATAGCATGTGTAGAGGTTATTTCAAACACTCAGGGGTGTAAGGGAACAAGAAAACAACATGCTGATCAATTTGAAGAATATGACATGGCATAACAACTTGACCTAGAGAGTAGGGAAGTGATAAGTTTGCATAGGGACATGCAAAAGGTAAAGTGCATAGGGAGATGATGAGTGCATAAATTGATCTCTTATATCATCTATATGGCTATTGATTTATTCCTAAAATGGTAATTTATGCATGGGGGATGTTTTATATAGTTATATCCTAGCAAGGTTTATGCATTTCTCTTGTCTTTGTTCATGCAAACTGTTGACCATAGAAATTACCTACTAATCACATATGTGAGTAAATGTGGTGACATGTGTAGGATAATAGTGAGCATTTTCTACCAATTCTGGAAGCTGTAATCAAGGAGGCTGAGTCTTTAGCCATCATGCCATCATGGAGGACTTTTTCCATAACTATCCTACAAACACGAATCCTGTTTTTAGCATTATTATAGGATTTCAATGAATTTTAATGAGGTTGTTATTGGATGAATTTGGTGCCTATAACCATGGAATGTTTTGTAATTGGACATGTCTATATAAGACACATTATTGAGAACAATTTTTAGTTAGTGGATAATAACAGTTTACAGTACAATTATCTACCTAGTTAGTATTTACTTTTCAATTTAATGTTGAGACATGTCTCAGAACTTATTTGAATTAATATAGTTGATGCCATTTTGAATATCATCTCATGTTGAGAGTACCTCCATCCCAAGGAAGAGGAAGGGCCCACTCGACCAAGGTGATTGGAGGATTTATGTTTCATGCATGCTCATGGTTTCTGATAAGTTCAAGTTTGAATGTCTTATTTGAATGCAATTACTTATTTCCTTGCTTTGGTATATTTATTTACTGCTATTTCAATTTGATTTAGTATGTGTGTGTTATTTCAATTATGTTATCTTAATTCCATTTCAATTCTCAGTTAATTTTCCTTTAAAAACATTTTTATTACAACAGCGTTGTTTCAGTAGTTTAACATTACATTTCTGTAGATTAGCAAGAGAGCAAGGGGAACATACACCAACAAAACCCCCCAAAAAGGAACTCACCAAACAAATGAGTGCATAAGAGCTTCATTGCATACAACCTAGGACACATAACCCTAGTTTTATAATGACACTGGCATAAATAATTTGTTAGTTAAATGATTGGAGAATACAATGACCCATCAATCCTTCTCATCCCTATCAATTCTATGTATACACTAGGCCATGAGGGAAATTACCTATATGGCCACCACTTGATCTTATCACCACTTAACTCTGCAAGCTAATATATATACCAGTCCATACTCATCTCACTCCTATCTCAGAAGGCTTGATCAACCCTCTATCTCAAAAATCCTACCTCCAACTAAATGTGGTCTCCTATGATCCACGGAATCCATGGTGTTAAAATCATTGCTATATGCTCATACGCCTAGCAGTGCAATAAGAAACCCATATCCAATCCTGACCTCCTGCCTACTATATACATAGAAATCTCTTGGTAAAACTGAGCCAACAAAGCAGTCCCAAATGAAAACACTTTCTGGTGGTCCACAATGTCTGCCACCACACCAACTAATGCCAATGGAAATTGAGCCCTACTATATTCATGAAAAGCATAACATCACACAACCATCATCATTATGATGATCAAGTGGCATCATAGTACCCCAACCTCATATCTCAAATCATATGCAAAAGCCCCTGAATAAAATTTGATGTGGAGCACATAGGCTCCAAATAGCCTTATCAACACTATTAATCTCTCCTCACTACTAATGGGAACTATCTATTCCCCCTGTATCGATAACCTCAGAATGTGATACACATCCTCTAGGGTGATGGTTATATCCCATGTCCTGAACCAAAATGTTTGTATCTGTCGATCCCATCTCTCCACCAAAGTAATCATAAGCCCCACATCCCATGGGATCCTTTGATAATACCTAAATACACCTAACCCCAATGTGGCCAAGTGATCCCACTTGACATATGTGACATCTCCTATGATATTCTCAAATAGAGAAATCAATCTATCCCCCAAATATAAGGTATATCATGCCTAAAATCACAAACAAAACATACATACATTAGATCGACCATACAAAATATGATCATAATCAATTAAAATTCATTAAAATTCAAAATTTGATCCTAATTCATTAATTTTCATCCAAAATTCATTCTAAACCCCAATCTATTAAATCTAACCATGGCTGACACCAACCTTGGTTGGGTTGATGCATATTGGGGGTCAATCGACATGCCTTAGACGTCAACCCGCCTAGGTCACCACCAACTTCCCCTAGCGTCATCCACTTTTTTTTAAAACAAATGCAATAAATAAATAAAAGATTAAATTCAATTAAGAACCAGTATGGTTTTTTGTTACTCACCATCCTCCACACCCTTTGGCACTTCTTCGCAACTCCAAAAAATTCCATCTCTCAGGTCTCCCTTTAATCACACTACTTTTTCTTGTTAACTTCATGCATGTAAATGAGCATTGTTGGCCACCCCTCAGGCTTATATTTCCACTGACTTCAAGTCACCTTCAACTTCTTTGGATCACCATCGGTTGGACATAGTTTTCATTGACTTCCCTGGACAATTATTATTTTTGGGCTTTCCCCACTTCCTTTCTTCCTTTCCCAGGGATTCATCCATTGTTTACCTTTAAGTCCATATTTGTGGCCAAAATCGTTTTCCCTCTAGGAATTTTGATCCAACATTCAAACATAATTATTTTTGGGCATACATACTTTCTAAGTCCACCTTTCGTGGCCATAATCACTTCTCTTTTGGAAAATTTTAATTCATAATCCTATCTAATCTACACATGAAGTCCTCCTTTGAGGATGTATTCATCTTCCCCTTAGGGCATTGCATTCATCATATCAAGTCCACTCTTGTGGCCATATTTGTGCCCTTATAAGAGGCACCCTTTTTTCTATATCAAAGTCCACCTCTGTGGCCATACTTTCCCCACTTGAGGCATATTTTATTTCCTTTTTTCCATTCATGGCCATACCTTCCCTCACTTGGGGCATATTTTGTTTCCCTTTTTGCCTTCATGACCATACTTTCCCTTTTTGGGGCATATTGTTTCATCACTCACTTGTTCATTTTTCCCTCTTGGCAAATTTTTGTGTCCCAATGGACACCATACCTTTCATCCTCATCCCTTGTGGATGCATCCCTATTCGCTCGATTCCTCATGTACGAAGGATTTTTCATACCTTCTCACTTATTTTTATGTTTACCTATGACAATTTGGTCATCCCAACTGGCATCCATAGTATAGTGATCTTCATCCACTCACTAGTCTATAGAATGTTTTAGCCCATCTCCATTGAGACCATAATTGTCCTCTACCGATGTTTCTTATTAGATAAGGTAAAATAAGGGATCGGATCCAAGGGGCCATTACAAGATGAGGAACGAAAACCTACGAATAAGAAGGAAATGGAAAAGTCCAAGAAAGGAGTTAAACATGCCTAACTCTTATAATGAAGAACTAGACTTTGTACCAAAGTGAGAAAACCAGAGAGAAGGAGAAATAGTCTCCAAAACTACAAAACAATAGAAGTTTTTCAAAATTCTGCCAACAGTCTAGAAACACTAGTTAATTTTTGGAGATCCTTCACTACTACCATCATGACTGTCTTTGATCTCATCACCCACAACACCTTTTTCGTTAATATTTTCCTCCAGCTCATCCTTGGAGCTACTGATGTGCAAGTTAAAGTTCCTTCTTTTAGTGCCCTCCTCCATCCCTTCTAGCCTATCATTCAACTTTTTGACCTAGTCCTCTAGCTCCAGAAACTTTTGCTTGAACTTCACTTGAGAAAAGACAATTTTCTTAGAAGCGTTAATGACATCCAACATTGTTTCTCTTTGACCAACATTGGTTTCCTCCATCACCTGAAGCACCCCTTCTAAGTATTGGACCTTTCTGCTCAAATCTTTGAAACCCTTTAAATTACCATCCTAATTTATTTTTCTTGAGGTGCTCACTTCCCCATGACCATCCTCACCCATTTTTTTACCAGCATCCTCCCCCACATTTTTTCTTTCCCATGACCATCCTCTACCGATGTGATATTAGAGTCACTGCCAAAGTTTTTTTTGATACTGAGATCCTTTTTTTCTTGGGTCATCTTTCCTTGGTAATCATTTTACCCTTTTATCCCACCTGTTCTTCATAATTTACCTTTTTCAAATGCGCCATTGATTTCCCTTGACATCATTGATCCCTCATTTCAGGGGGAGCTTATCATCTATCTTTCGTCAAGCCTCATCCAACCCTTATCGTTCTTGTCTCATGGCTTGCTAGTGCAAAACAATTAACAAAAAGGGGCAAAATGTAGACACCTAAATTTGGTATCTATATGTGGTGCCCGGTTTAAAACAACCCACTTGAGACCCATGAACAATCTAGGTTTAGTTAGAAAATTATGGAATATATTTTTTTTGAATAGGATTTAATGACCAAAGTCTCAAAGATAATTAAATTCAATTGATAAATTTTCCCATTATAATTATTACTAATTTCACATTATAAAACATCAAGTGTAATAAGTCCACACCTAGCTCAAATCTCCCTAAGGATTAATTTAAATACTGATTGCACTGACATTTTACCTAAAAATTCCTTGATTAAAATGTTAGGGTTAAGAGACCAAAATAATTAAATACCCAAGGTATTTAATTCCACAAGATCAAGATAGGAGTAGGGTTAAATTACAATGAGGAAAAGAATACAAAATTAAAATCAGTAGAGTAAGGTCTCACTCACCCACTCCCATAACTTGACTGAGAGTGTCTACAACCAAGTTGCAAGGCAACAACTGCCACTAACAGATTCTAAAAAAAAACTAAAATTTCAAGAACAAAATTTACATCTACTAAAAATTATCAAGGTTACATGGTTCAAGGTTTAGGGTTAGGGGTTCAGTTAGGTTTAGGGAGAAGTTTATCCCCCATACCCATTCTCTAACAGGCTCAGAGTTTCAACTTGATTTTTCTCATACTTAGCACTTTCAAAATTTTCCTAAATCATTCCCATTGGATAGAAAATTTTCTCACCTTTCTGGTGATATAAATTTTCCCCAAGATAAGGACTGGCGGAGCTTAGGGGACAAATTTTCCCCAAGGGGACATGTGTCAAGAGGAGAGGAAAACCCCTTTGGTGGGTTGGTAGGTCATGGGGTAGCTTAAGAAATTTTTCCTTGCATGGGAGAAATTTTCCATTTGTGCCTGTGCCTCTGTAGGTCCCCAAGGACATGTGGCGGCCTCTGAGACATCCCCGGGGAAAAGGGGAAAGGTGAAAGAATTTGGGGCATTTCACCCAAGGGGAGAGGAAACTAAATAGTGTCTGCACACCCACAGATCTGCCCAGGGACACATAACAATCCATGATATGCCATGGGGAGAAGAGAGAGGGAAGGCGCGGAGTGGCGGGGAGATTTGGTGAATTTTGCCGAAGGGGAAAAACGGGGTGAAAGGTGTGCGCAGGTCTATGTACCCATGAAAGAGAAAAACCCAAGGCGAAGGCGGGGGTGCGAGGCCATGGGGAAATTTTTCAAAAATTTCCAAAGGAAAAAAATAAAAATAAAAAAAGGGTCCGCCCCTTCCACTAGCACCCAAAGCTGCCACGTGGCAACCTTTATTGGCAGTGGGCCGGCGGGGCTAAAAGGAAATTTTTTCCCAAAATTTTCAAAAAGGCCAAAGGGAAAAATGATGCCGCACCTCTGCCACTACCTTGTGAGGACATGTGGTAGCCTTTGATTGGCTGTGGGTTGGTGGAGGAAAAGATGAAATTTATTTCCTGAGCTAAAATTTTTCAAATTTTTTTTCTTAGGTAATTCGAAGGGAAATTTTTGGGTTGCAAGCCCACCAGGGAAAATTTTCCCAAATTTTTCCGCCAAGGCTAAAAAATGTCAAAGTGCCATAAATTTTTCTAGAAAGCTCAGTTTGGGAAAACAAGGACTTTTTAGAAATCTTTCGATGCCCTCTTTGCACAAAAATCATAAATTTTACTTTTTGTTAAAGTTTAAGGGGTCAATTTTGAAAAACGGATCTGCTGGCTTTTAAAAAGCCAACTGGTAATTTCTAACTTTCAATTTGATTAAATTGGGTCTCCTCCTTCACTCAACATATCAAACAGACATGGAGGATTACCCTAGAAAGGATTTTTAAATGTTTAGGAAGTTAAATTTGTTCAATTGATTTACATTTGATGTTTGTCCAACAAATGACAAAAAATAGATGAGGAAGGGATTGTGTTCAAATTTGCAATGGTTAGATTATTTCCTTAAGTTTTCTTTATCAATCTGAGTTCCATGCTAATGTATCCTGTTAAATTTTAAGATTTTCAAATTGATTTAAATGTGTAGGTCTGAACTGTGCATTTTTATTAAGTTTGATTGTCAATTTTGAATATTTACAAGAGATCAATTTATTTTAAATTTGTATAACAAATTTTATCATTCAAGTTTGGATTTTCATGTCTAAACTAGTCTAATGCATTCAATTGTTTACAAAAACCCATTATGAATCAAAAGAAAATACTAGCTTTCATTGTTTTTTGTTTTTTTTATATTATTGGCAAATAGTTTTTTGAAAGGGACTATACCCTTGATTACAAAAGAAGGCCTAAAAGCCAGGATAAGCAAGAGAACTAGAGTGAAAAGGATCAGAATCCAAATGTTACAATGATGTTCAAAGTAGCTAAAAAATAGCTACCAAAACGAGACAGAACAACAAAATTACTACAAAAAAGCAGTAAAGGATCCGCAAAAAAACAACAAAAAAACAAACAAGGACAACAAAATCAACTGCAGCTACTTCCTAGTAGCTTTGTCTATGATGGTTTTGATATTCTTCCAGGATTTAAACATACCCAAAGTAGTCATATGGGCAGCATCATTAGAATCTAGCTACTCCAAGGTCTTCTTGCTTTCTTTATCAATACCCCAAAGAGTTGCCGGCACTCCGCTTAGGTTGGAGACACTTCTGACGTGTTGTTCAATAAATTCCTCAATCGCCCTAAAGATGGTGATGTTGTAATCATGCCTAGTCTTGGCCTTCCCTAAGCGAGAGTCCAAGGAGTGCAATTTTATTGTATATATCTTCAATTTGGCTGCTGTCCACATCCTCCTCCTCCTCCTTCCTCTTTCCTTTCTATTTTGTCAAGTTTTTAACTTCATCCTTTAACAATTTCATATCTGCCTCTAAGGCTTCTAGTCTTTTTGTAGGGCTTTCCAATTGCACTTCCTGGGGGCTGGCACTGCTGATATGCAGGAGATCATGAGCAATTTCAAATTCATGAGAACCCTTCTCCACAGCAAGGGTCTCAAGGTTAAGCTTCCTAGAAGCCCTGGTAACCGGTCTCTGCGAGGTAGAGGCCAAGTGGGGGGTGGGAGCATCAGTAGGGGGAACAGGAGAAGAAGCCTGAATGGCTGGCATGGGGGTGACAGTAGCGGTGGCAGGGGCAGAAAGAGGAGAAACAGGGCTGGCAGCAGCAGAGCTCAGTAAAGGGGGAATCGAGCTAGAGGAGGATGGGAGACCAGGAAACCTGAGTAGACAACATTTGTGTAACAACAAAATGAGCCCTTGGTGCAAAGGAACCACCTGGGAATGCTTTTGAAACTCAAGAATGGAGCGTTCAAGAGAGTTTAGCAAGTAATGGGGGAAACAAACCAAATGATCCCTACGAAAATGATTAAGAAAAATAAGGTGTTTCACAGGAACAATGACAAACCTTCCTTCCAAGGAGATGAACTGTATCATCATGCGGGTTACTTCATCATATGGCGGAGGGATCGAGCTAACAAGTAGGCCCACTGTTAAGTGGGTCAGTTTCTCCTCTCCCTCAAAAAATCTTCTCTCTTCCACATCTCTATCGACCCTTTTGTTAAAGAATCTGAAGCCCTCCAAGCCAAGGCCGGTCACTTCAGCAATAAGCTCTTCATTGATTAAGACCTTCTGCCCCCCATACTCCACGGTCATCTCCTTCCAATCCGTTGCAAAATGCACAGATATGCTCTGGTCATGCCCCTGAATTTTTTCCATGAAGTTTGTTATGCCACCCTTGCTAAGAATGCTCCACAGCTCAATATTGTCTTTCCAGTCTGGGTCCACACTAGGCTCAATTTGACAAGGAGGAACCCCCATCTTCTCTGTTCTGAACTGTTTGCAACTAATTCCTAATTGATTGCTAAAGCCAATCCACTTTTTGCTATAGTAATCTGCACAAAAATGAAAATGAGACCCGTTGCTATTCCCACGATTGGCTGCGTGTCTGCTGATCTAAGCCTGCTGAAAAACACGTGTGAGAATAGCCCACTACCTGCCATCAATCACTTTATCACCGCCTTCGGTTTCCATGGAGGTTTGAATCCACCTTTTAACAGTCACAATACAGCCCGCATGCGTGATTTTCAAAACCGTGTATCTCCACTTGTAATTCCCCATATGATTCATTCTATCTTGATTATTAGACATGATTTGCATAAGCCAATACTTTAAATTAACACGTTTGTGAGTATTTTTGATCCACACCCAAAATTCATAACTCATTTCAAGATATTGCTTACGTATGGAGTTCCACCTGAATGCTGTTTTGAAGCTGTTTAGGGATGCTGTTATTGTCCCAAACCGTAAGGTTAACATTAATGCCATAATTTTCCAGCACATCCACCAATTTATTACCCTCCCTGTAGGTATGCATGATCCTGATGTTATTGAAAGTATGACTAATACTTATGGACTCTGCAATAAAATCCTTGATGCTCCAGCTTGGAGATGAGCACTGCTTAAGAAGATTAATGATATTTAGGGAGTCTCCTTCAATGATGAGGTTCTGAATATTATTTGCCTGGGTAATTCTCAGACCCTAAAGAGCAGATAAAGATTCAACAAAATGATTAGTTTGAATTCCCATTTTACCAGCATACGCAGCTATTAGATTGCCTTTATGATCCCGAATCGCTCCTCCCCTTGCCGCATTCCCAGGGTTTCCCTTAGAAGCCCCATCAAAGTTCAACTTATACCAATTTAGATCTGAAGGATGCCATTTAATCAAATATCTATCAATGCTATTCCCGAGAATGTTCCAACTATTAATTGATCCAATCTGCTAGTTGGAAAGAATGTATTCTTCATTTTCTGGATATCTCTTGTTCTTGGGGGGTTTAAATCCATCAATATTCTCTTTGATACCATTAGAAATTTTCCCAATACTAAGTTTGTAGTTTTGCTTTCTGTTTCTGAAGATAATATCATTTATGTCCTTCCATATTCTCCAGATTAAATGAGGGATAACCAGCTTCCAGATCCTTTAAACAACACAATGCTTAAAGGGTGGGTTCTAATGAGTCCATAGCTGATTGAGATCCTTCGGCATCACCCAGAGAGCTTCAAATTTAGAAAGGGCAAAACTCCATAATCTAGTGGCATACTCATAATGTATGAACAGGTGGCTGATATCCTCAAAATATTTCTTACAAAGATGGCACCTATTAGGGATTATTAATCCTCTTCTCATCAGATTGTCATTGGTAAGAATTCTACCTCTGATAGCCAGCCAAAGGAAAATTTTTATTTTGGGAGTTAAATCAGACATCCAAATCCTGTTCCAATTGAACTCTGTTTGATTGCAATGAAAGAAGTTATTGTATCCAGTTTTGACAGAGTAATTCCCATAATTGGAGTTAATTGATACCAACTCATCCTTGGAATCCATCTGACTTAATGGAATAAGTTCTAAATGATCTTGAAGGGAGGAAATAATTTGTTTCAGATCATTTCTAACTACAGTAAGTTTTTTCCACTTCTTTCTGGTACCATTTTCCTCAATATAGTCCTTGATTTTGATGCCATACTTGTTTATAAGATTGTCCTTGGCCATCCCAAAACTCTCCATGAGATTGCCATTAAACCAATTGTCCTCCCAGAAGTTTATGTCCCTACCATCCCCCACTTTCCATTTACTGCCTAGCCTGATGAAATTTCTGCTTTTAACCAAATTGTTCTAAAAAATGGAACCATAGGGGAGCTGTTCATCAAGTAGAAAGGAGTACAAAGATTGATGCTTTAGGTATTTTTCTTTAATTAAATCTATCCAGGGTTGTTTCTCAGTCAGCATTCTCCAGCCCATTTTAGCAATGAGGGCCTCATTCATTTTCTCAATGTCTTATAGCTTTCATTGTTACACAACTCCAAAAATACAAAATACAACATTGTTTCCATGTGCATTTCTTCCTTCTAAACAGAGATCTAACTATCTCTTTTTCCATACAATGAATATAAGAGAAGGTCTTTCAATTATTTATTAATTCCAATCATGTACTCTACATATTTCAATGTTGGAAGGAAATAACAACATTCAATTTATTTCTTTACAATGTACAGAGTAGAAAACAAATGTCTTTCTCAATTCAAATATACATTCTCATAATCAATTACAACATCATTTCTCCATAACATAATTGTTACAATTTCATCCACATCATGTGGGAAAGGATTACAAATGAATGTGTTTTCACAAGGGATTGTCAAATTGCATTTTTCCTTGCTCCAGGACATCAACATGCACATTTTCTCTTTACTCCAGTTGATCACAACAAATGAGGGGGAAAGGCAATGCTCTCCATCCAACCAAGACATCCAATGAAAGGAGAAGCCTTCCTTCATCATTGGCCCTTGAGCCCCAACCAAAATACAATCAAAGGTGTAATTCAACCATGGAAACAACTGGCTTCCACAACAAAACATTCTTTCACATACATGTTTCTTTTTTTGAAAAACACATTTCAACACAAAAACAACAGTTCACAACTACATTTAAAATCATTTCAAAACAAAACTCAGGTTTGATCATGCAAGCCAAAGGAGAAAGATCTATGGGGGAAGCTACTTATGCCTCCCAATTGGGAATTGGGCATCCACCAGAACAACCCACCAAAATAATTCATCCTACACACATCCTTATTCCCCCCACAAGTTTCTCCTTATGCCCCCCATAGATTTCCTTATGCCCGCCCCAAAGTAAGAAATGCAAGCTATTTCCTTTCCATGGTGGATCCCAAAACCAAACTCCCTCCAAAAAACTCTGATGCCAATGGCATTCCTTATGCCCCCCACATGGATTACCCATAGCCTTATCCTACACCTTCCCTAAGGCAGTCTACCCAACCATCCAACAAAAGTAATAAAACATTCTCCATACACACAACACAACAAGAAAAAACATTGGTAAGGAAGAAATAAACAACTACCTTTCCATGATAGATTTTGGTTCCAACAACGAGCTCTCAAAGCCAAGAAAACAGTCTAAAAAAACAATCTCCCAAGCATGCAAAGCTTTCTCCAAACTTCTTCCAAAAAAAATACAAGAGATCCAACAAGAAAATGCACCCCCAAGGAAGTTGCAAAATGATTCAACAACCACAAACAAGGCAAGAGTTTGAGTTAAATAGAAGAGGGAGAGAATAGGATGATGTGGATCCATGTAGGATGCCACATCACACATCCTCAAATTCAAACACAAAAGACAAAATTCCATTCTCCCAAGCACAATAAAGAGGTGGGTGAAAAATGACAAGTTACTTACACACTCCAAAAATCCCATACCTCAAGGGACAACAAAAATAAATAAGATGTAATAAAGTGCAATCCAAAACAAGCAACATGATTGATAAAAAGCATTACAAAAGTCTAAAATCACCTCTCCAACCATAAGTATGGTAGGTGAATTAAATTTAGAGGCATGGGATGAGTTTTACTTGTCCCACAAGCCTCCAAACACAGCCCCAAGGACAAATTCGAATTTCCATGGATGTGGGAGTATTTCTTACTCCAAAATCTAACTTACACAAGATCTTACACAACTTACACATCACTTACATAATTTATACAAAGAGCCAACAACTTCCATTATTTCTGTCCCATATCCCAATTTAACTTATTTAAATTTTAACCATATGTTTCCTCACATTAATCTATTACACTTTTAATTTAAATAAAGAAAGGGACACATTACTAATAAAACACATACAACAATAATAAAAGAAAAAAACTAATAAAATACACAAACCCATGTTCACATGTAAAGATGATTCCCCCCATGGGAATCTCTAACAAAACAACACACAACACAATGAAACAAGTTTCCATCGTGACCTTGTTGAATTCACCTAGAATTCCATTTTGGTTGGTCTCTAATCCCCTGATGTTTTGTTGTGGTATTTTTAACCTGCAAAATACAAATACCTCCTTTGGCCTCATGGCCATATCAGAACGTCTAAAATGAACATATAATATAATCAAAAAATCATCTATACATATGAATCACAACAATCATCAAGGCCATCAACAAAATCATTTACAATTTATATCCACAACTATATCATCATCGAATAATTTCCATTTTCTAGGTTTACTCAAAATATCAAATATCACTTGTCTGAACAACATCTACAATATAACCATGTCCAACAGCATGTCAACATCTATATAAAATATCTCCAACAATCATCATGCATCATATATGAATCAGATCCAACAATAATCCAGGATCTTACATCTAACACCTTACTAAATCCAACTATAAGGATGTTCATCATATAGTCTATAGTATCATCATCAGTAATAAAAGGTGGCAAAGGGAAGTGGGCACTACACTATACCTTTGATCACCCACGTGTGAATATTTATTTAATCCATCCCCCTTATCTGATTAAATTCCCATCCAATTCCCATTAATTAATCAAGCAACATTAATTAATTGATTAATAATTTAAATATCTTACATGCCCAATTATCCCATCTATATTAATATTTATCCCTATTAATTAATTAATACCCATTATATTTCCCTAACCTACCTTCTATTTAGGATGATTTTATCCTAAATCCATCCCCTTGGTTTTCTAAGATTTTCTCCTATCTAGTTTTATTCCATAACTACCCACGTGTCATCATCTTCCCGCATATATGTTTTAAAGCATCCAACCAACTCTTAAGAAAGCCAAAATCACACCAAAAGAAGAAAAATCCTCCCATTGGGAAACTTTCCCCGTAATCAACAGTGGCCTAGCCCAGTTGCCATTGACCCTATAAAGCTAAGTCCTTTATTTCTATTCTTCAATCAGATGTATGCAAATCTGAGCCTTCTTACGACCTGAGAATCCTTCCTCATGCCTGAGCATTCTTGACACATCTACAGATCTTCTAAACATCCCTTTGGCATGATTGCATCACTCATGATCATCCTTTGTGAAATTTCTCATCATATTTATATGGATTTTGGTATATCTATCATATTATTGCATATTATTTGTTCCTAACCTTTTGTAGGTACAAAGCATCTTCTACAACATCGAAGGAATACTCAACATCCTCTTCCTACATGTCCTTTGATTACAGGTTTCCATATCCATCCTTTTATCCTTAGCTTTGTAATTCTTTGATACTGTCGCCACCGATTTCTCCTGGCCACTATCGACTGGGGTTGTGTTCATCCAATAATCCATCCACATCCTCTATTCATGTCCTCTTTCTTGCATTTTTGTCTTTGGTTCTTTTCTGCATATCCTCTTATAACACTTATAGACATTTATTATCTTCCATATTGCATTCAGACCTTACATGTTTGCATATTTTATCTATAGGTTTAGATCTATCCTTTCAGGTTGCCTTCAACCTGCCTACACACAGTTTGGGTCACCGTTAACCCTGACCAGGTAACCCTTATTTTACAGTTATTTCAATCGAATTAACTTTAAATAATTTTTAATTATTTTTTGGATTCAGTGTTGTTGTTCTTTCTACATGTTATCTATAATATTTTCTTAATTTCATTATTTCTAAACAACGGGAGTTGAAAACTACGAAAGAAAGTCACAATATTCTTGGAGCCAACATTGCCCGGGTAGCCCCCATATAAATCTATCTAATCAATATCATTTTTTAGTCTTACATATAGGTTTCATTTTATTTACAGTAGCAGAATCCATCATCATCTTGCACCTTATCACATTACATCTGAGGTAACATAAACCTTCCAACATTTATGATTTTTCTAGTTTCTTCAATAGCTAGTACATTAACCTCATTAAGAACATGAAACTTGGTAAACAATAGGTTTTATATTGTATAAACCTAAATCTTCACTTTTCATATTTCATACATGTTACTACAATTTCCTTTGTGTATATAAGGGTCACTGATGCATCTATTTCTTGAGTGGATGCCTTAATGGGCATACTAAGAATGGGGTATGAATATTCACATAGTCATTATTATTTAGAGATTGTACTTAGAGAGATTATCACT
Source organism: Taxus chinensis (assembly GCA_019776745.2). Taxonomy (NCBI): domain Eukaryota; kingdom Viridiplantae; phylum Streptophyta; class Pinopsida; order Cupressales; family Taxaceae; genus Taxus; species Taxus chinensis. Next base: position 612,393,886 of record CM034146.1, on the reverse strand, counting down.
ATGTGGTCCCATCCTTAATTGTCCTTGTATTAGTTATCCTTTTCCTTTTATGTCTCATACACATTCCTCTCCTAACACCTTACTTGCATTTCACCATTTGGCACCTTATTCATTCACTTTCTTGATCCATGACAAATATTTTCACTTTGCATGACATGTCATTATCCCTAACCGATGTCATCGCCCATGGGTGATTGTGTAAGTGTTAGGGTTATTCCTAGATGATAACATCACATGTGGGTTATGATGTTATATATACACACACCAAACTTTGACATTCATAAAGGAAGGAAGCCAGAATCAAAGGAAATGCCATCTACTATTCTATTTTACATGAACATTGCATCTTCTCACTCAACCATTGGTTCATCTTACACTTGAATTGGATTGGATTGGAAAATATTCTTCTTGGTTGGATTGCTTGCATTATTGGGTCATCTATAATGAATATAGGATAGGAACTGTGTTTCCTTTCTCCACCCAATAGTGATTATCTCTTAGTGTGTTACTTATTTTAAGAGATAGGTGCATCAATGACCACCCCACAGGTAAGTGTTATAACTATCTTTTTCATTTTACATAGATTAGTTCATTTCCCTTCCCCATTACTCTATCTTAGCTTAGTATTATATGAACATTAATACTAGTTAGCATAGTGTTCTTATTTGATCATCTCCTTAGCATTCCTTTATTCAATTTTTAGTTATATTAAGTGCATTTTTGTCTTATACACTATCGATCCATACCTCTTATCATCTATTTATCAATATCCTAGAAGGGGACTCTCCTTAATCTTGACTGCAGGCCTTGGAAACCCTAGGATGACATAGTTTAGAGATTACTACCCTCTAGATATGTGACCTTAGCGCTCATTGTAGCCCATTTAAATCAACAAACTGTATGTCAGATCATGTCTACCTCTTCTTCATTTCTTAAATACCCTTTTAGAATGAAATACTTAGGAGTGCAAGATGTTGAGACACATTCTTATCCCATCATACATTTCTAGTGAACCCAACATGAATCTTACAGACCTATTGATGAAGAAAAACTTTTAAAAACATCCATCATTCCAAATTGCTACTAATTATCTTGATTGATTCATCTTTACATTTACCTTTTTTATCCCATTAGTCTTCACATCAGCTTCATACATTTCTGGTGAACCTAACATAAATCTTACAGACTTCTTGATCAATCGCAGCTTGTTGAAAACATCCATCTCTAAACTTGATCGCACTTTAAACCTACAAAAATAAGATAAATATAAAAAAATAGTTTACATAGACACTATCACCCATGGGTGATCCTGTCTACTTTCGAAAATATGTTTACATATGCCATCGGTCCTTGTGTAAACGTGCTTAAATGGCTAATCCCTTTTGTTTGTTTAAATATGTTTCCAGATGCCATTGTCCCCTATGAAAAATTTTCTGCATGATTGATTTTTTCTGTAAGATCCATCTCAGGACTTGTTCTAATCTAGATCATCACTCTATCATGGATTATCTAAGACTAGTATATTCTCATTCTATTGTGTAGACATTTCCTAAGACCTATCATATTAAAGATGAATTCTATTTTTACATGGATTATTGTGTCGTGGGAGCACCTAGAAATAATCCTTCTACCCACCATAATGGTCCACCTGAGGATGAAGAAAAATAAAATAAAAATGAGAATACTTATGATCATCCTCATGAGATTCATAAGTTCCTCTCTTAGTTTCCTTAATATAAAGATGAATTAGAAGAAATTCTTGGCAAATGTCTTCTTGAATTTATCTTTGAATAAGTTGACAATAGGGAATAAAAAGGTAAAGGTTCAAAATTACATTCATATAAGAATTCCTCTAATTCTGACCCTACAAATCTCATTCTCTAACTTATTTATAGGATGAGCCAATAACAATCTACTACCATGGCTCAATTCCTTCAAATGTAAGCCATCATAGCTTAATTATTCAATCATTCTACAACGAGCTCTTGGGACATAACACCCCCACATTTTCAAAATAGGCCTAATGGGGTTCCCATCACCTAACCTATTTCTAAAACAAATTCTTGAGAGTAGTCCAACAAGAGCCTATAACACCTTACAATGCTAACATGGATATTGGTGGTATTGCTCCTTCTATCTCGTATGATGAGTCCACGGATCCCACCCTTCACATCAAGGCCTTTAGTAAACTTTACAAGGAATGGATTAGAACCAATTCAAACAGTACCACCAAAATCCTAGCTAAGACTCTCACTAGATATGATTTGGATGGGTATCAAAATTTACCTACAAATTCCATAGTTGAGCTAGAGTCCTTGATGACAACTTTGGTGAATGATTTTCAATATCATGATCTACATGAGAATAATATCAATGATTTCATTAATTTTCAACTATTTTAAAATGAATTGACGTAAAATTTCATCAAGTGTTGGAAGACCCTATCTACAGGAGAAGAACACAATATTCCTAATGATAGCCTCTTCCCTATTTTCTTACAAGATCTTGATCCTCACCTTCAATACAAGGTGAGGTCCATTTCTCCTACCTCTCTAAATGAATCCTTTGAACAAGAAAAAAGGAAGGATTACCTCATGAGATATTTTGAGAAATATCCTCCTAAGACACAAACTAATAAATAAGTTCAAATCCTCCAATGTTCTAAAAACAAGAATGCGACAGATGGCGGAGTCTCTGATACTATTCCTCTTATCATTTTTAACATTTAACAACAAACTAACAATAAAAATATCAACCTAGCTATAATCAACCATTGAGTAAGGTGTTAGGAATAAATTCAGGTTAATTCATCATTAGTAATGTAAAATTACAGTGATTACATTTTTATTATAGTTAGTTGTTACATCCCTAGTTTAGTGAGGGTTATTCTATTATTAGTTTATTGTTCCTGGATGTCATTAGCTAGGGGAAATATGTTATTTCTACATATTTTCCATAGTTATGTGATTTGATCTACTTCCCATTGATGTTGTTATTATTATTTAATGTCTATAAACATTGCAACTTATTTATTTGTTTCATAATGAAGGGTTTATAGAATTATATTCTTAACATGTTGTATCAGAGATAGTCAATGCTAGCTTTTGTGAGGATTCTTGAACCTATAAGGAGAGTGTGTTACATAATATTGAGGGTTTATTACTGCAATTTTGAGCTTGGATGAACCATAGTTTTCCCCATCCTCTTGGAAGCACCTTCCCTACTTCTACACCTATATATTTTTTCACATAGTTGCATATTATAAAAATTCATTTACAACAGTAGAAAATTTGCAGACTAATTTTTTTTTGCAATAGGGTTTTGTCACTAATTTTGGTGACTACTTTGGTTACAGATAAATTTTGCACTCTTTCGAAATTTAGAGGTACTTGTGATAAATTTGCAGCTCATGTAAGCATTGAAAAGTGAGTTGGGTTCATTACATTGGTCATCAAACTAAAAAATGAACTCTACAAGAGTTACATCTAGCAATCTAGTTTTTAAGTGAGTTATTTTGCATCATGTAAATAAGTGACTTGTTTGTGCATTGACAACTCCACATTGAGTCTCTTCACTTGATTGAGCCGATCTCTTACCCATCTACATCAAGATGCATAGAAATGTGGATCTAACCACTACTTTTCTGATCTGTCCCACCACTGTGTTGTCCCTACCTTCAACCTTCCTACCAAGTTGTATCCCCTATAGTTAATACATTAGCGAGATGGTTTCCTAAGATCAGGTGACTTATGTATTAAAATTGATCTGTGCATCCAAATGAAGTTACAAAAGGTGTATTGGTGAACTATTTGATAGATAAGGTTCATTGAGCATTATTTTTACATTGTTTAAATCCCAAGTGGATAATCTTATACAAACTACTCTGACACTGCTGCAAACAAAAGGAATATAAAACAAAAAATGGTGAATATCCTTTCCACCATTGAGTTAAAGGTCCAATCTAGTCATACTCCTCTCCAAATCGACCTTGTACACAAAGTAAGCACAAACACCGGTCGATGTAACATTTGGTGAGATCATACCAAGATAGGGAAATTTATGGGTGAGCTCACTATTAAAAATCTATCCAAGCCACCTACAAAAACCTCCAAATAGGGACAAATGAGAGTGAATAGTCCCTACTCCACTAAAACCTATGAGTAGACTATGCTTTTAGAAAACACTCCAAATTCGATTAGTAAGTAGTGTAACAACCATATTACGCTTCAACAACCTAAGGTAATTTTTTTAATAAACCATTTAATTAACACAATGCCTTCAATTATTTTAACACACAACAATTAAAATTCAACATACTACGCCTTTAATGATTTTAACATGAAACATTTAAAATCTATCATATTATGCCTTCAATGATTATCATCATGCATCAGATTAATCCAACATACTGATTAAATTTATACGATCCCTTAATTATTTTCATGTTGTAATGATTTAATATTATAACATAGTCACTTTCTAAATAATCCATCATTATTAATATTCTAGAGTCCAAATTGACAACATATGATAACCATGTGTAATAGTAAGGGTTTACGGATCCTTTTTGACCCCCCCTTCATTTATCTATACGACATGATGTACATTGTATATCATTGGTTACACCATTATATAGGTACATAGAATCATGTTCACCTTCATAGTGTCGGATGATAAAATATATAACTACTTCAATCCCACTCAAAACATAGTTAAAAGAAATGGTTAGCAGACAATGCAATCAGTCATTTGCACTACTATGGTCATAGTCTTATGGCATTATACTAGTAAGCCTAGTTTCGTGACTACACATAAGCCACTTGAAACTTGTCTTCCTTTCACTACAAAAACATCTCAACATAGTGTCAGGATTTTTTTCCATTGTTTACCTATTAATTTTACAGTTAACCGTTTTTAATTTATTCATTTCCAATAAGGTATGCTTTCATTCTATGGATAGGTTAATTAATTTTCATGATGACATCCAAATCACAATTGAGGTATACAATGATCCTCTCGAGTCACTAAATAATTTATATGCCTTATTTTTCTTGATCATTAACTATATCAATCTCTTCTTATTGTTTAGGTTTAGAAAAGTACAAGGCTTAATTCATTCCATAGCATTAACTAATCATCATCAATGCTCCATAATTGGCACTTATACATTTCAGTTTAATATCTCAAGCAGTAATTATGACCCGTTAAACCTTACGATGGCACACTGACTGATCCAACTTGGAATCCCTATGGGAAAGGTTTCAGATGCATAATGACTTATGTCATTACATACTGTCACCCTTCCCATAGCCATTTCAAGATAGATCAGACAGGTTATTGTCGCATTTCCTTGGGACTCATAATTCCACTCTAAATTAATTCATAATGATAAGATAACATCATTTATGTTAATTAGTAATAACTTTATCTTAATTTTTTACTTTTTTTAAATGAATAGAATCATACTATTTTATGTGTACCTTCATACTTTTCCATATCTTTGAATCTATTTTAACACTAAAGTACAATCAAATAAGGTATGTTACTTACAATGATAATTCTTTGTCTCGAACATGTATGTTGCTATTGTTGAATAGTAGTGGTTTGTTTCTCATTGGTTAAATCATATAAAATGATTTATATCATCTTACTTATCTAAGATCAACACATATATCTTCATGTTTATCTCTCAATAATAATTACATGACTTGTAATTATCTCTTAATTATACTTTCATATCTTCTTTCTTAAATTATGGTTTTAGTTATACACTAGTAGATCATAATGACATCATACGATAGTTATGTTATCATATTGAATGTTATTTCACATTGATTAATTTTTGATAATAGTAAATACAAAAAATCTTATGAAAGTTACATATTTATCAGAATAAACTTCTTTATATTCATATTCATAATCTATCGTAATTTAGGCATTATAACATTTCTATAAAACTCAAGTACGCTGTAAAAACACCTAGTATTCATTTAGAAAATAGAGGTTAAAATCTCATTATTAAAGTACATAATGATAATTAAACCAATATCAAAGTACAACAAGCCTTTAAATGCCTTAATCACTCGCGAATAAAATATTTCAACTTTAATGAAATATAAGTACATATAACACATAAAATAAATCAGTTCAATTTCAATCAGGTTTGTCATATTCCATTCTTTACCCTTTCGTATCACTTTTCAAAACTGCAATCTAAAAATAATAATTTATACATGGTTAGCTCAAAAGAAATGGCATGGAAATACTACTCTCTTCATGACTGTTTCATTATGAAATAAATGAATTCCTAATATTTGACTTAAAAATAATAAATCAAATATCACTTACAAAAAAACACGTAAATCAAATGTTTTAGTCTGCTTATATAAATCAAGTCTCTGTCTTCAACAATTACACATATTCCCAATTTATTATATCTCAACATATTATTATGCATCCAATACCGGATAATTCCAATTGAAATTTTCTATTTTTCTTCAACAAGTTGAATAAGGTAGATTCTATCCAGAAATTACATTGCGGATATATCCTTTGGATTCTATAAGCAAGGATTAAAAGCAGAAGTCTTTTTTCAAAATTTGTTATCATACATCGCATAAGTATTAATAACCTAATAACCTACCACTCGTATTACCATTTAAAGATTTATTGGCTTAGCTTAATAAAATAGGAAATGAAATATATTTCCTACCTTATCCATTTTCATTTATTCAAGTTCAACACATACCAAAGGAAGATAATCATTTTACTACCATGCATGCCTTAATCGAAATTCAATAAATGTTGTTACACTATTACTTGCCTTAATAATGGCTTGTAAGGCCACTTAAGGGATGTAACATCAAATTTCACCCATACCCCTTAGGTTAAATATTCTTGGTCTTTCAAATTAAAACATTCTAGGACTAGTCTCTTTGAAACCATGAACTGAGTTGATGCAAGATCCCTTACATGGACCCAAAATCGAGCCACCAAATTTAAGGTTTATAGGCAGTAAAGGAGAGATATAAGGAAAAACATACTTAGAATAAAATTAATGAACCGAACCTTCTCCTCTAACTCCAATTCAAGATGTGAATGATTTAGGTAATCCTATTTAAATCAGGACTATCAACTCAAACTAATTCACATAGTAATCCCAAAGAAATATACATCTTCTACTACAGGGTTCGTGTTGAAATTGTTTTCCTTATAGCATAATGAATCTATCATCACATGATCAAACATAAAGGAGACAACATCACAATCCCACAAGCCTCTAAAAAAACATCATACATTCTACGTGAGGTCTAAACCTTCAGGTTTAGCTAAAAAAAAATGTCAACCTACCCAGATCCGTAGGAACATTATAAACTCAAGATTATACTAGGAAAATCCTATCATGAACAATGTGCAATTTTAAAATAAGTAATTTGAATTAAATCTAGTCCTATGTCAAAAAATACTAATACTAATTATGTTTTTCATTGCACGGGTTTGCATCTATAAACACATGTCTAAAATACAATTCATTGGATAATATTCATTCTAAATACCACGCAAACGGGGAAACTATTGACAAGGAAAAACACCCAAATATAAGTTCTTATATTCATGATACTAATAACATAAACTTCTAACAATCAATTTGATATCATCCAGTAGTTATTATTTTCTTTTGTAATGAAATATCAAGACAGAAAGGAGTATATCCATGCATGTAGATAATCTTCTTGAAGATCTCAATACTCTATTCTTTTAGTTTGAGATATTTAAATGCATGAGCAATAATTTTCCTGTAAAATCTTCAAAGAAACCAAATCAACAACCCAACAGGTCGAGCAAACAAGTTAGTATTCGAATCCCCAATTCCTTCATTAATAAATACATAAAGCTAGTGATTAAAATATCAATCACTATTTTTAGCTTAAGTACATGACATAATTTTCATACAATTTCCCGTGTTTAATTATCTCAACAGGATCTGTTTTGCCAAAATGGGCTTCAACTAAAACAATGCCAAACTAACCCAGCCATGCATGGATCGCTAAAGAGCTCGTCAAAACTAAAACATTAAAAAAATGAAACCCTTGTTGTATGATTTTTTAGTTTCTCAAGGAAGCTTGACGAATCTTCAGAAATATGTGCCATGCATTAAATGACATTAATTTTATTCTTCCCTCGAATAAAGAATAGTGGCGTTAAGTCCTATTTATTAGGTCTTATTAATAATAATATCTATCGTTCATGATGGACTATGTCCATTTTGATAAAATAAATAAACTAATATACGTTTATCACAAAAAAATTTGTATGGAGATTATTACGATTCTTCGAAGACTATAACACTTAACAACTTAATCTTGTTTGGGTGAACCTTTGACCAAACATTAATCATTAACAAAATCTAATAACATCATACACTTGGGGTTGATTATGACCTTGTTTTCTTAGCATTCAAGGTGCTTAATCAAACAATTATTGTTGCCAAGAGGTGTGGTCAAAGACCACCTATTTACCCATGTTAAAAACATCAACATAATAACCCTTTTACCCAATAATATGGTCAAGGACCATGGTGATATATTTATATGCCCTCAAACATGGTCCTAGACAATATAGTTGATCAAACTAATATTTCATTTCATAGTCATATCAACTTGGCATAATATTACCATTAGTTATAATTTTCGGATAACATTGGGTTATTAAATCATTAAAGAAACATTACCTTTGACTACCTTTTTTGCCACAATGATGGCATTTAAAATCTCAACCAACGATTATGTATTTTTAAGGTCCATGACCAATTTACCAATATGGAGATAATAATAGAAAATTATGCTAGCACTGCAAGTAAACAATCAACATTAACCTTTATATTGTCATCTACAATATAATCTATTTAATGCATCACGATCGATGAATGATTCGACCAAACAATGTTAATAAAGATACTACTTGCTATTATAATGCATGCTTCATTCGTGTAAGTATACAATAACGAATCTCAAATGTACAATAGTCTAACATGATCATCCCTAACAACATAGTCATGAAACACAATACGATTATAATAAAACCAAAGTTTTACGTGTTCTGATCTAAGGCTCTCTTATTTTTATACGATCAATGATTGGTAAAGTATCAAAATACTTAGTAATTTCAACGTTCACCATTATTTTTACATAAAAAATTATGTAATACAACCATGTTTAAATTCAATCATACTTTGCAAGTTATTTTTTCCAACAAGAAGGTAAACTATAATATCAATAATAGGTATAGAAATCCAAGAAGAGTATCAAAACATATAAATCATCATACACAATAATGACATGAAGAACGATCATACTTTATGGTCATTGACCATGATTAAAAAATTCAAATGTATATGCCTTCTGGTCTTTAGACCTATGTAATATAACTTTGTTATAAGATAAGAAAAAATCATAACATGTACAACAAGCAATATCACATCAATGTTACGCAATTATAGCACACAAAAGTAAGGTAATCCCTTATGACAAAGAAAAACAAGAATAAGGTAGAAATGTTAAGTACTTTATGAAATATTAGTGATAAATGTTGTTACGCGGTTGGGCATGAAACTACATGTAAGTGTGTATATCCTTTTTACGATATATATATGCACGTCTAGATGCATACTCAGCTACAATTTTTTTTATCCCCCTACCCCCATAAAGCACTCTTCACTTTACAACTTATCCTTTTACAAAATATAATGAAACTGCGGGATGTGACATACTTCCCCCCTTAATGAATCATCATCCTAATTATTTTTACTCATTAATTGCCAACAGAATAATCAAACATAGAATTAAATATTATAGATAAGGAGAACAAACAACATTTTCATCAAAAACTTACAATTTTTTAGATTTTAGTCTATCTATTTTCAAATTTATTAGCCGTAACAACATTTCATCCATAAAAAATTATCACAATTCAGTAATATGACATAAAAAATTTCATTACAGCCTGTCATAATATAGAATATTATTTATTATACGTAACAAATAATAAAAAAAGTTATATTTTGCAAAAAAAACAAGGAAAACACTCTTTTTCCAATTCATCCATGTTTTTCCTAAGTTGCAAGTCGTTAGGACTCTTTTCCTTTCAAACCTTGCCTTGTGCATTTCCTCTTTTCTTTTGAAATGTACCCAATGATATTCTACTCTTTGGCTAGTTTACCAAAGTAATTCCACAGATTCTCTCTTTCAAATATTTACTTATAAGAAACATGTTTCATCCAAAACACATCTTTTACACAAGAGTATGAGAACATTATGCATCCTAGGCATTTCAGGTGTTAATGCTAACCTTACAAGCTACAGGGATTGTTGCTTCCCAAATTTTCAAAGGAATACCCACATCTCAATTGAAAATTTTGCATCCTTGCGAAACAATTTAGTGTTCTCTTTGGGGTTTTACCCTTGAAAGACCCTTCCTAAAAACTCATTTTTTCCAAAAACTTATCCATCATTTTTTTTATTCCCAGAAGCCAATAATATAATGCATACCACATACCTTCCACTTTAATTTTTTATTTTTAATGAAAATAAATATTATCAATTCATGTTGGGAAAAATCTCCAGCCAACTATGCCATCTTGCGTTAAAGTTAGGTTCCATGAAGGTATATTTTAGTCCTAATTAGTTTGTTTCCTATTTTCAGAAGATTTCCCAACATGTACTGTGTCAAGTCTCACAAGTCATACATTATGAAAAAAAATTCCATGTGGTGGGGAGCATAATTCATTTCATGGTCTTTTAATTTTCTACTTTTATAACCAATAACCAATTTTTTTTAAAAAAATGTTCCACCCAAGCCCCTTGCCTAAGGAATTCCATTACCCCGCCAAAGTTCCTATTGGGATCTATAACCTTCAAAACAAGTGTTGTTAGTTTATTTTTAGCATAAGAAATTAAATTTTCAACTTGTCATTCATCACAAACAATTTCCACACCATAGTTTTTAGAAACAATGTATCCTTGAACAAGTATACTCGATTCTTTTAACTAATTATAAGTATTTTATTCATACCTATATAAAACAATCTAACTTTGATTCCATATTAAATCAATGATAAAAAAATATCACGAGGTGATACTTACTTCCAAACAGTTATGGTCATTCATCCCATTACAACTAAGTAAGCCTTACTTAGTAACATTTCGCGATGGTTGCAATTAATTCATATAGAAATTAACATTTGTAATAAAATCTTGATAAATAAATCAACACAAATTTCACTTGTTAAAATACACGTAAAATAAGAGACACTTTCCTTCGATCAAACTAACAAAGTAAGACTTTTCATAGTCAAATCTTTGTCTAGCCAAACAATTTTTACCACTAAAAACCTTTTAAGGTTTTAGTTTAGTTAATTGTCCCCTAACTGAGATAAAAAAAGGGTGTTAGCCACACTAACATCTCATTAAACGAGTTGATCAGGATACTAATAGTCTCAACATTTAACTTATAACCACCACAAATGGAGTAAGGCTCCATGAACCTTTTACAAAAGAACATTTATCTTAAAATTAGTGTACAATTAAAAAAATAGGTAATATAGTACTATGTTTGCAGGAACTTGCATTAAAATTTTTTACTCAAACACTTAGTGACCAAACACTTCATTCCACAAATATCCTTATCAAACTTATGATTTATTCAATATTCATACATAGAATAAAATATAGAAAATTAAACTAGAGCATATATCCTCATGATATTCTATATTTCTCAATCAAGAAGCGTATTAGGGTAGAACATCCATACTAGCTAATGATAACATGATCTTTAATTTGATCCCAAAAATATCAAATAAGACTTGCGATAACAACTTAGTTCCCGATTTTGAAATCATTGGTAAAATCAGTCTCATGTTTTTAAGAGGAAGTTCCTTTCTATGCCACTTATGCTTGCCAGTTTCTTCATAACTTTAAGGGATTTATTTACTTTTTAAACCATTAAACTACTTATTTACGTTGGGGTAGTCAATGACAATCAAAGAGTCATCAACTCCTAAATGAGTTTAAGTATAATTCTAATTCTTTGATGAAGTTAAATAGTGTCAATGTTGTATTGACAGGTATAGGTCTCTAATTTTAGTAAAATTTTCCTCAAAAGAAAAGACCAAATATCTCATTCAATTTTTAGCTAATCAATCGATACAAAGAACTCACTTGTACTAGTATCATACTACAACAACATCATAAATTACTTTATAACTTACCTAACATCACATTAGGAATAACTTGTTCCTTTTCTTGGTTGTTAGTTGCTACAACATTGGTATGCCCTTCTTACTAAAAACTATAGTAAGTTCCACTGTTGTGTTCATACTAAAAGCCCACATTTACTGCCATATTTTTTCCATCACTTTTCCCTAAAACTTCAGGTGAGAAAGAGCTGATGCTCTTTTTTCTCTTTACGATTTTGAATTTATTGCATATTTTGTTCTAGCCTTTTTGTATTTTCTAAACAATGCTACTAGAGTAGATAGTCCACACCTATCTACTTTGTCTACCCTTTTTGCGTTTGATTTCATATCAAATTTCAATTCCAAAACCTACCATCAAAGACAATTCAATAATCAAGTGTTTCCATTTCTTATTGCTACCAATTAGTTCAAGTTATTTGACCTTAAATTGGTCATTTCTAATCATTACCAACTGCTCAAAGGAAGCTGTCCAATTCGAGTATCCTGAAGGATTGTTAGATTCTTTATTTAACTTCTTAAAAAATGAACCTATAGTATAATCTTGTCTAATTCATTTTTCTATGATAAATCCTTCACATATCCATTTCTTTTTTTAACAATGAAAACTATTTTATTAATATAAGAACCCATTGATTCCAAGAGCTGCAACCTCCAACTCTGATACCAAAATGTAACAACCATATTGTGCTTCAAAAAATTAAGAGATTTTTTTTTATCAAACCATTTAATTAACCTGATGCCTTCAATGATTTTAACATGCAATAGTTAAAATATAGGATGCTATGAATTCAAATATTATTAGCATGCGACAAATTAATCCAACGTACTGATTAAATTTATAATCTCCATTAATTATTTTCATGTTGTAATGATTTAACATTATTACTTCCACTTGCTAAATAATTTAACATTATTAAATTCTATGATCCATTTTGACAACCTATAATAACCATGTGCAACTGCAAGGGTTTACATATCCTTCTCAATCCCCCCTTGATTGCTTTATACAAGCTAATATACATTATATATCATTGGTTAGACCATTTTGTAGGCATAAAAAATCATGTGCATCTTCTTAGAGTCATCGAAGAAAGTATATAACTACTTCACTCTCTCTCAAAACATAGTTAAAACAAGAAATGGTGAACAAACAATGCAATCAGTCATTTGCACTACTATGACCATAGTATTCTAGCATTACACTAGCAAGCCTATTTTTGTGACTACATATAATTCACTCGAAACTAGTTGTCCTTTCACCACACAAGCATCTCAACATAGTGTCAGGATTATTTTTTATTACTAATTATTAAGTTTACAGTTAACCATTTTAATTTATTCATTTCTAATAAGGTATGTTTTCATCCCATGGATATGTTAACTAAGTTTCATGATGATATGCAAATCACAATTGAGGTATACACTGATCCTCTCGAGTCAATGAATAATGTATATACCTTCTTTTGTGTGATTCTCAACTATATTGATCTCTGCTAATTGTTTAGGTTTATAAAAGTACAAGGCTTAATTCATTTCATAAAATTAATTAATCATCGTTAATGCTCCATAATTGACCATTATAATTCTCAGCTTAATATCTAGCAGTAATTTTGACCCATGAAACCTTATGACAGATTCTTGACTGATCCATATTGTAATCCCTATGGGAAATTTTACGTATGAGTAATGACTTGCGTCATTATGTACCATCACCCTTCCCATAGCCATTTCAAGATGGCTCAGATAAGTTACTATCACATTATCTTGTGAATCATAATTACACTCTAAATTAATTCATAATGATAATATAACATCATTTATGATCATTAGCTATGACTTTATCTTACTTTGGTTACTTATGTCAGATGATACAATTGTACTATTTTATGTGTACTGTCATACTTGCTCCATATCCTCGTATCTATTTTCACATTGAAGTATAGTGGACTCAGGTATGTTACTTACAATGATAATTCTTGATCTCAAACATGCATGTTACTATTGTTAAATAACAGAAGTTTGTTTCTCATTGGTTAAATCATATAAATTAATTTATATAATCTTACTTATCTAAGATGAACATATATATCTTCATTTTTATTTATCAATAATAAATACATCACTTATAATTATCTCATAAGTATACTTTCATATTTTCTTTCTTAAATTACTATTTTCGTTATACACCAATAGAGCATAAAGACATCATATGACATTTTTGTTATCATATTGATTGCTATTTCACATTGATTAGTTTGTTGAAAACAGTAATACAAAATGTCTTGTGACACTTATATAATGATTAGAATGAAATTCTTATATTCATGTTCATAATCTTCCATAATTTAGGCATTATAACATTTCTATAAAACTCAAGTATGTTGTAAAAATAGAAAGTATCATTCATAAAATACAAGTTAAAACCTCATTATTTAAGTACATAATGATGATAAAATCCTAATCAAAGTAAAATAAACATTTAAATTCCTTAATCACTTGTGAAGAAAATATTTTTCCTTTAATCAAATACAAGTACATCGAACACATCAAACAAATACGTTCAATTTCAATTAGGTGTGTCGTATTCAATTTTTTACCCTTTCGTTACTTTTCAAAACTTGCAATCTGAAAATAATAATTCATACATGGTCATCTCAAAAGAATTGGTATGAAAATACTACTCCCTGTATATTGTTTCTGCTACGACCTTAATCATATATCTTATATTGGATGTATATAGCCAACTTGTGGCTATCATAACTTCTTATCATTATGTATCTCTTTCATATATGTTATATTTTCATTAGTGGGTCGGCCTTGGTGTTGGCCATAGCATAGGAATATTATATATAGGGGTTAGTAGGTAGTAGTTGATCATCATTCAGCATTTGAGTCTTATTGTTTGGTTTGGAGGTTGCCCCGTCAAAGTGGCTAAGCTATTATTTGTGCACATTGAGAGAATTTATCTGAAATATTGTGTTCATTGGTGTTATATTTCTGCTAATAATCATATTTATACAAGTAATTACATTACAAGTGGTATCAGAGCTTTAACTTAGCCAACACTGCGTCAAACCCTAATTGTGAAGGTTTGTCCATACCTCAATATCAGTAGTGAAATTTTCTGCAATTTTTTTTTAGGTGTGGCTAAATAAGTTAAGTAAGATTCCCTCCAAATTTTAAGAATTTTTGACTTGTTTTGCAAAAGTTATAGCATTTTTATGTTTTTTCATGATTTGGCTACCTAGGGTGTAATTTGTGGAATTTTTCAAAGTTATTTACATTGACAGAAATAAGATTAAAAATTAGTTTGAGTTCGTTCTTTGAGTTTTATAAAATTTGGCCAAATTCCTATTGAAATCCGAAACTGTAAATTTCGATCTTGATCCTTAAATCTTACCATTTTGGGGGCATCATGGCTGGGCCTTTGACAAGAGGAAAAAAGAATCCCATCACTTCAGGTAAAACCCTGATAAGGATGAGATAATAGTTGAGGAGTTAGATTCAGAAGGGGTATCTACAGATTCATCAGGGTTAGGGTTTACTTCAACTAACCATAAGGTTAACTATCTTGAGTTAGATTTGCGAAACCTTGAAGGTAGAGTGGCTAGAAAAGAAGATGTAGGCAAGATTGGAAAACGATTGGAGGATTTCATTAACCAATTTAGTTACAATATCATGGGTCATCATATCCTTCCTAATCATCCACAAATAAATCATACTCATATTAACCAGGGTGGATCTTTAGGTCAAAGTAATAGACAAACTAGCCAGGGTGATTCTGCAAACATGACCAATCCAAATACAGACACTTTGCAAGCCCGTAACATGATTCCAAAAGTGGAAATGTGTAAGTTTGATGGAAAGGATCCACTCAATTAGATTAACCAGATGGATAATTTCTTTGATCTTCATTAGATTCCATCGGGACAAAAGGTTAACATGGCATCATTGTATCTTGAACTTGACCAATTCATTTGGTATCGATGGTTATGTGCTCAAAGGAAAAAGAGTGGCCTCAATGTTACATGGAAAATATTCACCAAAGAGTTACAATTGCACTATAGTTCTAATGTGTCAGAGAATTATTTCATCCAATTAGCAAAGCTCAGATAAACAGGAACAATCAAAGATTTCATCCATCAATTCCAAAACCTTTCCTTACGGATGGAAAATATTCCTGAAGATAATTTGAATGACTTATTTCTTGGGGGTCTTAAAGAACAAATTGAGAACTGAGGTGCGTATGTTTAATCCTCATAAGATTTCAGACTCTATGATCATGGCACGTAGGGCAGAGGAAAAATTTCTTTCCAGTAGGAAACAAACTGTCAGTAATATCAGAGGTCATAGCACTCTTCCACCATCATTCCCTTGGCCAGTGAGACTGACACCTCAACAAATTGAAGAAAAGAGAGCCAAAGGGTTATGTTTTAATTGTGATAACAAATTTGGGCTAGGAGATAAGTGTGTTGAAAAGAAGTTGTTCTACATTGAGGGACCTACTGAAGAAGAAGAAAATGAAGAAGATGAAGAGGTAGAGCCAGAGGAGGAATTAGGAGATCCCTAGCCAACAATATCATGTCATGCAATTTCTGGTATTAGCACTCCCCAAACTCACAAAGTAGTTAGATTCTTAAAAAAATAGAGGGTAACAATGTTGATTGATTCGGGAAGTACTCATAATTTCATCAATCATAAGTTGGTGGTATGCTTGAACTGCTTTGTTTATCCAGCTCCATAATGTCAAGTCATGATTGCTGATGGGAAAACTATTAGTTGTTCAGGAAAATGCCATAACATTAATCTCGCCATGGGAGGTTACTTGCTAACTAGCAATATGTATGCCATTGCCATGGGAGGAGCAGACATTGTGTTAGGAGTTTAGTGGCTTACCACCTTGGGAACCATTGAAATGAATTTCCAAGAGTTGTTCATGCAATTTCAGTTAGAAGGGAGGACTTTTAAACTAAAAGGATTAAGAGCAAAGTTCCCACAGATGGTAAGTTCTCATCAGATGCAAAAACTACTTAGAAATGGTGTATAAGGGTTTGTAGCACAACTATTTTCATTGGAAGCACATCATTCCAATACATTTATTCCCACAGATATGCACACAGTTATAGATGAGCACTCAATGGTGTTTGGAGAAATGACCAAGGGTCTGCCTCCAAAAAGAGACCATGACCATGCCATCTAGCTAGTACCAGGGAGTAAACCACCCAACATCAGACCTTATAGGTACCCCTATATGCAAAAGAGTGAGATTGAGAAGATAGTTTAAGAGATGTTAGAAGCATGACTTATTCGTCATAGTCAAAGTGCTTACTCTTCTCCTGTAGTGATGGTATGGAAAAAAGATGACAATCGGTGCATGTTTCCATATTACAGGGAACTCAATAAGTACATAGTTAAAGATAAGTTTTCTATTCCTGTAATTGATGATTTTCTAGATGAGTTACATGGTGTTGTTTACTTTACAAAACTTGATCTTCATTCTGGATATCATCATATTAGAATCAAGGATGAAGATATTCATAAAACAACCTTTAGGACACATGAAGGACACTATGAGTTCTTGATAATTCCTTTTGGACTAACAAATGCACCCTCTACATTTCAAAGCTTGATGAATTCCATCTTTAAGCCATTTCTTCGAAAGTTTGTTTTAGTCTTCTTTGATGATATATTAACCTATAGTAAAACATGGGAGGAACACTTGCATCATGTAAATAAGGTGTTGGAAAATCTTGAACAACATAAACTTTATGCAAAGCCTTCTAAGTGTTCTTTTGGTGTTAAGGAGGTTGAATATATGGGTCATATTATCTCTTATGAAGGTGTTAAAGTTGATCCTAATAAGATAAAATGCATGCTTGAATGGAAGGTTCCCAAAACCCTAAAAAATCTTCGAGGATTTTTGGGGCTTACAAGTTATTATCGTAGATTTGTAAGGAATTATGGCAGCATCGCAGCACCACTCACAACTTTATTGAAGAAGGAATATTTCCAATGGAATGAGCAAGCTACTATGGCCTTTGAGAATTTGAAGGATGCCATGTGCACCACTGCAGTTCTAGCTACCCCAAATTTTTCAAAAACATTCATTGTTGAATGTGATGCTTCAAGGTATGGTATGGGGGTAGCACTCATGCAAGAAGGGATACCCATTGCCTTCAAGAGCTGCAAATTCAAAGGTAAGAATATCTTAAACCAGTTTATGAGAAAGAAATGTTAGCAATACTTCATGCAGTGAAGCAATGGAGATCATATCTAATGGGACGACATTTCAAAGTAAAGACAGATCGTAATAGTTTGAAATACTTCTTAGAGCAACGTTTATCATTAGAAGAATAATAGAAATGGGTCTCAAAAATGTTGGGTATGATTTTGATATAATATACTAGAAAGGCAAAGAGAATGTAGTTGTTGATGCTTTATCTATGAAGGATGAATCTGCCCAGGCATTGTTGTGTGCCATATTTGTATTACAGGAGGATTGGATAGAGGATGCAAGGTTTGAATGGAAAAATGACCCCAAGTACACAAAATCTCATTCAAAATCTCCAACAAGATCCAAACATGTCAGAAAAATTTGTATGGAAAGGAGATGTTTTATGGTATAAAGATAGATTATATCTTTGTAAGAATTCAACCCTTAAAAATAGGGTTTTATCTGAGCTCCATGCTTCTCCAGTAGGGGGTCATTTTGGCTTCTTAAAGACTTATCATCGAATCAAGCATGATTTTTTTTGGGAAGGGATAAAAGGAGATGTCCAAAATTTTGTGGCAGAATGCATGGTTTGTCAGCAAAATAAGGGAGAAACAATTAAGCCCCCAAGTCTTTTACAACCTCTATCTATTCCTATCTGGTGGGAATAGGTGTTTATGGACTTCATCATAGGATTACCTAAATTAGAAGGTAAAAATGTAATCATGGTGGTGGTGGATAGACTCACCAAATATGCCCATTTTTATGCTTTATCACATCCATTTGTTGCAAGTATGGTAGCAACGACCTTCAGGGATACAATTCAGAAGCTACATGGGATGCCAAAGATTATACTGAGTGATCGAGACGCTATCTTTACTAGTAATTTTTGGACTGACTTGTTCTCATTCTTGGGCACACAACTAGCTCGTAGTTCCTCTTATCATCCCTAGTCTGATGGGAAAATAGAGGTGGTAAACAAGTGCTTGGAGGGATATCTTCATTGCTTTACATCAGATAAGCAAGTGAGATGGGTCCAATGGTTACTGCTGGTAGAATGGTGGTATAACACCTCCTTTCATTCTTCATCTAAAATGTCTCCTTTCTTGGCATTATATGGGTACCATCCACCATCTATCACTTCATCTTTGAGAGTCCAACCAAAGGTTTGGGCAGTTGAAGAACATATTCAACACCAACAAGAGGTGCTTTCTAGTCTCAGGGAGAATTTGGCCATGTCATAAAACCGCATGAAGTAGCAAGCAGACAAACATCGTAGTGAAAGACATTTTGAAGTCGGTGATTAGGTTTTTGTGTGTTTACAACCATATAAGTAAATGTCCTTAAAACAATAGAAAAAGGATAACAAGCTTTCACCTAAGTATTATGGTCTTTATCAAGTGTTACATAAGGTTGGCAATGTAGCATACAAACTGGAACTTCCTTTGGCTACTCAAATTCATCCAGTCTTCCATGTATCTTGCCTAGAGAAGGTAATTGGACAAATAAGATCAACCCAGACAGTGTTACCCGAGCTTGATGAAGAGGGTAGAATCACCTGGAACCAGAATGCATCCTTCAGACATGCACTAAAAGATTGAGGACAAGGGTCATCACTAAGTATTTAATCAAGTGGAAAAATCTAGACAATGAAGACGCAACTTGGGAGGATGTAAATTTCCTGCAGCAGCATCCAGATCTTCTCAACATTGGGGACAATGTTTCTTTGAAGGGGAGGGGCATGCTACGACCTTAATCATATATCTTATATTGGATGTATATAGCCGACTTGTGGCTGTCATAACTTCTTATCATTATGTATATCTTTCATATATGTTATATTTTCATTAGTGGGTTGGCCTTGGTGTTGGCCATAACATTGGAATAATATATATAGGGGTTAGTAGGTAGTAGTTGATCATCATTCAACATTTGAGTCTTATTGTCTGGTTTGGAGGTTGCCCCCTCGAAGTGGCTAAGCTATTATTTGTGCACATTGAGAGCATTTATCTGAAATATTATGTTCATTGGTGTTATATTTATGCTAATAATCATATTTATACAATTAATTACATTACATTTTCATTACAAAATAATTGAATTCCTACTATTTGAATTAACGATAATAAATCAAATATTAATTGCAACAAAACAAGTAAATCAATTGATGTAGTCTATTTATATAAATCAAGTCTCTATCTTCAACACTTGCACATATTCCCAATTTATTATATTTCAACATATTATCATGCATTCAATACTAGATAATTGCAACCGAACTTTTCTATTTTTCTTCACCAAGTTGAATAAGGTAGATTTTATCCAAAAATTACATTCCAGGTCTATCATTTGGATTATCTAAGGATCAAATGGGGAATTCTTTTCTCAAAAGTTGTTGTTATCATACATCACATAAGTATTAATAACCCAAAAACCTACCGCTCATATTACCATTGAAATATTTATTGACTTATCTTAATAAAATAGGCAACAAAATATATTTCCTACCTTATCCATTTTCATTTATTCATTCAACTCATACGAAACAAAGATAATCATTTTACATGCATGCCTTAATCAAAATTCAATCAAAATTTTGTTACATTGTTACTTGCCTTGATAATGGCTTATATGGCTACTTCATGGATTTAAAAACAACTTTCACCCATACCCCATAAGTTAAATCTTCATATTCTTTCAAATTAAAACATTTTATGACTAGTATCTTTGAAACCAGGAACTATGTTGACATAATATCCCTCACATGGATCCAAACTTGAGCCACCAGATTCAAGGTTTACATTCAAAAAAGGAGATAGAAAAGGAATTAGCTTGCATGCTTAGAATAACATGAATAAACCAAAACTTCTCCTATGACTCCAATTCAACATGTGAATGATTTAGGTAATCCTATTTAAATCAGGAATGTCAACTCAACCCAATTCGCATAGTAATCCTAGAAAAATCAACATCTTCTACAATAATATTCATGTTCAACTCCTTTTCCTTATGACATAGTGACTCTATCATCACACGATCAAACATCAAGAAGATAACATCACATTCCTGCAGGCCTCTAAGAAAAAGCATCATATACTCTATGCAAGGTCTAAACTTATGAATCTAGCTCAAGAAACTCTTTCAACCTACCCAAATCCGTAGGAACATTATAAATTCAAGATTGTACTTGGTAAATCCTATCATGAATAATGTGCAGTTTTAAAACAATCAATTTCACTTAAATCTGGGTTTGAGTTAAAAAATATAAATACCCACTATGTTTTTGATGGCACAGGTTTGCATCTACAAAAACATATCCAAAATCAAATTCAGTGGTTAATATTCATTCTAAATACCACCCAAAATCGAAGAGTTCGACAAGGAAAAACACCTAGATTTAAGTTCCTATATTCATGATACTAACAATGTAAACTTCTAACAATTAATTTATCATCACCGAGTAATTATTTTCCTTCATAATGAAATAACAAGACAAAAAGGAGTATATGCATGCATGTAGATACTCTGTTTGAAGCTTTGAATACTTATTTCTTCCGGTCTGACAAATTGAAAATCACAAGAAACAATTTTCCCACAAAATTTCCCTTCAAATATTCAAATAAGTGGTGAATAAAAAACCAATAGGTTGATAAAACAAGCAAGTATTCGAACCCCCACTTCCTTCATTAATAAATAAATAAATCTAGTGATAAAAATATCAACCACTATTTTTAGCTTAACTACATGACACAATTTTCATGAAATTTCCCCTGCTTAATTATATCAATAGTCGCAGTTCACCAAAAATGGCCTTCAACAAAAACATTTCCAAACTAACTCATCCATGCATGGCTCACTAAAGAGCTCAACAAAACTGAAACATAGAAAAATGAAAACCTTGTTTCATGATTCATAGCTTCTCAAGGAAGCTTCATGAATCTCCAAAAATACATGTCATGCATTAAATGGCATTAACTTTAGAGTTCCAACGCATGGCTTCTTCCCTCCAAAATATAATGGCAGTGGTTGGTCCCAATTATTAGGAACAATTTGCATTGGAGAGTATTACGATTGGTTAAAGAATATAATACTTAACAACCTAATCATGTTTGGGTCAAAATTCGAGAAAAAATTAATCATTAAAAAATATAATAACATCATCTGCATGGGGTAGATTATGACCTTTTTTTCTTACAATTCAACATGCTTAATCAAACAATTATTATTGCCAAAATGTGTGGTCAAATACCACCTATTTACCCACGTTAAAAACATCAACATTATAACCCTTTCCTAATAATATGATCAAGGACCATGGTGATATATTAATATGCCCTCAAACCTGGTCTTAGACCATATAGTTGATCAAACCAATATTTCATTTCATAATCATATCAACTTGGCATAATAATACCATTAGTTATAATTCCCCTAACAATGGGCTATTAAATTATTTAACAAGCATTACCTTTCCCTACCTATTCTGCTATAATGATGGCATTTAAAATCTCAGCCAACATTTATGCATTTTTAAGGTTTGTGACCAATTTACCAATATGTAGATAATAATAAAAACTTACATTAGTAGTGCAAGTAAACAATTAACATTAAACTTTATATTATCATCTATAGTATAATCTATTTAATGCATCATGGTTGATGACCAATTCAACCAAAGAAGGTTAATAAATGTAATACATGCTATTATAATGCATGTCTCATTTGTGCAAGCATATAATAACGATTATGAAATGTACAAAAATCTAACATGATCATACCTAACAACATATTCATGAAACAAGTTATGATTATAATGAAACCAATGCTTTATAGGTTATGATTGAAGGCTCTCTTATTTTTTTGTGATCAATGATCGTTAAAGTATCAAAAGAGTTAGTACTTTCAACATTCACCATTATTTTTAAATAACAAAATAATGTAATGCAACCATGTGTAAATTTAACCATACATTACAAATTAGTACTTCCAGCATGAAGGTAAACTACAATATCAATAATAGGTACAACAATCCAAGTAAAGTATCAAATCATCGAAATCATCACACGCAACAACAAAATGAAGAACGCTCACACTCTATGTGTCACAAAGTCAGTTATGTTACGAAAGGATAATTTATTAACTGGTGTTTTTAGTGCTTGATGTACTTGCAAAATTAATGATCAAGGTATTATTTCAATTGTATTTTGATATATATATATATATAATCGATTTTATATCACCTTATGAATGAATATTGTGAGGTCTTACTATAATTATTCTCTATTGCTAAGGTTTATAAACATTAAGTTGATAGGTCGTATATTGGCCTCATGACATATTATTAAACTATTATGATGAGAACTTATGATCATACTATTTATCATATGTTAATAGTTGGGTTTTGTGGTGTTGTAATTAAATCATATTCTTCTGCAAGTTATTGGCCACATTATTCTTATCTATACCTGGTTTGACTGCTAACAACAAATAAAAGAAGAGCTATTTATAAAGTTGGAATAGTATGATTTAAGGGTAATAAGATCATGTTTATATAATCAATGCCACCTTGGGCCCATATTTTGTGACGAAGGTGGAGGACTAATGTTTTGGATCATATGAATGAATTTATGTTTAAATCTAACAAATGGGGCTAGGGATTATCTCCTTAGATGTAAACCTTATAAGCTATGATACATGGATATCCTGTTCATATATAAGGAAAGCTAGGATAGTTGGTAATCGAACCTATAAATGTTTAAATCTTTTGAGATGAGCATCACCACCCCTAATGTATAAGGTAATTGGGAAAATGGGTTAACCTTGATGTTAGAGAGTATTGAGGTGGTCTCTGAAGAACTTTCATGGCATCAATATTAATTGGTTGATTAATAGTTTGCTTTCTTTCTAACCCCATGAAAAATGTGGTATTGTAATCTCAGACTGAATGTTTCAAGTGGAACCATCATGCAACTAGCAATGACCTTGATTCATTATGTTGGCAATAAGATTAACTGAGGCATGCAATTAATTATTTTTATTTAAAAACCAGTAAACCACCAAATACGATGGGAATGGGGAATGGAGGTGGTAACGAGACCCCAAAGCCGATATGGGGCATTAATGGACTTTAATGCGTGTAAGGGACTATCAGTTTCTTGGTAATCCTGAAGCTTCATGGAGAAGATATCAAATGACTTACATATTATTTTCATTTTGTTTTTTCTCTAGTTCTGAGTTCTATCATTCCTTGAATTCACTCCTGAGAGGGATGTGCATGCAAATTTAAATAACAAATGAGTTAAATGAGTTAGCTATTATGGATAAAACCACATTATTTATCACTATTTATTCTAGATTTGTGCATGGTATTTCTCTGTTGCCTGGTTATTTTGAGGGTGTTGTGGATAAATCTGACAAGTACAAACTGCTCTAGATAGCTAGAACAAGATTTCTTTTTCTTTAGAGAAGATTTGATAATAATTTTCAGGCACGATGAGCTCCATCTCTCTTAATGGCTTACTCCTTTTATTATTTGTGTAAATCAAATCTCTGTAGTTGATTTTGTTGGTTTTGTTAGGGTTAGATCACACACCAATTTTGTATAGATCTATATTCAATTGAAGCATGAAAGAAATAAACATGTAAATTAAACCAGAAGAAAAATAAACAACAGGAGAATGAGTAACAAAAGATATAACATGGTTCACCCAGTGTGGGCTATGTAATCTAAGAAATAACCAATCTATTATTCTTTCTCCATAGAGGAAATGCAATGAAGATTTACAATATTCCACTCCTCTCACAGATGTATAGTAATTTTTCCTCACAAGCTTATATAATATTTCTCCAAGAAATTCTTCTTACAATAATATCTATTCTCTTTCACTTCTAACCCCTAGTTTTCTAGCTTATAAGAATATACAAACTTTAGGGAAACTTAGCTATGCATTTACAACCCTCAGATCACCTTTATAAAAAAGGGTCATATTTAATCCTCGTTTAAAATAAAAACATGAATGCATAGATAACCAATTGCGGTTACCAAACTGATATCAATTCCTCTATGCCACCTAAGCCTGTTACCCAGCCAACGCCAATTACCATCGAAACTAGCAAACCTAGAATGCATGCCATGTGTGACACTATTTAGCTCCACAACTTAACAATCTCCCACTTGGAGATAAATTATTTCATTGTACCATAAAAATTCCTCCTTGGATCCTTTTCCTAGCTTGTTTCTCCCTCTTCAAGTCTCAAACTTGAAGACCAACAAATTTTTTGTGAATCTCCAACTTCTTCTTTTCCAATGACTTCATTGGCATATCTGCAGGGTTCTCACTTGTAATATTTTTCTCCAGTTTCACTTGCCCATCCTCCAACACCTGTTGATGAAGTGATATCTCAATTGAATGTGTTTTCATTCTTGAATTAAATGTTGAGTTATTTTCCAAATGAATTACACTTTGACTATCACTGTATAATCTGAAAATCCTCTTGCTCCTTTCCCAACTCTTCCACGAACCTGCACATCCATATCACCTATTTGCTAGCCTCTGTAGCTGCAACATATTCATCCTCTATAGTATATAAGGCCACAACCTTCTACAATCTTAAAATCCATCTAACTGTCATGCCACCTACTGTGAATACATATCCAGTGGTGATTCTCCTACCATCAAAATCTCCAACCATATCTGGATAAACATAATTACATAAAGAAGTATTTGACCCTCCATAACATAAATGCACATTGGATGTCCCTCTCAAATATCTAAGTATCCATTGGACTACTTTCCAATGCTCTTTACCTAGATTGGCCTTAAATCTGCTCACAACTCCCTTCTTGTGCAATGTTTGTTCTAGTACAAACCATTACATACATAAGGATTGTAACACCTGAAGCATATGGAATGTACACGTGTTATGTACTCGACCTCCTCATGTGATGTAGGACACTAGTATTTTATTAGTTTAAAGTGTCCAACCATAGGTGTACTTACATGTTTTGATTTCTACATTTTAAACCTTTCCAACACGTTATTGATATAATCTTCCTCATATAAATATAATTTCATGTTCTTCATGTCTCTATGAATTTGCATGCCAATGATTTTCTTTATAGATCCTAAATCCTTCTTTGCAAATGTATGAGCTAAATTTTCTTTAAGCTCAATAATTTCCTACATACTAGATCCTGAAATAAGCATATCATCTACATAAAGTAACAAAAAAATATAGCTTCCATTTTCAAGCTTCTTGAAATAAACACAATGATCAGATTCACATCTCATATAACATGCTCATGCATAAAATTGTCAAACCTCATATACCATTGCCTTGGAGATTTCTTCAGCCCATATAATCTCTTTTTCAACCTACACACAAGTATCTCCTTACCCCTGACTTCATAACCAAGTGGTTGCGTCATATATATCTCTTCTTCCAAATCACCATGAAGGAAATCCATCTTAACATCAATTTTTTCTAAGTGTAAATATTATACTGTAACTAAACTCAAAACAGTACATATGGAAGTCATTTTTACTACAGGAGAAAAAATATCACCAAAATCAATACCTAGCTTTTGTGTAAACCCTTTTACGACAAGCCTTGCCATGTATATTTTTTGTCCACCTTCTTCCTCCATGATCCTAGAAACCCATTTTTTCTACAATGTTCTCTTACATGCTGGAAACATAACCAAATCCCACGTCTAATTCTGTTCCAAGAATTCCATCTCCTCATCCACACCATACTCCCACTTTATGTGGGTATCCTCTTGCATTACTTCTTCAAAAATTTCAGGTTCACCACTATCAGTCAATAATAGATAAAATAAGGAAGGTGAAAATATTTCTGGAGGTCTACTTACCCATTGTGACCTTCTCACAAAAATATGGGGTATCTAAAGCTCATTCTGTATGTGCTGCATATTCATATCAACCTCTTGTAGAGACCAACACCAGTCATTTGATCCTGATATCGGTCATGGCTGCCGACATCGATCCTGTTCATACCGATACTGGTTGCTCATACTGACACTGGTTCCTATAGGTGCCTATTTTAAACCCAAAAATATATTTTCTTTCACAAACTCATCAACTAGTTCATCCTATTTGATCCTTGTACATTCTCTTTTCATTCCACTCAATATCATGAATCCTAACAATCTTAACATCATCTAAATCTCAAAAACAGAATCTGAAATCACTAGAGCCATAACCAATAAAAGTGCATCTCTTGGATTTAGCATCCAACTTCTTCCTATTTTCTTTATCAACATGCAAAAAAAATTATGAACCAAATAATCTAAGAAAAAAAGATCTACCTCTTTTGCAGTCCAAAAATCTTCTGGTATTCCACCATTCAGTGCACTTGAAGGCCCATGGTTGATTAAATATACTACCATGTGTACAAAGTTTTCCCAAAACTGTAAGGGTAATCCAACATGTAGTATCATGCTTCTTACATGTTACATGATAGTTCTATTTATTCTTTCAGCCACACCCTTCTCTTGTGGTGTTCTAAGAATTTTTCTTTCTCTACGTATTCCATTCACTAAATAGTAATCATTTAAATCCTAACTACAGTAATCACCACCATTGTTAGATCTAAGGCATTTTAATTTTAAACAAGATTCATTTTCCACAAGGATTTCCATCTCTTAAAAGTCTGAAAAACATCAAATTTATGCTTTATACAATAAACCCATACCTTTCTTTTTGAATCATCAATAAAAGTTACATAATATTGGAATCCTCCATGAGAATCTACCTGGGATGGTCCCCACACATCTGAGTGCACAAGCTCCATTTTTTTCTCCTTCTTTGTTGCCCCAAATTTAAGAAATCTTACTTTATTTTCCTTTCCAAATATGTAATGCTCACATAAATCAAGATCTAAATGTTTCAAATATGATAACTTACTTTTTAACTTTAATATTTTCATTCCCTTTTTACTCATATGGCCTATCTGATTATGCCACATGCTTGCATCTGAATCTAAAGCAAACAGAACATAAAAGGAATCAGTACCATAGGTAGACAAGTATAATGTTCCTACCTTCTTTTCTCTTGATACAACAAGATTTCTCTTAGTAACTTTCCAAGAGTCGGCTATGAATGTAACCATGTAACCAACTTCACCTAGTTGTCCTGCAGAAATTAGATGTCTCTTGAGGCTTGGCACATGCCTCAAATATTTCAATACCTATGTATTTCCATTCTAAAATTTTATATGAACTTCCCCTTTACCAATAATATTTCATGGTTCATCATCTCCTAAATAAACATTCCCAAAATTACTCTAGACATAATTTCTAAATTAACCCTTATTAGGGATAACATGGAAAGAAGATCCTGAATCTAAAAGCCAAGATTCTATTTTATCTTCCAAGGAGAGAATAAGGGCATCTTTCATTACCTCAATTGCCACATTTTCCTCTTTACCTTTATATGGTATGTTCTCTCTTTTTTTCCTTGAACCAATAATCCTTTTTTGCATGTCCCTTCTTTGCACAATTATAACAAGTTATTCCTCTACCTCTAGATTTGGATCTGCCCATCTTTTAATTTGATCTCCCATTATTATCACTCTTGGATCTCTCCTTTTACCTTCCCCTAATTTTTACATTCCAAAAATTTCCAGATGATGTCTCTCCTATACTTTTCTTACATATTTCTTCATTTAGGATTATACTAACCACATCATCAAACTTATAAATATTATTAGTAGATGATGTATTACTAACAACCATTTCCAAGTTATCCCAACTATCTAGCAAAGAGCATATGAATAAAAGTGATTTCACTTCATCATCAAACAAAATATTAACCAATTTTAATTAATTTACAATGGAATGGAAATCATTCAAGTGGCTTAATACAGATCCACCTTCTTGCATTTTTGAATTAAATAATTTCTTCATCAAATGAACTTTATTTTAAGCACTTGGTTTTTCATATAAATTAGCTAAAGATTTTATCAACTCTATTGTTGTTACTACTTAATATTCAAAGCTACAAATGCTGTCAAGCTCAATCTTATAGATCCCAGAGCCTTTCTATTAAGAATCTTCCATTCTTCATCAGTCATTTTTGTAGGCTTCAAATTCACATCCAACAGTAAATATAAATATTTATAATACATATAATCTTCCACCTGTATCCTCCATAATTGATAATTACGGCCATCACATTTCTCCACTTTGTATTTGCTATCTTTTTCCATTGTTGTGCTTCCAATCAATAAGAAATCCCTTTGCGAGTAAATCTGTCAACACACAAAACCCTCAAACAAAGATCTGATACCAGCTATTGGGGTTAGATCACACACCAATGTTGTACAAATCTATATTCAATTGAAGCATGCAATAAATGAACATGGAAATTAAACTAGAAGAAAAATAAACATGAGAATGAGCAACACAAGATATAACGTGGTTCACCTAGTGTGGGCTATGTCCACCAAGAAACAACCAATCTATTATTACTTCTTCAAAGAGGAAATACAATGAAGATTTACAATCTTCCACACCTCTCATGAATGTATTGTAATTTTTCCTCACAAGATTCTCTGATCTTTCTCCAAGAAAACCTTCTTACAATAATATTTATTCTCTCTCACTTCTAACCCCTAGTTTTTTAGCTTATAAGAATATAAAAACTTTAGGGAAACTTAGCTATGCATTTAAAACCCTTTGATCAACTTTATAACAAAGGTTCATATTTAATCCACATCTAAAATAAAAACATGAATGCACAGATAACCAATGCCAATTCCTCTAGGCCACCGACGCTGGTTACCCAGCCGATGTCAATTGTTATTGAAACTAGAAACCCTACAATGTACACCATTTGTGAAGCTATTTAGCTCCACAACTTAACATATTTTGTGTGTAAATGATTTTTTAGGTATTAATATCAAATCTGTGTATTAGTGTTTTAATTTCATTACTTGCATAAGGGCTTGCATGAAATATCCTGAAATGAAACAATGTTTTCAAGGAATGTGCTTGTGATTTATTTTACTGGAGTAATACAAGTTACTTCTGAGGTCTATGGTGGTGAGAATCGAGATAACCTATAGCATTGATCTTATGTTGATATTTCTATATGAAT
The DNA here is from genome assembly GCA_019776745.2 of Taxus chinensis. Taxonomy (NCBI): domain Eukaryota; kingdom Viridiplantae; phylum Streptophyta; class Pinopsida; order Cupressales; family Taxaceae; genus Taxus; species Taxus chinensis. Next base: position 612,363,303 of record CM034146.1, on the reverse strand, counting down.
CTTCTAATTTAGTTACATAGCTGTAACTGCTATTCTACCTTGAGAGCACTGTGATATCTGGTAATACAAGTTTATTCGATTTGGGTTGAAAAGGGTTTTTGAGAAATGCACCATATTGTTATCATTCAATTATGATTTATTTATGTGGGTTTTAATGGAATCTTTAGAAATTTATAGTGAATGGAATGATTGTTTCTTGTGTTATTTGCAATTGATGAAAGCATGATTAGTTGTTGTTTTCTTAAGGAAGATGTTGGTGATACCCAGTAACCCTAGAAGTATCAGCTATTAACCTTCTCAAATATTTTGGTACATTATGGATATGTCTGAGGCTTGTATAAATTTTATTAAAGTAAAACCTAGAAATATATGGGTATCATGGTGTTGGCAAGAAAATTTTTCGGGTAGATGAACTTGTGGATTTCTTTCCAATGCTCTGGGAATCTAAGTCCCTCTACTTAACCGGTGCAGCTGCCGTATGTGCATGCATGAGAAAGTGTGGATTTCTATGGTGGTCTTTTGACCGGGGATCTAACAGGGGTACTCCACTGACCCTACCCCAAATCTATCAATATCTTGCTAGGGAAATTTTTGTCTTTAGAGCAGGAAAGGGGAGTGAGAAAAGAGGTAGGAGAACTAATGGTTGTAGGTAGAAAATTAGATTCTTGCACACACACTAGTTAGAAACTTCAACACATGCATTTATCGAAAGAAATAACTTGTGCGAATAGCAACAAGACCAAATATAATTCACCGATCACTAAGTATCAAGAAACCCCTTAGTCAAAGAAATATTGAAACTCCTTCTTCTTGTATTGATTGCTCAAATCAAAGTTTTACATAATGTGGGAATGGAAGAAATTTGAGAGGGGAAGAGAGTAGAAGAAAAATGGCTATCTCCTTTTCTTTCTCTAGGTAAAATGCACTGTTGAGTCTACAAGATCAATTACCAAACCTTTGAAATGGGAATGGCCTTACAATTTATAGAATAGAATATGACTCTTCATCTTCCACATGACCTTTCGAATACCTTAATATGACTTAAGACTGTTCATATTCCACTTTAAATATTTAAGTCCCTTTTATAATAGCAAGGCGACTTAATTTACATTATGTTTCTAAAGTCACTTTTAAGTGACTTAAAGGTATATCAAAAAGTGCAAATCCCAACGAATAATTAGAAAATTTGAAAGTGAGAGAAAGTTGGGGGGAAGAGAAGAGAGAAAGAGAGAGAGAAGAAGAAGAGGATATGTCTCCCGATGAAGTCTATTGATCCTCGTTGATGGAAAGCTCCAAATGCAACGAAGTTCTAAATGTCCCATTGTGCCAAAACTACCCTTTGAGTGTGACTTACTATTTTTAGTGAATGGTCATTTCCACTATTTTATACTCTAGATAATCATTCTAGTCTTTTGGAGATCTTCAGTGCACACTGCTCTTTCCATAGCCACTTTTGATGAAGACTTGCCAAAAAAAGCAAGCATGTATAGGGAAACTTACTATTTTTAGAAAGTGTGTTTCCAGTTCTTGATTTGTGATGGAACATACATTTTTGGACTCTTCTTGTCGTTACGATCACACCCTCCGAATTTCACATAGTTTTTCCTAGTAGAATGCATGGAAATAAATTTTTAAATTTTGACCTGGCAGTGGCTTTGGGCACGGAGCTGTCATGGCGGCCATTAATGGAGCTAGAAATTTGATGGTCTGATTTTTGTCTCCATTTTCAATGGAAAAAACTCCATTGTGATAGTTTTTTCATTTGGAACTCATGTGCAAGTTTTTAGCTCGTTTCCATTGCTGGAATGATGGGAAATTCGACGAATGTGAGCCGGTGCACAAAGTGAGGGTTTTGTTGGAGAAAATGATTCTGGGAACCATTTTACCTCTTGTTTATTGGATCTTGATCACCTTGAAAAATGAGGAATTCTAAAAAATATGAAATCTTGATCCGACTTGTATCTTGCAAGATATGAGGATTTTTCGATCGGGTGACTTCACGATTATCTGGCAAAAATCTCCATTTTTTCTCTTCGTTATTCATCATTTCACTCCAATTTTCTATGAAGCGTGAATATTTTTGTGCATTCATAGTTTTAATAGTTTATGTGGCCATGGTGGAGCTGGTTCGTAGCAACAATGGTGGACCGGGTGTCTGAACAATCATGCATGGAGCCATGACAAGGTGAGGAGTTGTGAAGGAGAAATAAGAGGAAGAAAATGGCTAAATGCTAGATTTAAACTTTCAAAACATGCACATGGAGGGTATGGGTGAAATTTTATGTCCCTAATTTCCCTGACCTAACAGACGTGAGGGACATCAATTTCCATGGTGATCGAGGCGATGCCATGTGTCCTCGATCCGACGACAGGGGATTTGCTTGAAAAATGCACCTAGGGGATGACACTCGGTCACGTGGGTGTCCAAATGACTCCTCATAGGGGATGGGAAAATTTTTCCATGTATGATGTCCCCCACCTCAGGTACATAAGAGAAATCAGTTTCCACGGTGGTCCTAGAGGTGACACGTGGCGCCCGATCCAACGACAGGGAATGGATCCTCCAAAACTGCACCTAGGGGCTAAAAATCAGTCACGTGGGTGTCCAAATGACTCCCCATAGGGGATGGAAACATTTTTCAAGGTATGATGTCCACCAATTCAGGTGAATAAGAGATAAAATTCCACGATGGTCCTAGAGGTGACATGTGGTGTCCGATCCAATGGCAGGGAATGCATGCTCAAAATAAGCACCTGGGGGCTAAAACTGTCAAGTCTGGAGGTTATATGAGGGTCCAAGAGGTCACATGTGGGCTGGGATCATTTTATAAGGGTTGATGTACCTGACCTTAGGGACATTGGGGACATTAAATCCCACCAGGCTCCTGGTGCTGACACGTGTCCTCTCTAAAAAATGACTAAGTCCTGAATTGCCTTTGAGAGGGTAACTTGGAATGAAGATAACTTGAGATCCAGGTGGAATTTCATGGTAAAATTTTATATTATCCTGACTGGAAATGGAATTTTTAATCCAATTTTTGTGGTATAATGTCCTGATTCTTCCATATGATCCCTAAAAAATCAGAGTTTTTATCTAGGACTCCATTTATGCCTAAGAAAAACTACCTGCCAATCATATGCGCCAAGGTGTTGTGAAAAATATTATTTCACCATAACTTAGGTATTAGAATCCTATTTCTAATGATGTTTTGTTTTACTTCTAACTCCATCCGGAACTCCCAGAATCTTCTTCTAAAACCCAACAACTGTTTTAGACCTGTGAACTGCCTAGGCTTATGATCCATGTTTTCACTCAGAATGCTCCAAGTATTTCAAAACTTCCCAAAGCCTTCCAAAATAATTTACATGATGTTCTAATGTATTTAATTCATTTCCATGTTTAATTTGGCCCTTCTTTTCCACTCTAGGGGGTTGAATTCAGTTATGGGAAGGCCATTGATAGCCCTTCCCAATACTGCTAGAAGATAACATCTTTTCAAAACTCCCTAAAATCACCTAGGGGGAATGAATAGACTTTCCTAAATCATATAGGAGACCAATTTGACATCAAATATAGGGTGAGAAGACTAACGAATTTGGCTTGGGGTTCCTGTGAATGATAAAACATGAAAATTTCTACATCTGGGTATAGTTGTCATGCTCGAAAATCATCAATTTCCCCGTCACACATTTTCACGACAACACATGGGTATACTTATATGTGCCTACATTGAATCCTTAAATTTTATCCATAGAACCCTGTGTTTTTCATCTGTGAAAGTTATTTGTTGTCATTCAATCGGTTAAGGTCAACTCCCATATATTATGGGTACTTTGCGAGTCTTGATAGTTGGCCTTCTCTTTATTGGAGGTGGGTTTCAAACCAGTTATTATTTGATGTCTATATGGATGTGTTGGTGATTCTGTGAGACCTTTTTGTTCAACCCTAAAACTCTGATCAATGTAAATTGTTTGCAAAAGAATATTTCATTGTTTATTAGTTGGGTTTTTGATCTACAACGATACCTTGTATTGTTATTTTTTGTTAGTCATCGTTAAGAGAATGAGTCACTAGTGGAATAAGATTTGAATTTTTTGGTGAGGTAAATATTACTCTAGGCTATTCAAGTTGTTATGAGATAACTTGGAATAATGGGTTGATTTTTAGTGACGTGTAGCCACACATGTAAGTCTATGCATCAAATATCTCTTGTTCTCTTTTGATTGGACTCTTGAAGCATTAAAATTGACTGTTATAATGTATTCTTCTTATTAGATAATTATTATGGGCCTTAAGGGTAATCTCTGATAGATCTGATATGTTTTCTTTGGGTAGATAATTTCTGTGGGTATGACATTTTCACATGTTTTAAGGTGATTAAGGTTTACTTCATTATTTCAAAACATTATTCAACCATTGCTTAGAGCCATGGGCATACTATTACTAAATAGACCATGATATGATAGTCAAATATTTTTGACTGGTCTCCTCTAGAGTATGTGGAATCATGCAATAGATTCCAATTGAATTTAATACTTTCCTATGATAAGAGATTGTGTAGTAATAATATGTGTGTAATTAGTTCTAATTATGACATGAAATACTTAAGGGTTTCCCTAAATGGTATGCATACTCTATGTTTGGGTGTACTCACTACTACCATAAACGCTTGTCTTTAACTCAAAGATTAATGATTGTTGATACTTCTATTTCATAGTGTGATTAATTACTGCTAATACTTGTATATAATTCAATGATTAAACACCATTTGATATATTAATTTAATCGAGATATTATACACTGTTTGATACTTGTATAAGTATATTGGGATTTTAAACTACGATTATAAATCTTATACTTATGATTTTAAGTAGATAGGTAATGTTTGATGTTATCTGAAACATATTATGTCACTTATAATTCTATTCTTGAGTAAGTAGATTTGGAAGAAGTGATCAGTAATATGAATGCAAAGTAATTATCCTTGAAAGTTTTGAATGTGATTTGTGTCCATGTAGGTCATTTTATTTGATTAAAAATGCAAAATTTCATTTATGAAAATACTCAAAGGCATAAAATATTAAGTGGGAAATAGGTCTTATCATGCTAGTTCAATTGAAATGATCGTTGCTCACATTTTGTAGATGGAGTACTATATGTCTGTAAGTCAATTGATGTGAAAGAGATTATTGTTCAATTTGGTTGATTAATGTTGTAATGAATTGATTATCAAATTTATAATTACGAAAAATATCGATGTTCTATTTAATTAATGAAGAGTCTAAATTTAGCCTTCTCTGTTTTATAATTGTTCGAAAAAGAAATGTATAAAATGTATTCTTGGTTTAATTGACTATTGATTTACATCAGAAAAGTAGATTGAAAGGTTCCTTATCTTAAATGATGATATGGATAGAAAATTATAAAGTTTAATATTATTACTATTAAGAAAAAAAATATAATGTAAATCTCAAATGTAAGCATTGTTATTGGCTCTAATGGACTATAAATATACTTTTGGTTTAGCAACTGAATACAATTCATACATGAAATGATATATGCGTATTTAAAAGTACATATGTTTGAGTTATATGTAATATTGTTTGCTTTTTAATGATTGGATTTAGTCCCATTAAATATTATTCTAGACCTAATATTTACTTGTGCAAATGGATTAGTATGATCTAAGGAATTAATACAATAGGTTGATTTAAATATACAACTTGTAAACATAACGATCATGTTAGAATGAATCTAAACATGTTTTGATATGTGTGAACCCTTCGTTTAGATCCATAGGTAGAAATTCTATCATAATCAAAGCATCATTGAAACTTGGGTATTGTCATGTCATAACTTAATTAAATTACCTTGACTTCATAAGATATGAAATTCCCATTTAGCAAAACTTGGTGAGCCGATTTGACATGGCCACTGCCACATAGTATCCATTTAATGACTAATGTCATTATTTGTCTACTAAAGAGTAGTTGTTATGCCGAGTTATCTTGTCAAGCTCCTCTAAATGCGATGGTCACAATTCTCTAAGATGCAAGTAACACCCTAGGTACGAATGCAGATTATATTACATTATTAAGTACCCAATGTCATCTTATAATGACTATGGGAGAGGAAAAAAACTATTAATGATGTAAATCTTTATGGAGATGTTCAATCTCCCTTAGTCATCCTAAGTTGACATTGTGGCACTTACCCATGTAGGCTAATCTGAATTGGTACCTTACACATAACTTGTAAATGATTAATACTTAAATATTTAGTCCTAATCTAGATAAAAAATTTCAAGTATTAGGTTGAAATATGAATTCTAAATGACGATTATGCCGTCATGGAAATAAGCATGGAAAACATGACTTAAAACCTTGGCCAAGGTAACAAAAACCATTGATCCCTCTATCCTGATTTCACCTAGACCTAAAGATGTAGGATATCGGATGGGTAATTAGTAACAGATGCCTAGATATATATTTTAGAGTGTAACACTTATATGTCCTTGAAATAAAAAGGAAACCATAGTATACACAGTATACATATTTTAATGAAATGGATATGAGGGATCAGTTTTAGTCTGACTCATACATTTACATAAGGTTAGTTGTTATAGGATGGAATGACTAAGACAATGTTGGTTCTAAATTAAGTTAATTTACACCTGTTGGTACGAAAATATGTCGCTTGGGCAGATCTATGGATAAATGAGCCAACAGTGTGCAGCGCATAGCCCCTCTTTGAGTCAACAAAGCGAAACTGGTTTATTGCTATTCTACCAGCAGGAATCTATGCAAATATCACAGATTCTACCTTCGGGGGTTTGGGATCTCATCCCAGTAAGTTTACTTCTAGCTGCGAAGAGAAAGGAATGAAAGAGAGGAAGAATAAGGAACAGGTCCGAAGGGAGAAAAGAAATGAATTCCAAAGCAGAAAGGTCAGGAGATTTATGTTTTCGGGTTGGTAGTAAACAGAGCCAAACCTACTTGCATAAATAAACAAAGCAATACTGATGATAAATAAATGACAATAAAATAGAAGCAGATCCAACAGAATAAACACACAGATCTAACATAAGAAAGATCTAATGTATATAACACAGGTATTCAACACAAAGTCTAAATATTGTATTACTAATTTGTTCTGTTACAAAAAGCTCAAAGTCTTTTCTCCTTACTCCTATTTCTCATCTGAAAAATATTCATCCATCCCTCAACACAACAAGTGTTGGGGTATTTATAGAAGAAGAGGAGAAAAGAAGGCAAAAAGGAGCCAACAACTATTTACAAAGATATTTACAAAATATCAAAAAGTCATGTTGAATTTTTACAACTTGATGGATGACATCATCCCATGATGCAACATGGATGATGTCATCATTTACATCAACATACTTCAGACATTCCAACAAGAAAGTCGAAGAAGAGAGAGAAGAAGAAGAAGAAGAAGAAGGAGCAGCTACTCGTCGTCATCATCCTGCGGCCGAAAGGGAGTAGCCTGCTTTTGATGCTGCTCAGGTGATGAGATATGGAACTGAGCGCGGTATTCCAAAAACTTGTTAATCATTGGCCCAAATTGATCCTGAGAAGGATCCTTGTGCAGTTTGCTGATTGCCTCACAAGTCTCCCGCTCATCTATGAGCTTCTCTAGGAGTTTGGAATAATATTTTTCCACCTCAATGAGGAACCCGATGAAGTCCCTACAGGCTAGCAGGTTGTTGATAGATTCAGTGTCAAATGTGACCTCTGGCCCTGTTCCTTGAGAAGCGATCTCCTTGAAGATCCGGATGGTTTCATCAGCTGACCTTAAGATAAAGGAAGGAGTGAGCAACCCTGGAGACATGTTGAGAACAATTCACTCCATTTGGTGCATTGCATCCAGGGCTGCTTCCTTTACCTTGTCGATTTTTTCTAGAATAAATTCAAGCTGATCCACCCGGTAGTCCACAGTGGACATGGTTTTGTTGAGGGCCCTTGGATGGCCGAAGACACTGAACTTGACCAGATCTTCGACTAAACATTCAAACATCTGTTGAAAGGTCTCGTGTTGGAGTCTAGCATGATCTAGCTCTTCTGATGGGCCCCGCTAATGCTTGGAGCTCTTTGTTCACCTTTCCGATGCTCAGATACAAATTGACAAACTCGGCGATCACTCTTTCACTGTCCTTGAGGATCTGGCTCCTCCAAGCAGAAACGGCCATACCTTGCTCACCAATCTTTGCATATTCATTGATTTTCTCCTGGCTAAGAAGCTCAGAAGTCTTGGCGGCAGTTGTGGGAGGCACACTACCCATCTTCTGTAAGGCTTGGAGCAGATATTTGTTTTGCTCTTTTAGTATCCTTTTCTCTTCTTTTGTTTCTTGAAGCTTTTGACAAAGGGCGTCGACCGCGGAAAGAGCTTCCCCCTGGAGACTTTCAGAAGATGTCCCCATTGTGACTTGGGTCACAGTAAAATCTGTCGGAGACAGATCCTTTTTCTCTTTGAGGGGATCGGGGTATGTAATTTCCATGATTCTCTCACCTGCAGCACTTTTAGAGAAGCGTGCAACAGGCTTTAGCTTCTTCGCCCCTTTCGTTGGGATCACAGAAAAGTCCATCGGAGTGATGGGAACTTTCGTCTTTTTCTAGCTCAGCTGCTGAGAGATCTAGGCTGGTCCTATGGAAGAAGGACCAGAAACAGAGGAGGGGACAACTGTAGTAGAAGAGGGGAAAAACGTGGAGACACGCGGAGGCGGCATTGAGAGAATAGCCGAAGAAGTGTCCACGGGAGGAAGGGAAACTGTAGCTGCGGAAGACATAGGAAGGGAAGGGAGCTCGGAGATGAGGGAAGAAATGGAGGAGGAAAGATCAGTGAGGGAAGAGAAGATAGATGAAGAAACAGGGGAAAGATTAGAAGAAGGGGCGGAGGACACGACCAAAGGGATGGTCGCTTGAGTCACTCGAGGAGGGGAAGGAAGAGAAGAAGAAGGGATAGAAGGGACCTCTATTGTGGTAGCAATGCCGACATCCTGAGTGGATGGGCCAATTGGACTATCCCCCGCTGCTTCTTTCTCTGGCGAATCCAGAGTTATTACCTGTTCTGGTGCTGTGGAAGGAGGACTTTCAAGGGCATCTTCCTGAATGGTGCTGGATTCAACTTCTACACCTTTGCCTTTAAGCTGCTTCTTGGATCATGGAGGCGCGTTGCCCAATGGGGAGGTTGTGAAATCTACCCCGAGGTAGATTAGGCCGTTCATCCGGCACCAGTGCTCTGTCCTCCGCAAAGTATCCTTGACCTTCTCCTCAATTGTCTGAGGAGCTTTAGTTCTATCAATGGCCGGAAAGGGCCAATCGTCTCCATCTGTATCGGTATATACCTTGTCAAATTCATCTTCTGTTATTTGGTAGCCTTTGGGGACAATGGCTACCCCATACTAGATAATTTCTGCCAAGGCTAGGCGAGAATGATCCTTTCTTCTGAGCTCTACCTCATGGAGGACGTCAATATAAATATCCTCGATCTGAGGAACATGGATTGGATCAAGCTTTGCTCTTGGTAGGCAGCTCCTTGGGTCGAAGGTAGGCTTGGCTGGGAAATCATGCTTCAAATTGAGTAACTCCAGCTCTGCGAACATTTCCTTTGCCTTGTGGTGGGTAGACCATGTATATCGGCCCACTGTGAGGGGGAAAGGAGTTCCACCCTTCTTTCTTTTCAGGCACTTTTCGTGATATGTGATTAGCTACCTTGACAACTCCAGCAAAATCAGCTTAGGCCCGGCATACCTTGGTAGCCTGGTTGTCTCTCCCAAAAATTTGGTAGCCCTCAGATAGGTGAATGTAGGAAATTGGGTGAACAGGGCTCCCCATTTCTCCGTGGCTGCCACTATGTTTTTGGTCGTACGACCATGAGTCAGATTTGGCCTCAATAGGCAGATGATGTGATAAAAGAATGCATCGTTGATTTTGGTGAATTGGGTGATGCTATTCTCCAGCTTCAGTTCTGGATAATACTCATATATTTTGACCTGAGGCCAAACTCCACTTCGTGCTAGGCCCGGATAATCCCTCTCTGATGCTGCAGTGTGGACCACGTAGGAGTTCATATGGAATACTCCCGTTGTGCTGAATTATTGTAGTTGCTCAGAAATGGTGCTGCTTATAATTTCCCCCCAGCAAAAGTGTTGCTCAGGAACATTCTTATTCATTGTTTCCAAGTAGCGTAGCATCCATTTATGGAAGTAATGGGTGTTAGAGAGCCTGAAGACCCTGCTCAGGAAGGTAATGGTATCGCTGAGCTCTTCTGAGAAGTCACTGCGGTGGATGATTTGGGGCCACCGGGTTACCACCTTCTTGTTCTTCAAGTAGACTTCGTTCATTAGTTGCATGCATTGGTCTTCATTATCTTCCCAGGCCTTGATACACTTTGCTTGGCTGACGGCCACGAAGTGCCGGTGGTGAGGGATGCCAAGTATCATCTCAAAATGACGGGCAGTGAGGTTAATGACTACCTCGCCCTTACTGTTTTCGACAAACCTGGTGTCTTTGTTGTAAGACTGAGCAACCACCATCATAAATTCATTGTTGACTGTGCTGACGAGGATTCCTCCGGCGAAGTGTAGGGCACTGCCTATCAATTTGTCCATCCATGGACTCCTTGTAACTTTCTGAGTTCTAGCCCAGAATTCCTCCATGTCGACATGCCCCAATTCTGAGTCTCTGACATCTATGCTGCATTCGGCCTGTGACTCAGGCATTTTGACCCTTTGATATTTATACTTCATATCTTCCTTAGTAAGCTTAGCCTTCCCTTTTGATTTGGTGGGTCTCTTGCTGGATGTAGACATATGTTCTTCTAAGATTATCTGCTGATCTGCATGAAGAAGAAGCAAGAACCAATCCAAAAAAGTTGAATTAGCCATTTGATCTTCCATTGGAAGAAAGAGTTAGAGATTTTTAGGCTCAGGGCGTAGGAAAAATGCAGCTTATAGGGCTAAATAGGCAGGGCGCACGGGAAAGGGCTGTTGCAAAGATTAAACTGGCACCAAAGGCGCATGGCATATGCATACTGCAGAGTGCATTTTAGTAAGGGGCGCATGAGAAAATCATGTTGCATGGAGACAGGATGCGCTAAAGGCGCATGGACATTTCATGTTACATTGGGATTTGGTGCGCCCTTTGGCGCATGGGAAAAGCATGTAATAGGGACTTTTCGTGCACCAAAGGAAATATGGCGCAGCGCACGGAGGGTTTGCAAAACACGAATGTTACTGTAAGGAGAGATGCGCCTACACTTTTATGACTATACTTGGCATAGATAAGGCTTGTGTTGCATAGATGCTGGGCGCGCCAAGGGTGCATGGAAAGGTGATGCAGCACGGAAAGATGGTGCACCAAAGGGGCGCAAGTTTAGCTTGTGCAGCATGTGGAAGAGGTGCGGCTTGAGGGCGTATGAAAACTTGATGCAACAAACATGATGGGTGCGCCATTGGCACGGGTTCTAGTTATGCTACAGAGGGGACAGATGCGCCATGGGGGCGCAATTGTTTATGATGTTGCACGACGCGCTGGTGCGCCCAAGGAAAAAAAAACAGGGTTTGTTCTCCATGGTTTATCACTTCATTCTTTTTTAGTTTAAAATCTTCTTTGGGATATTCAATGGTTCAAGACAAAGGGGGTTCAGACCAAGTTTTCAAAATGACATCCTCTACCAGCAGATCTGGAAAGAGGGGGCGGGAGGCTAGCTCAACAAATGCATATCAACAAACCAACCAGCAAGCCAAAAACCAGAAAATAAAGCACATGGACGAGAAAAGAACCTCTTACCCAGATAAATAGTGAAAATCTTGAGCACGGGTCCACAACGTGTTGAAAACGATGAGGCAGAGGCTGACAGGCTCAGAAAAATCACGTGCACATCGAATATTGAAAATGACATTTGGGCACGCAAACCATATATATAGGTTAGCTGGACATTAATGCGCCATCCACCTTTTGAAAGGCTCATAAGAGTGGCTTTCGACAGGGAAAAGCGTGCGCCCTTTGGCGCATGAAAATATTTGACAGCAGGAAATTAAGCGCGCCTTTGGCGCACCAAACGCTATGTCGACACGAAGTTATGTGTGCCCTTTGGCGCACCAAAACATTGTGTTGCAATAAGATTATGTGCGCCCTCTGGCGCATCAAAAAGTGGCGCACCAAACGCTATGTCGACACATGCGCATGTGCCTTGGCGCACGCAGGGAAGGCTCGCCACACTTTGGCACACCAAAAGTTGTGTTAACACTGAAAATCACGCGCCAAAGGTTTTAAAGGGGGCACACCAAACATTGGTGTTACATAGAAATTTCATGCGCCCAGCCAAAAAAGGCTCAAAAAGACTAAGTTCGAAAAACCAGATTTCCCGAGAAGGGATTTTACAAAATTTCAAATGCAAGGGATCCCTAACGAGGGATCAGAACAAAATTTCAGTATAGTTATCGATAAAATTGCCCTTGTAAATTTTACGGGATAACAGCTGGCTCTTTCTAGGGACTATCCCTAACCAAACTCGGGGGTAGAGAATCCCAGTTCTCATGTGCCTATCCATTGGGTAACAGAGTCAAAAACAAGGGCGACCGGAGGGGGAGCAAAAGAAAACACACAACAAACCAAAAGCAAACACATGACGGAAGCAAACACACAACAAAAAGCAAACTGTACAAAGAAGAGAGCAAGCTCTACTTCCTGAAGATCTTCAGATGCTGCCCGCTATAAGGAAGCGGGAGTTTGGTTCCATCCAGATATGAGAGATAGAAACTATTCTCTCCGTTGAGCTACTTGATCTTGAACGACCCTCTCCACAGGGAATCAAACTTCCCATGCATGCCCTTTGGTTCTCTTCGCTTGTCCCACAAAAGGACGAGATCTCCCACTTGAAAATCTCTTTGCTTGGCCTTCTTATAAAAAAGCCTCTTAACTTGATTCTGATGTTCGGTGATCCTGTCAACCACCCTTACTCTCTTTTCTTCGAGTTCCGTCAGATACATGATTCTCTTTTTAAGAGAATTTTGAAAAGTTTCATCTTCAATGGCTCGTGCCAAGTGCAGAGCAGGAAGTTCCGTAGAAATGGGAAGCTCGGCATCAGTGCCATATAACACTTGAAAAGGTGACATGCCGAGAGATCTCTTGGGAGTAATACGATCAGCCCACAAAGCGTCGTACAAAGACTTGTGCCATATTCGCTGATTCTCATCTACTAACTTCCGTATGATGGTCACCAAGTTCTTGTTACTGGATTCCGCCTGACCATTTCCCTGAGGATAATAATCTGAGGCGTGAGCCAAAGTTATCCCATATTCATAGCAAAAACTAATAAATTCTCGTGAAGAGAAGTTAGAAGCATTATCAGCAATGATTTTGTTTGGAACACCGAACCTGACAATGATATTTTCTTTAATGAAATTGCAAACCACCTCAGAAGTGGCATGCTTGACAGGTATGGCTTCCACCCACTTGGTAAAGTAATCCGTTGCTGTAAGGACATAGCTATGTCTGGCACTCGATTGAGGATTGAGTGTGCCAATAAAATCAATTCCCCATTGCCTGAATGGTTCATTGATAATGACCAGCCTTAGGGGAAAGGCAGCCAACTTGGGCTTGCCGACGAATTGCTGGCAGGGTTCACACTTCGCCACCCAGGTGGTTGTATCTTGAAAGAGCGTCAGCCAATAGTACCTGGCTCGAATGATCTTGTGTGTAGTTACGGAGGAAGAGAAATGCCCTCCACAGGCTAAATTGTGAAAACTTTCCAGTAGTTTTACTTGCTGGGGTTTGTCAACACATCACAAAAAGATGCCATCTATCCCACGTTTATATAAACCGTCATCCCAGATGACATATTTATCCGCTCTGAGCTTTATAGTGCACTTCTCCTTTACAGTTAGGTGCATTGGGCATTCGCCATAGGTAAGGAAGAAAGCGATGTCAGAGTACCACTCATCACTAGTTGCAACAAATAGAACCAGAGGCAGAGAATCAGGGTCTTCCCGCCGGTCCTGTGTTTCATCGGTGTAGTCACCCCTTTCATCAGGGTTTTCTGAATCTTTGTTTTCAGCCATAAGCTGACACAGGCCCTTGCCTCTTACCAGCTTGGTAGGTTTAATATCCAGGTCATACTCCTGGACCTTTGCGATCCAATTTCCTCGCAAGCTTCCTAACTCCTGCTGAGTTAGAATTGATTTCACCGCCATGTCAGGGACCAACACCACCGTATGCGAGTTTAGAATGTAATACCTGAAATTCTTCACTGCTTTGACAACGGCAAAGGCATGCTTTTCCAGTTGAGTCATTTTTAGTTCGTGAGGCTTGAGGGGAGAACTCATGAACGCGATTGGGGATTCAACATCCTCTAAGTTCTTTTACATTAAGATTGCGGACACAGTATGCTCAAATGTGTAACTATACATGATGAAGTCCTTGGAGAAATCTGGACATACCAGGACTGGTGCATGAGCAACAGAAGCTTTTATTTCTTCAAATGACCTTTTCCCCTCTTCACTCCATCTGAAAGTTGGTGACCCCTTCATCATGTTCAATATGTGACGGGTCTTCTCGGCAAAGTCAGGAACAAAACGCCTGAGAAAGTTCACCTTTCCAAAGAAAGAACGAACACCAGTCTTGCTTGTAGGCAGAGTAAGGCTTTGAATAGCCTTAACTCTTTTGGCATCTATCTTTGTTCCTTCTTTACTAACCACATGGCCTAGCAACTTCCCTTCCGTGACTCCAAAAACAGACTTTTTTGGGTTTAGGGAAATCCCATGTTCTCGGCACCTGGCCAACACTTGCTCCAAATGATCACAATGATCATTTCGCTGTTTAGAGAACACGGTTAAGTCATCTAAATAAACCACAATGACTTTCCCCATCATACCTTTGAACGCGAAGTCCATGGCCCGCTGAAAAGTGGCACCAGCATTAGTTAGGCCAAAAGGCATCCTGCTGTAGGCAAATGTACCCCAGGGAGTAGTGAATGCTGTTTTAAACTGATCTTCAGGTGAAACTTCAATCTGATTGTAACCTGAAAAACCGTCAAGCATGGACAACATCTCTGATCCAGTTACTACCTGCAGAACCTGATCCATTATCGGAAGAGGGTAGTTGTCCTTCAGCGAAGCTTGATTCAAATTTCGAAAGTCTACGCATATGCGTATCTCGCTGTTTTTCTTACGTACTGGCACAATATTTTCTACCCAAGTACTGTGATGGATAGGGAAGATGATTCTTGCGTCCAGCATCTTCTGAATTTCAGCCTGGATGGTACCCGAAATCTTGGGATTATAGTGCCTCTGCTTCTGGCGGAAGGCTTTGACATCGTATTTCAACGGAATGTCATGCTGAACGTCCTTTGGCTTGAAGGACTTTAGATCGGCGTAGGACCATGCCAATACGTCCATATATTTTTTCAGCAACTTGACAAATTTTCACTTCTCTTCAGGCGTGCAACATTTGCCAATGTTCACGAATTGCGGGTGTTCTATCGAACCTATATTGACCGGTTCGGTTTCTGGGGACGAGCTAGGGTCGTCCCGCTTCTTCTTTTTTACAAAACGGTCATGCCTGTCGAACAGGCGTTCCAGAGAAACCAGGCCCTTTGGAATTTTATTTCCCTTGAGCTGACATATGCCATCGTTACCTTCAGATTCATTGCCTTGATTGGTAACTGATTCACGGCAAGTGGAAGTAGACCCTTCAAAGTGCAATTCTTTAAAATTTTCCACCTTCTCTAGAAAGGCAATGAGTTGATTATCATCATTGAACACCTGCCAATGCTGAGAATTGTCCGGCATGCTCGGGCGGAAAACCACCTCAATGGTGTACTTGTTCATTTTTAAACCTGGGTGTGGGAGCATGAGAGATGCTGAAACAGCCAATGAATCAGCCATGTCATTTTGGGCTCTTGGAATAGATTCAATTGAAAAGGCATCAAACTCTTCAATGATGTCCCATACAGCATTACAGTAATGTCTGAGCCTTTCATTCTTCACTTGGTAAATCCTTTTGACCTGATTTACACCCAGCTCAGCATCACCTTGCACTTTTAGATTTTTAATTCCTCTTTCTTTTGCGGCTTGCATACTGAGTAAGAGAGATTCATACTCAGCAGTATTGTTAGTGTTGAAAAACTGCAATTTGAAAGAGAGAGGAATGACTTCTTCCTCAGGAGATATCAGCACGGCCCCAGCGCCACATCCACTAGTTGCACAGCTCCCATCGAATTGCAATGTCCAGATTTTATTAAGATCTCCTTCTTGAATGAGGACACTCGTTTTATCCGTCTCGGTAGATAAGAAGTAGTTCCCCATCCCTGATGATTCAAAAAGGATTTGAGCTTTGGGGTCTTCAGAGCTAGTGACCAAGTACTTCTTTTGGGATTCCGGCTCCAAAGTTTGCATTACGCCTTTGACTGGAATTCTAGCTTTAGACCAGTCCATATGAATTTCTCCACCAACTTCGCTGCAAAAACTTCTTCCCAGCAAAATTCCATAGGCTACCGGAATGTCAGCAACGAGAACTGTCATTTTTACTCTTTTATCTGGGAAAGCCGCAAATGCAAATTGCGCGTCTTTGATTTGGCCAACCAACGGAACTTGCTTAGTTTCCAAGGAATAACACCTACCGAAAGGCTTGGTAAGAGTGAGGCCCAAAGCATGGGCGACTTTTGCTGGCATGATGTTATCAGAAGCCCTGGAATCAATTATGCAGTTACTCAGCTTGTGTCCATTGATCAACAGAGAGAGATAGAAAGGCTCTATCTTGCCTAACGCAGATGTTGAAGCTAACATTTATATGAGATTCAGGGGGAGTGGAAAGGATTCCTTTTGGGGAAACCCGATTAGATATAACAGCTTGATTTTGGATATACTTAGTCAATCTTACAAGCTGTTCAGGGTTTGACTGAACGTACTCAGTGTCAGACATTTGGATCTTGGTCTTTTTTGCATGATCTATAATATCAAACATGGCCAAGGGTTGCGTTGGTAAAGGAGTGAGTCCCTCACCTCGCGATGATGGGATAGGATTGGTGGTCTTAGTAGGAATGTGAGAGGATTGATTTGGAGGAGAGATAGGGGGAAAATATTTCCTTGTCAAAGATTTGCCAGGGAGTTGAGCAGGAAGAGGATTACCTCTTTTAGCAATGATCGGAGGCGCGTTTGACACGGCCTTCTCCTGCTGGACATGGGCAGAAACTTCCGCTTCTTTTCCTTGCGAGTGAGTAAAAATAGCATATGACTGTCCGCTTGCATATCCCTGGGTACCCTCTTCTTCATCAGATTCTTCCTCATCAAATTCCATATACCCGATAGTAGAGTCGCCAGTCGGTTCACCGACATCTTGATCATCTTCGCCTTGAGACGAAGGTTCTTCATAATACTGCTCTTCTTCTTCAATTTCAGCCAGAGCGTTGACCGGAGGGGCCTCAAGTGCCAACCGCGGAGCAGCTGTAGGTAAGCGCGGTCTTTGTGAAACATTGTTAGGAACGAAATTCCTCCGCGGAATATCCCGGTATGAGGAACTGGGAGAGGCCTAGGCCAACTGTTTCTTCAATGCGAGCAAGTCATTCACCATCTTTTGAAAGGCTGGATCAGACGAAGTAATGGGCGCAGGGCCCGAAGATTTAGGCTTGGCTGATTCCTTTTTTAATTCACCGGATATTATCAGATTATCCTCTATGCGAATGGCAGCGGCTTGGGTGAGAACCAAGGTGGCAACTCGTTCCTAAAGGAGCAAGAAACTAACTTTCGAGCTCATAGCGTTTACGAAGAAACACTTTTGATTTTCCGGTGTCGGAAGCATGGCAACAGGAACGCGGTTGATTAGCGCATTGAACCGGGTGATAAAATCGTGCATGGTCTCATTGGCCTCTTTCTTCAGGTGAGTGATTCGTGATAATAATGCAAATGCATCCTCTGAAGGCTTGTATCTGTCTTTGAAAGCATCCCGTAAGGTGGCCCAATTGGTGATAGATCCGGCCGGAAAATGCTGAAACCATTCAGCTGCAAGCCCTTGTAGGGTTTCCAGAAAAAGGTGAACCGACACATCTTCGTGGGTCACATCCAAAATACTGCACGACATGATGAATGCAGATATGTGGGAATCCATGCATTGATTTTCGCTCCCGTCGAATTTGGGAAAATTCTTTCGATTTCCGTGAGGGAGAGCATGAATTGGATGTGGTAAAGCTAAAGGACCCATCACGTTTCCCCTCGGTACCCGCCATCTGAAAATCCGGAAAGAGAACATGAGCTGGAAGTGTGGTTCCGCTGAGTAGCAAGGCACTACAAAGGGATGTAGATACCCCCTGAAAAAGACTTTTTCTCCGTGAAGGTGAGACACTCCTGGATAACCGGCTAGCTGAGCTTAGCACTGAAAAACGTGCCGGTGTCACACTGAAATTATGCCTTTGAAGTAGATCGAAAGTAGGATCAGCTTCTCCACGGGCTCGCCTGCTGCGCGTAAAAGGTTCACTCGTCAGTGTTCCTTCCAGATCTGCAATGTTATGGCACAAATTCAAACTTTCTTTTTAGTTGTACTTGCTGATTTTCTGGTTTTTCTGACAAAAACCAGCAGCAAATACTTTTCTAAATATTTAAAACTATCCTCTTCAGAAAACCGATTGCGGTTAAATTACAACGAGGATAAGATGGCGGGGAAGATTAGTAAGCTGATTTTAAGATTTGATTTTAACCTTTTTTTTAGAGGGTTTCAAACCTTTTGCAAACAGTCAAAAACTCAGATCTACGGTAAAATACTGATTTTTTCAAAAACACAGCGAACTAAAGATCTTTAACTGGACCAGATCTATGACTCTCAGAAGAAATTTTTTCAATTTGAGCACTTTTGCAAATTTTTGGATTTTTAACAAAAAGTTCAGATTTGCAAACAGGCAGCAATCTTCTGATTTTTCTGATTTTTTATCTTACTACCATCATAGATCTGACAGATCTATTCGATCCCCAGCGGAGTCGCCAAAAACTGTTGGTATGAAAATCTGTCGCTTGGGCAGATCTATGGACAAACGAGCCAACAGTGTGCAGGGCATAGCCCCTCTTTGAGTCAACAAAGCGAAACTGGTTTATTGCTATTCTACCAGCAGGAATCTATGCAAATCTCACAGATTCTGCCTTCGGGGGTTTGGGATCTCATCCCAGTAGGTTTACTTCTGGCTGCGAAGAGAAAGGAATGAAAGAGAGGAAGAATAAGGAACAGGTCCGAAGGGAGAAAAGAAATGAATTCCAAAGCAGAAAGGTCAGGAGATTTATGTTTTCGGGTTGGTAGTAAACAGAGCCAAACCTACTTGCATAAATAAACAAAGCAATACTGATGATAAATAAATGACAATAAAATAGAAGCAGATCCAACAGAATAAACACACAGATCTAACATAAGAAAGATCTAATGTATATAACACAGGTATTCAGCACAAAGTCTAAATATTGTATTACTAATTTGTTCTGTTACAAAAAGCTCAAAGTCTTTTCTCCTTACTCCTATTTCTCATCTGAAAAATATTCATCCATCCCTCAACACAACAAGTGTTGGGGTATTTATAGAAGAAGAGGAGAAACGAAGGCAAAAAGGAGCCAACAACTATTTACAAAGATATTTACAAAATATCAAAAAGTCATGTTGATTTTTTACAACTTGATGGATGACATCATCCCATGATGCAACATAGATGATGTCATCATTTGCATCAACATACTTCAGACATTCCAACAAGAAAGTCGGAGAAGAGAGAGAAGAAGAAGGACAAGGAGGAGGAGCAGCTACTCGTCGTCATCATCCTGCGGCCGAAAGGGAGTAGCCTGCTTTTGATGCTGCTCAGGTGATGAGATATGGAACTGAGCGCGGTATTCCCAAAAACTTGTTAATCATTGGCCCAAATTGATCCTGAGAAGGATCCTTGTGCAGTTCGCTGATTGCCTCACAAGTCTCCCGCTCATCTATGAGCTTCTCTGGGAGTTTGGAATAATCCTTTTCCCACCTCAATGAGGAACCCGATGAAGTCCCTACAGGAAAGCAGGTTGTTGATAGATTCAGTGTCAAATGTGACCTCTAGTCCCTGTTCCTTGAGAAGCGATCTCCTTGAAGATCCGGATGGTTTTCATCAGCTGACCTTAAGATAAAGGAAGGAGTGAGCAACCCTGGAGACATGTTGAGATCAATTCGCTCCATTTGGTGCATTGCATCTAGGGCTGCTTCCTTTACCTTGTCAATTTTTTCCAGAATAAATTCAAGCTGATCCACCCGGTAGTCCAGAGTGGACATGGTTTTGTTGAGGGCCCTTGGATGGCTGAAGACACCGAACTTGACCAGATCTTCGACTGAACAGTCGAACATCTGTTGAAAGGTCTCGTGTTGGAGTCTAGCATGATCTAGCTCTTCTGATATGGGCCCCGCTAATGCTTGGAGCTCTTTGTTCGCCTTTCCGATGCTCCGATACAAATTGACAAACTCGGCGATCACTCTTTCACTGTCCTTGAGGATCTGGCTCCTCCAAGCAGAAACGGCCATACCTTGCTCGCCAATCTTTGCATATTCGTTGATTTTCTCCTGGCTGAGAAGCTCAGAAGTTTCGGCGGTAGTTGTGGGAGGCGCACTACCCATCTTCTGTAAGGCTTGGAGCAGATATTTGTTTTGCTCTTTTAGTAGCCTTTTCTCTTCTTTTGTTTCTTGAAGCTTTTGACAAAGGGCGTCGACCGCGGAAAGAGCTTCCCCCCAGAGACTTTCAGAAGATGTCCCCATTGTGACTTGGGTCGTGCAGTAAAATCTGTCGGAGACAGATCTTTTTTCTCTTTGAGGGGATCGGGGTATGCAATTTCCATGATTCTCTCACCTGCAGCACTTTTAGAGAAGTGTGCAACAGGCTTCAGCTTCTTTGCCCCTTTGGTTGGGATCACTGAAAAGTCCATCGGAGCGATGGGAACTTTCCTCTTTTGCTGGCTCAGCTGCTGAGAGATCCAGGTTGGTCCTATGGAAGAAGGACCAGAAACAGAGGAGGGGGCAGCTGCAGTAGAAGAGGGGGAAAAACGTGGAGACACGCGGAGGTGGCATTGAGAGAATAGCCGAAGAAGTTGTCCAAGGGAGCAAGGGAAACTGTAGCTGCGGAAGACATAGGAAGGGAAGGGAGCCCAGAGATGAGGGAAGAAATGGAAGAGGACAGATCAGCGAGGGAGGAGAAGATAGACAAAGAAGCAGGGGAAAGAGTAGAAGAAGGGGCGGAGGACACGACCAAAGGGATGGTCGCTTGAGTCACTCGAGGAGGGGAAGGAAGGGAAGAAGAAGGGATAGAAGGGACCTCTGTTGTGGTAGCAATGCCGACATCCTGAGTGGATGGGCCAATTGGACTATCCCCCTACTACTTCTTTCTCTAGCGAATCTAGAGTTATTACCTGTTCTGGTGCTATGGAAAGAGGACTCTCGGTGGCTTCTTCCTGAATGGTGCTAGATTCACCTTCTACACCTTTTCCTTTAAGCTGCTTTTTGGACCGTAGAAGGTGCGTTGCCTAATGGGGAGGTTGTGAAATCTACCCTGAGGTAGATTAGGCCGTTCATCTGGCACCAGTGCTCTGTCCTACGCAGAGTTTCCTTGACCCTCTCCTCAATTGTTTGAGGAGCCTTAGTTCTGTTAATGGTCGGAAAGGGCCAATCGTCCCCATTTGTATCATTATATACCTTGTCCACTTCATCTTCTGTTGTTTGGTAGCCTTTGGGGACAATGGCTACCCCATACTGGATAATTTCTGCTAATGCTAGGCGAGAATGATCCTTTCTTCTGAGCTCTACCTCATGGAGGACGTCAATATAAATATCCCTCGATCTGAGGAACATGGATCGGATCAAGCTTTGCTCTTGGTAGGCAGCCCCTTGGGTCGAAGGTGGGCCTGGCTGGGAAGTCATGCTTCAAATTGAGTAACTCCAGCTTTGCAAACATTTCCTTCGCCTTGTGGTGGGTAGAGCATGTGTATCGGCCCACTGTGAGGGGGAAAGGAGTTCTACCCTTCTTCCTTTTCAGGCATTTTTCCTGGTATGTGATTAGTTGCCTCGACAGCTCCAACAGAATCAGCTTAGGCCCAGCATACCTTGGTAGCCTGGTTGGCTCTCCCAAAAAAGTTGGCAGCCCTCAGATAGGTGAATGTAGGAAATTGGGTGAACAGGGCTCCCCATTTCTCCGTGGCTGCCACTATGTTTTTGGTCCTACGACCATGAGTCAGATTTGGCCTCAATAGGCAGATGATGTGATAAAAGAATGCATCGTTGATTTTGGCGAATTGGGTGATGCTATTCTCCAGCTTCAACTCTGGATAATACTCATATATGTTGACCTGAGGCCAAACTCCACTTCGTGCTAGGCCTGGATAATCCCTCTCTGATGCTGCAGCGTGGACCACGTAGGAGTTCATATGGAATACTCCCGTTGTGTTGAACTGTTGTAGCTGCTCGGAAATGGTGCTGCTTATAATTTCCCCCCAGCAAAAGCGTTACTCAGGCACATTCTTATTCATTGTTTCCAAGTAGGGCAGTATCCATTTATGGAAGTAATGGGTGTCAGAGAGCCCGAAGACCCTGCTCAGGAAGGTAATGGTATCGCTGAGCTCTTCTGAGAAGTCACTGCGGTGGATGATTTGGGGCCACCGGGTTACCACCTTCTTGTTCTTCAAGTAGACTTCGTTCATTACTTGCATGCATTGGTCTTCATTGTCCTCCCAGGCCTTGATGCACTCTGCTTGGCTGACGGCCACGAAGTGCCAGTGGTGAGGGATGCCAAGTATCATCTCAAAATGACGGGCAGTGAGGTTGATGAGTACCTCGCCCTTGCTGTTTTTGACACATCTTGTTTCTTTGTTGTAAGATTGAGCAACCACCATCATAAATTCATTGTTGACTGTGCTAATGGGGATTCCTCTGGCGAAGTGCAGGGCATTGCTTATCAATTTGTCCATCCATGGACTCCTTGTAACTTTCTGAGTTCTGGCCCAGAATTCCTCCATGTCGACATGCCCCAATTCCGAGTCTCTGACATCCATGCTGCATTCGGCCTGTGACTCGGGCATTCTGACCCTTTGATATTTATACTTCATCTCTTCCTCAGTAAGCTTAGCCTTCCCTTTTGATTTGGTGGGTCTCTTGCTGGATGTAGACATATGTTCTTCTAAGATTATCTACTGATCTGCATGAAGAAGAAGCGAGACCCAATCCGAAAAAGTTGAATTAGCCATTTGATCTTCCGTTGGAATGTTAGTAGAAGAAAGAGTTAGAGATTTTTAGGCTTAGGGCGCAGGAAAAATGCAGCTTACAGGGCTAAATAGGCAGGGCGCACGGGAAAGGGCTGTTGCAAAGATTAAACTGGCGCCAAAGGCGCATGGCGCATGCATACTGTAGAGTGCATTTTTAGTAAAGGGCGCATGAGAAAATCATGTTGCATGGAGACAGTATGTGCCAAAGGCGCATGGACCTTGCATGTTACATTGGGATTTGGTGCGCCCTTTGGCGCATGGGAAAAGCATGTAACAGGGACTTTTTGTGCGCCAAAGGAAATATGGCACGGCGCACGGAGGGTTTGCACAACACGAATGTTATTGAAAGGAGCGATGCGCCTGCGCTTTTACGACTATACTTGGCGCAGATATGACTTGTGTTGCATAGATGGCACAGGGCGCACTAAGGGCGCATGGAAAGGCGATGCAGCACTGAATGATGGTGCGCCAAAGGAGCGCAAGTTAAGCTTGTGCAGCATGTGGAAGAGGTGCGCCTTGAGGGCATATGAAAACTTGATGCAACAAGCATGATGGGTACACCATTGGCGCGGGTTCTAGTTATGCTGCAGGAGGGAACAGATGCGCCATGGGGGCACAACTGTTTATGATGTTGCATGACGCGTTGGTGCGCCCAAGAAAAAAAAACAGGGTTTGTTCTCCATGGTTTATCACTTCATTCTTTTTTAGTTCAAAAGCTGCTTTGGGATATTCAATGGTTCAAGACAAAGGGGGTTCAGACCAAGTTTTCAAAATGACATCCTCTACCAGCAGATCTGGAAAGAGGGGGCGGGAGGCTAGCTCAACAAACGCATATCAACAAACCAACCAGTAAGCCAAAAACCAGAAAATAAAGCACATGGACGAGAAAAGAACCTCTTACCCAGATAAATAGTGAAAATCTTGAGCACGGGTCCACAACGTGTTGAAAACGATGAGGCAGAGGTTGACAGGCTCAAAAAAATCACGTGCACAGTGAATAGTGAAAATGACATTTGGGCGTGCAAACCATATATATATAGGTTAGCTGGACCATTAATGTGCCACCCCACCTTTTGAAAGGCGCATGAGAGTGGCTGTCGACAGGGAAAAGCGTGCGCCCTTTGGCGCATGAAAATATTTGATAGCAGGAAATTAAGTCGTGCCTTTGGCGCACCAAACGCTATGTCGACACAAAGTTATGTGCGCCCTTTGGCGCACCAAAACATTGTGTTGCAATAAGATTATGTGCGCCCTCTGGCGCATCAAAAAGTGGCGCACCAAACGCTATGTCGACACAGGCGCATGCGCCTTGGCGCACGCAGGGAAGGCTCGACACACTTTGGCGCACCAAAAGTTGTGTTAACACTGAAAATCACGCGCCAAAGGTTTTAAAGGGGGCGCACCAAACGTTGGTGTTACATAGAAATTTCATGCGCCCAACCAAAAAAAGGCTCAAAAAGACTAAGTTCGAAAAACCAGATTTCCCGGGAAGGGATTTTACAACGTTTTTAACGCAAGGGATCCCTAACGAGGGATCAGAACAAAATTTCGGTATAGTTATCGGTAAAATTGCCCTTTTCAATTTTACGGGATAACAACACCAAAGAAAAATTGTGATTTGATATTAAAAAAATTCCCTTGTATTGAAGTCTTAAAATGAGGATGTTACACTTTGTTATCCTAGAACTGACCTAGGTTCAACCTAGATTTGGGGTGGGTACCTAGTTTGAGCTCCAACTCAAGTGCATCGCATACTAGTTCTCCTCCTCTTCCATTATAAAAAATGGTTAGGATAAGAGGATGTGCTGCTAATGAACCCATCCTTTGCATCTGGAATAGCAGCCAAAACATGATAATTGGATGATACACATACTTAGTCATGATTCTAGATTCTTTACATAGCATTCTGAATGTACTTGAATCCCCTAGGTCCGATTGGTCATGAGAGTATTAGTGATATTGTCTACATAGTAACACCTGAGGGGTATTCTATCTGCCTTCTATCACTTCATATCCTAATAATGGATGCAATAATTCTAGTCACTGAATACTTCTAATACAATTGTCCATAACGCTTCACCAACTGTTACTTCTTTGAATGCCTACAGCTCGCTTGGTGGTTGAGTATCCCTATGATACACTCATAATGGAATTAGCGTTGACCACACAATAAACTTGACTCCCATCTATTTTCAGGTCCTGGGGCAGAGACATTGGCTTATCACTCAGTGTAAAAATACTGTTGGCAAATTGCAACTCTTTTGAAGAGTTCAAGGAAGTCTCTCACACTTGAAATCAAATCTCTATTGATGCTGTCTATCATGGTGGGACAATTCCTTACATGGTAAACTCTGGATTGTGAAACAATGATTAACATAACTTGGGATCATTTCCTAAGGATTCTGATTATAGGAAGCGTTACATTTACCAATCATTATAATGGCATTGGAAATCCATATTTCACAATCTTAAACACTACTTTCATAGCTATGGCATGACTGTATTCTAAGTGACCGGGATTATTTTCTAACATATTTTCTTCAGTACCCTTACTGAATATAGCAACAATAATTGACGCAATTCATACATCAGGAAATTTATTATGTGCACTAAATCATCACATCACATAATCAGGTGGGGAACATCAAGTACATTGAACATTCACCAATGGATACACATATATATCATTTAATACCATTAGTTACAAGCAGAAGCTCCAAGCCATTGTTTCTACATAGGGATTAGGAGCGTCATATCTCGTTACATCGCCATCACGATTGTACAACTACGAGAGCTACATAGGGAATAGAAGGCTTCACTGAATCAATCTACATAGTTGATTGTGGACCCTAATACTCTCTCTAAAATCTTCCAATGTAATGATGTAACCTCAATTGAATTCTACTCGTGGGAATGAACGTGCTAGCTCCATGGAAGAGTCAAAATTACATCGTTGGGCTTCAAATGTGGTAATATCCACTCACAGTATCTCCTATCTCATTGCATCTCCTCTAAGTGCCAAGAAAAACAATCGCATCACACAGGATTCATGTTACATGTTACCAACCAACTAACTGCTAAAGATATCAAATAAGTGATGAAGCTGATCACTCATGGATACCATCCAAACACTCATAGCAGAACACCACCTACGAGTACCGGTATCAGTCTGGAAGAATTCCACATCAATGATATGTATAGAATGTATGAATACTAAAATTAGTGTTTTTTAATACCCATCACCTTGTATCCATAGATCAAACATGTTAGACGTACCATGATAGTTATACAACCAACTAATACTATAATGACACAGTCATTTTTTCATAATAGAGGTTACTCATGACTATGATTATGGATAGCCACTACACTAATCGTTAGGGGCCTAATAAATTTCCCCTCTAGATCCTCGTACCAATGGCATCTTCCACCACATATAAAAAATAATGACTGTTCACACAATATTATTGGATCACTAACATGTGATTGCCCATAATGCATGATATGCCTCTATTACATGACCTACAATCATTGGGACATCTATTAGCTTTATCATTGGGAAATTACCTCGTCCACAGTCCCGCAAAGTTAGTTGTGTTACTAATGGATAATGCATCCTAACTGAGCCTTGGTTTGTGCTCTAGACCTCCTATTAGTTTTCTTAGTAATGTCCCTCAAGCTTCATGGATATAGTATCTCCAGAGGGCACATCCATGGGTTTTTCATTTCATTAAACTCTCATGAGACTCAAAGTTCTCTCCTTCCCCAACTTATCTTTTGATCACCCATGTGAAATGTGAATCCCTCCATAACACATGAGTCTAAATCAGTTAGACATCATAGCTAACACTACATCCTTTAGCCATCCTCTGTAGTTCCAGATATGTGCATGAGTCTTTCTATATCATCTGGTTATCTTGAGGGTGTTGTGGATCCAATCTGAGAAGTACGAACTGCTCTGGATAGCTGAATTGAGTTTATCTATCTTTCTACTAGAGAACATTTGCTAATCCATCTCCCAAAAAATGATGTCTAGCTCTAACCTACTCTCCTCACATGACTTACTCCTTTTATTATTTGCCTGTAATATCACAATATGTGTAATTGATACCATACATGTAATAATTTTGTGTACATGATCTAATACCACCCCGTGCTCCTCCTCATGTAAATATGGATATATGATTAAGAATATATATATATAGTATTATTATATTCTGGTTTTACAGATTGTTGCCAATACACATCATCTTAAAACATTCCATCATTGCCTTCCTCCTCTATGTAGTGTGTATATCGTCATGTAATATTATTATAATATGGTTACAAAACCACCCTCCATGTACATACTGGATGACACAATCATTTACATGGTAATGCCAGTTCTATAGTCATGGAACCCCTAATTCTCATAACGAGTATATGAGAGATGGGAATATGGACCTCGGTATGAACTCAAGTCCTCATACAATACTACCTAACAACCCTCATTCTGTATTATGTGCATCATGCCATGGCCATGACTCAAACCCTCTCTACCATTCCTATATGAGGTATTTTGATCACAGTATGTGAAAATTACAACAATCCTCCATAGTCACTATCATCTCCCTGTATGAGGTAAGAAGAAAATATTGCAAGTCTATAAGAATGGACATATGCACATCTCACATAACAGTCATGTGATAATATGCATATTATGGGGCGCTAGTCCCTCATCCTCTCTATGTGTTGTAGGATGGTATGGTCTAGAACATCTTCTACTCATTCATATATGACAGATTTTTACCTCAATCCTGAGTAATTTGTAATCAAATGGCAGATAACCAAGTTAACTCTCTCGAATGGATGTCTAGACACTCTTGTACAATAGAAAATGACAATACGATATGGTGTTGACACTCATGAATACTATAGTGTTGAATTAAAGACTACCTATAGGGGATTCAATAAGCATATAATTTTCAGTATCTACACTTTAGACTATGGTTTGCATTTTATACCCAAGTCTATCTAGGACAATGTCAGCACCCAAGAGTATCTAGATGGGATTCCCAGGAGCTTTAGGTCAAAAGTGCCCATGCCTAGGAATTTGTGGTTTTAATGAAGGCATCAATCAATAGTAATTCCTAGCACAAATCTTGTATAGCATCTAAAACAATGAGAATGAACTCCTTGTAAATAAAATCCAAAAATTCCCTTTAACATGACTAAATACCACCACATTTTTGAAAAAAATTACAGTTACAAGCATAAACTAAGTCATACATGATCACCACAGCTAAATGACATTTCATGGTGGAAATTATACTCAATACTGGTGCATCTAACTGTGAGGCATCAGTTCCACAAGCAACACAATAGCTCATAGAATCACACTATGCACAATAATCTTCCAAAGGACTTTCATATTCATTCATTCGTTCAACTATCGATTATTTAGTACATAATATCCCACTTTTACCTGACCGCAGGTATAGAATAACATTTATTCACAACCCGCATCCTTCAAGATTAATACACATTTTCACACTTTTAATTAATGATCTTGGTCAATCCTTACTCCAATTCAACTATCTCATTTACATCATTCTCTTCAAGTAGTTCATACCTACTGATTGTACCATAGACACTTTACATGTCCTTATATTCGGGTATTTTACATTGTCTCAAATTGATATACACACATTTGTTTGGTGATACATGCCAAGATCATGCTATTACATCATTACATGCTTTGCTTTTGGTTCATCTGATTTTTTCTCATCATTTACTCCCCTTTTTCACGAACAAGGGGGGAAATAATTTTGATCATCCCATAATCCCCTCTCACATCGTTACATGATCATTCTACATTACTGAATTTTCAATTTTACTTATACATCACATGACATTTCACACCACTTGTCTGAAGTAAAATATCCCCTTAATGACTCTAATCAATCCATATCAATCACATTATCATTCAAATCTCGACAGCATAAGTAGAATTTTTCAACTATTCAACACATCAAATCTAATAGATTGACACAACACACTATGGTTATATCCTCCTAGAAACAGGCCTAACTTTGGATTTCATGTCAACACTTAGGATATGATGACCTAACATGGAAAGTCTTCTTTGTAAATTTGTGTGACCACTTCCAAATTGACCATAACATGGAATCCATCTCATGACATATTATTTTCACCAAATACTGAGATCTGGGGGTGTAGACACTAAAATTATGTCACACTCCCGTTTGGTCCCTCAGCAAATAAGCACCCTTCATCACATTCACCTAGCCATGGCCCCCTTCACCCCACTACTATTAATTCAATTAATTTAATTTAATTAATTCATTATCCTCACCATATCTATTATTTAAATATCTTAATTTAAATAATATCCACACATACAGTTCAATTAGACACCTCATCAAGCCAACTCAACCTAAGACCTATTCCTAGTAAGTTGCCATAACTAACTAAGACTTACCCAAACCCTAGAAATTAATGCCTACATTCCCTCTAACCACATTCCTGCATGCTTACAAGAGGATCCTAGTCTAATCTGTGGGTTAATGACACGATATCCAAGGAAATCAGGAGGATCTCGCTAGTTTAGTAAACCTAGAAAATCTGGCCTTGACTGACGCAGGTTACCCCTGACCATCGCCAGTTAAGTCGGAACTGCCTTCAATTACCCTTTTAACCCCAAAACAACCTTATTCCCAAGGTTGGTAAAAGATTGGAAAAATTTGGAAAACATTGAGATCATCTTGAGAGATATCACATCTTCCAAGATCAAATTTCAGCGAGAACACGCATGCAAGGAAGGAGATCAAGCATTTTCTCCTGCACAGCCACCCCAACAATGATCTGATCTAACCAAGAAAAAAGGAATGCCCATGCAGCCCATGTAGAAGCTCTCCTATGATTGGTGATCACCTGCAGACTTCAACATCTTACCAGCACCTCCATCCCTCACTCACAGGCATCCAGGATCAGAATCCAAGTAAGTAAAATGTTATACTTCTTTGGTTTATTTCATTTCATTATTATATTATCACCTATTGTTTACCTAGCCACCCATTAACCTCCTTCAACACTCCCCCTCCATATACCCATAAAAACCTCACCAAATCTTACCCAAATTACCCAATATTTTATCCCGATCAACCAAAGTCCTTTGTGCAATAAAAAAAGGAGACCCAAAACTCATTTTGTGGCATTCCCAGTTTTCCACAGTTACCGGCACCGGTTACACCCAACTACCGTTGGTCACCCTTAACTATCATTGGTCTCTGTATGTGCTTATACAACCTAGAACATTGACCTACCCACCTAGTTTCACATCACCCTTACTCACTTGTAACCTACCTGAGACCTTTGTCAGACCTGCAGAGATCCAGAACCAGTTATTCAACCTTTGGATCCTATTTTAACCTAGCCTGTTAGATTAGATATTTCTTATTGTGTGTTAAGTAAGATACCTAAATCATTTCAAATTACAATAGGATTTACTTCATTTTCTGTATTAAATTGTTTAAAACAGTGGACTAATAGACGTCTAGGAAGTATCACACTTCCCGGATCTAGCATACGCTAGGAATTTCACTACATATATTGTTTAACTCTTTCTAGTGGTCTTGCTTTTCATTACAGGTAGTTCCTCCTAGCCAAAAGGAAGTTCTCACGATCAGCTATGGATTCAGAAGTCATATACGTGCAACAACCCATCAATTAACATTAAAACAGGTATTCCTCCTACACCCGTTACCCTATCTATTTGGTCAATACTTCAAAGAAACGTCTAAGAATCAGGGGAAACATTTTGGCATGCCTGGTGGGACCCATCTGGGGTTCCTTGCATTTTATTCATTACTAGGAAAGGTTATGTGTTTTTTTCCCTTCTGATAAACATACACATTAATTTTCTTCCTTGGTAACCCACCTTTTCTTTCTATTTGCTCTAAAGGAAACCTTTCTTTTGGTGCAATTAAAAAGAACCATTTATTCATGCTTTCTGCATTGTAATGAAAGAGCATCCATCTCCCCCTTCATCTTTTTGTGTCATCCAACATCACACTTTGATTTGGGCTTAAAAATAAGTGCATAGCATTTTGATTTATCACATTAGCTCACATTAATTGTAGGCAACCTATACGTTGGAAGTCATGACCAGCTGATGGTTGACAAACGAACCATAGAAAGAACTTTCTTTCTCTTTCTCTCTCTTTGAGTCTTACCAAACCTCACAAAATTTGAAAATACACACATTCTTAAACAACATCTTACCTAGAAGTTATAGGTGATCATACGATCACGACACAGTGGGCACCCAGCTCGCTGCTCTGTCAAATCATACTTTAGAGTGAAGCCCGCCCCCACCATAAGATACCTGAAAGCTCACCTTTTAGATCTTCTTCTTTGTAGGAAGCCATCCTCACCAAAAAAATCTATTTCACACTTCATGTGTTAGTCCTTAAATAGAATAAACTAAACAAACATAATAGAAAAGGCACTCCTAGGATCACATTTTTCTTAGTTTTTCTTCTTGAATTTCATTTTGAGATGAAAGATCATGTTCTTCATTTTTCTTATTCATCCTTACATTCTCCTCATCATAGCTGGTGTATTCTGGCTTCACCTGAGTGTGCCTGGACCATATTCTCATCATTCTCAAAATTTTGGGTCTGATTCCACATCAGATTTTAATTCACAACCACTATTATTTCATCATTGTTTCAATTTCACAGTGACCGGTGTCGGTCCAGCGACCGTCATCAGTTACCCTCTTATCATCATCAGTTATACCCAACTGGTGTCGGTTTCAGGTCCTTTTGTTAACCTACTCAAAGGGATATTTATTCATCTTCTTCCACTTTTCACAGTCCCTGTCATTTCTGTCATTCCCATTGACATTGTAAACCTCATTAGATTTGGCATACCTGTTAGATTTGACCTTATACCTTTTTTTTTACTCATAGTCCATTTTCTATAGTTACTAGTAGCGGTTACCCCTAACCAGCGTTGGTTTTCCTTAACCAGCATCGGTTAGCCTGTTCACTTTCCCACCAACATTTGGTACCTAATACACTTTTTACCTTTAGTTTCACCTGTTCCTACTATTTTCCTGTGTCATTTACAGAGAAGCAGCCCTACCTAATCAGTATTGGTTCACATGGTGCTGACCCGAAGACAAGCAAGCACACTCATATTTCACACCAATTTTCAACCACCCCCACCTAGTCCTTCACCACCTTCTATTTTATCACCAACCATGGATCCCATCCAACGTATCACTATCACTACCAGAGATAAGGAGTTCACACGACTCCTTAACCAAAACCCCACCGCCTTGTAGTTTTACCTTTCTTACTCATCCACTCGAGATGCCTCAAGTCAGTTGATGTATGACTTGCTTGTATCTATCCCTCCGACTCTCGATCCCACTCTTATATCGGCCCCATCTGGCTCCATGCTTCCCACATCTACCTTACCCCTATTTGTTTCACAACTAGGTCCTATACCCGCTATGATTTCCATATCTACCACCTTCGTGGAACCCTCCATATCCACCATACCTTAGAGAACTACCCAAAACGTAACCTCATCCATCCCTAATGTCCCGCACATACCTGTAGCTACATTACCACCTTCGGTCTCGGTGACCCCTACCCCTTTTCAGAACGTGGTACTTTCCATTCCACAATCATTAGCCCCTATTGCCACTAGGGTTAAGACAACCCTTCCATCCCCATATACATACTACCAACAACCTCTTGTTTCATCCATTATTCACACCGGGTACATACCCCCTGTTTCACTACCTTCTTCTTAATCAACCTACGTGAAAGCCCCATAAACTGGAGTGCCACCCCTATTATATGCCCAAAACCAACCCTCTCACGTTACAGGAGGCACCCAATCATCGTAACCCACCAATGACCTAATTAAATTGATGTTGTACAAGATGTAGACATTGGAGGCATCAGTTTCTAGATCCTGCAACATTCTCACCTATGATGAGATTTGCAACGAGCCCATTAACCCATCCATTCCTATCCACTCATACCCCGTGCATTGGGAAATGCCTAAATTCAATTTCAGTTCAATAGCAAAGGAATATCCATGAAATAGCATTTGCGGTCATTCAAACATCGGGTGTTATCTGATCACTCATGATGATGCCCTGATCTTGAGAACCTTTCCCACGTCCCTCACTAGACCTGCATTAGATTGTTATAGTGTGTTACCTAGACACTCTATATTCTCATTCAATCAGGTAGCCCAAGCCTTCTTAGATCATTTCTCTATCAATATCGTTAAGAAGGTTACCATGACTGATCTATACTCCACGCATGTTAGTATAAGGATGAATCTATCACAGATTTTATCACTCGCTAGTGCATAGCCTGATCAACCAACTTACATCCCAAATACCAAAAACTAAACTCATTGAGCTCTTCACATGGGTTTGTGCTAGACATATCTCACTGACTTTGTAGGTCCAAACCTTCCGAACGTTCGATGAAGCATTCACTATGACATGAAAGTTAGAGATCCAGGCCATCGAAGAGAAGAAAATCTAATTACGCAATAAGAATTCAACATTCAAGTTGAATGATACCTCTTCTTCTTCCAAACCACAAACCAATTATTCAAAATCTAAGGGCATCACTAACGCAGTGGTACTCAAGGCCAGCCCCACTCATCCATCAAATCAAGCTACCCCCTCATCTAATCTCTTGCCCATCCAGACTTTTCAATTTAGACGAGAAAAATGGAAATACACCCTAATTTTGGGAACCTTACTCTTCTGTCTTAGAAAATCTTATCAAAGCCAAAACCATTACCCTTCCACCTATAAAAGCACACACTAGTTTTGACCCTGCTTGCCCCATGCCCACATGGTACAAAGAACACGACTTCTGTAACTATCATCGAGTAAAGGGTCATAGTGACAGTAATTGCATCACTTTAAAAAATATTGTCCAAGAAATTCTCGAGAAAGGTGAGTTAACCATGGATAATCCTAACAAACCTACCAACCAAAACCTACACATATTCAAGAAACCATTTCCCAACCATGCCCCTTTGTTTGATCAAATCAGTGAGACCTCAACTCATGATACCCATACCCATGATGTCCATGCTATCTTTAATGACGTACCTGTCACCTCCCAATTACCTCACATTCCTTCCATAGAGGAAATCCTAGCCCAAAATCCTCCTTCCGCATTGGAACCCATCACACATATTCTTCTAACCATAGAGGAACACATTTCATATCCTTCATCACCTATAGAGGAGTCTTCCGCTAACATCAAGACCATTTCACCTTTAGCTTCTCCACTTAGAGAACCGATATCCACAGTACCTCCTCCACCCACAGAGGAACACCTATCCATTCCTCCACCTACAGAGGAGCACCCATAATCTCCTCCACCCATCATAGACCCAGTAGAAATACCTTTTCCTCTTGGTGAACATTCTCCATCAGCTACCCAAGATCATGCAGACCTACTTTCAGCTCTCTTACCCATGGAAGCTGAAGCTAGCCAATTTCCTGTCTCTAAAACACATTTTATGGGAATTTCCATTAGGTCCTCATCAACTCCACCTACACAAGTGTCGTTATTATGTTTGGCTGATCACTTAGATTATGTGGATAAGGCTTTACTATTGGGGCATCTTCTACTTCCGGTCTCAACACAGATGTAGATGTCACTTACTGATACTTCCATTATCTACCCAAAAGTATTCCAACCAATCGAATTGAATACAACCACCTCTATCACCATTCCTTCCATGACACCTATCATAACTCAACATACACCCTTACCCATAACCAAAACTACATCTGAACCCAAACCCACACCTACAACATTTTCCTTGACTAAACCTATTACCACCTTAGAGGTCATCCCAACCACCAACCTTACTCATCCACCTATCAAACTGGATTTAGCTACATCCTCCAAAGCCAATACCACACCTACTCTAACACCCAAACAGAAGCACCAAACCCATAGAACTCATGCCCCGACGGCGCTAA
Source organism: Taxus chinensis (assembly GCA_019776745.2). NCBI lineage: Eukaryota > Viridiplantae > Streptophyta > Pinopsida > Cupressales > Taxaceae > Taxus > Taxus chinensis. Next base: position 612,327,993 of record CM034146.1, on the reverse strand, counting down.
TCACACCTTCCCTTGTCCCATCTGTCTTAGGACCTCAGATCCCCAACATGGTCAAGCAACCTCCACCCATCAATAAACCAAAACAACAACAACCCATTCCTTCCTCACAAACCTCTAACCTACCCAGATGCCCAACATGACTTACACCTACACCTACAACATCACTACCACCCATACCTCCAATACCCTCAGCTATTTCTTCACTACCCACTACATTTCAGTTTCTTTCCCTCACACCCCATGTACGACCTACATCATCTACCTTCACAACACCCCTATTATCCCCATGGGTAACTCATCCTTTTCCCCCATCTGCCTTTCCTTCTAGACCTCATACACCCATATCACCTTTACCCAAGAAGGTGCAACCCAAAAACAAAACTCCACTACCCCACAACAAGGTAATCAAAACAACCACACACCCTCCTACCCATTCATCTACTATACCCCTACCTAAACAAACACGACCAATGCCCAAGACCACACCAGCACCCAAAATCATAACGCAACCTACTCTCGCTCCTGCAAGGAACATTCCTCAACAATCAATTGCACTTACACCCAAACCCACGTTCACTTCCCATTGCGATCCACTAGCAGGGTCTTATGCCAAAATTTTAACCAACCTCCTTGATACTTCTATCATCACATTACTGCTGCTCAGACCTTATGATCCTCTCAAACCGAAGCCAAAAGGTTTTATGACACTAAAATTTGTGCCTACCATCATGTGCCAGCGAATGATGTGGAGAACTACAAGGCCTTGAAAACTGTCCTTATCTAGTTGTGTCCTCTAGAATCCAACTTTGACGATGATGACCTTCTCGATAAGGACCCTACTTCACCAGCACCCATTCCCACATTGCCCACTCAACAACCAAGACTTCCACCCTCACAGCTCCTAGAGCCACCCCCAAGATTTTAAATTAACATGGTTTGCATTAGAGAACTTTCTGCACCATCACCTAAATGTTGTTGCACTCATCTCACTTCACAAGTATTTTATCCTCTAGTAGGTTTTGGCTCGTCATGTCATTATATCACTCATCCTATACCTTCTCCATTTAATGAATCCCCTCAAATCAACATGATACATGTCACTACATGTGCTAAGAATGATAAGGGAAAAGAAAAGGCAACCGACCCACCAACTAATGCCATACCCAACATACCATCTACACCCACGCCTAAAATCACTATCCGTGGTCCCACATATCCTATTTCTAATGGGGTCACACATTGTACCATGTTCAAACAATTACACCATTCTCCCCTCAAAATGTCCTTATATGACCTCATCTAAACCTCGGAAGACCATCGTCAAGCTCTCATGGAGGTTCATCAATCTATTGAGGTTTTACCAAATGACCCTACACCCGTAGCCTCCATTTTTACACCCCATCATGTAGCCTCTCTCACTAAATTACCACCTTCATCTTCATCCCACCCTATTCACCAAGTATCCTCCCTTAGCTTCTCAAAGGAAGAGATCGTGCCACACCAAAACGATGACCCAGATCCATCCCTCTTCATCTCTTTCCACATCGATGACATATGAGTACGTCATGTGATGATTGATGGGGGTGCTAGCATTAATATCATTTCATCCCATATGTTTGCTCAAATGCACATACCTAACAATTACATACATAAACATCCCGTCATGTTGTGCTCATTTAATGATGCTATCACCTCTAACCCTAGGCACTGTCATCCTCCACATTCGCATGGGCCCCTACACTGTTCTAGAAGTATTTTACATTTTGGAGGGGGAGTTTCAATATAACCTGTTGCTTGGTAGACCCTGGATTCATGTCATGGGTTGCATTCCTTCCACTTTGCATTGTTGTGTAAAGTTTGAACATGAAGGGCACACCTATACTAACCCAGCTGATCCATCACCTTTTAAAACATGCAACATGCTTTACTGACCCAATGATGTTCTCATACTCGTTAAAGCGTCTACCTCCGTGACTAGCATTGTTTCACCTACACCTCCACTTACCAGTAAATCCACTGCTTCTACCACACATGTGTCCTCCATTCCAACCGCTACCACAACCTCCACGGCTGACCCATTAGCCTCCCAATCCATCAGCTCTACCTCTACATCGACCTCTGACACATCATCTATTCCAGCTACCTACATACCAACCACCGATCCCTTGGAAGGTGTCTTTCAACGTCTCACTCTAGGGGAGTACCACCTATATGATGTCAACACTTTCCTTACTCCACAAGAGTATGGAAGTATTCACCAACACCCTCATTATGATCACCACATGGGAGAAAGCCTCATTTATGGTCCTCCTCATCTTCGTACCAATGTCACCTATGGGGGACTTGATACTACAACTTACACACATGAACCACCACCACAAACTCACCCATTTTCCACTGACTTCCAATCACTTTCCAATCACCGTTATTATTACACCTTCCTTCACCGATGTGTGTGGAAGGGTTTTGGTTTTGGCTTTTACGAGAAAGGCCACCATACCGTTATTCTATGTACTACCCACAAACATAACGACTGTAGTGGTATCAGCTTTCCTGAACCACCTACCAAACAGACCCGCATTGAACTCATCAAGGACACTAGCTCATCTCCACCTTCTTCACCTGCTCTTCTTTCATCACCACCCTCATCAACAGAGTCGATGGATCCTGAATCTATCTCTCCTAAATTTTTTTTTCATAAACACCATTTCCTTTGGGACTCTGACTTATCAATGTGAGGGAGAGGCCCCTTCCACTCTTCCCTTCCTGTATCCTGAAATGATCGATGATGATACACCTTTAATTAATGTTGTTCAATGTCAAAATGATGAATCTATACTCACCTACCTTGGTGCATAAGACTTATAGATTCATTGGTCATTACCTTCTGAGACACAAACCATGTTGAATGGATCAACTATCGAGATCAACATTCATACTCAGGATGACCCGCACATCCTAAAGATCAGTCAATCTTTATATGCTACTAAACAAGAAGCCATCACTTCTTTTCTCAAAAACCATAACCATGCTTTCACTTGGTCTTACATAGACATGCCTAGTATTGACCCCACCATAGTGGTCCACAATATCGTAACCATTCCCGATGCCAAACCCATCAAACAAAAGTTGAGGAAAATGCACCCTTGCATTTCCCTTCTTGTCAAAGAAGAACTTTAGTGCCTTCTTTCCATTTCCTTCATCTTACCCATTGATTATCCTTGTTGGATTTATAACATTTTCCTTATCACTAAGGTGATAGGGGGACTTCGTATTTGCATGGACTTCCATGACCTCAACGTATCATGTCTGAAATATGACTTTCCCTTCCTGGTATTGACCAACTGGTTTACCTTACCGCTGGCCATGAGATGCTATCACTCATGGATGGATTCTTGGGTTACAAAAAAATATTGCTTGCCCCAGAGGATCAACACAAAACCTCATTCATCACCCCTTGGGGGACCTTCTACTATCAAGTGATGCCTTTCAGCTTAAAAACATTGGTGTCACATATCAGTGGGCTATGACATATATCTTCCATGACATCATGCATCGCATATTGGAAGATTATGTGGATGATCTCTTGGAAAAATCTAAACGCCACTCTGAGCACCTTACCATCCTCAAAACTATCTTTGACTATCTCATTAAACATTGTGTCTGCCTTCAGCTTAAGAAGTGCATCTTTGCGGTCCTTTCAGGCGAGCTTATAGGATTTATTGTTTCCCTACGTGGTATAGGAGTTGACCCTGCTAAAGTCAAGGCCATTCTTGAAATGCCTCTGCCTACTAACCTTAGAAAACTCCGTAGCCTACAAGGTAAATTGTAGGCTATTCACCATTTCATTTCACAATTATCTGATCGATGTCAACCATTATATCATCTGCTCAAGAAGGACATCTCCTTTAAATGGAATGATGACTGTCACAAAGCTTTTGAGGCCCTAAAGCAATACCTTCTTCAACCACCCGTACTCATCCCACCTAAAGACAATCACACCCCCCTTTGGTCCCTCGACAAATAAGCACCCTTCATCACATTCACCTTGCCATGGCCCCCTTCACCTCACTAGTATTAATTTAATTAATTTGATTCATTATCCTCACCATATTTATTATGTAAATATCTTAATTTAGATAATATCCACACATATGCTTCACCTAGACACCTCATGAATCCAACTCACCCTAAGACCTATTCTTAGTAAGTTTCCATAACTAACTAAGACTTACCCAAACCCTAAAAATTAATGCCTACATTATCTCTAACCACATTCTCACATGCTTACAAGAATATTCCAATTCAATCCGCGGGTTAATGACACAAGATCTGAGAAAACCAAGGGGATCTCCTTATTTTTAGTAAACCTAGGAAATCCCACCTTGACCCATGCTGATTAGCCCTAACCATTTCCGGTTAAGCTGGAACCGCCATCGGTTACCCTTTTAACCCCCAAAACAACCTTATTCCCAAGTTTGGAAAAATATTGGAAAATTTTGGCAAACATTGAGATCATCCTGAGAGGTATTACATCTTCCAAGATCAAATTTCAACGAGAACACACATGCAAGGAAGGAGATCAAGCATTTTCTCCTACACAACCACCCCAACAATGATCTGATCTAACTCGGAAAAAAGGAATTCCCATGCAGCCCATGTAGAAGCTCTCCTACAATTGGTGATCACCTGCAACCTTCAACCTCTTACCAGCACCTCCATCCCTCACTCACAGGCATCCATGATCAGAATCTAAGTAAGTAAAACATTGTACTTCTCTGGTTCATTTCATTTCATTATTATACTATCACCTATTCTTTACCTAGCCATCCATTGACCTCCTTCAACACTCCCCCTCCATATACCCATCAAAACCTCACTGAATCCTACCCAAATCACCCAATACTTCATCCCGATCAACCAAATTCATTTGTGTAATCACAAAGGAGACCCAAAACTCATTCTGTGACATTCCCAGTTTTCCACAATAACCGGCACTAGTTACAACCAATCGCTATTGGTCACCCTTAACCGGCATCGGTCTCTATATGTTCTCATACAACCTAGAACAGTGACCTACCCACCTAATTTCACATCACCCTTACTCACCTGTAACCTACCTGAGACCTCTGTCAGACCTACAGAGATCCAGAACTAGTTATTCGACCTTTGTATCCTATTCTAACCTAGCCTGTTAGATTAGATCTTTCTTATTGTGTTTTAAGTGAGATACATAAATCATTTCAATTTAGAATAGGATTTACTTCATTTTTTACTTTAAATTGTTTAAAGTAGTGGACTGACAACCGTATAGGAAGTATCACACTTACCGAATCTAGCATACGCTAGGCAGTTCATTGCATATATTGTTTAACTCTTTCTAGTGGTCTTAATTTTCATTACAGGTAGTTCCTCCTAGCCAAAAGGAAGTTCTCATGATCAGCTATGGATTCAGAATTCATACACATGCAACAACCCATCAATAAACATTAAAACATGTATTCCTCCTACGCCCGTTACCCTATCTGTTTTTTCAATACTTCAAAGAAACGTCTAAGAATCAGGTGAAACACTGACCTCCTACTACAATTTACAAATGGTCTATCCAAAGCACGTAAAACATTTTCCCAATATGTAATCTTTAGAAGTCAATAGTCACTACCTTCTTCTATTGCAATTTTCCCCCAATGCTCAATATATGCTTTTATTCCTTTTTTTAGATCTTCTATTTCTTTGAGTTCTTTGAAAGGTGCCAAAGGAGGTTTCCTTTCTGGAAAGCTTGATTCACCATTATCCTTTGTATGCCATATATGGATAGAATGAGACCATTGAAGATCCTTTATTGTTTCTTTGTAATCCATCATTGGTATGCCATCCACAACATGGAATCTAGACATCTTAGGTTTGTTGATACCCACTATCTTATGATTTCCATCCAAAAAGAATGGCGCCACAAAGTCCTTGAAGTTGTACACTTCCTCAATAAGATAAGGAGTGAATGTACTTACCTTTCTTGACATGTTCTGTAAGAGTCCATGATATGTGGAAAATAAAATGTGTCTACTTTATGTAACTATGTTGTTAATCTTCCAAAAGTCCCATCTATATCCTCATGGGTGTGTCCCACTAGAAGGAATCTTATAGACACAATGTTGAATACCATTTTTTCTGTCAACTATGATGAAAATGAAAATAAGGTATGATTATTGTTATCATTTGAAGCATTATCCAATTATAAGTAGAGGATTGGTGGTTGCTTTACGAAAGAAGTATTCAAGATAACAATACTAACTGATTTTGAATGGTCAAATATTTCATTGTACCTTATGCATTTTTCATGCACATCATTTTTTAATAATGCATCATGCAATGGTTGTTTGGATGATCTACAACGATAAAAAAAATATCCATACTCATTAATTAGATTTTCTTCAAGCTTCCTAAGACATAAAGCTAATGATGTGACTATATAGTTTGCTCCACATTTAATAAATGCATGCCAAAATGGCCGAAACCCATTTCTTGTTTCCATGTGTGAGCATACCAGTCAAAGTAAATGGTAGGTTCATAACATTACTTACTGAATTTTCTTTTTTACACATCCTTAGTATGTAAGTTTTCATTTTATCCATTTTATCATACATAATTCTAAATAATCCATGAGGTTGTTCTTATGACTATAGTAAATGAGAATAGTAAGTTGTACGACAACTTTGAATATATTCATTGTGTCATGTTTGTTCCTCCTTAGTATTTGCAAATGCTTCTGGGCATGCGGTGGCTCTACGTTTGTTGCACAAATATGTGCACTCATAAAACTTGGAAAAGAAATTAGTTTTTGAAATGGAAACATGTGGAAAAGTTTTTTTCATTATGTTTCTAAAGCTTGACTACGATACCTAAGGAATTTTATTGAATTCAAGCTCATCATTGCAATTTTTTCACAGTATATTTTAGGTATATAATGAAGGAAGAAACCTTTAGACAAATTTTACTCCATCCTATCCTACAGACTGAGTCAGATGCGAAGAGATATCTGAATTCATCTCAACAATTCTCGATATTCAAGCAATTGTTGTGGCAATGTTTAACCTTATTTTCTCTTTTTCAAGTTTTGCTATTCACTGCAAGCTTATTTCCACTTATCTATTCAGATTTATGTTTATAAAAGGAACTCATTAGGCACCCATAAACTTTGTGCAATGCATTATGACAAAAATCCACCCCATTGAATCTCATTTTATGTACCTCCATAGATTTCTTACTAACATTGAAGATGGAATTTTTTTTTAATGCATCAAACATAAAATTTTCTGTCAATTTCATTCAAGGATCTAGTTGTGTGCAATTTTTTTTGAATTCTAACTGAAGCAAGAGGTAATTTTTGGAGACAATTAGATTTGTAACAACTAAACTCTGCATTTTCCACTTCTTCTAAAAATATTGACCATTTTCTATCATCATTATAATTTTGATTTGATGGATTAGCTTGAGGTGTATCTAGCTTCTGACGTTTTGTAGCATTATAAGATCTTTTTATAACTTTGTTGGATTGATTATGATTAATGGAATCATATGAAATTGAATAAACATATTGAGGTTGTCACTCTTGTAATGCATCCCACATGATGACCTCAACCTCTTTTGGGACTTCTTTAAATATAATATCCATTCTGAGAACCATTTATGTCAGCCAATTTCCTAGTAGGCCATTGCATGAGAAATCCTTTAAATATGGAGCATCCTTTACAAGGATGGCTGAATAATCTATATCAATATGCACACCAGAAGCTATTGGCATCCAATCTGATTAAAATGTACCATGTCTCCTTCAACTATGTTGGTACTTGTTCCCTATGTAACAAATTTGCACTCAATCGAGAAGTAATGGATTAATATTATAACAAATCCCTTGCACTTCAAATTGTGTTGATCACTGTGTACAAGGTACATACCATCCAGTTTAGTACTCCCTTGCTTAATCATAAGGGAACTTCTTGTTTCATTGAAAATCAAATAGTTTTATTGGGTAACCTATTAATTTATTAGGCTGTAGTAAGTTTGAGCAATCAGAACACATATTTACCACATTTTCTAGCCATACACCAAAATTCAAAGGACCCAAAATATCTCCATAAATTTTATGATCTTCTAGCATATGAGTTATAAAACCCATGGCTATGTCATCGTCTCTGCAACAATATTTGTGTTTGAGAATGACATTGTCTGCGATAAAATATATTCTATCTTTAGGACCTGTATTGATGGTGCTTTAAGTGTCATCACTATAATCTTTCATCACTCTCTACATTGTACTCCTCTAAACCACTATTTTTTTTTTCACGATCCCAAATTGGGGGGAATGGATGAATATGCATTCTTTGACAATGGTTCCTCTAGCTTCCCAAGCAATGTAGTATCCTTTATTCCTGACATCTACTAAGGTTTAAAATTCGTCAACTGAGAAAGGAAATTTTACCCTTCCATCCAATACTATGTTAAAAATGACAAGAACAAATACTCTTCCCGCATCTTTACAATGTAGTTTCTTTCTACTTGGATATACTCTTCCCTCTGCAAGTTTTGTTCATTTTGAAAACAAGTCCACATGATCATCCTCTAAAAATGTAAAAGACTCCGTTTTTGTAACAACATAAAATACAAAGTTTATGAGATGATGGAAAATATCTTAAACCATTGCATAAAATAAATTAAAAATTATCATGTATGTGCAACCATAAGTTTATTAAATACACATAACATATGAGATGTGAACTTTCTACAATTCACTAAAGTTTGTAAATACTTAAAAATTATACATATAATTAAAATTGACATGAATATATTTATAACATGACTTCCAAACTATGATTGAACTTGACTCAACTTGAATTTAAATGATGAGAAATAAATAGAGGTTACATTTCTATTTTCTAATCTGCTTCATCCAAATAGAGGTTAAATAGATGGGGTTGAATTTGAATTATGAGAAATAACTAAATAGGAGTTAAATACAAGTTAATTAGAAACTTTATTGTGAAGTACTTCATCGAAATATCTTCATCATATTAACATAACATACATTACTTTTACAAAAATTACTTATACTTCCCATATTCACTAACTATGAGAATGGGCATATATCCATTTTAAACATTCTCATAAAATGATCTAATTTTCTTTCATTCTTTATGTTTCACACAACAATTTATCTTTCTTTCTATATCAAGTTTATGAGAATGAGAATATGCCCATTCTCATCACAATGATAAAAATATTTGTTTGTATGAGAAATGTCATATGCCCATTCTCATCACAATAATAAAATTCTTTGTTTTGATGAGAATGGGCATATGCCTATTCTAACCCTTCTAACTTATTGAAGCAATATTGAACTTAATCATTTTAATATCACTATAAAGGATGTGAGAATGAGAAATTTTCCATTCTAGAACAAATTAAATATTACCTCTATTTTTCTTCTATGATTCTTATATGAGAATGGGCATATGCCCATTCAATACAAGATAAAAATGTTTGTTTGTATGAGAATGGACATATGCCCATTTTGTCTATGTGTATTGCCTCAAGATATAATAATTTTTTTTCTCAAAAAGGAATAAAAACTAATTGCTCTAAATGTTCTTCCAAGGTACTATCTCATTATTTAGAACATCTAATATTAACCTTTGATGTGAGTACTATAAGTTATATAATTTTTATCATTTTCACAACCATATTATAGTATCAATGATTTTAACACAAACATGTCTGGTAGATGTAATTATTTTATAAGTACATTCAAGATATTTATAATGAAACTTGATAAATATCGAAGATGCCTATTAAAAAATACAACTCAAGGTTAAATGTGACAAAAAATCCAAATAAGAAAAAAACTTAAATATCATGAAATATGGTATTAGTACCAAATAATAGGATTTAACTTTGTAATCAATGAAGAAATAATAATATATGTTTTGGATCGATCTTCCCCATCCCCTCTTTCTATTTAAGTCGTCATTCCCATCTAGAGTTCAGGGAGTGGTTGAAGCAAGTAAATGATTCAACATTTGAGTGATTTCATGAAATCCACATGTCATATATAGTTTCCCTAACTATCCCCTCTCATCTTGCTCGTATTTATTATTGAAAAAAATGAGACACTAATGAATGGAGAAGGTGTAAAATGTAATAAACATTTAAATATATTCATAAATCTTATTTCCAATCATAATAGAAAAGTAAATAATAATATTCATACCGTATATGACATGTCATTAATAAACTAATAATATTAAAATTTGAAATTAAACATCATGTATATTGCCTCACAAGTTTACTAATTATCCATGTATGCATCTCTCCCTCTCTCTAGTATAAATTAGTATCAAATTAATTTTAAATACAAAAAAATATCCTAAAACATGGCTATGATAATGTTTAAATTTTATATTTTATTTTAAATGCTAAATAACCTAAATCATGACTATGATAAAGTTTAAAATTTATATTTTATTTTATATGCAATAAACCTAAAACATGGCTATGAATTTTTTTGAAAATTTAAATATTATTTTAAGTGCAATTATTAAACCTAAAACATGGCTATGATATTGTTTAATATTTATATTTGTTTTTGACCATGGCATATTGAGACCATTAATTTGTAAATAAATTGTTTTCCATCGTTAATTTATTAATTGAAGGTACTTGTTTGTCAAACATGTCTTCGACCGCCCATTGGAGGGAAATTGGTGAAATTAATGGCAATTAATTCACACCACTCCATGGCACTGTAGAGAGATTGACGAATGGTTGATATTTTTTGATGATGGGAGAGGTCTTGGGAATTTCAAGGTTCACCACGGGTTGACGAAGCTATCTCTTTCTTGTTCATCCTTTCCGCTTTCTTTTTCATCAAGTTTCCACTTTTTTTTGTTCGTCTTTCAGCTTTGGGCTTGCCTATATTTTGTTAGACCATTTTTTCTTGTGAAGAAGAATATTTGAAGAATATTTATGAGATATTGTTTGTTCTCTCCACTAAATTTTTGTTGACCCTTTCTACTTTGGGCTCCCTCTGTTTCTTAAGACCGTTTCACTTGTGATGATTTGAAGAAAATTTCAAGCATGAATTATTCTAACTCTTCTCTGTTGAATTATTATGAGATGAAGGATATCATTTGGTTTTCTTTCCCTTATATTTATTCTGGGTTTAAAGATAATGTCCTATTTTTGATCTTCTGTATTTTTTGATCTGGGTATTAAGAATATCACTTCAATGTTTTGTAAGACATGTGTAGTTGTTAACTAATCATAGTTTGATAATATGGGGAGTTATCTTGTTATGATTTTACCAAAGTACAGAGTGGTCTTACCACCTGGGAGGCATTGCTTATTTTTTGAGATGTGCGGGTGAGTTCCGTAGGTACCGAGAATGACTCATTATTAGAAAAAGAATTTACTTTTTTATAGTGAAGAAAAATTTTACTTCTTTTTTAAATTGAAGATAAGTTTCAGAGATACTTCTAACTCTTCTCTATTGATTTATTATGAGATGAATAATATCATCTTTCTTTCTTTCTCTTGTATTTTGATCTGGGTATAAAGGTAATGCCGTATTTTTTATCTTTTATATTTTTGATATGTGTTTTAAGAATATTTGAATTTCAATATTTTGTAAGACTTGCATAGTATTATCCTCCATAGTAATAAAAGGATGCATCTAAATATGACTATTTCTTGCATGTTTCAGAGTCTCAATAGATCATTCCCTTGCAAAAAATGTATATGATTCTAAGAAATCCACTTCCAATCCTTCATGCTAAGATTGGGAGTTAATTGTTTTGTTATTAAAAAATTACAGTGTGGGGTTACCACCTAGGTATTGTTACTTATTTTCTGATCTTGGTGGATTAGATGTGTAGGCCGAGTTGATTGGGCTAGGTTGAGGGCATGCTAACCGATGAACTCGGTGGGTGAGTTGACCCACTGAGCTTGGAGGGTGAGCTGAACTACTGAGCACGCTCGGTGAGTTGACATTCTTAGCTAGGCTAAGTCGAGATGTTCAAGTTGGTGGTTGAGCTAGCCTCTAGTTGAAATTCAGCCTATCGAGTTGAGATAGTCAGTCGAGATGGGAAGGCGAGCTGACCTACTGAGATGAGTAGGTGAGGTTGGCCAATTGAGCTGGATGAGGGAGCTGACTTCCCGAGCTGGGTTGGTGAGGTTGACCTACTGAGCTGGGTGGGTGAGTTGACCTGCTGAGATGAGTGGACCAGTTGACCTACCAAGATGGGTAGGTGAGCTCACCTGTCGAGCTAAGAAATATTGAACTTAATCATTGTCATATAGGAATTAAAATGATTAAGTTCAATGTTGTATCTAATGAGAAAATACCCGTTCTCATAATTGGAATCATAAAAGAAGAACAAAGATAAAATCTAGCTTGTTTTATAATGGACAGATGCCCATTCTCACAGCCTTCATAGAGTTATTGAAAAGAATAAGTTCAATATTGCTTGTATTTCAATGATTAGAATTGGCATATGCCCATTCTCATACAAAATTTTTTATCTTCCATTGAATGGTTAGGTATCCATTCCTATAGAGGTATTAAAATGTTTAAGTTCAATATTACTTGTATTAGAATGTTTAGAAGGATCTTATGCCCATTTACATACAAAAAAGCATTTATTTCTTGTATTGAATGGGCAGATGCCTATTTATCATATACAAATCATATATGAAGGATATAGATAAAATTTAATTTGTTTTAGAATGGGTAGTTTCCCATTATCATATAGGAATCATATAAGAAAAATAGATCAAATTTACTTTGTTTTTGAATGGGCAGTTCCCCATAATCACAACCTTCATAGGTATTAAAATGATTATGTTCAATATTGTATTGAATGAACAACTACCCAATCCCATATAGGAATCATAAAAGAAGAATATAGATAAAATCTAATTCATTTTAAAATGGAAAGTTTTCCCATTCTCACAGCCTTCATATAGTTTTAAATTGATTAAGTTAAATATTTCTTGTATTAGATTGACCATTCCTTTTCACTCTTATATCCTATTACTTTTCCCATTAGTAATGATCAAGTTCAATATTGTTTGTATTGCAATGATTAGAATGGGCATATGCCCATTCTCATACAAACAAACATAAGGGGACCACTTTTTATCTTGAATGGGCAGATTCCCAGTCTCTTATGAGGAATCATAGAAGAAGAAGATAAGAGGAGCGGCCCATTAATTTGTTTTAGAATGGGAAATTTCCTATTCTCATATTCGAATCATATATTAGGAAAAATAGAGAAAATTTACTTTATTTTAGAATGGGTAGCTCTTCATTATCACAGTATTCATAGTTATTAAATTAATTAATAAGTTCAATCATGTATTGAATGAGAAAATGTGAGTTCTCATATAGGATTCATAAAAGAAGAATAGAGATAGAATTGAATTATATTTAGAATGGCCAGTTGCCCATTCTCACAGCCTTCAAAGAGTTATTAAAATGATTAAGTTCACTATTTCTTGTATTAAAATAAAAAGAATGGGAGAATTCCATGGAAACATCCTTTAACTGATTTCCTATAATCATGTCTATGGGGAAGGGAACAAGGCTATATGTTTACCTTGCAAATAGAGGTTCAAGAGGTTGAACTTTCTGTGTCATTGTAATGATTATTAATGATTGAAAATCATTCTCTATCAGTATTGGCTATAAAGGAAGAGTAAGAAGTAATGAGGAGACATGTGAGAGGTTGGATGATATAAGTTATTGCGTTGGTTTTAGAAAGGAAATTTGGTTTAGATGAGGGCTTGATAAAGTACGATCATTGGTTTTAGAATGGGCAAGTAGGTTTTGAACTGGGTTAGTTTTATTTCCATTTTAATAGAGAAACAAAAACTATGGGTAGGTGATCTAGTTTGTCTAGAACCTGATTCAACCAATGGGATTAGTAGAAGAGTTTGGATGATGTTGGAAAAGGCAGGTATGTCATCTCTATTTCAAAGTTTTAAAGGCCACAAAGAATCCTTGAGCAAGGATTTTACTAGTCATTGGAAGGATGGTCGGGATAGTATCAGGGGTTTTTCTATAGAAAATTATATGGATTTTATTTGCTATAGTGGTTGGGATGAACAACAAGGGGAGGGATATTTACAAACTAAAATAAAAAATGTGATGAGGAGATGGGAAAATTTTGGTGGGTAAAGAGAAACTAAGACATCATTGTGTAGGTTTTGAGAGAGATTCTTTACCTGATCCTTTCAATAAAATCACCCTACACTTGATGTAATTTATCACCTTGGAGGGTAGGTACAAGGTATTTTATGCCCACCATTTCCCTATGTTAAGTCATATATGCCATGGTATGCATTATAATTTCCCTTTATTTCTCATTCGTTCCCTGCACAAATCAATCAAGAAATTTCCAAAAAGGAAAGTTGAAAATACCTCTTCATCAGGGATTGATGATGGCCTTATTCCATTTGGGTTCTACATATTTCACTAAATCTGAGAAGTTTAGGGGCTTGTTGAATGATGATGTAAATCATGCTGAGGATGAGAAGTATATGGAGCAGGAGGATGATGAGGATTCCTCATCCTCGGGCTCAGATGACATAAAAGAGTTTGTTATGTTGTCGATAAACACTGTAGATGTTGTTGGTAATATGGAGAGGGAGGATTTGGAGCCATTGTTGGCTAATGATTTGGAGCCAAATTTGGAGGACCTCGATGACAATTGTACTCTAGTCTGAACGAATGAATAAACTAAGGAAGAAGAAGGGTATTGATACTACAACCAGTGTTTCTTTGTCTGATATCAAAGGGGAACCTTCCAAAGGAAAAGAAAAGTTGGAATCTGATTGGAGTATGGCATTGGAAAAAAAATCCCTCAGGGTTCTGTAGGTGGAAAAGGACATTGATTCTATTGGTGAGGCTGGGGTGGACATGGGATATAGTTTCATGAACTATATTGAAGGCCTCAAAGAAAATTTGTACTTCTCAAAATTCCATCAAAGAGGAGTTATCTAGGCTTAAAAATATGGTTATGGACATTCATAGGAGGCTGGTTTAACTGGAGCAGAGAAGAAAAAAGTGTAGGCTTAAGCTTTACCTCAGCATTTCAGAGGAGGACGAGATGGTGAAGGATGATATGAGGGACATTATTGGAAAGGAAGAAAAAACTGTGGAATAAGAACTTTAATATATGAAAATTATAAATTAGTAACTACATTCTTATGCACAAATTCAGACTCTTATAAAATGATAATATTGAAGTAGTGTTGTTGAGTCTTATGGGTGTCCTTTAAGTTACAATATGAGTGAAAATTTGATAATAATGTAAGACCTAGATTATTCAAGTAGCAGTATGAGTGAATATGAGATAAAAAATGATAATAATGAAGTAACATTTGTTGATGGTTTTGGGTGTCCATCATGTAGCAATCTGACTGAATAGATGTTACATTTGCATTTGGTATTGAAAAGACGTTACATTTCCTTTTTGTATTGAATAGATGTTATATTTGTATTTTGTATAGAACGGGAGTATGTCCTTTCTCATACACTGAAAATACAGAGGAAGAATATGTTGCTTAATATATGAAAATGATAAAAAAAAATCTATATAAAAATGGTTGTAATGAGCAGAGGCCCATTCTCATATAGGAAATGTAGAATAAGACTAGATGTTTAGAAGGGGCATATGCCCATTCTCATATAAGAATCATAGAAGGATAATAGAGACACAATTTACTTTATTTTAGAATGAAAATATGTGCATTCTCACATCCTTACTTTTTTTAAAATGGGAAGTTGTGCATTCTCACAACCCTTATAGATAGAAAATATTACTAGTGAAATAAGGTTTACAATGGGCAAAATCCCATTCTCATACAAACATACAATTTTTATTTTTGTAATTATTAATAATTGTATTATACTGGCTGGACTATCCCTGGTAGAGCCAAGTGCTATGCACTACATACCCTCCAGAGGGATCAATTCTTATGTAGTTCTCATCATACAATATATTTATATGATTGTAAACCTTTTTAGAATGGGTTGTGAGAATGGGAAGTGTGTTTGTAAAGGCAATATTGAATTTAATCATGTTAATACCTCTCATAGGAGTCATAGAAATGTTTTAAAATAAAGTAAATTTTAATTATGTTATTCTTCTTTGATTCAAAAATGAGAGTGGGCATCTACCCATTCTATACGAGTAATAATGAGCTTAATTTTTTTAATACCTCTATAAAGGATGTGAGAATGGGAAGATTGTTTATAAAGGCTGTGAGAATTGGTGTATAGCCTCCAATTCAATACAAGACCAAAATTTTTGTTATTCTTTTATTTTTATCTCTAATCTTATTCTATGATTCCTATATGAGAATGGGCATATGCCCATTGTATATGCCCACTCTCACATAGGAATCATAGCATAATAATAGAGAAAAAATTTATTTCACAGTTTTAGAATGTAGTAAATTCTATATCTATTCTTCTATGATCCCTATATGAGAATGGTCATATGCCCATTCTCACATAGGAATCATAGCAGAATAATAGAAAATTAAATTTCATCTATATTGATTATTGTGATTTATTCAGAGATGAAGAATATCATCTGGTTATTTTCCCTTACATGGTAGTGAACTGGTCGTTGTACAACAAAGTAAATTTTATCTCTATTCTTCTATGATTCATATATGAGAAAGGGAATATTCCCATTCTCATATAGGAAGAAATATTAAAGTAAATCATTTTGAGAGCTATATAAAGGCTTACGATAATGGGGAATTTTCCATTCTGAAAACAAATTAAATTTTATCTCTATTAATTCTTGTGATGATGTATGAATTTTTTTATGTAAAATATTGACTGTGAAATGATCTTATTTAATGTTGACATTTGAATCATTATTAGATGCTACTATTACCTTGTTCTCTATATTGATTATTGTGATGATGAATGACTTTTGTTTCTTTCTTATCAGATTTGTAGTTGTCTATATGATTATAAAATTAGGTAGTAAAAGTTGTTTTCCAACAGAGATTGCATTATTACCTTGTTTATTGATAATATGTACTATGTAGATAAAAAGGATAGTTAACCATTTTGTAATATTCATTTAATAATAATTCAACATGATTACGAGTTGAAAATTCATGCGAGTTGAAAATTCATTGAACTTGACATGCATACATTTTATTATTTTCGTATGGTATACAGGAATCAGAGTAATCATTACGAAGTGATACATTGGATTTGATACACCTACAAAGGTGACAAGATTGGGTAAGTGCCCATGCTAAACAAAGTAAATGTTATTTGTATTCTTTTTATTATACTTATAAACATATCTCCATGAACAATAATGGAATTTCTCTTGTGATTCATATTAAAGAGAATAGGCATATGCCCATTCTTCATATTCTAATGTTATCTCTATAATTCTTTTTATGATATTTTCATTTATCTCTAGTATGAACAATTTATTGACATTTTTTTAACGATTCCCTTATGAGAATAGGAAAATTCCCATTCTAAAATAAATAGTTAAAGAGAATACGCATATGTCCATTCTACATATTCTAATCTTAGCAATATTAAACTTAATATTTGTGATACCTCTATAATGGCTGTGAGAATGGGAATATGACTATTCAATACAAGACAAAAATTCTCAACTGCCCACTCTTTAATACGTATTTAATGGCTATGAGGGGGCATCTTCCCATTTAATACAAGACAAAACATATTTGTTTGTTTTAAAATGTGCATATGCCCATTCGAAACAATGATTCCAAATACAAGACAAAACATATTTGTTTGTATTTGAATGGGCATATGCCCATTCGAAACAATGATACTAGTATTTGTATTCTATTTCTACTATTCCTATTTTCCTAAGAAATTATTCTATGATTTCTAAATGAGAAGGGGCATCACCCAATACTCAATCAATTTCATAACTCTATACAAGTTGTGAGAATGGGTGGCCATTCTAAAACAAAGTAAATTTAATTATTCATATAACATAGGGCATATGCCCATTCTAAACATTCTAATACAAGCAATATTGGTTTTTTTAGAATGTGAACTATAATAGGGCATATGCCCTTTCTAAACATTCTAATACAAGTAATATTATTTTTTTTGAGAATGAGCATGTGCACATTGAACGTGAATTGAAACATTTATGTTTTATGAGAATGGGCATATGCCCATTCTAAACATTTTAATACAAGCAATATTGATTTTATGAGAATGGTCATGTTCACATTCTTCAATACATAGTCATTTTAATACTTATTTAAAAGTTGTGAGTAATTTTAATGAATACTCTCCTTTTATGATTCCTATCTATCCAAGCAAGTCTTTTATGAATCTTATATGAGAATAGGCAGAATAAAAATGTGATTCTCATTCAATACAAGACAAAAAATTTGTTTGCATGAGAATGGGCATATGCCCATTCTAAACATTGTAATACAATCAATGTTGATTTTATGAGATTGCTTCTATTATTCCTATTTATACCTATTTAAAAACTGTGAGACTGTTTAATCCATACTCTTCTTTTCTTCTTCTATTATTCCTATCTACCCAAGAAATTATTCTATAATTCCTAAATGAGAAGGGGCATCTACCCATTCAATACAAGACAATGCAAAAAATCTCCACCAATTTCATAACTCTTTTAACAAGATGTGAGAATGGGTACACATTCTAAAACAAATTAAATTTGATTATTCCTATCATAAAGGGCATATGCCCATTCTAAACATTATAATACAAGTAATATTTATTTTTTTGAGAATGGGCATGTGCACAGTCATGATTGAAACATATTTTTTTTATGAGAATGGGCATGTGCCCATTCTAAACATTCTCACACAAGCAATTATTGATTTTATGAGAGTGGGCATGTGCACATTTCATCAAAACTTAGTCATTTGAATACCTATTTAAAATTTTTGAGCATATTTAATCCATACTCCTCTTTTATGATTCATATCTACCCAAACAACTCTTTTATGATTCCTATATGAGAATGATCATCTTCCCATTCAATACAAGACAATGTAAAAATGGTTAATCAATTTCATACCTATTTAAAAGCTATGAGCATGTATAATCCATACTCTTATTTTATTCCAATCTTCCCAAGCAAATATTTTATGATTCCTATATGAGAATGGACATCTACCCATTCAATATAAGACAATTTAAAAATGCTCAATCAATTTCATAACTTTACACAAGATGTGAGAATAGGTGTCCATTCTAAAACACAGTAAATAGGAATGACAATAAATTCTACTATATATTTTTCATTATTCAAATATCTTATTATAACATTTACGATAGATTTAGATTATTAGGATATTAAAGCATCTAATAATTTTAGCATAAAAAAGTGGTGATTTATTATTGTAGGATAGATTATTATTTTTTTATAACTTTATACAAGACATGAGAGTAGGTGCCCATTCTAAAACACAATAAATATGTAAATAATACAATGTATTCAAATTTATTTTATCATAAAACATATTTTTTTAAAAAATATTTTATGTAAATGTGGACATTTTTTAAATCATTACATGTGTTTAAATAGGTATGACAATAAATTCTACTATATATTTTTCATTGTTCACATATCTATTTAAAACATTTAAATGGGTCCAATAAATTCAAATATCTAAGCATATTACAACATATTAAATCATCAAAGCATTAAAGGGTGGTGATTTGTTAATGTATTATATATTCAAATTTTGAATGTATGTATAAAAATAGTACTATGTATTTTTCATTATTCTAATACCTCTTCAAAAAATTTAAATATTTCTAAACATTGGGATTATGATAATATGACATGCTTAAGTATTTACGATAGACTTAGGATAAATATGTACCCTTTCGTTGCTTAAGTATTTATCATGATAGACTTAGGATATTAGGATATTAAAGGCATTTAAGTATTAAAGGGTGGTGATTTATTATGGTAGGATAAATTCAAATTTCAAAATTTTCGGCACTATTTTTTAGAGGCAATTTTTTCATGGTCAAATACTTTATAAAAATATTGATTTTTAATGGCTGTGAGTTTTAAGTATTTCACTCTCTTATAAATGATTTTTTAATTATTTTTCTCTTTTACAGTTGAGTTTTATTTTTTCATTCAGATATTTTGTAGGAGAAAGAAGAATTTATGTGAAAGGATTTGGGCTGATTGGACACAAATATTATTGAAAAATAAACTTGTTATAAATGTAATAATAGAAGGTACAACATAAAGAGAAAGGTGGTACTGAGTGTATCAAATCATTTTTTTCTTATGCGAAAGGATTTGGCCTAATTGGATACAAATATTATTAAAAAATAAATTTGTTACAGAGGTTATAAAAAATACATGGAAAGAGACAGGTGGTACTTAATCTATCTAATCATTTTTTTGCACCATAGACAGGTACACATTTAAGTCCTTAAGACATTAAAAAAGAATGAAAAAAAGTTCAATTTGTATATTTGGTAGTTGTTACGTTTACAAATGTAAACAAACTGATTTTTGTATTTGTTTATTATTACATTTATTCATGGAAACAAATCGATACATTTTTCAGACATAAAAATAAACGAGATATATGGGAAAACGGTTATGATAGTTTATTGTGAATTAAAAGATATTTGTTTATACATTTTTTAGGATTTAGAAGTAAACATGATAAAAATGAGATATAAAAACCTTGAAGAGCCTGGTCTGTCATTTTTGTATTCCCTTCGAGAAATATTGAATAGTCTTCCTTGCAAAATGACGGTATCGATAATTATTTCTTCTTCTTTATTATGTATTTTTTTTGTATCTTCGTATCTCTCTTGCCATCGGCAGCTATATCTTCTTATTTCTTTTGTCAAATATTTTTATCTTCGTATTTATGCAGCTACATCTACATTCTTTGAATTTCCCCAAGTAAATCTCTGAATGAAAAAATATCAGTCACAAAAGAGCAAAAAAAAAAACCCGATTCATTCAAAATCAATATTTTTATAATGTCCTTGGCCAAACAAATCACTTCATAAAAAAGAGCATTGAAAATTCAAATTTTGAATCAAACCTGCCATAATAAATGATCATTATGAATTGCCTCTTGAAAAATAAAATTGGAAAATTTTAAATTTGAATCAATCTTGTGGAAAATCTAAAAAAAGAGTGTCAAAAATTCAAAATTTGAATCAATCCTACGATAATAAATGACCCATTTAAAAAATAAAGAGTGACAAAATTTCAAATTTTGAATCAAACGTACCATAATAAATGACTTTTAAGAATTAACTCCCAAAAAGAAAGCACCAAAAATTTGAAATTTGAAACAATTGTGTTGGTATTATTAAAAATAAATTAATCAATAATAACAAGTAATAATAGAAAAAAAAGTGTTTCTAATCAAGATATTATATTAGTAATTAATACTAATCAATAACATTGATTAATAATAGAAATCATGGTGATTATATAATATTAGTATTAATTAGTAAATTAATAATATTATAATTAATTAGTATTAGTACTAATCTAAATAAATAATTACTAATATTATAATTAATTAGTAAAAAAATTATCCTATCTAAAATCCATCAAGATTAGTAAAAGAAATCCTGGTAGGCCTCCTTCCTCCAACTCAAGAAATATGGAAGCTTTGCTTAACATTAGCAAAGGGAGTCAAAAGAAAATTTCGGAAATGTCGCAAAGATAGGAATCAAGCAAGGAAACCCTCCCGCCGATAGACTCTGATGCTGAAAAAGAAAAAAAAGGTATACCTTCAAAAGAAAATAGGAAATCATCTATTAGGCCAAACACCTGTAGCAATATCAGGATAAAAAATAATCAATGAGTATTATCTCATGGAACATGAGAGGTTTGAATGCCCTGCACAAGAAGAGGTTGTTAAAAATATGCATTGAAAAAGGAAAACCTGATATAATGCTAATTCAAGAGATGAAAATGCACTCAAATTCTCTTGCCAATATTTTCAGTAAGGTTTGGAGGCAAGGGAATTACACTATCAGAGATGCTAGTGGTGTGTCTGGAGGTCTTACCATCTTATGGGACTCTAGCAAGCTCATTGGGAGGCCTATTGCTGACTGTAATAACTAGAAAATTATTAAATTGTAGAATATTGATTCTAATCAATCCTTTCTTTGTACCAATGTCTATGGTCCTAGAACATGTACTGGAAGAGAAATATGTTGGATGTCTCTCACAACTATAAAACAGTCCCTCCTGGGGGAAAGATGGATTTTTTGGGGAGACTTTAATTCCATAGGTTCCCCTCTGAGAAATCTGGAGGTACCAACTCAATCTCTTGATCCACTTTTAAGTTTACAAAATTCATTGAAGTGACATATTTAGTGGGTATGCCTCTAAAAAATGGGAAGTACACATGGACTAACAAAAGAATTAGAAAATATTATGTGATGGAAATATTTGATAGGTTCATCTTAAGTGATGAATGGGTTCAACAATAGGGGTTGTTTGAATCTGAAATAATTTGGGCCTTAGGATCTAATCATTGACCCCTTTCTCTTTCTATTCACCCTTCCTCTCCTCCTATTAGAAGGCCTTTCAAATTTGAACTCATGTAGATCAAGGAACCTTCCTTTTTGACAACCTAAAAGTTTTGTGGGAAATTGACATCAAAGGCTCCAATATGTTCATACTAGCAGAAAATATCAAAAGGGTTAAGATGCACATAAGAGAATGGAATAAGAATACCTTTGGGAATTTTTGGTCCAAGAAAGTTGATACTCAAAATGAAATCACCTAGGTTAAGAAGGAAATTTAGGTTGTTGGACTCACAGAAGAGTTAAAAGAGAAATAAGTTCTCCTTACTGAGGAGCTAATCATGATCCTTCTTTAGGAGGATATTTACTAGAAACAACAATCCAGAAATAAGTGGCTTCGGGAAGGAGATAGAAATACACGATTCTTTCATAAAACTACTATCATAAGAAGAAATTTTAATAGAATCACCAAAATCAAGCTGCCTTCTAGGGAGGAAATAAGAGACAATAAGGACATATGCAATGAAGCAATTAGATAGTTCCAAGATCTCCTTAGTGATCCTAGGGAAACTTGTGTAAATGCCAGATTTCAAATTATCAGTCAAATCCATTCTATTATCACTCATGATAATAACATGGACTTAAACAAGGATATCTTAGAAGATGAATCAAAGAGGCTATTTTTTCTTTCAATCTTGATAAATCACTTAGGCCTGATGGGTTTACAGTTGGCTTTTACCAAAATTTTTGGGAAATAGTGGGCAAAGATGTGGTGGAAGCTATTCAAGAATCTAGAGCCTCTAAGGAAATCCTCAAATAGTACAACTCAAACTTTATTGCTCTTATTCCTAAATATGAAAATTTTGAGTCCTTTGACTCATATAGGCCTATCTCTTTGTGCAATGTAATCTATAATATTATCTCTAAAGTCATGGCTAACAAACTCAAACCTATCGGCCTTTATTGTAGAAAGAAAAATATTAGATGGCATCATCATAGCTCACAAATTTCTCCATTCAGTAAAGAATTAGAGGTCATGTAACATGTTCATAAAGCTGGATATGGCTAAAGCCTTTGATAGAGTAAGTTGGGATTTTCTCATGTAAGTTTTATAAAAATTTGGCTTCAACCAAGAATGGAGAAAGTGGGTCTTCAGCTGCATTAACATGGTTAGATATTCTATTCTCATTAATTGTGATCTTGTTGGGTTCTTTAGCTCTTCAAGAGGGATCAGACAGGGTGGCCCATTATCACCTTTCTTATTCATTATCATGATTGATGCCCTTAGCAGATGGATTTCTTTCCTCAAAGAAAACAAAAAGATACCTGGAACTACAATTACTAATGGAGCCCCAAACATTACTCACTTACAATTTGTTGATAACATTGGGTTAATCGGTCAAGCTAATATCAATGAAGCTAAATATTTCATAGAGGCTTTGGATCTTTATGAATCTACTTCTAGTCAACAAATCAACAAAAATAAATCATAAGTTTTCTTTTTCAATACCAATAGGGTGGTTTAGATTATGATTTGTAGAATTCTTGGCATTATTCCTAGTAATATACCTTGTACCTACCTTGGTATCCCCCTCTTCAAGGGAGAAACCTTATGGGCATTTGGCAATCCATTATTAACAAGATACAAAAACAATTAGCTAATTGGAAATGTAAATGGCTATATCTAGTAGGAAAAATTCAATTAATATCCTCCTATATTCAAGCAGTGCCAATTTATATGGTGTCCATCATTCCTATCCCATCTAATGTTCAAACATCGTCAAATCCATTCAAATCAAATTTATCTAGAGTGGGAGTTCTGATGATAAGAAAATATCTTTTTTAAAATGGGAAAGAGCCTATCTTCCTAAGGATTTGGGTGGAATGGGTTTCAGATTAAACAATATGAATCTAGATCTTGGAGTGAAAATGGCCTTGAGACTTTACATGGAACCAAATTCTCTTTGGAGCATTATTATTAGGAAAAAAAATATCTAGACAACATGGAACTTGAAATATTATTCAGCACTCAAAATCATTTGTCTGGGTCTCACACTTGGAACTTGATGATCAAATCTCTCTCGATTATCAAATCCCTACTAAGATGGTCAGTGGGAAGAGGTACCAAAGTTAACTTTTGGACTGATGCTTGGATCCTAAAAAATCCCTTGCAGTCCTAGAATTTGAATAATATTCAAATATGGTGTGGGTGAAAATTTTGAAATATGGTTCATAATTATATACATCAGGAACACAAGGGATGGATTGACTTACAAGTGCCACCTGAATTGCAAGAAGAGAAAGAAGCATTCAATAAAATTCTCTAGCTATTCTATTTCACTAGACATAGGGATATGTTGATCTGGACAAGGGATAAATATGGTCGATACAGTGTCAGAGGAGGTTAATCCAACATCTTTCTCCAACAAAGAGAGGTCTCTCTCTTTCCAGTGCACAAGGTTTAGTTCCAAAAAGGTCTTCCTAAGGAAAATGATTTTCTTTGTACTACCTACTAGGAAAAAATAATTACCCAGTCTAATCTTAGCAAGTGTGGCTTCTATGGTCCTTCATAATGCCCCCTTTTTTTCAAAGTTGAGTAAAATTATAGCCATCTACTTATTCATTGTGAGTATTCCTCTATATTTTGGCATAAAATTCTTGAAATATTTACTCTTCCTTTGACTCTTTCAGATTCTATTAGTAGGCTCATTCTTGGCTGAGAATTCAAGATCAAATCTATCCCCTTTATTCAAATCTAGAATTTAATTTTAGCCATTATCTGTTGGAATGTGTGGTTAGAGAGAAACATGAGAATATTCAGAGGTAAAATATAGAATAATGATTGCATTCGTTCATTGATTTTAAGATCAATTAAACAATTAATTATGACATGGCATCTGAATAATGGAAAAATATTCCTCTCCAAGTATACAATCTATCTAAACTAGAAAGACACCCTTCTTGGTATCCTTGGTAAGGGGGTTGGAGATCAAAGTAGAGGAAAAAATCATGAAAAATGGAAACACCCCCCCAAAATTTCATCAAGTTTAACTTTGATAAAGCTTCTAGGGGAAATCTATTATCCGGGGAATGCAAGAGTGGGAGGCCTTTTCAGAGATTCCAATGGTATGCCTATTCCTGGTTTCTATGAAGCTTGG
The DNA here is from genome assembly GCA_019776745.2 of Taxus chinensis. Lineage (NCBI taxonomy): Eukaryota > Viridiplantae > Streptophyta > Pinopsida > Cupressales > Taxaceae > Taxus > Taxus chinensis. The sequence goes on along the minus strand of CM034146.1, from coordinate 612,302,238 downwards.
GGTGTTTGTACCAATAATTTTTCTGAAGCCAAAGATTTGTGGAGGGGTCTACAAATATCTAAAGAAAAATAATGGGATGATCTCCTGGTTGAAGGGGAATCTTCAATCATCATAAATGCTATTAAAATTGGTTGGGCCAGGCACTGGAATCTACACCACATGGTAGAATAATGCTCTCATCTTCTTAATGGTAATCATATTTCTCACATCCCTAAGGAGGCTAAAAAATATTCCAATAGTTTGGCTAACTTAGGAGTGGAGTTAAATGACAGCAATCCCCTAAAAATAATGGACAAAATGGAAATAATGGAAAAATTTGATAAAGTAATTAAAAGTGATAGATTATCCTCTTTCGCACATGTGGCCAATGAGGTGGCCACCACTTACCATCAATGAAATCTATTCACAAGTATCATTTAATACCTGCATTAATTAGAGGATCTATAGGAAATGTGTGGATGGATTCATGAAGGTGCTAAAGTGGCTTATAAAGCCAAGGATTCCACAAATCTCTCCCATTTGACTGAAATTCTAATTACATGGAGAGAGGAGATAACAGTGGAGAAATGGAGAAGAGGATGAGGGAGACCAAAGGAAAGGATGCTTCCAGCAATACATTCATAGAAATGTACGAGAACTTGGTTCAAAAATTCAATTTAGAAGATGTGCACTATTCATTCCTCAGTCTAATAAATGATTTAAAACTTAGGAAACTATTAAACGTTGGTCATTTGATAGATAGGGGCACCAGAGTTACAACTAAGGAGGCAATGGACTTATAGTAGCATGTGCTCATCGATAGAGTTAAAGACCCTAAACTCCTTATGTGGATGGCCACCAATTTGCTGACGGTGTAATTTTTCACAAGACTGGTTGAAACAGCTGCAATTGAAGAAGTGGTAAAAGTCATGAATGATCTGGGGAAATCCAAACCTCATCTGTACTCTCAAAGTGGCTCAAATAATTGGGGTACATACTATTTTTCTCTGTGCCAGCAATGTGTTTGATCTGCATGATGATTTGGAACAGCTGGGGTTTGATGTAGGCCTAAAACTGGATCAAATTCGGCATCTTACTAAGGAAATGACAGTGGAAAGCATGCAACAAGGTAAAAAGATTGATTTTATTGCTTTATAAGTCCCTACTAGGTAGGTTGAGGATTCTAACCTGGACAACTCCGTGGCAGCTCTGATGATTGAGGATGAAGCTAGGAATGTTGATGCTACTATATTTACGGTAACCAACTCTTTGAACGAAGAGAATAAATAGTTTATAATTTCTTGTTTTTTCGATTGTAATATCTGTAGTATACACCATTTTAGATGGTTTTTTGTAACTAGAACTTTACCTTTTCTAAGGGTCTTTTATTACTATAAATATATATAAAATAGTGATGCCTAGTGCCTCTTCTTTGGCTGATTAGTTTTTTTATCCTATCAAATAGTATTAACTACAAGAATTATTATTACCAACAAACTTACATTAATATATTAACTAGAAACATACTATTAAATAACATTGATTAATAATAGAAATCATGGTGATTATATAATAATAGTATTAATTAGTAAATTAATACCATTAATTATTAAAAAATTATCCTATCAATTTTTTTTTTATTAGAGGTAAGATAAGGGTTGAGGGGACCCTACCCCATACATAAAGTTACTATTTCCATACAAAATGCCAAGGGATAGACCGTTGAAGCCCAACCATAAAACCAAAATAGTTTAAGACCAACAACAAGGAAATACAAACATAAAGGATAGATACTAGAAAACAAAAAGACTAACAAACAAAAGCATAACCAAGAGACTAATAACAAAACAACTTAGAACTAACATCAACTAGACAGCATCCCAGATAAGCAGTTACTCTTTTATCAGGTCCCCCACTGCATTCATGCATCCATTCCATTCTTTGACAAGGGATTCAATGGTGGCTTTCCACACCTTGTAGTTTGGTTCAGGGACCTCCACTTTGGGTCCTTTACCCTCTTTCTCCCTTTCCTTAACAAGATCCATGGAGTGGATCATCTCAACTAAAATATTGAGATGGTGGATGGTACTCTTGACGTTGAGAAGATGGACATATCTAATTTGGAACACAAGTTATTTCATTTTCATAATGTCCTTGGCCATTTCCAAGCTTCTCTCGTTGGTGTTCTTTAGCTGTTCACTAAGGACCATCGTGGAAAGATTTTCCACTTTATCAGTTAGATATTTCAAATCCATGGAGACCATACTAATCCTGTGTCTATTAATTTTAGTATCAAGCCTAACATGCTCGAAATAACGCATGAAAGAATGGTTCTTGAAAACCGAGTCTTTAGCTATGAACAGTTTAGACTGGGCAGTCTTCAGAGCGTGCAAGCTCTCTATGGCATCCTCTGAATTCTTGGAGTGTTTATCATTAGCAGAAACTGACTATTTCTCACTTCCCCCCTCATCGCTATTATCTCCATAGTAGTGGCCTTGTCCATACTGGAACCCGACAAATCCGGATTACCCTAATTATTTTCCCCCAAATCTGAAATCTCCACTTCCTCCACCTATTTAGGCTCCTCCTCCATCCTTCTATGTTTGTTAACAACACCGTGGCTCAGGTTGGATCTAGTACGCTTAGCCACTAGTTTGCCAAGTGGGTCTTCACTAAGATTTCCCTCCTTAGGCACTGATCCTTCAGTGACAGAGGCACCAAATTTTTCATTTTCCCCTAAAAGGGGAGTACCCAGCATAAGCAAGGATTTTATGAGACTCTGATGCAGAGGAAAGGAGAAAGTCCCTTTTTCCACCATACAAATAGATTTTTCCAAGGAGGTGTACAGATAGAAAGGGAAATTGTAGGCTTTAGCGTTGCGCACATGATTCAACATGGGAAAATGGTACCCATAAATCACTTTATACCTGCCTTCTAGGGTGATGTATGACATAAACAGCTAAGCAATTTCCTCATAAGGGTGGGGCAGATTTCCATGAGCATATCCATTGTGAAGAGAAATAGGAGTACCCTTACCTTGCATGAAACACTCTATCTCTAGACTGTAAATATATCAAATATTATTAACTACAAGAATTATTATTACCAACAAACTTACATTACTATATTAACTAGAAACATTGATTAATAATAGAAATCATGGTGATTATATAATATTAGTATTAATTAGTAAATGAATAACATTAATTAATAATATTATAATTAATTAGTAACAAATTTTCAAATAATATTAACTACAAGAATTATTATTACCAACAAACTTACATTACTATATTAACTAGAAACATATTAATAACGTCTAATTATATTATCAAATGAATAAAAAATATTTTTAAAACAATTAAATAATATTATAAATCTATAATTAAATTTTATAAAACTAATTAACAACTTAATCACCATTATTTATAATGCTTAATTAATTACAGTGCATTTTAAAAATAATTTTATAAAATTATAAAATATGTAATAAAACTAATTAATGACATAAACTCCATTATTTCAAAAAATTAGATTTCAAAGAATATGTGTTTAACATATGATATTATGACTAAATAAAATTAATTAATTAATAATACTAATAATTAAATACAAGAAATAACATCGTATCATTTAATAATACCAATAAATTTCTGTTTATTTGTCTATATTTAAGAATGGGCAGTTGTCCTAAGTGCAATGGTCCTCCTTCCATGCAAAATGGGAAACAACCCAATAGTAAAAAAAATTTTGTTTGAGGATGGAAAAGTGTCCATATTTCTAAATAGTCCAATACAACTAGCTACAAATATGGCCAAACCAAAATGTTAGAATGTCTACAGAATGGGCTAATGCCTATTCTCATTATTACGAGAGGTCCAAGTCTTGTTTTAAAACAATTACCTTTAATTAATAAATACACAGTGGAGAGCATATATTTGCATGCTAGACTTGATATGTCATGGTATTTAACAAAATATGTTAATTAGTGCTATTTGAGAATGGGCATCTGCCATTTTTAAATCAAATTAATACAACTATGAGAATGTGCATGTGCCCAAGAGTATGTAGTGCAACACTTGGCAGATCTAAGATGACCATTCCTAAAATAACATAATAGAACTAAATAAGGCTTGAATCCTCTTGAGATGGTATTTAAAAAAATATGTTAATTACTGTTATATGATAATGGTCATCTACCATTTCTAAATCAAATTATTACAACTATAAGAATGGGCATCTACCCAAGGGTATGTAGTGTAACACTTTGCGGAGCCAAGATGCGCATTCCTAAAACAAAATAATAGAACTACATAAGGCTTGATCCCCATCGAGGGTATGTAGTATATCACTTTGCGGAGGAAAATCTTGGGTCCTCCAGGGATAGTCCAACCAAAAAAATACAATTGTATTCACAATAAAATGAAAAAAATGTTTATTTGTTTATATGAAAGAATAGGCAACTGCCCATTCTTAAACAAAGGATAATTAAATTAATACAACTATGAGAATGGACATCTTCCCAAGGGTATGTAGTACAACACTTTGTGGAGCCAAGATGCCCATTCCTAAAATAAAATAATAGAACTACATAAGGCTTGATCCCCCTCGAGGGTATGTAGTGCAACACTTAGCATAGGCAGAACTTGGCTCTGCCAGAGATAGTCCAGCCAAAACGATACAATTGTATTCAAGATAAAAATGAAAAATATCTTTTTTTGTTTGTATGAAAGAATGGGCAACTTCCCATTCTTAAACAAAGGAAAAATAAATTTTATCTCTCCACTAGCATCTTGCATTGTGGAGTTAGATATCAATTGTTAGAATGGTTATATGTCAATTCTCATATAAACAAACAATTATGTCTTGTATTGAATTGGAAGTTTCCCATTCTCACAGCCTTCTCACATCCTTTATAGAGGTATGAAATATTTTTTAACTAATTTCTTTCAATTGAACGTTTAGAATGGGCATATGTTAAGTCTCATATTAAAAAAACCTTTTGTATTGTATTGAATTGGACAACCAAACATTTTTTCCTTGTATTGAATCGGAATCTTCCTATTCACACAACCTTATAGAGATATAAATTCTTATTGCCTCTGGGAAACCATACATTTTTGTCTTGTATTGAAGTGAAAGTTACCCATTGTCGCTACTTTTATAAAGGTATAAATTCTCACAACCTATACAGACATATTAAAATTATTAAGTTCTTGTACAAACTAACTTCTCATTCTCACATCCTTTATAGAGGTATAAAAATTATTTAAGTTCAATATTTACTTGTATTGAATGGGTAGATGCCCCTTCTTATTTATTAACCAAAGAAGAATAATAAATTAAAATTTATTTTATTTAAGAATATTTAGAATTAAAATTTGTCTTTTGCCTGTTATAAACATTCTTACAAAAACAATTTTCTCTGTTTATAAAATTTATCCTGTTCATGTTACAAACATTCTTCCACAAGCTATATCCTCTACCTATAAAGGTTGTGATAAATTTACATAAATTCTCATTCTAAAATAGAATAAGGTTGTGTATCTCTTACATTTTCTTCAAATATTACACTTCATAATTTGAAATGGTCTAACGATATAGAGGGAGTCCAAAGCAAAAAGGATGAACAAGAAATCTGAGACATCAAACAATATATTATAAATTCTCAAATCTTGGTGATCATAGTATCTAAGTGACCATATTTATATGCATATATTTATATCTATTCGGATTGCAGTTAAAGAATTTTTTTGAACAAGATTAGATCATAGTAATGAAATTTCAACATTTAATCTTAAAGGATGAACATGTACATATTAGCATCGCATGTTAATTGGTAAATCATTCATATAGGAAAATAGACACATACAATATCAAGGTAAATAGATTATGATTAGAACGACAGAAGGCTCGATCCATTTCTAGGCTATTTATTGCAACACTTGTCTCTGCCAGGAATAGTAAAAGCATTATGAAAGAATGGGCTACTACTAGTTTTTAATTTTTTAAACAAGCTAATTTCATCTCCATTCTTCTTCTATTAGTCTCCATTCTATATTATCTATTATAATTAGCATCTTACCATTTTTTTTATATTCTCAATTCTCTATTATTCTTCTTTCATGATTCATATATGAGAATGGGCATCTTCCCATTCTAAAAAAGAAGTAAAATTTATCTATCCACTTACCCATTCGAATAATAGAAATAAAAATTTATTTTCTATATTTTAGAGGGTATGTTGTGCTAGTACATCCAATACAATATAACTATACAATTATTCAATATACCTCTAGACATCTTGAAAAATATATAGATGTTATTAAATAAAATTTATGATTCAGGATTAAATGATGCAATTATATTACTATGATCTAACCTTACTGAACAACTATTTTGGAAGTGCAACATTTTATCTCAAAGGATAGACCATGTGTACCTTGGCCTTGCATATTTAGTAAATCATTCAACAATGCAAAGAGAACCATACGATATCAAGGCTAACATATGTGACATGATTCACCAATGATGTAAGGCCAATTTGTAAATGATTCACCATCGGGATGAAATGATTTACTTTTATTACTATTATATAACCTTGATGAACATCGATCATGACCAAAAAATATCATTTTATGGATGGAATAATAATTATATAGTTATCATTTAATTTTTGATCAACTCGCACTCCTAATTCAGAAACCAAACAATGCATCCCAAGTGGTAAGCCCACTATGTACTTTGGTAAAAATATAACAGATAACTCCTCATCTTAGCATGAATGATTGATAGTGGATTTCTTATATATACATTAGTAGTTTGGATGGGATGAGACAGGAGGTCCATTGGGCATTGAGAACATACATTTTTTCAAGGGAATGATCTTTTTGGGAATATGAAACATGTAAGAAATGATCATATTTAGATGCATGCTTTTATAACTATGGATGATAACAACTATGTAAGTCTTACAAAAGATTGAAGTTTTTACAAGGGAATTATCTTGTTGAGACTCTGAAACATGTAAGAAACAATCATATTTAGATGCATCCTTTTATAACTATGGAGGATAACAATTATGCAAGTCTTACAAAATATTGAAGCGATATTCGTAAAACCCATATCAAAAATACAAAAGTTCTAAAATATGACATTATTATTTGTCTTTATACCCAGAGACTCAGAGTACAATAGAGAAGACTTAAAAGTATATATGAAACTTATCTTCAATTTAAAAAAGAAGTAACTCCCTATATTAACAACTATGATTAGGTTAACAACTACGCATGTGTCACAAAACATTGAAGTGATATTATTAATACCCAGATCCAAAAATACAAAAGATCAAAAATAGGGAATTATCTTTAAACTTAGAATAGAATATAAGGGAAAGAATATCATTTGGTTTTCTTTCCCTTGTGGGAAATAATATAAGGGAAAATAAAATAAAATGATATTATTTCCCTTATGGCATTATCTTCAAATCTTCTGCTTCATAGGAAGAAATGGTCTATAGGAAGGTAATTTGTTTTAGAATGAGAATATTTGCATTGTGATAGGCTTTATAGAAGTTGTGCATGTTTATAATGGGCACAATCCCATTCTCATACAAACAAACATTGTTTGTTTTGCAATAATTAATAATATTATTATGGGAAATAATATAAGGGAAAATAAAATCAAATGATATTATTTCCCTTATGGAATTATCTTCAAATCTTCTGCTTCACATGAAGAAATGGTCTATAGGAAGGTACTTTATTTTTGAATGAGAATCTGTGCATTGTGATAATATTTATAGAAGTTGTGCACATTTATAATGGGCACAATCTCATTCTCATACAAACAAACATTATTTATTTTGTAATAATTAATAATTGTATTATACTAACACCCCCTCCTAAAAGCTTAGTTTCCTTGCACCCCCTCCTGAATGGTTAACTACACAGACAAAACAAGAAATCATTCAATGCAGGTGAATCATCTCCAAGTATATGTGTATATATTTATTTGTATTTTAAAAAAATATTGGCAGCCCAAAACAGAAGGATGAACAAAAAAATCAGAAACTAGATGAAGAAGAAAGAAGAAAGGATGAATAAGAAAGAGATAGCTTCACCGACCTGTGGCGAACCTTGCAATTACCAAGACCTATCCCATCATCAAAAATAGTAACCGCCATCAATATCTCTACAGTTCCACAGAGTGGCGCAAATTAATTGCCATTAATTTCTCCAATTTCCATCCAACGGGAAATTAAAGATGTGTTTGACAAAAAAGTACCTTCAATTAATAAATTAACGGTGGAAATAAATTTATTTCCAAATTAATGGTCCCACTATGCCATGGTAAAAAAAAAAAGTAAATTTGATCTATTTTTTTTACATGATTCCTATATGATAATGGTAAATTACCCATTCTAAAACTAATTAATTTTTATCTATGTTTTTCATACATGATTCCTATATGACAATGGGCATCTGTCTATTCAATACAAGAAATAAATGCTTGTTTATATGTAAATGGGCATAAAATCCTTCCAAACATTCTAATATAAGAAATATTGGACTTAAATATTTTAATACCTTTTTAGGAATGGATACATAACCATCCAATCATTGTAATACTGTTAGATTCGGTATTTACCTTAGCTCATGTTCACTTAGGTACTTTATTTACCTTTATTGTATTTATTCTCACCCACTTATGTGTGTGGATATTTCTTTTTATTTATTTAGATATTAGGGGGATATTATCTAGTTTTTAGGTATAGTTATTTCCTTGATCTATGGTATTGACTAGATCCTTGATGTGTAGTTCCCTCATAAATCTATGGACTTAACTAGTTCTTTGATGACTAGTTCTTTCCATGATTTATGACTTGATCTATGACCTTGACTGGTTCTTAGATTGTTATTCCTTTCCTATATAAGTAAGGCCCATTCTCATTGTACTTCATTGAGTTCCATAATAATATATGATATTGCTACTCATCTGTTTGTAAAGGTTTTACGTAAAAGTATTCTAGCGAATTGCTTTCATCTTATTTATCGTGGTGTTTGATTAGCATTTGTGTTCTTGGCTTGGTAAAATTTAGTTATCGTTCCTTTCATGGTATTAGAGCTATAGATGATGTAGACATCCATCTGTAAGTTTTTCTTTGCAAGCAAGGGTTTATTATTTTCATGTATTTGGAAATTGTTAGCACTTTTATGCAGAATACTTTTTTATTCAAAATAGAGTGTGCCATTGGATTTGGAAGGTGCCAAAATCATATAATTGACTGTAAACTTGAGCATGTTTTGAGACAGTCGAATCTGGACATTTTACAGGGTTTTTTTGGCACATTTCTCAAAAAATCCATACAATTATGTACAGACATATTTTTGACTCAAAAATTATATCATTTTTTTGGGTTTTTTGAGAAACTTTTTGGGTTTCTCTCTGTTTTTTGATACAGGTTCCAGAAAAAGAGATATTTACAGTCAAATTTTGTATTAACAATTGTGCATTTTTGGTGCATTCTTTTATCCATTGGATATAAGCGTGTACCTTTTATCCTCTAGATATTTCTATTTTGGATGTAGTCTTTTATCCATTGGATGCAGATATGCACCCTCTAGGTGCATTCTTTTATCCATTGGATATAAGCATGTACCTTTTGGATGCATTCTTTTACCTTTTGGTATTTCTATTTTGGATGCAATCTTTTATCCATTGGATTTAGATATATACCCTCTGGGTGCATTATTTTATCCATTGGATATTACCATGTACCCTCTGAAAGAAATGATTTACCCTCTAAATATTTTACGTTTTGGGCATAGGCTTTTATCCTTTGGTCACAAGCTTGTATCGTGTGGATGCACTCTTTTACCCTTTGGACATTTGGGTGTCACGTGTACCTTTTTAAAAAAAACCATCAACATTAAAATATTATTTTAATAGCAAAACCTTCTCGAGCTCCTAACTTTTGATCTGTAGCTCAGATTAAGGTGTTTTTTTTAAATTGTGTATTTTTTCGAGATGTACACATTGGTGACATATTTCAACTCATAGTTCAAATTTAAAATGTACTTTTTCTCATTGTAATGTTTATATGCACTCAATTATAAAGTGTCAAATTTGGGTGGGTTTTGTAATCACTTGTGGAAGTAATTTTAGTTGAGCCCGACATCCTCAACTTTTGGGTGTTGCATTCTTTTATCTATGGGTGTATGCATTTATATATCTCTTTTTTGTTGAGATATTCTGGATCTGTATTTTTGACACTTTATTTTTTAGCATGTTGAATGTCTCTCTTGTGGGGGAGCTATTTTGGTGAATTCCAGTGTTAGTTTGTCAGTGTTTGAGTAGTTGATTTTGGAAAATCATACTTATCTGTGGTGTCACTCAACCCATTCAGCAGTATGTGAGGGTATGGTGTTGATACTGATTCTTTGGGTTTCGTGTCCTTGCCTTGTTATGTGTTGATACTGATTCTTCAGGTTTTGTGTCCTTGTCTTGTTACCTTGGATTTTCTTGGATCATGGCACCCCTATTTATTTAGATCTCATGTCCTTTCCTTGTTTCCTTGGTTGTTCTTGGATCGTGGCACACCTATTTGTAGCAGTTGATCAAATTATGTTTGGTGTTCTTTTTGCACTTTCGACATCACTCCATTGGATAGTCTCCTTGCATAGAGCTATTTTGGTGAAGCCCAGTGTCAGTTGTTTTTGAGTTCTATGATCAAGTAGTAGAGTCAGACTATAGTGCACACCATATTTCTTCAACATTGTATGAGTTTTTAGAGCTGAGATTCTGAGGATATCTTGTAGTAGGATTTTTCTCTCTCTACTTTGTTATTACTATTTTTGGATACCTTGTGGTGTCCATTTTTCCAAGTTGTTGTACATGGGTACCTCATCAAGCCTTGTTTCTAGGACCAACCTTATTTTCCACCCACCTAAGCTATGCTTACGGGTAAGTGCAGCAAGTTGGTGGACATACAAACCCAAAATTTAGGTACCGCAATCACGGTTTCTAAGCCTCACTCGCGGTTTCTAAACTACACTCGCGCAATTGTTTTTATAGGTTTGGTGATTTAAAATCCTAAAACCATGATCATGGTTTGAAACCGTGAGCACGGTTTCAAACTGCGATTATGGTCCTCTGAGACAAAAAAACAGACCCACAACTCCTCATTTTCCCTCATTTTTCCTTTCCAACCGCTATTTCTCCTAGACCTTTGGCACTCACGCTTTGAATACTCCCTAAAAATTACTCTTCAGACTTCTAGATCACAATAATTTCAACCATGCCGCTAAGAAAAAGAGGTAATCCCTCGATTTTGATCAATTTTTTTACATTTTACGTTATTTTTTGTGATTTTCATGGGTTTTTTAATTTTTTGTTTATGTATACAATTTTTTTGATTTTTCAGTTGCTTGGCAAGCTCGTAATCCTGCAAACTGTCAAAAAATTCCTCAAAAACCTCCAAAAAATCCTTAAAACCCTCCAAACATTCCTCAAAACTCTCCTCCAAATATAGATCCACCTTCTGTGGCTCCTTCTATCCCCACGGAACCAACAAGAACAAAAGTTGATATCGTTGGAAGAATCTGACAAAATAAAATTGTCATTGAGAACCTTATTCAAACTATAAGACAAAATCATGCTACAAATTCATCCCACATGACTTTAGCCAACACATTACAAACATTGATTGGAAAATTTGACTCTGCAACCAATCAAATAGACAGATGGAATACCTTTAGAGGTGATTATAGGTGGTGGTATGTAGATAAATTATCTCATGCGGTCGTAAAAGACAATTTTTTTGGAAAAGACAACATTTGTACATTATTTACCGACCCAAGAACTAATGCCCCCCACAACTACTTGCAAACAGTTCCCAATCCATTGGTGCCACGATGACCGAATCAAGAACAATTTTTGGGGCCGATGGTGATGGTTTTTGATTATCCACCATGCAACAACAATGAGGTTCCTCTTTATTTTTTGAAGAAATTATATTGCGAGTTCGTGCTTAATGAGGTCCTAAATTATTTTGAATTTTTTGAGTTTTATGGGTGAGGAGGTGGATTTTCACAAAGTAGACATGGTGCACGTGTAGGTCAAACCAAGGATCCCCAATGCCCCAAAAACCCGCATTGCATTCAGTTATCCCTCCTATAGTGAAGAAGGTTGTGGAGATTGACACACTACATGCATTGAGGGAGCTCACTGACACTCTAACCTAGCATAGTGACTAGATTGCATATGGTGATGTTGGTGGAGGCACCAGTTCTAGTGCACCACACCATTATGGATCATGTGGTGCTGTATGCACTGCAGGAAAGACATCATTTGCTGGATCACATGATTTATTTTCTCTAGATGAGATGATGGTGGACGTTTTTAGAATTGGTGCAAAGGATCTTGGTTTTTCATAGGTAAATGTCAAATAAATATTTAATATATATATATATATATATACAATATTTTAATTCATGTTTGAGATTTTAATATATATGTATTTGATTATACGTCATGTACATACATGTAAAAAATAATTTTTTATTTTATTTTAAATAGAAAGAGCTGGTGAAGGAAACATCCAGTGTCAACATGCTAGCTACTACAGCTGGGCGTGTTACAAATGTAAGTTTCAAGTTGTACTTAAATTTCAAATTTCATTTGATTGGGCACTTTTATTATTATAATTTTTCACCTGTACATGTACATATTAATATATGTTTGTCTTTTATACGCAGGAGCCTGACAGGTCATCATCTTCTCTGGGAACTGAGGCTACTGACATGCCTCACGCGACTTTTACACATGTTAGTTTCTCTTTAAAATTTGTTTCTAATTATGGAAGTTCATGTGGATTATGTTTTGGGTCTGTTATGTGGCAGTCATGTAGATTAATATTGATTTGTACATGTTGTTTGTATAACTTATGACTACCAAAGAGACTCCTCTATATATGCAGACTGTGGAGGCTACTGTAGATACTGCCATAGCATTTGTAGATCCACTAACTAAGGTATAATTTTTCAAATTTGTTAAATTTTGGAGGAATTATTTCTTATTAATTAAATCTACAATATCAAATTTTGTACATGAAATATTTAATTTAAAATTTAATTTTTTGTATGTAGCTTACCCCTCACGAGTCTATTGTTGTCCCTGCGAAACATCAATGACAATTTGATAGGGATCATGACATTGCGGTAAGATTTCACATGTATTTTAACTAAATTCTAAGTTTCTAAATTTTGAATGTATTTTAAAACTTTGGGTGTTAAAAACTTGTTGTTTATGAATATGTAGGTTAGATTGTAGGCTTGCTTAGAGACGCCTAGGACCACAAGGATGAAATCCATAGTGGCATCTCTCTCCACTACATCCCCAGGTCATTGACATGCTACTTCTAGTAGGGCGAAGAGAGGGAAGATGTTTCATGATTAGATTCATAGGACTTGGATGTACATATATATATAGATATGGGCTATCTAGTCCTATTTCATGATTCTTCATATATATATATATATATATATATATATATATATATATATAATGGAATATATGAAGAATCATGAAATAGGACCAGATAGCCCATATTATATATGGGCTATCTGGTCCTATTTCACGATTCTTCATATATTCCATTATATATATAGCCTTATACGATCACATGTGGTCCTATATGTATGACACACTTAATTCGAGATGTACACATGTTATTAACTTTATTTTTTCAGAGACATTCGTCCAACACACTTAGTTTGAGATGTACAAATGTTATGAACTTATATTTTCAGAGACATGTGTCCATCACACTTAGTTTGATACATTATATATCCATGTGTTGGTTTTCATAACAATATTACTTCTATGTTTTATTTGATTTCATTGCACATGATATCCTTCTATGTATCTAGGTTGTATGTATATTAGTTCTATATGTATGTTTGATTTAAAATTAAAAAACCATGTCTCAGAGCATTACATGGTACAATTGTTAAGAAAACTTATTCCATTAAGCAAAATCTATGATAGCCATGCTAGGTGAATTACAAAAGGGAAATATGTAATTACTTTTTTCACAGTAATTATAGAGGGTGTATCTCCAACTCTAATTATTTTCCCACCTCCTAACAATGTGCACATCTTTGAAAGAATTGTTGTGAAGGAATTTCTATAACTAACATTTTTTCTTTTAAAGTTAACACTCATCTGTTGCATATCAACTAATATGAACATTGTTAGAAATAAGTGAGGTAGATTTCATCTTGAACTATATGAATATAACGTTACTATGGTGCAACATTGCATGGTACAATTGTTAAGAAATTAAGGGAAGCATTTATGTATTGTTTTAGAAATTATCCCATTAACATGGCTTATCCCATTGATCAATAGATACACCTTAATATCTCTTTATAATTTGGTGCCATGTCAATCAACTAGGAAGTTACACATGATTTGATTATCGTAAGTAGATTCACTTCCCTATTAAGTCCTATATGTTTTTGTATTTAAGAACACACTTTAAAAACCCCATTTTTTGTATACCCTACAATCGTTCTAGTCCAAAATACACATTTTTGTGAGGGGGGTTTGTAAAATAATTCACATCTTTACCATTCCAAGGTATTTGAAAAAATTTCAAGGTTCTTCATTGAATTTTAAAATGATATATCACTTGGAATTTGTGAACATTCTTTACATAATTATTTAGGATGTTTGTACATATGTCGAGACATATCAATCTAGATAAGAACACATAAATATGTATGTAATGTATATTTTCAAATAATTAACATCATAGTGGGATCTAGAGAGGCCCAGATTGGTGTCAGACCACCCGATCTGGAGCCTTCCTGACATTCATTGAGCCTTCCGTGGCATAAATGTTTACAAACTACCTTTTCTAAGCAGTCCTAGGAAATGAACGGAGGTGAGTAGTGAGAAGTCATGCCTTGGGATGTCATGGCACCAAATTGACTACACCCGACACATCCGGGTGGCCAGGTGAATGCTAGAGGAGGCATCATTTTGGTGCACGACAACGTTGTTTCTTCCAGGCTACTTTTCTTCGGGTGTAGTCCCTTAAGAGCCATGAGACCAAAAAATCGTTCAACTTTAACGGGTGATTGCGTGCACTTTGTGGAACCTAGAGACGTCTTGTTTGATCCTAAAACTTGGCATAGGGACCCTCTAAAATATCATGTCTCAGTATTTTCCTTCTCCAATCAGTGCTGCTTACTTCCCTATTGTTCGCAAACGAGAAAAATAGTGCAGTTTGAGACATTGTAAGGCTGTTGAACGCTATATTTTGCAAACGGTGGGTCATGGCACCAAACCGACTACACTGAAATGTCTGGGTGGCTAGGTGAATGTTAGAGGAGGTTTTTTTTTTTGGTGCATGAAAACGTTATTTCTTCCGAGATACTTCATTCTAGCATAGTTCCTTAAGAGCCTTGAGACCAAAAACTCATTCAAATTCGACGGGTGACTACGTGGACTCTGTGGCACCTAGAGATGTCTTGTCTAATCCTACACCTCAGCATAGGGAACCTCTAAAATAGAAATATATCAGTTTTTCCCTTCTCCAATCGGTGCTCTCACTGCCTTATTGTTTGTAAACACGTGAAATAGTGTAATTTGAGATAGTGTAAGGCTGTCAAGCGCTCTATTTTACAAACAGTGGGTCGTGGCACCAAAATGACTACTCCAAAACATCTGAGTGGCTAAGTGAATGCTAGAGGAGGTGTCTTTTTTGGTGTGCAACAACATCGTTGCTTCCAGGCTACTTTGTTCGGGCATAGTCCTTTAAGATCCCTGAGACCAAAAATTCATTCAACTTCGACAGGTGACTACGCGCACTCCGTGGCACCTAGAGACATCTCATCCAATCCTACACCTTGAGGTAGGGACCCTCTACAATATACTGTCTCGATTTTTTCCTTTTCCAATTGGTGGTCTCACTGACTTATTGTTTGCAAACACACGAAATAGTATAGTTTGAGCCAATGTAAGGCTGTCAAATGGTATATTTTGCAAACAGTGAATTATGGCACCAAATTGACTATGCCAACACATCTAGGTGGCTAGGTGAACACTAGAGGAGGTGTCATTTTGGTACATGACAATGTCATTTCTTTTGGGATACTTCATCCGAGCGTAGTCCCTTAAGAGCCATGAGACCAAAAAATCATTCAACTTCGACAAGTGACTACATGCACTCTGTGGAACTTAGAGACGTCTTTTCTAATCCTACACCTCAGTGAAGGGACCCTCTAAAATATCCTGTATCATTTTTTCTTTCTCTAATTAGTGCTCTTGCTGCCCTATTGTTTGCAAACATGCAAAATAGTGTAGTTTGAGACAGTGTAAGGCTGTCAAATGGTATATTTTGCAAACAGTGAGTAATGACACTGAACCAACTATGCCAAAATGTCTAGGTGGCCAGGTGAATGCTAGAGGAGGTGTTTTTTTGTGCGCGAAAACATCATTGCTTCCAGGATACCTCATTCTAGCATAGTCCCTTAAGAGTCCTTGGACTAAAAAATTGTTCAACTTCGATGGGTGACTACGCGCACTCTGTGGCACCTAGAGATGTCTTGTCTAATCCTACACCTCAGCATAGGGACCCTCTACAATAGCCTATATCAGTTTTTTCCTTCTCCAATCAGTGATCTCACTGCACTATTGTTTGCAAACATGTGAAATAGTGTAGTTTAAGACAGTGTAAGGATATCAAACAGTATATTTTGCAAATGGTGGGTTGTGGCACGGAACCAACTGTGCACACACATAGGGATGGTCTTTTAAACACTTTGGGAGGAGTTGTTTTGGTTCTTTAAGCTCCAAGTGCTTCTAGACTACCTCCTCCAAAGCCAAGAACCCCCCTCCACAGGTACATAAATTGTTGTTAATTACTTCTCTTTTATTATAAAACAATGAAAGCTTCTCTTAGCTTCAAGAATTTACAATTTTCTACTAACAGTTCTAACCACATGAAGGTGAAATATTTTCTGACACCACTACCTTGCACATAAAAGTGTTAGTCAAAGAAATTTAATCTAACTCCATAAGACAAGTAAGCTAACTCCACACAACTAGTACACCTAAGCAAGCTAACCCAACAAGTGTAGGGATAAAAAAAGTGTAAGAATTATCCTATTAAATAAATAAAAGGATAAATAATAACCTACACTAACACCCTCTCATAAGCATAGCTTAGGTGGGCAAAACATAATATGGGTCTCGGAAACAAGGCCTGATGAGGTACCCACATACAACAACTGGGAAAAATAGACACCGTAAGGTACCCAAAACTGTAATAACAAAGTAGAGAGAAAAATCCCGCTGCAAGATATCCCAAGAAGATCAGCTCCAAAAACATGTACAATGTTGAAGAAGTTTGCTATGCATTGTGGTCTAAATCCACTGCTCGATCATAGAACTAAAAAACAACTTACACTGGGCTTCACCAGAATATCTCTATGTAAGGAGACTATAAATGGAGTGATGTCAAAAGTGTAAAAAAAACACCAAACATAATTTGATCAACTGTTACAAATAAGTGTGTCATGATATAAGAATAACCAAGGCAACAAGGAAATGACACAAGATTCAAACAAATAGGAGTGCCATGATCCAAGAAAAATGAAGGTAAAAAGGCAAGGACATGAAACCCAAAGAAGAAGTATCAACAGGTAACAAGGAAAGGATACGAAACCCAAAGAATCAGTATTAACACCATACCCTCCCATATTGTTGAATGGATAAAGTGACACCACAAATTTGTATGAGTTTCCAAAATTAACTACTCAAACATTGAAAAACTAACACTGTGCTTCACCAGAATATCTCCCCCATAAGAGATACCGTCAACATGCCAAAAAATAAAGTGTCAAAAATACAGATCCAGAATATGTCAATAAAAAAGAGATATAAATGCATACACCCATAGATAAATTAATGCAACACCCAAAATTTGAGGACGTTGGGCTCAATTGAAATTACATCCACAAGTGATTACAACACCCACCCAAATTTGACATTTTATAATTAAGTGCATGTAAACATTAGAATGAGAAAAAGTAAATTTTAAATTCAAAATATTTGTTTAAAAATGTCACCAATGTGTAGATCTTGAAAAAATACACAATTTCAAAAAAATATCATCTTAATCCGAGCTACACTTCAAAAGTTATGAACTCTAGAAGGTTTTGCTATTAAAATAATATTTTAATGCTGATATTTTTTTTAAAGGTACACGTGACACCCAAATGTCCAAAGGGTAAAAGAGTGCATCCACATGATATAGGTTTGTGACCAAATGATAAATACCTGTGCCCAAAATGTAAATGTCCAGAGGGTAAATCATTTCATTCAGAGGGTACACGTCAATATCCAATAGATAAAATAATGAACCCAGAGGGTACAAATCTGCGTATAGTGGATAAAACACTGCATCAAAAACAGAAATATCTAGAGGGTAAAAGAATGCATCTGGAAGGTACATGCTTATATCCAATGAATAAAAGAATGCACCTAGAGGGTACAGATCTGTGTCCAGTGGATAAACACTTGCATCCAAAACAAAAATATCTAAAGGGTAAAAGAATGCATTCGAAAGGTACACACTTATATCCAATGGATAAAAGAATGCACCAAAAGGGTACCGATTTGCATCAAGTGGATAAAATACTGCATCCAAAACTGAAATATCTAGAGGGTGAAAGAATGCATCTAAAAGGTACAGACTTATATCTAATGGATAAAAGAATGCACCCAAAGGGTACAAATCTGCGTCTAGTGGATAAAAGACTACATCAAAAACTGAAATATCCAGAGGGTGAAAGAATGCATCCGGAAGGTACATGCTTATATCCAATGGATAAAAGAATGCACTTAGAGGGTACAGATCTATGTCTAGATTTGACTATCTCAAAACATGGTTGGGTTTACAAATGATTCTAGGGTTTTGGCACCTTCCAAATACAATGCTGCACTCTGTTTTGCATAAAAATGCATGCTACAAAAAAATTACTAACAAATTCCAAATACATTAAAATAATAAACCCTTACTTGTAAAGAAATAATTACATATGGATGTCTACATCATCTATAAGCTCTGATACCATAAAAGGAATGATACCCAAATTGTACCAAGCCAAGAACACAAATTCTAATCAAACACCATGATCTATAAGATGAAAGCAATTCACTAGAATAACTTTACATTAAACTTTTGCAAACAAATGAGCAACAATATCATATATTATTATGGAAATCAATGAAATACGATGATAATGGGCCTTGCTTATATAGGCAAGGAGTAACAATCTAAGAACCAATAAAGTTCATAGATCAAGCCATAAATCATGGAAAGAACTATTCATCAAAGAACTAGTTAAGTCCATAGATTTATGAGAGAAATAGACATAAAGGATCTAGTCAGTACCATTGATCAAGGAAAGAACTATACATAACAACTAGATAATATCCCCCTAATATATAAATAAATAAAAGGAAATATCCACACACATAAGTGGGTGAGGATAAATACAATAAAGGTAAATAAAGTACTTAGGTGAACATGAGATAAGGTAAATACCTACTCTAACACTCCTCCTCAAGGGAAACTAGGGGCCAAAATAGAAGTGGCATGTCCACATTATGAGTCTCGACAACTAGGCCTGATGAGGTACTCATGTAAAATATATCCATGAAGAAATCTTGAACCAAAATAAGGAAAGAATCCTATTAGAAGGAAAGAGAAAGAAGAAGAAGAAGGAATATGTTCTCATGAACACTACTAAGAACAAAATCTGACACCCCAAGCATTCCACATAACTCAAGGTAGAGAGGAGATGAAAAAGTCTTCATAAATATGTCTGGAACTTGTTGTTGAGTTAGAAGGTATTCCAAGAAAAGAAATCCATCCTAAATGTGCTAAAGAATGAAGTGGATGTGTATCTCAATATGCCCATTGGCGCTCAACTGGGTTACAAGAAATGTGAATTACACTTTGGTTGTCACAACAAAGTACATTTGGTAAAACCTGTGGGAATCCAAACTCTGTCAATAACTGGTGAAGCCAAAGAATCTGCTAACTCGCTGTAATTACTACCCTGTACTCTACCTCTGAAGATGAAAGTACAATATCCTGTTTCTTTTTGCATGCCCAAGCAATTGGAGAATAACTAAGACAAAAAAGATAGCCAGAAGTAGAGCACCTGTCATCAATAGAACTAGCCAAATCTGAATATGTATACCCAACCAACTGAGTAGAACCCCTAGTGTAGTGTACGCAAAAGTGTGAAGTTCCCTTTAAACAACACAAAATCCTTTTACCAGCCGATTCAGTGACTATTATGAGGAGAATGTACAAATTGAGATACAAGCCCTACTACAAATGAAATATCAGGGTGAGTATGGTTCAAGTACATGAGACTCCCAACCAACTACCTATACAACGTAGGATCACAAAGTGGTGTGGTACATGTGGAAGTAAGAGTAACTCCAAACTGAAAAGGAGATGGACTTCGATTGCAATCAGCCATATCAAAGTGCCTAAGAAGATCATGGGTGTACTTTTGCCAACTCAAATGAATCCCTGAATGTGTCTGAGAAATTTGCAAACCAAGGAAATAATGCAATAGCCCAAGATCTGTCATGTCAAATTATGTAGAAAGAGCCCTCTGAATACTCTGAATGTGGGAAGAAGAGATTCCAGTAAGTAACATATCATCAATGTACAAGACAAGTATCACAATATCCTCACCAACATGTTGGAGATACACTGTATGATTGGAGTGGCAATGAACAAAACCATTAGATAGAAGAAAAAAATCTATCTTCTCATACCAAGCCCGACGAGATTGTTTGAGACTATAGAGAGACCTTCGGATCCTACAAATAAGAGATCAATCCTTAAAAAATCTAGTCGGCTGCTCCATGTGTATTTTCTCTTGTAGATATCCATGTAAGAAAGAACTCTTCACATCCATCAGGTATATGGGCCACCCCTGTGATGCAGCAATATCAAGTATAAGATGTACAAAATCCATCTTAGAAACATGTGTAAAAGTCTTAGAGTAATCAATACCTTCAACTTGTGAAAAACCCTTTGTAACAAGATGAGCCTTATACTTTTCAATGGACCCATCAGTTGCGTATTTGGTTTTGTATACCCACTTACACCTAACCATATTTATTCCTTTAGGAAGAGATACCAAATTCTAAGTATGATTCTTCATCAAAGAAGAATACTTTTTAGTTGACATCACATCATCCCACTCCTGTATCCCATGAGCCTTTGAAAAATATTGTGGATCCTCAGAAACTTCTTGACACAAAAGTCCAGAACCTGTAGAATGTGCGCGATGATCCCTAGTGGGTGGAATATCCTCTATGAAAGGTGCTACCTCAGAAATTGTAGTACGAGTCCACTTAGGCATAGTGACAACATCAGTGGGAATAGGATCCTCAATGACATCTATAACCTCCTCTTCAATCTCCTCAAAGAAAGGATCCTCAAGATGAGATGAAGAAGAGGAGGCATGGAAGAAGATGAAGAATCATGAGGAGTGAAGTTCTCATCAAACTAAAAATGTGTTTAAAAAATAACATCATGTGTATAAGGATCTAAAAGATGATAAGCTCTCATGTCCTCACAATACCCTACAAAGATCAAGGGTTTACTCTTCTTATCCAAAGCTTTCATTTTCTTCTTTAGCACAAAGGCCCAAGCATGGCTCCCAAAGAATAAAAAAATTAGACATCTGGCTTAGTGTTGGACTAAGCTTCCTCTGGAGTCAAATCGGGGAAACTTTTAGTGGCGAATTTTCGTAAACTTGCGAATATTAGTGATTTTGGAAATTGGAAATGGCTAATTTTCAACAGTGGGATCTCGTCAATTCACCTAAAATTTCCTCCGATAAGTCATATATATGGGCGAATTCACCTACTATTTATATATTAAATTAACTTATGCATGCATTTCACCAACATTTCTTATCATTGTACCTCATCTAAGAAAATTACACCCTGCCAAATCGCCTCTACCACGAAATGTTTCTTTAGAAATTCACCATCAATTCAAAAGCTAATTTTGGAGATTTAACACCCATTCTAAACTAACTTTTTTAGAGGGGGGTCTTAAAATGAACGCTGTCAAATGCTTAAGTTCTCTGTGTGGTGTGAGATTTTGAATGTAGTTAGCACAATTAACTGCTTCTACCAAATAGATAGGAGGTAAATTTCTAGAATTCATCATACAGTAACCAGACATTTCCTTCAAAGTTCTATTCTTCCTTTATGCTAAGCCATTTTGTTGTGGAGTATGTGGAACAAAATGTTGGTGAATAATGCCTTGAGTTGACAAAAAATAGTAGAAAACACATTGCTGAAGTACTCCCCCCCCATTATCAGTACGAAGGTTCTTTATGCTACTAGAAGATTGTTTCTCAACCAAAGCATTGAAGATTTTAAAGTATGAAAAAACATCACTTTTGTACTTGAGAAAATAAACCAAAGTACGCCTCGAGAAATTATCAATAAAACATAAGTGCATACTTAGCTCTTTGAAAGATGGGGTAGGAAAAACCATCAAGTCACTATGGTACACAAGCTCAAGTGGTGAAGAAGCTCTCTTAGAAAAATTCTTAGGAAAAAGATCTTCATGTAGTTTCCCTAATGCACAACCATGACAAAATCTCTCAAGACAATAAACTCTAGGAAGACCATCTACCATACAACTAGTACACCTAATCAAGCTAACCCAACAAGTGTAGGGCTAACACAAGTGTAAGAATTATCCTAATAAATAAATAAAAGGATAAATAATAACCTACACTAACACCCTCCTGTAAGCATAGCTTACGTGGGTGAAAAATAAGGTGGGTCCCAAGAACAAGGCTTGATGAGGTACATACATACAACAACTAGGAAAAATGGACACTACAAGGTACCCAAAACCAATAATAATAAAGTAGAGAGAAAAATCCTGTTGCAAGATATCCCAAGAAGCTTGGACTCCGAAAAACTCATACAATGCTGAAGAAGTTTTTTGTGCATTGTGGTCTGAATCCAATTATCGATCATAGAACTAAAAAAACTAACACTAGGATTCACCAGAAAAGATCCATGCAAGGAGACTATCAATGGAGTGATGTCGAAAGTGCAAAAAGCGTGGCTTAGATTGCATTGAAATCCTTAGCCCCTTGGTCCTATGGTATGGTCATATGAGGGCTTACATCTTTTGATTACTACTAGTAGGTGCGAAACTCTAGTCCCCTTTCATTTTATTTTTATGGTTAAGGCAAGAGTATTTTATTTTATTTTAGCGACAACTAAAATAAATAGGAGAGCATAATATTGAAAGGCTCGTAACTTTTGATCGGTAACTTGGTTTTGAGTGTTGTTTTTTATAAAAGTGCTTGGGTTTCCATGATCTTTCCATTGGAAATATTTATTTTGAGAATCACAATATAATTATAAAGTTCCATAATGTAACACACAATCATTATAAAGTGCCATATTTTAACACACACTCATTATAAAGTGCCAAAATTGGGGGGGGGGGGGGTTCTTGTTGCGTCATTTTGGGGCTCTTGTTGCATTGCTTGGTTCTTGCATTTATTTTTGGCAATTTTTTGAGGATGGCATCTACTTCTGCATTATGTCATGTTGAGCCATTAATAACACATAATTACCACACATGGAAACCAAGAATGGAAATAATAATTAAGCGGAAAGGATTATGGGCTTTTCTTCAAACAACCAGTGTTCACTAGAGAATATGAGAAATTTCAGTACCAGTGCAATTTTTACAAGTGTATGGGTTTGATAGGAACTTATGTAAGTGACAGTATTTTATTTCATTTGGAAAAATGTGACTCTCCTTTCAAAATTTGGGAGAAATTGGAGGATTTATTTAATAAAGTGGATCATATGAGAGCCATGCAACTTGACATTGAGATCACCTCTCTTAATCTTGGAGATTTTTCAATAATTATAAACTATCTTACCAAGTTCAAGCATTTGTTGACACAGTTGAAAGGGAGTGGAAGAGATAAGAAAGATGAAGAGTGTGTTTACTTGATTCTATCCAAGTTGAGAGGACCATTCCAATTTTTTGCTTCTACCTTTTTCTCTAACATGGATGCCTTAGGTGACACATTCAAAATACCTAAATTAGAAACATTTTGTGAAAGACTTACTAGGAAGAATCCAAATTATCTCACCTTGAGTCTTCCACCTCTCAAAAGGCATTAGTTGCATCTAATCCTTAGGGCAAGGGAAAACCAAATAGTAAAACCAAATCCAAACCTTCTCCATCTCAAAATGCTCCTAAACCCAAAGAAAATAACTCAAAACCTAAGGATTCTTCTAAATCCAAGAATAAGTCTAGCCTGTTCATGGTCTTTTTGTGGGGGTAGTAATCATGAAGAACATAGGTGTTATAAGTGAATGCAAGCCTTAGAGGATGCAGTCAAGAAATACAAAATTTCTATCTCCACGCCACCTCCTTCTAATCAGCATGGAAAAGCACTTAATGTTGTTGGGAGATCTCAGTCACCACTTGCAGACAGTTGGGTTATAGATTCTGGTGCTTCTCATCACATGAATTCTTCCAAGAAGTCTTTTGTTTCTCTAGGTTTGAGTTCTACTTCCAAAATTGAGGTTGGAGATTCTTCCTTTATTTCTGTTAAAGGAAAATGTGATATACAACTTGATGGTGGTAGTATCCAAGATACACTATATGTTCCTAACATCACTAAAAATTTTCTTTCTTTATATCAAATTTTTCATTCTGGTCAAGGAAAAATAGTGAATTTTACACCACATGGAGTAGAAGTACAAACTTTGTTAGAGCCTCATTCACTTGGTTGCTCAGGGTATTGTTGATCATAGTTCTATACTATATCACTTTGAGGTTTTGATGACACTTCTTCTATAGGGACAGGATTGGTTTCTCATGCAGATTCAGAAAGTAATCTTTGACATGAAAGATTTGGACATCTCAATTACAAATATTTAAAGGAGTTGAGCACTCATGGTATGGTAGATGGTCTTCCTAGAGTTTCTTTTCTTGAGGGAATTTGTCATGGTTGTGCATTAGGGAAACAACACCAAGATCCTTTTTCCTAAGAATTTTTCTAAGAGAGCTTCTTCACCACTTGATCTTGTGCATAGTGACTTGATGGTTTTTCCTACCCCATCTTTCAATGGAGCTAAGTATGCACTTACTTTTATTGATAATTTCTCAGGGTGTACTTGGGTTTATTTTCTCAAGTATAAAAAGTGATGTTTTTTCACACTTAAAATTCTCCAAGGCTTTGGTCAAGAAACAATCTTCTAGTAGCATAAAGAACTTTTGTACTGATAATAGGGGGAAGCACTTCAGCAATGAGTTTTTTGATTTTTTGGCAACTCAAGGAATTATTCACCAGTATTATGTTCCTCATAATCCACAACATATTGAATTAGCAGAAAGGAAGAATAGTACTTCAAGGAAAATGGATAATTATATGATGCATTCTAGAGATTTATTTCCTATCTATTGGGCAGAAGTAGTTAATTATGCTAACTACATTTAGAATCATACACCACATGGAGCACTTGAGAATTTGACTCCAGAGGAAGCTTGATCCAACACTAAGCCAAATGTCTCATTTTTTTGAGTCTTTGGGAGCCATGTTTGGGCCTTTGTGCCAAAGAAGAAAAGGAAAGCTTTGGATAAGAAGAGTAAACCATTGATCTTTATAGGGTATTGTGAGGACATGAGAGATTATTGTATTTTAGATCCTGATACACATGATGTTATTTTTTGAACACATTTTCAGTTTGATGAGCACTTCACTCCTCATGATTCTTCATCTTCTTACATGCCTCCTTCTTCATCTCATCTTGAGGATCCTTTCTTTGAGGATATTGATGAGGAGGTTATAGATGTCATTGAGGATCCTATTCCCACCAATGTTGTCACTATGCCTAAGTGGGCTCTTACTACAGTTTATGAGGTAGCACCTTTTATAGAGGATCTTCCACCCACTAGGCATCATCACACACATTCTACAGGTTCTGGACTTTTGTGTCAGGAATTTTTTGAGGATCTATAATATTTTTCAAAGGCTCATGGGATACATGAGTGGGATGATGCGATGACAGTTGAGTATTCTTCTTTGATGAAGAATCATACTTAGGATTTGGTATCTCTGCCTAAAAGAAGAAAGATTGTTAGGTGTAATTGGGTATATTGAACCAAATATGTAGCTGATGGGTCCATTGATAAGTATAATGTTCATCTTGTTGCAAAGGGTTTTTCACAAGTTGAAGGTATTGATTACTCTGAGACTTTTGCACCCGTTACCAAGATGGATTTTGTACACCTTATACTTGTTATTGCTGCATCATAGGGGTGGCCCATATACCATATGGACGTGAAGATTGCATTCTTACATGGAGATCTACAAGAGGAAATATACATGGAGCAGCCAACTGGATTTTTTTAGGATTCTTCTCTTGTTTGTAGGCTTTGAAGGTCTCTCTATGGTCTCAAACAAGCCCCTTGAGCTTGGTATGAGAAGATGGATTATTTTATTCTATCTACTAGTTGTATTCATTGCCACTCCAATCATACAATGTATCTCCAACATGTTGGTGAGGATATTATGATACTTGTCTTGTATGTTGATGATCTATTACTTACTGGTAGCTCTTCTTCCCACATTCAGAGTATTTAGAGGACTCTTTCTACACAGTTTGACATGACAGATCTTGGGGTATTGCCTTATTTCCTTGGTTTGCATATTTCTCAGATAGATTCAGGGATTCATTTGAGTTAGCAAAAGTACACCCATGATCTTCTTAGGAACTTTGATATGGCTGATTGCAAGCCAACTCCATCTCCTTTTCAATCTGGAGTTACTCTTACTTCCACATGTACCACACCAATTTGTGATCCTATGTTTTATAGGTAGTTGGTTGGGAGTCTCATGTACTTGACCCATACTCACCTTGATATTTCATTTGCAGTAGGGATTGTATCTTGGTTTGCACATTCTCCTCATAGTAGTCACTAAACCGGATGCTAAAATTATTTTTCGTTATTTAAAGGGAACTTCCCACTTTGGTGTACACTACACTAGGGGTTCTACTCAGTTGGTTGGGTATAAAGATTCATATTGGGAAGGTTCTATTGATGACAGGTGTTCCACTTCTTGGCTATCTTTTCTGTCTTGGTTCTTCTCCAGTTGCTTGGGCGTGTAAAAAAAAAAGGCTATTGCACTTTCATCTTCAGAGGTAGAGTATAAAGAAACAGTTACAACAAGTCAACAAATCATTTGGCTTCATCAGTTATTAAAAGAGTTTGGATTCCCACATGATTCACAAACTATAATTTATTGTGACAACCTAAGTGTAATTCACATTTCTCACAACCCAGTTGAGCACTAGTGGACCAAGCATATTAAGATACACATACACTTCATTCGTCAGCACATTCAGGATGGAGTTCTTTTCTTGGAGTACATTCTGAATCAACAGCAGGTTGTAGATATCTTTATGAAGAATTTTTCATCACTTCTCTACCTTGGGTTACATGGAATGCTTGGGGTTTCAGAATTTTTTCTTGGGGGGTGTTTCTGAGAAAATCTTCCTTCTTATTCTTCTTTCTCTTTCCTTCTAGCAGGATTATTTCCTTCTTTTGGTTCGAGATTTCTTCATGGATATATTGTACATGAGTAGCTCATCAAGCCTAGTTTTCATAACTCATATTGTGGCCATTCCACTTCTATTTTGGCCCTAGCTTCACTTGAGGGGGGGGTGTTAGAGTAGGTATTTACATTAGCTCATGTTCACCTAGGTACTTTATTTACCTTTATTATATTTATCCTCACCCACTTATGTGTGTGGATATTTATTTTTATTTATTTAGATATTAGAGGGATATTATCTAGTTGTTAGGTATAGTTATTTCCTTGATCTATGGTATTGATTAGATCCTTGATTTCTAGTTCTCTCATAAATCTATGGAATTAACTAGTTCTTTGATGACTAGTTCTTTCCATGATTTATGACATAATCTATGACCTTGACTGGTTCTTAGATTGTTATTCCTTACCTATATAAGTAAGGCCCATTCTCATTGTATTTCATTGAGTTTCATAATAATTTATGATATTATTGCTCATTTCTTTGCAAAGGTTTTATGTAAAGTTATTCTGGTGAATTACTTTCATCTTATTGATAGTGGTGTTTGATTAGCATTTGTGTTCTTGGCTTGGTACGATCTAGTTATCGTTCCTTTTAAATACAAATAATATTGAACTTATTCTTTTCAATAACTTTATGAAGGCTATGAGAATGGGAAACTGTTCATTATAAAACAAGCTAGATTTTATCTTTGTTCTTATTTTATGATTCCAATTATGAGAACATGCATTTACTCATTAGATACATCATTGAATATAATCATTTTAATTCATATATGATAATGATTAAGCTCAATATTTCTTAGCTCAGTTGGTGAGCTTGCCCACTCAGCTCTTCCAGTCAACCTCGCTCATCCAACTTGACCAACCAGCTTGACCACCAGCTAAGCAGATCATCTCACTCCCCCATCTCGTAATGTCAAATCACCGTCTGAGCTCAGTTGGTCAGCTTGCATAGATTTCTCACCCATTTGGGCTTGCGTAATTAGGCCACCCAACTCAGAAAATAAGTAACACTTCCTAGATGGTAACCCCAAACTGTACTTTAGTAATAATGAAACAGTTAACTCCCCATCCTAGCATGAAGGATTGTAAGTTTATTTTTTAGATTCATATACATTTTTTGGAAGTGAAGGATCTTGTTGAGACTATGAAACATGCAATAAAGGATCATTTTTAGATGCATCCTTTTATAACTATGGAGGATAATACTATGCAAGTCTTACAAAAGATTAAAGTGTTATTCTTAAAACACATATCAAATATACAAAATATCAAAAATATGGCATTATCTTTATACCCAAATTAGAATACAAGAGAAAGAAATCTAGATGATATTCTTCATCTCATAATAAATCAACAAACAATATTTAGAAGAATATCTGAAACTTATCTTCAATTTGAAAAAGAAGTAATAGTTTTCTTTGTCGTAAAAAAGTAAATTCTTCTTCTATGATTCATTCTTCTTTCATGATTTCTATATGTTAAATGGGCATCTGCCCAACTCCAAAACAAAGAAATATTTATCTTCCATATGTTGTTCTTATATGTTTTATATGAGATAAAAATGGTTAAAATTATTCTATGATTATTATTTGAGAATGGGCATATGCCCATTCTAAACATATATTCATCTTCTGTCAGTTATTCTACATTTACTATAGGAGAATGGTAATCTTCCCACTCGAATGGGCTTAGCATGAAAATGAAGATTACTTTGTTTGACAATGGGCCACTCCTCATTTTTCAATGGAAGGAAAACTAGATGATATTATTCATTATAAGAGTTAGACAAATTCATTGGTGCTTCTCATAAATTTTGTTGATATTTTTCATTAAAAAAATAGAGGCCAAAAGTGAAAGAATAATCAATAATTAGAGATAGAGACTTCACCCAAAAACTCCACTGCATTTAAACTAAGCATAAGGTGATCTACATAATGCTTTATATTTCTTAAGGGTATGTAATGCAACATTCGGCTTTGTCACAGATAATTCAACCAATATAGTCCTCCTTCCATATCAATGGTATTCCCTCCATTGCAAAATAGGGAACAACCCAACATTAGATATTAAATTTTGTATGAGGATGGACACATACCAATTCTAAAAATGCTAATATAGATACATATATAAAAATACAAGAGAAATTAATAGAACCACATAATATGAGAATGAGAAGCTACCCAAGATTATGTAGTGTAGCACTTGGCGTAGCAAATATTCCCATTATAAAACAAAATAATAGAGCTACATAAGGCTTGATCCTTCTCGAGGGTATGTACTGCAACACTTGGCAGAATCACAACCTAGCTTCTCCAGGGTTATTCCATCCAAAATGATACAATTTGAAACAAGTGTCGCAATGTGAATAATCCCTATCATAGTCAAGAAGCCTATTTAAAAATATGAAGTGACATGAAACTTAATTGAGACCCATATTTTTATAATGTACTTTATCAACCATGCTTCAATGCTTTAATAAGCTAATTTTTTAGACCCATTAAAATATTATCAAAAGGTATTATAATGGGCATATGCCAATTCTCATATAGAAAAATAATTAAGTCTTGTATTAACTTAGAATATTCCCATTCTCAAGGCGATTTATAGAGGTATGCAAACATTTTTAAACAATTGCTTACATTTGAATGTTTAGAATGGACATATGCCGATTCTCATATAAACAAAATTTTTTGTCTTGTATTGAACTGGGAGACCAAATTTTTTTGTCATGTATTGAAATGAAAGCTTCCCACTCTTAACAACTTTTATAGAGGTCTAAATTTCCTCGGTGTTTGTTTCAAATTTGCTTATGGATAGCCGTAAAAAATTGAAAGTTTCCATGATTGCTCTTTTTTTTATCTTTCCCTCACATAGGGTTGGTTTGAATGAAGAAATTGAGCATTGTAATCTCATCACTCTATCCTTGTTTTTTGGACCTGATGCAGAAGTTGGTTGGGTCCATCTTTCTTTGGTGGAACATTTGGTAGAGAGGAACTGATCCCTCACCTATTCGAAATACATATTATTCTTATATGTTTGCTAAATGTTAATGGATATATATATTGTAAGATGATAATTGAGAACTACATAAGGCTTGATCTCTCTCGAGGGTATGTAGTGCAACACTTGGCTCTGCTAGAGATAGTCTAACTACTATAATACAATTATTAATATTTACAAAACAAAAAATGTTACTGTCACAATGCACAACTTCCCATTCTATCTTTTATAATTCTTATATGAGAATGGGCACAAATATATCTATCTAAAAATTTACATTTTATCTCTATTATTATTCTATGATTCTTATATGAGAATGGGAATATATGATTATTAATATATGAGAAAGTTTATATCATAGTAATGGAAGTGCAGCATTTAATCCCAAAGGATGAGCCATGTGCAACTAGTCCTTGCATGCTTGGTAAATCATCCATCAATGGAAATGAACACATACGACATCAAGTTAACATAGACACAATTCACTAATGATACAAGGCCTAGATAGACATGATTCTCCCTCGGGATAAAATGATTTACTATTATTACTATTATCTATCCATGATAGAAAACGGTATTGAACTAACAATTTTTTTGGACCATTCTAGTGCCTCATAGTGACATGGATTAACTGTCATTAATATCTACATGGTTCCACATACTGGCATGCAAAAAAATATCTCAATTTCCCTCCAACGAGTGGTCAAAGATGTGTTTCAAAAAAATTACCTTTAATAAATAAATAAACAGTGTTAAACATATATAATATGAGAAATAATTTATTTCAAATATTTTTATATGAGAATGAGAATGAGTATCTGATGTTTCTAAAAATAAAAAATAGTAGCCAAAACAAGATAATTATAAACAAAAGACACAATGCTTAGTCTAGCCAAAATGATTGAGCTCAATATTTCCTGCCCATTCTAAAACTTAATAATATAACTACATAAGGCTCTATCCCTCTTGAGGGTATGTAGTGGAGCACTTGGATCCACCAAGGTTAGTCCAGCCAAAACGATAACAACAATTATAAACAAAATAATAGAACTAAATAAGGCTTGATCCCTATCGAGGGTATGTAGAGAATAATATTTCCATTCTAAACATCTATTATTATTGAATCTATTACTCCAATAGAAAAATAGAATTATAAACAAGAACTTGAGCTATGCATTGAATGATTTTTCATTTTGTGCAAGTTTCAAGTTGGGGTATAGGAAAACATGAGTAACTAATCATTTCTTCAAAAGGGAATATTCAACTAGCACTCACAAAGGAAGTTTATCATTCAATCTTGAATATGTGATTTATGATGATGTTTGGCAATGAAAGACCATTATTTTCATATATTACATCTTTAGGATGCAATGATGCTTCAATTTTATTACTACCTTGATGCTTCACTTCGTCTTCAAAACTAAATGCATCACTTTTTTTAGTACTTTGATAAACATCGATATTTCCTATAATGAGAACTACATAAGGCTTGATCCCTCTAGAGGGTTTGTAGTGCATCACTTGGATAGGCTAGGGATAGTCCAGCCAATATGATACAATTATAAATAATTAAATAGAGTAGAGATAAAATAATTCAAATCACAGAAGAAGAATAGACATATAAATCATTTGAATCACATAAAAAGAATATAGATAACATTTACTATGCTCATATTAACCGTATAAAAAGATAATTATGTGTGTGTGTGTGTGTGTGTGTGTGGAGGTGATTCACTTGCATTGAATGATTTCCCATTTTTTCTGTGTAGTTAAAAATTCAGGAGGGGGTGCTGGGAAACTACGCTTTTAGGAGGGGGTGCTAGTATAATTAAATTATTAATTATTACAAAACAAATAATGTTTATTTTTTTGAGAATGGGCTTGTGCCCATTACAAATGGTCTAACGAAATTTTTTAGAAAATTTTAATTCTTGTCAAACTTCTGAAACTTGCAACCTTTGTTTGGCATGGCTGAATAACAGTAATAGAATTTCAACATTTAATCTTGAAGGATGATCATGTGCATATTGGCCTTGCAAGCTTGGTAACTCATTCATCGATGCAAATAGACACATACAATATCAATCCAAATATATACAGGATCCACCAATGATATAAGGCCAGGATGGACAATATTCTCTTCATGATAAAATGTTTTAGTTTTATTACTATTATTTGGCATTGCTGAATAAGAAATCTCATGTATGGATCAAATAAAAATGTTATAATTAAAATTTAAACTTAGTCCCATAATATTTGGAATATATATAAATATTTAAACAAATATATTATTCTTACTAAAAAAAATTTCTTCTATTAAACACTTATGTGAGATTAATATTCCTCTTATTAATTTAGTCTTCTTTCCCATTCTATTGAAACTCTATTTACAATTATAAACAAAATAACAATAGTAACAATTATAAACAAAATAATAGAACTACATAAGGCTTGATCCCTCTCGAGGGTATATAGTACAACACTTAGTGGTGCCATCACTTGGCTCCACCAAAGTTAGTCCAACCAAAATGATAGTAACAATTATAAAAAAAAATAGAAATACATAAGGTTTGATCCCTCTTGGGGGTATGTATGGAAAATGGAAAATTACTAAACTTATGAGACAACATATAAAATGATTAAGTTCAAATAAGTTTGTTTAATAGAATTTAAATTTAGTTTGATTACGTTAAAAAAATTGTTTGATAGAATTAAAATTTATTTCGGATTTTTGGAATGGTCATAATTATGCCCATTGTCATTGAGAAATCATACGGTTGTAGTAGTCATATATTCTACTTGATCTCGAAGGTATTTAGTGCAGCACTTGGCTCTGCCAAGGATAGTCTAGCTAGTACAATACAATAAAAAATGTCATATTGTATGAGAATGGGCTTGTGCTCATTTTCAATCGAATTACACATGCAATGTTTTCTATAAGCCGAAACAGTCTAACAAAATATTTTAGAAATTTTCAAATCTTGTTGAACCTTTGAAACTTGCAACCTTTGTTCAATATGGTTAAATAAAAGAAATGAAAGTTCGACATTTAACCCAGAAGGATGAACATGTGCATATTGGCCTTGCATGCTTGGTAAATCATTCATCGATGCAAATAGACACATACAATATCAAGGAAAATAGATATAGGATCCACCAATGATACAAGGCCAAGATGGACAATATTCTTCTTCAAGATAAAATGTTTTTTTTCTTTATTACTTTTATTTGAACTTGTTGAATAAGGAATCTCATGTATGGATCAAATAAGACTAATAGAATTAAAATTGACTTAGTTCTATAATATTTGGAATATTTATAAATATTTAAACAAATATATTATCCTTACTCAAAAAAATTCTTCTTTTATTAGACATATATGTGAGAGGATAAGAAGTTAATATTCTTATAATAATTTATTCTTATTTCCAATTTGATCGTAACTTTATTCTTCTACAGTTAGTCATATATCAAAATGGGCATCTTCCCATTTATAACAAAGTAAAATTTATCTCTCCACTTTGTTGAAAAAAATATTTTTTCTTCTATTAGTCATACCATATGAAAATGGGTAGAGAAATTAGTTGTTGTGCATTTGCCCATTTAAAAAAAGATAATACAAAAAGTGGAGAGATCAAACAATATCTCAAAAAATTCTTCAAATCTTATGTTTCACACGATGAAATAATATAATGAAACACCCTCATAGTGAAGCTTCAAATTCCCAAGATCTCTACCATGCTCGAACACATTCATCGCCATTATTCTCTACCATGCCACGTAGTGGTGTGAATTAAATGCCATTAATATCATAGCCATGTTTTAGGTTATTTTCATTTATAATAAAATATATCAATGTTCAAAGTAAATTTTATCTAACAAAAAATTATTAATAATTACAAAACAAACAATGTTTGCAACTTCTTTAAATGTTGTCACAATGCACATATTACCATTCTAAAACAAAGTAACTTTCCATGTTAAACTTAAATTTATCTCTATTCTTCTTCTATTAGTTCTATAAAAAAACTTCATGAGAATGGTAACTTCCCATGTTAAATTTAACTTAAATTAAGCTTTACTCTCCTTCTATTATATATATAAAAAAACTACATGAGAATAGTAACTTCCCATGTTAAACTTAGCTTAAAATTATCTCTATTCTTCTTCTAATATATATATATATATATATATAGAGAGAGAGAGAGAGAGAGAGAGAGAGAGAGAGCTACATAAGGTTTGATCCCTCTCAGGGGTATGTAGTACAACACTTGGCTTTGCTAAGGATAGTCCAACTAGTATAATACAATTATTAATTAATTCAAAACAAACAATGTTTATTTGTATGAGAATGTGCTTGTGCCCATTATAAACGTGCACAAATTCTATAAAGGTTCTCACAATGCACAACATCCCATTCCTTCCCATGTTAAAATAAAGTAAATATAATATGTCAAACTTAAATTTATGTCTATTCTTCTTTTATTAGATATATATTAGATTTAATTAGTTATACATGAGAATGAGAAAATTTATCTCTATTCTTCTTCTATTAGTTATAGGTATTTTCCCTTTTAAAGCGGAAAGGATTAAAAAATAAAGTGAGGATTATCAAATATATTAGAGAGAGTACAATTAACATAAACATTTTCTTCAAATCTTGTTGAAACTGTTACAATGCACATCTTCCAATTCTATATTTTATAATTCATATATGCCAATCAACAATGATTAACAAATAAAGTGGAGGGTAAAATTAGCATAAACATTTTCTTCAAATCTTGTTGAAACTTTCACAATTCATATCTTCCAATTCTATATTCTATAATTCTTATATTAGAATTGGTATATGCCCATTCAAAGTATCTATTATTCTTTTATGTTTCATAAATTTGAATGGATATGTGTGTGTGTGTGTGTGTGTGTGTGTGTGTGTGTGTGTGTGTGTGTGTGTGTGTGTGTGTGTGTGTGTGTGTGTGTGTGTGTGTGAACTACATAAGGCTTGATCCCTCTTGAGGGTATGTAGAGCATAATATGCCCATTTTAAACATCTATTATTCTTGAATCTATTACTCCAACCAAAATGATATAGGTATAAACAAGAACTCGAGCTATGAATTGAGCTATACATTTAATGATTTCTCATTTTTTTCTTTTAGAAAGGGGTGCAGGAAAACATGAGTACCTAATAATTTATTCAACAAGGAATATTTACCTAATAGTAACAACATAAGTTTACCATTTAATCCTGAATATGTGATTCATGCTTTGTTTGGTAATGCAAGACCAATATGTGCGTATATCACATCTTCAGGATGAAATGCTTCACTTAATTAATAACTTGATCATGCTTCACTTCATCTTTAGAATGAAATGCTTCACTTCAATTACTACCTTGATAAACATCGGTGTTCAATATGATGAGAACTACATAAGTATTGATCCCTCTAGAGGGTATGTAGTGCAACACTTGGATCTTCCAGGGGTAGTCCAACTAATATGATACAATTATAAAAAACTATGAATGTATAACATGCATGGTGTTAATAATTCAACTGGTATAGAGGCGGCAGTTGTGACAACAGATCTAGATTGGCAACATTCAAAGCCCTTGGATATTATCAAATTGAATGAAATTAGAGATGTCATCCCTGAACATCCTTTCAAATGATCAATATCAGTGCATTATTGGGAGCACATGATTGAGAGATGCAACTATAATGTGTCCCCTATATTAATATTATATGGTGGGACAAATGCATTAAAGGCAACACATAATACAAAGAGGTCCTCACTTATCTTTATGGTGGAGAACCACAAGTAGGATATCATGCTCCAAAAATATTATAAATGTTCGACTACTTCTCCAGGTGAATATTATAAATATTATAAATTATTTTTGTGTTCTTTTGATTATAGTCATTATGTATACGTTAATTATTAACAATGTTTTTGTTCTAATATTAAGATTTACATCCTTTATATAGTTTACTCCTGAAATTTCTTTTCATATTATAGAATATATGTAAATAGAAGTTAGAAGTTTAATTAGAAGAATAGAGTTAATATTTCTCCATTCTCATAACATTTATATATTTCTTAAATTATTAAGTTCAATATTGCTTGGGTATATTCCCATTCTCATATAGATATCATAGAAGACTAACAACGAAAAAATTAAATATGTTTTAGAATATGTTTCAGAATATTTTGAGGTATTAAAATGATTAAGTTTAGTATTTATTATAGTTGAATGTTTATAATGGGAATATGCCCATTCTCAGAAAAATAAAATTTTTAATACCTCTAAATATTCACTTTGTTTTAGAATGGGAAGTAGCAAATTCTCACAACCTTTGTACTGTATTGGATGGTTAGATGCCCATACTCTGAGAGAATTAAATTTGTTTCAGAATGGGAAGTAAAACAAGAAAATATTATTCATGTTATGTAGTTCAAATTTTGTCGTTTAATACGTATGTACATTGATAGCCCTTGCACAAAGTCCACAATGTGAATTATATATTCTATCTAGTATAATACAATTATAGAAAATTATTTGTTTATATGATATTAGGCTTCTACACATTAAAAACATTCTTAGTTTTTTTTTATTATTGGCAAATAGTTTTTTGAAAGGGACTATACCCTTGATTACAAAAGAAGGCCTAAAAGCCATGATAAGCAAGAGAACCAGAGTGAAAAGGATTAGAATCCAAATGTTACAATGATAAATTAGTTACGGAAGAATTATAAAACAAATTAATATTTTTTTGTTTGAGAATGGGATTGTGCCCATTATAAACAAGATAAGGCTGTGTGAGGATGTAAAACTTCTCATTATAAGACAAAGTAAATTTTATCTCTATTATTTTTATTGAGAATGGGATTGACATGAAGATTTAAAAAGTATACTATTTTTATAATGGGAAATTTTCCACGAAGTAAATTTTATTTCTATTATTTTTATTGAGAATGGGATTTACATGAAGAGCTACAAGTATACTATTTTTACAATGTACAATTGTCCAGCTTGAAAGGGAAAGGAAATCAGATGTTATTCTGAATCATGAGTAGAGTTAGAAACCATCATGCATGTGAATGTATTTTTTTTATAACCAAATAAATAGATAAATTGCAATAGTATCATCATGAAGCTTACCATTCCCAAGAACTCTATTGCCTTTTAAAAAATTGATTTCCAATAAAATTTCCATTGTTGTGTGGATAATCTTGCTCTACTAATTTTTTTAAACCACTTCTATTATAGAGGTTTTAAAATTATTATGTTCAATATTGCATGTATTGAATGGGCATATGTCCATTATCATATATCAATCATGTATTCTTCCTTAATGATTCCTATAGAAGAATAGGAATCCACACATTCAATACAAGATTGAACTTAATCATTTGAATACCTCTATAGAGTATATTAGAAATAATGGGGAATGACCATTCTACCTTCTAAAAAAGGAGAACTACATAAGGCTTAATCACTCTTGTTGAGGGTATGTAGTGCAACACTTGGCTTTGCCAGGGATAGTCCAGCCAATATAAGATAATTTTAAATAAAGAGAACATATTGAACATAAAGAGAATTCCATAAGGTGGAAATTGAAAGTTTTGAAGAGTGGAGACCTAGAGAAAAGTATTAATTGGCCAAGTAAAAGGTAGTATTTGAAGTCTTGGATCATTCTAACCTTGGTGATATATTACAAGTGATTTAGGCTCTGCATCAGACAACCAAATTATGTAACATATCTCATACAAACAAACAAATTTATGTAATATTCTATTCTTCGTCTATGATTCTTAAATGAGAATAGGTATCTGCCCAGTAGATACAAGATTGAATAGGTATTACAATTATTAAGTGAGAATGGACAATAGTCCGTTGTTTACAATTTTTACTTTATATTCTAAATATTTATGTTCATTGGCAGCAATTTTTGATCCCTTACAAATGATTATTAGTGGAGAACAAAGTGCAATCCGACAAGAAGTTTCCTAACAAAACACACAACTGATGGTGATTAATACTAAAGCTACATAAAATACTTCACCATCAGTTATGACAGTTGGCTCACGAACATTTGTCAAGTATTATTTAAAATTTAATAATATTTTTTACTTGTCAATATTAGTTTGAATTGATTTAATAAATATATCCTAATTTCAATTTTTATGTGCAAATACAACTGGAGAAAATAAATATATATATATGTAAAGAAATACGTAAAAATATTAATCCTTTTTATTTGTCAATATTAGTTGGAATCAATTTGATAAATGTATCCCAATTTTAGATTTTTATGTGGAAATCTAGCTGGAGAAAATCTACAACCAACAAATATATGTAAAGAAATAGGTAAAAGTATTTTGTGAAATATTATTATTGTATTTAAAATACATACAAGTTAATAATGAAGTTTAATATTATTATTTGTGCAGTGCCTCCAAAGAAACATTTTCTTGTTCTTAAATTGAACAACATGCTCTTTTTATTTCAATTGAACAATGAGAACATCCTACCACGAATGTCTATTACCCAATTTCTAACTTCTGTATCTAAAGAGTTTCATCTAATTACATTCTAGTCTACATTGGATACAGATGCCAATGTAGAAAAATTAGCAACAAAACCATTACACATAGTTAAAGTGGACGTGCATCCTTTGTTTTGTTGTGGTAT
Source organism: Taxus chinensis (assembly GCA_019776745.2). Taxonomy (NCBI): domain Eukaryota; kingdom Viridiplantae; phylum Streptophyta; class Pinopsida; order Cupressales; family Taxaceae; genus Taxus; species Taxus chinensis. Next base: position 612,262,833 of record CM034146.1, on the reverse strand, counting down.
GGAGCATTGCAAAAAGAGGGAGACAAATTTGTTAAAAAATTAGAAACAATTTGGAAAACACTAGAATTTCCATACAAATATGAAACTATGATTGTACTTAATGTAATCAACAAAGGAGTTCCTGAAGAATTTTTTTTCATGTCTCCAAAGGTTTCTGATAAAGAATTTAAAAATAATAAGTGGCTTATGTTATCATTGTTTACAAAACTAGCCTTGGTAGGAGTTGTAGGTGATGTAAAAGACATATTAAAAGGATGTTCTCTATTTCAAAAAATAGTGGAACAAATCAACACATAAAATTGTGTTTATTACATTTTTCTAGTTATTTTTCCCATTTTCCATTTGAAGTGATTATTATATACTCTTTTATAAGATGTTATTGATGGATATTAGTACTAATTCTCAAAATGTGTTTATTACAATTTTTTAGTTCTTCTTCACATTTCATCCAAATGATGTGATTAGTATATAATGATAATTTAGGTTATTATTGATAGTTAACCATTTAATGCTCAAAACTGTCTTTGATAGGTTTATAATAAAAGAAAGTAATTATCAATAAATCAGATAATATAATCTATGATTTAATTTATTGAAAAATAATTTTGTTATTGGTTGGTTTTTCATATCTCGGTTTCCATTAAAAGAAGTTATTGGTTTTCGGGGTGAAAATTTTATGTCACAATGCATTATATAGAAAACATTTCACACACTTATGTATGTGGTTAAATCATGTGGGTCCACACCCAAACTTACCTCAGTCTTCGGAAACATTTAACAAAATAATTACTAAGCTTGATTGAGTTTACTTGATACTATTATGTTGACACACACACATATATATTTTACTTTTTCTCACAAAATTCATTAATATTCAATTTTTATAGTCTATTTTATAACAATGGATTTATTACAATCTTTTTATGCAAAAATAATTGTGACTTTTATTATCTCATAACAACACATTTCCACAATTACTGAGCTTGATTGAGTTTACTTTTTATTATTATGTTGATTAATAAATATAAATTAATTGGTTTGTTTTTTAGTCTATCTCATAAAAATATATGAATATTGGTTTTTTATAGAATATCTCTTAACAATTCATTTATTTTTCATTCAATGTTGTATTTATCTCATAACAACACATTTTTTACCTTCATTCTATGTAAATAAATCCACATTATAATTAAGCATTTGTCAATTTTTATTGATATCATAAATTATAAACAATATTAGACACAAATATATATGATCAAAATATGTAAAATATACAACATGGTAAATGCGCATGACCCCATAGTTTAAAATAAATCACATCCACTTTTTTTCTTTCTTTCTATATTGAGTTTATTTTTCTTCTATGTTTCTTATATGAGAATGAGAATATGCCCATTCAATACAAGATAAAAATGTTTGTTTGTATGAGAATGGACAATATAAGTATTTTTTATGCATTACAATGTTAGAAATGTATTAATTGTTCTAATAAGTATTTCCTATTCTTACTAAAAAATTGTAAACTCCTTGTTATCCAATTTTACGCACATGGGAAAATTGGAAAACAGGGCCTTATTGCTATCAAATCACGACATTGGTCCCATGGACCCACTTCTGGTCGTCAGTGTCAAATCGAAAATAAAGAGACGAGTTCATGAGTAGGAAATGTAAGTTCGGTTGTCCAACTTTGGCTTGTCATAAAAGAGTCTCGATAGGAGCGGATAATGTTTCGATGGTTGGCTCATTGAGGCAGAGAAATGACGAGCTCGACTCGGTTTAATTCAACATGGAGAGATTGATGCTTCCTTGTTGGATTATGAATTCAGTTTTAATGACTCGACAAAGACAATAGCTGCCTCAAGATTTGGTCGAGCTTCTTCCATGGAAGAGAATTTCCAAAATGAAAAGGCGAGACAACTCAATTAAAACCTTATCTCATTCTTCTACTACAGCGGCAAGATTTTACAACAACTGATCACGACTATGGTCGCATGCAACCAGAACATCAGGATCAACACCAACGGTTCCTTGGGATCACCCTGCGGCAGCTGTCGCAATCAACTCTCTCTGGAGGCCACTCATTTTCTGAGATAAGTTTTACTTCTCTACCCTGTAGCTGCTGCGTATAACCAATTACTTCCTCACGGCACTTTCCTAGGATAATTTCAGTTCTACGCTCAAAGCGGTCGAGCATTCGATGCACAGGGATGTTGCAGTATAGTAGAAGCCCGTTTGAGAAAGTAAGTTGTCCAATGTTGTTATCTGATCAGCATCGTATGCATCCTCAAATTCAGGATTTTCCTTCAAGATATTTTTATGAAAATCAATTAAGTGACAGTAAGAATGTTACCGGGAGACTTGATTAAATTTATTTTACAATGCAACTCATGGAAACGGATCTCATAGAGGTGGAACTGTTTCATATCAGAATATTCATGGAGCATAATTTGCTTTGCAATTATATGAGCATCTTCAGCGAGTCACTAAGTTGGCGGGCACAAAGGATTCTGTCGGGATTATCACACCTTACAAGCTGCAGCTGAAATGTTTGCACTGAGAGTTTAATGTTATCCTCAAATCTGTTGAAGGAAAACTCGGCAGGAGAAGATTCATGAAGATCCCGTGCGCTGGTGGGAATAGTGGAGAAATTGGGTCGGATTGCCAAATCTGCGTGGCGAAGTTGAGGCCGGGGCCCGTGAATTAATTTGGCCAAGCCGTTGGACGTGGGAAATAAGGCAAGCAATGCCAAGGGGAAATGACGTGATGTCAAGCCAAAGAAGAAATCCCGGGCGTGGGAGAAGTTTGAGTCTACAGCCAAAAAATGGGAGAAATCCGGTCAAACTGCCAGGCGTGGAAATATAACCGTGGCAAACCATGACCAAACTTCCGTGAAGGGGAGATTCGGGCAAACACTGCCAGGCGTGGAGATTTGACGATGGAAATCCATCATGAGACTTTCACATGGCAAGAGAATGAAAATTCCGCGCAGCTTGGAGTGGTCCGAGTCTTTGTGCGAGTCACACGGAGGGTGAGTCGGGAGAACGTGGGAATGAGGTAGTGAAGGTGTTTAATAGGATTGACGTGGTTGTCTGGTCGGCCGTTTTGTAAACAGAGATGGGTGAAGGAGGCTCTACATGTTCTGCCTACCACACTGAGCATTCAGTGGTCGCAAGACAAGCTCCCACGCACGGTTGCAGAAAACAAATATTCACTGCCCGTGTATGATGGATTGGAGTCACGCTGTTCAAGGCTTCATAAAATTTTTCCCGAACCAGGAGATGAAGATTTATTATGGTGCAGAATGAAACGATTCGTATTGCTCAGCACTTCTTCTCCTAGAAGCGAATTGAATGTGAAGGTCAACTCTGAAAATACCTGGTCGGGCCGTTTTGTATGCCACATCTCTTGTCACTCGTAAATGGTCTCTTTGAGAAACTCTGTGTGCAGTAGGCAATATTTTATACCCTTCCATCATATACGTCCAATCAGACAATAACAGTTTTCTTTTACCAGGTTCAGAGAAACTGTGTTATTTTTAACGATGGACGATTATACTGTAGTTTCGAGCTGATTGTATCTGCTTATTTCTATTAGCTTTGATTCACGACTAAGGAAGAATTCATATGGTTGTTACCTATACATTTTTCCAAGGTCCTTTTGGTTGCCCCTAGTTTTTCAGCGTATTTTTTTTGAAGGGCTTATTTTATGTGTTGCAGATTGTAACATAAAGGATCTTTTAGTTTCTGAAAAATTAGTATATTGTGTAGCTCACAGCTACCTATGCCATACTAAGATCCCAATAGTGGCATAATTTTTGATTGGAGCCGAGATTGCTGAGTGCACTACCCAAATACCAAAGGGCTCTTTGGCCAAAAAATCAATCTAATGCACAAAGTTGATCGGCCAGATGATTCAGTAGCGAAGGAAGCCTAATATGAAATGAGCTATGGCCAATGCAAGGCTCGTGGAAGTCAGATCAACGTGAGCCACATGAGGTTGAACTCGATGACGAGTTGGAATCAATGGATTTATAAAGTTTAAGTTGTTTGAGCTTTATAATAATCACCTATAAAAGCTTGATTATTTTAACATAAAAATGAGTTGAGCTCGGTGGAATGTTTGAGCTCGCAGCTGTTGGGAGTCTTTTGGAATGACAAGGTGGTTTCATTCGAGGTAGACCAACGCAGCGTCAAGAGAATTTTAATGTAAGGAAGCTCGGATCGTTGAGTCAGTAGATGACAAGGAATAAGAGGAGTTTGACTTGATCATGGAGTAAAAGAAAAAGCTTATTTTAGAGCTCGATGCATTGGTGGTGAGTTGGCATGCAGGCAAGGAAAGAGTTAGAGTGGGGTTCAAAATCGATTGCAACACCGAGTTAGAGGATTCGAAACTCACCGAGTTGAGATTTGTGCAGACTCCATCCACATGGACCCCCCTCCTCTTCAAGTCAAACAGGTCAACGGGGGGGGTCCCAACATTATGTTAATTAAATTAATATTTTTATTTAAATATTTTAATAATAATATTTATTATTATTATTTAAATATTTTATTTAAATATTCTTTTAATTAATTGAGAAGACTTGGTCATCAGGCAAATTAATGACCCATGATGGAACCTTCTCAGGTAGTTCAACTAACTGCAATAAATACATCATGGGCCTTCAATTTAGGAATGTAATTATGACCTTTCCTCTTCTTTCTCACATATTCTTCTATAAATGTAAGTTGGAAGCTCATTTCAAAGGGTTCCAACAGTTCAGACAAGTTGGACAGTTAGATATCTCAGGCAAGAGTGTATACTTTTCAAGGGTCCTCTCTCTTCTGCAAGTTGTTCTTGTGTGTTGAGGGAACTTTCAAGCCTCCTCTTCAAGACTGTAATGGCAACTATTGCCTCTTCTGAATGCTATGATGCATTGTGCATGTTATTGAAGCAATAAAAGTGTGTGTTTTTTGACTAATCTCGGTCCTTTCATCCTTCTATGCTTCTTTGTGCCTTTCTCATACTTGTAGGTACACTTTGCAAATTTAAGTTTCTATTGCAGGTTCTTGGAGTTCTGTGCTTATCGAGTGGTGAAGTATTGCATGCAGTTGAGTTTTGGTGTCTGTTCACCCTTCTTGAGTTCATCCTTCTTCACTGGGAAACTGGTATATTTCTCGGTCTGATAAATTTTAACAAAAGGAACGCGTGTCCCTTTAGCCTGTGGTATCATGTACCCTCTCTAAGTTGCAGTAGGTGAAGTTGACCTGTGGTGCACACACCCCTCTTCAAATTAACTCTTCCTGAATCTAAAGACACCCTTTATTCGGTGCATCACCATCCCTAGTATAGTTTCATTTCTGTAACTCTCTTTCCCTAAAACCCCATGAAAATGTTAGCATAGGACTAGATAATCGTTTTTGTTACACTAGGAGTAGTACAGCACTTAGTTTAGGAAGAGGAAGCCGGCCTTCTCCGGAGGTTCACCTCGAGCCCAAGTCCCACAGCTTGAGAGGTGATCCCATGTGTCCCAATCACATCCGAACGTCCTATTCACATCCTGGCCATTCTGAGGGGTGCAGTGATTTGGCGACAACACTCCTAAAATGGAAATCCCTCATACATGATTATATATATCCAAAAAACACCTTTTTGGACTCCAATAATAGACGAATCAAATTCCAAAAATCCCCTTTTTAGAGTCCAATAATACCCAAATCAAACTCCAATATTTGGTATAAGTAAAACCAACATAGCCAATTTGCAGTATTTAATCTAAATTGTAAAATGCCCATATTTAACGAAATTATGATTTTTTATGTATTAATATCGAATCTTATTGTTTTGAATCCATTACATGCATAAGGGCTTACATTAACTCTTTGAAATGAATTACTGTTTTCAAGGACTGTGCTTGTGCTTTGTTTTAATGGAGTAATACAAGTTGATTTTGAGGGTCTATAGTGGTGAGAATCAAGATAGCATGTAGCCTTGACCTTCTATCGATATTTCTATATGAATCTTCTGATTTAGTTACATAGTTTTAAGTGCTACTTTACCTTGAGGACACTATGATATATATTAATACAAGTTTCTTTGATATGGCTTTAAAAGGGTTTTTAAGAAATGCACCATACTGTTATCTTTCGATTTTGATTTCTTTATGTGGGGTTTTAACAAAATATTTAGAATGTGACAATGAATGGAATGATTTTTGCTTGTGTTATTTGCAATTGATGAAAGCATGATTAATTGTTGTGTTCTTTTGGAAGATGTTGGTGATATCCAGTAACCCTAGAAGTATAGTTTGTTAACCTTCTCAAATATTTTGGTACGTTATGGATATGTATGAGGCTTGTATGGTTTTTATTAAGGTAAAAACCAGAAAGATATGGGTATTGTGGGTAAACTTATATGCACTCAAATATTCATATTCGAGCCATGGAACCCTGTGTTTTTCATTCATGAAATTTCTCCTCTATTTTTATTGGAACGGTTAAGGTCAAATCCCAGATATTGTGGGCATTCTATGGGTCTTAATAGTCAACCTTCTCTCTCTTAGAGGTGGGTTTCAAACCAATTATTATCTAATGTCTATATGGATCTATTGGTGATTCTATGAGACCTTGTTGTTCGATCCTAAAACTCTATTTAGTGTAAAATTATTCATAGAAATATATTTTGTTGTTTGTTGGTTGAGTTTTTGATCTACACTGGTACCTTATAACGATTGTTTTGTTGAGCCGCCATTAAGAGAATGAGTCACTGGTGGAAAAACATTCAATTTTTTTTGGTGAGATAAATATTACTCTAGGCTATTTGATCTGTTACGAGCTTTTCTTGGAATAATGGGTTGATTGTTAGTGACATGTAGTCACACATGTGAGTCTCTAAATTACATCTCTCTTTCCCTATTTTTATTGGACTCTCAAGGCATTAACATTTAATTTTTATAATGTCTTCTCCTTATTAGATAATTATGATGGGCCTTGAGGGTAATCTTGTGTAAATATGATATGTTGTCATTGGGTAGTTAATTTATGTGGATATGGTATTTTTGCAAGTTTTAAGGTGATTAAGGTTTACCCTCGTTATTTAAAAACACTATTCACCCCTCTACTTAGAGAAATGGATATACTATTACTAAATAGACCATGATATGATGGAAAGCTTTTTGATTGGTCTCCTCTAGAGTATGTGGAATCATGTAATAGATTCCAATTGACTGTAATCCTTTCGCAGTGATAAGAGATTATGTAATATTAATGTGTGTGTAATTGGTTCTAATTATGACATGAAATACTTGATGCTTTCCCTAAAGTGGTTTTCATAATATTTGTTTGGGTGTACTCATTGTTACCATAAACAATTGTCTTTAACTTAGAGATTAATTATTGTTGATACTTGTATTTCATAGCATGATTAACTATTGTTAATACTTGTATATAATTTAGTGATTTAATACCATTCGATGTATTAATTTAATCGAGAGATTATATAACGTTTAATACTTGTATAAGTATATTCGGATTTATACTATCAATATAAATATTTTACTTATGATCGCAAGTAGATAAGTAAAGGTTGATGATAACTTAAACGTATTCTATCACTTGCAATTCTATTCCTAAGTAAGTAGATTTGGAAGAAGTGATCAATAATGTGAATGAAAACTAATTATCCTTGAAATTTTTAAATGTGATTTTTGTCCTTTGTAGGTCATTTTATTTGATTAAAATAAATGCAAAATTTCATTTATGAAAATACTAAAAGGCATAAACTATTAGGTAGGAAATAGGGCTTATTATGCCAGTTCAATCGAACTAACCGTTGCTAACATTTTACAGATGGAGTACTTTATGTATGCAAGATGATTGATGTGAAAGGATATTATTTTTCAATTTGATTGATTAATGTTGTAATGAATTGATTATAAAATTTATAATTAAGTAAAACATTTTTTTTTCTGTATAATTAATCAAGAGGCTAAATTTTCCCTTCTCTATTTTATAATTGTTCATAAAAGAAATGTTTAAAATGTATTCTTTATTTAATTTGAGTATTGATTTTACATCAAAAAATTTGATTGAAAGGTTCCTTATCTTAATCGATGATGTGGTTGATGCTAAATCTCTAGATTTGCATAAATAAATTCAACAACAATAAATCAAATTAACTCATGAAATGGAAAGTATAGAAAACACAGAGAAAACGAAAGTGGAATGGAGAAATTTATATTGAATATTAGAGGGGTATTTTATATAATTGCTTGCTCCTATAATCATGGATTCAAGTCTCATCACCTTATCCCCATATCTCTCCTCTAATCCCTAGTCATACTCCCACACCCCTATGCATGTGTTGTGCATGACAACTAATTGTGCACACTCACATATTATTTAAATATTAAATAATACAAATATTCAAACCATAAGTTCACACTATGAACACTAATTTCCTAACATTCACCCCCTTAGAGTGAACATGGGTGAGTTCTGTCTAGTACCTGCTCATGTTCTACAATACAATGGTTTTCAAAGAGTACCATCAACTCCAATAGGTTTTATAGTGAAACCATTAACCACTCTGTATGTGATTTTCTAAGAGATTCACAAACTCTCAAATTGGTTTTCTAGTGGACCACCAACCACTTTCATAGCAGTGTAGACATTTCCTTATCCACAATTTATAAAAGAGAACAAAATATAGGAAAATATCCTCTCTTACTATAAATGGGAATTATCCATCTGTTCTTTATTTACTTACCACACGTGCTGAAATTAAACACACCAAACACGACTGAAAAAACATGCCCACCAAAGTAATATTATGGCCTCATTGATGGTGCCTGATGAGAGGTCGCTAAAACACCTCCTTCCTCCGTTACCTCCAGCCTCCATTGTGATGTTGCTAACTCAACTAAATTTATCTATGAGTCTCATTTTACAATTCTATTGGGTTTCGGTTTCAACCAATAATGCACCCCCTCACTATGGACATCGCATGCAAGTGAAAATGTGTCTAATTTTTGACAAGTGGGGAAATTTTTTTTATAATATACTTTTACAATGACTCACAAATCTACAATGATTCGACTTTTTTGGATGACTAACTATGACACAACAAAGTTGACAATTTTAATGGAAATACACACAAATGATTCCTAAGAGGTATGACATAGACAATAGGACCACAACCAAACAAATGGCTTGAGATGAATGATAATATATTGAAGCACAAATCAATGTATGATTAGATTAAACTTGTACCATATCTAATTGCCAATCCAAACAGATGCAAAAACAAACTTTGACAAAAAAAAAATTTAATCATATACAAACTCCATAATTTCTTCAAACACCAAAATCTATTTCACATTTTCTCTTAAACCAGATACATGGTTATTCTAAAATTTTAATACTAGAGAGATCAAATATGTATCTTCAAACCCAAAAAAATTCAGAAGATGCAGAATCTATATTTTTGATAAAAACATGATTTACCAGTCATTTTTTCTTGAACATCAGAATCCAAAAAATGGCCACGATAGCTTAAAAAGTCTCAGATCTGCATCCTAGAGGCTATGGTTTTGTCTTGCAATGAATCTCATATATTTTCCTTTCCCACTCTGATACCAGATTATGCTAAATCTCTAGATTTTCATAAATAAATTCAACAATAATAATTCAAATTAACTCATGAAATGGAAAGAATAGAAAATACATAGAAAACAAAACTAGAATGGAACAATTTCTATTGAATATTAGAGGGAATTTTATACAATTGCTTGCTACTATAAACATGGAGTCAAGTCTCATCCCCTTATCCCCATATCTCTCCTCTAATCCCTAGTCATACTCCCACACCCCTATCCATGAGTTGTGCACGACAACTAATTGTGCACACTCACATATTATTTAAATATTAAATAATACAAATATTCAAACCATAAGTTCACACTATGAACACTAATTTCCTAACAGTGGCTAGAAACTTATAAGGATTAATATTATTATTATTAAGCAAACAAATATAATCTAAATCTAGAATTTAAACATTGTTATTAGCTCTAGTGGACTATAAATATACTTTTGGTTTAGTAACTGAATATAGTTCATATATGGAATGATATATGTGTATTTGAAAGTACATATGTTTTACTTATATGTAATATTGATTTCTTCTTAATAATTAGATTTAATGCCATTAAGTATTATTCTAGACCTAATATTTACTTGTTCAGATGGATTAATATGATCTAAGGAATTAATACAATAGGATGATTTAAATTGGTAACTTACAAAAATAATGATCATGTTTAAATGACTCTAAAAATTATTTGATATGTGTGAACCCTTTGTTTAGATCCTTAGGTATGAATTCTATCATATTGAGAGCATCACTAAAACTTGGGTATTGTCATGTCGTAACTTAATTAAATAACCTTAACTTAATAAGATATGACATTCCCATTTAGAAAAAATCAGCGAGCCAACTCGATATGGCCACTACCACATAGTATCAATTTAATGACTAATGTCTGTAGACACCTATAATTATGCCCGAGTAATTTAAATACTTAAATTGTGCTAATTATCTCATTTCCTGTAAATTGATGACATATTGTCAATAGCGCTCATCTTCTCTTCCATTGTCGTTAATTGATTACATTATGCTAATTAATTAAGTCACCTATCCAACACATACCCTAATTAATGACCCTTTGTTAATCAACACCTTTTGTCTAGTCTAATTAATTATTATTAATTAATTAGTTTCCCTTCTCATTAAATAAATAAATCACTATTTAATTGGTTTAATTCCCTCCTAATGGTCTAAATCACACTAATATCCATTTAAAAGCTTATAAAAGCTTGCACATGTATTAATTAATCATCTTGATTAACTAATACAACCCCTTTATCCACATGAGCCACTAAGGGACAAACTAAATCCTCCTAAAGTTAACTCAACCCCATCTAAACCCCCCTTATTCATAACTAACTCTACATATCCATTAGTCCCACATTCATGAGAATGTGTTGAATCCTTTATCCTTTGGGCTATATAAACAACCCTCCCTCTACTTCTACACCTACACCTAAATCTCTCAAGAGACAAAAGAAAGCACATAGTTTCATACTAATAGCCTTTTGTCATTCTTGAGCCCTCCATCCTCCATTCTTGAAGAGCTAAGCCTCACACCCAAGTATCAATTGAAGGATCAAAGCAAGAAATATTGTTGATTGCTATTGGACTACATAGGTCCACTTGATTTAATTAGGCAATTAGAAGAATAGAGTTCATTAATTTGCATCATGTTTTGGTCACTTCAAAGTTATATAATGTTAAGGGTAGGACTTGCCTATTTCTTCATCATGATGGTGCACATTTCTCATTTTTAGCTAAGTTAGGAAGCTATTTCTAGGTGGTAGTTTCTTACTTTCAATTTAGCTAACTTGATGAAATACTTGTACACATTTGGCATGCCTGGTGGGACCCTTAGTCGCATGGAATTTTAGTTTAAATATCATTATTTTGGCTAACTTTTGATATGCACATGTAGTAATTAATGTCCATTTATTGGAATTTTTTCTCATTTGATATGTGTAACTTCATGTTCATAGCCATAATTTTAATGGGTTATTGCCATTCTTAAGCTAACTTGTCAAAAATTGAGATATTGTGAGTTTCCTTGTGTTTGCTAACGTATTTTGGTTGCAGGTCTAGTGCAAGCATGCTTTTAGGGGCGCAGACATAGTTTTCATGGCACAGGAACAGTTTTCGTGGTGCACACGTCTCTCTGGTGGTGTAGGCACACTGGTAAAACTTGTTACTCTATTTTTCGACCCTTGGCATACACACCATAACCAACGCGTAGGTGAACTAAACCGGGTGCAGACGTCATTTCATAATGTACCTTCACTACATTATGAAACCTATCAGATCAACACACATGTTGTTTTAGTGGCGCAGGCACATTTTTCTGGTAACGCAGTTGTTCTGTCTTTCTTTCTGTCTATTTTTCTCAGGAGTGGCACATATGCTATTTTTGTGGTGCACACATCTCTCTGGTGGTGCAGGTGCTTCGGTAAGTCAAAAAATCTGCAGAGTGGTGTAGGCACTATTTTCATGGTGCATACACTATTTTCATGGCACACACATGTCTCAGGTGGTGCAGGTGCACTGTGAGTTGAAACAACATTAAGTGGCGCATACACCCTAACCCTCGCACAGGTGCTGAAAAAGGGGCACAAGTGTCCTTTTGCATTTTTTGAATTTAAGGTGTTGATTTGCTAACATTCTTGTAGGTTTATATAATCATATATTTGTCTTTGCAGGATGTTTTTACATGTTTGTATTTGATTAGGTGATATTTTACATTATTTAGTTATAGGAATAAGGATCGCATATGCTCTTCCCTCACATCCCTTGGGGAAATCTTGGGAATCAAAAATGATTCTTAAGTCTTTTGATGCTTTGAGGTTGTTAGGAATATTTGAGTTGGAATTGGTTAATTTGGCATAGTTGAATTAAAGTGTTTTTCCATTTGTTATCTTTTGGGATTTTTGAAGACATCACATATGCTCTTCTCTTGCGTCGTTGGATGATCTGGAGAATTAGAAAGGATGCCTTCTCTTTTGGTGGAAAACTACTAAAAATCTTCATACAGGACCAAAACGCCATCGCTTGTCAAATAATAAAGGAATCAAAACAAAAAGTCAGAAAACTACTAATACATTTGTTATATAGGTTACCAAATGGTGTTCAAGCAAACCACATCTAATTAAAAAAGATAAAAAAAACAACATATTCAAAACACTGTATTACAGGTTTCAGAAAAGGGTGCGTCCCTCTCTATTGAACTAGAACATAACCCCTTTGGCATAACGCCTTAAGCTACAACATTGGGGGTGGTTCCAAGAACCCCAATGTAGTCCATGTAAAAGGGAACCTTGTGGAAAAAATGGGAAGTTCTTCACACTACCTATCTAACTAGTAATTCCTTTATGAGATAGAGTTACAAGTTGTCCGCTATGTGACCCTTTTAAGTACACGATGGATGCATTTACTACCCACTGTGCTTGAAGGGGGAAAAGTCAAGATACTCCCAAGATAGCCAGGACTATTAGGGTAAATCGTGACTCGCTCGTGGATAATATTTGTAGCACCTAGGATGAGAGAACCACCTAGGAAGATATACTTTTGCTAGGAGCCCACTTTGACCCATTCTAAAATAGGGTTGAGTTGTGAGCCATATTTTCATTGAGAAATGTGTGACGTGTTACTTTCGCCTAGTTTTTACTTGCCTTAGGGTGAGGTGAAACTCTGCTGAAGTGAAGCCAACCATTTTCATCCTTTTTTTGATTTGCTTCCTTCACATTATGTTGACAACTTTGTTGATCAGAATAAGGGGTGACTACCTTTGTGCTACCAATCAACTGTTTCTATCACTTTTATGTTTGTTTACACCCATCCATGTTTGTGGGCTGGGTAAGTTAAATGTCTAAAGTGTGTGGAGGTGTATTCGCATCATTGGTATCCATTTTGATCTTGATACCCATGTCAATATCGTCATTGTAGTTAGGCATGGTTCATCACCATGGACTTCCTTAGAAGAGTTAGCTTGTTTGCATCGCATCACTACAATTTTGATATTTACGTCTTGTTTCTTGTAAAATCAACATAAAAATCTATTGTAAGGTTACGCTGCACACATTTTTAACTATTCCTAGCTATACTTTGAGATTTTTAGTTTGGTTCTATTATTACCTCGATTTCAAAGAGTGCTAGGTGTGTTATATCAATAACACCTTGATATCAATACCTTACTTTCACGCAAAGTGGGTTAACATATCTTGGTGATATTGTTGTGTCATTCATGAAATTTAATTAGCACTTATTGAGATATAGGTATTAATCGAGTTTGAGCTTGCTCACCGTATATATTGATTTGGAGGTTGCATTGACTTCTTGTATTTACTTACATTTTGTTCATTCCCTTGAACTTGGCATAAGTGAAAAACATCTTCTTAATCATCTTGTGATGTGAAACTACTTTTTGAAACGTAGTCTAAGAGGTACTTCATTTAAATAGGTTTCAATACCAAACACCTGTGTCACTGGTGATTTACCACTCTATCACATTGGTATCCTCACATTGTTGACTTATTCATACTCTTAATAAATACATTTTGCATCTCACTTAGGGGGTGGTCAATAAGCTTTAAACACATTTACAACTTACCCCTAGTGAAACTATCATGAAAACATGGCTCCTAAAACACGTCTAGGATTAAAGAAACAGGACATATGAGGAAGAACAAGTGCAAGCTTGGGAAACCTCTAATAGACAAGGGTCAAACCCCTTCATTGGACATGACCTAGGACCGTTTTTTTCTATGGAAAAGGAACTAGAAGAGATGGTCGATCATAGTGGAAATGAATTAGAATCTCCACACGCAGACTTTAATTTTAACTCCACTCTACTAGATGAATTTCTTCTCAGAAACAAAGATAGAGTGTTGGAAAGGGTTGTAGAATTATGGGCCAAATTTCCCACCTAGAATGAAACAATACTACCTGCAAATGATGCTACTAAGGAAGAACTCCCCCTTATCAATTTGGAAGATATTTTAACAAGTGGACATGATTCCACCTCTTACGTAGGGAATGATAAAGTGGTGGGACATAGAATACCCTTTATCAAAGTGCCACGAAGAACCAAGATAGAACATGAGATGGGTGAAGAAACTCTGTAAAATAAGGAGGTGGTACTTTTAGAAGAAGATGCCACAATTTAACAATAAATCAGTAACCTAAGTTGACAACTAGCTTTTCTTAATTCCCATGTATAGTAATACGCAAACAAGAATGTTCAAAAGTTGAGGCCTAATGTTAAGATAAATGAAATCCATCAAGAAAACCAAGGAGAAGAAGACACGGGGTATCATCATGTATACATCTCCGCTTCTCCCACTAGAGAACAATTGCTTGCACAAGAAGTACATTCTATAAAAGTGACACTTGTGAGCTTATAAGAGAGAAATATAGGGAGCATTAGGAAATATCAATATGAATAATTATGCCCATATCCTTTTGACAAGGTTAATGACCCTTCAAACCCTTTCCAAAGAAATTTGATATGCCAAAATTTGACAAATATAAAGGGAAAGGAGATCCACAGGATCATGTTAAAGATTTCTACATGGCATGTCAAGAGGTGTCTTATAGTGACCAATTACCTCATCAGAATTTTCCTAAATAGTCTCAGAGGTTAAGCCTTGGAGTGTTTTACCACGCTTACCATGAGGATAAATCTTCACCTGGCTAGAATTGGCAGAGAGATTCATGTGTCACTTCTCATATAACATAGAGAGTGATGTTACCATGACAGACTTATGTGGCACCAAGAAACACCCTAATGAGAATTTTTCCAGCTTCCTCCAATGGTGGAGAGGGATAGCTAGTCGCTTCCCTTACGATTTCCGTAGAAAACAATTGGTTAGTATTTTTGTTCCCAATCTCAAGCCAGATATAGCTTTTCCACCTCCAAATGCATTTTGTTCGCACTTTTGAGGAGGTTATCGACAAAGGGATTCAGATAGAAAAAACCTCTCATTGCCAAAGGCACCCTCAAAATCTAATCTAGAGACAACCAAAATGTCAAACCCATAGAAAATTTGAAGATCTTTAACAAAAATGTGGTGGGAGACAGAATCACTGATTCCAAACATGTTCAAATTGTCCAAACTAGTCAACCTTTTAAACTGACCAAGGGCCCAATTCAACCACCACCAAAGCAAAGAACATTCACCTCTCTCAATGAACCATTTTCAATTATACTAAAGCAATTGGATGCAGCCGACATGATGACCTATCCTACAATGGAACCATTTAACGATAATGCTCTAAAACCTTCATGGTACAAAGAGCATGAATATTGTGAAATGCATCACGTCAAAGGACATAAGATAGACAAATTTCTGCGGCTCCATCATTACATTCAGGACCTCATTGAAAATGGTGAGATATAGGTGAGTAACCCTAGAAAAACACAAACACCTAACGAGAAAATGGAAATATATAAATAACCATTCCCCAAGCATGATAAGTCAGAAAATTCAAAGCCGGATCGGGGAGAGTCATCCCAAACTTATAAAGCTGTGAATTACTTATACACCAAAAGAGACAAAAATCATTATGATTCACTTATTGGATGTATTCCACTCTCCTACTGACCATTTCAATACCATCCAGATCAAGGGAAAGGACTGCACTGTGGTAACAAGGCATGCCCACCTCGTGATTCTGGAACCTTCTCCATCGACCCCCGTAAACTGGTAAATATAACCTTTTAGAACAACTTGAAAAGACTTCTACTAAGATTTCGATCTTAGATCTTCTCAAGATATACAATGTGCATAAAGACATTCTGTACCAAACTCTTCAAGGGTCGGGAGTGCCCTTTAGAAGTCGATTCTACACACCTTCAAGCCATGGTGGAAAACATCACACCAAATGAACATCTCACTTTCAACCATAGGGAGATACCTACTAAGAATCCTACACATAATCTTCCCTTATAGATTGAGGTAGGTGTCACCCACAAGAAGATCAAAACGGGTGCTTGTGGATAACGGATCTGGGTTGAACATTTGCACACTTAACTTGGTTTAAATAGTTGGGACATATGGAGGAATATCTTGAGTCCCATATTATCACTATCACCACATACGAAAATGTAGAAAGGGAATCAAAAGGCACCATCACGCTGCCCATGGAGGTGGGTCCCACTTACCATCAGACGAATTTTCATGTCCTAGACTTGGAACTTCCATATAACATGCTATTAGGCTGACCATGGATTCATGCCATGTAGGCCATACCATGAACATTTCATCAATGCATTAAGTTGAAGAATGAGGGACATACAGTTACAATACAAGGAGATTACAAGCCCTTTGCTCATTGTATAGCTCTCAATAGCTTTGCAACAAAAGGGTACATATACATGTCCCTACGTAGATATAGTTGTCCCCTCTCTGGTCTAAAAGCCATGGAATCCCGGGTGGATTCGGATTCTCTTAGTTCTTACACTCATGCTGCATCTACCTCAACATCTCCATTTGATTCATGGGAGATGAAAATCCTTGAGTATGGCTATGGGGAGTATAATGTACACCAAGTGCTCTTAGTTTCAGACCTCTCATTATCACCCAAGACTAGAGGTTGGCCCAACTACCGCTTCAGAAGACCTAGAGAGGAACACACTATTGGGTCATTCCTACCTGGAGGCTTGTTAGCTGAGGAAAAATTGCTTGATCTACCTAAAACTTGGGTTCCTAAGGATACTCAACCATCCTGTTATCGAACCCTAGAATATGAAAAATCTAGTAAAATGATGTACTCAATGGGCTACAAAGGCCTAGGATGTGGGAGAAATGAACAAGGACAAAGAGAACCAGTCCCCCTTCCCACATTTCAAAATAGAAATATACGACATTGGGATTCACCCTTATGGAGCACACCCCAATGATCAAGATGCTAATTGTTCTAAGCATGAGGATAGCTCTGACTATCTAGAAAGCGATACGGATTCCCATTGTAGCCAATATGAGGATCTAGCCTCCACAAACCTTTTCATGAACAATGTTGTCCTAACCATAACCCCCATGGAACCAAACCCTTGACCTTGTATACCCTTCCCTTGTTGAATGGGACCAAAAACATCACATGCCACTAGATTTATTTGAGAATGACAAAGCTATCATAGAGTTCATGGGCATAAGGGATACAATTCCCATTAGAGATCACAAGAAAGGTTTCTTTATCGACTTAGATACCTATGCCTACTTTGGCGAGGAGGCTGAACTTCATGGTCAACAAAACTTAAAGAAAAGTGAGGGAAAAAGTTCTAAAGAAAATCCTCAGAAAAAATCAAAGTCCAAGTTGCATAGTGAAAACCTCTTTAAGGCACTGGCTGAAAAACAAATAAGAAAATGAAAGGATAAACAAAGTGACCATGTCAAGGATGAAAATCTCATGGAGACATCCTTGGATGAAGATCTCAACCTACCTCATGATCCTACGTGTATGGAGGACTTATCAAAATTTCTAGTTGAAGAAACCATTGATGTCAATATTGGTACAAAAGAATATCCCAAGATGGTAAAATTGGGAGCATCACTCTCGGCTAGAGAACAAAATACGTTCACTATACCACTACGAGAGATTATTGATGTGTTCGCATGGTCTTACAAAGACATGCCCAACTTAGATCCGAATTTGGTCGTGCACAACCTAGTCATGCACGTAGATGCCAAGCCTATCAAACAGAAGCTCCGAAAGATGCACCCAAGAGTGGCCCTGTTGTTTAAAGAAGAGTTGGAAAGATTACTTGCAGCAGAATTCATCAGGCCAATTGATTATTCTGAATGATATCAAACATTGTTCCTGTCTAGAAAAAAACCTATTGGTATTTGAATCTACACCAATTTTAGGGACATCAATAAATTTTACCCTAAAGATGATTTTCCGCTGCCCAAACATTGACATGATTGTTGACTCAACAGCAAGGTACGAGATGCTATCACTCATGGATGGCTTTTCAGGATATAATCAAATTTAGATAGCTGAGGAAGAACAACACAAAACAACTTTTACAACTCCTTGGGGGCACCTTCTGCTATCAGGTAATGCCATTTGGCCTTAAAAATGTAGGTGCTACTTATCAACGGGCCATGAAAGTGATTTTTCATGATATGATTCATGATATCATGGAAGACTACATGGATGACATCCTGGGAAAGGCTAAAACAAGAGAGGATCATCCTGTCATTTTATGGCGTATCTTTGAATGCCTGCGTGAATAAAAAGTCAGGATGAATCCAAATAAATGTGTCTTTGGTGTGCTATCTAGGAAACTATTGGGCTTCATTGTGTCAAGATGAGGTATTAAGGTAGACCCCTGCTAAAGTGTCTACTATCACTGAAATGCCTCCACCTGAGAATATCAAGCAACCGTGTAGTTTACAGGGGAAAATTCAAGCCATTCACCACTTCATCTCCCATCTTGCAGATAAATGTCAGTCATTCACCCCATTTGCTTAAAAAAGACATCACTTTCATCTGGGGACCCGAGAAACAACAAGCCTTTGCTTTGCTTAAATAGTACTTGGCTAATCCACCTGTCCTCATGCCTCTCACTCCTGGAGAACCGCTCTTGCTCTATATTTCCACTACGTAATTTACTATTGGTGCACTACTTTCCCAATATGACCTTGGTCCATAAGAAGAAAGTTGTGTACTATCTGAGATGCACCCTCATCACCTATGAGCTCAATTATCCTCAAATTGAAAAGGCTTTCTTGGCCATTGTTTTTTACTTTTCAAAAACTTCACCATTACCTGTTCAATACTAAGACCAAGCTACTATCCAAGGTTGACCCACTCAAGTATTTATTGTCCAAACCCACCCTCACAGGTAGAATGGCTAATTGGGTCATTCTACTTAGTGAGTTTGACATAGAATTTGTCCATTAAAAATTGGTTAAAGGACAAGTACTTGCAGACCAACTAGCAGAAGCACCTTTGCAAAGCATGGAACCTTTAAATCTAGATCTGCCATGTGCCTCCTTTCTCTACATTGAAGAATCTATTGTACGGAAGATACATTTTGATGGGTACTTTTCATGGTTCAGGTGCAAGAGTGGTCCTTATTACTCCTTATGGCGATCCTATACTGCAGGATTTTCACTTGGGCTTCCCTTCCACAAAAAAATTACAAAATATGAAGCGTTTATTGTAAGAATGAAGCTAGCCATCAAGTAAAATGTTCATCATGTCAAAGTTATAGGTGAGTTGCAGTTAATCATTAAACAGGTTAATGATGAATACAAGGTTAAGGATGACAAGTTCATACCTTAAAAAAAGTTAGTGGAAACTCTAAAGGAGTACTTTGTGCACATTACCTTTGAACAAATCCCAAGAGCACAGAACAAATCGAAAGATTCCATGGCAACAGTGGGGTCTATGCTTTGTATTCTATCGGGGAATAATGACATACTGTTCTTTGTCAAAAATCTACACCAGCCAGTGTATGACATGCCAAAATCTTACCTGGCTTGTGAGGTTGTTGGTCCTAATTCCCCATGGTACGAACCCATCTTCACCTATCTTAAGGACAACATGTTCCCTCCCAATATCTCCCATTCTGAAAAGCAAATCCTGATTCACCAAATAACCCGTTACAACCCTTTTAGGAGGTACACTTTATCGTCATGGCTACAATGGGAATCTATTACATTGTCTGGATGTGACAGACTCAATCCAAGCAATCAAAGAAGTGCACGAAAGGGTATGTGGAGCACATATAAACAGAATGGTCTTGACTAAGAAATTATTGAGAGTAGGTTACTATTTTCCTATCATGGAAAACTAATTGTTGCAATTATGTCAGAAAATGTGTACTTTGCTAAAAGTATGGAAATTTCATTCATGCTCCGTCACAACCATTGCAACCTACAACTACCCCATGGCCATTCTCTAAGTGGGGACTTGAATTAATAGGAAAAACTTACTCCTACCTCATATGATGGTCATACACATATCATAACATCTATAGAGTACTTTACATAATGGGTGGAGGCTATCCCTTTAACATATGTCACAGGAGCCCAAATTTCTAAATTTATCATGGAATCACAATTGTTTTTCGATATGGTATTCCTACAACAATTGTTATAGATAATGGGAATTCATTTAAGAACAAAATTGTGAAAGGTCTTTGCCAATGGTTCCAAATCATATTAAAGTGGTCCATGTCATATTACCCTCAGGGTAATGGACAGGCTGTAGGCAACAAACAAGACTTTGGTAAGGATAATGGAGAAGATGGTTAACAAAATAGGTCGAAACTGGCACCTACAAATCCATCCAACCCTTTGGGATTACCAAACATCCATTCACACTCCTATGGGTGCGACACCATATTCCCTATTGTTTCGGAAAAAATATATCATCCCTTTAGAGATCAAACTTCCGTCCCTAAGAATTTCTCTTTGGGACTATCTTGATAAGGATGAGGATTATCAAGTGGCAAGACTGGCTGAGTTAGAGCTCCTGGATGAGTGGCACATTCATGCTTTTAATCACCTAAAAGTGTATCAACACAGAGTCTCTAAAAACTACAACAAGAGAATCATCCCTCGTCAGTTTGAGGTTGGTGATTTAGTCATGAAGGAGAACCAGTTCAACACTAGAGTGGGGCGAGAAAAGAAAGGGAAGTTTAAACCACATTGGTTGGGACCCTATGTTATAGTCACCAAGTATGACATAGGGGCATACAAACTAGCTCACCCCCAATGGTGATGAGCTTCAGGAGCCCATGAACGCCATGCATCTTAAGTGGTTTCTATGCTTGAATATGGCGCAGGGAAGTTAAAAGTAAAAAAATTAAAACAAAATAAAAATAAAAATACAAAAAAATTAAAAATAAAATAAAAATTAAAATAAAAATTAAAAAAGACAAAAAGAGAAAATAGGTCATCCACTAGTGTAAAACCACGCAATTGTGGCACTTTGGACAAGTCCTGGGGTGAAAACCGGTTTTTGGTGCCTCGGGAGGATTCGTTGTTCACAAGCATCCTACATCTAGAGGGTAGTTTTCCTTGGCCTAGCCTTGGTTCTTCCTTCGAGATTTCTTGTGAGCCCCATTCTGTCAAGCCTTGATCTGGATTTTTCCTTCTTTTATTTGTCTGTGAGGGGTATGGTCTTTCATTATTTCCCATCTTCTGTTGGGGGAAACTCAACGACTTCAACTTCTTGTTCATAGGCGTGTGGCTTCTACCCTTGTATATTCCCCATCTAACACTGGGGGGCATCCACACTTTCTTGGTTACCTGCACATAGTTATAGAAAACTATTAGAAAACACCAAAACAATAGAAAATTGTTTCACAAAAAACCTAAACAATAAAAAATTGGTGCATGAAAAAAAATCTTACAAAAACATTTACTTGCATTTACTGGCATTGTCTTGTTTCTTGCTTTGCTTGTTTCTTGTATAGTTGTTTTGTATTCTTGCTTTTGGTTTGTTTTTTTGCTTGGGCATACTTTGTTAGGATTCATCTTTTCTTGCTTAGATTAGATTTATTCTTGCTATTAAATATTAGGAAATCATGATGTAATGTTTTAATTCATTATGTTCTTTCTTAAGCATTTGGTTGTGTTTGTTCCATGTTAATAAAGCATAGTAAATCATGGTGTATTGTATTATTGCCTGGTGTTCTTTGTTATCATTTGATTGTGTTTATTACATGTTAATAAAGCATGGTGACTCATGGTGTATTGTATTATTTCTTGGTGTTCTTTATTAGCATTTGGTTGTGTTTATTGCATGTGCAATGTTTTTATTATCATTATACATCATATTACCATCATTATCATCACATCTAACATCATCTATACATCGATAACCATACCAAAAATTTTGTTTTGATCCCTCGCTAGGGATCCCTTGCGTTCGAAACGTTGCAAAATCCCTTTCCGGGAAAATCTGGTTTCCGAACTTAGTCTTTTTGGTCTTTTTTGGCTGGGCGCATGGAATTACTATGTAACATCAACTTTTGGTGCGCCCCCTTTAAACCCTTTGGCGCATACTTTTCAGTGTCAACACGCCTTTTCATGCGCCAAAGTATGTCCTTGAGTCTTCCCTGCGTGCGCCAAGGCGCATGCGCCTTCGTGTTAACACAACGTTTGTTGCGCCCCTTTTTGGTGCGCCAAAGGGCGCACATAATCTTTTGTCAACACACTTTTTGGTGCGCCAAAGGGCGCACATAATCCCATGTCGACATAGCTTTTGGTGCGCCAAAGGCGCGCTTAATTTCATGCTGGCAAACGCTTTCATGCGCCAAAGGGCGCATGCTTTTCCATGTCGACAGCTGCTTTCATGCGCCCTTTACAAAGTGGGTGGCGCATTTATGACTAGCTCACCTATATATATATGTTTTTGCGCCCAAAATGTCATTTTCACTAGTCGCAGAGCACGTGATTTCTTTTATCAGAGCCTGTCAGCCCCTGCCTCGTCGTTTTCAATGCTTTGTGGACCCGTTACGATTCTCTTACTATTTATCCAGGTAAGAGGTTCTTCTCCCTCTTGTGCGTTTTACGTTTTTGGTTCTTGTTGTGCTTGGTGGCCTGGTTTTGGTTTGAAATATTGAAATATTGATCTGGTTCCCTTTCCCCCCCTCCTTCCTTTTTGTTGTCTGTCTTTCCATTTTCCTCCTCTTTCCAGAACTGCTGGTAGAGGGAGTTGTCTAAAAGCATGGTCTGAAACCCTTTGGATTGAACCATTATATCTCCCAAAACAATCTTGGAAATGAAAGGAAGAAAGAAGGGTTGAACCATGTAAAAACTCTTGTTTTTTCCTTTTGGCGCATCTGACCACCTTGCAACATGAACAAAACCCGCGCCAATGGCGCACCCATTTTGACTGCTGCATCATTAACTTCTGCGCCCTTAGGGCGCGCCTCCTTCACATGCTGCAAGCGCTAAACTTGCGCCCCAATGGCGCGCCAACCTTCCTTGCTGCATCACATTTCCATGCGCCAATGGCGCACCCAGCATCTATGCAACACCGGCTTTATCTGCGCCAAGTGTGAAGTTATAAAGGCGCAGGCGCTTTCCTCATCACAGCAACATCATGTTGTGTAAACCCTTCGTGCGCCGCGCCATATTCCCTTTGGCGCACGAAAAGTTCCTGTTACACAAACTTTCCATGCGCCAAAGGGCGCACCAAATCCCAGTGCAACATGAAAAATCTATGCGCCAAAGGGCGCATCCTGTCTCTATGTAACACAATGTTTTCATGCGCCTTTTACAAAATGCAATCTGCAGTATGCATGCGCCATGCGCCTTTGGCGCCAGTTTAACCTTTGCAACACGCCTTTCCTGTGCGCCTTACCTATTTAGCCCTGTAAGCTGCAATTTTCATGCGCCCTGCGCCCTGAGCCTAATAATAACTAACTCTTTCTTCTGTTGGCACTTCAATGGGAAATCAAATGACTGATTCAACCTTTCTACGTTGGGTTTCACTTCTTCTTCATGCAGATCAGCAACTGAGTTCGAAAGAACATATGTCTACATCCAGCAAGAGACCCATCAAATCCAAAGGAAAGGCTAAGCTTACAGAGGAAGAAATGAAATATAAATATCAGAGGGTCAGAATGCCCGAGTCCCAGGCCGAGTGCAGCATGGACGTCAGAGATTCAGAATTGGGACATATTGATATGGAGGAATTCTGGGCCAGAACTCAGAAAGTTACAAGGAGTCCATGGATGGACAAATTGATCGGCAGTGCCCTGCACTTCGCCGGAGGAATCCCCGTCAGCGCCGTCAACAATGAATTTATGATGGTGGTTGCCCAGTGTTACAACAAGGACACAAGGTGTGTCGAAAACAGCAAGGGCGAGGTAGTCATTAACCTCACTGCCCGTCATTTTGAGATAATACTCGGCATCCCTCACCACCGGCACTTTGTGGCCGTCAGCCAAGCGGAGTGCATTAAGGCCTGGGATGACAATGAGGATCAATGTATGCAACTAATGAATGAAGTCTATCTGAAGAACAAGAAGGTAATAACCCGGTGGCCCCAAATCATCCACCGCAGTGACTTCTCAGAAGAGCTCAGCGACACCATTACATTCCTGAGCAGGGTCTTCGGGCTTTCTGATGCCCATTATTTCCATAAATGGATGCTGCGGTACTTAGAGACCATGAACAAGAATATGCCTGATCAGCGCTTTTGCTGGGGAGAAATTATAAGCAGCACAATCTCTGAGCAGCTACAACAATTCAGCACAACGGGGACATTTCATATGAACTCCTACGTGGTCTACGCTGCAGCATCAGAGAGGGACTATCCAGGCCTGACGCGGAGTGGAGTTTGGCCTCAGGTCAAAATATACGAGTATTATCCAGAATTGAGGCTGGAGAATAGCATCTCCCAATTCACCAAAATCAACGATGCATTCTTCTACCACATCATCTGCCTGTTAAGGCCGAATATGACTTATGGTCGCACGACCAAAAGCATAGTGGCAGCCACCGAGAAATGGGGAGCCTTGTTCACCCAGTTTCCTACATTCACCTATCTAAGGGCTGCCAACTTTTTGGGAGAGCCAACCAGGCTACCGAGGTATGCTGGACCTAAGCTGATTCTGCTGGAACTGTCAAGGCAGCTAATCACATACCACGAGAAATGCCTTAAAAGAAAGAAGGGTGGAACTCCTTTCCCCCTCACAGTAGGCCGATACACATGCTCTACCCACCACAAGGCAAAGGAAATGTTCGCAGAGCTGGAGTTACTCAATTTGAAACATGACTTCCCAGCCAGGCCTACCTTCGACCCAAGGAGCTGTCTACCAAGGGCGAAACTTGATCCAATCCATGTTCCTCAGATCGAGGATATTTACATTGACGTCCTCCATGAGGTGGAGCTCAGAAGGAAGGATCATTCTCGCCTAGCATTGGCAGAAATCATCCAATATGGGGTAGCCATTGTCCCCAAAGGCTTCCAAACTACGGAAGATGAAGTAGACAAGGTATATACTGACACAGATGGGGACGATTGGCCCTTTCCGGCCATTGATAGAACTAAGGCTCCTCAGACAATTGAGGAGAGGGTCAAGGAGACTTTGCGGAGGACAGAACATTGGTGCCGGATGAACGGCCTAATCTACCTCGGGGTTGATTTCACAACATCCCCATTGGGCAACGCACCTCCACGATCCAAAAAGCAGCCTAAAGGTAAAGGCAAAGGCGTAGAAGGTGAATCCAGCACCATTCAGGAAGAAGCCCCTGAGAGTCCTCCTTCCGCAGCACCAGAACAGGTAATAACTCTGGATTCGCCAGAGAAAGAAGCAGAAGAGGATAGTTCCCATAGGCCCATCCACTCAGGATGTCGGCATTGTTACAACAACTGAGGTCCCTTCCGTCCCTTCTTCTTCTCTTCCTTCCCCTCCTCGAGCGACTCAAGCGACCATCCCTTTGGTCGTGTCCTCTTCCCCTTCTTCTACTGTTTCCCCCGCCTCTTCATCTATCTTTTCTTCCCTCGCTGATCTGTCCTCCTCCATTTCTTCCCTTATCTCCGAGCTCCCTTCCCTTCCTATGTCTTCCGCAGCTGCAGTTTCCCTTCCTTCCGTGGGCACTTCTTCGGCTATTCTCTCAATGCCACCGCCACGTGTCTCCACGTTTTTCCCCTCTTCTTCTGCAGCTGCCCCCTCCTCTGTTTCCGGTCCTTCTACCATGGGTCCAGCTTGGATCTCTCAGCAGCTAAGTCAGCAAAAGAGGAAAGTTCCCATCGCTCCGATGGACTTTTCCGTAATCCCATCTAAGGGGGCGAAGAAGCAGAAGCCTGTCACGCGCTTCTCTCAAAGTGCTGCAGGAGAGAGAGTTATGGAAATCGCATACCCCAATCCCCTCAAAGAGAAAAAGGATCTGTCTCCTACAGATTTTACTGTGACCCAAGTCACAATGGGGACATCTTCCGAAAGTCTTCAGGGGGAGGCTCTTTCTGCAGTTGACGCCCTCTGCAAAAAGCTTCAGGAAATCAAGGAAGAGAAAAGGCAACTGAAGGAGCAAAACAAATATCTGCTCCAAGCCTTACAGAAGATGGGTAATGCGCCTCCTACAACTGCCGCCGAGACTTCTGAGCTTCTCAGCCAGGAGAAAATTAATGAGTATGCCAAAATCGGCGAGCAGGGTATGGCCGTTTCCGCTTGGAGGAGCCAAATCCTCAAAGACAGTGAAAAAGTGATCGCCGAGTTCTCCGACTTGTACCTGAACATCAGTAAGGTGAATAAAGAGCTCCAAGCGTTAGCAGGGCCCATATCAGAAGAGTTGGAACATGCCAGACTGCAACACGAGACCTTCCAACAAATGTTCGACTGTTCAGTCGAAGATCTGGTCAAGTTCGGCGTCTTCGGCCATCCAAGGGCCCTCAACAAAATCATGTCCACTCTGGACTACCGGGTGGATCAGCTAGAATTTATTCTAGAAAAGATTGACAAAGTCAAGGAAGAAGCCCTGGATGCGATGCACCAAATGGAACGAATTGTTCTTAATATGTCGCCAGGGTTACTTACTCCTTCCTTCACTTTAAGGAAAGCTGATGAAACCACCCGGATCTTCAAGGAGATCGCTTCTCAAGGAACGGGGCCAGAGGTCACATTTGACACAGAATCTATCAACAACCTGCTGGCCTGTAGGGACTTCATCGGGTTCCTCATTGAGGCGGAAAAGGACTATTCCAAACTCCCAGAGAAGCTCATAGATGAGCGGGAGACTTGTGAGGCGATAAGTGATAGGCACAAGGATCCTTCCCAGGATCAACTAGGGCCAATAATCAACAAGTTCATGGAATACCGCTCTCAGTTCCATATCTCGTCACCTGAGGAGCAACAAAAGCAGTCCACCCCCTTTCGGCCGCAGGATGATGATGACGAATAGCTGCTGCTTCTTCTTCTTCTTCTTCTTCTTCTTCTTCTCTCTTCTCTTCTCCTTCTTTCTTTTTGGAAATATCTGGAGTATGTTGATACAAATGATGACATCATCCATGTTGCATCATGGGATGATGTCATCCATCAAATAGTAAAAAGTCAACATGACTTTTAGATATTTTGTAAATATCTTTGTAAATAGTTGTTGGCTCCTTTTTGCCTTCTTTTCTCTTCTTCTTCTATAAATACTCCAATACTTGTAGTATTGTGGGATGGATGGATATCTTTCAGATGAGAAATAGAAGTGAAGAAAAAAGACTTTGAGCTTTCTTGTAACAGAAGAAAACAGTAATACAAATATTGAGACTTTGTGCTGAATAGCTGTGTTATGCATCAGACCTTTCTTATGTTAGATCTGTATGTGTTTATTCTGTTAGATTCATATCTACTTTTTTGTCATTTATTCATCATCAGTATTGCTTTGTTTGTTTATGCAAGTAGGTTTGGCTCTGTTTACTACCAATCCCAAAACATAAACCTTCTGACCTTTCTGCTTTGGAATTCATTTCTTTTCTTCCTTCGGACCTGCTCTTTCTTCATTCCCTCTTCCTTTCCTTTCTTTTCGCAGTCGGAAACACCCCTACTGGGATGAGATCCCAAACCCCCGAAGGCAGAATCTGTGAGACTTGCATAGATTCCTGCTGGTAGAATAGCAATAAACCAGTTTCGCTTTGCTGACTCAAAGAGGGGCTATGCCCTGCACACTGTTGGCTCGTCTATCCATAGATCTGTCCAGGCGACAGATTTTCGGACCAACAGTTTTTGGCGACTCCGCTGGGGAACGAACAGATCTATCAGATCTTTGATAGTGATAGAATAGAAAATCAGAAAAATCAGAAGAATCACTATCTGTTTGTAAATCTGAACTTTTTGTTAAAAATCCAAAAAATTGCAAAAGTGCTCCGAATTGAAAATTTTCTTCTGAGATCCATAGATCTGGCCTAGTTGGAGACCTTTAGTTCGCTGAGTTTTTATAAAAATCAGTATTTTGCCGTAGATCTGAGTTTTTGACTGTTTGCTAAAAGTTTGAAACCCTTTGAAAAAAGTCAAAATTAGATCCGAAAATCAGCTTACTAATCTTCTCTGTCATCTTATCCTCGTTGTTATTTGTCATTAACCGCAATCGGTTTTCTGAAGAGGATAGTTTTTAAATATTTAGAAAAGTATTTGCTGCTGGTTTTTGTCAGAAAAACCAGAAAATCAGCAAGTACAGCCAAAAAGAAAGTTTGAATCTGCGCCATAACGTTGCAGATCTGGAAGGTACACTGGCGGGTGAACCTTTTACGCACAGCAGGAGAGCCCGTGGAGAAGCTGATCCTACTTTCGATCTGCTTCAAAGGCATAATTTCAGCATAACACCGGCACGCTTTTCAGCGCTAAGCTCGGCTGACCGGTCATCCAGGAGTGTCTCGCCTTCTCGAAGGAAGAATCTTTCGCAAGGGGCATCCACATCCCTTTGTAGTGCCTTGTTACTCAGTGGAACCGTGCTTCCAGCTCGTGTTCTCTTTCCGGCTTTTCAAATGGCAGTACCATGGGGAAACGCGATGGGTCCTTTGGCTTTACCACATCCAGTTCACGCACTCCCTCACGGAAACCGAAAGAATTTTCCCAAATTCGATGGGAGCGGAAATCAGAGCACGGATTCCCACATATCTGCATTCATCATGTCATGCAGTATCCTGGATGTAACTCACGAGGATGTGTCGGTTCACCTTTTTCTGGAAACTCTACAAGGACCTGCGGCTGAATGGTTTCAGCATTTACCAGCCGGATCTATTACCAGTTGGGCCACCTTGCGGGATGCTTTCGAAGACAGATACAAGCCTTCAGAGGATGCATTTGCATTATTATCATGGATCACTCACCTGAAGAAAGAGGCAAATGAGACCATGCGCGATTTTATCACCCGGTTCAATGCACTAATCAACCGTGTCCCTGTTGCCATGCTTCCAACACCGGAGAATCAAAAGTGTTTCTTCGTAAACGCTATGAGCTCAAAAGTTAGTTTCTTGCTCCTTCAGGAACGAGTTGCCACCTTGATTCTCGCCCAAGCCGCTGCTATTCGCATAGAAGATAATTTGATAATATCTGGCGAATTGAAAAAGGAATCAGCCAAGCCTAAATCTTTGGGCCCTTCGCCCACTACTTCGTCTGATCCAGCCTTTCAAAAGATGGCAAATGACTTGCTTGCATTGAAGAAGCAGTTGGCCCAGGCCTCCCCCAGTTCCTCATACCGGGATATTCCGCGGAGGAATTTCGTTCCTAACAATGTTTCGCAAAGGCCGCGCTTACCCGCAACCGCTCCGCGGTTGGCACTTGAGGCTCCTCCGGTCAACGCTCTGGCCGAAATCGAAGAAGAAGAGCAGTATTATGAAGAACCTTCGTCTCAGGGTGAAGATGATCAAGATGTCGGTGAACCGACTGGCGACTCTACTATCGGGTATATGGAATTTGATGAGGAAGAATCTGATGAAGAAGAGGGTACCCAGGGATATGCAAGCGGACAGTCATACGCTGTTTTTACTCGCTCGCAAGGAAAAGAAGCGGAAGTTGCTGCCCATGTCCAGCAGGAGAAGGCCGTGTCAAACGCGCCTCCGATCATTGCTAAAAGAGGTAATCCTCTTCCTACTCAACTCCCTGGCAAATCTTTTACAAGGAAACCTTTTCCCCCTATCTCTCCTCCAAATCAATCCTCTCACGTTCCTACCAAGGCCAGTAATCCTATTCCATCATCGCGAGGTGAGGGACTCATTCCTTCACCAACGCAACCCTTGGCCGCATTTGATATCATAGATCATGCAAAAAAGACCAAGATCCAAATGTCTGAAGCCGAGTATCTTCAGTCAAATCCCGAACAGCTTGTAAGATTGACCAAGTATATTCAAAGTCAAGCTGTTGTATCTAATCAGGTTTCCCCAAAAGGAATCCTTTCCACTCCCCCTGAATCTCACATAAATGTTGCTTCAACATCTGCGTCAGGCAAGATAGAGCCTTTCTATCTTTCCCTCCTAATCAATGGACACAAGCTGAGTAACTGCATCATTGATTCCGGGGCTTCTGATAATGTCATGCCGGCAAAGGTCGCCCATGCTCTGGGCCTCACTCTTACCAAGCCTTTCGGCAGATGTTATTCCTTGGAAACCAAGCAGGTTCCGTTGGTTGGCCAAATTAAAGACGCGCAATTCACGTTTGCGGCATTCCCAGATAAAAGAGTAAAGATGACAGTCCTCGTTGCTGACATTCCGGCAGCCTATGGAATTTTGCTGGGAAGAAGTTTTTGCAGCGAAGTTGGTGGGGAAATTCATATGGACTGGTCTAAAGCTAGAATTCCCGTCAAAGGCGTAATGCAGACTTTGGAGCCGGAATCACAAAAAAAGTACTTGGTTACTAGCTCTGAAGACCCCAAAGCTCAAATCCTTTTTGAATCATCAGGGATGGGGAACTATTTCTTGTCTACCGAGACGGACAAAACGGGTGTCCTCGTTCAGGAAAAAGATCTTAATGAGATCTGGACCTTGCAGTTTGATGGCAGTTGCGCAACTAGTGGATGTGGCGCTGGGGCCGTGCTGATATCTCCCGAAGAGGAGGTAATTCCTCTCTCTTTCAAATTGCAGTTTTTCAACACAAACAATACTGCTGAGTATGAATCTCTGTTACTCGGTATGCAAGCCGCAAAAGAAAGAGGAATTAAAAATCTAAAAGTGCAAGGTGATGCAGAGTTGGTTGTAAACCAAGTCAAGAGGATATATCAAGTAAAAAATGAAAGGCTCAGGCATTACCGTAATGCGGTGTGGGACAGCATCGAAGAGTTCGATGCTTTTTCAATTGAATCCATTCCAAGAGCTCAAAATGACATGGCCGATTCATTGGCTGTTTCAGCATCTCTCATGCTCCCTCACCCAGGTTTGAAAACAAACAAATACACCATTGAGGTGGTTTTCCGCCCGAGCGTGCCAGACAATTCTCAGCATTGGCAGGTGTTCAACGACGATAATCAACTCATTGCCTTTCTAGAGAAGGCGGAAAATTTTAAAGAATTGCACTTTGAAGGATCTACTTCCACTTGCCGTGAATCAGTCACCAATCAAGGCGATGAATCCGAAGGGAACGACGGCATATGTCAGCTCAAAGGAAATAAAATCCCAAAGGGCCTGGTTTCTCTGGAGCGATTGTTCGACAGGCATGACCGTTTTGTGAAAAAGAAGAGGCGAGATGACCCTGACTCATCCCCAGAAACCGAACCGGTCAATATAGGTTCGATGGAGCACCCGCAATTTGTGAACATTGGCAAATGTTGCACACCTGAGGAGAAACGGAAATTTGTCAAGTTGCTAAAAAAATATATGGACGTGTTGGCATGGTCCTATGCCGATCTAAAATCTTTCAAGCCAAAGGACGTTCAGCATGACATCCCGTTGAAAGAAGATGTCAAAGCCTTTCGCCAGAAGCAGAGGCACTATAATCCTAAGATTTCGGGGACTATCCAGGCTGAAATTCAGAAGATGCTGGATGCAAGAATCATCTTTCCTATCCACCACAGTACTTGGGTAGCAAATATTGTGCCAGTGCGCAAGAAAAACGGTGAGATACGCATATGCGTAGACTTTCGCAATTTGAATCAGGCTTCCTTGAAAGACAACTACCCACTTCCGATAATGGATCAAGTTCTGCAAGCAGTAACTGGATCAGAGATGTTGTCCATGCTTGATGGTTTTTCAGGCTATAATCAGATTGAAGTTTCAGCTGAAGATCAGTTTAAAACAGCATTCACTACTCCCTGGGGTACATTTGCCTACAGCAGGATGCCTTTTGGCCTAACTAATGCTGGCGCCACTTTTCAGCGGGCCATGGACTTTGCATTCAAAGGTATGATGGGGAAAGTCATTGTGGTTTATTTAGATGACTTAACCGTGTTCTCTAAACAACGAAATGATCATTGTGATCATTTGGAGCAAGTGTTGGCCAGGTGCCGAGAACATGGGATTTCCCTAAACCCAAAAAAGTCTGTTTTTGGAGTCACGGAAGGGAAGTTGCTAGGGCATGTGGTTAGCAAAGAAGGAACAAAGATAGATACCGAAAGAGTTAAGGCTATTCAAAGCCTTACTCTGCCTACAAGCAAGACTGGTGTTCATTCTTTCTTTGGAAAGGTGAACTTTCTCAGGCGTTTTGTTCCTGACTTTGCTGAGAAGACCCGTCACATATTGAACATGATGAAGGGGTCACCAACTTTCAGATGGAGCGAAGAGGGGAAAAGGTCATTTGAAGAAATAAAAGCTTCCGTTGCTCATGCACCAGTCTTGGTATGTCCCGATTTCTCCAAGGACTTCATCATGTACAGTTACGCATCTGAGCATACTGTGTCCGCAATCTTGATGCAAAAGAACTCGGAGGATGTTGAATCTCCGATCGCGTTCATGAGTTCTCCCCTCAAGCCTCACGAACTAAAAATGACTCAACTGGAAAAGCATGCCTTTGCCGTTGTCAAAGCAGTGAAGAATTTCAGGTATTACATTCTAAACTCGCATACGGTGGTGCTGGTCCCTGACACGGCGGTGAAATCAATTCTAACTCAGCAGGAGTTAGGAAGCTTGCGAGGAAATTGGATCGCAAAGGTCCAGGAGTATGACCTGGATATTAAACCAACCAAGCTGGTAAGGGGCAAGGGCCTGTGTCAGCTAATGGCTGAAAACAAAGATTCAGAAAACCCTGATGAAAGGGGTGACTACACCGACGAAGCACAGGACCGGCAGGAAGAGCCTGATTCTCTGCCTCTGGTTCTATTTGTTGCAACTAGTGATGAATGGTACTCCGACATCACTTTCTTCCTCACCTACGGCGAATGCCCAATGCACCTAACTGCAAAGGAGAAGCGCACTATAAAGCTCAGAGCAGCTAAATATGTCATCTGGGATGACGGTTTATATAAACGTGGGATAGATGGCATCTTTTTGCGATGTGTTGACAAACCTCAGCAGGTAAAAATACTGGAAAGTTTTCACAATTCAGCCTGTGGGGGGCATTTCTCTTCCTCCGTGACAGCACACAAGATCATTCGAGCCAGGTACTATTGGCCGACGCTCTTCCAAGATACAGCCACCTGGGTGGCAAAGTGTGAACCCTGCCAGCAATTCGTCGGCAAGCCCAAGTTGGCTGCCTTTCCCCTAAGGCCGGTCATTATCAATGAACCATTCAGACAATGGGGAATTGATTTTATTGGTGCACTCAATCCTCAATCGAGTGCCGGACATAGCTATGTCCTTACAGCAACGGATTACTTCACCAAGTGGGTGGAAGCCATACCTGTCAAGCATGCCACTTCTGAGGTGGTTTGCAATTTCATTAAAGAAAATATCATTGTCAGGTTTGGCGTTCCAAACAAAATCGTTGCTGATAATGCTTCTAACTTCTCCTCACGGGAAGTTATTAGTTTTTGCTATGAATATGGGATAACTTTGGCTCACGCCTCAGACTATTACCCTCAGGGAAATGGTCAGGCGGAATCCAGTAACAAGAACTTGGTGACCATCATACGGAAGTTAGTAGATGAGAATCAGCGAATGTGGCACAAGTCTTTGTACGACGCTTTGTGGGCCGATCGTATTACTCCCAAGAGATCTCTCGGCATGTCACCTTTTCAAGTGTTATATGGCACTGATGCCGAACTCCCCATTTCTGTGGAACTTCCTGCTCTGCGCTTGGCACGAGCTATCGAAGATGAAACTTTCCAAAATTCTCTAGAAAAGAGAATCATGTATCTGGCAGAACTTGAAGAAAAGAGAGTAAGGGTGGTCGACAGGATCACTGAACATCAGAATCAAGTTAAGAGGCTGTTTGATAAGAAGGCCAAGCAGAGGGATTTTCAAGTGGGAGATCTCGTCCTTTTGTGGGACAAGCGGAGAGAGCCAAAGGGCATGCACGGAAAGTTTGATTCCCTGTGGAGAGGGCCCTTCAAGATCAAGCAGCTCAACGGAGAGAATAGCTTCTATCTCTCATATCTGGATGGAACCGAGCTCCCGCTTCCTTATAGCGGGCAACATTTGAAGATCTTCAGGAAGTAGAGCTTGCTCTCTTCTTTGTACAGTTTGCTTTAGTTGTGTGTTTGCTTTCGTCGTGTGTTTGCTTTCGGTTTGTTGTGTGTTTCCTTTGTTCTCCCTCCGGTCGCCCTTGTTTTTGACTCTGTTACCCAATGGATAGGCACATGAGATCTGGGATTCTCTACCCCCGAATTTGCTCAGGGATAGTCCCCAGAAAGAGCCAGCTGTTATCCCGTAAAATTGACAAGGGCAATTTTACCGATAACCATACCGAAAATTTTGTTTTGATCCCTCGTTAGGGATCCCTTGCGTTCGGAACGTTGCAAAATCCCTTTCCGGGAAAATCTGGTTTCCGAACTTAGTCTTTTTGGTCTTTTTTGGCTGGGCGCATGGAATTACTATGTAACATCAACTTTTGGTGCGCCCCCTTTAAACCCTTTGGCGCATACTTTTCAGTGTCAACACGCCTTTTCGTGCGCCAAAGTATGTTGAGTCTTCCCTGCGTGCGCCAAGGCGCATGCGCCTTCGTGTTAACACAACGTTTGTTGCGCCCCTTTTTGGTGCGCCAAAGGGCGCACATAATCTTTTGTCAACACACTTTTTGGTGCGCCAAAGGGCTAATCCCATGTCGACATAGCTTTTGGTGCGCCAAAGGCGCGCTTAATTTCATGCTGGCAAACGCTTTCATGCGCCAAAGGGCGCATGCTTTTCCATGTCGACAGCTGCTTTCATGCGCCCTTTACAAAGTGGGTGGCGCATTTATGACTAGCTCACCTATATATATATTTTTGCGCGCCCAAAATGTCATTTTCACTAGTCGCAGAGCACGTGATTTCTTTTATCAGAGCCTGTCAGCCCCTGCCTCGTCGTTTTCAACGCTTTGTGGACCCGTTACACGTCTCTTACTATTTATCCAGGTAAGAGGTTCTTCTCCCTCTTGTGCGTTTTACGTTTTTGGTTCTTGTTGTGCTTGGTGGCCTGGTTTTGGTTTGAAATATTGAAATATTGATCTGGTTCCCTTTCCCCCCCCTTCCTTTTTGCTGTCTGTCTTTCCATTTTCCTCCTCTTTCCAGAACTGCTGGTAGAGGGAGTTGTCTAAAAGCATGGTCTGAAACCCTTTGGATTGAACCATTATATCTCCCAAAACAATCTTGGAAATGAAAGGAAGAAAGAAGGGTTGAACCATGTAAAAACTATTTTTTCCTTTTGGCGCATCTGACCACCTTGCAACATGAACAAAACCCAGCCAATGGCGCACCCATTTTGACTGCTGCATCATTAACTTCTGCGCCCTTAGGGCGCACCTCCTTCACATGCTGCAAGCGCTAAACTTGCGCCCCAATGGCACGCCAACCTTCCTTGCTGCATCACATTTCCATGCGCCAATGGCGCACCCAGCATCTATGCAACACCGGCTTTATCTGCGCCAAGTGTGAAGTTATAAAGGCGCAGGCGCTTTCCTCATCACAGCAACATCATGTTGTGTAAACCCTTCGTGCGCCGCGCCATATTCCCTTTGGCGCACGAAAAGTTCCTGTTACACAAACTTTCCATGCGCCAAAGGGCGCACCAAATCCCAATGCAACATGAAAAATCTATGCGCCAAAGGGCGCATCCTGTCACTATGTAACACAATGTTTTCATGCGCCTTTTACAAAATGCAATCTGCAGTATGCATGCGCCATGCACCTTTGGCGCCAGTTTAACCTTTGCAACACGCCTTTCCTGTGCGCCTTACCTATTTAGCCCTGTAAGCTGCAATTTTCATGCGCCCTGCGCCCTGAGCCTAATAATAACTAACTCTTTCTTCTGTTGGCACTTCAATGGGAAATCAAATGACTGATTCAACCTTTCTACGTTGGGTTTCACTTCTTCTTCATGCAGATCAGCAACTGAGTTCGAAAGAACATATGTCTACATCCAGCAAGAGACCCATCAAATCCAAAGGAAAGGCTAAGCTTACAGAGGAAGAAATGAAATATAAATATCAGAGGGTCAGAATGCCCGAGTCCCAGGCCGAGTGCAGCATGGACGTCAGAGATTCAGAATTGGGACATATTGATATGGAGGAATTCTGGGCCAGAACTCAGAAAGTTACAAGGAGTCCATGGATGGACAAATTGATCGGCAGTGCCCTGCACTTCGCCGGAGGAATCCCCGTCAGCGCCGTCAACAATGAATTTATGATGGTGGTTGCCCAGTGTTACAACAAGGACACAAGGTGTGTCGAAAACAGCAAGGGCGAGGTAGTCATTAACCTCACTGCCCGTCATTTTGAGATAATACTCGGCATCCCTCACCACCGGCACTTTGTGGCCGTCAGCCAAGCGGAGTGCATTAAGGCCTGGGATGACAATGAGGATCAATGTATGCAACTAATGAATGAAGTCTATCTGAAGAACAAGAAGGTAATAACCCGGTGGCCCCAAATCATCCACCGCAGCGACTTCTCAGAAGAGCTCAGCGACACCATTACATTCCTGAGCAGGGTCTTCGGGCTTTCTGATGCCCATTATTTCCATAAATGGATGTTGCGGTACTTAGAGACCATGAACAAGAATATGCCTGATCAGCGCTTTTGCTGGGGAGAAATTATAAGCAGCACAATCTCTGAGCAGCTACAACAATTCAGCACAACGGGGACATTTCATATGAACTCCTACGTGGTCTACGCTGCAGCATCAGAGAGGGACTATCCAGGCCTGACGCGGAGTGGAGTTTGGCCTCAGGTCAAAATATACGAGTATTATCCAGAATTGAGGCTGGAGAATAGCATCTCCCAATTCACCAAAATCAACGATGCATTCTTCTACCACATCATCTGCCTGTTGAGGCCGAATATGACTTATGGTCGCACGACCAAAAGCATAGTGGCAGCCACGGAGAAATGGGGAGCCCTGTTCACCCAGTTTCCTACATTCACCTATCTAAGGGCTGCCAACTTTTTGGGAGAGCCAACCAGGCTACCGAGGTATGCTGGACCTAAGCTGATTCTGCTGGAACTGTCAAGGCAGCTAATCACATACCACGAGAAATGCCTTAAAAGAAAGAAGGGTGGAACTCCTTTCCCCCTCACAGTAGGCCGATATACATGCTCTACCCACCACAAGGCGAAGGAAATGTTCGCAGAGCTGGAGTTACTCAATTTGAAACATGACTTCCCAGCCAGGCCTACCTTCGACCCAAGGAGCTGTCTACCAAGGGCGAAACTTGATCCAATCCATGTTCCTCAGATCGAGGATATTTACATTGACGTCCTCCATGAGGTGGAGCTCAGAAGGAAGGATCATTCTCGCCTAGCATTGGCAGAAATCATCCAATATGGGGTAGCCATTGTCCCCAAAGGCTTCCAAACTACGGAAGATGAAGTAGACAAGGTATATACTGACACAGATGGGGACGATTGGCCCTTTCCGGCCATTGATAGAACTAAGGCTCCTCAGACAATTGAGGAGAGGGTCAAGGAGACTTTGCGGAGGACAGAACATTGGTGCCGGATGAACGGCCTAATCTACCTCGGGGTTGATTTCACAACATCCCCATTGGGCAACGCACCTCCACGATCCAAAAAGTAGCCTAAAGGTAAAGGCAAAGGCGTAGAAGGTGAATCCAGCACCATTCAGGAAGAAGCCCCTGAGAGTCCTCCTTCCGCAGCACCAGAACAGGTAATAACTCTGGATTCGCCAGAGAAAGAAGCAGAAGAGGATAGTTCCAATAGGCCCATCCACTCAGGATGTCGGCATTGTTACAACAACTGAGGTCCCTTCCGTCCCTTCTTCTTCTCTTCCTTCCCCTCCTCGAGCGACTCAAGCGACCATCCCTTTGGTCGTGTCCTCTTCCCCTTCTTCTACTGTTTCCCCCGCCTCTTCATCTATCTTTTCTTCCCTCGTTGATCTGTCCTCCTCCATTTCTTCCCTCATCTCCGAGCTCCCTTCCCTTCCTATGTCTTCCGCAGCTGCAGTTTCCCTTCCTTCCGTGGGCACTTCTTCGGCTATTCTCTCAATGCCGCCGCCACGTGTCTCCACGTTTTTCCCCTCTTCTTCTGCAGCTGCCCCCTCCTCTGTTTCCGGTCCTTCTACCATGGGTCCAGCTTGGATCTCTCAGCAGCTAAGTCAGCAAAAGAGGAAAGTTCCCATCGCTCCGATGGACTTTTCCGTAATCCCATCTAAGGGGGCGAAGAAGCAGAAGCCTGTCACGCGCTTCTCTCAAAGTGCTGCAGGAGAGAGAGTTATGGAAATCGCATACCCCAATCCCCTCAAAGAGAAAAAGGATCTGTCTCCGACAGATTTTACTGTGACCCAAGTCACAATGGGGACATCTTCCGAAAGTCTTCAGGGGGAGGCTCTTTCTGCAGTTGACGCCCTCTGCAAAAAGCTTCAGGAAATCAAGGAAGAGAAAAGGCAACTGAAGGAGAAAAACAAATATCTGCTCCAAGCCTTACAGAAGATGGGTAATGCGCCTCCTACAACTGCCGCCGAGACTTCTGAGCTTCTCAGCCAGGAGAAAATTAATGAGTATGCCAAAATCGGCGAGCAGGGTATGGCCGTTTCCGCTTGGAGGAGCCAAATCCTCAAAGACAGTGAAAAAGTGATCGCCGAGTTCTCCGACTTGTACCTGAACATCAGTAAGGTGAATAAAGAGCTCCAAGCGTTAGCAGGGCCCATATCAGAAGAGTTGGAACATGCCAGACTGCAACACGAGACCTTCCAACAAATGTTCGACTGTTCAGTCGAAGATCTGGTCAAGTTCGGCGTCTTCGGCCATCCAAGGGCCCTCAACAAAATCATGTCCACTCTGGACTACCGGGTGGATCAGCTAGAATTTATTCTAGAAAAGATTGACAAAGTCAAGGAAGAAGCCCTGGATGCGATGCACCAAATGGAACGAATTGTTCTTAATATGTCGCCAGGGTTACTTACTCCTTCCTTCACTTTAAGGAAAGCTGATGAAACCACCCGGATCTTCAAGGAGATCGCTTCTCAAGGAACGGGGCCAGAGGTCACATTTGACACAGAATCTATCAACAACCTGCTGGCCTGTAGGGACTTCATCGGGTTCCTCATTGAGGTGGAAAAGGACTATTCCAAACTCCCAGAGAAGCTCGTAGATGAGCGGGAGACTTGTGAGGTGATAAGTGATAGGCACAAGGATCCTTCCCAGGATCAACTAGGGCCAATAATCAACAAGTTCATGGAATACCGCTCTCAGTTCCATATCTCGTCACCTGAGGAGCAACAAAAGCAGTCCACCCCCTTTCGGCCGCAGATGATGATGACGAATAGCTGCTGCTTCTTCTTCTTCTTCTTCTTCTTCTTCTTCTCTTTCTCTTCTTCTTCTTTCTTTTTGGAAATATCTGGAGTATGTTGATACAAATGATGATGTCATCCATGTTGCATCATGGGATGATGTCATCCATCAAATAGTAAAAAGTCAACATGACTTTTAGATATTTTGTAAATATCTTTGTAAATAGTTGTTGGCTCCTTTTTGCCTTTCTTTTCTCTTCTTCTTCTATATATACTCCAATACTTGTAGTATTGTGGGATGGATGGATATCTTTCAGATGAGAAATAGAAGTGAAGAAAAAAGACTTTGAGCTTTCTTGTAACAGAAGAAAACAGTAATACAAATATTGAGACTTTGTGCTGAATAGCTGTGTTATGCATCAGACCTTTCTTATGTTAGATCTGTATGTGTTTATTCTGTTAGATTCATATCTACTTTTTTGTCATTTATTCATCATCAGTATTGCTTTGTTTGTTTATGCAAGTAGGTTTGGCTCTGTTTACTACCAATCCCAAAACATAAACCTTCTGACCTTTCTGCTTTGGAATTCATTTCTTTTCTTCCTTCGGACCTGCTCTTTCTTCATTCCCTCTTCCTTTCCTTTCTTTTCGCAGTCGGAAACACCCCTACTGGGATGAGATCCCAAACCCCCGAAGGCAGAATCTGTGAGACTTGCATATGCCCTGCACACTGTTGGCTCATCTATCCATAGATCTGTCTACGCGATAGATTTTTGGACCAACATATATCAAACATCAAAATTAGATACATACAAAGTATTAAATCAGGATAACATCACAATGCATCTATAAGTGCTGAATCAAAAAATGCAACGTGCAATGAGAATCAGCATAGAGTAATTTCTGAAAAAGGGTATTTCACATCATAGAATTATGCCCACTCATGTCACGTACATCACAACACAAAAACAATAAATTACATCATCTCATAAACATGTGTATCTGAGCCCAAAGTAATCCTCATATATATACATGTATATCATATACATTTGTATCAACAAAAATGGATACAAATCAGTGCTCTATATCAAAAATGCCTTCAGATGAGGCGTACAAAGATGCTACATAAAAAATGTCTATACACATATATACAATGTCTTGATCGGTACTCAATATAATACATCATTGATACACAATGCCATAAAAAAGGGCCATGTATCAGAAAGAATCAAGCCTTCATCATGAGGCATCATCAATATACACATATACAAGACTCCACATCAAAATTGGGCTTCATAAGAGGCATACATACAAATAATCTGTACAAAAAAAATACAGATCTCAATCGCAGCTCTCACCCTCACTGGGGCTCCCAGATATGTCCTCTGGATGACAGAACACTGGAGGCTGAGATGGCCCTGGCCCAATCAACTGCTCTGGTACGGGATGTCTCACTGATCTGGTAGAATAGCCTGATCTCTGTGATCAAGAGCTTGATGCAATCAACCCTGACAGTTGTGGCAGTGCTAATTACTGCTTTAGAGGAACCACCCTGTAATAAGTAGTCCTATAAAATAGGGCCTCACCACCAAGCCTGGTGGCATCACGTATCAGTTCGGTGTCTCTAGAGGTGAGTGCTACCTGA
This sequence comes from Taxus chinensis, assembly GCA_019776745.2. Taxonomy (NCBI): domain Eukaryota; kingdom Viridiplantae; phylum Streptophyta; class Pinopsida; order Cupressales; family Taxaceae; genus Taxus; species Taxus chinensis. The sequence goes on along the minus strand of CM034146.1, from coordinate 612,221,370 downwards.
AGGGCAGTATCTCGCTCACCTATCATTCGGCCTAGGTCTACCTCGGCCTGTCTGGAGGTAGAAGCCTCTCAATCTCTCTATCGTAATAGTCTATAGCTCGGCATGGGCATGATCCCTTTGTGCTAGAAGTTCCTGTGATTGTGTGTATACATGGTCTCTCTGTGTAATAACCATCCACACATGTGACTAGAACTGATGAAGAAGGATCAATATCTGAACCCCCTGTGCCACTGTCTCCTGAATCTGGCTCCCCCAGGCTCCTCTATCATCTCCTAGGCCAGCCTGGGCCCAAGCCTGATCCTACTCTAAAAGTAAGGTAATAATGTGAGCTTGGGCCTCATCATGCTTGCTACAACAGTCACACACTAGCCTTGAGCCTCATCTCTCTCGGCTATGACCTACTGTAACTGTATCTATACTGTGGCTATTTGTGCCACTGGTTGGGAGGCTAGGTGTGCCTCAGAGACTGGTCCCTGAGGTGCTTTAGATGACTATCCCTACTCTAATACCTTGCCTATAGATGGATACACTGCTACCTGTACTAGGCCCTACGGCCTTGATCCCTGTGCCTATGAGGCACCCTGCCCATCATGTGGGATACCATCAAAAGGATCCTCTAGGTCTAGCCCTTGTGCCAATACCCTCACCCTACACTCTGCACCATGTCATATCTCTACAGGTGGGCGGATGCCTACTACCCAAGCCTCCTCTGGAATGGTGAGACACCGGGGTAACACTATAGCATACCAAGCTACATAGTCAGCTGTGGTCCCTGGATCTCTAACCTATCGTACTAGGTCCCATACCTGTGTTAAATTCAACCTAGCTCGGGCCACCAGTTTAAGAGGCCCCATGGTTTGCCTCTCTGAATCCCTGTGTGTATGCTAGATATCTGGCTGGGGGAACCCCCGTACCCTGTCTACTCTATACAACTCCATAATGTAACTACGACTGCCAATGATAAAGTGTTCCACTAGGCACACGCTAAGCTCTGTGGCATCCTCTGGCCACTGGAAATGCCTATATGGCCGTTAGATGACATCTATCTCTACCATCTTGTCAAACTCTTGCTTATATCTAAATAGGCTACTAAGATGGCCACGTACATCCCCACCAGTTACTATCCATGCCATGTATGATGGTTACTCGAGATCTTAGACATAAAAAGGGCCCACAAGGCATCTAATCGCAATGTGATCCCATGACCATATCTGTAATAAGGAAGCTAGACCCACTATCTTCTAACCATGGTATGTGATCAAGTGTAAATCTGAGTATAGGTGGGCTAGTATGCACTTCCCCCAATAATATCTCTCACCACTATAAATTCCATGAACTAAAGGTAGTAGACCTCTTGGGAATGAGGTCCCTATCTTATTAGTGAGTAAGAACCCACTGATAAGAGACATGATGTAGAGGGGCCCCTGATGCAGTACGGTCAGAGATAGACTCATGTAATGCTATAGTCATCCTGTTGTGTGGTATATCGTCAACACCAAATAGGGCACTATAAGCTGCTCTAATCAGCCTTGCATTAGAGCTATACTCAATCAAGGTGCCCGTCATTGGCATGCAAAGAATCGGCCATACATCCTCAATGGTGATAGTCATCTCTCCTGTAGGCAGTCTGAAGGCACTAACTCTCATTATGCCATCACTCAGCTAGCGCAGTCAGTAGGCGATGGTCTAGTATGATAGATGGCATCCGAGACACGGGGCCTAGCCCCACCGCCTCAAGAAGTTTCACCATGGCTCATCGGTTACGTTGGCACATACTACCCTCTAGCTCTACAATTCAGGCATGTCACTCCCACATCTACAAAACTAGTAATCGTCTCTGCAAAATAACACGGTGCTAGTCAGTTCTTAACATTTTTTCTAAAAATCTATCTCCCCTTTTAGGGTTAACCCAAACATCCTAAAAATTCTTCTAAGTGTCATGTTTTTGACACTTTCCTATCTTTTTCTCTACCTATCTAGGGTGCCTGCGTGCCCTTTTGGGCATGTGTGCCACATTTATAGCACATGTGCTTGTGTGTGTATGTCTTCGGGTGCTTGCACCCTCTTTTGGGTGCTTGTGCACCCTTTTTGGCGTGTGCACCACACAATGGGTGCTTGCATTTACGTGCATATTCTTGCGTGTATGTGCCCGCCTCTTTCATGCCTATGCCACACTTTCCACATGTGCACCCCATTTCCTACATGTGCGCATGCGTGCACATGTGCTTGTGTGTATGCGTGCATGTGTGGGTGTGTTTTTTTTGTGCTAGTGCATGTGCACGTGTATGTTTTGGTGTATGCACCCCCAAAAGGATGCCTACGCCCCCAAAAAGGCACCTACGCACTCTATCTAATGCCTGCACCTCCGCACAGGTGCACCAACGTGACTTCCTAGGGATAAAAGCTAAAATTTAATGCATTAATGACCAAATTTACGAAGCTAGGGTTTGATACTCACAAAGGGGTCATCGTCTGCGTGCTGTTGGTACCCCTGGACTGCATTTGCGTGCCTCAATCAGTCTTGTGCGATCACAATGGTTCTCCGCAGTATCAGAGCCTCCCGGTAATTGTTCTAAACAACTCAGTTAAAATGAATTGGTCGCGATGTTTTTACCCCCCTGGTGGGGTATATTAACCTGTTTTTCATTGACAGGACAGCCAGGAGGCCCATTTCGATCGTCGTTTTCTCCTTTGTTCACTGTGGAATAATTATTTTTATTAAATAATTATTTTATCTTATTTTTCACCGTATAGGGGCATTTATGCTGTCCAGTACCCCTTTCTTCTCCCTTAGACAATTTTATTGCTTCATGGTGATTTTTATTCTTCTTCACACTCTTGTAAATAATTATTTTTCAAATAATTATTTTTTCTTAGTTTTTCCACTAAACAAAGACATTATTTGTCATTTGTTTCTTATTTCTTCCACCTATGGCACTTTTTGTTGCCCCTAGGCCCTCCACTTTCTTCTTCCACTTTCTTCTACTGTTCAACATGATTTGGAAATAAAAAACAATATATATATCAAAAATCCAAAAATAGGGAATTTTTTTTTCAAAAAATCCTAAACTGTAAAAAACCCTACAAAAATGGTAACTTGCTTATTATGGCTGAAACTTGTGTCTTTCACATGGTATTTTTTCCATATCCTATTGGTTTGTATCACATCTTCCCCAATTAATATGACTCACGGATCACCGGATTCACAACCATTCACAAAGCTAGTTGTTTGCTTCGTCTGTACTCTGACACACTTTCGTTGCTTGGTGTTGTTTTGTTGTGCACAAATGCTTTTTGTGGACGCCATGTCCACTGTCCTTTCCCCTTGCATGTATCCTTTCTCGGGGCATCATTTATCATGAACTTGTGGATCTCTTCAACACTGATAACAAAACATTTGTACAACTATCTTGATTGTTGTTGGTTTGGATATGTGTGTTCGTACTTGTTTTCGCTGTTAAATGAGATTGTTTCCTTCTCGTATTGCATTGCATTAGTGTATGTTTCATGGAGTTGGTATTTTTAACAATAGACAATCGTTCGTAGTATGGATTTTCATATCATTCTATCTTTATCGTATGCTTGTATTTTTCATAAGGACAGATGACGTAGCTCTTGTGGCAATATGATGACATCAAAATTGTTCCAATAAACAACGGGTAGTGGCTAAGCTCTTCTCTTCCCTCCTCCATATTCCTTCTACATCACTTCCCTTTCACCCCTAATTTTATCTCTCACCGGGGCATCCTACCTCTTCCCCATTCTTCCGCCTATCTCTCACCTTTTTCAATCGTCGATCGGCTTCTTTCATCACCCCATCAACACTTGAGGGGGCATCTCTCTCTCCTGCTAATTTTTCTTCTATCCCTTCAAAATTTTATTCCATATACTATCTTTGAAGTGGCGTCACTTACGCCACCCCAAAGAGGGGAAAATGTAGACACCTATAATTACGCCTGAGTAATTTAAATACTTAAATTGTGCTAATTATCTCTTTTCCCACAAATTGACGACATATTGTGAATAACGCTCATCTTCTCTTCCATTGTCCTTAATTGATTACATTATGATAATTAATTAAGTCACCTATCCAACACATACCGTAATTAATGACCCTTTATTAATCAGCACCTTCTGTCTAGTCTAATTAATTATTATTAATTAATTAGTCTCCCTTCTCATCAAATAAATAAGTCACTATTTAATTGGTTTAATTCCCTCCTAATGGTCCAGATCACACTAATATCCATATAAAAGCTTGCACATGTATTAATTAATCATCTTGATTAATTAATACACCCCCTTTATCCACATGAGCCACTAAGGGACAAACTAAATCCTCCTAAAGTTAACTCAACCCCATCTAAACCCCCCTTATCATAACTAACTCTACATCTCCATTAGTCCCACATTCATGAGGATGTGTTGAATCCTTTATCCTTTGGGCTATATAAACAACCCTCCCTCTACTTCTACACCTACAACTAAATCTCTCAAGAGACAAAAGAAAGCACATAGTTTCATACTAATAGCCTTTTTTCATTCTTGAGCCCTCCATCCTCCATTCTTGAAGAACTAAGCCTCACACCCAAGTATCCATTGAAGGATCAAAGAAAGCAATATTGTTGATTGCCATTGGACTACATAGGTCCACTTGATTTAATTAGGTAATTAGAAGAATAGAGTTCATTAATTTCCATTATGTTTTGGTCATTTCAAAGTTATAATGTTGAGGGTAGGACTTGCTTATTTCTTCATCATGATGGTGCACATTTCTCATGTTTAGCTAGGTTAGGAAGCTATTTCTAGGTGGTAGTTTCTTACTTTCAATTTAGCTGACTTGATGAAATACTTGTACATAGTCATTATTTGGCTACAGCAGAGCAACTACTATGTCGAGTTATCCTGTCAAGCTCCTATAAACATGACCATCGTAATGCTCTAAGATGTAAGTAACATGCTATGTATGAATGTAGATTATACTACATGATTAAGTACCTGATGTCATCTTATGATGACTACATGAGAGGAAGATAATTCTTAATGATGCAAATCATTATAGAGAAATTCACTCTCCCTTAGTCATCCTAAGCCAATATTGTGGCACTTACCCATTCAGGATGATCCTAATTAGTACCTTACACGCAAATTGTAAATGATTAATACTTAACTATTTTGTCCTAATCCAGATAACATATTTCAAGTGTTAGGGTGAAAGATAAATTCCAAATGACAATTATGTTGTCATGGAAAAATTAACTTAAAACCTTGGTCAAGGTTACACAATCTACTAACTGTGCTATCTTGATTTCACCTAGACCTAAAGCTTTAGGATGTCAAATGGGTAATCAATAACAGATGCCCAAATATGCCTTTTATATTGTAACACTTGTATTTCCTCGAAAGAAAAAGGAAACCATGGTATACGTAGTATATTTATTTTAATGAAATGGATATAAGGGATCGATTTTAGTCTGCCTCATACATTTGCATAAGGTTAATTGTTAATCGATGGATTCACTAAGATAATGTTGGTTCTAAATTAATTTAACTTAGAACAAAGAAACATTTTGATATGATATAAAATGAATTCCCTTATATTGAATTCTTAAAAAGAGGTTATTACACTATGGTAATTGACCATGATTAAAACATTCAACTGTATATGCCTTTAGGTCTCTAAGCCTATGTAACACAAATTTTCTAAAAGAAACACTTACTTCACTAAATCTAGACATATTCCAATAAATCTGGACTCCAATATTTTGAGTATTGGAAGAAATCCATCTCCTTTTTTGCATGTATTAGATTCCATTTTTGTCTAAATTGGATTCCATTATTACTATTATTGGAATCCATTTGTAGCAATATTGGATTCAAATGTTGTCATTATTGGACTTATTCTTGTTCCAATTTTGATATTATTGGATTCAATTATCACTATAATTAGATTCCAATTTGGCTATTATTGAATGTAGTCACCTTTACCTACTCCTTTTAAACCCCAAGCATGTTGACATATCACCTAGTCTTGACTAGGTGCTCACCCAAGGTGTGTGTGAGTGTCGAGCCCCTCTTTTATGTGAGCTTTGTAAGAATGCTTTGCCATTAATGGGAGAATTTTTACATAAACATAAACACATGTATTGATTTTAGAATAGAAGTAAAGAAACTATATCTAAATACAGATGAGCCATAATGTAAAAGTAAAAGACTACAACATCACAAAGAATTCATATTTGAACCATGAGCAATATGAAGAACACTAGGGTTTGAACCTGTAAATAGAGATATACACAATAACCCATCATATTCATTGATTCACAATTGTTTACAGTAGCTATATTACATCAAAAGAGTCATAGTGGACCAAATACATTATGAAATAAAACCCTAGCTCTATGAACTGACTCTTCTCGAAGGGTTCTATCCATTCTCTCTTCTATGCACCCAGAATACCTTGTGTCTTGCACTTCACATCTTCTTCCTCTTACATCACCTCTCATACAAACCTACACTTCTATCTCCATACTTTCACACCTCTTCCTTTCAGACCTAATCACATTCTTAAATAGAGTGGGATATCTCCCGCACTGCCTCAAGGTTACTCATGATCAGGCTGCATGCAAGAGGGATCATGCTCCACCACACTCAAGTGTCTATTCCAGCTAACTAAAGCTATGATTAATTTCCACTTTACAACTCCTTAAGAAAAATGATTAACCCTTGATTATTTCTTGGAATATTCTTTCCTTGCACCACAAGTCTTGATATACTAACCTTATCCACTTATCACGCATATTTTCCTCCTCATGTGTTTTCCATACAACACCATATTCCATAATGCGGCTAAGTCCCAAAATAATCTTCTTATTCTATGTGCCAACCTCTATACACCCCATGTTTACTCAATCCCTTCACTCAAAATGAACTATTCAAACTATTCGTGTGCCCTTTTCCACACGCCTTCTTCCTACCTTGCCTCCTGCATGAGCTCATCCTTTGCTTCAGGACTTATTAATTTTCTAGGCTCAACATCACCCCACACTATATGTGTTATCTATCCTTGGAAACAATCTGATCTCCAAAAAAGAATAAAGAATGGAGGAAAGAATAACCTGTATCCAGCTTATGCCAAAGAACAAAAGAATTTTGTTACTGCTATACAAGGATTGGGAAAGTCTTATTCAAGGATGCTTCAATCTTGTTCAAATAATCCACCTCCTTTTTTTCCTGTGTAAAAAAATCCCTTATCAGTGTTTTGACTTCATCAAATGTACATTTTTCACCCTTAGAATTTAGTGTATCAATGATATTCTCCATCTGCTTGCTAAGGTCATTCAGCCCATCCATCTTATGTGTAACCTGGGGATACACTTCCTTCACCTTATTTTTAACATAGGCCCTTAGAATCTTAATTTCCTCATACTTCTTCTCAACTTCTACCAAGATCTTATCGTGTTCTACCCTATTACCTTTATTCTTGTGCTAGAACTCCTTTAGTTCCCCTTGTACATAACAACTAACACACTAGCCACTTTGTCTCTATCTTCAAAATTGTCATAAACAACTTCATCCATGTGTGTTATGGTCTTCACTAAAGAAAGGAGATCGAAGTATCGAGTTATGGTATCCTCAATATTTGATTTTTCCCATTCTTTTTTTCACGCCATAACTTCCTCCACTGACTCCAGTATAAGTGGTTGTTTCTCCATTGTGATTAAGTGCATCAAATCCTCCTGGAAGTGGAAGGCTGACTCATACTTATTCTCAGAGGGGAAAAATCTAAGTGCTTCAAAATAATAGAGTCTAAGAGATTCTCTGGTTTCTTATAGGTTTTTTGCACCTTCCCCTTTTCTTCTCTCAACTCATCCCGCATATGCGTAATTATTGACTCCTTCCCCTTTATCTCCTTGTGTCTCTCTATGATTTCCTTATTATTCTCCTCTAACTCCTCTATTTCTTTTATTTTTTTATTCCTTCCTATAAACCGTGCTTCAATTTCCACTGACACCTTGTTCAGTATATTACATGCCTGCTCATCAGTTAGCTGCTATGAATCCACAATGGGATTTACCTCCTTAGGGTTTGGTGTATCTAGAAATGAACTTGCATTGACTTTGAATTTTTTTTCATCAACATGGGACTCAAAATTTCATGATAGGATCTTCCTGGTACGTGGGTATGTAGTATATTTTTCAAATGATGACCAATAAAAGAGTTGGTCTGAGGGCACCATACTCTAAAAATGTGCACATAGGACCTTGTTTAGATTATCCTCATAAGCCATTACGGGCCCTTTAGATATTATTTTTACCTTGCCACTTGTGCGCTCTCCTATCGGGAAACTGACTGCAATACTTTTCTTTCCACCCATGCTTCCATACTTCTCCTTTTCTACTTCTCCCATGTTGTACTTCACCTCGTGCTCTACCAATTCCTTGATGATGTTCGCCACTTCCTTCTGCATTGTGTCCTCTAATTGTTCACCAGACAGGTGTGGGGTTTCATAATCCTTGGTCCAAACTTCTTGTTCACTTATATCTCCCTCATGAGTTCCCTCCAAGGATTCATCCCTCTCCTCATTAGATTCATGCATATTGAATACATGTGGGTTATTTTCTTCCTCACACTCCTCATCCTCATCCTTGGTCTCATTACCCTTTATGTTCTCTGTCCTCTCAGATTCTGAACTTTATGCTACCTTCTACTTATTTCTCACTAGAGATTCCTCCATCACTGGGGAATTCTCCTTCATGAGATACTTCTTCCTCCAAGAATAAATGCTCGTGCCCAAAGCATGAATCCTATGCTCCTATGGTCTGAAACACATGTGCGCTTGGTGCCCTAATTGTTGGGTTATCCTCCTTATCTCTCTTCTCTCCTTTCTTCCTTTCAGTAGGTTCCTTATGGATCGATACATCATCCTCAACGTACGCATCATTCTAAAACTTTGGCCTTAGGTGCGTTGTTACCCAAATTGATCTCTCCTTGTAAGTTGAGCATCATCAACAGGCTAAGCAGGATGCTTAGAGAAGGATAGACTGGGATTTCATTTGTTTTGTATCCGAGGATGGATCTGGTAATCTATTTTTACTTGGACTTAGGGAATGTTAGATAACACCTCACTAAGAGTATGATCTACCTTGTTACTTTAGGTTCTTCCTGAAATGAGGGTGAGAGGGCCCATTTTATAACCTGTATTTGTGAAAAGCGGTGGATAAAACAACAATATTTGGATTCATTTTCTCATGGAAATGAAAAATAGCCTCAAGAATACATGGTCAATATAAGCATTATCAAACTCTCATGAGTTTTCATACTATAAAATGTAGATATCTTCTAAAGAAGGCTCAGGTTACTAAAGAAAATCATAATTACAACTTGCTTCTGCATATTTTAGATAAAAGGATGAGAAAATTCAGCAAATATCCTTAGTATTTATGCATAGACAGTGCAATCATGGGTAATTTAGGTGGATCTGATGGTTATTGGTTGTAATTTTGATGTATTTTTGGGAAGTTAATCAGGATAAAGTTGATTATACAAAAAAAACTCATATTAACCTTTCAAACACTACAAACAATTGTTCTTGATCTAAAATATGGATCAAAAAATCTAAATCATTCCTTACACTAAAAGGTTTGTGTTTATGGAAGCCCAAGAACACAAGATTTCAAACAAAATATCATGACAAAATCTCAACAAAATATTAACCATATTTGATCAAATATGTTCCAAATACACTCAGGAACTGATAAAGATCTTAGATAAAACATATACAAATTGATTTTAAAACGATTTATGACATTATGAAGGAAATCTCCATCAATCATGCAATTACAGTTACAAAATTTTCACTATTCTAACTAAGGATTTATGTAATATAGAGAGATTAATTAGAATAAGATTGCAATAGAAATGTAAATAATTGATTCAAAAAAATTAATCTTGAACAAAGTAACAATGCTTGTGAGACTACACATGAATTGATTCAAGAAACAACAATTCTTCAATAAGGGGACATAACAACTATGACCTCAATATTTTCCAATTACTGTACAATGTAATCATATTGGAAAGAAGGCTTGGGAAAAAATGAATAGCAGTCCAGATATCTCAAATTGGTTCAGTTTTTCAACTAGTACAAACATGTTCTCTCCTTTTTTCTCTAAAAATTAAAAAAATTAACCCCCTTAAGTGAGAGTATTCTCATCGCATTTATAAAATTTCAATCACTCAGTAACCTTTTATTTTTCCCCCAAAATCTTGAATATACAAAGAATATTATTCTTCACAGCATAGAGTTTAATATGTTATCTTATTTTTCCAGGTGGATGGATTATGAGTTACTCCCGTTTTTCACATACTTTACATATGACTGGGAAGCTATGTCATTCCTCTTTAAATTTTTTAATCATTTATCCCATTTGGTGGAAAAATAAACCCTCTTTTTATAGTTTTTTTGGTTCCTTCATATGGCTTGATGTGACATCCAAATCCCTTTCACATTTTGAGGATCAATCTCGAACAACACACACTCATGTTTGTGTCCTTCTAGGTTGAATACTTTTCAAGAAACTGTGTCACATTAGTCTAAATATCTTTTGTTTGCACAATGCCAATATCTTTCAAATTTATTTCCTTCGTGTGAGATGAGTGGAAAAACCTTCTTCATTTGATGGAAATGATTTCATCCAGTTCAACTCGTTTGTACCACTTCCATTATAAATTCAACTTGACTTCTTCATTGGTATACATCCTCCTTCCATTTTTAGACTTGAAAAGATACTGCAAGGATTTGTTTTTAGTGTAATGGAAAGATTAGCTTTAAAAAATAGCTTGAAATAAATATCATCAAAAGATTTAAGTAAAATCTTTGATTTAATACACCTAGATGAAGCATTTGTCAGGGCTCTATTTGAAATTGTTGACCCAGGGGAAAGGAAAGGGCCCCCGACATATTGAGAAGTTAGGATTTCTCTCATTTTGAGATTGATCAAGTTCAATCATGTTTTTGTTAGGAATTAATAATATCTAATGCAATTCCTCAGAATCACAATAATAAGAAAAATGAAAAATGCACAACACGAAGACAATATTTAATGTGGTTCACCCAATATGGGCTACATCCACCAAGAACACTTGCTCAGATTTTGTTACAAGCCAACAGTCTTCACAATTATAAAAACCAAATCTTGTTTGGATTTGCACTCAACAAACCCTCCCGAATTTGCACTTGAATTTGCACACACTATTCACCTTCACAAAAACACTCATCTCAATCCTATTGTATGTCCATCTATTTATAAGTACATCAATAGGTAGCTGAAGAGGCAGTTTTACAAAATAGTGGGTACCAAAAAAACCATGGGCCCAAAACCAACCCATAACGGTTACCCATTACCCATTACCAATGTGGGACCGACGTAAAAATATCCAAGTGTAACACATGGAAGGTGTACCAAAATCTAACATGAAAACAGGCTCCATAAACATAACAGTTTTCTCTATATTCCAATCGATGTATTATCATCTTTTCTAGTGGGAATACTAGAAAACTCCAGAAGAGTTGAAGAAATTTTGGATTGAGAGGATTCCTATTGTGATAGGCATGGATGAATACAAGTGTCCCTTTCTGTGTAATAAATAATTTGTGCTGAAAGAGTTTCCTAAGGAGTCTTACGTACTTTATGATAAGACTTTAATTGACCTAGTGCTTGCCATTTCTCACAAAGTGGAAGAATTGGAGTGACATATCATTTCCCTGGAAGAAGGTTAAGCAAGACTTATGCCACCTCATCAATCTACAGTACTAGCACCATCATCAAGAAGAAAGAGGGAGGAATCAAACTCATAGCCCCCAATTGTCAATTTAGATGAGGAATAAATAAAGCCTTCATCTCCTTAGCATTTAGAGATATCAATTTCTACTACCAAGGAAGGTAAGGGCAATTCTTCTCTCTAACCTTCCATTCATTTAGTGTAATGCTCCGTTGATGGATAAAAAACTATTAGGACCTTTTCTTGTTCCTCTACCATGAGAGCACCCACCTTTTACGATGAGGCACCAGGATGAGTCTAGTTTGAAATCCCTTGTTCCACTAAGCCCCTGGGATGTAATAATTTCTCTCCCAACCACTCTAAATGCTCCTTCTCATCCTATTCTTGATTATCCCACTTCTTACAAGGAAAAAGGAAAGACTAGTTATCTTCTTATCAAAAGAAGATTATGCTGAGGGATATTATAGACGGTCTTATAAATTCTATTGAATCATTGATGGAGATGGGGATGTCTCAAAATATTTCAGGGTCAGTTGTATTTTCTCAGACATCTTAGGGTTTAAATGAATTTATACCAAGGAAAAATAGGTTTTTGAACAAAATTCCCCCATTTGGAGGATATTTTGAAAGAGAAGTAGGGGATGATGGAATGCTTTTCTTCTCTTAGTTTCATTTTTTGATGTAATTTTTGAGAATGTATATATCTTTCATGGGAAGGGGCCCCTATAGAATCCCCATTTTGATTTATGTATGAAACTTCTTCAAAGTGATATTTGGTTTTCATGAATCAAGGATAATAGTTATAATAAGATAAAAGAATTGTTTAGGGGAAACAAATATTAGGGTTCACCTGCTCGATACATCCACACATTGATCCATTCTTTGTGTGTATTCCCATGGCCTTTCCTGTAACTCTGTAATTCTTCTAATCTCATATCAATGGTGTCTATGGTTTTATCAACCCACATCTTTTCTATCTTCATCTTCTCCTTGACTTCATTCAAAACCTCAACCCTGATTTTAGCCAAGTCTTCAATTGCATGCTTTGGGACCCGAGATCACATTCAATCCACCAAACGTCAAGTCTTCTTCTTCTTTTTTTGGTCCTTTTGATGGTGGTAGGTACTTTGTACAACACATGGAGAACTTGCGTAGCTTTGGGGCTTATCCTTTCCTTTCTTTTGTTTAAATATGCACTTGGGTGACACATGGAGGCCCACAAGCTCTTCTTCTTTATCTTGAATTTTCAACCCACTCGAGCTACCTTGTCATGTTTTAGCCACGTGGTCGATTCTCGCTCCTTGAAGGCCCCCAATTATTTGTACCTTATCCAAAATGCACTAAAGGGACACGTGGATACCTTCCACATCTAATTCCAGACTTGGGAAAAATTTATTCTCACAAAATACAAAAGAACACCAATGGAAAAAGGGGACATGAAAAAAAAAATGGTGGGCATTGGAGATATTTAATCTCTTTGGACTTCATTAGCTTATCATCAAGATTACAACATTGGCTTGATTCATGGTTGATTTTTCACAGGGATTTTTAGATGCTACATGAATATTATGTTCCTCGACCAAAAAAAGAGGATCCACACCCTAAACATAAGGTTTTCATTTGCATTCAATATAATTATATCTGTCAAGCATGCTTTTTTTACATGGGCGAACCAGTCAGAGAAATTTTTTTGAAGGCATATACCAGACAAAGGGTCAGATCAAATCGATCACTAACATCAGCTCCAAATCAAGGATGGGTACCCTCTATGAGTGCCACAAGAACCACACAAATTATACATAAAACAAACAAAGTGCTTAGATCCATTGGGTTATGGAGTTGTTTAAAGATTACACAAGGTCAAACGGAACCAACTTGAACATCACAAAAACATATCGAGATACCAAGGCAACTGGTCACTGTATACTATGGAACAAAAAGGAAACAAAAACTGAAAAATTTAAAAATAAAACCAAAAAAAGGATTATACATTGTATAAAAACTCATACCTTGATTGTGATCAATCCAGGAAGTGCTCTAAATGCTTGTCATTAACAGGAAACTCTAGCAAATCTCCATCCAGATCTTTCAAGAAAAATATGTTCTCACCAATTCTTATGTCAATAGAGTAAGGACCCATCTGTGCAAGGCATCAAATTTACCATGTTTTCCTTTATCCTCATGTGTGTTTTCCTATTAAAAAAATAATATCTCCAACATTGAAAGTTCTAGTAGTCACCTTTTTATCAAATAAATTTTTGAGTTTCTCTCTAAACTTAAGGTTTCTTTGGTGAGACTCTCTTCTCTCTTCATCTAACTCCACAATCTAATTAATCCTTGCTTCATAGGGATTCACCTCTTCATTCTTAAGCTATTGTATGAACTGATAAGAGGATAACTGCATATGTAGGGGAAAGAGATCTTGGAATCCATGAACCAATTCAAATGGGCTCTTTCTAGTAGCTCTTTTTGCAGTAATTTTGTCTACCCATAAAGAAAATTTCAACTACTCACCCCATTTTATTTTGTTAATCTCTAATGTTCTCTTAATGATCTTAAGAAAATTATTATTTCCTAATTCAACTTGGCCATTCCCTTGAGGATTATAATTTCATGCATGTGTCAAATTTATCCTATACTCTTGGCACATAGCTATCATTGGTTTAGCTCTAATGCCCATAGCATTGTCAGCAACTATTTTTGCAGGTACCCCAAACCTAAAAATTGTGTGATTTAGGATGAAATCCATGACAATTTGATTAGTTTCATTTTTGGTGGGAATAGTTTTGACCCACTTGGTAAAATAATATGTGGCCACTAGTATCCATTTATGCCCTGCACTTGAGGGATATGATATTTCTCTAATAAAATACATGCCCCATTGTTTAAAAGGAGCTTCTATTGACACTGGTTGTAAAGGAATCCCACCTGAAGCTTTCATTCTTCTAGAAAATCTTTAACAACTTTGAAATTTCCTAACCAACAAGGTTGCATATTTGAAAAGTGCGGGCCACTAATAACATACCCTTAAGATCTTATAGACAGTCACTCTTCTAGAAAAGTGGCCTCCACATACTCCCCCATGTAACTCTGTAATAAGTTTTGGAGCTTCTTCCTCTGTGATACATCTCAAAAGAACCCCCTCAGGATTCTTCCAAGCCAACCCATAATCAGTTATGATATATTTCTGGGAAGTCAATTTGAGTGTCCTCTGATTTTTTTCTAAATGGTTAGGACACTCCAAATTCCTGAGGTAAAATATTATGTCCTTATACCATGTGGAATTGATTAATTTTTCTAGGACATCCATAGTTCCTTCCCCACTCTCGTTAATTTTCATTACCTGTAAGGTTACTCTCTACCATCAATCTTATAAGGCCAAGACCTATAACTAGTTTGGTGGTTTGTATATCCATGTCATACTCTTGTAACTTGTTCACCTAGCAACACCTTTTTCTAGAAATTTCCATCTTTGATAAGATGTCCTTGACCATAGTGTGGGGAACATATGCTAAAATATTCAAGCTCAATATATAGGGCCTGCAACTTTTAGTTGTCTCTCACCAAATAAAAATCATACTTCTCCATGATGGTATACTTTAGTTCAGCCCCCTGTAAGGATTTACTGAAAAAGTAAATAGTCCTTTCATTTCCTTCCTCATCCTTTTGCAATAATACAAAGGTAATGTTGTTTTCAGATGCAAAGGAGAATATTTGAAATTCCTTCTTATAATCTAGGGCTGCCAAACTGGGGCATTATTTAATGCTTCTTTTATTCCAGTGAAAGCTTGGAGAGATCCTTCCTCCGATTGAATAATATGGTCCTTCTTTAACATGTTTGTAATGGGAATAGTCATTTTAGAAAAGTTTGAAATGAATATCCTAATGAAATTTATTTGACCAAAGAAGGACTGAATCCCTTTCTTAGTTTTTGAGACATGGACCTTAATAATTGCTTCCACCCTTTCAGGATCAATCATGACCCCTTCTTTTGATACAATGTGCCCCAACAACTTTTCCTTTTGAACACCAAAATGGAACTTTTTAGGATTTAATGAGATGTCATACTCTCTACATCTTATCAACATCTTTCAACATGGCTCAAATGATCACTTCTTTGTTTAGAGAACACTATCACATCATCCTTGTAAACTACAATAAAATCATTTATGTATCCCGAGAATGCAACATCCATTGCTCTTTAGAACATAGCCCCAACATTCATCAAACCAAAATAAATTCTCACATACACATAAGTACCCCATGGAGTTGGTAAAAGTAGTTTTAATTCTTCTCTGATTGCTTCACAACCACTTGGTTATACCCTGAGAATCCATCTAATGTAGATAGTAACTCAGATCCAGTGACCAATTGTAGCATGTTATCCATATTAGGGAATGGGTAATTATCTTTAATTGAGGCCTTATTCAAATTTATGAAATCCACACACAACCTTATATCTCCATTTTTCTTTCTTACTTTCTGGCACTAATTTTTCCACCCATAAAGAATTTCTTGTGGGATTTATTATCTCTCCATCCCTTAACTTTTTTAATTCTTCTTGCATCTTAAGGGAGAGAAGTGGATTGATATGCATATTTTTTTACCTAAATGGTTTAACATTAGGTTCAAAAGGTATTTCATGTTGAAATAAATATTCCCTATATGATTTCAATTCTGAATAAAACCATGCTAAGAAGTCCTGATATTTCTTCAACAATTCAACATAAGAATTATTTTCCTCTTTACTCAAATTACTTCCTATCCAAATTTTTATGGTTTTTTTTAGTTCCCAAATTGAATTCCTCAACATATCTTGAATCAAAGATGTGTCTATGAACCACCCTATCAGCATTATCAAAATTTGACTCTAAATCCACCAACCCTCTAGGAATTGTGTTGGTTTTTCAATTGAATTATATCCTTTCCAAACAGGGTTTCCTTTCCATCACATATTGCAACCATTGGCTCCCAATCCATGCATTGATTGGTGAATTATCCTTCATTCTACAAAAACCTCTTAACCTGGGCATCATCATCAAATACTTGCCAATGTTTCACATTATTAGGAACAAATGGTCTTGAAAATACTTCAATATCATAATCACAATAAGGAGAAACAATGTAGTTTTCAAACCTAGATCCAAGCACTTGCCAATCTATCTACTACGCCATTTTGAGTTCTTTCATGATACAAAATGTTAAAGGAATCAAACATCTCAATAAAATCCCATACTACATGTTTATATTGTTTCATTCTTTGATTTTTTGTGGCATACAGTTTCCTTACTTGTTTCACTACAAGCTTGGAATCTCCTTTAACAATTATATCTTTTATACCATACTTTCAGGTGATCCTCAAACCCAAGAGTAATGCCTCATACTCAAAAATGTTGTTTGTGCATTCAAATTTCAATTTGAAGGAGAAATTAAAAGTTTCTTGGCTTGGAGATATAAGTACAAATCCAACCCCATTTCCATATTAGAGCAAGCTCCATCAAACATCAAGGTCCAAGGGACACCAACTTGTTCCAGGTATTTACTCTTATCAATACTATGTTCTTCAAAATATGCATACCCAACAAAATTATTAACATCGACATCTTATATACAGAACTTCATAAGTAACATTATTAGGATCTTCAATCAGATGTAACATCTTCTTCTCCCCATACAGTTTGACAATATTCCCTTCTATTGGTATGGTGGCATATGACATATCCATCTGCACACTTCCACCAACACTAATAGCCAACTTCCTTGACAACAACATACCCCATTTAGCATGGCAGTCAATAATGACTACATTCATGGTTAAATACTTACCAGGATAAGTTGCTAATGTACTACTAAACCTTTGACATACCCAATTTTTGGCACTTCTCTTGAGTCCATGGAAGTGTAATTTTTAAAGGCTAATTTTACTTTGATATCCAACTCATTCATAACTTCAAGGGGCATCACATTACATGAATCTCTTAAATAAAACATGCAATTGTGAACAAGTTTGTCTTTAATAATCAAAGTAGTATAGAAGGGATCAACATAAAGTTGGGATTCAACAAGGGAGGTTCCTAGATATACTTCAGGGGATTCCCCCAAATTTTCCAACGTTTGTGGCACTTCCAATTCTTCAATAACAGGAGGAATATCAAGATTGTTAACATCTTTTCTCAGGGTCACTACCTCCTCCTTAAATCCCAAGTACTCAAATTCACTTCTTCTATGCTCAAGGATCCTAAACAACTCAATGATGGGTATAGTGATTGATCTGGCTCAAAATTTGAGCCATATCATAGGGGGTATACTTGGGTAAAGTTGTACTGAGAGGTAGGGTGATGGCCTTTTCTTGTGGTATGAGGTTCTTCATGGCTTGGGTAGGGTTACTTGGTTTATTGGCATTAGCTAGAATTTTGATTGGCACATATTTCTTGGGGGATCCTTTGGGATATTAGTGAGGAGGGGATTCTTTGGTTTGGTTTGTGGCCCTCCCATTTTAATAGTCTCATTTCGTAGATTATATTATTTCTCCAGGCTACCACTGCATTCATTAATAACTATATATCCTCCTCAGAAGGAATTCCACCATCATATTTCTTAATCATCAATTCCCTTAAATATTCAAAATCATGATTGGGCAAGTCAAAATCCTGGACCATATTAACTTCAAGATTACTAGTAGAAGGAAGAGGAGATGCCCAGTTTATGCAGTCCCAAAAACATTCCACAGTCTTGGCACTCAGTAATTTGGTAGAAGTAGCTCCTTTTTGTGGATTTTTAGGGCATTCCATCATGCACACATTACCAAAATTAGCATCATCATCAACCTCTTCACTTTTTTCATTAAGATCACATGGGGAATGTGGTAAGAAAAATTTGTCACACCACTCAATAACATGATTTTCTTCTATCATAAAAATTCTAGTAGTTAAAGGATCAGGGATCAATTTGTTTTCTCTTGGTTTTTATTGTTTATTTCCTGATCCCATGGGCCCTTTACCTCTCTCATCTGATCTATGATCACCTCTAGGATGATTACAAAAAAAAAATTGGTTTTGAGGTTGGTGTTGGCCCTAAGAACTTTATCCTATTTTGTTCTCTGCTCTAGTAAGCTTGTAGTAAATTTATTTCACTACCCATGCTAAAGTCTTAACAACCTCTTCCATATCAAATCCCTTACTATCTTGAGGATTTTCAGGATTTAATAACTTAACACCATCCCTCTTAGGAGGTTTCCCTGTTGCCTTTATATTTTTTTTAATTTGTACTGCCATAAAGAAACCCTACCTCAAAGTCCTAGGGTTTTTATCCCTCAAATAATACGTAGCTTTCTTATCAAAGGCATCAGAGTAATTTATCAGACAAGATTCATCACTTGGCCTCAAAATTATAGGCAGTTCTAGTCTAGGTTTTGTTAAATTTGGTATTGAAATCTTGAACAGGTTCATTGGGATTCTTCTTTATGTTCTCAAATTTAGATAGAAGAAATTTGGGGTCAGTCTTATCCCCATATTGTGATCTAAATGCATTCTTCATCTCATTCCATGAGTCAATTGAATTGTCTGGTAAATATTTATACCAATCCTAAGCATCCTCTTCTAAGGTATGAATAAATAATTTTACATAGACATCCTCATGTTCAATCTCGAAATCCTCCATAATATTAATAAAAAGTATAATATGTTGGTCACCAGTAATAACATTATTTCCTTTAAATTTAGGCAACCTATTCCTCACTTCTTGTGGAACTAGATTAGGATAACCCACCATACTGTGGAAATCTATGGGTCCAAAAACATTTACAACAAATATAGGTCTAGGTGGAGGTTGAGCCATATTATTCTAAGGAGGTTTCCCAACATGAGGGTTAAACGGTGTGGGACAGGAGGTCTTTGGGGTAATGGTGTATGATCCTCAAAGTATTGGTCCTTTAATGATTCAGTTTCACAGAAAACTCTATTACTTATAATTTACAAATGAGGGAGATGAGAAATACCCTTATCAGCTACAAATGAAGGCCCCTCACAAGTTGGAGTATGTAAATTCATGAAATGAATTCTTGATCTAGAACTTTCTGAGGAACTAGAATAATCCTCTATCAAAGGCTGATCAATTTCAACTACAGGTACTACTTTCTCTTCTAACCTTTGATCTCACAATGCTCTCCACACTTATTTCTTAGTTAGATTTGTCCTTCCTAGATCTGGAAATAATTTTCTACCAAGAACTATCTTGTAGAAGGACCTTCCTCCTCCTATCTTTATAGATCTTGATGATATATTTCAATTATTAAATCTTGAGGCACTGGTATTTACCATAAATTTTAAACAATGTGGAGTTGCCACTAAGATCTTGTACCTTAGATGTATAAATCACTGTAAATGACTTGTCAATTTGAACCTTAATGATCAATTTTAATAAATCTTGTAAAATCTCAACATCCTTTGTCAATATTTACCCCTAACCAAACAAATTTAATGGAAATATTTCTTAAAATAGAAAAATATCAAGAAAATGACTTCTTATTAAGCCCATTTTTCATAAATATCACCAAAGGATGATTTCTAGATCATTTACTTGCATCCAAATATATTCAGTACATTACTAGAGATCGATGTTTCTTAGTATTTAGAGAAATATTCCATCGAAGTGGTGCCACGAGGGTGTTTTTACCCAAATTGATCCCTCCTTATAAGTCAAGGAGCATGAATAGGCTAAGCAAGATGCTTAGAGAAAGAAAGACTAGGATTTCATTCGTTTTATAGCTGAGGATGAATCTGGAAATTTATTTTTACTTGGACTTGGAGAATTTTGGATAACACCTCACTAAGGGTTTGACCTACCCTTCTACTTTAGGTTCTTCCTAAAACCAGGGTGAGAGGACCAATTTTGTAACTTATATTTGTGAAAAGTGGTGGATAGAACAACAATATTTGGACTCCTTTTCTTATGGAAATGAAAAATAGCCTCAAGAAGACATGGTAAATATAAACATTATCTAAATCTCATGAGTTGTCACTCTAGAAAATGTAGATATCTTCTAAAGAAGGCTCAGGTTACTAAAGAAAATAATAATTCCAACTTGCTCTAGCATATTTTGGATAAAGAATGGGAAAATTCAACAAATCTCCATAGTATTTATGTATATGCATTGTAGGTAGGGGTGATTCAGGTGGATATGATGGTTATTGGTTGTAATTTTTATGTATTATTCGGAAGTTAATCAAGATAAAGTTGATTATATGAAAAACCTCAAATGAACCTTACAAAGTTTGCAGAAAATTGTTCTTGATGTAAAATATGGATCACACAGTCCAAAGCATTCCTTCAACTAGAAGGTTTTTGTTCATGTAAGCCCAAGAACACAATATTACACACAAAATTTGAGAATTCAAACACAAAATCTCATGAAAAAATATCACAAAAATACTAACAATCTGTGATCAAATACATTCCAAATATACTCAGGAACTGACAAAGATCTTAGAACAAACAGATACAATTTTTTTTAAAACCGTTTATCACATTATGAAGGAAAGCTCCATCAATCATGCAATTGTAGTTACAAAATTATCACTATTTTAACTAAGGATTTATGTAATTCAGAGATATTAAGTAGTATAAGATTGTAACAAAAATGCATGTAATTGATTAAAAATAATTCATCTTGAACAAAGTAACAGTGCTCGTGAGACTACAAATAAATTGATTCAAGAAACACTAATTATTCAATAAGGGGACATAACAAATATGACCTCAATATTTTCCAATGAATGTATAGTGTAATAATATTGGTGAGAAGGCTTGAGAAAAAATGAATAGTAGTCAAGATATCTCATATTGGTTCAATTTTCAGCTAGTACAAATAGGCTCTCTCCTTTTTTCTCTAAAGCTTAGAAAAATTAACCCCATTATGCCAAAGTATTCTCATTACGTTTATACACTTTCAATCACTCACTTACCTTTCATTTTCCCCCCAAAAGCATGAATATCCAAATAATATTCTTCTTCACAACATATAGTTTAATATAGCTTAATATGTTATCTTATGTTGCTATTTGAAGGGATTATGAGTTACTCTAGTTTTTCAAATCTCTTACATATGAATAGGATTCTATGTCATTCCTCTTTGAATTTATTTAATCATTTTCCCCTTTTAGTGGGAAAAAACCCCCTTTTTATAGTTTTTTGGGTGCCTCTATATGGCTTGATGTGACACACAAATCCCTTTTACCATTTGAGGATCTATCTCGAACAACACATACTCATGTATGTGTCTTTCTAGGATGAATTATTTTCCATAAATTACGTCACATCATTCCAAATATATTTTATTTACACAATGCCAATCTCTTTCAAATTTATTTACTTTGTGTGAGTTAAGTGAAAAATCCTTCTTCATTTAATGGCAATTATTTTGTCTAGTTCATCTCATATGTACCACTTTCATTATAAATTTAGCTTCACTTCTTTATTGGTATACATCCTCCTTCCATTTTTAGACCTGAAATGCTACTGCAAGGCTTTTTTGTTGGTGTAATGGAAAGAGCAGCTCTAGAAAATAGCTTGAAGGAAATATCATCAGAAGATTTAAATCAAATATTCAATTTAATAGGCCCAGATGAAGCATTTGTTAAATCTCTATTTGAAATTTTTGACCTGGGGGATATAAAGGGCCCTTGACATATCAAAAAGTTAGGATTTACCTCATTTTGAGATTGATCAATATCAATCATGCTTTCTCTTCCTTCCAATCGATGTATTATCATCTCTTCCGGTGGGAACACCATAAAACTCCAGAAGAGTTGAAGAAAGTTTGGATTCATATGAGGTCTGTTGTGACACAAATAGTTGAATATAAGTTTCCCTTTTTGTGTAATAAAGAAGTTGTGCTAAAATAGGTTCCCAAGGATTCTTATGTACTTTATGATAAGACTTTAATTGACACAGTGCCTTCCATTTCTCACAAATTGGAAGAATTGGAGTGACGGATCATTTCCTTGGAAGAAGGACACGTAAGACCTATGCCACCTCCTCAATCTATAGTACCAGAACCATCATCAAGAAGAAAGAGGGAGGAATCAAGCTCTCAACCCCCAATTATCATTTTGGATGATGAAGAAGTAGATCCTTCATCTCCTCAACATTCCAAGACATCAATTTCTACTACTAAGGAATTTAAGGGCAAGTTTTTTCTCAAACCTTCCAGTCATCTAGTGCAGCGGGATCCCTTGATGGAGCAAAAATTATTAGGACCTTTGCATGTTCCTCTTCCAACAGAGTGCCCACCTTATACGAGGAGGAACCCAAGTGAGTCTAGTACGTAATCCCTTGTTCCACCAGGGTCCTGGGCTGTAATAATTTTTCTCCTAGCCACTCCAAATGCTCTTTCTCAGCCTATTCCTTATCAGGCCACTTCTTACAAGGAAAAAGGAAAGATTGTATTTCCAACAGGTGGTGTAGATCTTCTAGACTCAGTATCTTCTTATCAAAAGAAAATTGAGCTGAGGGATATTATAGAAGGTATTAGAAATTCTATTGAATCATTGATGGAGATGGGGATGTCTCAGAATCTTTCAGGGTCAGTTATATTTTCTTAGAAAGTTCAAGGTTTAAATGAATTTATACCAAGGAAAAATAGGCTCTTGAACAAAATTCCCCCATTTGGAGGATATTTCAAAATAGAAGTAGGGGATGAAGGAATGCTTTTCTTCTCTTAGTTTCCCTTTTGGATGTAATTTTTGAGAATGTATATATCCTTCATGGGTAGGGGCCCCTATAGAATCCCCATTTTTATTTATGTCTGAAACTGCTTCAAAGTGATATTCAATTTTCATGAAACATGGATAATAGTTATAATAAGATAAAAGAATGGTTTAGGGGAAAAAATAATCAAGGTCTTCCTGCTCGATACATCCATACACTGATCCATTCTTTTCATTTCTACCCATGGAATTTCCTATAACTCTATAATTCCTCTAATCTCATATCAATGGTGTCCATGGTTTTTCCAATCCACCTCTTTTTTGTTGTCATCTTCTCTCTTACTTCATTCAAAACCTCAACCATGATTTTAGGTAAGTCTTTAAGTGTATGCCTTGGGACCCAAGACCATATTCAATCCACCAAACATTATGTCCTCTAATTCATTATTTTTTCCTTTTGACAGTGGTATCCACTTTGTACAATACGTGGAGACCTCGCACAGCTTTAGGGATTCTCCTTTCCTTTCTATTTTTTGAATTTGTGCCTAGGTGACACATGAAGGCCTATGAGATTTTATTATTTATCTTGAATTTTCAACCCAATTGGGTTACCTTTCGACGCTTTATCCATGTGGTCGATTCTCACTCCTTGAAGGCCCTTGATTCTTTGTACCTTCTCCAAAATGCGCTGAAGGGACACGTGGAAACCTTCCTCCTCTAGTTCCAGACTTGGGAAAATTTGATTCTCACAAAATACAGAATAACACCAAAGGAAAAAGGGGATGGGACTACAAAAAAGGTGGGAATCAGAGATAATTTTTCTCTTTACACTTCATTACCTTATCATCAAGATTACAATAATGGCCCGATTCATGGTCAATTTTTCACAGGAATTTTTAGGGGAAACATGAATATTACATTCCTTGACCAAAAAAGAGGGTTCACACCCTAAACATAAGGTTTTCATTTGCATTCAATACAATTATATATTTCAAGAAAACATTTTTTACATGGGTGAACCAGTCATAGAAATTTTTATGAAGGCATATACCAAACAAAGGGTGAGATAAAATCGAGCACTAACAAGATGTATGTACACCCTTGTTGTCATTTTTCCTGCAAGTGGAAATTTTACGGGTGTTAGCATATGTAAGTCATGGGAGACATACTTCTCCACATATGCCTACTTCTTAGGATACACCAATGTCCTCCGCAACGCACGGTGCTTATGATCTACTTCACTTAGATAAAATGTTAACTTCTTATCCTCCTTAAATCTGTTAACTGCACTCTAAAAATATTGCATTGTGAAGGCAAAAGGTAGTTTACAACATGGGCTCTTGGTGTCATCTATCAAAGTAATCCTTCCATTGCAAAACTATTGGTACACTTCAAACTCAACCTCATCTTTCACCAAGGCTGGAAATTTTTCTTGAATTCTCCACTCTACTCCAAATGCATCATACATTCAGCTGTACCAATTATCCAAGTGTGCCTTATAAGCAGATATCATTATTTAAAAAGCTTATTCCTCAAACCTCTTATCTGGGGATGGGTTTTCATCAGGTTACTCCTAAACGTAGTTGTTTGGCCCATTGTGCACTTGAATCTCCAAAAATACAATGGTAAGAAGAATATTACCATACATAATTATATATCTGTTGCATGCGAAATCTATGATATCCTCCCCAATGAAGGTCAAGATGTTATAGATGGTTCCTTCTAAAATATTTCTATAAATGTTCAACCATCTCTTGTTCACTTAGGTCCACCATTCTTGTCCATTTAAGTTGGTTAGAAAGTGCACAACCATCTTCATAACTGGGTCAGTGATCTTGGTAATATCAAAGTATAACCCAACCTTCTTATATTTATATACCTTAGTTGTTTTGATTACAACCTCCTTATCACCCAAGTCATCATCCAATAACTCTCCTGTGTAGATAGTCCCAGTGTACTTAAATATCAATTGTGTAGTTATGCACATTCTCCTTCATACGAAGTGAAAGTAATCCTCATTCATGCACAACATTAGCCACTGTTATAAGCTTCCAAGTTTTCAGAAAAATGACAACTCATAGAATTTCAAAAGACCAGGATTCTCCAATTTCCTCTTCACGGAGTCATCATACACATGTTTGTCATCTTTTTTTCTTTCAATTGTAGGGCAAACAAGCTCCAATTCCATCTCTTTTTCAATTGTATATTTCCTATGGTTTTAATTACTTATAGCCATATTGAGTATGTGAGATACCCATTTCTTCCCCAATGACACACCATTTGGGTACTACATCTCTGCATACCATTCTTTGTTACAACTTTTTGATGTGACTGGTTTTCCCCTACCCTTTCCCTTCTTAGGTTAAACATTTGATTCCTTCCTTGGTGTCATCTTTCCTTCACAGGTCCTAGCTAATTCCTCCTTATGTCTTTCTTCCTTAATGCCCAATCCTTCGATTCCAATCCCTCTGTATAACTTCTTTGAACCGATGCCCTTGTTTTACAAATCCTAACCTGGAAACCCCTTCTTCCACTAGACAACATAAAAACTTGTGGGAATCCTTCAACCAACCACTTTTATGCATGCCCATGTACTTCGTTCCAATATAGTTCGTAAATATGTCAGATTCTTCACTTCACACACAACTTTCATATATTTCATTACAAGGATGCCTTAATTTATATGAGATCTTAAATAAATAAATGCAAGGTGTAAAATAACATACACCCAACTCCCTATTAATAGTTTTCTAATTTTTCCCACATTAATTTATATTCCACCTACCACCATGCTTCTGCATTAAATTCAGATTTTTCCAATGCTTTCATACCATGGATTTTGTCTATCACTTTTTCTTCCTCATGCACACTCATGTATAACCTCTTCAACCTTCTGGTGTGCTAAACTATATTGATCGAAGACCCTTACATGCACTCTTAGCACTGAATTTCATCTTCCTCTGCATCTTAAACCTAATTTTCCCTGTTGCTTCCTACCTCAATTGGCTCTACACTTTAATCATTATACGTGTTTTTTTATAAAGGTTTCTTAACACCATTTCATCTCTAACCCTTATTACCCCTGTTACGTGTGTTCCTTCTCAAGTAACCCGCGGTTATGTTTTTCTCTTCTAGGATACCAATCAACATTGTTCTAACCATGTGCCACTTCTACATTCTTCACACTCTCCTACCCCACACTAAAAGTATGCCTGATCCTCTGCACATGAAAAACCCTTTAGATAGTAACTGGATATAGTTGTGCAAACACGCTTAATACACAACACGCCAAACCAAAAGATAAAACATAACAATGATGAAAGGAAACACATATAACAGAAAATTCATTAAGGGAAACCTAAGCTAAATGGCAACAATGCCTTATTTACAAACACCAAGAAGGCTTATTTATAGTAGGGCTTCAGCCTAGTCCTGTTGAAGTAACTAGGTAACCATGTTCCATCCAGGGCTTGCAATTGGAAAGCACTTGAATCAAGTATATGGGTTATAACATATGGTCCCAACCAATGCACTTTGAGTTTCCTAGGAGGGTGTAAAAACTTTGAATCCTAAAAAATAACCATCTGCCCAACCTCAAACTTTTTGTTCTTAATATGTCAATCATTTCATGCCTTTTACCTATCTTTCTTTATCTTATGACTCCACCTAGAAATGGTTTACCTTTCATCCAATTTCATAAGTTTGTCTATGTGCTCTTCGAGTGCTTTCTCGTCAGCCAATCCTTCTATGCCCATAATATGCAGGGATGGTAACATGAATTCAACAAGTAGAACAACCTCTGCACCAAACACCAACTGAAAAGGTGTGGCCTTGTTCATTTTTTATAATTCATTCGATATGCCCATAATACTACAGAGACTTTATCATCCCAGTAACTCCTTCTGACATCACAAATCTTAGTCAATTTGTGGCTCAATATCTTATTAAAGGCTTCAGCAGTCCCATTAGGTTGAGGGTGGTAGGGCATAGTTTTGTGATGGGCCACCATAAACTCTACCAATAAGATTCTAACAATCTCATTCAAGAAATGAGTAGCCCTATCACTTGTTAAACTCAATGGGCATCCATACTTTCTGATTATATTCTCCCACAACAACATAGCTATTGAAGCCACCATGCAATCCTTCACAGGACTACTTCTACCCACCTCATAAGATAGTATGTATAATGAATAATATAGTGTGAATTCATCCTTCATGCAACTAGGGAGATAGGGCCTACAATTTAAATTGTCCATTTTTCAAATGGCTCTGCACTAACAATCAATATTAACACCATCTTATCTCTTTTACCTAGATTTCCAAGGCACTAACAATGGTCACATGCCTTGAAATATTCTATACAATCCTTATAAAGTGTCTCCCACTAAATGTTTTCCAATAGGATATTGTGCATGGTCAAATTTCCTACATAGTGACCTTCTGTAATGCCATAATGAGCTTCTCCTATGATTTCAGTACATTCATGTTCTAACACACACCAAAAAAATCTCATCTCTTCCTAGTTTGTTTAGGTATCCACTAACCAACATATAGGTTGCATTGCATATAGCGAACCACTTTTTCTGTATATCCTTCATTCCTTCAGGCACCACACCCATTCATGAGAACACAAAAATATCTTCTAAATTAGATGGTGTGCGTTGTAATCTACAAAACTATGCATCCGAAATTGTGTCCTCAATGCCATGTGCATCCTCACCTAAATCAATCCATGATAGATGGTCAAGTCCTAAATTGTTCTTTCATGGTTTTACTATGACCAAAAAGTCAAACTCCTGAAATAACAAGATCTAACAACATATGAGTGCTTGCAAAAAAGGATTTTTTACAAAGTACTTGAGCACCATGTTATATATGTAAAATATTAATGGGGTGGCTAAAAAGTAATTCCTAAATTTATGTGACACATAAATCATTGATTATGCTTCACGCTTCGTTGTTTAATTCTTCTCAGCTGGAGTTAATTTTCTAATTGGATAACATAAAGGGTGATTAATAATCCCTTCTCTAGGATATGATAGAACTACTCCAATTTCCATACCTGATGCATCAACATGAACATGAAAGGGCTTGTCTCATGAGGGAAAGAAAAAAAAGAGTGTAGTAGTAAGTTTTTCATTCAATGTATCAAAATTTATCTGTTGCATCTCACCCTAATATAATTTACTCTTATATTTCAACAACTCCTCTAATGTTGTGGAGATCATGGCATAGCCTTTGATGAATTTTCTATAGTAACCCATATGCCCTAAGCTATTTATGCACCACAATTTGACTGGTAGGCTCCTCTAATCCTAAGATAACAACAACCTTGGTAAGATCTACCAATAAGCCCTCCTTACAAATAATGTGACCTAGAAATGTGCCAAAAGGAGTGGAAAAGACACATTTCTTAATGTTTAGAGAGATATTTAACTGTCTACACCTTTCAAACATCAATCTTAAAATTTTACAATGTTCTCTTACTAACCCATACACCATCCAATCATACAGGTAAACTTACAGAAATATGTGGATGAAGTCTTGAAATGTTTACACCACAATGCGCAAAAAAATACCAGGTGCATTCTTAAGCCCAAAGGGAATAACCATATAAGAAAAAAATCCCCATTCAATGGTAAAATTAGTCTTCTCTTTGTATTCCTTTGTAATCCTTACCTGGTGATAACTGGAGAATCCAACTGTACAAGAATAGATCTCCCACTCTGCTATACCTTCTAAGATCTCTTTAGTAAACAGGGTTGGAAAAGTATCTCTGAAACATGCAACATTCAAATATTTGTAGTCTACACATATCCTTATCCTCCCATCCTTCTTGATACTAATCACCATTGGGATCACCCATTTAGATTCCTTAATTGCTTCAATGATTTCAGATTCTATCATCTTATCAATCTCCTCTTTAAATTTTATGCACACAATATGATTCATCGTATAAGGCCTCTTCCTAATCAGGTGCACACCCTCCTTCAAATTAATCCAATTTTATCCCAATGAAATAACATTGGGTTTGATAGTTTTGTGCCTATTTTGCAGCACCCTTTTCATTCTTCTTAACACACAATACTCTTCACATACATAAAAATCGGGCTCATCCATGTGATTTTTCATGGACCAGGACAATTGTTTCATTATGTGCATGGTTTCCTATGTGTAGGTCCATCAAATCCCATCCATACAAATCCTTAAGGCCCACTGTATTCTAGAATCGGGCATAGATGATTTTATTTATGTCCTCGTCATAGCCCATATATGGAACATTGTATTCTTCACTTGTTTACTTCATTCTTGGCCACTTGGGTACCTGAGCGAAAAGATTTGGAGTTAGATCTTCGATGTTATGAGTGGTATCATGTTCTAGTTCTCCTTCATCTTTCCCTCCTTCCTTTTTATCTTTTATATCTTCATCCCTGGGTTCTTCTACTTTATCTAGTTGTACAAGTGATCTGGTCAAGCTCTCTGTAGACTCCTCCACCTCCTCATTCAGCTTCAACTTCCTCCTTTACCTCTCAGTTGTCTCTTTTTGAGGAGATAGTCATGGTGACCTCCTAACAGACTGATTATTTCCTATGCCTTATTCCCTTGTTCTTTTGAACACCCTCCTGAAATGATGCTCTCTTTGGACTGCTTCCATGTCCTCGTCTTCTTCTACTACCTGAGGTGGGGTACTTACACACTCAGTTCCATTCTATCTATGGGCTTCCTCTGGCCTCTATGTTCTAAGACACCACTATCTTCCCACTCTTCTTCCTCCTCATCCACCACTATAGTTTCTGCGGGTTATGGGGATGACACGTTCTCTACCATGTGCTTACCTTTAGGTAGCCCTGGGAGTGTGAAATCATTTTATATGTACTTATTATTCTCTAACTTAGGCTTAAGCTAAAGGTATACAAGTGTGGCTCCACTTTCCCCAATAGCCAAGCTTACAGGCTTCATGTTTATAATGTCTGAGATGAGCCTTTCAATATACATGATCGGGCCTGGATGCACATATATTTTCCTTAAGTGTGGTAATAACAGTCTACCTTATCTACATTAAAACTTAGGTGACACACATCAGTGAACCAGTGGACTGATGCCTAGAATTAGTGCATTGTGAAGGCATACAAAATTTTACACCATGGGCTCTAAGTCCCATCCCTCATAGAAAATCGTATGATACCGAAATAATGGTACACCATGAACTATACTGCCTTACCCACTACCGACGGTAACTCCTTAGGGATGCGCCACTCCTCTTCAAATTCCATGTGGAGCCAGTCATACCACATATCTTTCCTCTGTTTAAATGGTCCACCCATTGAGCGTTCACATAAATACTTCTCAAACCTCTCTGCAAGGGACTTCTTCTCCAAGGGGTACTCCCAAATATTGTTCTTCAACCCATCGGGCACTTCAATTTCCGAAAATACAAGATACAATAAGATAGCACAAAAACTAATTTTATCACATGTGTGTGCTTCTTCGATGATGGTTTCTACAATGTCTCCTACTATGTTATAGACTAATCCCTCAGAAATCTTCCTCGTGACATGGAAACACATTGTATTTTCCTACGACCATCTCTCATGATCATTCAACTATGTCACTAGATGCACAACTTCTTATACCATTGGTTTCTTCTTCAATTTATCAACTTCCATACCATGTGGACCCTTTGTATACCCTAACTCTTTCCATTCTTGATGATTGTTGCTTTATTAGCCAGGTCACTAGCTAGGTCTATCCCTATGCCCTTTAATTCTATTATACTCAAAGTCAGGGCTGCTATAATCCTTACCCTTCATTCAGCGAAATAGAAGAAGTCCTCATGAACTCTACTTATAAGCCAATGGTATATAGGTTCATATTTTCCAAAATACGAGAGCTCACACAATTGATAGACTCCCACCCATTTTAATAGTTTCTCCCCAGTGTTATCATATACTTGCATATCTTCCGTCATGCACTTGTTGGTCTTTTTACTCAATAATGCGTCAAATTATTTCTTGTTATCAGAAGTGTGGTGGTTGTAATCACTCACCTTGTAGCTGTAGATGTGGGAATCTCACTTTTTCCCAATTATCAAACCCTCTGGATACTACATCTCTTATAAATTATTCTTGGGAGAAATTTCA
The DNA here is from genome assembly GCA_019776745.2 of Taxus chinensis. Classification (NCBI taxonomy): domain Eukaryota; kingdom Viridiplantae; phylum Streptophyta; class Pinopsida; order Cupressales; family Taxaceae; genus Taxus; species Taxus chinensis. Next base: position 612,189,738 of record CM034146.1, on the reverse strand, counting down.
ATTTTTTTTTTACTTTCTTCTTTCCTTTGGCTCCTACAGCAGGTGCTTTCTTTGGTGCCATATGAAAATATCAACTTTATTTCCTCTGTAGTGAGCAAGTCAAAATCCTAGATTGAATCTGTGTGCCCTAGTTTGAAACCACATGCCCTAGCTGTTTCCCAATGTGTCTGCTTCACTTAAACCCTTCACCAATGGGGACACAAGCTTCTTCTGCACACAAATCTACTCTCCACATCTGGTTTGACACTCTTCACACCTCAATACTCTTCGCTCACCTTTTTCACACTTATATCATTCAAATTATTGCAATCAAAATGGTAAAAATGAAATCTCATCACGTCCTTATATAGATTTTCAAAAAGTTAGTGCATTTATTACTCCTTCACCTACCAACAATCCTCTCACTAATTGAGAATTTTGACACTTTCTACGTGGTACATCTTTGCGCCCAAGCTATAACCTTCTAACATGCCTTCCTACCTTCTAGCCATGGAATTCTCTTCAGCATGCTTCCATGTGCCCGAGTACCTCACCATTGTGCCTTCCCTTGGTAGTCTCCATGGCCTCTGCTTACCTCACGTTATACTTGTTCCTTCATTTATCTCCATTGGTGGTCTTTTTTTGGAAGAAATCTCCTTTCTAACAACTCTCAAAACTTGAATAACACATGTAGTAGTTTGTTCCTTTATGTGTACCCATTTGTCAATAGCCACCCCACACAAATGGTATGTGTAGTCCTCTACACATAAAAATTCTACAAATGGAAATTAACATCAAGCTTGTAAACACGCTTATTACACAAAACACCAACTAAAATGACAAAGCATAGCGACGAAGAAGGAAATAAATTAAGGGAATATAAAAATGAAAGCCTAATCTAAATGGAACCACTACCTTATTACAAACACCAAGATGACTTATTAATATTAGGGCTTCAGCCTACTCCCATTGATGTAAGTATTCAAGTAACCGTATTCTTTCAAGTGACTCTAATTGAAAAGCGCGAGTGATAACATACGGTCCCAACCAATGTACTTTAAGTTTTCCTAGATGGTGCAAAAACTTAGAATCATAAAGGAGCGCCATCTGTCTAATCTCAAAAAAATTTTCCTTGATGTGCCTGTCATGCCATGCTTTCTACTTGGCCTTTTCTTACCTCTGATTACATCGTATTAGTGCTCGTAGCTAATCCAGCTTGATCAAATTTTCAATTTATTCATCTAATGCTTTCTCATCAGCTAGACCTCTAGTGCACGCCATACGCAAAGAAGGTAACATGAATTCCATAGGAATAAATGCTTCCACACCAAACACTAACTGAAACAGTGTGGCCTTGTTCAATATTTTGTATGTTGTTCGATATGCCAAAAGTACAATAGAAACTTTATCATCCCAATATTTCCTTCCAACATCACAAATTTTTGTCAATGTTTGGATTAAAATTTTGTTGAAGGCCTCGGCAGTACCATTTTCCTAAAGATGGTAGGGTGTAGTCTTATAGTGTGCAATCATAAATTCAACCAATAATATCATGATTGTCTCATTCAAAAAATGTATGCCCCTATCACTTGGAAAACTTAGCAAGTTAGCGGGCATCCATACCTTGTAAGAATATTTTCCCATAAAAAAATTAGTTGTTGTAGCTGTTATGTAATCCTTGGTAGGTGTTGCTTCTTCCCACCTTCTGAGATAATTTGTGCAAATGATTATGTATCGTGATCTAGTCCTACGTCTGGAGAAATAGGACCCACAAAGTCTATAGCCTATTTTTCAAATGGTGTTGCACTAGGAATAATTCATTAAGGCATTTCATCGCTTTGCCCTAGTTTTCCAAGGCACTGACACTGATCACATGCCTTACACTAGGCCATACAATCCTTATACATGGTCCCCTACCACAATCTAGTGAGTATAATTTTACATGTAGTGGTGTCACCTGCATAGTGCCCACCTGTAATATCACCATGATCCTATTCTATGATATTTGTGTGCTCATGCTCTAATACACATCGACACAATACTTCATCTCGGTCTAACTTGAATAGGTCACCATTAATCAACATAAAAGGTGTTGTGAAAATTACAAGTTGTTTCTTCTTTAAGAATTTTAGTCATTTTGGTGTCACACCTGTGCGTAGAAAAACATCAATATCCTCCAATTCTGAAGGCGCGCAATGTAACCTATATAACTGTGCATCTGGCATTATATCTTCAATTGTTTGTGTGTCTTCCCTGACTATATCTTTGATAAATGGTCTCGGCCAGAATTACTTTTCCCTAGTTTTACCACAACTATAAAATTAAATTCTTGGAATAAAAGCACCCATCGACATATGTGCCCCTATAAAATAGGCTTGTTTACCAAGTACTTCAATGTCATGTTATCAGTTGTAAAATATGAATGGTGTTGCTAAAAGGTATTGTCTGAATTTATGTAGTGCATAGATCATGGATAAGGCTTCACGATTAGTATTTGTATAATTATGCTCTATAGGGGTCAACTTTCTACTAGAAAAATAGATAGGATGATCTATAATACCTTCTCCTGGCTGAGCCAACACCATGCTAATGGTCATGCCAGAAGCGGTCCACATGTACATAATATGGTTGGTCCCACGAGGGAAAGTGCAAAATAGGTGCCGTAGTTAGTTTCTCCTTTAATTTCTCAAATGCACACTACTGTGGTTCCCCCTAATAAAATGTCCCTTTTCCTTTTAGTAACTCTTCCAAGGGTACGGAAACCTTAGCATACCCTTTGATAAATTTTCTGTAATACCCAGTGTGACCTAAGAATCCACGCACCTCACTTTGAATGGTAGGCTCTTCTAAGCCTATAATAACTACAACCTTAGCTAGATCAACCAAAAAACCTTCCTTGCAGATGATGTGCCCTAACAAATTGCCAAATGGTGTAGCAAATGCAAACTTTTTGATGTTCAAAAGAGATGCTTAACTATCTACATATTTCAAACATTAAGCACAAATTGTCACAATGATCCTTAAGAAGTCCATACACCGTCTAATCATCTAAGTAAACATGCAAAAATTTGTGGATGAAATCCTAGAATTCTTGAACTATTGTGTGAAAAATATAGAAGGTGCATTTTTCAAACTGAACGACATCACCGTATATGAAAAAAATCCCCACTCAGTGGTGAAGGTTGTTTTCTCTTTATTCTCCTGTGCAATCCTGAATTGAACACCAAGATGACTTATTAATATTAGGGCTTCAGCCTACTACCATTGATGTAATCAAGTAACCGTATTCTTTCAAGTGACTCTAATTGAAAAGCGCGAGTGATAACATACGGTCCCAACCAATGTACTTTAAGTTTTCCTAGATGGTGCAAAAACTTAGAATCATAAAGGAGCGCCATCTGTCTAATCTCAAACTTTTTTTCCTTGATGTGCCTGTCATGCCATGCTTTCTACTTGGCCTTTTCTTACCTCTGATTACATCATATTAGTGCTCGTAGCTAATCCAGTTTGATCAAATTTTCAATTTATTCTTCTAATGCTTTCTCATCAGCTAGACCTCTAGTGCGTGCCATACGCAAAGAAGGTAACATGAATTCCATAGGAATAAATGCTTCCACACCAAACACTAACTGAAACAGTGTGGCCTTGTTCAATATTTTGTATGTTGTTCGATATGCCAAAAGTACAATAGAAACTTTATCATCCCAATATTTCCTTCCAACATCACAAATTTTTGTCAATGTTTGGATTAAAATTTTGTTGAAGGCCTCGGCAGTACCATTTTCCTAAAGATGGTAGGGTGTAGTCTTATAGTGTGCAATCATAAATTCAACCAATAATATCATGATTGTCTCATTCAAAAAATGTATGCCCCTATCACTTGGAAAACTTAGCAAGTTAGCGGGCATCCATACCTTGTAAGAATATTTTCCCATAAAAAAATTAGTTATTGTAGCTGTTATGTAATCCTTGGTAGGTGTTGCTTCTTCCCACCTTCTGAGATAATTTGTGTAAATGATTATGTATCGTGATCTAGTCCTATGTCTGGAGAAATAGGACCCACAAAGTCTATAGCCCATTTTTCAAATGGTGTTGCACTAGGAATAATTCATTAAGGCATTTCATCTCTTTTCCCTAGTTTTCCAAGGCACTGACACTGATCACATGCCTTACACTAGGCCATACAATCCTTATACATGGTCCCCTACCACAATCCAGTGAGTATAATTTTACATGTAGTGGTGTCACCTGCATAGTGCCCACCTGTAATATCACCATGATCCTATTCTATGATATTTGTGTGCTCATGCTCTAATACACATCGACACAATACTTCATCTCGGTCTAACTTGAATAGGTCACCATTAATCAACATAAAAGGTGTTGTGAAAATTACAAGTTGTTTCTTCTTTAAGAATTTTAGTCATTTTGGTGTCACACCTGTGCGTAGAAAAACATCAATATCCTCCAATTCTGAAGGCGTGAAATGTAACCTATATAACTGTGCATCTGGCATTATATCTTCAATTGTTTGTATGTCTTCCCTGACTATATCTTTGATAAATGGTCTCGGCCAGAATTACTTTTCCCTAGTTTTACCACAACTATAAAATTAAATTCTTGGAATAAAAGCACCCATCGACATATGTGCCCCTATAAAATAGGCTTGTTTACCAAGTACTCCAATGTCACGTTATCAGTGTAAAATATGAATGGTGTTGCTAAAAGGTATTGTCTGAATTTATGTAGTGCATAGATCATGGATAAGGCTTCACGATTAGTAGTTGTATAATTATGCTCTATAGGGGTCAACTTTCTACTAGAAAAATAGATAGGATGATCTATAATACCTTCTCCTGGTTGAGCCAACACCGTGCTAATGGTCATGCCAAAAGCGTCCACATGTACATAATATGGTTGGTCCCACGAGGGAAAGTGCAAAATAGGTGCCGTAGTTAGTTTCTCCTTTAATTTCTCAAATGCACACTACTGTGGTTCCCCCTAATAAAATGTCCCTTTTCCTTTTAGTAACTCTTCCAAGGGTACGGAAACCTTAGCATACCCTTTGATAAATTTTCTGTAATACCCAGTGTGACCTAAGAATCCACGCACCTCACTTTGAATGGTAGGCTCTTCTAAGCCTATAATAACTGTAACCTTAGTTGGATCGACCAAAAAACCTTCCTTACAAATGATGTGCCTTAGTAAAGTGCCAAATGGTGTATCAAATACGCACTTCTTGATGTTCAAATAAAGTGCTTAACTATTTACATCTTTCAAACATTAAGTGCAAATTGTCACAATGATCTTTAACAAGTCCATACACCATCCAATCATCCAAGTAAATTTGTAAAAAGTTGTGGATGAAATCCTAAAATGCTTGAAAAACTATGTGCGAAAATACAACAGGTGTGTTTTTCAAACCAAACGGGATCATAGTTTATGTAAAAACTTCCCCACTCAATGGTGAAGGTTGATTTCTCTTTATCCTCCTACGCAATCCTAACCTGATGATACCCAAAGAATCCATCCATAAAATAATAGATTTTGTTCCCTACAATGCCTTCTTATATCTCCTTTGTGAAAGGTGTAGGAAAAGAATCAATTACACATGCAACATCCAGTTCTCTATAATCCACACAAATCTAAATCTGACCATGTTTTTTATACTGATAACCATGGGGCACACCTACTTAGACTCTTCCAGGGGCTTGATGATACTAGATTTAAACATTTTTTCAATTTCTTCCTTAACTTTGACGTGTAAGTTAGGATTCATCATGTAGGGTCTCTTCCTGACTGGCTGCGTACCTTCTTTAAGATTCATCTTCATCTCTCTTAATGATTCATGCATGCCTTTTAATTCATGTTATCCCCTAGTTAATAAGTCCTGAAAGTCTCATAGTAACTCTATGATGTTTTCCACTTCAGAATCACACCAATAATCCCAATTATGGCCTCCTTATATTCAATATCCTTGCTAATATTTAATTTCTTTATCTTCATAGGTTCATTATATGTGCACGTGTTCTTATTTGCACTAACCAAAACTTCACGCATCCATGTCAAATGATCAACATCCATATTTTCTACTTCTTCATCATCCAATATGTAGACCATCTTCCATTTTTCTTTCTCAAAGCAACTATGCGGAAGTAACACGGCGTCTATCTCTTCTTCTTCATCAAAATTCACTCCTAAATCTATCTCACCAAATAACTCCTAAATGATTCCTTCCTCCTTGGCACTATCTCCCATAGTTAAGAACTTTATAACCCTTAATGCCTCTTCTATTGGGGTTTTAATAGAGAATTATTCAAAAATCTAGATCATTCATATAATCAAATCCTCGCAATTTCTAGTGTCTCTATGTAGTTCTGCATATACATACCTGGTGCGTGTGCAACCTTGTAAGGTGGAATAAAAAAATTTCACCCAGAGTGAAGGTGGTAAAGCTTCCTACCCCTCTATCCAAAGTCTCTCATAGTGTTGAATGTAGTGCTGAACAGGTTGATTACCATGATAAGTGTAGATTTGAGTAGGTGCATTGCTTCTAAAAAACTGAGTTGTTAGAGTGATCCTGACCTCATTCCATTCTATAAGATTATCTCTATGAACCACCCACCAGTGTGCTACTACCCCATGTAGGGTATATGCTAACATATTTCTTCTCTCAACTTGGTATGTCCACTTCTCCTCCATGGTACACAAGAATACTATAGGGTGTTCTTCTCCAGTGTATCGAGGTATAGGGTTGTTACCTATTCTCCTAGCACAATGGGGTTTATTGTTCCATGTAAATGTGATCCTTACTTCATTCCCTACCAACTCATTAGTACCATGAGCCCAATTATTGCAAGAAATACTCATAGTTTCACTGATAGATTGTGTATGGTTCCATTGAAGGATTCCTTCCTTTGATGGCTCAAGGACCTCTAGGTATTGAATGACATGTACATAAATCCTATTCAAATATTCCTTACTCAAAGGCTCAACATACGGCACAAATTTTCCATCTGTTAAAGGGATAATAATTTTTTCCTCCTTGTTCTCAAAACTGATATATCACTTGTTGAACCAAAGATTAGCATTATTTTCGTAACACCAAGGGTGTCCAAGAAGAGTTGGGAAACTTTCTCCTTTTGCAAGTGCTAAAACCTCAAAGTCCCCAGTGAACTTGGACCCTTGTATAGTAATGGATGCATCTTTTAAAACTCTAATAAGAGTGGCCTTAGTTTGGTTAGCCATAAATAATACATTAGAAGATGGCTGCAATGTAGGTCTTCCCATCTTTACCCATGCATCTAAAGTAAGCACATTTACATATGCACCTATATCAATCAATATATTACTAAATAACCATCTATACACAACAACATTCAGAGTGATCTCCTTGTCATAGTTTATGCTATCAAGGGGAATATTTGCATGCAGGATCTATCGTCCACTCTTAGTACTTATGTGCGGAGTGTTTCCCTTCATCCAATTCTCCAACAATGGAATGATATTATCCTGGTGCAAAATTTCAGACACTTCCCTTAAGTCATCAATATCATATGGGACCTTCTCTATTTCCTTCTTCTATTCCATCTTCCGTGATTGATATTTTAAACAATTTATTTCACCCTGAAGATTTTTAAAGACCCACATGGTCTCTTGATAAACCTCCTTATGATGGGTAGGATCTAGGTACCTGGCATGTAAAAAATCCTCTTTAGTGATGGTAGGAATTTTTTGTGATGAATTTTTAGTGCGTGCCACTTCTACATGTGTTGTAATCTTTACGGTTAATGTCTCAGGTTCTGGTGTCAACTTGGGCATCCACTAATTTTCCACTATGTATTGTATCCTAGCCATACATGCACCTTTGTTTTATTGTTTATGTCTATTACTAATATGCTCATATAATTATGGGCATTCCTCATAGCTTTGATTCTTTCGACAAAAATAACATGTAATATTCTGGGGACATTCACACCTGTAGTGATTAGGAGATTCACATGTAAAGCATGACCCGTGAGGAAACTCACCTCATCCACTACCATGGCCTCGACCTTCAAATCTACCACATTATCCTTGACCTATTCCATTTCCTCCATCATAGTGCTCCTCATTCTGATCATAATGTGCTTGATTGTGATTATGATCCTGATGCTCACCTTTACCCTTAGATTTATCTGATACTCCTGTCTATCACAAACCAAAATCTATTGCATCATGGATCTGCCAAATCAACTTGCAGTCCTTTGTATCGTGAGTCATGGACCTACAAATATTACAATAATAGGATACATTCTTCCTTATCCCACATTGTAATAATGGGAAATGGTTGGCGTCATTGTTCAGGTGACATATTTCACAGTCTAGCAATAATGAACGTATTATTTTGTGGGGACAACTATCTTTGGTGTACCCATCCACTTCACAGTCTATACACCAAATCCCATTACACGTCCTATTGTTGCAAATCAGCAGCACCCCTGGATGCAAATCAAGGTTCTAAGTTGATGTTTAGGGCATCCAGTGTGATTGCACAACATTGAAACCTCTCTCCAAGTGTGGGACTTGCAAGATGAGAGAGGAATATCCATATTAGAGGTTGGTTCCTCAAACTCCTCTGATTAGATCTATTATTTGCACAACTGTAGAGGTTCAGATCCTAATTTTATCCTAATTGGCAAGGAGACAGGGATAAGAAATGCAAAAATTAAAACTAAACTGATAAGGGTGATACACCAAAGGAGTGGTGAGCACTTCTTGCTCATGCAAATTGACACAAATCAGAAATTGCAACATAAAACATCATGCACAGGTTGATAAGCTGTAAACAAGGGTTTGAAATGAAGCAAACAACACATACAAAGGACTGAAAGCATTCACAGAGCCTGCATTGTGATTTTCAACATCAAAATCCTTGTATTCCAACACCAAAGAGGCAGAAAAACCTGTTACAATCCCTGGAAGGTCTGATACTTGCCAAAATCACTTGTTGAAAGTGAAAACAGAAGCTTGTTGTGCAAAAAAGGTGTTCCACTTTGAAAAATGAGCCAAATCTGGCTTTTACAGTGCATGGGTCGAACCCAGGAGAGAGAAAACATGAAAAAACATGGGAGCCATTCCTCATTGACCAAAATGCATTAAAAACAGCATGGGTGACCTGACAGACCCATCCCCCGACATTTTTGACCATGCTGGAGAAGAATGCGACCCATTTTGCATTAAAATTGGTTGTTGAAACGTCAGTTCTGTCCATGGGCGCGTACCAGAAGTGTTTTTTGATTTTCTCCCTCTAAACTGAACCAAAATTCTAAATTGACCATGGAATCTTGTAGAGAATTTCACCAGATTTCCATTGATATAAAGAACGTGAAAATCCAAGCTCTGGATCTAAAGTTATGGCCATTTGAAGATTTAGGGAAAAAACAGGCCAAAATCGGATCGGCGGGCAAAAAGTTTGAATTTTTACCCGTTTGGTCTTTGGAACATTTTTCAAATTTTCCCCACACTCCACCACTCCAGGTGCCACATGGCACATTCTGATTGGGTGTGGGCCCTTCCTGACCATTTTTTCCTTCGGGTCGCTTGGTGTTTTTTTGCCCTTGGACACGTGGCAGCTCCTGATTGGCTGCGGGCCTTGCAAGGGAAAAGTTCCCACAAAAACTCTGCCGAGCCATAACTTGAAAAATACGTGGAGTTAGGAGGAAAACTTTACCTTTCTGGAAATTTGAGAAAGAGCTATATCCAATGGTGTCATTTCCAGAAGGTTTTGAGTGCCTAAAAAGTAAAAATTTATGACTGAGGCACAATAGAAGGAAAGAATGAAAGGGAGTTAGCCACAAAATGAGCAGGGGCACATTTGGATAACACATCCCAAGTGCCGAATTTGTCAACAGTCTCTCCAAATATTTTCCATGGCTACAAACTATGCTTCAAAGAATGGGCTAACTCCAGTGTTTATACTCCGACTATCTCAACGCACAAAACTACTTCAAGGGATTCACATATATTAGTGTATGTCTTATGTGACAGAGCCCTTCTAAAATATGTGATCATACCTCCAACAAACCATTGCACATGTTGTATTGTGTGAATATCATAAGAAATCTTAGATAAAAGTGTTTTAAAATGAGCATCATACTCACAAACACTTTCATTAGTACCTTGTTTAATATCCTTGAGCGTGCTTCTACTCTTATGCTCAAATTCAGGGATATATAACTTTTTAAGGAATGCGTATTTGAACGCTGCATAATCTATGTAGGTTTCATTAGGGTCAAACTTCCTATACCAACTATGTATATGTCCCTGAAATGTAGTTGGAAATTGACTTACCTTGCGATCTGAAGTCATGATCCCTTTTACGTGCTACAGTATCTTACACATGTGCACATGTTCAACAACATCTTCTATGCCCCTATACTCTGGAAGATGAAGAGACATCTCCATGTAAATATTATGGGGTTGGTGCGGACCACGCCCACCTGATCCAAAAATCCATGGGTTGCCTCTACCTCCAGAACCACTAGATCTACCAGAACTAGAGCCACCTATACCCTCTGATCCTCGACCTATAGCTGGAAGTGGACCAGAAGATGTACTTCCTTATGTCTGAATAGTTGTACTATACTGAACTCTTATAGTCTGTGTGGTGGTAGTAATCCCAGAAGTGAGCCCTAAATTCTACGCGCTTGAATTATGTGTAGATGATGTACTTGAAAAGGTACCTCAAAATAATAATGAAAATATTTTCCCTAACATTGATGTACTTGCTATGTGACTTACTCCTAATTCCCTACTACCCAAATTAGCTTGCTGACTATTGGATGTACTAAGTAATAGAAAACCAAGTGCACTCCCATGTGAGGCTGAAGAGGGTTCCCTTTCATGTTTTCCCAAATGGGGGAGTTCCTGATGCTCTGGCTCAACGCCTTCTACATGAGCTCCATATCCTTTGTGAGCCATCTCTCTCCTCAATGCCATCCACTCTGAAATGTCACATTATTTCTCTATCTTCCTCTCATGCATCTCATTATACTTAAGATGCATTTCTTCTCTCTGCCTCTCTATCACTAGGTCTACCATCTTTCACCAAACCCGATCTTTCCCCCGCGCGTAGTGGGATTTAGCTAGACATCAACTTTTCCTCTAAATTTAGGTTTACCATTAAGATCTTAATCACCAGTGGAATGCCTTGCAAGTAAGTTCCCTTGGGATACTATAAAAATTGGAACTCAGCTACCTTTGGGTAAGAATAAGTGGAAATTGAGTATTCCAAGATATAGTTGTTCAAAACACCATGAAACCAAGTATCCACAGCACATGTCCAAATCAGATGAGCATCATATAATGCCTAAAATTTTCCCTATGTCCAGAAAAGTATGCGATACCTCTAATTTCTCTTAGATGCATAAAAAGCAGCCACTCGTATAATTATACTAGGAAAATAGTAAAGAAGATCTCATATAGGTTATTTTCTAACCATGCACGTGCATAAAAATAGATCTAGTGTTGAACCTCCATGCGTACTCTTCTTTTAGATCTTGTATCCACTCCTCAACACTTGTTAGGGTCAACTGGTACATCTTCATCATGAACCATTCTAAAAACAACTGAAAAATAGGTCCCAACAATGGAACCAATGATGCAACGTATAATTTACCAAGAATAACCTAGGCGCGCTTGCACATCACTCATCCTAGGTTAAGCATTCACCCAAAGAGTGTAAAGCTACCATGCCCCTCCTTAGAGTTTCTTGTGCAAGATGTGAACATGGTGAAGAGTTAATGCATTTAGATCCATAAACAGTATAAAATTTCCATAGAGCATATTCTAGATCTAGATCTTAAAGAATCATGAATAAAACTATAATCATAATGGAATTATCCATGCAATAACTAGTTACAGTCATGGTTAACACCATTATTCATCCAATACACTTGATTATATTAAATACAGTAAATACATCAAATCTTCTTACAGTAATTAGTATCACATCTCATGCGTGCATTGGTTTTGGCATCATAACTCCACATTAGCTCATTACTACTAAACTATAGAACTTACTATGTATTTATAGGGGTGGGGACTTTCCCTTCACCACTTACATAATTCCTAAAATAGGTCACATGCTGAAAATAGCCATGAACCTTTACAATAATAGACACACATGCAAGTGCATTAATAATAGATCTCTTCTAGTTAACTGGCAGTGGAAATTCCATTATTAACTCGAACTCATGCAAAATGTTTAGTAGAAGCTCTTCCAAAAATAGCTTTTGTGTGTCATGCAAGTTTCCATCTGGTTGTGTGCCCCACACACTATCTCTAAAAATAGCTTGTAACCATGAAAATGACTAAGTCCTGATCCATTCTATCTTTCACGTGTGATTCCTTCCCTATCCTTCTATGTTTTCAAATATGCCTTGCTACCGCACGTGAATCTTTTGTGCACCTTCTCCTTAGTTTCATACTTCATATGCTCAACCTTGTATCAAAAGAGATAGTGATAGAAGGTGTTGTAGGTTTGAGTACCTCTTTGGAGGGTAGTTGGTTTATCAACTTTGGTTGCACCTTCCTTGGTAAAGGTGAAGACGATGTGTGTGATTTAGAAGGGAAGGAAGATGATGGAAGAAGACAAGTTAACCAAGGTGATAACAGAGGTGTGGTGAAGGTTTCTAGAAGAGGAAAGGTAGAAAGTATTGTTCAAAGAGTGGGGAATACCATAGGTAGGGACGAGGCTACCCGAAGCAGTATAGGTATAGGTGGTAAATAGGTTGCAGGTGACGGAAAAGGTGTACAATGTGTAGGTAAGTTAGGTGTCATAGAGGCTCGTGATGAGGAGATGGGCTGTTATGTTTTTAGTTTACCTTGGGTAGGAGGTTTTTTGGCCAAGCTGGATGGGTGAGGTCCTAGGATAGATGGAAATGGTGAAGATGGAAAAGGGATAGTAGGAAAAACTGGTGTATGTGGCCTAGAATATTAGGTCTTCCTTTTAGGTAGAGGTATGGTTTTTACATGGGTTTGTGAGTATGTGGCTAAATGAAATTTGACAAGAGGATGGACTAGGCTTGATGTCAACATCACTCTTAAAGTAGTGATGGTTCTAGATGTGGGGGAAGGTGTAGGTGTAGGTAGGTTCTTAGGCATATGAACAGGTTTGATTGTTGGTAAGGGTTTAGGTGTAGGCAAGGGTGATGAAGAAGTGTCTATTACTATAGCCTTAGGAATGGTGGTTTCAATTATCTAAAATACCTTTGGATAAATTGTAGATGTATCCACAGATGAAATTTTCATTGGGTCTAAAGAGGTGGCCGAAGGCATCCCCAAAAATGGAATTATCAAGATAATCCAAGCGGTCAGCCAAGCATGCAAATGGAAATGTTGTAGGATGATATGATGTTGACTTGGTGGTAATCCCTATAAAAAATGTTTGTGAGATAGGGAATTGGTTTGCTTCGGACTCTATGGGTAAGAGATCTGAGAGCAAATCAACAGGGTCATGGAAGGCTAATGGGGAATAGTCACCACTAGGCAGTGGTCTTCTAAAGGATCCCCTATGGGTAGGGGAGATGAAGGGTAGGATGAGGTAGGTTCCTCTTTCAGTGGAGAGGAAGGTGAGCACTACTCTCTTGTGGGTAAGAGATGTAACACCGTAGGTTTTTCATTAGGTTATGAGGTGAGTGGTGAAACAAAATTTGCAAATATTGTGGACTCCTCCATTGATAAAGGGGGAGATGAAGGGGAATCCTCTATCGGTGAAGGAGTAGATGAAATAGGTTCCTCTGTGGGTAAATTTTCTCATGCAAGAATCTCCTTGATAGAGGGGATAGGAGGAAATTGAGGAACAGTTGGTATGACTTCAAAACCAACATGAACTTCACGCACATTACTTTCATTAGTCCCAAGTTCTCCAATTTGGTTTGATTACGGGGTATGATTAGGAAATGGATTCTTGAAGATATGCAAGTTTTGATTAGCCGGTGCATTCAGGTTGTCCAAGACGAGATCTCCATTGTCTGATATTTCCTAGAAAATGTTTTTGAAGGTTATACAATTATCATCATTATGAAATTTAACACGATGATAGTTACAGTAATCATGTTCCTTGTACCATGTAGGCATAGGATGAGTGGGGTTAAAACCAATATGTGGTTTGATGGGTGGAAGAGTAATTGCTCCAACTTTTAGAATTTTTTCCAAAACTGATGAATAGGGCTCTCATATGGGAGTGTACTTTCATTGTTCCCACCTGAACTAGAAAGCTTGAATGGGAAAAAGGTTGGAAGAAGGTTTCAATTGATTAGATGGGTGAGATGGGCCAAATTTTAAAACTATGTCATTGGTGGATCCTTTGGATTTGGAATAATTATTTTTATGTTTAGAAGAGGAAGAGGCATCGTTTGACTTGAATGCAGAATTTTTGTTACATAATTGAATGTTCTTCTCTTCTATGACACAAATTTCAAGTTTTCTAGCCATGGTGAAGGCTTCATCAAACGTACGAAAGGTTTGGACTTGGAGATTTGGTGAGATGTGCTTGCAAAAAGCCCTAGTGAACAACTTTATAAGCTCGGTTTAAGGTAGTTAGAATGTAAGCTGGATGATGAGGCTTCACCAATGAGTGATAAAATCTACGATATATTCATCTTTGTCTTGTCATGTTGAGTACAAGTTATTCATGGTGGCCTTCTTGATGATATTGATCAAAAAATGGTTCAGGAAGGCTTGAGCCACTTGGTTGAATGAGTAAATGGAATGTCAAGGTAAACCACTATACCAATCCAACGTAGGTCCTGTCAAGGACATTGGGAATGTCTATAAGAGTAGAGTGTCATCATGAGTGATTAGATAACACCCATGTTTGAAAGACCACAAGTGTTGTTGTGGGTCCTCTTTTTTGTTGAACCGGTTAAATTTGGGCATTTCCCAATGAATAGGGTATGGACAAATGGGAATAGATGAATGAATGGACTCGTTGTAGATTTTGTTGTATGTTAAAGACTTGCGAGAGCCAGAAACCAATACTTCCAATGTTTGCATCTTTTCCATAATCATTTTAATAAGGTCATTAGTAGGTTGTGATGATTGGGAACCCCTGTAGTATAACAGGGTAGATGGTGAATGTATGATGAGGATGGCAGCTCAGTATATGGTGGTGCCGAGTATGAGAACTGTGAGGGGGGAATAGATGTAGGTGGAAAATATCCCAAATAGGTGATATACGAGATATGTGGTTATTGGTGATATGTGTAAGTAGGTGGGGTAGATGTAGCGATTTTTGTAGTAATTAGAGGTAAAGACTGTGGGATGGAGATGAAGCTTTTTTGGAGTGGAGTATAGGTTGTTGACACCATAAGTGATTGTGATGAAATAGGTATATACGAGGTGGTAGGTGCAAACAGGGCTATGCTCAAGGTGGTAAATGAAGGAATGGTTGACACCATGGGAGAAATTGATGTCAAAAGTGTGACTGATGCCATAGGTGCCACAAATATTGATAATGTGGAGTACAGTTGGGATACTATTGGGTGTTAAAATGGAAGAAGGTAAGGTAGAGCTAGTACTATCTGATGAAGAAGTGGGTGCGATGGCAGAAGGAATGGATAGAAGCATCTAATATACCAGTTGTCCTAATGAATCTCGAGTAGATGAATGGGTGAGATAATATTGTAAGGAAATGGGTTTTTGGTCAAGGATTCTTGTAAACTCTTCATCACCAGTACTAATGATAAAGGGCTGAGTAGGATCCATAGGTGACTAGATGGAAGGTGGCAATGGGCTAGGCGGGATCTGTTAAAGGATTGCATAGAATACAAGGGCATTGGCTTGACTATGAGTCAAAACCATGTGATTTGGTGTAGGCTTGACAATATGCTCTCTATAAATGACATAGAAAAATAGAAGGAATCCAGAAAAATAGTTCCGCAAAGTGAAAACTGATGTTGTTTTAATTAAAAACTTAAAACACAGGAACTGACAATGGTTGGTTTAACTAATGATGGTGATAAAGGGTGACTAATGATAGTTAGGGTGATCAATATCGGTTACTATGGAATAATCCAAATTTTTATAAATGTTGTAATAACTGATGAAAATGAGACAAAATATGGATTTGATAGTGATTTCAAAGGTCCATAGGTATGATGATGTATCTAATAAAACCCAGAAAGAATAGAAATATGATGAGTGATTTTTTGGTGAAATAAACCAAAAAAATAGGAAACTGACAACAGTTAGGTAAACTGATTTCGATCAGATGTAAATCAGTGAATTTCGTTGGATTGATGCTGGTCACTGTGAAATTTGAGAAGATGAAGAAAAATGGGATTTAGTGACTTAGATCAGATAATATTCCAACCCATAAACCTGAGTATGGTAATGATGAACCTTGACACACTTAGAAACAGTTAAAATACACCAGCTATGATTTTGGAGCATGAAAGGAAGAAATAAAATGGAGAAAATGACCTCTCACCTCAAAACACAAATCAAGCAAAAACTAAGAAACAAGAAATCCTATTGGTGAATTTTATGTTTTAGCTTATGCTATTTAGGATTGACTTATGAATAGAACAAAGTTTTTCATTTGATATAAGGTACCCTATGAAAATTCAAGAAATAAGGATGGTTTCAAGTAAATTTTTGGTAGGGGTGGTCCTTTCTATGAGATAATGACTGGATAAAGAAACTAGTTGGGTGCCCACTTTTAATCCTCTGGTCATGTGATCATTGACACCTTCTTCCAGGTAGGATGATGTTTAAGAAGATGTGTAAATCATTTAAGTGGTTTGGTGTAGAGAGTGTGAAAATTGAACTACACTTGGATTAGTCATACATTAGTTGGGCATGAGTTCCAGTGTATAGGTTTCCCTCAATTAATGTGAGCTACCATGTAACATACTAGAATGAGATGAAAATGTTTTAAGCCAAAATCCACAATTATA
Organism: Taxus chinensis; assembly: GCA_019776745.2. Taxonomy (NCBI): domain Eukaryota; kingdom Viridiplantae; phylum Streptophyta; class Pinopsida; order Cupressales; family Taxaceae; genus Taxus; species Taxus chinensis. The sequence goes on along the minus strand of CM034146.1, from coordinate 612,172,816 downwards.
TTTGAAGTAGAAAATGGAGAACATGAAGATGAATTCTCTTTCACTAATGTAATGCCATAGAAAGAAAGATGTGTTATTTTTAAAGCACAAAAAGCATGATTTTGTTTAGACAATAGAAATAAGGAGAAGATTTCAGAAAATAAAATTAATGTGAATACTTTTCAAAGGGAAATAAAAACACAATTTTAACCTAGGAATGAACAAATGCAACAAAACAATTGATGGGTCCTATCGGGAATGCCATAATGTTTCACCGAATTCTTAGTAGATTAATGAAATAGATAAGGGAAAATAGGCCAAGGAAGAATACCTTTTGTAATTTTGGTTGAAGGTTGTGCGCATGAATCTGATTTCCTGATCCAACTTGATTGTGTAAGATTCCTTTTGGTTAGGAGGAACTACTTGAAATGAAAAGAAAGACCACAAAACTTATTTAAAAGCAAAAGGTTAGTGGATTTCCTTGTGTTAGCTAGATCCAGGAAGTGTGATACTTCTTTGATGGTTGTCAATCCATTGATATGTATAATTCAATATAAAATAAATGAACATGCAAATAAAATAATCTAACGCTAGTGTTCTGATTTATTTATCTCATATTACTATCAATTTTAATCAAATTAGATTCTTTAATAATTAAATTGATTAAGGTTTCGGGTCAGGTTGTAGGATGGGCAGGTGGTTTAAGGGTCACAGGTTGGGTCTAGGTAAGGTTTGGGAAATTTTAATTGATTTTGGGGTGAGTGGGGATATTTCTTGTTTGAGGCAATTTACCAGTCATAGAGACCAATGTCGGTCATGACTGACGACGGTTAACGTATGACCGATCTCAGTTACTGTGGGTAATGGTAGAATGTAAAATTAGGTGTCTAGGCTCTCTCTGTGTCTACACAAATATATGGGAAGGTATGTGATGAGGTTGCAGGTAGGGTATCAGGATTTGGTGAGGATTTTGTGAGGCTTTTGGGGTGTTAACGTTAATTTAGTGAAAGTATAACAGGAGGCACAATAACCGAAATCATTCGGTGACCGATGTCACTGAAGAGGAAACCAACGATAGTTAAGGTAGCCTACATCGTTAGGGAAATTTTTATGAAAGTTGATAAAAGGTAACTTTGGGCTTCTCTGTGATTACACAGAGATTAAAAGAGGGATGATTGGGATTGTAATAATATGAGGAAGACTCAAGCAGGTATAAAGGATAGGTAGGGAGAGCTAGAAGGTTGGGGGTGGCTGGATAGGTAGAAGGGAAGGAAGGTGGGGATGGAGGAATCCAGGGAAGAACTAGATCTAATAAAAAAAGATAAAGAACCTATTAAGTAAGTATAAAAATGATGCAAAATCAAAATCACTTACTTGTATTTGTAAGCTTGGTTGGTAAAGGAAGGTGATGGTCAATATGTGAAGAACTTGGTGGTTAGTGTCACGGAAATACTTCCCACAGTGCTCCTGTGATTTCAAATGCATTTGAATCAGTCTCAGGTACTCTCTTGGGCCTCTAGTTGAATGTATTATGTTGTCCCGATGCTGAGAAAACTTTGTTTTGTGCTTGAATGTAAATAGCTCTCTCCAAAACTCAAAGTGACCAACCTAGGAAAAAGGTTACAAATTTGTGTATATGGAAACTGATGATGGTCAAGGTTACTGTACGTCGGAAAAGCAACAGGCAAGTGTGAGAATCAACAAGTGACTCTTCCACGTACCCGACCTCCCGAGGTCATGCCAAGACAGCCGGTGGGGGTAGAATATGCAGACAAACTAGTTGGGGAGTCTAATGTCTTCGACACGCACTAATGGTATTTGCGAATCTAAGGCAAAGAAGGCCCTTCTAACTTGGACTGGTGTGATAGATCGATCAGCGAGGATGACTGCTCGAAGGCTCCAATCAATATCGAGCTTTGGCGTGATTCGATCTATGGGTTGTGGGATGCGTGGAAAATGACCCGGGATGGTTTCGTGTATTTCTCCTGATAGGGTCATATGGTGAATATAGTCAACTCTGTGGACGATTCTCTGGCCTAGTCCAAAATTCTCTAGCTTTGTTAGCTGTTGTGTCTAGTAGGGACAAGTGTTGAATGATGATAGGTGGAATCGGAGTAGACTGAAATACTAATGTGCGTAGGCCAGTGTCTATATCTAACTGACTTGTGGATTCGTTAGGCTGTGGGATTTTTGGATCACAACCGTAGACTCTTGGTTGTTGCGGTCCTGTTATGGTCATATTTGAGATCAAGTTCTAATCCCTAGTATCCAGTAGTCGTAAGCTTTCTCAGTCTCTACGTTTAGAATCAGTAATTGTGTGATTTTCTCAGAATACCTCACAGGTGTTCTAGCAACTTGAATTCTTAAGCTGGTATCTATATCTACGAGGGTGTCTCCAACGTCTGGCTGTGGAACTAAAGGATCGCACCCGAATATTTGTTCTCTTTCAAATCCTTCTACAATCATGCGGATGTTTTCTAGGATAACCTGTAGTTTGGTTGATTTGACCAAAATGTGTGTGCTTGGTCGTCTTCTACGTTTAACCCTCTCAACTGTGACCTGATCTGTTGGAAGTCTGTTGTTGTTTGGAAGACTTGTATCCTAAGGTTTTGGTCAATGTCAGTTACTGCCACTATGATATTGGGCTGGGGCACAATTGGCTCGAAAATGTATTCCCTGGGCTCCCTAGGTCCCGTAATTATCATGCAAAAGCAGTAATGAAACAAACTATAATAAAGTAAAATCTAAGTACAATTCTAGCATATATAATTCCTTTTTTTGTATTTTCTGGCAATTTATAAGAAAACAGCTATCTAAAAATATTTAGAATTGACAACTAAACTAATAATGTAAAACAAACAAAATAGCCGAGTGTAGCTATTTGTCTGTGTAATTTTGTATATCTATTCTAAACAACAAAATAACTAATCTATTTGCAAGATTCTCGATCCTACCTTAGAAGTGAGGAATGAATCATAGTTTCTCAGAAACTATCAATCCCCACAACTTCCCTGGCAATATCGAGAATGGAAATAACTGAAATAAAGCAATTAACTACTTTATTTGATAAGTTCTAACTAAAAATTTGAAAGATGGAACCTGGGTTTCACAGAACAGTGGCGAATCCGATGGTGTGTGTGTTCTTGTCCCCTCAGTATGATCTCCTCGTTCTTTGTGCTCACGTGAATCCAGAAAAGCGTGTAATGCTTGCATCAACAAGAATAGATATTTGGATCAATGGACAGCCTTCAGAATGTAGACAGAATAGAATGCGGATAGGAGAGGGATAGCGCAAGAGTACAGAGCTTGGCCTATGCAATTCCTAGGGGGGTCTACTGCGAATCATGCAACAAAATACGTCCAGAACCTGAAACTCGTCTGTATGAAGAGAAAAACCTGCAACTTTAATGGATGCCTAAACTATTCTACTTCAAAAGCAATAATATTGTTTGCACAAGTTGGATCTGTGGCTTACCAACAGCTGAGTAAATGCAACTAAGCATGTAAAAGATTTAAACTATCAAACTTAAGCAAACTAGAAGACTGAACTACTGAAAGTGGTGAGTTTTGAAACAAGAATGAGGGGCCATTTGCATGTGCACAAACCATGCATTTATAGGAATTCAAACACCCAAAGATCAAAACCAAACTGAACTCCTAAACAATAAACAAAGGAAAAACACTATTCCAGGGGACCAAAAACATTAATGCATGCTCAAGTCAGCAAGAAAAGCTGGTGAAGCATTGAACTTTGCGTGTGTTCCGTCAAAATAATGTTCTGGAAAATGTGTAAAGGACCGCCGCCCTGCTCAGGGTGGCAGTCACAGGACCGCCGCCCTGTTTAGGGCGGCGGTTTCGTCACTGAAGACCAAAAAGCCAAGAAAAGAGGAAAAAAGGGAAAACAAAGCACGCGGGGGCTAAGTGGGGCATGTGGGATGTTAACACATATCCGTAAAGCTTCTCTGGATCCCTAACACCTTGCGAAGAGACCTGTATCATCATTGGGGCATTTATTACACCGTTCCGCAGTACAGTACCTTACAATTTTGGGTACGTACATATTGCCCCCTCGGAGAAGCGTTTTAGCCATGAAGAGGCATAAAACGGTGGGTCCGAGTATGGCCGTCCCGAAATGGGAAGTTAGAAGTTATACCTTATACGTCCGTGTGTCGAAATGACGCCATCCGAAATTCCCGCTACCTGCAAAATGAAAGGGGAACTCAAGTGTAGATAGATACAATAACTTGGAAAATAACGCTAAAATAATAGGGGAAGAGGACGTACCATTAGTGCGAGGATAGAAACTTACCTCTGTTGGCACTCCGAACTTGTGAAAAGGGGATTTAAAATGAATTAGAGCGCTATATATATAAAAGTGGGCCCATTTTCCTATTCATTTACGCGAGTCGATTTGATAGATTTTGAGCTCTGGGGCCCACGGTAACGGTTTCTCACGCGAGTAGAGTCAAAACGTCCACAGTGAGATAGTGATCATGCCTCCATGTGCGGAACGCCACCCCGCGAGATCACAGATTGGTTTTTCTTCAATTTTGTGCTTTTCCCTCTTCAATTTTGAAATGCTAAATTTGTTGTAATGGGGGGGTCATTTTTGAAAATGTTAGGTTTAAAAGGTCCGTCTAGGGGGGGCGCCTACTGGGTAGGCTTTGTTTTTAGCCAAAATGGTCGTTTTTTGCTAGTTTTTGGATTTTTAGGGTTAAAAACCCGCGCGGGTTTTCGGACCGCGACCGCCGCCCTGGCTAGGGCGGCGGTTACATGACCGCCTCCCTGTCCAGGGCGGCTGTCACGAGACCACCGCCTTCAAGGTGGCGGTTACAAAACCGCCCCCTGCCCAGGGCGGCAGTTTTGCACAGAATGCAAAAGGACCTCTTTTGAAAACTTACACTTGTATTTTTAGCATTTGTGTATGTTTTTATAACTCTCTTGATATCGTTTAGATATTAACTTACTCTGTTTTGTGTGTTTTTTTGGGTGTATGCAGGCGAAGGAGGAGTATATTAGATGGAGCCGAGAGAGAGAGAGTGTGATTGGCTGCCTGGGGTATTGGATGCCCTCTCAGCAGATGAGGAGGACACATTGCAGAGGGCCAGCATATTGCAGATATCGCGTGTGCCTCACGTTGCTCCGTCTAGTCACATACTCTGTGACTTATTCTCCTACTGGGATGCAGATCAGAACACTTTCTGATTGCCAGGGGTCTGTGGTGAGTGGACCATTACATTAGAGGACGTCTACCGCATTCTGGGGGTCCCGATCATCGGGAGGCGACTCACATTAGAGACAGCAGGCTCATGGGCACAGATTGCATAGTGGGCGACATATATGGGAGATGTAGCTATTTCCACGGGGCCGAAGAAGGGAGTGAGAGTTAGATCCATTCCTTCTTTGCCCATCCCTATATTTCGACAGGCCATCATGGGGATCCTTGCCTCGAGACTAATCGGGGACAAGGGAGGTGACACTTTGTTATACTGTTGGGCCCTCATCATTGCACAAATAGAGGGGCATGGCCGGATATACGCCTGGGGGGCAAAAATTTTGGGGACCACCTATCATGACTTATATAGGGTGGTCCGTTTACAGGGACAGTCGTTGAGCCACCCAACTCTAGTCATGAGTTGGGTGTATGAGCATTTTATTCCTTATGGCAAAGGCGGGGAGGTGGCAGATCCTGGGGCTGTGAGAGCGGTCAGATGGTCAGATATGTCGGTGCTTAGAGCACCTCACCAGCGAGTAGCCTCCCTCACTATAGCAGAAATGGAGGCCACACCGTACTAGCTTATGGCCGGCGTACGAGGAGAGGAGGCCATGACATTGGTTTCCTGCTCCATTACAGGGCAGCTTATTGACCGTGTGGGATGGGTAGAGGTACATCCTTTCAGCAGGCTTCCTCAGTAGTTCGGCCTCCCATATGTGGGCATGCTTCCTCCAGTAGCACCAGTTTACAGATCAATTTGGGAGGCTAGAGGGGGGCCTAGAGGCCGTGGTTGGACAGTGGTTACCCCTGGCATTCCTATTGCAGCCAGGGGGATAGTTCGGGCCAGAGGGAAAGCTGGTGCGCCTCAGGCACCTTTACTTCGGATTACCGCGGGTCCTGCTCATAGTAGCGATGACCCTATAGATATTGACTCCGATTCTGAGGAGTCCATAGAGGGAGGGTCGGAGGAGCAGACGGATGAAAGTGATCCTGAGTGGCATGATACTCAGGATATCATGCAGGCGGAGAGGGCAGAGCAGAGCGCAGAGAGAGAGACTCTGGTTTCCGAGGAGCACTCTCCCGGGGCCATGGTGGAGATGATGAGTCCGTTGCGGGGCGTCATGTTGCCCCAACTACAGGAGCAGCTCCTCAATCGGTGGCGGCATCTGCAGCGGGTGCTGGCCCTAGTGACCCATCTTGGAGGCCCGGTGACCCGAGTAAGTTACCTTTCTCCCTTTCAGTGTTAGTTTGATTTTTTTTGACTTGTTTTAACTACTATCCCTCCTTATATTTATATCTTGTATATTTTAGCCTCTTGCCTAGTTTCTAATTCGTCTTTCTTCTTTTTTTTGCAGAGACTGTTGACGAGTGGCGGGATCTAATCCGTAGGGTATGTACTGATTCTCTGATGATCCCTATGGATAAGACTCGTGTGGAGCTATCCGTAGATGCCGGGGAGCCCTCAGCAGCCGGCAGGCATACCGACGTCTTTGCTCCCATTTGGCATGTGGCCAAGATGGTGTCTACTCTCTGTACAGAGTTGGCAGGCTATATGACAGCTGAGCGCCTTATGAGGAGCCGTTCTCATGGCGAGACCACGACTGCCCCTCGAGACCCTGAGCCTTCCATCCATTCAGAGCGCCAGCGTAGTCGTAGTCCTAGGCGAGGGCGCGCACCTTCAACAGGATCATGTAGGGGTTGAGAGGCCACTTGGCTCCTATGCACTTTTTGTATTATGGATTCTTTTGTGTATTACGGGCTCTTTGAGCATTTTGACCATGCCTAGTGCATGATGGCATTGTATACAAATATTGACTATTTATATATATGCGCTGATTTTGGATCAAAACTTTGTCACTTATGTCTTCCCTTTCTGTTTCAGCTTTTTCGTGTATACTACGATGTATGTTTTATATGCTTTCTAGAATGTATGCAATGGAAAACAGATGATGCAAATGTTTGCTTTCTTTTTGTATTTCATGATGATGATACATGATATTGTAGATATATATTGTGATCTTGAATCTTAACTTTTGTTTAGCAATTTGGATACCTCATGATTTGTTTTGGCAAAGTGATGAGAACAACCAGTATGATGAACAAATTGACTTACCCCACCCTTAACTCCACGAACTAGTAAGATGTGAGAGCTCATCACCAAGAGCCAAGAAGGGCGCAAGTTTTGAAATATGGTGAAGTGATAGTGATGAAAGACAGACGAAGCTTTGGTGGAACCAAATTGAAAACTACAAGCTTACTCTACCTGAATGACTTCATAGTTTTGGATGTAACTTACCTTGCGGTTTATCCAGACTTAGACCCGTAGATGGCCACATAGTAGACAAAATCTGGGTTTTTTAGGATTTTTAACTCTTTTTGGAATTTTGAATATCTGATTCATTCGTTTTTGACTCAAAGTTTGAATCATTTGTTTATGACCTTTTAACATTTACTTTGTCTAGAGGACCCCCTACACTTTGCCCCGTGCTACCTGTAAGAAGCATGGGTTTATCACCGTGGGCAAGGCATAGGCGAGTAAGGGCATTTCCATCCTTTCCCAACCCTACGTCACTAGTAAGAGATGCAAGCTCATCACCGAAGGTTGGTGGGGCAAGGAAATGTGTAAAATAAAATTTTCTGTTTAATCACTTCTTGACTTGTTTGTTTGAGTAAGATGTCAGTATATTCTTATTTCCAAAGAGATGTGCATATGGGATAGATGTGACACCATGGAGCTTCTAGAACAGACCATAGGCAAGACACCTATCCTAAGAAAAAACCAAAGTGAGAAAAAACTTGCAGAGGTTGGTATGGTTACCGTTAGGACTTCGTCATGTCTGATTTTATTAGATAAAAGATTCTGAATTGATTGATGATATCGAAGACGGAGAATTATGATTAAAGAACTTCATGCCAGAAACATCACGAGTTTGTAATAAATTGCTTTGAGAATAGATTCCTTGATCACAATTTGTGTAAGAACAAGTGGAAAAAATGATCCTAATTTATATGAAAATGCAATGTAGATAGTTATATAGGCAGCGCTTGCTGCTTATGCGTAGAAACGTTTGAGGTGGAGGGAATTGACTGTTTCGCCAAACTCCTCACCTTCTAGCGTGCATAAGAGATAAGCACCATTCCCGTAGTCTTTCATGACTCGGTATGGGCCCAACCATTTGGGCTGGAATTTCCTTCCTTCGCCGGTCTTCTTGTCGATCCGGCTGTCTAACCTCAGAACTAGGTCACCTTCGTATATGTCACGTTCATAGACTTTCTTGTTATACTGCCGGCACATTTGGTCGGCATAGACTCTATGTCGTTGTTCAGCATCTAACCTAGCTTCATCCAGGCTTTCTAATTGATAAAGACGTGCTTCTCTGTAAGCGTCCTCATCCAGAATCCCTTGTAGCGAAATGCAGAGATTGGGGATTTCAACTTCGAGTGGGAGAACTGCTTCTGAGCCAAATACCAGCGAGAAAGGAGTTGCTCCTGTCGGAGTTCTTATTGAGGTTTGATGGGCCCACAAGGCCAGATATAACTTCAAATGCCAATCCCGCTTGTTTTCTTTCATTGTTTTAAGGAGAATGGCTTTCAGTGTTTTGTTCGTTGCTTCAGCCTGCCCATTGGCTTGGGGATAGTACAAGGAAGCCGTATGATGGCTGATTTTAAATTTGTTGCATAGCTCACGAACTTCTTCATTCTTGAAAGAAGTTCCATTATCTGAGATAATAATTTGTGGGATACCGTACCTGTAAATGATTTGGTTCAAAATGAACTTAGCGATTACAGAACCAGGTACAGTTGTAAGAGGCATGGCCTCTACCCATTTAGTGAAATATTTAGTGGCCGTGATTATAAAATTGTGGCCATCTGTGGACGAGGGAGAGAATTTCCCTATCAAGTCCAGGCCCCATGTAGAAAAGGGCCACGGAGTAGCGATCGGTTGCAAAGCTTGTGCCGGCATGTGGATCTCATGAGAGAACTCCTGACATTTATGACACCTGCGTACAAATTCTATTGCGTCACGTTCTAGAGTGGGCCAGAAATAGCCCATTCGATGTATTTTTCAAGTGGTGGCGTGGCCGCCGAAGTGGCCTCCACATATACCACTGTGAGATTCATGGAGAATCTTCTTGGATAATGTTTAACCGCCTTCTTTGTTGAGGTGTAGCTCCTTCTGGGTACCTATGGTCCATGATATAACTAATGATATCAGCGTACCAAGGGCACTCAGATATAGCAGGTCGGGTTTCGACGTAGTACACGCATTCATCTGGAAAGTCTAAGTCTACTAAGTCACCTCCGTCTAGCGGGTTATCAGCTAACCAATCTGCGATGATTTTCCCTTTAACTGACTTTTGGTTTACAAAAGTTAATTCAAACTCTCCCATTAAGGTTATAAAGCGTCCCGCCTTTTTAGACAGGGACCCTTATGTGAGGAAGGTTTGTAAGTGGTTAGTTTTTACCATGACCCTTGTCTCTTGATTTAGCATGTAGTGTCTTAGGCATTTGGTTGCGAAAACTATGGAAAGGCATTCTCGTTCTGCTTGTGTATAGCGCGTTTCGTAGTCGAGCAATGTTCGGCTAATGAAATAAATTGCACGCTCTCTCTTGTCATCGTCTTCTTGGGCTAGCATGCAAGCTAACGAAACATCGGTAGCCCGTGAGTATAGAATTAACGGGCGATCTAGCTTAGGTGGCATTAGCGTAGGTGGTGACAGTAAGAAGCGTTTAACTGCATTGAAATCTTCGTTGCAGTCTTCAGTCCAATCAATGCTATAGTATTTCTTGAGTAAATTATTGATTGGATGAATAGCGAAGCTTAAGTCCAGGATGAATCTCTGGATTGCACCCAGCTTCCCGAGAAATGATCTGATTCCAGATTCACTCGAAGGTGGGACCATTTCGAGGACAGCCCGAATTTTGGTCGGATCAACGTCGATCCCTCATGACGATATGATGTAACCTAGGAGCTTTCCTCCTGTTACACCAAAGACGCATTTTTCCAGATTTAGCGTAACTCCGTATTCTATTAAACGTGAAAGAATAACACGGAGTACTTCGGGATGGTCACAACGCTTCTTGGCTTTAGCCAACAAGTCATCTACGTAGGATTCCATGATTTTATGAATTAAATCGTGAAATATATAAGTCATATCCCGCTGGTACGTGGCACCGGTGTTCTTGAGACCGAATGGCATAACAGCGTAGCAATAGGTTCCCCAAGGAGTTATAAAGGTGGTTTTAGCTTGATCTTGCTCGGATATTCTGATTTGATTGCATCCTGAGAATCTATCCATGAGAGACAAGAGCTCAAACCCAGATGTTGCATCAACAATGACATCGATAGATGGCAATGGGAAGTCATCCTTAGGACATGCTTTGTTAATGTCCCGGAAATCTATGCAGATGCGTATCTTTCCATTCTTCTTGAGAACGGGAACGATGTTTGATACCCATTGGGAGTAGTCAACTGGCTTGATGAATCCTACCTGAAGGAGTTTTATTACCTCCTCTTTTACCATAAGGGCTACCTTGGGCTTCATGGGTCTTGATTTTTGCTTAATTGCCTTCGCATCTGATCTAGTGACGAGGTTGTGCACCGCAATGTGGGGTGCGACTCCTGTCATCTCTTTGTAATTAAATGCAAATGCCTTCTGATGTTCTTTGAGAACCTGGGTATGTATTTCTACTTCTTCTGGGCTTAATGAAGAACCTAGTTTCAATATCCTTGGTTCATTTTCTGTCCCAATGTTGACATTGATTGTTTCTTCGATTAAAGAGGCGTTACCCTCTTCGAACTCAGGTGGTGCTGGAGGTAGATCTATATCATCCCCATTTTCTATTGCGTATATGCTAGATTCCCTTTGCGAGGGAAGATCTGTTATGGGATTTCTGAAGTAGGAAGATGAATGCAGGATCAGAGATAAATCTAGTGTGTGACAGGAGCGATGTAATGCTGCATAGGCATTTAAGTAATCCAAAATAGCCGCATCATTTCCAACATGGTCTAGAACGGTAGATTCATTTCCGCTTGAAAGAGGATTTGTCATTGTTATTATCAATGGTTCGTTACGAATGGATACTGTGAAGTGAGTATCTTCTAGCTCATTGCTTGGAGTGAAGCGTGATGCCGAAGTTGTTATTGAATCGGTAAGAAGATTTTTCTCTCGTGGGGTTGCTTCAATGGATATGAAATTAAATGCTTTGCTTAAATCTAACACAGCGTCTTTGTAGAGTTGTAAATGTTTGGCTTTAGTTTCATATATTTCAGAAACTTGGTTTGTTACTAATTGCGAGTCTCCTAAGACTTTGATGTTATCAATACCAATTCTTTTGGCTAAGGTAAGGCCAAGGAGGAGAGCTTCGTACTCAGCGCCGTTGTTTGTGCATTCAAAGTTCAACTTGAAAGAGAATGGGAGGACCTTTTCCTCGGGCGAGGTAAGAATTATACCTGCCCCCGCTCCATAGTGGCATTTAGCTCCATCAAAATGGAGAGTCCAATATTTAGCCGGGAGCATAGATGTAGGTGTATCTACCGTATTTGCACATTCTACTTCGACCATGCAAAGATCTTCTGCTGGAAGAGAGCCAACCCCTAAGGAATATCCTATACCTACCGAATCGAATGGTAAGAACATTGGTAAATCTTGTTCTATTAATTCAACGATTTTTGCAGTAGTCCCTAATGATACAGTTTCTTTAGCTTTACCACTAGGAATTGAGGTTGTTTTGGCTACGCTGATGGTTTCAAGATCCGTCGTAGGTACCAACTTTTCTTTTGACTTTGAGTCAGTGGGTTTATTAAGTTGGTTTGTTGGAAGTTCAAATTCTGAGTGTACACCTGGTCTCTTCTTTAAATCAGCTAGGTGTACGTCAAACGGCTTTGGATCACCTTTGGCTACAAATACCTTTCCCAGATGCAGGAATCTTACTTCTTGAAATAGCGTGGAAGGGATTGCCTTCATTCGATGTATCCACGGCCGTCCGAGGATCATATTATAGTTAGTTTCCCGATCTATAATATAAAACTCAGTCAGGATTGTTTTAGGTCCCAAAGTGACTGGTAGTATTATAGTTCCTATCGATGTGGCTTTAAGGCTATCGTAGCCTCTCAAGGTATTTCGAGTAGTGGAACAGTTTGTTTCACCATATCCCAATTTTTGGAGAAAAGAGAAAGGGACTATGTTAACCGCAGCTCCATCATCAACCATTGCCCGTTTTACATAATTATTATAAACCTGTACTTGCAAGTGTAGGGCTGGATCGCCTCGGCGTGCGATCTCGGCATCCATAGGCATTTTACTTATTTCGAATATGAATTCGACATCCCTATCCGCCTGTCCCGGAGGATAAACATCAAAGTCTATATGATTTACTTGTGCTTCTGGTGGTGGAGTGATACTAATTAAATGACCCAAACCTAACGCCTCTAAAAGAGTAGCCCTGTGAGCAGGGGAATTCTTTAGTAAATCAAGGAATGAAATATGCGAGAAGGTTTTTGTTAGATCATTAATTAGATCGTAAGCACCCATAGGTTTTGCTACGGTTTGCTGGATGTTATCTGCTTCTGGCAGATGGCTTGGACTTGGTTGAGAGAAATACTCTCGTGTCCTCGTAATTGCTTCAACGGGTAATTCGGAGTCTAACTCCACTAATCCAACTACCTTAGGTCGCGGCTGACTTCCTAGTTGTGGCGCGACTAACGGATTTAGCAAAGTTGAGGCGTCGTGATCATTGTTTCCTGTTATTGCGCCTTTGTTTGTTCCAGTTGGTTTCAACCCATCGTTATCATGATTTGGGAGTGGATCATTAAAGATCTTGAGAGGGGCATTCTGAGGGGAAACTGCCCCTGCGAAGGTACTTGCCATTGGTGACGTAGGATCTGCTAAGAACATATCCATAAAAAATTGTTTTTGTTCATATGGCAAGTGTTGCATGAATTTGTTGTAGTCACGACACGTTCTAGTGTCATGACCCCGAATTTTATGGAAACCACAATAAGAATTGGGATTATAATTCCCATTTTTTTGGTTTGGTGTGTATTGTGGCCTAAAATTCCGATCAAACTGTTGCCTATTAGGACCAAAGTTTTGGAATTGTTGTTTTTGGTTTTGACTTTGGTTTTGGTAACCAAATGAGTTTTGGCTTGGCCCTTGCATGGGATTTCACCGTTGTTGTTGTGGATTATTAAAATCCACCATATTGACCGTCGGGGTAAAATTGTTGTTTCTTTGGTTGTTTGTTTGTGACAGAGTATTAACGACATTTACCCTCTTGGGCTGGTCAGTTACCCAATCTGTTGTTACCCCACGATTTTTGTTAAGGATTTTGGGTCCTTGATTGACATTTGTGGTAGTTGTAGTATTTTGAGTGGAGGTGATTAACCTCCCATTTGCTCCATACATCTTACGGCCACTATCTATTGCTGCCTAGTCTATTCGTAGAGTGCTCTCAAGTACTTCGTCATAAGTCCTTAGTGGGAACTTCTGGACTTCTTCCTTCACTTCTTTGCTAAGAGAATGAAGGAATAAATCACATAGCTCCATCTGATCCATGTTTGGAGTGCTTTCCGAGGAATAAAGGACTGTGCGCCACCTTTGGATGAAATGGGCGACAGACTCGTTATGTTCTTGCTTGATGTGCAAGAACTCCCTGATTCCTGTCCTTAATAGTTTGTTCATGTCGAAGGCTTTGATGAACTCAGACATGAGTTGTTTGAATGAATGTATGGAAGCCTCGGGTATTCTGTAATACCAATCGAGGGCAATGCCTTCCAGTGTTTTGGGGAATATTTTAGCAACGACCCCATCCCATGGGAGTAATTCTTGAATGGCTGTAGCGTAAGCTTTGATATGCGCATTCGGATCTCCTTCTCCTTTGTATTTGGGAAAATTAGGAAGAGGCCTTGGAAGCATAACGCTTCTTATGGTGAAATCTAAGGGCTCCTTTAAATATTCTGAATAAGTCCCTATTGCATACGTCTCAACCATTGATGGTGCCTATTGAGGAGGCGGTGGCGGAACGGGTTGTTGATATGGCGTAACGTACGCGTTGGCAAGGGCATAAGGCAATCCCTGCATTTGAGTAAACATGCCGGGGGATGAGTACATATCCCCTTGTGGTGATTTGGAATACATGTTTAAGTACGAAGGGGTACTATCCAGGAATGTATTGCTCTGTACCGGACCAGGAGGAACTGTGCTAGCGATAGTGGGTCTAGTTGGTACTTGTTGTAAATACTGAGGAGTCATACCTAATTTGCCTACTCCTGTGAGGAGATCTACTTGGCTAGGATGGTGCGGAGGATTGGAACTCCCTGTTTGTATGAATTTCAAATTTTGATTCGCTTGGGCAAGTTCTAATCCTCTAACCTTTTCTATTAGAGTTGAAATGACTTCGTTTGGTGAAGTCACGATATCGTGCCTTGGTGGCGTTTTTTGTATATCCTGGTGTTGTATAGGCATGTGATATCCTGTCATGAACTGATTGCTATCTTGCCAAGTTTCTCTGAGAGTATTTTCTATACATGATGGCATAGAGGTATTTTCTTGAGGAGAGAACTCGGGCTGTATTTGCAAAATTCCTACAGGTGGGTACATGCCTTAAGAGCGTTGTTCATTCCTAGGATAACGTATTGAGTACTCATCATCTAGAACTGAGTATGGATCTGATTGTCTGCTAATATGTGGTCTAAGTAGCACCTGAGGAGATGAAGCAGATTCTCCAGTCAATGTCATATTGTTTGAGCCTGAAGGCTCTGTTTGTGTTTGAGCGAGTTGTTGCTCCAACCCCTCTGCTTGGAAGGACGAACTATATCTAATCCTTGGCGTTTGCGTTGACAACTGATTAGTTGAATAGTTGTCACCCCACATTGAGAGTGAGGGTGATGATTCCCTATTCTGTTGGGCATAGTATGCCTCAAGACCCAGGAGGGGTCTGCCATATGCATCGAATCCCGACATATTCGGGGGGTATATGAATACCCGCAGAATAATGGGAAGGAGCGAAGGTGATTTGTGAAGGCAAACATGATATTTATGACTCCGAATGAGAAGGTAGGAAGTTTTACGTCAGCTTCACTAATTTCGTTTGATTCACGTCGGGTTCACCAATTTTGTACGTCGAAAAAGCAACAGGCGAGCGTGAGAATCAACAAGTGACTCTTCCACGTACCCGACCTCCCGAGGTCGTGTCGAGACAGCCGGTGGGGGTAGAATATGCAGACAAACTAGTTGGGGAGTTTAATGTCTTCGACACGCACTAATGGTATTTGCGAATCTAAGGCAAAGAAGGCCCTTCTAACTTGGACTGGTGTGATAGATCGATCAGCGAGGATGACTGCTCAAAGGCTCCAATCAATATCGAGCTCTGGCGTGATTCGATCTATGGGTTGTGGGATGCGTGGAAAATGACCTGGGATGGTTTCGTGTATTTCTCCTAATAGGGTCATATGGTGAATATAGTCAACTCTATGGACGATTCTCTGGCCTAGTCCAAAATTCTCTAGCTTTGTTAGCTGTTGTGTCTAGTAGGGACAACTTTTGAATGATGATAGGTGGAATCAGTGTAGACTGAAATACTAATGTGCGTAGGCCAGTGTCTATATCTAACTGACTTGTGGATTCGTTAGGCTGTGGGATTTGTGGATCACAACCATAGACTCTTGGTTGTTGCGGTCCTGTTATGGTCATACGTGAGATCAGGTTCTAATCCCTAGTATCCAGTAGTCATAAGCCTTCTCAGCCTCTACGTTTAGAATCAGTAATTGTGCGATTTTCTCAGAATACCTCACAGGTGTTCTAGCAACTTGAATTCTTAAGCTGGTATCTATATCTACGAGGGTGTCTCCAACATTTGGCTGTGGAACTAAAGGATCCCACCCGAATATTTGTTCTCTTTCAAATCCTTCTACAGTCATGCGGATGTTTTCTAGGATAACTTGTAGTTTGGTTGATTTGACCAAAATGTGTGTGCTTGGTCGTCTTCTACGTTTAACCCTCTCAACTGTGACCTGATCTGTTGGAAGTCTGTTGTTGTTTGGAAGACTTGTATCCTAAGGTTTAGGTCAATGTCAGTTACTGCCACTATGATATTGGGCTGGGGCACAATTGGCTCGAAAATGTATTCCCTGGGCTCCCCTAGGTCCCGTAATTATCATGCAAAAGCAGTAATGAAACAAACTATAATAAAGTAAAATCTAAGTACACTTCTAGAATATATAATTCCTTTTTTTGTATTTTCTGGCAATTTATAAGAAAGCAGCTATCTAAAAATATTTAGAATTGACAACTAAACTAATAACGTAAAACAAACAAAATAGCCAAGTGTAGTTATTTGTCTGTGTAATTTTGTATATCTATTCTAAACAACGAAATAACTAATCTATTTGCAAGATTCTCTATCCTACCTTAGAAGTGAGGAATGAATCATAGTTTCTCAGAAACTATCAATCCCCACAACTTCCCTGGTAATATCGAGAATGGAAATAACTGAAATAAAGTGATTAACTACTTTATTTGATAAGTTCTAACTAAAACTTTGAAAGATGGAACCTGGGTTTCGTAGAACAGTGGCGAATCCGATGGTGTGTGTGTTCTTGTCCCCTCAGTATGATCTCCTCGTTCTTTGTGCTCACGTGAATCCAGAAAAGCGTGTAATGCTTGCATTAATAGGAATAGATATTTGGATCAATGGACAGCCTTCAGAATGCAGACAGAATAGAATGCGGATAAGAGAGGGATAGCGCAAGAGTACAGAGCTTGGCCTATGCAATTCCTAGCGGGGTCTACTGTGAATCATGCAACAAAATGCATCTAGAACCTGAAACTCATCTGTATGAAGAGCAAAACCTGTAACTTTAATGGCTACCTAAACTATTCTACTTCAAAAGCAATAATACTGTTTGCACAAGTTGGATCTGTGGCTTACCAACAGCTGAGTAAATGGAACTAAGCATGTAAAAGATTTAAACTATCAAACTTAAGCAAACTAGAAGACTGAACTACTGAAAGTGGTGAGTTTTGAAACAAGAATGAGGGGCCATTTGCATGTGCACAAACCATGCATTTATAGGAATTCAAACACCCAAAGATCAAAACCAAACTGAACTCCTAAACAATAAACAAAGGAAAAACACTATTCCAGGGGACCAAAAAACATTAATGCATGCTCAAGTCGGCAAGAAAAGCTGGTGAAGCATTGAACTTTGCATGCGTTCCGTCAAAATAACATTCTGGAAAACGTGTAAAGGACCGCCGCCCTTCAGGGCGGCGGTTTCGTCACTAAAGACCAAAAAGCCAAGAAAAGAGGAAAAAAGGGAAAACAAAGCACGCGGGGGCTAAGCAGGGCATGTGGGATGTTAACGCATATCCGTAAAGCTTCTCTGGATCCCGAACACCTTGCGAAGAGACCTGTATCATTATTGGGGCATTTATTACACCATTCCGCAGTATAGTACCTTACAATTTTGGGTACGTACAGTTACCAGTGTCAATTACGGGTTAACCAGAATTGGTTAGGGCGGGAAATCCTAGTTTTACCAAAAAAAAAGTAGATCTTGACTATTTTCGGTGTTATCTCCTTGTCATTCTAGGTCTCAAGTGATGGATAGCACTTAGATAAGTGGGGTTGTTGTTGGAGAAGGAATATGAATTTAATGTTAGGGTTAGAATAAGTCCTAGTTGGTTAAGATAAGTAGAGACCGAGTCTTAGTTAATTAATAGGCTAAGAATAAGTCCATGGTGAGGTGTCTAGGTGATGTGGCTAGGTGAGGTGTAAATTAATTAATAAATAATATGAGGATGGGCATTAATTCAATTGTAAGTAATTAAATTAATATGAATGTGGGGTAAAGGGGGCGTGGCTAGGTGAAGACATTATGTTAACTAATTGAAAGGGGACTAAGGGAAGTGTGACCCAAATTTGGTGTCTATGGTGTGATTCTCAAAATTTAAAAGAGGGAGGCTCGAAATTTCAATGTTTATTATGCGTGTAATCCTTAAATTTGACACTGGCCTTAAATGCTAGTAGTGTTATGTTGATTTCTTATGGAACTTACTATAAAGTTACGTTCTCACCCTGAAATATACATTGTTACAACTCAAGTAATATTTTCTTAGATTGTACATGACATTAAGTTCACTAGTGTTTATTATTATAAACTATAACTCTAAGTAATTATTAAAAGAAAAAATTATATCACAAATTCTATTACTCTGAAAGATAGTAGAATTTATGTTTGTAAATTGTTCCATTCTCGATATAAATGATGAGTCACTTCCGTGAGAAATAAAATGAAATAATCCTTGACACAATTCAAAAAAAATGGCGAGAAACGTTGTTTACACCCTCAGAGATACATTAAACCAATATTTTATAGTATACATCATTCAAAAGACTCATTGTGCCATAATTGTAATGTTTTTTAGTCAAGAAATAATACAACTGGTCTCTCATCATCTTTACATTGAAAGGTTCTATCTGTACATTTCAAGTGTGTTAGAAATTCATACATATACATTTATAAATCTTATATGAGGAGTGGTCACCTTTTTTGGACAATTTATGTGCACAAAACATGAATACATTTGCTTCCTCTTAAACAGTACTGCCGCTTTGGATACAAATAGTGTTGAGTAAAGTAACAATTGAGGTGTTATCAAAGTAGAGACTAGTATTTATGAGTAGACATCTGTAGAAGAGTGTACTATTACTAGTATTAGAAGTGTATCAATTTAGCAATGATGAAAACAATCCTATTGGGAAAGTGGAAAAGGAAAAAATGCCCAAATCTTAATTTCCCCCTTCAAAAAAAAAATTGGGTGCACTTTTGTTTTTTTTAAGGGTTCAGAGTGGTCTGAAGTAATATGGAAAAAAATCTGGACTGTAATAGGGAAAACTAGTCATTGTTTACTTGAAAATTGGCTCAATAATTGAGAAAAGTAGACCATCCAACACCATTGGATAGAGAGGAATCTAGGGGATGATTTTTTTTTCGTCGTAACACCGTCCAAGTCTCGTTCCAGTGAAAAAGTGTTTTTGAAATGACCTCACTAAATCTCACAAAAAATGCTTATCTGAAGTGCAACTCATTCTAATTGTAACATCATTGTGTTTACCATTTGCATATCCATCCAAATACCTCATGTAATTATTACTAGGGGTCAGTTGGTTTGTTTGGATACTAGGTATTTGCGTAGGAGCAGGCACTGGCGACGTCAACTTTAGAACTCTGGCAATGTCATGCATGGTGGGTTGAACAGATGGCCATTTCTTGGTGCAAAGCAAGGCTAAGTGGAAGTTTTTTATTATAATCCCAAGATCCCTATAGGTTGCTACAACTTTTGTATCAACAGTTTCCTTGACTGTCTTGTTGTCTTCTTTTGATAGAATCTAGGATTCAGTAGCCAAAGTCAAAGACAATTCTACCCACATTTTATTGCTCCAGACAACAAACATTAAAAATACTTTAAGCAATGTACAGTGTAAGCTTCAAATGAAGATTAACAAGCATAGAAATCTTACCAACTTTGGCAAATTTGAGTTATTGGCCACAACTTCCTTCCCGTCAACAACTCCAGAAGAGCAATCACGTAACTGTTTACATCAGATTTCTCATCAAGCCCTGATGTTCTTGCATATTTTGGGTTAATGCAACAAATTCTACCCATAACATATGTAGAGGTGTGATTTTTGGCTAAGGAAATGTAGTTGGCAATGCCAAAGTTTGACTAATGTGCATCAAAATTATAATCCAAAAGAATGTTTGAAGTTGAAGTCTTCACAACTCTATGAACAATGTGTGGGTTACATTCATAATGAAGATATGGCTATCCTTCTTCAGCACCAGGATAAATCTATAGTTGAGTGGTCCAATCTAGCGTAATCTTCTTTGATGATCCTTTACAAAAATAAAAATTAATAAATCACTTGTTATATTTTCCAACAATCCATTTTAATATGAAGGTTAGAGATTGATTGGACGATTCTATTTCAAAAAATGAATCTACAATGTACACTTAATCCATTTGTCTTCATAACATTATCATTTTACTCACCATGTAAGATGTCCCACAGACTTCTTTTTACCATGTAATCATAAAAAATCAGGTTTCCAAGTGGAGAAAGGGAATATCCATGTAGACTTTGTTGTCACCTTTCAAAATTTCCCTTCTTTCTTCAAGACAAATTTTCAAAATTTTAAAGAAGTGTCCTTTGGAAGTGTTTGAGTGAAGGAAAAAGTTAAAAAAGTTAGAAAAATTTAGTCTTTGGGGTCATTTTTAATGTTTTGCGGCTAAGTCAGACATTTTTGTCCCGCGTGTCCCAAGTATAGGTAGGTCTCCTATTCACTAATTTGTCACTTTACCCACATTGATTTACCATCGGCTAAGTCAGATAGTTTTTTCCTGCATGTCCCAAGTGTTGTCGGGCCTCCTGTTTATTGATTTGCCACTTTACCCACATCACTTTAATGTCAAAAAAACCTACTCCACATGTCATGTGTGTCCTTGCATCCCATGGATCATCTGTGCCCTCTAAACCCACTTTTTCTGCATTCTTCTTTGATCGGGTATATCGGCTCCGTGCTTCCCACATGTCCCTGCATCCCATGGACCGTCTGGGCCAATTTGTTCCACCTTTTCCACCTTTTAGTTTTTTTGAGTCAGCGTGGGAGTCATTTATTACACAATCATTGTGTTCTCTCTCTATCCATTTGAATTCATGGCTATTTAAGGGAGTGTAACCGTTCTTTCATTCATGCACTTGCTTTCTCATTCTCTCCCCGCTCACTTTCTTGCAAAATAAGTCATTTCTCACATTTGTGCCTCTATGTTTTCTCTTGCAAGGATTTTTTGAATTGTAATACACTCAATAAAAGGTTGTTTCTCTCCCTATCTCTATCACAATGAAGATTCAATACAAAGGGCATGAGCATCTCTCCTCATTAGAAACCTTTGTGCCCTCTGTTAGGGATAGTGAAGCTCAGTACCTCAACCTTGACAAATTTTAGAGTAGGATTAGATGCGATACACCCTACTCGTATCACCCAATTAATCAAAGATAGTGGAATTTCCTTTACAGGGGGTTTCCCTATGGCTTTCCAGTTCATTGATACCATGCTCACTTGTGGAGCCTATTTCAATACAAAATCCCAGGAGATTATTGACATCCATGGTGAAGTGGTTGCACTGATGGATCCTGATGCTATATATGCTGCCCTACACATCCCAATGGTGGAAGATTCTCATACCCTCACTCTTGCTCAAGAAAAACACTATTTGACCATGATAAGTGATAGATAGAAGGCTATGGTAGCTAAATCATGGCTAAAGGATCCTAAGAAAGAGCATCTAGAATTTCTAAGTCATTTTTCAGGGTTGATTTTAAGGAAGAAATTTCAAACATCATCACTCTTCTTGATAGAATCATGGGAATGCCCTCTATAAATCAGTTTCACTTTTGGATGTGTCCCTTTATCAATATCATTTATTAAGGGAAGTGTATTTGAATTGGGGTGAGATAACGTGTGAGAACCTAACGGAGTAGCTGATCAATGTTTAGAGAACTCATACATTCTACATGTCCCCCTATCTCATGTACACCATTGCAGCATCTAGGGAATGGCTTGGTTTCTCTTTCATCGAAGATAAGAAGGATGCTCCTATGTATGAATATTTTTCTCAATTTACTCTCAAAGTTAGTAATCATCACTTCAGGAGTGTCAATGATGCTTTCACCATGTATATTGTGAGGCTTTTGGAAGGAAATATTGCTCGAAGATTTTCTGAGGAGGTAAAGACTGTGATCTTTGAATATGGGAGTTTCTTCACTCAATTCAAAAACTTTTTCTACATTAGGCTAGTAGGTTTTGAAGGCCTTCCTCTAAAGCTTCCTATGTTTTGTAATCAAAAATTGCCCTTATTGAGGTTTGTAGACAATTAGACAAACTTCATAGAAATTTCAGAGATAAAAATATTGTTGGCATCTATTTCCCCATCACCTTAGGAAATTATACATGTAAGAAAACCATGGATTCTCAGAACATTGATAGAACTATTGCTCCTCTCACCCTTCATCACTTCAAGCCTAGAACTTTATTTTATATCAAGGGATTTATTGTTAATAATTTTAGGATGGGTTTTATATCACCTTGCAGATACTGAATATTATTGGGATATTTCCCTAGATGACTTTGAAGCCAGGAGAAGGTACTTTGGAAAAATTTCTCTTCAACAAATCATAGTTTTACATCTCTAAAAATTACCTGATAATCTCCAGGATGATGATGAAGACCTACAATCCATTGAGTATGAGAGGTCCATCAAACACACTCCTCTTGAAACCATTGATTGGTTTGTAAGAGAGTAGGATGATTTGAAAGAGGTGATCAACCTTGTTCTTGTAAGAACCATGCTCTGGTTTGATAAGAAGATGCAAACCTTCAGGATGAACAAAGCCATGTCTTCTTCACAAGAAAATTCCTCTCCTAGGAAAGAATAACTTGTGCTCAATGTTGAGGTGAATGAACAATCCACTCCTTCAAAAAAGGTCTACTTGAAGAAAGGAAAGGCTGTCAAGCAAGAGAAAATTATAGAAGAAAAGGAAGAATTTCCTTTGGAGCAGCCACAAGCTCCCATAGATCTAGAAGATGTTGTTGTTTTGAGTGAGGATAACAGTGAAGAGCTGAAAGAAGAGGAAGAAGCCCCTGTCAACACTGTTGAGATGGAAAATAAAGTCCAAATGTCTGAGTCTCTAGGTTTGGTGGACCCTTCTTCCAAGGATATTTTTGAAGATGTGTAACCTTCTCCATTGGAGACATCTGTGGTACAAACATTGAGTGCAATGATTACACTTACATTTGGACCCATTATTCCTTCTTCCTCTTCCTCTTCCTTTGCTTAGGTTTAACCATTCATTTTATAGCAAGAAAAGGAAGTCTACTTCTCAAATTATGGTTCCCAAGTTTGATGTTGTGGCAGCCTTACTCGGTACTACTCCTCCTACTCCAGCAAAGAAATAAAATATTACCTCGAGGCCAGTGTAAGATTCTAAGGGCCAACAATTCACGGAGATTGGCAAATCCTAAGGTGAAAAAAATGGAGAAAGACCTTCTAATTTTTGACTTGGAACTCACAATGATTCCACTTGGAGAGTCAACACCTGAAAGCGAGGTTCATAAAATCAGAGAAACTGTGATTATAGTTATTAAAAATTTTGAGAAGGGTAAACAAACTATAGAGAAATTGGAGTAATAGAACCAATTTCTTTCAAATTTTATAAAATCCTTGTTGGCGAAGGATAAGGTCTTAGATCCAACTCCACTAAGCACTCTTCCACCTCACATAGTTCTCAACAAGGATGAATTTCAAAACATCAAATATATTCATAAGTATGCCACCTATGGAAAGGCCATTGAATCACTGGTTGATGATATGACAATGGCAAGATTAAACTTCATTGAGGATGCCTTCAAGTCATATGAGAAGGTGTCCAAATTACAGTTTAAATTCACAAAAAAACTAAATGGCTTGGATAAAGAGCTGAAGCTATGATGTGAATGCATCCAGGATCTCCATTTGATGAGTAGGATAGATGAGAAGTTATTTCTGGAAAGCAAGGTATTTGATGAGGCCAAGAGAAATCTGTCAAGACCCTAGGTTTTCAGTGTTGAGTGCAAGATCAAATTTTTTAGAGGAATCATTAGGAGAACTAAAAAATATGGCAAAAAGGAAAAGCTTTCAAGGCTTATGTTATGTCTACCTTCTAATATATTCATTTTCAAATCCAGAATGAAGCCTCAGGTGATCACTTTTCTTTATAGGAGATCAAGGCTCAGTTTAGTACCTTCTTCAAGGAATATCTCTTCAAGGAAGAGTCAATGTATACAAAGAATATGAAATATATATCCTCCCTTCATTCAGCTATCACTGACGCAAACAAGGAGTTTCTTAAGAACATAGATTTTGAGAAGGATATGGAAAAGTGCCTTGGTATATGGACTCGTGCCACTTCTAACACCACCATCCCGAAGTGCATGGAGATAGATGAAGCACTGAAAAGATTTAGACATCAGATTCTTAGGACACTTGTCACTCCTAATCCTCCCTTGGATTTTTCTACCTTGTAATCTTAAGACACTTCCTCTAACTTGAAGTTGTTAGCCCATGATGTAACATTTGGTTAAGGACCATTCTATTAATGTATTTCTTAAGTATTCTTTAATCTTTTAGATTAAAAGAAGTTGGAACCGAATGTAACTATTTTTGTAAGATATTTAATGGGATCTCCTTGCTATTTTTACATGGATGCCACTTTTTTGAAATGTAAAGAGAATTGAAAGTAGTCAACATAGAAGAATTTCCCTTGTCTCAAATTTTCATCTACTGTCCTTTTCTTTTCTTGTCTGAAATTTTTGAATTGACAACCTTTCATGTCAAGAAACTTTGTGTTCTTATGATATGATTTCCATAAATTTGTTCAATGTGGAATAATATTTGATATTGCAAATGTGAATGATTCTATTATGTATCCCTATTGCTAAGTACATGTAAGGTTATATTCTTCTATCTATATTACCTAAAAGTACTGTTATATTCTTCCCTTTCAATTTATTTATTCTTCCATTCTTATGTATTGATAATCCATATTGGTATAAAACATTTCGAAATCATTAGAAGTCCTCATCAATATGAAAGTTGTATATTTGTAGATAAGCTTTGCTTCTCACTTTTAGTAGGGGAACCTCTCCCATAAAGAGGAGGGACTCATTGCCCCCAGACTGCTGATCACAATAAAGTGTTAATTAAAAAAACCAACAGACTCTCAAGATTCTGATGCTTAATGCTTACAATGGTTTCCACATCAGTTTCAAGTGCAAGCAATCTTATTTTGTAGCAACTATACATTATTTTTATAGAAATCACCTTTGAATTCCTTAGATCATAGTTACAAATAGTGCTTGCAGTACCACAACCAATTACATATTTATCTTTTATATTTTTTTATTGTCATTATGTTTTCGTACATGTAAAGAGTCATGTTCATTGTAAAGTATGACCAACCTTGGAGAGCCTAAATGTAACAAATAGAATGTGTCAATAAATAAATTGTAATAAGATATTGATTTCTAATTTGTTGTCTGATAATCTATACAAAATGAAATCATGTCTAGCCATGTTAGTGTATACACCTTGCTCCATGTTGTTTACAGAGCCTTTTATAAATACCTTTGGATGTTTTGAACGATACATAGCTATAATTATGCACAATAGTAGTACTAAAATTTAACAGATGCAAACAATTTTCATTTTTGAGATGGATGTTGTTCATTGTATTGGGCCATAATTTTGTTAGACAACATCATACTATTCCAAGTTTGCCAATTTTTTTATAACAATAGAAGAATGTCTCTAGAACCTGATTTATTTGAAAGACGACTATTATTTCTCACATCAGTTAATTTATGTTATCCAAATACCATAAGAAAAAAAATGACTTGCTACGCACAGAAAATTTGTGTTTATATCTACACCGGTCTAGAGAAAATAATGAAAAATTTATTAATGACAGGAATTTCCCCAGACAAATTGTTTTAGGAGAGGTTTATATAAGAGAAATAGATCCATTTACAGTATCTTCTATTATTATGGCAAGAGAATTAAATTTATTCCTTTCTCAAATACCTCCATATCTTTCGATAGTGAAGACCTCCTAGTTTCCACAATGATGAATTGTAACCGAAATATGTTTTTTACAGTGATTGGAAGATAGCCATCA
The DNA here is from genome assembly GCA_019776745.2 of Taxus chinensis. Lineage (NCBI taxonomy): Eukaryota > Viridiplantae > Streptophyta > Pinopsida > Cupressales > Taxaceae > Taxus > Taxus chinensis. The sequence goes on along the minus strand of CM034146.1, from coordinate 612,146,844 downwards.
ATCCACTATAAGATCCTCTATCCTAAATTTATACAGATTATTTTTGCATTGACAGAAAGATATCCTATAATATATTGATGTTGGTGGTAGCTAAGCTTAATTTCTAGCAAAAAATTGACATCTTCAAAAAAATCAAATTTAATAGCGATTAATTATTGAAATTGCTTAGTGCAACGCACAACAAATTTTTTTATTAATGATTTATTTTTATTTTATAACTAAAGGAGGGTTAAAGGGTCCTTTTCCCTTTACATTATAGATACAATGAGAGGATCAGTCTAAAAACCCAAACAATCCAAAAATTCTTTGGTAAAAAAATGCAAGGGCTTATGCCAAAAACACAAGTGGTGAGGAATACAAAAAAAAACCCAGACCAATAAGACAAACAAGATGATTCGATAACAGTGGAGATAGAAAGGCTATGTAACAACAAAAAACAAGTTACAACCTAAAGGATTTTAGATGCATTTATTTATTTGAAGTTTATGACACCTACATAACATCAAATTTAACGGGGATGAAAACGGTTTCCGTAGGAGGTTCCAAAAAAAGATGCTCTGTTCTAGTAGCAACCCAACTCTTAACCAATCGTATGCCTCGTGACCTTGCTGGTAAAGAAGATCTCAATGTTTCATTTCCTACTGTAATAGAAAAAACATATCATATAGGTCAGGAAAGGGGAGAGAACTATGTCCCACCCTCGGTGTCTCACCCCATTTGGATACACCAAACACAAATCGCATTAGGACATCAAACTATTTTAACAAATCTGAAAAAATGGCCACGCACACAAAACTTTCATGCTTATAACAAGCCTCAGAAATCAAGGGCCATGACGCACCTCATGGTTTTATCCATTTCTGCTTCCATGCCAACCCTATACGTTGGCTTAATCTAGTGACGACCCATCTCCAAATCCCAATCCTTCGCCAAGTGCATGATAAGAAGATGAAAAAAAAAACATAAAAGAAACTTCAACATTTACCCTTGGACATCCCTCTAGAGAAATATAATCATCTCCAAGAAATCCCTCAATAGAAACTAGGTCTTTCTCTATTTCAATTTGAAAAATGGATTTCAAATGGTGACTTAAAATATTGGTATAAAATCCCATTTCATGCACTGACACAAAAAATTACATGAAAGGAAACATTAGAAATGGTCATGATAGATAAAATGAAAGCATGTGAAATAAACCTGAAACGTGTGAAAATAAGGGAGATCATATCAGTAAATATATGGAGTGACTATTCCATCACATGCTTGTAATTAATACAAGCTTGTTAGGGGCTTTAATATCGAAATTTATTGGAAAAGGTGATGATTTTGAGAAATCAACATTTTTATTTCCAATCTTATCAAAAAATGATTTGACACACCCACAATTTTCTATAAAATCCACCTATTTAGTAGCCTCCCAATATATAAGATTTAAGGTCCAATTTGTAACTAATGAAAACATAAAAAAGGAATTTTATTCACACAAGCTTTTTGATGATGGCGCTAGCAATAATATACACCTCCAATAATTAATTCATTACTATTCAAGTTATTATTAATGGACCAACAATGTTCCAGCACTTTAATTTATTGATTCATACATTTATTAATTTACAAAAATTCTAGTCATTAGTCATGTTATTAATTATGCAATTAGCATCTGGAATAAGGTCACCCTTTTTTTCATGGCTATCTTGCAAACTATGCTTTGAGGATTGGAGAGAGGATGACATGCACATATAACACTTAGACCCATTTTTTTTTCCTAGGCCAACAAAATTTTATTTATTTTATCAAACACACAATTGGGGATACTCAGAATAGAAACCATATAAATGGGAAATAAAAAAATAGTATATCAGAAATATTAGATCAATGCAATAGAAGTTTGTCATTTAATACTGCATGAGAATATTGTTCACCTTCATTCTATGCGTATGTGGTTGATCATTTAGGTTTATTTTATTTGAAGGATGATTTTAAGAAAATATGCAAGGACAAGATGGACAGGACATGTCTTCAGGTTTAAATGATGTACATCTGTTATGATGATCTAACATTTCCATACTACATGGCTATGTTAATTACAAGAAATGTTCAATCGTAGCAATAGGAAAGCCTTCCTTTCACTAACTAATGGTGCTTAATCGGTTGCAAAAAATCTTGTCATTATTCATCCTTCTCGAAGTTTTGTATTCAAGGACTTGGCTCTACCAAGAATAGTCCATCGAATATAATATAATTACAAATAATGACAACAAACCTGTTGAGATTGTTTTTTGAATTGTTAAAATGGATTCGTTGACAATATAGAGGATAATGGCCGATCAGCCTTCTCATTAGTGAATAATTGGTAAACATAAAACATGCATTTCTCTTCACGGACTCAGATCATTCATTCCTGAAGAAGACTTGTGTTCATCTTTTCCCTCCATTTTTAGTAAAACATTTAGGACTATTTTGTTTAATGGGTTATTTTTGGAAATATGCAGGGCCAATATGATCAGGATACGTCTTCAAGTTTAAAATATGTACTTCTATTATTATGCTCTAACTCTTATCTTTTTCGCTAAGGTAGACAATGATTTTTATTAGGTTGATTTTTTTTAAAAATAGAAACATTAGAGCCTAGTGAGCGCCAAGACCACTTCTTTCAGTAAGTAATGTAGCTTAGCGGTCGCTATGCATTTTATTTGATACAAACTGACATGAAAAATTCCTTGCGACCACATTTTATCCATTCATATGATCTATGTTATCTGAGCGTTATGTTCTGTAAGTATTCGAGCTTAGTGGTCACTAAGCATTTTCTGTAATACAAACTTTTTTAATCTCTATTTTCGTAATTAAGAAACAATTTAGCCTAGAGGTCGCTAATCTATTCCTTTCTCAATAAACAATAAACAATAAGTGTAGAGCGCTATGTTCTATAAGTATTCAAGCTTAGTGGTCGCTAGGCATTTCTTTTATATGAACTATTTTTTAGATCTCTATTTTTGAAATTAATAAACAGTTTAGCCTTGAGGCCGCTAATCTATTACTTTCTCAAAGACCTCCATAGCTTTCGACAGTAAACAATTTTCATATCTCACATATTTATCATCTAAATATTTTATGAAAAATACCTAGCACCAAATAGTATCTATTACTATGATCTGTTATTATAGTGCTATGTTCAAAATAAGATATTGTTTAGCCTAGTTTCCAAAAAATCATTCATTCCTGTAAGTATTCAAGCTTAGCGGTCGCTAAGCATTTTCTTTAATATAAATTGTTGTTTGATCTCTATATTCAAAATTAAAAATCAGTTGAGCCTAGTGGCCGCTAATCTACTCCTCTTAATAAGTAGTAGAGAGCTTAGCGGTCACTAATCATTTTCATTGATGAACACCGATGTGTAAAAACAAGAAAAGATGCAAAGGTGTGTGCCTAGCATAGTCCCTATGATGTTATATGAGCACCCTGAAAAAATTTTTAATAACCATATTTCTTCCCAACTATGCAAAGACCTCCATAGCTTTCAACAATAAAATCTATCCATATCTCACATATATGTCATCAAAATATATTATGGAAAATTCCTAACAACTGCTAATATCTATTACTATGATTTGTTATTCTAGCACTATGTTAAAATTAAGAAATTGTTTAGCCTATTTTCCACACAATCATTCCTTTCAGTAAGTATTTGAGCTTAGCGGTCACTAAGCATTTTCTTTCATATGAACTATTTGATTGATCTTGTTCAAGTAATGGAGCTTAGTTTTCGTCTAAGTATTTTACTTGATTCGAACCAATATAAATTATATGTTAGACACAAAAAACCTTATGAGTAATATAGAAGTTGTGATATCTTTCAAGGGTATATAGTGCCACACTTGGTTGTGCAAGGATTGTATAGCCAATAAGATAAGATTATAGTTAATGAAAATACAAGTGATCCTAAACTGTAGAGATATTTATTTACATTGCTGGAAATGAAACCTAGGAGTTGTAGAGGCTAGCGACCACTAGGCTTCTACTCAACAAATAGATGGACAACATATGACATGTAGAGTTATTCATTAACACATACTAAAGAGAATACCTTGGTCCCCTATAAAATCTAAGTATTTATTATTTTGAATTCGGTGTTGCAAAAATATCATTCTAATGGAGCTTAGCGGTTGCTATTTTCTTTCCTATCTATAAGGTACTCTCAAATTCTAGTGAAGCATAAAATTATGTTTTAGTTTTTCTAGAGTAAAGCATAAATAACACCAAAATATTGATGATCACAAGATATATTAGAAATTTCATGCCACGTGTCAACATTTTAATGGATTATAGTTACAACTTAATAATGCATATTTTTATAGGTAAAAAGTATTTGTTAATTCTATCGCTAATTAAAAATTTCTTAATAAATGTGTCAATTATATAATTGTGTAATTAAATGGTTCAAACTTGCAAGATGCCACATTTTATTGGATTTTTTTTGAAATTAACGTGGACGATAGCTAAAAAATATCAAATTCACAGGCTCAGATAAAAAATAATAATAAAAAGCATATATTGCTCTCTTAAAATTTAAATTATTGTTGCTCGGATTACAATTTTGGGGAAAAAGACTTAATGGTTTCAGCACTCATGCAAGAAATTGGGATATTTGTTGCGAACCCAGTTAAGTACAGAAAGAAGATTTTGGGTCCCCCTTGCCAAATTGAGCCTAAAGCGGTAAGGAATGGAAGGATAATTTGATTTCTATGGATCATTCTCACTTGCAAGGGTGGCATCACCAACTTCATGGAGAAGGTTCAGGGGCATGATCAAAGCATTTCTGTGTGTTTTGCGAAGGATAAGGAGAATTAACTGTTGAATATGAGGGGCATAAGATCTTGGTTAAAATTTAAATTTATTGCTGAAGCGACTTGCCTTAGTTCTGGAGGGCTATCGTTTCTTTAACATTAAAAGAAACATTATTGACAGAGATGTTGAAGAGAGGAGATTTGTGGAGGGAACTGAAATCTGATCTACGTTACAGCTGTCCTGCTTGTTTCTTGATCCCTCCACCTTAATGAATTTAGGTTACTCGTATGATGATACAGTTCATCTCCTTGGAAGGAAGGTTTGTCAATGTTCCTGCTAAGCACCTTATCTTTCTTAACCACTTCTGTAGGAATCACATGGTTTTTTTTCCCCATTACTTCCTGAACTCTCTTGAGCGCTCCATTTTGGAGTTTCAAAAATTAAATACCCAGGCAGTTCCTTTACACCAAGGGATTATTTTTTGCTACATAAATGTTGTCTTCTTAATTTTCCTGGTCTCCCAGAAAGTCTCCTTGTTCGGTTCCCCCTCTGCCGGGTTCTTCTGCTACCAGCCCTGTTTCTCCATTCTCTGCCCCCCGCCATATCACTGCTGTCACCCCCCTCCCTTCCATCCAAGCTTCTTCTTCCATTCCCCCTACTGCTGCTCCAGCCCCCCACTTTTACCTCCACCTCGAACAGAAGTATTACATTTTTCTAGAAAGCTTAACCCTGAGATGTCTTGCTATGGAGAAGGGTCCTCATGAAATTGAAATTGCACATGACCTCCTGAATATTAGCAGTGCCAGTCCCCAGGATGTGCATAAAAGGAAGCTCTTCAAAAAGGATGGAAGCCCATAGAGGCTGATATGAAATGTTTTAAGGATGAGGTTAAGAACTTGGCTAAACAGAAAGGTAAGATTAAAAAGGAGGAGGAGGTGGATATTTAAGATAGCATCCAGATTGATGATATTTACAAGAAGCTAAACTCCTTAGACTTCCATTTAGGGAAGGCCAAAACTTGACATGATTACAACATGGCCATCTTTAGGGAAATTGAATGTTCATTGAGCAACATATCAAAAGTGTCTCCAACCTCAGCGGAGTTCCGGCAACACTTTGGGGTAATGATAAGGAAAGCAAAAGGACCATTGAGCAGCAAATAATACTGACGCTGCCCACATGACAAAGTCTAGAAATATGTTCCATTCCTTTTTAGAATATCAAGACTAGCATAGAAAAAGCTTTCAAAAAGTAGTTGTTGATGCTTTAGCTGTTCTTGTTTGTTTTTATGCTATTTTTTTGTGGTCTCTCTACTGCTTTTTTGCAGTATTTTTGTTGTTTTGTCTTGTTTGGGTAGCTATTTTTTGGCTACTTTGAGCTTCATGGTCACATTTGGATTCTGATCCTTTTCTCTCCAGTTCTCATTCCTATTCTGGCTCCTAGGCCATCTTTTGTACTCAAGGGTATAGTCCCTTTCAAAAAACTATTTGCCAATAATAAAAAAAAACAATTAAAATAAACAAGGCGTATATCTCTCTCTTAAAATTTTATTTTTTTTGTTTCCTAATGTCCACTTCTATTTTCTAAATGGTTTTTTATTATGATTAAAGTAATATTTTTTGTTTTCCCATGAGTTCACAAAGAAAATGTTGACACTGTCCCACTTGTTTCTAAAGTAGATAAAATTAATAAATTTGATTTCCCCAATATCCCACGCTATCCCCTGAATTAACGTGGATTATCGATTTTAAAAATATTGAATTCACACTAGATAAAAATTAATAATTAATGAAAAATGCATATATAGATCTCTTAAAATTTAAATTTTTTGTTTCCTAATGTTCGCTTATATTTTCTAAATGGTTTTTATTATGCTAAAATTAATAATTGTCATTTTCTCATGAGTTGAAAATTTTGTCGCTTCCCCACTTGTTTTTAAAGTAGGTAAAATTAATAAATTTGATTTCCCCATATCCCACACTATCCCCTGAATCAAAGGCATTATATTCCAAAAATATCGAAGTCACACTTGATAAAAATTAATAATTGAGGACATGTATATTGCTCTATTAAAAATTTACATTTTTTCTTAATGTTAACTTCTATTTTCTAAATTTTTTTTATCATGCTTAAATTAATATTTTTCATTTTCCCATGTTGTTCACAAAAAACTTTCATGCGTTGTCCCACATTTCTAAAGTAGCTAAAATTAATAAATTGGATTTCCTTGTATCCCACGATATCCCCTGAATTAAATGCAAATATTAATGATGTGAATTCAAAGTACGATATGTTAAATCCCCCACATTAAATGTCAATATTTGAAATATTAAAATCATGCACTTTCTCTTTAAGAAGGGGAAATTCAAATTTTGAAATTTCCTATTCCCACTTTTTTTTTCAGTTTTCGGAATTTATTTTCGTTGAATGCATTTGGAAAAAACTAAATACACTAGAGAAATATATATTAGGGTTTCTTTTTTATTTTGTAATCGTAGAAAAGAAGCTCTTGAAATCAGAATACAACATGCACAAGGCACTAATTTACTGGTCTGAGTGCTCAATTCCTGGTCATTTTTTTAACGATAAGTTGAGGCAGTGATTGTAATTGTGTTTGGGGGCACACAAATGAGACAAAAAATAGTGATTTTGGATAGATCACGGGTACAAGTGCAGATCAGGAGGCCCACAAAGGATGAATCAAAAGAGACAAGAAAAATAGGTTGCAGATAGAATCTCATAGATACTATGTTTTAGAGAGAATACAGAGCTTTAACTAGACATTATCAAGCACGTAAAAATTTCAGATACAACTAAAACACTTATTTATCAAAATAATCTATGTTATTGTATGTGTATCGTAGTTGATGGTGGGAACTTGCAGCCCACTCTGTATTCACCTAGTTCTTGTGTTTTGCACCGCAATCCATCCCCCGCCTTTCCCTTTAGCGCATTTATAATTCCATTTCATCTTCTTGTCAAAATGCATTGCTCTGATCTGAAACCACATTTTTGTCCACCTATGACCAAAGATTTTATAATCCCTTTTACAATATTTATTCTTTCCAAAAACCCATTTTTATGTTCAGTTGTAGCTCAAGTATTCATGTCTATTAAACGGGTTCCCTTTTTAGCCCTTTTATCCGTCTCTCTAGTTAATTTTTATTTGATTTTTCGTTCTTCTTCATTCATTTATTTTTTCCATGTAAGTGCTGACATCTATCCCTAGTAGAAAAACATGAGTCACATATTATTTTTTAAAATGTAATGGTTTTCTTTTGTATAGTTTAGGTAATCATTTTGACCTCCTTTAATGATTTTTTTAATATGAAAGAAATAGTCGTGACTAATTATTCAATATTCAATTCTCACTTGATTTCCACATTGATATATATAGTTTTTTATATTTGTTTTCCCACGTATAAATAATTAAATGCAATGTCTTTACAAATTTTTTATGTTTAGTAAAAGGTAAGCACATTATATGTACTCGTAAATATTATTAAATATAAATGTTAATCATTCATTTTGACAAACATATATTTACATTTACAGTTAGTAATCGAATTACTTGATAAATGAGTCAATCTAAAGTAACAATTTTTAAATTCTAAAATAACATATTCCAAGACTAGAGGCCGCTAAGCTGGATGTTTATGACATTGCCTAGCTATTACAAGACAACAAAAGGCAACAAATATTCTAAGACAAGAAAAATATTAAAGATTTTCCTGAATACATTTTTCAAACAAGAACGGAGACTAGCAGCCATTAAGATTCTGGTTGACTCACATACAATACAACTAGGACGGATCACCTGAAAACCTGAGCTAAGCACCATTATTATATTTAGATTTTCTGTATTATGATATCAGAATCCTACCATGATATTCGAAGCCTAGCAGTCACTAATGTCAAAGATTATTAAATAGCATTGGTGCAACATAACAAAGACTTGAGATTAGTGGCCACTAGGATATTTTTTTCCTTGCATAAAGGACAATTAGTAATGACCCGACTGAAAAACTAACTAAGCTATTTTATTATATTTGGATGTTACAATACTACCTTCTAAGACTAGTGACCACTAGGGTGGATGTTTACTTTCTTTCTTTGATGTTCCAAGACAAAAAATATTCCAAGACAAGATTAATTTAAATGATTTTCCAGAATACACATATTCCAAAATGAAATTTTTGCATTGTGGCCACTGAGTTCAATATGTTATTTGAAATCTATCACATGATATTCGAAGCCTAGTGGTGCTAAGGTCATATATTATTCCACTGCATTGGTGTAACATAACAAATACTTAAGATTAATAGGATAATTCTTGTCTTGCATTCAAGATATTGATTAACAACCCGAATGAAAACTTAAAACTAAACTAAGCTCCAACACCAATTTTTTAGCTAGGTGGCCTCTGAGTACAACATGTTATTCAAAGTTTATTACATGATATTCCTAGTGTTGCTATGGTTAAATATAATTACATAGCACTGGAGGAAAATCACAAATACTTGAGGTTAGTGGCCACTAGGATATTTGTTGTCTTGCATTCAGGACAAGTAGTAACGAACTCGACTGAAAATATAACTATGCTCCATAATTATATTTAAATTTTAAAATACTTATTTTCAAAGACTGGTGACCACTAGGGTGGATGCTCACTACATTTATTTCATGAATACTCATGATTCCAATTGAAATTTTAAGCCTAGTGGTCACTAAGCTCAATAAATATTCTGAAGTCTATCGCATGAATTCCAAATGAAATTTTAAGCCTAGTGGCCACTGAGTTCAATATGTTATTCAAATTTTCTCACAAGAGATTTGTAACCTATTTGTTAAGGTCAATAGATTATTAATTAGCATTGTTGCAACATCACAGAGGCTTGAGGTTAGTAGCCGCTAGGATATTTTTTGTCTTACATACAAGACAATTAGTAATGACTTGACAGAAAAATGAACTAAGCTCCATTATTATATTTAGAATTTAGAAAATGATGTTCCAAGACTAGCGACCACTAGGGTGGATGTTTACATCATTTCTTGGATATTCCAATACATGACAAGACAACAAATATTCAAAGACAAGACATATATTAACGATTTTCCAGAGTACATGTAGCCCCTAAGATTGAAGCTTATTATATTCTCATCATGTAACATAACAAATTTTAACAAATTTCCTGATTACACATATTCCAAAAAAAATTATCAGCCTAGCATCCACTGATTTCAATATGTTATTCAAATTCCACCACATGATATTCGAATGATAGTGGGTGCTAAGGTCATAGATTATTCTTTCATCGTTGGTGTAACATAATAAAGTCTTGAGATTAACGACCACTAGGATAATTCTTGTCTTGCATTCAAGCCTCTAACCTAAAGCTATAAAGATTGTTTTTTTACATTGATGGAAAGATATCCTAGAATATATAGATGTTAGTAGCCACTAGTCTTCACTTTTACCAACAAATTGACAACTTGAAACAAACCAAATTTAATAGCGATTAATTATTTAAATTTCTTAGTGCAACGCATAACATAAACTTATACTAATGATTTCTTGTATTTTATAATTAAAGGAGGGTTGAAGGGTCCCTTTCCCTTTACATTATAGATACAATGAGAGGATCAATCTAAAAAATTAAAAGATCTAGCAATACTTTGGTGAAAAAATGCAAGGGAAAATTCAAAAAACACAAGTGGTTGGGAATACAAAAAACCCCAAACCAGTAAGCTAGACAATATGAATCGATAATAATGGAACTGGAAATGCTATATAACAACCAAAACAAAGATACAATTGATGGATTTTAGAACCACTTATTTATCTGAATCAGATGACACCTCTGTAACCTCCACCTTAACGGCATGAAAATGGTTTCCATTGGCGGTTCTGAAAAAATATGCTCTTTTCCAGTAGCAACCTGACTCTTTAACCAATCGTACACCTCATGAACTTTCCAATGAAGAATATCCCAACGTGTGGTTTCTTATTACAGTGGAGAAGACATAACATCCAGGTCAGGTAAGTGGAGCGACCTACCTCCCATCGACGATGTCTCACCCCATTTTTCCACTTCATACAAGAAATGATTTAGGACGTGAAACCATTTGTGTAACTCTGAAAAACATGGTCCACATCCACCAAACCTTCCTATTTATAGTGAGCATCAGAAAGTAAGGGCCATGATGCACTCAAGGTTTTGTCCATTTCCACTTCCATGTCAACCCTATAAGCTGGCTTGATCCAGTGATGACCCATCTCCAAAGCCCAATCCTTCACTAGATGTATGATAAGAAGATGACAAATGAACATCAAAGAAACTTCCACATTCACCCTCAGATGTCCCTCCAGAGAAATATAATCATCTCCAAGAACTCCCTCAATAGCAACTAGGTCTTGCTCTAATTCAATCCAAAAAATGGATTTCAAACGGCGACACAAAATTTTGGTATAAAATCCCATTTCACGCACTGATGCAGAAAATTGCATGAAAGGAAACATTGGTCCAACCATGACAGAATAAATGAAATCTCATGAGAGAAACCTAAAATGTGTGAAAATAAGGGAGATTAACTAGATAAATATATGGAGTGAATATTCCATTGCATGCTTGTAATTAATACAAGATTGTCTAGCAGCTTTAATATCAACCTTTATTGGAAATGGTGATGAAGTCCGGCCAATCAACATATTTATTACCAATCTTATCACAAAACACTTGGTCATCCCTCAATTTTCTACAAAATCTTCCTATTTATTAGCTATCTTAATAGATTAGATTAAAGGTTCAATTTGGAGTTAATGAAAACATACAAAGGGAATTTTATTCACACAAGATTGATTTTCCCTGACAAGGTCTACTTTTTATGGCAGTGTTAGCAATAATATGGGAGTCTCCTAATAATTAATTCATTGCAATTCGAGTTCATTAGCCAAGGACCAATAATGTTCCAGCACTTAAACTTACTGATTTATACATTTAATACTTTACTAAATTTCTAGTCATTAGTCAAGTAATTAATTATGAGGGTAGCCTCTGAGAAGAGGCTCACCCATTAATTTTTCATGGTTACCTTTCCATACAAGCTTCAAGGATAATTCTTCTACTATGATCTACTTCTACTACTATGATTTAACCTTTCCCTATCTATGTGGCTATGTTTATTACCAGAAACTATTTATCTTCGCAATAGCAAAGCCTTCCCTTTCATTAAATAACGACGCTTATTGGTTTCCAAAGCATTTTTATTTATATGAAAAGATATGAATTACATTTTCTACACAATATATCAAATGAGAACTACATAATGTGTCATCCTTCTCGAAGGTATGTATTCAAGGACTTGGCTCTTCCAGGGATAGTCCAATGAACATAATATAATTACAAATAATGACAACAAAGTTGTTTAGATTTTTTTTACATTGTTAAAATGGATTCCTTGACAATGTGGAGGGTGGAAGCCGCTAGCCTTCTCATCAACAAATCATTTATTCCTGAGCAAAATTTGTGTTAAAATGGATTTTTATTCTCAAATTTAAAATGAATTCCGATAAAATATAGAGCATACAAAGGGAAATTTATTCACACAAGATTGATTTTCCCTAACAAGGTCTACATTTTTATGGCGATGTCAACAATAATATGGAGGTATCCTATGCAATAATTAATTCACTACTATTCAATTAATTAGGGACCGACAACATTCCAACACTTAATTTTACTGATTTATATATTTAATACTTTACTAAATTTTTAGTCATTAGTCAAGTTATTAATTATGAGGATAGCCTCTAGAAGAGGCACAACCATTATTTTTTCATCTACCTTGTCATACAAGCTTTGATGGATACTTCTTCTACTATGATCTACTTCTACTACTATGATCTAACCTTGCCTAACTATGTGGCTATGTCTATTACTAGAACCTGTTTATCTTAGCCTCTAATCATTTATTCCTGAGCAAATATTCATCTTCATCTTCGCCCTCAATTTTTAGTAAATTGTTTATGGACTATTTTGTTTAATGGGTAATTTCTATAAATATGCAGGGCCAAGATGATCAGGATACACCTTTAGGTTTAAAATATGTACTTCTATTATTGTGTTCTAACACTTACATTTGTCGCTAAGGTAGACAGTGAATTTTTATTAGGTCGATATTTTTGAAAAAAAAAGGTATAGCCTAGTGAGCGCCAAGCCACTCCTTCCAATAAGTAATGTATCTTAGCAGTCATAAGCATTTTCCTTGATAAGAACTGACATGAATTACGTGATATGACAATATATCCAACTAGTAATACATATAGGCTTCATCCTTCTGATTGTTATTCTCCAAGTTAAAATGGATTCTGACAAAATAGAGAGGAAACTACCTAAGGGAAGTCAGGAAGCTTAGCGGTCGCCAAGGATTTTCCTTTCTTTGATGTTCCAAGATAAGAGAAGACAAAAAATATTCCAAGACAAGAAAAATATTTACATCTTTCCTGAATACACGTAATTAAAAAAAAATTTTAAGCCTAGCGGTCATTGAGTTCAATATGATATTTGATGTCTATTACATGTTAGCGGCCACTAGGAGATCTGCAGTCTTGCATATGGGACAAGTATTAACGACTCCACTGAAAAACTAACTATGCTCCATTATTGTATTTATATTTTTCAAGACTAGCGACCACTAGGGTGGATGCTTACTACATTTATTTGATGTTCCAAGACAAGAGAAGACAAAAAATACTCCAAGACAAGAAAAATATTTACGACTTTTTCTGAATAGACATAATTCAAAAATTAATTTCAAGAGAATACAATATACATAGTCAAACACATAATCTTAAGCCTAGCACCCACTAGGTATATTAGCCACCTTCTAGGATCCTAGTAGACAGCAGGGTTGTCCATGTTTTGTTTGTTATTCGATCACTAATTTTAAAATAAGAAACTATTGAGGCTTGATACCAGGAAACCATTACTTTCAATTACTAATTGAACCTAGCGGCTGCTAGGCATTTTCCTTTTTACTAGTCTGATTTCAATTATGTGATATACATGATATATCTTATGAGAACAATAAAAAATGTACCTATTTACAACACCTAATCACATAACGACATGTAAGATTTTTTATTATTAAATATTCAATTCTCAACCATTATCACTCATGTTGGATTCTAGGTTTCCACAATTAAGTAGTGTAACTCAAATATGTTTTTATAGTGATGGGAAGATAGCCATCAATCCACTAATATCTCCTCTATCCTAAAACTATACAGATTGTTTTTTACATTGACAAAAAGATATCCTAGAATATATAGATGCTAGCAGCCACTAGTCTTCACTTCTAGCAACAAATTGATAACTTGAAACAAACCAAATTTAAAATCGATTAATTGTTTAAATTTCTTAGTGCAAAGGATAACAAAAATTTTATTAATGATTTCTTTTTTTTTTATAACTAAAGGAGGGTTGAAGTATGTCTGGCAACCGCTAACCTATAAATATCTATTCCTATTGAATTTTACTCTATGAAAATAATGACATCAAGATACAACATCTCCTTGCTTTTTCACTATTGAGAAACAATATTTATCCTTTCCAATTACTTAAAAATTATTAATTTGTTTAATTCCTTTTTTCAGGAAATATGTCTTCCATTGGTCACACTCCATTCCTGTAAATTCCTTTGATTGAAGGAGCAGAGGATATGAAAAATATAGATGATGAATGGTTTGTAGAAATGCATTCCCCAGAAAATTACCACGGTGATCTGTGGTTATTTTTTGTTGATGAAGACATTGTCAAAGAAGTTGGTATGGTACTAACTTCAAAGGTTATTGATCAGAAAACATTGCATATTCAGGTTGAACGCATTGATGTTGTAATGAATAAGTTCCTTATTCTTGACATGGAATTGGAAGTTTCATTGTTCAAGAAACTAGAAATGAAGGCTTCTAGAGAAAATAAAACATGTTCTTGTTTTAAATATGGTTGGAATTTGGGGTTGTTCATACATTCAGAAAAAACAAGCTATGAAAATGTCCCTTGAAATTCATACTAACATGAATTTGGTATTCAAAAAATTGTATAGAACCAAGAATACCTCTTCTATTTATCATTATTTGAATAGAAAAAAAATTTCTTTCTCCACCGAAACATGTAAAGCTATTTACAATGTTGAGGTGATCTTATTTGTCTAAATTAGAGATAGATCCCTCTAAGTCAAAGTTGCAAGGGCTTAAAAAGAATAAAAAATTGGTTGTGTTGTTGAAGAAAGTGACCAGTATATTTGAGAAAATATAAATTACAAATGTTGAACAATTAAAATTATTTTTTTCAATGGTGATGTTTTTCCAGTTGAAGTTTCTAGGTGTCATGTGTCGCCTCTACAATATCAATTATGTCATATGCATACGAAGAGAATGTTGACCTTATTTTCCATTCAATGTTGATTAATGTTATTCCTACACTGAGGGATGTAATTCTTCTTCCCTTTTTACCATCTACAAAGGAACTTGTGCTACTCGAGGATCCAGATGACCTGAAAAGGGATGATGTGCAGTTCTACATTCTAGACGTCCAACATACCATTTGTGCCCAAAAAAATATTTTGGCTGAAAGAAAATATAAGTCATTACATACTAAGATGCAGTTTAGAAAGGCTTGCATTATTTCTTCAAACGCGCCGAGTGGAGACATTGTTAATATTTATTGGTAGCAAAATGAGGTAAACAAAAATTGGATTGATACTAATTTTATTGATATATTGTACAAGGCTCGAATGATTTGGAGATCCCTAGGATGTCCTCAGAAGCCCAGAGTGGGAAACAGACAAAATGTTGAAGGTAACGATACTTAATTTTAACGCATTTGTTCTTAAAATTTAATTTTGTAATATGAAAAAATAAATATACTACTTTCTCTTTCAATGCAGAGTTTTGAGAAACAATGTCTTGTTATTTTCAAAGTGGCTAAAAAGTCTTTCTGAAAAAATGACATTCTATTTTTACCCAAGGACATATGGAAAAAATGGACAACAACCTTTGAGTTATTTAAATCAGGTGGGCTTGTTTGTTCTCCTTATAAGGATAACCAACCTAACTTTCAAGAAAATTCACTGGACAGGTTCACAGTGAATTCCTTCAAGCCTGTAAGAGGAATGACCGATGAGGAGCTATCAATTCTAGAAAATAAAGTGCAATCAGGGAAAGTATGGCTAACTAGGATCTATTGAAGTAGGCATCATAGCGGAGACTTTTGATTCTTACTGCCAAAGAGTAAAATATGATAGAAGAATGAGAGGAAAATTTCTAAAATATATAAAAATTAAATATCCAGGTAATATTGTATTGGCAGAATGCAATGAAAATAATATTTTTGAAAAATTTGGTCTACATGACTCTCACTACCGCCAGTTGTGTGTACTCTTGGGAGAAGAGAATAAAGGAAAAATAAAATTTGATTCCAGGAGGAAGTGAAAAATCATCAAAAAGAAAAATTGATGTTGAAGTGGCAGAGGTTCTCCCAGTGAGTAACTCAAACAATTATTGATAACTACATGATTTCAATGGAAGAACAAATTCTAACAAGGATGGAAGACACATAAGACTTTACCTATCAATGTGCATATCCCTTTCAGCTCCAGTCAACATTATCTTCTATTTCATCAACTAATCCATTCAATGCAGAATGTGTGATCATAGATTTCTATAATTTGTCTAGCATACTAACTTCTGATGCAATAATGGACCTGTCTTACAGTTGTCAGATCTAGTCTTTTAAATTGTGTTATTATTGTTCTCTTACCTATTGCTTCTTTAAAAATGTTAAGAGAGACGATAAAAAATACATGCAAAAATTTAAAGACAAGGGGAAATCAGTTGTGGAAGGTTGTTACATATTTTATGACAGCTAGTGGAAAATTTAATAGCTTGTGTCTTATGTACACAATAACTGATGTGCACAATTGTGATGTTGACTATGGGGATAGAGTAGAAATCACCATGGATTGGATGGATAAACTTCCACAGCAATTTGTGACTGCAAGAGAAATCGGCCTACAAGGAAAGACACACCCTTTTCTTTACAAGAGATCTTATGGGTTTTGGTCACATATGTTTGATCGACTCACTTCCAAAAATTCTCCAGTTATAGTGTTGTACAAAGGTAGTGTTGCAGTGCATGCTTTAGTTGACTCGGGTCTATCTGTAGTTTTTATTGTTGAATCGCATGATCAAGAAATGTTTTAAAACATTACTATTCTCATTTGAAAAAGGTACATTGATTAAGATCACTTAAAACAATTATATTTTTTTAATGCATTTGAACTGATACATACAATATTTATGCAGACAACCAACTAGTAGAGGAAGACATTGTCTCTTCCTCTCCACATACAAACAAAGGAGATGAAGTCATGTTCTTAACATGTCACAACCAATTCAACTTATTACCCCATATGTCTCTGACCATCTATCCAATGAATCTGTAAAAGGTGAGTGGGAAATACTCGTATTATAAATGTATCACTACAAGAAGTTTTTGATTGTCATTGTTTACATGTTTTTAATAAAACTTTAAATTTTTACCAGATTTAATGAGAAATGGGGAGGCTATTGGCACGTCATGCATGAACTCACAGACATAAAATGGTATGGTGGTCATGTACAATTATAAACAAGACCATTTATAAGCCCCTCATAATTGTAGGAACCTATAGCAAAGTAGTTTATTTGTTATATGTATTACCCTAGCGGTTGTTAACATACATATTTTAATTATATTTATTTTAATTGAGTAAATTTTTGTTTATTGGTTAATATTAAATTGTGGACAATTGAAAAAAAAATTACTTTTGTATAGTTGGCTATTTGGGGCCGCTAAGCTAATCAAAGTATGTCATACCAAACATAGTCCAGGAAATAATGGGCTATCTTAGCATACACTAATATACATCAATATCTGTTAGGTTGTGGAGCATGTTTTTCATGTGAGAAAGTGTTGAATATTGTACACTAAGAGTATTGTACACTTTCCATAGTTGTCTCGCTGAGGTTCGGATTTGTTTTGGCCTTAAAAAACGTGCCCGATATATCGGGAAACGTGGTTTTCTCATATGGCCAGGATTTTTGACCGATAGGTTTATGAGATGGTTTTGGCCCATGGTTTTGATACCCACAGTTTTGTAAAACTACTTAAGCACTTGTCTATTTATATGGTTTTGTTCATATGGTAGGTATTATGTAACATTACAGATGTGTTTTGAATTTGGTTGTGAATTTTGTAGACTTTGTTGAGCATAGCTCCAAACAGATCTGGGTATTGTATCGAGAGAGCGATGGCTTGTAATAAAATTTAAGCAAGTGATTCTTGGTGGACGTAGCCCAAATTGGGTGAACCATGTTAAATACTGTCTCTTTGTGTTGTGTTATTTTATTATGTACTTTTATTTAGGATCTGTAATATTTTTTGCATATTAGTTTCTACTGTTGCGATTCTGTAAGGGATTATTCCGCATATTTTATCCTTATTTCCTAACAATATCTATGTGATATTTTCCATCAAAGGTTTTTTCATTGAATAAAAGCAAGTTAAATCATGAATTGGGATTTTGGTCACCCTAGTATCTCTACTTTCAAAGTTGATTAATGATGATTAATTGGTTTGAAAAATAAATTGCCTTGAATAGAAAACACAAATATTTTTGTGCAGTAAAGAACATTAGCAGTTGCTAGAAGACCAAATTGCAAAGAAAGTCAACCAAAACATTTGGAGTCCAGAGGATATAATGGATTAGCCCTAGTGGTCACTATTATACAAATACATATGGGCCCAATATTGTATAAAAGCAAGTTGTATCATGTATTTTATGGTGGGGAGGAAATCCAATTAAAATTTTCAAAGATAAGTGGTTGATGACTATTTTTTTACACATAGAACATGCATCACAAGAATCTACAGAGGGGGAGTGTTGCAGAGGGCATCTAAAAATTCAGTAAATAGTTAACATTATATAACTATTAATTATTTAAATATTCATTTAATATCAAATTATGGACAATTGAGAAATCTTCAATTGAATACTTCTTTTATAGTTGGTGAATTACCCAAGGATTTATTTAATTATTTTAGATTTGGAAGGTTTGTTCTATGAGAAAAATCAATCCCTTAAAGAGTTGGCAATCATTAGTTTTTGGATAAGGATTCTATTAACTTTCAAGGTGGGCTCAAGGTATACCTCGTAAATAAAGATACTAAGCAGCAAATAGTCAAGTGGGATTTTGGTCCAGCTAGGGTCTATCTTCCAAAAAATAAAGTTTGAAAAGTTGATTAAGGCTTTGAAAAAAATAGCGGTTAAATTGAAACCAGTTATTTTTTGGGTGAAGAATATCATTTTTGTGTAGAAGACAAAATTGCAGTAATATATCTCCAAAAAAATTGGATGTAGAGAGGATATTATTTTCGGCCCTATTCTCTGAGACACATTGTGGTATTACAACTGGCCTAAAGGGAAAACCTCCAGAAAATTTTATGTTGGGGAGGAAATCTAATTGAAGAAAATTGTTTCAAAGATAAGTGGTTGATGAACAATTTTTTTCACAAACATATCACAAATATTGTCTTAGGGTTTAAGTGTTGTAGATGATCATCCAAAATTTTTCTACAAACAGCGAGCTATATATAACTATTAATTTCTTTCAAAAAAAAATTACAATGATATTCATTTGTACAGTCATATGTCACTCTTTATTTTATATGTTGAGTTTACAATTAGACTTGTAAGAATTTACACAATATTTTTATCTTCCATTGTGATTGAGGTAATGTTCATCCATAGTTATTATTTCAAGTTGTTTGTGTGAATTACCCAAATATAATATTATCAGAATAATATGATGACATGTTTTAAATCACTTTTAAAATATTACATTAATTATGATTTGTTTTTATAGATCCAATTGGGAAGCCTTGGAAATGAATAGTTTTGGGAGTTGAAGGTTTGCTATTTGGAATTTTTGGTATTGGCGACAAAATACCTCGTAATATGGTTCCATATTTTAGAACCAAGAATACTGAATACATTGAATGAGAATTTAGTGCTGACTTGATAAGTACTACATCAAAATATTTTGACACTACCTTATGGTCTTCATTTATGGATTCAAGAATGGTGAAGTACATGTTCATCAAAAAAATTAGTTGGCTGCAAGATACCCACTTCAAGTTCATTTGGGGATGCCACCAATGTAAGTTCAAAACAAATACCAGTCAACAGATATTATACATTTATGGTAATTTCTATGGTGAAAACAATATACTTTTGATCGATGACGCAAGATTCTTTTCACATGAAGTCAAAGAAGAAATTACTCTCAAAACCCCAACATACTAGAGATTTTATGGAAACTATAAGACTGATTCAAAAATTTACATTGAATTATGTACATGGTTTAAACATGCAGGAGAACACAAGAACATGTGTAGATCATTGAAAACTTTAAATACGCACCATTGGCGTTTGAATTGTATACTTTTCTTCCAAATCCAAAAATGTATTGTGCATTTTTATGTAATAAAATAACTACCTTAAGGTTCTAAAAATTCGCAGCACGCAATCATTTTTTAAATTCTTTTTTGGAAAGAATTTTTTTTTTCTAACTTGGGTGAAGAGATAATCATGGATAATATGACAATAAAAGAATGAGTTTTCCCAGATCTACATAGTTTAAACTTTAAACAAAATTTATAACAAGGTAAGTCCCTTATTCATAATAAAAAATTAAGCCTAGTGTCCACTAGGCTTAATTAACAGAAACATATAATTTTTATTGTTTCACAGATAGATGTTGGACTTCTCTGAAATCAAAAATTTTTTTTCCTAAGTTATGCATGGCTTAATCTTAAAGACATTTCGAAAATGATAAGAACCTTATTCCAAAGCAAAAAATAATCCTAGCGGCCACTAGACCGCATAAAATAGAAACATGTTATGTTTATTGATTTGCAAATCCATGTTGGCTTCCTTGAAATCATAAATTGATTTTTTACCAGATCTTTATATGTTAATCTTAATGATAATTTGAAAATTATTAAAAAAAATTGTTCCAAATGAAAAAATAAATCCTAGCGGCCACTAGCATGCATAGAACATGGAAACATTTTCTGTTTAATGTTTTGCAGATCATTATTTTAAAGCTTGTTATGTTTATTGTTGTGTGGAAGATTACATCGTGATCATACATGATTATTGCATCATCATCAATTGTACCATTTATCGAGGATCCATGAATCAAAACATATTTCTCAAAAATCTTAGTGTCGTTTAGAGCAAGTGTAATTCATATTACAATTGTAAAAATATACCTATTGAAGGATGAATCGTGGCCTATAATGCATATTACAATTTTACTTGATAGATGAATTGATGATATATTGAAGGATGTGGAAGATGGTGTGGAGATGTATGTCATTAAATCAATAACCCAATTACAATTTGTAAAGGAATTGCAGACCTTTCTGTATAATGTATGTGACGATATTTAGTAATGTCAGATAATGTGTGTTTATCAATCAATTTATTCATAATCTAGCCATGGGAAAATATTGATGACATCTATTTTTTAATGTCAACCTGTCACATGATTCAAGACTACTTAATTGGATCTAATGTTTCTCTTTGTTTTCTCAGTTTCTCTCTGTTATTTCCCCTTCCCTCTCATGACATCTACTTATGTTATCTTTCATCCTATTGTGTGGAAAGAAGTCCAGAAATGGATTTCCACTCTCCTTTTTCTTTCACTCATCTTTGCAATGTCTTCCACATAGGCTCCACACCTGTTCTGAATGTTATTGAGAAATTCCTAGGCATGTATTATCTCCAGAGCACTGGGAGATCTCGTGTCAACTCCAAGATATTACAAGCATTCTTCATGTTCAATTTCCTGGTATTATGTGTAGATAAGTAAGTGGTCATGGACATTACATCCCATTTTATTTACCCACATCATCGTGTGGGTTTGGCCAAAGATCTAGTTGAAGTATGCCTTCCTATTTTTTTTACCAATCTATATCTTTGTCCCTCTCCTTTCTGGGTTGACAGTAGGATTTTTGATGCCTTGGAATTGAAAATTCAGGCCCTCCATCAATTTTCTAAGTCTTTTCAAAGAATATGTCGATCTGATGGGGCATCTATCTCTAGGGAGCCATCCCTGGACCTGGTCATTCTCATAAAACCTTCCCCACCCCTTCTTGATCATGCGGGTTACTTGAAGACTGTTGTTGGCTCACCCTTTTCCTTTCTCAGGAATATTGCAATGCTTGGCTCAGTGGACCAATTAGAGGTGGAACTGTAGGGTTTCTCTATCATTCCCACTCTATTTTTTTGTTCACCGCTCTATGTTTTTTGTAGGCCTAGTTATTCATGTTACATTTTGGCCTTGTTATTTACAATCTTTCCTACTATTTTTTGGTTTTTTTATGTAGCCCTTCATCAATAAAATATTTTGATACTTGTAGGGTGGGGACCCATATAACTCTTCGGTTCATAGCTCTGGTCAAAAGTGTTTAACTATCTACAAAAATTAAATTATGTAATTTGTCCCTAAATTTAATTGAGAACAAGTTTTTGTATAATGTGTGTGACTATCTTAATAATGCTTAATATGTATAATATGTGTGACTATATTTAGTAATTGTATAATACAGTAAAAGGATTTAAAAAATGATAGATATGTTAATATCTATAAAAAAGTGAACATAACATTTTTATTTCTAGTGAATTATTATTTGATTAATGTTAATTTACCAGTAGATAAGCTACACTGACATTACCTAGCAAGTGTTAAATTTTAACTCTCTTACTTTTTTTAAATTCATATTATCCTCTCAACTTCAAATTGTTTGTTGCACAAATTATTCACATCGGTTAAAGGAACATAAGGAATTGAAAAATTATTGGTCACTTTATAGAATCAATGTGTTCATAGATATCGTGAAAAAAATTTTAATGCTATATGACTTACTCTGTGAATTTTGGATTCGAGCGTGATGAATATTTTTACAACTGAAATTCAAATAATTCCTAAGATTGATTTACCATAATTCTACCTTTATAGAATAGGAGTTTTTAATTTATTTCATATCTATATTTAATTAGGAAAAGATATCCTCCTGACAAGGGTAGAAAGGAGAATTTTCATTTTCATTTTTAGTCTCATGATGTGGGAGGAAAATTTCTACAGTGATTTCATGTCCCTTATTTTGAAGCACTGCAAGGATGGAAAAAGAGTGATGCATGGGGGGTTAATGATGAATGTCATTCGTGTATTTATAAATATTAATAGGGATGTTAATGTTTTTGTAATTCTGGGTTTATTCCTCTCTTGGAATCTTAGGTTTATAACTATTAAGGGGATGTTAATGCGCATTTATTCCTCTCTTAGAATCTAGGTTTTTAGCTCGTTGCCCTTACAAGTGCAGTCTCGAGAGTCACGAGTGGCACAAGTTTGGAGTTGTCCCTGCTAACAAGATAACCCTACTAGAGTGACCCTACGCCTACCAGGATCCAAGGCCGATGATTCCAAGTCTAGGTGGAGATGTGATGTCCACCCTCTCTCACTCAAAGGGAAGTGTGGTGCTCCTAGTTTTTCGTATGTGTAGTAAGAAGGGTGATCACTGCACATCATAAATTCCCTTACAAGGATCTCACCTCAGTTGAGTGCCATAGACACCTTAATAATGGATAAGACCGTCGAGAACCTCACCTTTGGCAGGAAGCATTGCTAGTGGGGATGTCTCTTCCTTTGCTTGCTGGGTACCTCCCAGTCTCAGGGGCAATGTTGGACCGCTCTGGCGACTACATGCACCACAGAAATGATGAATATTATGTTCGAGTTACTAGTATTTCCAAGGACCATGAAGGGATGTCAATCTACATTAGATCTTTTCAAGTCATTTGTACACATCACGTGTGTCTATGTGCCCATGGATCAAAAGAGATATTAGTAGTGGATTTGGTTTTTTTAATTTCATTAACAGGGAAGGATTCTCAGAGAGCTATCAATAAGCTCAATGTCATATGGTTATGATAATCTTACTCTCATAGTCAAATAGTCCACTCCAAGGAAAACATTTTTTTGTTAAATTGAAGCAAGGAAGACTTAAAAGTCAGACATCTTTCCTTCTTTCTACTGATTCTTTTACTTATTTCTGCTTTAGGTTAGTATTGATAGGATCAGTTGTGTTTCACTTGAATGCAAAAATTCTCCTTTTATGTTGACTTGCCTCATTTAGTATAATGATTTATTTGTTTTCACTAAATAAAACCTATCAAATATTAATTTTTTAAATCATCATGAAATTTTTTTCATGGTATATTTTAGAAAATTGAAATTTAAAATTTTAATTTTACCTTTTACTGTTGAGAAAGTCACTTGTGTACTTACAAAAAATATGTGTTTGTTTACTGTCAGGTAATATTTTATATCTTGAGAATTTTTCTTAACATAGTACTTGAAAATAAAGAGTTTATCTAAAATTTAGTTCAATATTACTTCAATGTAGACTAAACTAGCTTTGCTCTAACATGCTTCTTATCAAATCATGTGAAAGTAGACAAGTACTATAAAGTCAATTATTATTTGATTTTCTCTCTATGGTGAGTAGTTCAGGTTTTAGATATATGATTCTTAAAGAGACTGTGATGTGGAAGGATATTTACCTATTCTATGAGTTATAATATGGTTCCCCCAATAATAATGATGCAATAATAAAAGGACTGAATTTTAAAATTATAGTTGTACCAAAATATGCAGTAGATACATAGATGCACTATAAAGGACTGTGAGTTGGTTTCTTTAATTTTTCTAAGAAACATGTTCTCTTAAGATTGTCTTGCTGACATGTGTGTAAAGATCATACTACCCCTACAATGTCCTACGTCATCAGCTCACAAATAATATTATCCACCATTGATTAAGTTTTAACAGGTATCCATTTTAATGAACAAATTTGTTTAATTTTTTTTGTAGGGAATGGTTTGAATGTCTATAAACCCTTACAATTCTAAACTCAAGATACGCCTAAGGATTTCCTCGACTTACACGTTTCTTGAGTTAGGGACAATAGTAATGGCATGTCTAACAGAGTGAGATGTGGGGAGCTTGAATAGGAGGATAATGAATATCTCATAATTTATTCTGCTGCCGTTGAATATCATTGGGTTAGACAAAGAAGATCATCAAATACAAGTTCAACGAGTAGGACCAGATGGTGGTTCGCATAGCTACTATGTGCATCAGAAGACAGATTGCATTTAATTATATTCTCATAGTCTAGATCATTGCCCTCTGCTAGTTTCTTCAAATATATTCATTAATTCTCTATTTACACTATGGTTCAATCACATCATAGTAAATGAACCTGGAAGTGTCTCACATCTCTTGAAATTCATTAGCCTAGTGGCTACTAGCCCATTGAAATGGAAACATGGTCAGTTTATTGTTTTATGGAAAAATGTCAGCTTCCATGAAATCATTAAAATATTTTCCTAAGATCTACATGGATGACTTTTAATGACATTTTAAAACTGATAAATACCTTATTCCAAAACCAAAATGAAAGCTAAGGGGTCGCTAGCCGGTATAAAATAGAAACATGTTGTATTTATGATTTTGCATATCAGTGTTGGATTCCCTAAAATCATTAAATGATTTTCCAACAACTGCATATTCTAATCTTAAATAAATTTTAAAACTGATAAGAACCTTTAGTGATAACTAAAAATTAAAGCCTTGCAGTCGCTAACCTATACAAGTGCACTCTCGAGTGCCGCAAGTGATGCAATTTTAGCGTAGCTACCAACTAGGAACCCTACTGAAGCGACCCCATCCACAGATGATTCCATGTATGGCGGAGATGCATTGTTTGGCCTCTATCACTCTAAGGGAAGTGCAATGGTCATAGTTTTTCATATCTGTAGTAATAAGGGTGATCACTGCACATCAAAATTACCTTACAAGGATCTCACACCTCATCTCATACCATAGACACCTTAACAAGGGATAAGGTCATCGAGGGCAACACCTCCAACGGAAGCATCGCTAGCGAGGATGTCACTTCCTTTTCTGTTAGGGGCCTCTCAGTCTCAAGGGCAATGTGGACCACTCCAGTGACACCATGCACTGTAGAAATGAAGAAAATTCTATTCAAGTTACTAGTCTGTCTAAGGACCACGAGGGATGTCAATCTTCACGAGTTTTTTCAAGTTGTTTGGACACATCATGCATATCTACGTGGCCATGGATCAGAAGACAAGGATTAACAAGGGGATTTGGTTTTGTTAATTTCATCAACAGGGAGGATGCTTGAGAGAGCTATCAATAAATCTCAATTCCTATGGTTATGATAATCTTATTCTCAGAGTCGAATGGGCCACTCCAAGGTAGAACTTTTTAAAAATAATAATAATGAATAAAGCAAGGTAGACTTAAAATCAGACATCTTTCCTTCTTTCTATTGAGTCCTTTACTTATTTCCGCTTTAGGTTTTGTATGATTTTTAGTGTTGATAGTATTAGTTATGTTTCACTTGAATGTGACGATTCTCATTTTATTTTGACTTTCCCCATTCAATATAATGATTTATTTGTTTTCACTAAAGAAAACCTATCAAATATTTAATCCGTCGTCGGCTTAAAATTTAGGTGTCCACTTTAATGAACATGGTGACGTTTGTTTAATTTTAATTGTAGAGGAGATTTGTGTGTCTACAAACCCTTAAATTTTACATCTGGATGCACATGAGGATTTCCCAAATTTGTCCCATTTTTTGGAGTTAGGGAGGATAGTGATGGTATCTGACAAAGTGAGATGTGGGGAGCTTGAATAGGAGGATAATGAAGATCTAGAATTTTTTTTCTGCCATCAACCGAATATCATCGAGGCTGGAAGAAGAAGATCAACTGAATACTAAGTTCAATGAGTAAGGCCAGAAGGTGGTTCTGCACCACTACCATGTGCATCAGTAAAGTATCCAAAGTGCACCTTAACGATTTAACTCTCGATTGTTGCGAGTGGTGTAAGTTCAGCATCATTGCCATCAAGGACACCCTATTATTAGTTTCCCCACTTATCAGGATCCAAGGCTGATTATTCCAAGTTTGGCGGAGATTCGTTGTCTGACCTCTCTCACTACAAGGGCAGTGTGTTTCTCATAGTTTTTCACATTTTCAGTAAGAAGGGTGATCACTACACATGAAAATTCCCATAGAAGGATGTCTCACATGCTCGTGTCAAAGATACATTAGCCTAGGGACATTGCCATTGAGGGCTTCACCTATAGCGGAAGCATCGCTAGCGAGGACATTGTTACCTCCATTTTTGGGAACCTCCTATTCTCAGGGGTGGTGTGACCACTCTAGAAAAATGTATGCGCTACAGAAATGGAAAAAAAATCATTTCGAGTTACTAATATTTTCAAGGACCATGAGGGATGTCACTTTCCATGAGTTTTTCAAGTGGTTTGGACATATCACTTGTGTCTACATGGCCATAGATCAAAATATTTATTAGAAGGGGATTTGATTTTGTTAACCTTATTCCCATAGGAAGGACATTGAGAGATCTATCAATAAGCTCAATGCCTATGGTTATGCTAAAATTATCGTAGAGTCAAATGGGCCACTCCAAGGAAGAACATGTTTATAAAAAATTATAGGAAGAGTTTAATGATTATAGGAAGATCAATGTTGGATTCCCTGAAATCATTCAATGATTTTCCAACAACTACATAGTTTAATATTAAATAAATTTCAAAAATGATATGAACCTTTATTCCAAAGGAAGAATTAAATTTACGTTGTCGTACTAGCCCATACATAACAAATACATGTTCTATTTATTATTTTGCATATCAATGTGAGATTCCAATATTTTGATTTTTAGATTCTAGTATATGGGACTTTGGAGTGCAGTAAATTCCAATATATGTGATTTTGGATTCCAATATATGTGATTT
Source organism: Taxus chinensis (assembly GCA_019776745.2). Taxonomy (NCBI): domain Eukaryota; kingdom Viridiplantae; phylum Streptophyta; class Pinopsida; order Cupressales; family Taxaceae; genus Taxus; species Taxus chinensis. The sequence goes on along the minus strand of CM034146.1, from coordinate 612,119,029 downwards.
TGGATTTCAATAAATGTGATTTTGGATTCCAATATATGTGATTTTGGATTCCAATATGTGCGATTTTGGAGTTCAAATAATTCTAATATTTAACATTTTGGAATCCAAAACTAGTACTTTCGGATTCCAATAATGGCGGTATTGTTTTATTGCTCGAACCAGAATAAGTTCAGATTTAGTGAAATAAGCGTTAAGATAAGAAAATATCATAACATGTACAAAAACCAATAACAAATCGATGTTATGCAATTATATCCCACAACAAAGTAAGGTAATCCCTTACAACAAAGCAAAACAAGAATAAGTTATGATTGTTAATTACTTAAGGAACTACGTGTAAGTGTGTATATCATTTTTAGGATATACATACACATGTATAGCTACATACTCAACTACATAATAATATGTTTATCCCCCTACCCCATAAACCACTCTTCACTTTATGACTTATCCTTTTATGAAACAAAATGAAATTACGGGATGTGAAAAATAACAAAGGAATATCTTAAAAACTTTCTAAGTAACCTACAATAAAATCAAGGAGAAAATAAACATAGAGGCAACCAAACACAAAATAGTGACATCTTTTGTTCACTTGCATCAACTTTGTACAACACACCTGTAAAATCAAACATTGCAAAAATAGAGGAAAATAAATAACAAGGGTGAAAAAAAAATAGTGTCAGAAACAAAAGGTAGAGGAAGTAGATCCGATTTTGAAGAAAAACCTAAATCACTTCCAACTCCTCCTTCTACTATGTGGAAGCACTAGAATCAGACACATCACATTTTAAAAGGTTGGAAAATATTTTTTTTGTTTAAATATTTTTTCCTTCATTATTATTTATATGCACTATAAGCACTTAGTTGGATAGTGACAAATTTTTTGAGAGGGCAGGTCACAAGTTCGACCCTCCTCCTAAGAATTCATTTTTTATTATTTAAACATTTGGAATGTTTTTGGAGGAACCTAATAAAAATAGTAGGGAAAATTATAGCTAAACCTCCTAGCCAAAGATAAATCCCACACTACATCAAGCAAAAAACACCTAATAAGGTGAAAAATATGTTTTAAAAAATATTTCTCCCAATTGATTCAAAAAATCATTTTGAGACACTTTTGTAAAGGAAAAGAGGCCAAAGAGTCCAAAAACAAAAAAAAATGCTCTTCGGGAGTCCTTTTTTGCACAGTAAGTAACCTTCACTCAACTTCCATAACTCTCATTTCATAAAAAATGTGAAACATTTTTTGTAAAATTCTAGATTACGATACAAAATTTGATACAACAAGTTTGAATAGATTATGGTGGATAGATTTTTTGTAAAAAAATTAAAAGGATGAAATGAGGTGTAAAAAATGTAAAAACTTAGAATTTTGTACTCAATATTATTCCAAAAGGGAATTTTTCCATAGAAGAAGAGATAGAATTGTAAACACACTATAATTATAAAGTGCCCAAAACATTTTCATTCCCATAGAGCTTAGTTGTCTTCTCTTTTCAATCATATTTTAGGGGGGAAAGATTAAAGACTTGAATTTCTTCATTAATCAATCAATAGTGGTATTCCTTACGGATTAGAGAAAAGTGAATGGAGGTTATTTTTTCATGACAATGTCAATTTCAAGATGCAAGCCAACCCAGTAGAGATTTTATTAATCCATTAGCTAACCCAACAGAGGTTTTCAAAATGTGGAGAATTTCTTTTTTGTTTCAAGCACACGTGTCATCCCAAAATAAGTTTCAGACATCTAGAGACAACTCTTGAGCCTATTCCATCTCTTTCACACCATTTAGAGGAAGCACCTTCATCTAGATACTTCTATTCAGATGAGATCTAGGGATACCATACTAAATTAAGGGGGGTGATAAATATTATTTCATTCACCTTATAATAGGTTTATTTTAGCATGTGTGTTCTAAAAAATCTTTACCTCATGTAAAAAAAAAATTTAATAGTTTTTTCTCTCCTATTCACTTGAGACCATGATGAATTAACAAGAGAAGGTTATGGGCCCACCATGTTTCCATTTCTTTTAGGGAGTTGTTAGAAATAAAACATATCTTAAGTCATCGTTAGATATATATTTGAATAAATGTAATCAATTAAAGTAATTAATTTTTTATTTTAACTTAAGTTAATAGGTGATAGTTATCCTTAGTTAACTAAGTGATAAGTTTCTATCCCTATGTTTGTGGGAAGATTATGTGATGTTTGTATTTGGATATCTCTTGGCAATAGTTTCTAGTAACAATCAGGGGAAGTATTTTATTTCTGCATATTGCTTAGTTTAGATGATTTGATCCATTTTTCATGGACTAAAAAGAAGATGTTTTATGTGTGTGTGTGTCTATATATATATATATATATATATTACATCTCTCACCATGTTTTTGCAATCTTCATTTTTTCATACCAATAAAATTTTCAGGCTCCACCCTGTTTGTTTAATAACATAGGGAAGAGTTTAAATTTTGTTTATCTAAGTCGTTTACTACGATCTTGGATCCTTCTCTACCTTTTCCTCAATGGAATGATGAGAGTAAATATTTTTAGTGACATACTAATTGGGGTAACTCTCATGAAAAATATCATTCACTATAAATGGTTTTCATCAAATTTTTCTTAGGTCCTTATTTTTACCATGATACCATCACTTGGGAATTTTTCACCGAGGCAGTCAAAACACGTGATGTGGCTCAAAAAAATATCATCATGAAGCTATCAATCAAGACAATGAAATTTTTTAAATATTCTCTAATCCTATGCCTAACCATAATGTTACTGAGAGTTCTAAGAAGTAAGAACATGCTATGGATAATGTAGTTGAAATGGACTATTTGGCTTAAAATACAGTTCTAATTAATTATGTGAAGTGTTTCATAACTTATTGTTGGTGAAAAAAAATTCAATGGAGAAAATTAGGTGTCTACACCAACGTTCAAGTGGGTACGCCCCTATGAATTGAATAATGCAGCTCCCATTATTAAATTTAACTAATCTAATCCTAATCTAAATGTTATTGGTCAGCCAAATAGGTATGGGATCAAACACGGACACTCCACTAAACTTATGGTAAAGTTCTTGTACGGGGTACAAGGGAGGAAATCATAGCGATGAGGGGTAAGGAGAGAAACTAGGGAAGTAAGGTTACTGCCATGGGTAGGCCAATTACATATTTCACACCCAGTAACTAGAGTAGTTTAACATTCCATATAGATGAAAGAAACAATGAAGCTAGTGGAACCAATGAATTAAAATACAAAGTTATTATATTCATCTATCTAGGATGCAAAGTTCCTCTCCAGCACTATACTTTCAAATTGCATAAAAGAGAGAAGTAGAAGAATAAAAGAAAAGTTAAATAGAAGAAATGTAGCTTTTATTTCTTATGTATTAATACAAAGTTCAACAACTACAATCCATAATTGTTAAAGAGTAGAAATTCTCAAAATATAGGATCCTTTATAATGGATAGGTCATCCCAATTTATAACAATGTGTGTACCCTTTGTTTTACCACCTTAACACTAGGTGCGCTGGTACTTCATTTATATATATCCGAATGCTTTCCTGAAGCATGTCTCCTTTATGTAGTGATATCAAGATCTTATCATGCATTCCCTTAATAACCAATATTGAGAATATATCTAAGCACAGATCATACAGACATCATACCATGAATTGATAATGAAAAAACATGCAATAAATAATCATACTAGATCAAATGACTATTAAGATCAATTTTAGGAACACATCTCCATATCCAGACACATCAATGACCGTAATCCAACCAAAATGATCCATTCATAACATAAGTATTACATATCAAAATCTGAATACATAACATTAATCCCCAAAGAGTCATGCATGCTAGAACATAGGAGTAGCATAATTGTATAATAAAAATGGGGTGTGACTTTACTATGAATTACATCACATATATATGGGTGGGGAATTTCCCATCACCACCTATGCATTCTAAAAATAGACTGTATGATCACAAATAGCCAAGCGTACATATAAAAGCATCTATAAAGTGTGCATGATTTATATACGCCTAATAATATATCAATCCTATAAATAAACTCTAATTTAATCCTATTATTAGATCCATCTATGTGTGACCTTTTATCTCTACCTCACATGTGCTTTATCCCAAAAATAAATGTTCATTGGTCCTCAAGTATCCTTACTTTTCTCCATCGTGTGTTTTGCACTCCAACTTGCTTTCTCTATTTTTAACCCATATATGCAAAATAAGCTAAGTCGTGAATCAATATTCCTGGGTACATGCCACTTCAAATGACCCTTGCACACATCCAAATACTCCTTTTCGTACCTCATTCTTTTGCATGCTCTCTTGATACTTAGTCAATTTTTCCAACCCAACATTACCCCACACTAATTACATTGTCTTCCTTGGGAATGGGGTTTTTCAACTCATACCTCCAAATAATATAAAATAATAAATAATAAGTTGTACTAGAAAAATGAATCAATGAAATAATGACCAGCACACCTAATCCTCAGCCAGTTGTAGGAGTTCTAGATACTCCTTATTGATGTCAGCTTCCAAATTGTTCCACTCTCTCAACCCCTTATTTTCTTTTTCTGGGGCTTCACTAATTATTTTCTCCATCTCTTCCAAAGTCATGTCTTAACCCTTGTGCTTCAGTTCCTTCATTACACTAGCTAGACCTAAGATCATTATTTCTATGAAATCCATCTTTTGCGCTACCAGTGCCCCTAGTTCCTTGATGTGCTCTTCATGGGGGTCACTGGTTTCCTTAAGTGCATTGTGATTCTTCACCACTATTTCTGGTCTCTCTTCTCTTCCCAGAGACTCATCCTTCTTGGCTGCTAAAACATCATTATCTTCATGTACCATATATTCCTTAAGGATATTTTCAAGATCCTCGCAGTTTCCTAGCACCCATCCTACCTTTCTTAGCTCATCTTTCAAATTTTACAACAAGGCATTTTATTCTCCAAACCAGAGTGATATAGCATTTCCATTTTACTCCTTTTGTGCAGCTATCTCTTCCACATTCAACACCTGCACACTTGTGTTCTCCTTCAATAACAAGTGCACTAATTACTACAAGTAATGTATCATAGAGGGAAACGTGCTAGTTATATGGTCTTCCTACTATTCGACCCCTAGAATATTGACCAAGTATGAAAGTGCGTAGGCACACAAGATCCCAGTTATGGAATGGTGCGTAAGGAAAAAGCACGTAAGAGAAGATTTTCAGGAAGCCCGTAGCACAAGTGATGCATGAAGGGATCGGGACTTAGTCATATTGGACATTCGAAGCAGAACACATGAAAAGAATGACCCGTTTGCATGTGGATAAGATGCCAACATGGTGACAGGTTGGCCCAGGTAGGAGCATGCCTGTGATAGAATCTTCTAGAAGAACATCATGGGATAAAGTGGAAATCTCAGGCCTAGAGAAGCATGCTCCCAGGGAGGAACACATTTAGACACTTGGTACTAGATCTGAGGGCACTTGAAGGTGGATTGGCAGTCTAGGAAAGCTATAAATTCAAGTGCCTGTAGAGATAGAAGGATATACATAGAGAGTGAGTAGAGCTCTATAGAAATGTTGCCAGGAATCTGTCAAGTGGATAGTTGTATTTGGGAGAGGATGCATTAGGCTTGGGGGTTGTAAATTTTCTTTTTGGTAGCTTAGTTACATTAAGTCTAGTGCAATGCATGACTGCAGTCTACTTCTCTGTGAAACTCTGTAATGGCTCCATGGATGTAATAAGGTTTGTTGTTATAATATATACATGAATATCAATGATTCAGATGCATATTTCTCTCTTATGAGTTCTCTTTCCTTTCATACTAAGTATTTATGTTTGCATGTTTCTTTCTATCATACTACATATTATGGATTCTGTTAAGTACTTTTTCTAAAATGGTTGCAAGGATCTAGAGGATGTTCTGAGCCCTACGGTTCTTGTATGTCTTAATTTCCCTTCTAAAATCTCTTACACAAATCATAGATGATGTTTCCCACTAAACTCACATAAAAGAGAGACTCCGTACCTACGCATTCCTCGGGTGAGTTCTCATCTTTCATTGGGTGATAGGTCAGCATGCATGGGGTTCCTTTATTTTTTGATAGGGGTAAAAATGACTACATCTTGGTTCCATTGCTGGGACCTCTTTTCAAAGTTGTAGGGGGATTTAGCATACATCATGATCTATGAAATGAGCAATGACAGAGAGGTTAATGTTGGAAAGTGTTGAATCATGGTTCAAGAGCATGGAGAATGAATTTTCTTAGAGATACAATGTTGGACCTAAGTTTAATGCACGTAGATGGGTAGAAGAGAATCTCTACCACAATCTGTATGAGACCTTTTTCTGATACTTCCCTATGGAGATGTATGAATGGCTCTCAACCTATACATCTAGATCAAGTTGGGCTTATGGATCACATGTGTGGACCTAAGAAGAATACCAAAGTCTGCAAGATGTAGATTTGATGTAGACCCGTGTTGTGGATAATTAGTGGAAAGGAGTATTGGCTAGCTATAATCTAGAGTACACCATTTCCACATATTCTTGTCTGAAGGTTACTGAGTTTGAGTTTCTGTGGGAGCCCAGAGGATCATTTCTACATGTTGTCCCTCTGGCTTTGAAGATCTTGATGATTACCATGAGTTTAGAGGATTTCCTAATTGCTGGCTAAACCATTCTGAGCACTGGGTGAGGAAGCTAGGGTGGAGGAAGATGGTAGATGTTGCAGAGGAAAAATAAAGGGATGAGAGACGAATCAAGTATGGTGATGCACGTGAAAGGGAAATTTCTAGAAAATGTGATGTTACATGTGTGATGGATGTATAGCAGCAGACGTTGTGGGAAGGATTTGAGGTTCACGCTGAGGATATGGAAGCTAAGCAGTCTGTGTGACCCCATCTTGGTAAGCGTGTGAGAGAAACCCCTTTGGCTTCTAATGAGATTTCGTCATGTAAAGGAAGAAGAACCATTGGCATGCATCTGAGCCCACCTAGTGACCAGACCCTAGCACTTGGTTTTCCATATTAAGGGGGTAATATTGCTAATCTAGTTGACTACATTAGAGGTGATTGTTCTATGCTCAGGAGGTATAATTTCTCATTTGGGACTTCTATGGATACAAACACCAGCCTAGTGTTAGGAATTTTTGGGCAAGATATAGACACACAAGCGTTTTGTCTCACATTTGGGAGTGACGCAGGCTATACTATTGGTAGTGGGTCATTATCATAGACCGTAGGTGCACAACTCAGTGGAACTATGGGGACCCTTGGCACGACCAATTCAGGACCTAGTGGGCCTAGTAGATCTAGTTGTTCAGGAGAAGTAGGAGATGGTGGGTCTTTTAAATTTGGTGGTTCAGGACCTGGTGGGCCTGGTGGATCTAGTGGTTCAGGAACCTGGTGGACTTGGTGGATCTGGTGGTGGAGGAAACACATGCGGAAACCAAGGATATAGTGGAGAAGAATTTGGGACCCAACCACCCCCATAAGTTTTCTTTAAAATGTCTCTACATTTTCCTAATTATAGAGGCATTGAGGATGCTACAAAACATGTTCATAAATGAGAACTGCTATGGCATGTGAAAAGTGTCACAACCCCATAACGGAAGGCTAGTCAGTTTGCAACCACATTGCAAGGGCACACACATAGCTAGTATAGGAAGTATGACCCTCATCAAACAGTGGTGGACTATACTGCCTTAAAGAATGCATTCTTGATAGAATTCCACATTCCTTAGTTTGAGTAGAAGAGCATCAGATCTTTGAAGGAGATTCAACAAGGAATGGCAAAAGAGTGTACAGGAGTATGATGCGCACTTTAAAAATCTCTTGTCTCAATTATCATATGATATTCACCCTTCACAACATGGTCAGTGGTTTTTTTGGAGGGTTGATCACCCCTTTTAGAAGGGCCTTATCTTATAAAACTTTTACAGACCTACACAAGGCATTGGAAGCTACCCTACACGTTGAAGCTGTTAGTAGTGTTGATACTGGCGTTATCCCATTCTTGGAGGCTCAGATTGCTTACTATGGCCAAAGTAGTTGGAAACATTATCTGCAAACTTAGCCCATGAGACTCACGGTGGTTTGTGGTGCATAGACTTTGAGATAGAGGGGCACATTAAGGATGATTTCCCCCAGATGATAGTACGCATCGTGGTATTAGATTGTGAAATTTTTCATGGGGACCATGATTGCGAGTAGGTGCCCCTTGTTGTAGTGCATAATTAGGAAGAATGTATCTTATTACTACATGATTTAAACTTCTACAACCCATGATACTAAGGACTATAGGCTCATTGATCAGATTCATGAGGCCATTGATCGTGGGGGTGTACCAAACCAGTGTTTTCCAGTAGTTCCAAGGGTGATGATCACCGTTATGAGGAGCACGCATATGGAGGCACATGTGGAAGAGGATTTTGTGGTTGTGGTAACCACAAGGGAGGAAGGAGTGAGTTCCCACATGGAACCTATTTCAATTGTGGATCTACGGAGCATTACAAACATGAATGCTCAGACCTGTTGTAGTGCTCGTGGTGCAGAAAGAAGCACAAGTATGAGGAGTGCCCAAAAATTAGTTGAGCATATGGATCAATATCACCGGAAGGACAAGGTTTCTTCAATGGTTAGTATTAAGAAGGAAGACATAATATTGGATGCAAGTTTGGAACCTATCTTGGTAACAACAAAGGAAAAAGCCACGCGTACAAGAGAGATACCAAGACAAAAGAACTTGGTTTCAAGGGAGGAGGTCATTTATGGGAAGTATCCAGACCCTGCACATCAAAAGAAGATATATCAAGACACCATCGATGTCATGCAGAGCTTACAAGGGGAAATCCAGGTGTCTAAAGGAGCAGTCCAGGAGGGAGGAACAAGGAACGAGAGTCAAGGTGCCAAAGGATGACCTAGACGAGGTTAAGGAGGTGTGTAAAAATGTTAAGGTATGATAATATCATTCCCTTGCTAGGATCATGGTTAAGAGAGAAGGTACCATGTGCCAGAGGAGAGCATGAGAGGTAGGTCTTGCAATTAAACCTTCCCCCTCACAACCTTGACTATGACAAGGAGATCATGTTGAATGCAGTTGTAGATGGATGGCTCCTCAGTAATATCCTCATTAACACATGTGCGGAGGTTAATATTCTAACTTTGGATGCATGGCATCAAATGGGAAGACATGCATTACATCCATCTTTAAATGTGTTATATATGGAAAACAAGAATAAGGCAATGCCCATTGATGTCTTCAAGGATGCAGTTATTACAATCCAGGGAGATAATTTTACTGGGGACTTCGAAGTCTTGGCGCTCACTGAGGAAGATAATTTCCCATCACTACTTGGGTTGCCCTTGGTGTTACAAGAACAATGTGGACCTTCGGTTCAAAAAAGGGTACATCAGCTTCAAGAATAAGGAGGAATGGGTCATTATACCCCTGGCTAATGGGAATTCGACACCCTATATTGAATCACTAAGATAATTTATTGATAGGATATATGTGTGCTCAATCAGAGACCTTGAGATGATACACCCTACTAACAGGGTTATCTAGTTTGAAGATGCTCAGTCAGTAAGTGATACCACCAGTTTGGCATGTGAAAATTGGGCACATGGGACTTATGAATTGATGGAACAGAAGTTGAGAGGGTCAGTGACCAAGGTAACAAAGGCGTGCATGGTTCAGTACCTTGGAGTAAAATAATTGCCCAAGTATTCATGGGGAGCCTTCCCTGAGATCTTTCTGCAGAAGGTGGAAGCTTAGTGGAAGGATGAGAAGGAATGAAGGGGGATGTTAAGTTATGTCTTTCTCGAAACAGTGGCTTGGTGTTGGGCTACACATCAGGAGAGCCTTTTAGAAGTGGCACAAGGTAAGAATTGCTCTTATGTGTCATATTTTCTAGGAGCAATGTGCCCACCATCATTAGGGACTACCATGGGAAGGTGCCCACCTCTTTCCATATCTAGGAGTGTGAACGGGTCTGAAGAGAAGGCGTGGAAGCTTTTCCACCATCCCTATAGGTGAACAAGTTTTATTCTACACTGCAGGGTTGCATGCACACATGGTATATTCATTCAGAGACACGCCACTAGATAAGGAATTGGAAAAAGCTCGCGGGCTGACCTTATTCAAACATTTGAGTATCGGAGTACCAAACCATCAGTTGATAAGGGCCTTGTGGGGTATCAAGCACCTTACCATGGGGGATAGTGCTAGGATGGAAGATAGGATTTTGGAATTACTAGGTGAACTAGGATTTGAGGCGCACTTTGAAGAAGAAGTACAGGAAGCACAAGAGTTACAGCTTTAGCGTCCATGTTTAGAAAAAGAGAAAGGAAATTTGGTGTATGTGATTGATGGAGAGGAAGTAGAAAGCTTGGATGTTAACCATTCTATAGGGATGTGTGAGGTAGTGGATAGTGTTGATACTCACGTGTGCACCTACCATGAACCCTTAAATAAAAATAAGGTTAACATCAGTTTAGGAAAAGAACCTAAGGAATTTATTATTAGAGATAATTGGTCGGAGAAGGAATTTTCTAAAATCATTGATCTGGGTGCGTGAATTTGATGATTTATTCCCACACGGGTACCATGAGCTCAAAAGGCATTCATCATTTCTTGGGGGAGATGAAGATAAAAATGAAGGATGGTGTGTGCCCGGTTAGGAAAAGGCCCTACTAGATGAATCCCAATTTACGTGTCAAGGTTAAGGAAGAGATAGAAAAAATGATAGCTTCTGGGATCATTGAGGCAGTGGAAGAGTTAGAATGGATAAGTCTAATGGTAATCAGCATCAAGAAGGATGGGTGGATTAGGAATCTACGTGGATTATAGGGAATTAAATGTAGTTTGTGTCATTGATCCCTTTCTAAACCCCTTCACTGAAGAAATTTTGGAAGGAGTCAATGGGCACAAAATCTATTCCTTACGGATGGATTTTTCAGGGTACCACCAAGTCCAGATTGCAAAGGAGAACCAGGAGAAGACAAATTTTTCCACCAAGTGGGGAAGGTTTTCATATACAGTCATGCCCTTTGGGGTTGAAGAATGTGCCTGCTATTTTTTCGTGCATAGTGGTGCAAGCATTCTAGGACTTCATCCATAAGTTTCTTCATGTCTATTTGGATAACTGGACAATGTATGGTCTGGTTAAAGACCATTTGTGACAATTTAAGGTTAATGTTTGAGAGGTGTAGGCAGTTGAGGATATCCCTCAACATTAAGTAGTGCATGTTTGCTACACCCTTCAGGACTTTATTGGGACATATCATATGTAAGGAGGGCTTGATGTTAGATTCCGCTATAGTTACGGTTATTGTGGGATTAGGGGAGCCTACTAACCAGAGCGTCATGCATGGATTCCTTGGGCATACGGGCTATTATAGGAAATTCATCAAAGGGTATGACAATATTTTCATGCCTTTAGAGGAGCTTCTTAGACATAAAAGTTCCTTCCATTGGGGAGAAGCACAGTAGATGGCATTTGATACATTAAAAGATAGGCTTGTCACCACACCTATATTACATTTTCCCTCTTGGGACAATCCCTTTCATGTCCATATAGATGCCTCAGGGACCGCCAATGGAGCAGTGCTTGCATAGCTAGGTGAAGGGATTGTTAATCATCCTCTGTGTTTTGCAAGCAGGAAGTGAACACCAGCAGAGTAGAATTATACCACAACTAAGCACAAGGCATTTTCGATGATCTACGCACTTTTCAAGTTTAGGCAATATTTGCTAGCAACACCCTTTGTGTTTTACACTGACCACATGGCATTAAAGTATTTGGTGAACAAGCCTGCTCTACAAGGGTGCATATGTCAGTGGGTGTTGTTGTTTCAAGAATTTGAATTCACTGTTGTAATAAAGCCTGGGAAAAGAAATTATGGGCTTAATCATCTGTCAAGAATTGATTCAGGGGAGGACACGTAGAGTATTGAGGAAATAATACTAGACACGTAATTATTTAGGTTGTGGTGCGTGCCCTCAGACTTGAAAGAGATTGTAGTAATTTTGAAATAAGGTGTGGCGTTAGAAGGAATGAAGGCTTTAGAGAAAAAACAGTTGGCCATATGCGCGACGCCCTACATCTTAATCAATGGAGACTTATACAAGTTAGGAAATTATGAAGTTTTGTTTAGGTGTGTATTAGAGCATGAGCACCTAGCCATCATGGAGGAAGCACATGGAGGAATTTCAGATGGGCATTATGCAGGTGATGCCACCATGAGTAAGATATTAATGGCAGGTTTGTGACGGGAAACCCTGTACAAGGATTGTAAAGACTATTGTAAAGCATGTGACCATTGTCAGTGCATTGGCAAACTAGGAAGGAGAGATGAAATTCCTTTGTACCCTATCCCTAGCGCGAAACCTTTTGAAAAGGGGGTAATAGACTTTGTAGGACCTATTGCACCAGTGACGCATAAGACTAGATCACATTATGTCATCACTTGCATAGATTATCTGACAAGGTGGGCAGAGGAAGCTCTCACTAAATGTTACACAACAACCACAGCGACAAGGTTTTTTTGGGAGAACATTATCATGAGGTATGGTTGTCCATTGAGTTTGACTAGTGATAGGGGTACGCATTTCTTGAATAAGATTGTGAGGATCCCGTTATCAGAGTTCATGGTGGCTCATCACAAGACTATGCCCTATCACCCACAAGTAAATGGAACCACAGAAGCATTCAACAAAATACTGAGTCATACCCTGACCAAAATTTGTGACGTCATAAGACAAGATTGGGATGGCAAAGTATCGACGGTATTATGGGCTTACAGGACAATGTATAAAAGGCTAAACAAAACCACACATTTTTAGTTCGTGTTTATCGCAGAAGATGTTTTTCCCTGTTGAATTTATGTTGCCTTCTCTTCGAATAGCACATGCAGGAGGGTTAGCCAATGAACAAGCATTGGAAGAAAGGATTGATGAGTTAATGAAGCTGGATGAGAGACGATCACTCACCAGGTGGAGCCAAACAACAAAAAAAGCAAATTAGAAGGCTTGGCATGATCTCCACATTAGAAACAAGAATTTTGAGGTTGGGAAGATGGTTTTACTATATGATTCTAAGTTTTTTTGCCATCCTGGGAAGTTAAAAGTCCATTGGTTGGGTTCTTACACAACCTTGTACATCCTTGATTTGGGTGCATACTAGTTATAAGTGTTGGATGGGACGAAGTTTCTTGGACACTTCAATGGGAGTAGGTTAAATCCCTGCTATAAATAAGTCTTCTTGGTTTTTGTAAATAAGGTAGTTTTTCTAGTTAGCTTAGAATTTTTCCTTTATGCATTCCCTTTCTTGTGTCTCCCTTTTGCATTGTTGTTTTATTTTGTGCTTTGGGCGTCGGTAACCTTATTACTACTTTGGAGAATTTGTGAGTGTGTAGAGGACCATGCATTTCTTTAAGTGTGGGGTGGAGAAATGTGAAGGAGTACATGGTTAGAGTGCTAAGGAAGTGTATGTTAAAAATCCCTGTTGAATGGCCCAGTTAAAAGAGGGGTATGGAGAGAAAAGATGAAATGATGGTTAGTGCCAAGATAAAGCTACTTTTAGATCCCATGTACTAAGGAGGAGGAAGCACATTAAGTAACACGAGGTAGGTGAGGGAAAAAATCAAGATAGAAGAACTGCCTTTAGCACTAGTTACACACGCGCAAGATTCTCTTGTCATGTTGGATTGGTTACATGCCAGAAGGTTGGAGGGGTTTTCGCGCAAGTTGGGTGTGTGAGTGAAAGCACTGAAGAAAGGCTTTGTTTGAAAAATCTGCATTAAATGAAAAAAGTATAGTGGTAGGTGAAGTAGCATTTAATGTTTGAAAAGAGAAAATCTATAAGAAAAGGGTTGAGGCATTTTCATTTTCACTTTGCGAAATAGAGAAAGAAGTGATTTTTACAAACTAGGGTTTCCAGATTCGATCATGTGAAGAAAGATCTAAGAGATTGAAGCATGAGCAGCCAGTTTGAATTTGTAAACCAAAAGGAAGGGGTTACATGGGTGTGGGAGAATTTGTGAGGAGGTACCATCTTGTGGAAGTTTTATCCCAGTTAGGGTTTGAAAAACTAGGGCACAGGTTCGAGAGGTTTTTCATCACAGATTTGATATCTGAGGCTGGAAGAAGTGGAATAATAGAGTAACAAGGAGGTAGTGAAGTGATAGGAGGACCTTGACAATGACACCCAATAAAGGAAAGGGCAAGGGCAAGGCCAAGCAGCAAGAACTTGACGTGAGTAATATGAATGAAGAATGGTATGTGGAGATGCAATACCCAGATGGGGTAATGATGGGTAAGGAGTGGGAGTCCCGCTTGAGGAACATTCTTGTGAGTGATTATAAACACCAAAAAAACATGATCGAGAAAGAAATGGCACTAGAGTTAGTGTGCCCCACAAACAAATAGACACCAGAGGGCTTTCCCATCTACAATGATGATGTTAAGGTCAAATTGGAGAAGGTAGGGTTATTGCAACTCTATGAGTTTCCCTATTTTGGAAAACCAGAATGCCTATACCAATGGATAATGTCGTGGGTACATGAAGATTACTTCTATTTTTAGGGTGCAATATGCGCATTACTCCCCAACTCATCTCTCAATTCACAGGCCTCATATGTGAAGGAAACAACTTAGAGGATGACTTGAGTGACAAGGAGGCTATTCAGGAAACCATCAACAAATATTCCTACAAGAAGGGGTCAAGGTACTATGACATCTCTAACATCAAGGACCCAGTGATGAAAATGGCCATGCATCTAATAACAAAACTGAATGGCCAAGAGAGATGTACCTAGGTCAATAAGCCTTGGTTACATGTCTACAGCAAGATTGCAGAAGGCACCATTTACAACTTATCTTCATACATCATAGAGGAAATTGTCTGTTGCGCAAAGGAGGGGGACAAAATCGTCTTTGGCAACATCTTGCTAACCATTGTATTTTTGGAGATTGGAGTGCCTAACGTATCAGACAAATTTATATGGGAATACCCTATCAAGGATCCTTCACCCACGAAGAGATTTGAGAAGTATTCCTGCGACACAATGAGAGCACCCCAAAAGGCGTGATCGGAGAAGTAGTATACGTGCATGAGGAATGCGTTCGGGGTAGAGTGGAGGATTCCTGAACAACTTCCAACAGTCACTGAGGGGGAGGCTGAATTCACAGTATATCAACATTTCTACCTAGGTAGGTTCAGGTTGATAGATGAATCATGGAGCCCATGGTGCAAGCTTCCCTTTGCTTTCACAGCTCAATACTTCCAATCGGGAGTAAAAAAATTTAAGCAATCCAAAAAGCTAAAGCTGGAATTGGGTAGTCAGGACTAGGAGCACAGAGAGATGCAAAAAAGGTTGAACTACCCTGGCGGCAAGTACACATACATGGAAAGGTACATGTCGCATGAGGTCCAAATGATAAGGCTGATAATGCTACCCATTGCATGAGGATCTGCAACACGTGTATACCTTTGTATGAGGCCCAAGTTTGAGAAGGGTGCGTACCTGGAGAATGATGTCTCCATACCTGATGATCCCATGGGTAGGAAGAAGCCAATGCCAAAGAAGAGGGGAAAAGAACACGAAAAAGCACCAAGAGTGCAGACTGCTCAGACAGTGAGCATGTCGACAACAGGCACCAAACCTAGTACTTACATACAGATAAAGAAATCCCCGGTGAAGGAGAAGACACCATAAGTGGAGGCACCTAGGCAACACCTCACCAAGGAAAAGTCACATGAGGAAGAGGAAGAGCGTGAATCCCCTATCAAGGAGCCACGTCTCATGAAAAAGTAGAGGATGGAAGAGGAAGCTAACTTGAAGGAGACCGATAGCTTGGAGAAGTACATGGGTAGAAGGGAAGATGAGAGTGAAGAAGATGATAGCAAGGAGGATGAGCCTAAAATATACAAGAGCCACATGTTTTTAGCATGTATGACTCATGAGAAGAGAGTGGGGAGGAGAAATAGGAGTTCGTATTCACACGGTGCAAAAGTACCCGGGATGAGGAAGGCACCCAAGACATGGTAAAGAGTGAGGAGCTTGGCACGGAAAAGTAGAAAGCCATAAGATTCACAAAGGAGCAGATCACCGAGGTAGAAGAGAGAGGTGAAGAAAATGCTCAAGGCCTTGGTAGACCAATAGTTGGAGCGCAACGCTGACATAGTGTTGAAGGAAGGTAAGGAGTAAAACATTGAGAAGGATCATGACAGCATGGGAGGAGGTCCCACTCTAATGGTAAGTTTTCCCAAAGGTGTGTGCTTGGGTAGGAGGACCCTTGATATAGAACAAACACAAGTGATGGGCTACATTAATGATTCAAAGAAGGTGCTACGCGTGCGGTTCCAGAGAAGTGTACCCATAGAAAGGATTTTATCCATGGGGTCATTTTAAAATAAGGGCACATACCCCAGAATGAAGAAGATTCTCTCTCGGGTGTTTGAATCCCACATTGTCTAGCCAGACTTCAAAGTCTTCCAAGGAGCAATCATCATATTACTAGAGTCTAAGGGAGCCAGTCCTTTGGTAAATGCCCAGGAAATCTTGGATGAGCAGGTCTGTAATGCACTCAACAAGGTCGCAGTCAAGACAAAGGTTAGGCTCTTTACATGTAATGATAGAATAAGAGTGCTAGAGGAAAAGCTAGGGAAGAAAGAAGAGGAGTTGGTGGAGAAGGCCAAGAGCTTGAAATAGGAAGAACTGATCAGTGCACAACTAAGGTGTGAGTTAAAGGATGAGAAGACAAAGGTGTAGGAAGTATACAAGAAGGTGGATTTTATCAAGAGCACCATCCTTTTAAAGCACCTAGACCTAGTGCCACCCGCATAGAGGTACGCATCCATTCTGGATTTCTTAGAATATCTAATGTGCATCCTCACCATGGAGAGACAATCTTTGGCCTTGGAGTCTATAGAGGAAGTGGCTGTGCGCTTAAAGAAAGAGGATAGGTTGAGGGTGGTAGTACTCATTGTTAAGTATAGCAAGGTGCTCGCAGAGGTTAAAAACACTACCCAATCTACTGAGGCCACATATGATACTTGCACATATAGGGATAAGGTAACAAGCACCTTGGTTGCCACACTCGAAGCAAACCTAAAGGAGTTCCAAGAAAAGAAAAAAGGAAATAGGGCAGAGAGGGACAAGGTCCTTGTTGATGTGGAAAGCAAATCTGAGGCAATTGAAACATTAAGGGGTTCAATCAAGGCCCAGCTAAAAGAACTATACCCTCAGATTACCAGGAGGATGGACACACTCAAAGACCTAGGAAAGAAGACGGAGAATATCGTTGACACTTTAGGCACCCAGTCTATTGGCCTAAGTTTCGATGAGGTGAGCATCCTAACCGGTGACCTCTATCAAAAGGCACAGAGAAAGATTGACGTATGGAAAAAGCTAGAGGTAGACTTATGGAAGGATTTTCCCAGCTTATTGAGTTGATGCCCCCCCCATTCTTCCTTCTTCCCTAATTATTTCATTCCTTTATTCTTTTACAAAATGTAAGACTACACCTTAGTTCCTTAAGGCAGTGTACATCTTAGTTAAGTTGAGTGTTTATGTGGATGGAGAACATGTGTTGTGTGGGGTGATGTTGGACCCCTGGAATATTGACCAAGTATGAAGGCATGTAGGCATGCAAGATCCTAGTTATGGAATGGCACATAAGGAAAAAGTGTAGAAGACAAGGGTTTAAGGAAGCCTGTAGCATGCGTGATGTGTGAAGGGATCGAGTTTAACTCATTTTGGATGTCTGGAGTGGAACACATGAAAAGCATGACCTGTTTGCACATGGATAAGATGTCATCCTAGTGACAAGTTGGCCCAGGAAGGAGCATGCCTATGATAGATTCTTCTAGAATAACATCATGGGATAAAGTCGAAAGCTTGGGCCTAGAGAAGCATGCTCATAGGGAGGACCACATATAGACACTTGGAACTGGATCTGAGGGCACTGGAAGGTGAGTTGGTAGTCCAGGAAAGCTATAAATACAAGCACCTGTAGAGATAGAAGGATATACATAGAGAGTGAGCAGAGCTCTGCAAAAATATTGTGAGGACTCTGTCAAGTGGATAGTTTTATTCGGGAGAGGATGCATTAGGCTTGGGGGTTGTAAATTTTCTTTTTGGTAGCTTAGTTACATTAAGTCTAGTACAATGCATGACTGTGGTATGCTTCTCTACAACCCTCTGTAATGGTTCCATGGATGTAATAAGGTTTCCTATTATAATATATACATGAATATTAATGATTTGGATGCATATTTCTCTCTTATGAGTTCTCTTTACTTTCATATTAAGTATTGATGCTTTTCTGTTTCTTTCTATCATACTACATATTATAAATTCTATTAAGTACTTTGTTTGAAATGACTGCAAGGATCTAGAGGCTGTTCTGAGCCCTACGGTTCTTGTATGTCCTAGTTTCCCTTTTGAAATCTCTTACACACATCATAGATGATGTTTCCCACTAAACTCACATAAAAGAGATACTCAGTACCCATGCGTGCCTCAGGTGAGTTCTCATCTTTCATTAGGTGATAGGCTGGCACACATGGGGTTCCTTTATTTTTTGATAGGGGTAAAAATGAGTACACCTACTGCGGGAACTTCTCCAATATTTCCTCCCCTGTTTGTTCTGCCATGTCTAGGACAGCTCTCACCTTTTTTTCCACTCTATCTCTCTCCTCTGTTAAGCATTAGGTATCTTCTTATTTATTATTTTTGACCTCTAGCAATGTTCTAATGGTAGCTCACTTATCCAAATTTCTCCTAACTCCTTTTACTTCTATCTTGATGAGAGAATTGTTGGCTTTCTCATCTAAAAATGTTTTGGGTTTGATTATGATATGAGTCACTTGAGGTGACTTTTTTATTTTATGCCTTATGTATGTGTCCTCACCGATGTCAAATTCTATTTCATCCATATGTATTTTCATCATCTATCTTAGTATCTTCTATGTTCACAGATTCACACCCTTTTGGTCTATCATTTCCCACCCATACAGTTTATAATTGGAGAGTGTGCTCTGTAACCTCGTGTGGATGATTTTTGAAGGATTGTTCACATTTCCTAAGTCAGGTGTCATCACTACTTCGTATTCTTTCTTTCTTTTAGACCACCTACCTTTGGGAATATGTGTTTCTGTGTATACATCAATACCTTCACCTAACATGCCCACATGCTCACCTATTGGTCTATCTTCACTCTACTCTCTTTCTTCATTACCTCCAATAGTGTCTTCCTCCTCATTCTCACTAAGAACTTCCACATTATACTAGGGTTCTTCTTCTATGGTCTCTTCCTCCCCTTCCATATAAATAATGGGTGAGAACCATGTATCGACACAAATTCTTCTGATTTTTCCTCCTCCTCACTCTCTTCATTTGTCACAATCTTACACCTTCTCCTTGTTTTATTTTTCAGGCTTGTATTGACATGGGATGTCATCGATGACCTCCTAAGTATCTCTACACCACTTCCCTATGTCTTAGTTATTCTCCTAAAATTCCTTCTTCTGCCCTACCTTCTCCATTTTCTTCCTCGATCACAGGGTCAATCCTCACCTCCTTCTCTTCCTACCTATAAGGGTTTTCTTCAAGAGGCCTCTTAATGCTTGTAGTTGGTTGTCTTCTCGCACCATCATCAAGCACACCAATTTCTACCATCTCCCCCTCCTCATCGATAAGTTCTTCCTCTTATATTTTTGGAGGATTGGGATCATTCTCTTGTGTGGTGCCAACTGTGTGCTTTCCCTTGGGAATATCAATAAGTTTGAACCCATCTTTAATATACTTTCCTTTTACCAATCTAGTCTTAAGTTTTATATACACCTTATCCATGCCAATCTTCCCAATCATCAAAGTCATTGAATTGATTATGCTATCATTTGATATCATGCTCTTAATATAAGCATACTTACCTATATATAGATAGGTTTTATGGAGTGTACGGTACTCATAGTCAAATTTATCTGCATCAAGTCTAAGATTCTAAGCACCAAAGATCCTATTCAATGAGGCTTGAAAATAACACATTGTGAATGCATGTGGAATCTTGTACCATGGACTTTATTTACTAGTCTTCATTTAAAATATCGCAATACAATAGTGTTGGTAAACTGCAAAATCTTCCATGTCATCTACCATTACAGGAAAATAATTCAGTATGCACTACTCATGTTCAAAGAACTCATGCATCCTTCGGTACCATAACTCCAATATAAGAAAATATGTGTCTCTTATGGCTCCATCATAAGTTTATTTCTCAAATATTTTAGCTAGTGACTTATTTTCTTTAGGATACTACCAATTTTTTCGCTAGGGCTATGTAGGACCCTGATCTCTGCAAATACAATTGACAGAAGGATAGCATCCCAGTTGATTTTGTCTCTCTTTTGCACTTCCTCAATAATCGCTTCTACTATGAAGGCAACTAAATTGTATACAATCCTAGCTAACATCTTCTTTGTAATGTAGAGACATTTCTTATTCACCTGACCCCAACACTCTTGGTTGTTGAATTTTTTCAAGACGTGCGTAGAAATTTTGACCATAGGGTCAGTTAATTTCATGATGTCCATTTCACACCCTCCCTTATAATAAAATAACTCCATATAAGTGGCATACACACCCACTTTATCATCAAGGTCACTAATAATTTATATTCTCGAGCTTTGTAACCCCATAAGCTTGCTAATTAAAGGTTCGGTGAAGCACACCCACCTCTCTGCAAAATATAAGAAGTCTTCATGTACCCTAGACATCAACCACAGGTATAGTTTTTAAGGTTTTCCAAAATATGGCAACTTTTCTAACTACAAGAGTCCCACTTTTTCCAAAGTCTTGTACCCATTGTCATCATAGATTGAATTGTCATCTTCAGTACGTAAAATTGTCTTTTTCACCAGCTCCTTATACATGATGACTCGATGATTATAATCACTCACCTTTCTTTTTCTTACATGGTACTCCCAATCCAACCCTAGTGTTGGTCTTCTTTTCTTTTCCTTTCTTATTATTAAACCACTTGGGCTTAAGCTTCAGATGTAATTTCCAACACTTAGATTCATCATGATTTTTTTGCAATGATTACAAAGTGGCTTACCATCTTCTTTCTTAACAGTAGAAGTAGTTTTTTGCTTACCCTTTCCTTTTTTTCTTATGTATCCTCAAACTCACTTTCCATAACCACAATTTCTCCTTCTAAAACTATATCTCCTTAAACCCTACACTTCCCACACCTTTCACTTGCTCTAAGTATTTCCACAAAGAATCTCCAATAAGGTCATAACTGACTTCAACTAGTTCGATGTTATTCACGTTTGCAATGAAACTTCACACTCTTTCTCTCTTCAATTCGCTCTACCTAGGCTCGAAAACTCAAATATGCAAGGTAAGAATAAATTCACATATACCCCTTATACATTTGTCCAAATTTTTCACATTAGTTACTTCTCACCTACCACCATACGTAGCTTTAATTACGCCTTTCTACTTTTTCTACACTTTTCACTACTTTCTTTCGAGCCCTATTCATAACCTTCTAATGTGCCCTAATACTTCATAGGCCACAGACCTTGTTATGTGTGCCTCCTTGTGCCGAAGTACCTAATCATTTTCACCTCATACTAAGTAGTTTCCTATGTTGTTTCCTACCTCACACTACACTGTGTGAACCATTCCTCATGCATGGTCTTCAATATGAGTAACTTTCCTATGAGAACCTTCATCCAAGCACCTGTAACACCTTTCTCCTACATGCACCAACCCTTTAGAGAAAAACCAAATCCCATACATGTACCTATATGCCAATCTGCATATGAATCACATCACCAATAAATTATGTTTTCTTGTACCAGTTCTACCCCACACTAAAAGTATGTGTGGTCCTCTTTTCATGAATCCAATAGATAATAATCAACTTCTTCATGTAAGCACACTTATTACAAAAAACAAAGAAATGAAAAATAACTAAGCATAGAAATGGTGAAAGGAAACACATGAAAAGGAAAATCTAATCTAAATGGAAATTTTTCCTTATTACAAACACCCAGAAGCCTTATTTATAGTAGGACTTTAGCCTACTCCCATTGAAGAAACTAAGAAACAAGGTTCCATCCAACACCTACAGCTGAAAAGTGTCTGGTTCAAGTATCTTGTTAACTACAATAGGTCCTAACCAATGCACTTTTGATTTTCCTAGGTGTTGTACAAACTTAGAATTATAGAGAAGGTCCATCCTTCAAACTTCAAATGTCTTGTTCCTAAAGTTCCTATAATGTCAGGCCTTCTATCTCACCTTCTCAAACTTCTGATTCCAACATATAATAACACACCTTTCATACAATGGGATTAGCTTGTCAATGCACTCCTCTACAGCTTGCTCATCATCTAATACACTATGTGTGCAATATGTAGGGATGGTAACATAAATTCTACCGGTAATATTGTTTTTGTGCTAAACACTAATTGAAAAGGTGTGGCCTTGTTCAATCTATTATAAGTGCTCATGTAAGCCCAAAGTACAATAGATACTTTATCATCCCTATCTTTCCTTCCAACATCATAAATTTTTGTCAATGTCTACCCCAAAATCTTGTTCAAAGCCTCAGTAGTTACATTAACCTATAGGTGATAAGGAGTGGTCTTATAGTGTGCACCATAAACTCTTCTAATAAAATTATGATAGCCTCATTAAGAAAATGAGTTCCCCTATCACTTTTCAAGCTTAATGGACATACATACCTACTAATAATGTTCTCTCAAAAGAACCTTACTGTTGTAGTTGTTGTGTAGTCCTTTGTAGGCTTTACTTCTACCCAAATTGTTAAATAATATGTGCAAGTAATAATTTAATGTGTGTCAGTCCTACATACGGGTGGTGAAATGGGACCCAAAAATTCAATATCTCACTTCTCACAAGGATTTTCTCTTGTAATAGGCCTTAAAGGCATCTCATCCCTATACCTATGCTTCCCAAGGTGTTGATAATGGTCACATTCCTTGACATATTCCCTAGTTTCTTTGTATAAAGTCTCCCAATAAATTCCAGCCATTCGAATCTTACGCATTGGATCATCACTTGCATAGTGTCCTCTTATTATTCCACTATGAGCCTCTTCCATATTGTATTCACACTCATGTTCTAGAACACACCAGTGTAAGACTTCATCATAACCTAACTTGTATAAATATCCACCAATCAACTGATAAGGTGCCACTCGTATAGCAAGTTTTTTTTCTCCAGTGTCTTCATTGCGCATCATGTCAATACATGAAAAACATTGTTATATCCTCCAAGTCTTTGGGCATGTGGTTTAATTTGAAAATTTGTGTATCCAACATTATTTGCTCAATGTTATGTGTGTCCTCACCACATTAATCCTTAACAAATGATATGGTCCCGAATTGCTCTTACCAAGCTTGACAACCACTACAAAATCAAACTCCTGAAACAAAAGTATCCATTTGCATATGTGCCCTTATAGAATAAGCTTGTTGACCAAATACTTAAGCATCATATGATCTGTAAAGAAAATAAATGGAGTTGCCAAAAAATATTGTCTAAACTTTTGCAACATGTAGATCATAGATAAAGCCTTACACTTAGTAGTTATGTAATATTTCTCCGTGGGGGTCAACTTCCTACTTGTAAAATAAATAGAATGATATATTATATATTCTCTAGTATGTACCAAGAATACACCTATGACTATACCATAAGCATCAATGTGTAAATGAAAAGGATTGGCCCATGAAGGAAATTTCAAAATAGGTGTTTTATTAAGTCTTTCCTTCAATGTCTCAAATGACTATTGTTACACATCACCCCAATGAAAATTTCCCTTAATAATTAGTAATTATTCTAGGGGAACAGATATCTTAGCATATCCCTTAACTAACTTCCTGTAATAACCTATATTCCCCAAGAATATGCGCACCTCACTTTAGTTGGTGGGTTCTTATAAGCCCAAGATAGCTACAACCTTAGCTGGATCCACAAAAAATCATTCCTTACATATAATGTACCCTAATAAAGTTCCAAAGGGTGTAGCAAAAATGTATTTCTTAATTTTGATAGAGATGTTCAATTACCTACACCTCTCAAACATAAGCCTTAAGTTGTCACTGAGATCTTTTACTAGCCCTTACAAAGTCCAATAATCCAAGTATGCCTGCAATAATTTATGAATAAAATACTAAAAATCCTAAACAATAATGCACAAGAACACTGTTGGCACATTTTTCAATCTAAATGGCATAACTATGTACGTAAAACTTCCCCACTTAGTGGTGAAAGTTTTCTTCTCTTGATCTTCATTCGCGATGCACACCTAATGATAACCTAAAAAAACCCGTCTGTAAAGGAATATATTTCACGCCCTGTACCTCCTTCCCAAATCTCCTCTGTTAATGGGGTGAGAAATGGATCAATTACACAAGCAACATTGAGCTCTCTATATTCAACACAAATCCTTATCCTCTCATCCTTCTTAATGTTTATGACGATAGGGATAACCCATTCAAATTCCTCAATAGGTTCATTAATTACAAACTTGAGCATTTTATCAATTTCTTCCTTTACCTTTACGTGTAGGTTAGGATTCATCCTATAAGATATCTTCCTAATTGAGCATGCACCTTATTTTAATTTAATCTCCATTTATCCCAAAGAGGTATGAAATCCCTTTAATTCATGATAATCCCACAAAAACAAGTCCTAAAAGTTGAATAGAAGATCAATAATATTAGCTACTTCTTGTTCAGACCAATAATCACCGATAATTGCTTTTTTTCAGTGCATCTCCTATTCCAATTTTAACCTTATTTTTCTTCATGGGTTCATGATGCACATGCACCCACTCATCTATATTATCGAAAACCTCATGTGCACCTTCAGTGTGGATAACATCTAGATTTTCAACTTCCTCATCGTCAATCATATATACCAGTTTACCCTTTTATTTTTCCTTCTAGGAGTGACCAAGTTAGACTTCAGTTATCTCTTCTTCATTAAGGTGTTCCTCTAAATCAAGATCACCTAGTAGGTCTAGCAATCTCTTCAACCTTTGCATTATCTCCCATAGCAAGGCATTTCATAATCTACAGTGCTTCATGAATTGGAGGCTAAGTAGAAAAATAATCAAATGCTTGAATCATATGTGTGTGGTCATCTATTGCCAATTCATGGTTTCCCTTTTTAATTTTACATAGACATACCATGCACATGAATCCACGTAATGTGGAGTAAAATTTATATACCCATAGTGATGGTGGTAAGGCCTCCTTTCCCTATGTCCAAAGTCTCTCACAATTCTAGGCATGATGTAAGGAAAGGGACTTCCCATGAAATTCACATATTTGAAAAGATACAGTGTTCCTTATAAACCTAGTAGAAAAGGTGATTCTCACTTTTTTCCATTCTAAAAGGTTTGTCTCTATGTGTTTTCAACCAACACACTGCTATCCTACACAAAGTATTAGACCAACATGTTTATTTTATCTCCTTTTTATTCATCCACTGGGTTTTGTAGCCTTGCCTTTGTTTTACCACTTTAACATTGGGCATGTATGGAACTTCATTCAGATAAATCTGAATGCTCACCAAAAGCACACAAAGATACCATATCCATCATTTATGTAGACTTTTCAAGATGTTAGCATGCATGTTAAAAATAACCATTAACAGTTCATATAATCAAGTGCAAATCATACAAACACCATACTATGAACTCATAATGGAAACATGTTCAATAAAGAATCATACCATATCAAATAACTATAAAGATCAATTGCAGGAACACATCTCCATATTCAGACACATCAATGACCATAATTCAACAACAATGATCCATTCATAACATAAGCATTACATATCATAAGATGAATACATAACATTGATCACCAGAAATTTATGCACGCTAGGACATCAGATAAACATAAATGTATAATACGAATGGGGTTTGTGTCTCTTTAAAATGAATTAAAACATATATATAGGGGTGGAGACTTTCCCTTCACCACCTGCGACTTCTCAAAATAGATTGCATGCTCACAAATAGCTATGTGTACATACAAAAGTAGCCATAAAGCATGCATGCTTTCTTAGTAAAAAATCAACCCTATAAATAAAATCTGCTTTAATCCTATTATTAGCTCAATCCATGCATGACCTTTGATCTTCACTTCACATGTGTATTATCCCAAAAATAGAAGTTCCTTGTTCCTCAAGTCTCCTTAATTTTCTACTTTTCTTGTTCCGCACTCTAACTCACTTTCTTTTTTTTAGTTTGTATCTACAATATTGGCTAAGTCTCAAGTCTATCTTCCTGGATGCACACCACTTCAACTAACCCTTACACATGGCCATGTGCCCCACTTGTGTGCCTCATTGTTCCATGAATCTAGCCAACACTTAGTAATTTTTTCCAACCCAACAGTTTTCCATGGCTCGCAGAAATGTGTCAGGATTTCCTTCACCAATGTACTTTGGTACCTTGTTGCTTCCCAAGTGCCTAACCATATGTTTCTTGATCATGCGAGTAACTTTATTCTTCAAACCTTGTCCAACCATCTCATATGTGCCATGCTCCTAGTTGTCACAAGAAATACTCATGGTTTCACTAACTAACTGAGCATCATTCCATTATATGAATCCTTCCTTGGATAGCTCAAATACCATAGGATCTTTGATTGTGCATGCATATATCCTATTCAAGTATTCTTCACTCAAGGGCTCAACATAAGGAACCACTTTTACATCTATAAAAGGTATGATGTCGTGCTCATCCTTGTTCTAAAAGCTAATGTACCCCTTGTTAAAGCACAAATCTATATTATTAGCATAACACGAGGGTCACCGAAGTAGTGTTGGGAAGTTATCTACTTTAGAAATATCCAATACTTTAAAGTACCCAGTAAAATTGGCTCCCTAAATTTTAATGGATGCATCCTTCGATACGCCCAATAGTCATAACCCTAGTCTTGTTCTCCATATAGAAAACATTCATAGATGAATGCAATGGTAGTCTTCCCATCAGATTCCATGCATCTAAAGTGAGTACATTAACCTTTTATACATGTGTCTATCAAAATGTTTCTAAGAATCCATCCATCTATGATTTCCTTAAGTGTAATCTCCTTGTCAAAATCTTTTAGTATGTTTGGGGTAGATTTGACTGGGAGTATCGACCTCTCACACTCAGATCCAGTGCACAGTACCTTTTCTCTTGCAACCATTCTCCTAATAGAGGAATGATTTTCTCTTGGTGAAATATTCAACATACCTCATTTAGGTTATCTACGTCCTTCTATTGAAGCTCAACCTTCTTTGCACATTCCTTCACATATGTTTGTTACTTAAAATATTGAATCTCTCCCTTTAGATCCCTAATGACATCCATAGTCTCCTGGTAAACCTTATTTTGATGAGTAGAATCTGGATACTTGGCATATATCACTTCCTTATTTGTTATAATTGGCTTGAACTTTGGAAGTTCACGTGCACACGTAGCCTTAGCACATCTAGTAACTAAAATGGGTTGTAACTCAGGATTAGATGTTATCATCGGTATCCAATTATCTACAACATTGCATTATACCTTGATCATACCCATGCCCTTATCCTTATTATGTAGTCTTGATTTCCCACTTAAATGCCTACATTTTTGGGAATTTAGGACTACGGGATAGTGCTATGATTTAATAACAAACAAAATCATGCACACATGATCTAAACAATTCCTCAAAATCTACAGAAGTGGAAGTATAAACTAGAATAATCCAAATCAAAAAAAGTACACACACATAACACAACATGTACCATGGTTCAATTAATATGGGCTACGTCCACCAAAGATAGATATCTCATATATATATAATATAATATAACAAGAGTACAAACCAACTCTTCAATACAAGAGTACAATTCATCTCTCCAAGAGTATCTCCTCTCCTCTAAATCTCCATAAACCTAGATCTCTAGATCATGAGTGCACTACAACCGTGCCTCCAAACACCACCAATAGATCTCACATAACAAGGAACTACTACATCTCCCAACTTGCAACCAATCTCTCCTATGAATCTGTACAAACAAGACCTCTCACATGGGTCTACCAATGTGTAACCATATATGTGCACCAAGAATGTAAGTCTCTCCTCCATCTCACTACATCTGTCTACTGGTAAACAAGAAGACAACCTCTTCTACAATATCTAGATACTATATGTATCCACAAGCTCTCCAACAAGCTACAATACTAGATTCCTATGGATCAACAATACAATATGATCTCATGGATCTACAATACAAGATCTCACAACAACATGTGGATCTACAATACAGGATCTCACAACAACCTATGGATCTACAAGATGAAAGACTATGTTCTTTGTCATACTATGCAAGCCATTACATTTAGACAAGATAATATAAATAGAAATAAAGAAGAATACATAACCACCTTCTCACCATTTATATGTACCTGTTATTTCCTTCTATCCAACTTCTCTCCATTGAAGCTTTGTCTTCATGCAACCTTTTTCTTTTTTTTTTTCTTCTTCATCATTCAACCAAGGAGAATTAACATTCTTCCTCTATCATTATGTTCTAACCCTAGTTTTCTAGCTTATATAAGCTTAGAAAAACTTAGGGAACCTTCGCTATGCATTTACAACCTTTATATCAACTTTATAACAAAGTTAGATCTAATTCCCGTGAGTTAAATATAAACTTTCATGCACATGTAACTGTTGCGGTTACCTTGACCATCGTTGGTTACCCTGATGCTCACCGGTGCCAGTTTACCATGGCTGCCAAGAGATTACCCTGATGCTTCCGGTCGGTTACCCTCTGACTGGCACCAGTTACTTAGTAAACTAGCAAGGTGTAAATCATGCTAACTGTGAAGAAATTCAGCTCCACAATCCTAACAATCTCCCACTTGGAGATAAATTGTTGAACCTATACCTATACATCACTATCCTCTACATACCGTGAAGACCATCTATTATTTATATCAACAATTCTCTCAAATGAAATCAAGAAGATTAAACCATCTTCTAAAACCAAGAAGATAAAAAACCTATGACTTACCATAGACCTGCACAAGGCTACTACTGATCTGTGATAACCAAGTTATCCATACATCAAGCTCCCACTGAATCATAACACCAAGCTCTCATGCAACAATCCACCATGACTAACACACCTGCAAGAGCTCCCACTCAAACTGAAGTACTGAGCCTCTATCACATCCATAGCCATACCTATAAAACCAACCATGTTCTCTAACCATCTATCCATGTTCTCATGTAACCACCAATGCAACTGACCAAAGACAAGTCAAACTATGAATATGCGTAAGTAAAACAAGATCCTGGGTCAAGATAGCCCAAATGAGTTCTACATGCAACCCATGGTTAATTACTCCACAACACCTGCACAACTCAAAGAATCCAAATACTACATTCTACAAATCCAACCCTCCATAAACAACTAACATGTCCAAGACAACCATCCATAGATAACATATCTATCAAGGAGTAACATAGTAACAAGAGGAAATACAAACATCCCCTACTCATGCTCAAGGCATCTAAACTGTGCTTCATAGGCATCCATGTGCAAAACAAATATCTGCATCATCATAGACTCACAAAATAGAATCTATCCACATGTATAAACTTACCATGTACATCCATCCATATCATCAGGATCTCTCATGAAACTCCAAGTCTTTCACTGACTAACTCCAAAGCCATATATGAATCATGTGCTCATCAATGTCAACAAAAACAACCATGCTAACCATGCTACTAATAATTAGTGCAAATACCATAGCAAAATGTCATCAACATACTCTACACAACTATCCAAGATGAAAGCAAACAAGGTAAACATCAATAAGATGTAAATATACATTGTTGTCACACTTGTAACCTATAACAAACAAATTTTCCTTCTTTACCCTTCAATGTCAATAACATTTATCTCTCTTCTTAACCTAGCTGAACAACCATCAACTAAAATCCCATAGGGATATCCAGGCACTATAAATAAAACTAGAAGTGACGTCATCATGAAATAAACTCAAAATACCTGCAAAACCATGACTGTCCTCCAAAAAAACTTGTGCCTCATGCCACACAAAAAATGTAGCATACTCCTCTCACTTTGCATGTGCATATATGTCCAACCTGCAATTCCAATAACCATGGATTGCTCCCACTTAACCTAAACTCCCCTGCACTGCTTCTAATCACCAATCTCAAAAGCTATATATGTCAGTGAGAAATAAAACATATGAAAGAAAATATAAATTGATTCCCTTCTTATCAAAGAATACTTCTACATCACAGAAGTTTGGAATTCTTGTGAATTAGGTGAATCAATTTCTTTTCATATCTGTGTACTCAACATCTTTTGTTACTGCAACTGTGTCTAAACATGAATTTTCATTGATGATCCCATCCTTAGACTAGATATCCTTGTCCTCAAGATTCCAACATATCCTAGAAATAAAATTCAAGCTCACCAAATATCCATGGTGCAAATTTTATTTGTGCACACAATCCAAACATAATATCACTTGCTCCAAATGAAAGAAATAAAACATGAATCATATAGAGATACCTGACTCAAAGTATCACTGGACTAACTGAGCCAACTTTTTCCTCTTTCTGATCCAAACATTGAAGTGATCTGCACTTCTTTCTACCTGTACAAACTATGCAAGAAACCTGATCCTCCAAAACAAGACATTAAACCATCCATGCCCTCTTCTACTATAAGAAACCTTGTACAAACTTGTTGTCACAGAGACCAACCAGGGTTCGCTGACTGGTACTGGTTACCCTCTATGACCAATGTCAGTTCCTTGACCAACGTCGGTGCTACTGGAATGAACACAATGCCACAAATTGGCATAGGTCACCAAACCAGGTGCCTACTCTGACAAAATCCGATAGTTGTGTTGAGCCATTCATTTCAAGAAGTACCCAAATCTTACACAAAAACTTAACAACAATAATACATGTAATAAAATTGACACCAAGATGAAATACATCACCTTACCAGCACCAAGATACTCAACCACATCTTCAACTGAAGAACATGCTTCTCTGATGGAAACCTCGTCTTCATTTTGTGCTACTATATTCTACTTCTCTAATAAAGCCCATGCATCTAACTGCACCAAAGGATGCATAACTTCTCCTCTATCTCATACTCAGATCTGCAATCCCAAACATGCATGTATAACCAAAATAATACAACAAGCACTGCAATACCAAGGTAATAAAACCATACCTCTATAAACTAGATCCTGCAATCTGAAAATCATGCTATGCCTCCAAGAACCAAGGACACCTCAGCAAAAAAGATACATTCACTGCATCTTATAAAAATATTTAGATCTGTGATTTTCTGTTTAAAAACAAGTTTCCCAGTAACCAACCATGGTCACCCTATAACCAACCATGTTCACCTTATAACCGATCACATGGTCACCCTGTCGACACCGGTTTCCACCTAACCAATGTCGATCACTGTATTCTCCAACAACTCACATTTCTAGCTTCTACTTGAGATTTAAATATCTTCCTACAATTTTCACATTAGGAAAAACAAACCCTTCTCTCATACACCTGTCAGTAAACCACTAACAATATATTGAAGCAAAATATTTCTCTGAAATAACCAACCTCTGATACCAATTTGTTTGAATTTGGGACTGTGAAATAGTGCTATGATTTAATAACAAACAAAATCATGCACACACAATCTAAAAAATTCCCCAAAATCTACAGTAGCGGAAGTATAAACTAGAATAATCCAAATCAAAACAAAGTACACACACATAACACAACATGTACCATGGTTCACCCAATGTGGGCTACGTCCACCAAAGATAGATATCTCATATATAATATAACAAGAGTACAAACCAACTCTTCAATACAAGAGTACAATGCATCTATCCAAGAGTATCTCCTCTCCTCTCAAATCTCTAAATGTATCTCCATGAGTTCACTACAACCATTCCTTCTACAAAAACCACTAGTAGATCTCACATACTAGGAACTACTGCATCTCTAACTTGTGCAACCAAGATCTCCTATGAATCTGGAAACAAGACCTCTCACATGGGTCTACCAATGTGAAAACATTTATGTGCACCAAGAAGTAAGTCTCTCCTCCATCTCACTACATCTACCACTGCAAACAAGAAGACAACCTCCTCTACAATATCTGGATACTATCTATATCCACAAGCTCTCTAACGAGCTACAATACTAGATTCCTATGGATCAACAATACAATATGATCTCATGGATCTACAATACAAGATCTCACAACAACCTATGGATCTACAATACAAGATCTACAAGATATGGATCTACAAGATGACTATGTGCTTTGCATACTATGCAAGCCATTACATTTAGACAAGATAATACAAAGGAAATACAAAAGAAGACATAACCACCTTCTCACCATTCAGATGTACCTGCTATTTCCTTTTTTCTATCTTCTCTCCATTGAATATCTGTCTTCATGCAACCTTTTTCTTTTTTCTTCTTCATCATCTTCAACCAAGGAGAATTAACATTCTTCCTCTATCCTTATGTTCTAAACCTAGTTTTCTAGCTTATATAAGCTTAGAAAAACTTAGGACACCTTAGCTATGCATTTACAAACTTTAGATCAACTTTATAATAAGTTTAGATCTAATTCTTGTGAGTTAAATATAAAATTTCACAAATAGGTAATTGGTGTTTATTACCCTGACCATCATTGGTTACCCTGATGTTGATCGGCACCAGTTACTCTAATGCTAAATAGTGTCAATTACCCTATGACTGACGTCAATTACTGAGTAAACCAACAAGGTGTAAATCATGCTAACTATGAATCAATTTAGCTCCACAATCCTAACATATGTGTGTTGGTACTTCATTCAGATAGATCTGAATGCTCACTCGAAGAACACAAAGATACTAGGTCCCTCTTTTATGTGCACTTGTCAAGATTTTGGCATGTATGTTCATACTCACCATTAACAAATCAAGTAATTAATTGCAAAGAATAACATGAATCAGATCATAACCATAGAGCATTATGTATCAAATAAGAATCAAGATCAGTTTTACCATATAATTACGATAGTAAGATATATCAATGACCAATATCCATCCACAAGCATCCATTATATTAATTCATTTCATAACAGTAGTTGAATACATAATGGTAATCACTAGAGAGTTACGCGCACTAGAACATTAGAGCAGCATAACTCTATAATACATTACTGTCTCTGAAACTATGCAATATAATACATATATATAAGGGTGGGGACTTTCCCTTCACTGCCCATGAATTTCAAAAATAGAGCACATGCTCAAAATACCAATGCGCTAAAGGATGCATTATTTTATAAGCAGGCTAATAATAGATTATCCTATAAAAAAACTCTACTTTAATCCTGTTATTAGTGTGAACTATGCATGTCCTTTGGTCTTCCACTTTAGTCCAAAAATATCTCTTACTTAGCCAAAAATTCTTCTTGCCTTTATCCTTGCTTGGGCCACACTCCAAATACTTTTCATATTTTTATCCCATGTCATGTCAAATCACTTTAGTCTTGGCTTATCTATCACACGCACAAATTTCTCTTGTGCCACCTCATTTGACCCTTACGTGTGTCTACGTGCCCCTCTTGTACACCTCATTATATTGGGAGCTTCATAACTACTTATTCATTTTCATTAACCCAACATTACCCCACACTAAATACATTTCCACCCTTGGAAATGGGATTGTTCAACTTATCTCTCCAAAGATTCCTAAGAATAAAGAATGAATATGTAAGGAATAGAAGAAAAACCAGCATGATTATTTAGCTGGTAGCAGAAGTTTAGGGTAATCCTCTTTAATATCAGCTTCTAATGCATTCCTCACCTAGCCCCTTTTTTTTACCTTGTCACTAACATCACCAAGTACTTTCTTCATCTCTTCCAAGGTCATGTCTTCACCCTTGTTCTTCAGTTCCCTTACCACTCCATCTAATCCTAAAATCATTCCATCCATGAAGTCCATTTTCTACATCATCAATTTCCCAAAATCCTTTATTATTTCTTCGTGGGGGTACCTATCCACCTTAAGCGCATCATGCTTCTATGTCAATAGCATGGCCCTCTCCTCTCTACGCAAATTTTCATCCTTCTTAGTTACAAGGACGTCATTTTCTTCTTGCATTGTCCTTACCTTAAAGGATCTGTTCAAGATCCTCATAGTTTTTAAGTGCCCAATTTTCCTTCTTTAACTCATCTTTAAGTGTCTAGAGTATGGCATCATACTATACAATTTGGCACACTATAACCTTCTTGGTTATTTCTTTCTCAGATGCAGCATCCTTCTGTTTCTGTGCAGCTATATCATATTCACTTAGTGCATGCGCACTTGGCTTCTCTTCTAATAGTAAATGGACTAAAGTCCATAAATAGTACATCACAGTGGGAAAAGTTCCAGATACCTTATTTTCATACCATGGTCATTCCTTCAAAATTTCCTCTCCAATTTCCTTAGACATCTCTAGAATAGTCCTCACTTTATTCTTGGCCTCATCCCTTGCCTCTATCAAGCACTAGAATTATTCCTCATTATCCTTCTTGTCTTCTATAAATGTTCTAAGGGTAGCCCCCTTATCCACATTTCTATGAGATACCTCTGATGCTATCTTGGTCAGGCCATTACTCACCTATTTTTCCAAAAAACTTAGTGGGATTTATTGTCACATGTCTTCCTTGTGGATTTTTTCTTCATCCTGTATTTGACGCATGACTCCTCACACACATCAAACTCTAGCTTGTCCATGTGATTTTGCATACTCCATGAGAGTTTTTTTCTAGTACATGGGTTTGCACCCTCAGGATCCATTAATTCGTAATTATATAATTGTTTCTTGGTAAGAGTACTCTAGAACCTAGCGTGAATAATATTTGTAGGGTCATTAACATACCCAAGGTCAGGAATTTATACCATCTATTCTTCCCTCTATCCACTAGTGTACATATGTGTAGGTACATGTGTTTCTCATGCCTTCAGGTATCCCTTATCCCATTCCACCTTAACTACCTTCATGTTCGCTTGTCAGCTCATCCTCACTATTTTCTTTTTTCATGTCACCTCCAACATGACTTTCCTACTCATGCTCATTGGGCACCTCCTTATCATGCTGAGTATCTTCACCCCCAATCCCTTCTTCTTATTTCACTTGAATACTAAGTGAGGAAACATTTTCGTGTGTAGCCCCGTCGAATGACCCTTCTTCATCCCTTTGAATTGGAGTAATGAGCTTTCGCCTCCTCCTCTTCTCTCCTACATTTGGTTTCATGGGAATCATTCTCAACAACCTCTTCATGGGTTATGAAGTCCCAACACCCTCATCTAGATCATTTTGCCTCCTTTGTAGTTTCCTTCTAACATGTTCAATCCTGCCACTATATTCTTTCACTATTTTCTCTACCTCGAGTTCAATCCTTTCTTCTTCTTCTTTTTTCCTAGGAGGTGTAACCTCAAGCAACCTTTTTATTCCTACATTTTGATTTCCCTTATGAGGGTCTGGGAGTGACACATCTTCACCAGCAACATACTTTATCTCATTAAATATTAGTTTTAGATATACATATATGCATGCAAGCTCTTTCTACCTAACTGCCATAGTCTCAGGAGTAATATCAATATTATCTTATTCCATCATTTCTTCATAAGCCTCCTTGTTAGGGTAGACGTAAGTCTTACACAGGATATGAATATCCATGTCCACTTTTTTTTGCATCAAAATTCAGCTTCTTCACATTATATAACCTATCATAGAGTCCTTAAAATAGTGTGTGGTAAAATCGAATGGTAACTTACACCACAGACTCTTCTCCCCTATCTTCATGAAGAATTTTTCTAAACAAAAATGTTGATAAGCTACAAACTCATCTTGTCCATCCAAAACACTAGGAAACTCCTATGGGATGCACCTCACTCCCTCAAATATGTCATGTAAATTCAGAATATTTCTTGTTCAGGGACTTATGCTCTAAAGGATATACCCAGATGTTTTCCTTAGGCCCATCAAGTACACCAATCTCACAAAACACCAAAAGAAGAAAGATTGCACCCCATGTAGTCTTCTCACCTTTATCTATTTGTATGCATGCTTCCTCAACAATGCTCTCTGTAATGTACTGCACAATATTGTAATATATCCCATTCACCATTTTTATGTGTGATATGTAAAAAACACTTGTTAACTTCCTTCCACCTTTATAATGCACCTAGCTTATAACTTACAAGCGCCCAACTACCCTTATAGCACAGTCCCCTATATTAGTGACATTCATCACATGACCTCCCTTCTGGTATTTCAATGTGGCTATCATGGCCTCTACCCCCTCATCATTGATTAAGTCTTGTATAATTTCTTCCCAATAACTGCACAAATTGGTCACTTTTCTTATCAAGTGCCCTATAAGCCTCATTCTTCTACCTATAAAGTAGAAGTATTCCTCATGGATTTACGATACCAGCCATTTGTACAAACATTCAAGCTTCCAAAGAAAGGTAGATCATAAATTTGTATCACTCGAAAACTTTCCAGAAGTTTTTACATAGAGTTATCATAGACCCTCTACCCATCTATCATCCTCTGGTTAGTCTTAAGAATAGTGTCCTCTCTAATATCTTTTAGGGTCTTCTTAGTACAATGATTGATATCTCTGATCTTTCACTTGATCAGCTGATACTTCCACGTCCTCCCCTCAATGACCTCTTCCAGGAATTGCATCTCTACAAGCCTCTCTTCTGGTGCCTCCTCTATGACCGGTTCCTTATCATTGGTCATGGATATCCCTTGTGTCATTGTTAATTAATAAGTCTTTCTTAGTAGGTAATATGCCCTAAAATTCAAGTAACTTACTACCACTTACTCTTACAACCCTCATCCTTTACTTTATCTCTTATTCTTTGAATTTTGTGTGCCTTAGTTGTGACTTCTGTCCTTCAAAACCTAATTCCTCAAACCAAACCCTCAAGCCACGGTTTACCTGTTCCTGTGCCTTCCTCTTTCTCTAAAAATTCCCGTGAAGGAGCTTCCTCACAAGCCATGCCAAAGTCTCACTAGGGTTTATCGATTCACTTTTTTTCTTCACACTGTACACTTTCTCGCTTTCTAATTCTCTCTGAGGGTGCAAACACTTAAACATGCAAGGTAAGAAATGAGGTCATTTGTGCTTGTTTTATAGGATTTTAGAAATTTTTATTTCATTAATTGCGCCTCACCTACAACCATATGTGGAATTAATTACACTTGTTTACTTTTTTCATACTTTGAACTGCTTTCTTCCATGACCCATTTGTAACCTTGTAGTGTACCCACTACTTCTCAGCCACAGACCTCCTTTTGTATTCTTTCAAGCACTTAAGTATTTATCCACTATTCCTCATATCGAGTAGTTTCCCATGTTTCTTCCTACCTCACGTTACACTACGTGGTCATCCTTCTACACGTGGTCTTCAATCTAAGAAAATTTCCTTTAAAACACCTGCAATCCAAGCATCTGTGACACCTTTCTCTGATGTGCGCCAATATTTCAAGATCAACCATAGCTCATATATGTACCTATGTACCAATCTACATATAAATCATAACACCAATCAATTCTTCTTTCTGATCCACCCCACACTAAAATTATGTGTGGTCCTATATGCAAGAGCTCAAAAGATAAATCAACTTCTAATGTGCAAGCATGCTTATTACAAAAAAAAACACTGAACTAAACTAAAAAAGCATAACAACGATGAAAGGAAACCCATATAATGGAAATCTAATATAAGTGGTAATATTTCATTATTAAAAACACCAAGAAGCCTTATTTATAGTAGGGCTTCAGCCTACTCCCATTGAAGTAATCGAGAAACAAGGTGTCATCCAGCGCCTACAACTGAAAAACACCTGAATCAAGTATCTTCATTGCTATAAAGGGTCTCAACCAATGCACTTTTAATTTCCCTAGGTGGCATGCAAACTTGGAGTTATAAAGGACAATCTTCCCAACTTCAAAATAGTTGTTCCGAATTTTCCTATCATGTCATCCTTTCTGTCTTGCCTTCTTAGTCTTCTGGATTTGATGTATAATGGTGTGATTTTCATCTAATTGCATTTGTTTATCAACGCACTCTTTTATATCTTGTTCATCATCCAGTCCACCTGCGTGCATAATACACAACGAAGGTAGCATAAACGTCCACAGGTAATACAACCTCTGCACCAAACACCAATTCAAAAGGTGTTCCCTTGTTCAATCTCTTGTAAGTGCTCCTATATGCCCAAAGTACCACAGATACTTTGTCATCCCAATATTTCCTTCCAACATCACAATTTTTTTAATGTATTCTCTAAAATCTTGTTAAAAGCTTCAAGAGTACCATTGTCCTATGGGTGATAAGGGGTGATCTTATGGTGTGCCACCATAAATTCTGCCAATAATATTTTGATAGTCTCATTAATAAAATGACTACCCCTATCACATGCCAAGCTCAAAGGACATCTATACCTATTGATAACATTCTCCCATAATAACTTGGCTAATGTAATTGTTGTGCAGTCCTTTATAGGTGTTGATTTTTCCCACCTTGTCAAATAATTTTTACAAGTTATAATATAGCATGCACTAGTCCTACACGTGGGTGGAAAAATAGGCCCTACAAAGACAATAACCCACTTCTCAAAAGGTTTTACACTTGTAATAGGCCTTAATGGAATTTCATCCAAATTCCCAAGCTTCCCAAGGTGCTGACAATGGTCACATTCCTTTACATATGCTTTGATCTCCTTGTATAACATTTCCCACCAAAGTCCTGCCATTAAAACCTTACACGTAGTAACATCACGTACATAGTTTCCACCTAAAATTTCACCATGATCCTCCACAAAAATAGCTTCACACTCATGCTCAAGCACACAATGGTATAAGACTTCATCACGGCATAATTTATACAAATATCTAACAATTAACTAGTAAGGCACCACATATATAGCAATTTGTTTCTTCTCTTAAATTTACATCCCATTAAGTGCCACACCAGTGCATAAAAATACTGTAATATCCTCTAAGTCATTGGGTGTGTAATTTAATTTAAAAAAATTATGCATCTAGAATTGTGTCCTCAATGCTCTACACATCCTCAATTGAGTTAATCCTCAACAAATGATCTGGTCTTGAATTACTCTTTCCAAGATTTATAACCACTATGAAATCAAAATCCTAAAACAAAAGTATCCACCTACATATACACCCTTGCAAGACAGACTTATCAACTAATTACTTAAGCATCATATGATATGTATAGAAAGTAAATAGATTTGCCAACAAATATTGTCTATATTTTTACAATGTATAGATCATGGAAATATCCTCGCGCCCATTAGTTGTATAATTTTTCTCGGTTGGGGTCAACTTCCTTCTTGCAAAATAGATAGGATAATCTACAATACCTTCTCTAGGATGTGCCAACATTGTGCAAATGGTTATACCAGAGGCATCAACATGTACATGAAATGGTTTGTTCCATAAAGGAAAGCACAAAATGGGTGTAGTAGTTAGCCTCTCCTTAAATGTCTTAAATGCGTATTGTTGCACCTCATCCCAATAGAAATTTCCCTTACTCTTTAGTAACTCTTCCAAGGGTGTGGAAATCTTAGAATAGCCCTTAATGAATTTCCTATACTAACCTATATGTCCCAATAATCCATGTTTCTCACTTTGATTGGTAGGATCCTCTAAGCCCAAGATTACTGCAACCTTAGCTGGATCTACCAACAAGCCTTCTTTACATATAATATACCCCAACAGAGTTCAAAAGGGTGTAGAAAATATGCACTTCTTGATGTTGAGAGAGATGCTCAACTATTGAAACCTCTCAAACATGAGTCTCAAGTTGTCACAATGATCTTTTACCAACCCATACGCAATCCAATCATCTAAATATACATGTAATAACTTATGAATAAAGTCCTCAAACGCTTATACTGTTTCGCACATAATGTTTCTGTTCCTGGAATAGAGTTGCTTCTATCCTTTCATTCTTTCAAGAAACAAATAAGGGTTAGGGCTAGGAGGAATACCTGTTAAATGTTGAGAGGGTGTGCGCGTACCATAGAGAGAGATCAGATCGATTAAGAAGAACTCCTTTTTGTCTGGGAAGGACTACTTGCAAGTAAGAATACAAGACCACCAGATTTTAGTTAGACAATAAATGAGGGAACTGCCTTGGGCCCAAGAAATATTAGACTTCCTTTTGAAGGTGGTCAATTCCCCTTTTAATATGAATTAACACTAATGATAATAAAGAAGCTATTGTGAAATCACGATAAGTGCAAGGTGCTGGCAGGTGGGGAATCTAAAAGTGAACTTATAATTACTATCAATCAAAAGACTCAGGAAATGGTGCTTAGAAACATACAAGACACTACTTACTCATCCTTGATGAAGATTCAGGTCCAAGGAATGTGGTAGTGACAGTAAGGCTCAGTTGGGATGATCTAGTATTGGAAAAAAAGCTGATAAAGCTATCCTCAGCCTTTTCCAATGCTTGAATGGGGGTGGCAGTGATCCAGTGGCTCAGTTGCAGTCTTCCGCTCGATGCTCTTCTCTTTTCTTCACTTGTCTCCGCCCTGTCAAGTGAATTCCGGATCTTTCAAAATGAATTTTCCGATCCATTATTTTTGGTTGGGGGTGGCCATTTACAGGGAACCGAAGGCGGTTACGTAACTGACGGCGGTCGAGTAGGAACCGATGTCGGTTAAGTCAAAGTGGGCTATTTTTAGTAAAATAGCCAACTTTCCCTCCTTTTCTCCCAAGGGATTAGTTGTGGGCTTGGTCAAGTCATTATTATGTTGGTTTTGGCGAGGGTGAGGAGTCATTAGTCATGGGTGTGGATGTAGACCAAGTTAT
The DNA here is from genome assembly GCA_019776745.2 of Taxus chinensis. Classification (NCBI taxonomy): domain Eukaryota; kingdom Viridiplantae; phylum Streptophyta; class Pinopsida; order Cupressales; family Taxaceae; genus Taxus; species Taxus chinensis. The sequence goes on along the minus strand of CM034146.1, from coordinate 612,077,969 downwards.
AGGTCTTAATTAGGTTAGTTTAGGGTTAGGGCTAGGTCATGATGAGGTGGAAAAATGAGGGTGGCAAGTTTGGAGATGTGGATTTTTTAATTATAAGGTAATTAATAAATAAGTGTGTAGGGTTTAGGTGGTGAGGTTAGGTTGTGAAATGAGATGCGGGGCACAGGGTGTCATAAGACATAAATTTGGTGTCTACATTAGCCCCTTGTTGTCATGTAGTTTGTCTTGTAAAGCTACACTGACAATAATAAGAAGTGGTTACTCCTGTTAAGGATATAGGTAATCCCCCTCAAATCTATCGCAGATTGAGGCAACATGAAATCAGGGATAGGGTTGATAAAGGGTGAATGGTGTGGAGATGATGGGAAGATGGTGGGGTAAGTTCAAGGAAGTAGACACACGTTGAAATGCAGTAGTGCGACCAGGGTACATGATTTGAAGAGCAAACAAGCAATTCATAGGCAAAGGTCGATATTTTATCCAAACAAGGGTGATATAATACTGGTATCCAAGGCATAGGAAGTAGCTCCAGGGGATATAACAGGTAAGGTATAGGAATGTTTAGGCATGTTCGGCAGTACCAAATGGTTGGTTTGGTTGAGATAAACATCACGGTCTTGGTCTAGGCAAATTTAGTCGACTGATCAAGTCAAGTACCCTAATCATGCTAAAACACGAATAGGTGAGCTCGATTGAACAAAAAACTACATGATTGGGTGGATAAAAATCATAATTGGTGGGTCTTGGGCAAGGTACATAATTGGTGCGGCCTTGGGTCAGGCCGATGGATTAGGTGCGGCCTTGGGTCAGGCCAAATGGTTGGTTGCGGCCTTGGGTTGGGCCAAATGGTTGGTTGCGACTGTGGGTTGGGCCAAATGGTTGGTTGCGGCCGTGGGTCGGGCCGGATTGGTTGGTTACGGCCTTGGGTCGAGCCTAATGGTTGGTTGCGGCCATGGGTCAGGCCAAATGGTTGGTTGCGGCCGTGGGTCGGGCCTGATTGGTTGGTTGCAGCATTGGGTTGGGCCTAATGGTTGGTTGCAGCTGTGGGTTGGGCCAAATGGTTGGTTGCGGCCATGGTTCGGGCCTGATTGATTAGGTGCGGATTTAGCTCAGGCTTGATTGAGGTCAAAATAAAGCTAGTTAGCAAAGCCAGGGGAAAAATTTGAGATTGGTGGATAAGGGCGAGAGTTAGGTGAAGGAAGTAGGTAACCGATATCGATTATGTGTAACCTATATCAGTTAGAAGACCGATACTAGTTGTCTAGGGTGCAAAATAACCGGTATCGGTTACAGGTCAAAACCTATAAAAAGAAAAATATGGCCTGTCATTGTCACTTTGTGATTTTGAGTGCCCAAATTTAGCTGTCTAAGGTGTGAAGTGATTTTGTGGAGTTTGTGGGCTGAGGTGGAATTATTTGAGTGGAGGAGTGAGTGATCGGTAGACCCCAGCAAGTAGGAGGTAGAGTTTGATTGGTTGAGGACCCAGCTGAGGAGATTTGGAGCCATGGATCAGCCAGGAGGAGCAGGAGGTGCTGGACCAGCTGGACCACCACCACCTATCCCACCACGACGACGTGTAGTCGTACCAGTAGGCTCTGAACTCCTACCTATGTGAATTTAATAAGTTTAACTTAAATGTGGGTTTTGGGTAGGAATTTTTAAATTTAATAAAATAATGAATGAATGGAAGTAATATGTAAAATGGAGTGGGTAGGTAGGCTAGTGAGGCCAAAACGGCAGGGTGGGTAGGTTTTAAGGGGTTTTTTGTGGGTAAAAGAGGAGAAATAGGGAAAAAGGGGTTTTGCGGGCCGTTTTGGGGACAGAAGGATGAATAGGCTCCTGAAAAACTTGCTCGTATGTCAGGGTGCTACGGCTTCCTGAAACAGAAGCCTCTAGATTTTGCATCTTGTCCATCATTTGTTTGATTAAATCAGTGGTTGGATGAGATGATGGTGTGGTTATCGTAAATGGAGGAGGATTGGGCCAAGGGCCGCCACTAGACAATGGTGGGGTTACGTGTTGATAAGGTATTGAGGATGAATATGTTGAGGTGACCGAATAGGGATGTCCTATATAAGATGTTGAAGTCATCGGATACGTGTGTCGAAATGAAAAGGTGGGCGGAGCTTGAGAAGGAAAGCTTGTGTGGATAGGTGGTAGAGAGCAAGTTATGAAAGGAGCAGTCTGCGAGAGAGACGAGGTAGGAGCAGTCAGTGGTAATGATATGTGGGGCCCCAGGTTAACCAAAGGAAAGCCAATCTATGCCGTATGAACCACTGAAGCCGCTGAGTTGGGAGACGGGGCTAAGGATGAAGAAGGCAAGGTGGAGTTACCAGGTGGGGAAGGAGTTAAGTGAGCAGCTATACTAATAGGCATACCAACAAGGAGTTGACCATCAGGTGTACAGTCAGGGGCATGAGACAAAGTACTATACAATGCTAGGATTAGTGTCCAAAAATTTCACAAATTCCTTATCTCCTACAGGGATTTTGGGAACCTCACTGGTGTCCATAGGATTCCCCATAGGGTGTGAAGGGGGTGATTCAAGAAAAGGCACGGAACAGGCATGGGAAACCATGGCCGCAGCTTGTTTCCAAGTGATAACAACCATGGACAAGGGTACATAGCAGGGATTCAATTTATCAGGAATAGAAACAACCACAAAATGTTGGAATTGGTAGGTTATTGGTTTTGGGAACTGTGAAAGACAGTAACCGATATCGGTCAGGTAACCGATGTCAGTCAGACTGTAGCCACCATTGGTAATTTAATTGATGTCGATATAATAGGACCGGTGTAAGAAGCTATAAGAAGTTGTTGATTTAGGGTTAACAATGCTTAGTATACCTACCAAACTGTTCTGAAGTGATCACAGAAACAGTGTATGATAGAGAAACAGAACTAAAAACAAGCAAGATGCACAAGCAAATCAAGAGACTAACCCTAGGATTAGTTTTAATTATTGTGGGCTTATGCCTTAGACGCAAGATGATGTCAATCCTAAACAAAAGACCTAGGGGAAATGTCAAGTTTGTTTTGGCTTATAAGGTCACCTCAATCGGGCGGAGGAATACCGCAGAAAAGGGGGATGTTTGAGTTGTTGTGTTAATTATGATGTGATTTGGCATTTGTTGTGTAGTGAAAGTAAGATTAATGTCTTGTCAATACCGTGGATATCACCCCCATGTGTACGACCTATTACTTAGTCTACGTTCACTAGAATTGAAAACAGCAAACAAGAATGTGATGCACGTGTTTTAAACCCAAATCGAAAATGATATTCAATGAAGCAAAGAAGATGACTTTCACTAATGCAAAGATGTGAAAGCAAGACAAATTATTTTACCAAAATAACAAGATATCTTGTGAATACTTTAGAAGAAGAAAATATCAAGTGTGCTCCCTATATGAAAGCAAGAAAGAAAGAAAGAAACCCAAAATGGGTCCCACCGGGCGTACCAAAATGTTTCGCACATAATGTTTCCGTTCCTGGAATAGAGTTGCTTCTATCCTTTCATTATTCTGAGAAACAGATAATGGTTATGACTAGGAGGAATACCTGTTGAATGTTAAGAGGGTGTGCGCGTACCGTAGAGAGAGATCAGATCGATTGCGAAGAACTCCTTTTTTCTGGGAAGGACTACCTGCAAGTAAGAATACAAGACCACCAGATTTTAGTTAGACAATAAATGAGGGAACTACCTTGGGACCGGGAAATATTAGACTTCCTTTCAAAGGTGGTTAGTTCCCCTTTTAATATGAATTAACACTAATGATAATAAAGAAGCTATTGTGAAATCACGATTTAGGTACCTCGTTACAAAGCAATAGAGACTAAACTACCAATAATAAAATGTCACATTGTTTGTTTGGTCAATGGTCGTTGATACGTTCAGCTCGAGTTACAGGGATAAACCAGACTAGATCCAAGGTTGTTAGGAGACAAATAGGTGAGAGGAAGGTTTTGGGTATAAGTCACAGTGACCAATGCGGGTCACTGGATAACTGACCGCGGTTAGAGAACTGCTGCTGGTAGGGGATAACCGACACTGGTGGGGTCAGTAATCTAGGTGCTCCTGGATGGAGGCTGGTTGCAGGGTGATTGTGGGGTTTTTAAGATTGGTGGATGGCTGAGGGGAATAGTGAGATGACAGGGAAGACTCAGAGTGTGATAAAATTGTCTTCTAGGCAATACAAGGCTGTATGGATGAAGGTTAAGTGCAGGGTACTGGCAGGTGGGGAATCTAAAAGTGAGCTTATAATTACTATCAATCAAAAGACTCAGGAAATGGTGCTTAGAAACATACAAAACACTACTTACTTGTCCTTGATGAAGATTCAGGTCCAAGGAATGTGGTAGTGATAGTAAGGCTCAGTTGGGATGATCTGGTATTAGAAAACGAGCTGATGAAGCTATCCTCAGCCTTTTCCAATGCTTGAATGGGGGGGTGGCAGCGATCTAGTGGCTCAGTTGTAGTCTTCCGCTCGATGCTCTTCTCTTTTCTTCACTTGTCTCCGCCCTATCAAGTGAATTCTGGATCTTTCAAAATGAATTTTCCGATCCCTTGTTTTTGGTTGGGGGCGGCCATTTACAGGGAACTGATGGCGGTTACATAACCGACGGTGGTCGAGTAGGAACCGATGTCGGTTAAGTCAAAGTGGGCTATTTTTAGTAAAATAGCCAAATTTCCCTCCTTTTCTCCTGAGGAATTAGTTGTGGGCTTGGTCAAGTCATTATTAGGTTGGTTTTGGCACGGGTGAGGAGTCATTAGTCATGGGTGTGGATGTAGACCAAGTTATAGGTCTTAATTAGGTTAGTTTATGGTTAGGGCTAGGGCATGATGAGGTGGCAAAATGAGGTGGTAGGTTTGGAGATGTGGATTTTTTAATTATAAGGTAATTAATAAATAAGTGTGTAGGGTTTAGGTGGTGAGGTTAGGTTGTGAAATGAGATGTGGGGCACAGGGTGTCATAAGACATAAATTTGGTGTCTACATATACAATAATGCATGAAAATAATATAGGCATATTATTCAATCCTGAGGGAATAATTGTGTTGAAGAAACTTCCCCATTCAGTGGTGAAAGTTGTATTTTCTTGATCTTCCTTGGTGATGTGCACTTAATGATAACCATAGAATTCATCAGTAAAGGAGTACATTTCACCCCTGTAACAACACCTTCCAAAATATCCACCATGAATGGGGTAGGAAAGGACCAATCACATAGGCATCATTAAGTTCTATGTATTCAACACATATCTTTATCTTCATATCCTTCTCCATGTTTATGACTATAGAAATAACCTACTTGAATTCCTTAATGGGCTTAATGATTCTAGACTTGAGATGTTCAGAGATGTTTTTACCTTTCTACTCAAATTAATGGAGTGAAATAATAAAAACAAGACTGACCTCAAAAGACGTGGGGTTTACCAATACCCATACATATGGATGTTGATGCTGATGTCGATTGAAGATTTACCTCATCCGAATGAGTGTTTAATCTCATGTCCTGTGAAGTGACCTATGCTCAAATACACTAAACAAAAAGGATTAGATAGTTGGATGAATGAGCTTCTCAGAAAAGGTTGATTCTAGGAATCCAAAGGGAATTCCTTAGAGGATATTAGCTCATTTTGTAACAATTAAGTGAATTACAGCTGATAAAAATATAAATGATAAACATATATGTAAGGATAGAAGATAGAGAGTTTTTAGAATTCCATATGTAAGGGTAGGTCATGTGAAGCTTCAAAGATAGCCCAAGAAAGTGTGGATACAATCTAGATGCGCTCAAAATAGTTGTACTAGAATTCATCAACTTCTTGTTAGATCTCATAAAGGAATTCAATTATGTCTTCAAGTTCCTCTTCAGGATAAAATCAGATAATGCAAAGTGTCAGGTTATGGATAAGGTCATACTACTCCCAGAAGAAGGGATGTCGAACTATCAGAAAAAAGTGAATAATTGTGATTTCATTTGAATTACCATGCACTTCCATCTAACAAAAGGAAATTATCAAAAACATGTTAAATACAATAGATTTAATGAAAATTGATGAAAAAGATTGATAATTTGATAAATATCCAGTTTTTACAAGAATCGCCAGTGATTAGGCCAATCGTTAGCGATTAGGGAAATTATTGATGATTATTGATTTAAATGCTAAATATGATTAAGAAGAGACAAGCAACAGTTTAGGAATACCTTGAAGTGATTTTGGAGATAAATAATTCCTCAAACCTTATATGGGAGAGATCCAAGCAGGTTAGATGTGTTTTGATGTTGCTTATAGCCTAGGTTATGAAAATTGATCTTCATGGAGCTTGAAAATACTTGACGATGATGCTTGATAATGCTTTGAGATTTTTTGTGTGTTGTGATGCCTAACCATGAGGTGTAGGAGGCTTGAGGTTTGAGAGAAAGATTAGGGTTGTAGATTGAAAATTGAGGATACTGGAGGGATAGATGAAATCTCCTATTTATAATCACTAATGATTCAACTGAATCATTGTCGATCCAGATTTTTTGGGAAATCAGGTGCTAAAGTGGTTAAAACCGCTTCTAGTCGAGGTTATTTAGTTTTGGAGTTTAGGTAAATGATTAGGAAGATGTTGGAGGTTGAGGTGTTTGAGTTAAAATGGTTATGGAATGGTTATATTTTTTATTTTTCTTATTTTTTTAGCTTTCAAGTAGTTTTGTGTGGTTAAGGGTAGATTTAAAGGAGTTAAGGATAGATTTCATAGTTGTAAGGGATATTTACACGAAGTAAATATGGTGGTGGATTTTAGACTTAGTATAAGGATATGTATGAATTTAATAGTGCATTTGATTAATGTATTTTGAATAAAATTGAAGTGATGTAGGAAAAAGAGGAGTGCAAATTTTTAGTGTCTACATTTTCCCCTTTTAGTCAAGTAGTTTGGTGTATGCAAAGTGCTAGACAAAAATGATGATAGTGTAGACACCAAAATTTGAACCCTTCATCCCCTTCATCATTTATTTATTAAATGCATTATTTTCCTCACATATACACCTTGTCCTAATTCATAATTCCTTCATCATATTTAACTTATGTAGATATCAATTCCATAGTTGTTAAATCTACATCCAACCACCTAAAATAATCCTAAAAAAAAAATTAAATAAAACAAATCACATTTTAACCATTTCATAACTCCCCTAACCATTATACCTTGACTTACAACAAATAACCAACCATTTACCTGAAGAAAAACTAAAACAACTTTGATTTGAAGTGGTTTTAACCACTCCAAATCCCAAAAAACTCAGATCACCAGTGATTCAGGTAGTTGCCAATGATTATAAATAGTTATTTTCTAGCTTTCTTCAAGGATCCTCAATTTTGAATCCTTGAGCCCCAACTTTCTATTTTCAATTGCCAACACCCTACATCTAATCACTCAACATAGAGACATCAAGGCTATCATCAAGAACCATTAGATGTCATCATCAAGGATCTTTAAGCATCTGAAAATAAGTTTTCCACCATCTAGACTGCATAATACAACAAAGAATCTTCAATCAACACAAATCATAGTCAAGAAAGGTTTGAGGCATCTTTTAGCTTCACGACACTTTCAAGGTATTCTTGAAATCGTAATTTGTATTTTTTTAATCACACTTAATCTTTAATTCAGTATGAAATATCACTATGTATCATCAAATACTCATTTTTATTAATATGTCAAAATTCACTGTAATCGCCAGAGATTGGCCTAATCGGCAGTAATTCCTATCAAATCTATCTTTAATCAAATTTTATCAGTTTTATCAATCTTTTTCATCATCTCTCATCATATTTGTTGCTTCTAACATGTCTTTGAGAATGGATTACTATTATATGACATACCTGGTTAATCACATCAAATTACTACTATTCAGTCTCTTCTGATAGTCTGACATCCCTTTTCTGGGAACAATATGATCTTCTCCATGATATGACACTTTGTGCCATCCAATACACTCCTGAAGAAGAACTTGAAGACATATTTTATTTCCTCTGGGATATCTGTTAAGAAGTTGAAGATTTCTGGTATGACTATTTTGAGCGCATTCACATTACATCCACACTTTCTTGGGCTACTTTTGAAGATGAACATGACCTAACATTTGATCTAAAATTATAAACATCTTTTTCTTACATCTATCTATTAGTTATCTTGTATCTATCTATCTGTCATTTATCCTTTATCATCTACAATTCACTTAATTGTTTCAAAAAAAGATGATATCCTCCAAGGAAGTCCCTTTGGATTCCTAGAATCATCCCTTGCAAAGCATCTCACCTATCCATCTATCTAATCTAATATGTTTAGTATTTTTTAGCATAGGTCAATTTGCAGGAGAGGAGATTACACACTTTTTCAATAGAACATGACTTCAGCCGATATCAACACCAACATCCATCTCTACAGGTATCGTTAAACCCTGCATCTTCTAAGGTCAGTCTTGTTTTTATTATTTCACTACATTAATTTTGGTAGAAAGGTAAAAACATCAAGCTGAAAATTCTGGAATACCCAGTGAGACATCCTAAGTCCCTTATTTCTTTTATTTAAATTTTAAAAAATCATATTAGGTTTTCTTCTTCGTAATCGCTAATGATCCAGTAAGTTGCCAACGATCGAGTGAATCACCAATGGTTCAATCAATCATCAACAATCTCTGTGAATTCTTCTGATTACTCAGTCAGTCATCCTCTAACATTCATTTTCTATTGTATTTCTATTTTTTGCTAAGCTTCTCAGCAGATTCCTACTTGGGAGGCCTTTTTCTTATTGGTTATTGCTTTGCTAAAAAAATAAAATTTTGTAAAAAATTAAAAAGCAAGTGTTATTGAGGTGAGTCCTTTTCTCTTATTTCTACTTTCAACATCACATTTTTTTTTGTCCTCATCGAAGAAAACTATTTTTGGGGCTTAAAACTAACTTTACATCCTATTTGATCACATAGTCTACTTAAAAGTGTTAACCAATTGCACTCACTTAATTCTTCCCTCACACACAACCAAACCACATCAAACATCAAATATATATAAAAAAACTTATACCTAGGTGCTAACTATTGGGATTTCATCACCCAATAAGGAAACCAACTCAATTTTTTGACCGAGTATAAACAACTGGTTGTTGGTATATTGGTTAAGCACCTGACTCCCTTATCATTGCATGACCATGAAGTGAGGGGGTAGGACCCAATACCAAGCCCTGTATCGACACCTAGAAAATATTTAAGCCTCACGTACCTTTGGGTATATCGAGGATGTAAGAACTAAGCCGTCTTAAAATGAGCCATAGACTACCATTTCCTAGGACCTTATCATCCATTTCACCCTTTCTTAAATTAATTCAAGATAATCACAAATATTTTTTGTGTGTTCTATTTGATGTTTGTAATCAACCCATTTAGTTTTCTTTTTCATTTCTTAGGTGAGTGTGTGTTTTTTATCATGGTACTTACTAGAAAACAATCTCATATTCAAACTTATGAAAACATGTCTAGCCCATTCAAACAATCTACACCACAATATCATCAGACTTTACAACAAGCCCATACCCAATTAGAAGAAGCTCAACGCATCATTGACCAACATCAAGAATTATCAACACCCTATCCTGAAGATCAACAAAATTTTGTAGATGAAAATCAATGCTTTAATGATAGTATACAAACATGAATTCTAAACACCACACATTTCCTCCAATGAAAATCCTCTCTCACACCTTGCATAGAAGACCAAGAAAAACCACATTTCCCTCACTTTTTCAATGGTTGGGATCATGTATTCACAAAAATCTTAGATTCAAACCCTGTAGCCCTCAATTTTTATCTTATAGCTAGGTATGTTCACCTTCAGTCATCCTTATCTGAACCACATCCTTATGTTCCTAATCCTTCATGTGGTTTTTCCCATCTCATTGATCCAAACCAGGAACTTGTTATTCAACTGTTATAATTGTATCTTCTTGATCGTCAACCAAAAACATATAATGTTGTGTCTTCAGTCCTTTTTTTAACCTCCATATTATTTTGTCATAAGACACATCTACTCAATAACCCACATCCTCACCATATCCTTCGACTATTTCCACTCCTCTTCAACACAATTTCAATGCTTCCTCATCTACCCCTCAAGCTTCCTTGACCATCCAAACACTTCCTATGAGTTCTGCCACTATCTCTTTAAGTGTGCCTTAGCCATCACCTCCTCAACAAAATACAATACCCACTCAAAACATCACTATGTTTATCCCTGCATCTACACCTCTAATTAACACAAGTTTCATTTCTAGTACTCACCCTATTTTACTAAAATCCTCCACTCTTATTTTACAACATATACCACAAAAATCACAACCACTTTCCTCACATCAACAATCACAATCCTTTATTGTTATCTTCATTCCTTTCTAGGACATCTCTAAACAGCTACAACCTTTTCTAAATACATCTATCCCTATTTCATATCAATATGTTCAACCATCTCATCCCTTAACATCATAGTATGCTTATAATATCCCCACAAGTATCCTGATACAACAAAATATCCCTTATTGACAAAACATTCCTCAAAAATACCAATAATATCAAACCTATCCACAACCTAATTAATTCTTATTCAACCATATCCCGACTCATCCTCATCCAGTAGACAACAACCACCACAAACAGATCCGTTTCAAGATTTAATGAACAAAATATCTAACCTTGAAGCTACTTCCATGGGTCCTAAAAATGTATTATCATATGAGAAAATATATAATGAACCCATTCATCATTTTGTACCATACAAAGCTTATACATCCCACTAGGAACTTCGTAAATTCCTCAAATTATATAGTAATTAAGATCCCCAGTAACACATTCATGCATTTCATCATGCTTCTTATCTTATATCTCATGACCAAGACTTAATATTTAGGACATTTCCCATGTCTCTAGTTGGTCCTACTTTGGACTGGTACAATAGTATTCCTCAATATTCCCTCTTTTCATTCACACAACTCACCCAAATTTTCCTAGAACACTTATCAATTAAAAAACACCACCCGCAAAATAACTATCATAGACTTATACGCCATCAAAAAATTTAAAGACAAATCCATTGCCGATTTTTTCACCCGCTGGAGGGGTATAATGAATCAACTATCTTTTTCACTCCCATAGACATAAGTAATCAAATTATTTTTCTTCTCATGTGCTAAACATATTTCATCTATCCTTCAAATCTAGTAATTCCAAATGTTTGAAAAAATTTCCACCATGGCCCGTAAACTTGAATTGTGAGCTCTTGAAGAAGGTAGAGTCAAACTTAGACCAAAGAAACCAAAACCATATTTCCCTTCCAAATCACCCTCCAATCCATCCAAATCTAAATCATCAACCAACATTATAGTTGTTGGGTCTAATCCTAAAAAATAACCAACTACCAAATTCTCCCATCCACAACGCAACTTATACACCCATTGGAGAAACTTACAGTGCATTTTTTTACAAACTCCTAGCTGCCCACATGATCTCTCCACCACCCATCTTCCCTATCGATACTTTTATCTCTAAACCCTCTCGGTATAGGAATAATGCTTATTGAACATACCACAAGGTTAAAAGACATGACATTGAGAGGTATCTCTCATTCTACAATGTCCTTCAAGATCTGATTGACAAGGGTGAATTTCATTTAGACAATCCAAATGCACCCCTGAAACATAACCTCAATGTATTTAAATATCCATTTCTAAATCACTCCCCATCCACTAGTCAACCACAAACAAACAATCTCCAAGCTCATCATACTATCAATACCATCAATAAGATAGTACCCACCCCTGAACCTACATTTACATCCCCCAAATCTATGTCTACATCTATTGAATCTAAATCTACATTATCATCTTCCAAAGACACTCTTGAATATACACCCATGTCTTCCAAAAATACCTCTAATTCCACACCCATCAAACAGTCAGAAACATCCTCAAAACCCATCATCAATAATCAATCTTCCACTTCCATGGTTGCTAGCCCTTCATTTAATTCATCTCAAAAATCTTTAAAGATACCTCCTAAATAACCCATTATCTGAATTACTAAAATTCCATATGATTCCTTCTCAACCCAGTATCATGTACATAACCCTCAGAGTTTCATTTCACCTTCATCTAAGAAGGTTACCATAATAAATAGTAATCATCCAACTACTTCGACACAAACATTAAAACATCAACCATTGATCCAAAAATTAAGACACCAATCCTCTATATTGGTTCCTCATCCCTCTTCCATCACACCACCTAAGAATCACCCTCAATGAATAACTAAACAAGTAACATCAAAAACTACGTCTCATTCAAGTATTGAATCAAATGATACTTTGTCACCATCAACATTTGCACCTAAAGGACATTATGCAACTATCCTAGATAACCTCCTTCAACAGTCACTCATAACATTACCATCTCCTAAACAATCCAACCCTTAAGGCTGGAAGCCCTCTTGGTATGATTGTAATGCCTCTTGTGACTATTATTGAAAATCAGGGCATTCTATAGAGGATTACAAATCCTTCCATTTAATTTCTAAGAAATTCTGAAATAAAGCTTCCTCCCCTCCAAGGTTCATTTTAAGAGACCTCTAGGAAATATAAATTGTAAAATCCCTAATGAATATCCATAAAACCACTTTAGTGAAACAGGTGATTTTTTCTAGGTTTTGTGTGCAATATTTTTCTTAATTTTCAATACATACGAAAACAAGGTTGTTGTCATGCGGGTAGCAAGTTTATGCGTGACAACAAGGTTGTTGTCATTAGATAGCAACCTTGTTTTCATGAAATAATGACTTATTATCTTGTGATAGCAAGGTTGTATTCGTATGACGATAAAATTGTTGTTGCATGATAGCAACCTTGTTCTCACATGACAGAAAACTTACTATCACACGACTACAAAATGTAAATATCCCATCATGCATTTGTAGCCTCCTATCATATGTTAATAAAAAAGGATTATCACATGTTAACAAACTCATGTCGTGTGTCAAAAACTTCCTTGTGTTCATCAATAACCTCTTATCGTGCATCAACAACTTCATGTCGTGTGTTAACAACCTCCTATCGTGCATCAATAACTTGCCCTGCAAGTTCACGATACTTGATATGTCGGTACCTTAGTAAGTTAATAGTAAGTTAGTAGTATACTACCTGGTGAATTACCTAGGTTTATATAGGAGATGCTTTCAAGGGGTTTGCGAAGCTGACCCCTAAAAAAAATATATTGTACATTTTAGGCAAACAGGACACTGACCTGCTCTAAAAAAATTGCCTTTTCAAATTTTCCTTAAATGGAATATTCACCAAATTATGAATATTCACCACTAAAAAAATCCCTACTCCCCTCTAGAGTCACATTCATCCCACGTTGTATCGACATCTTCATCCCCATCTAAATAATCCACATTCAAAAGCCTTCCTCATCAACGATTGATGTCGTTCATATTACTACTCATGCACAAACTAACCATGATTCATCTGATCCAAATAAATCCAAAACCTTTTTCATTATTCCTCCACCTCTAGAACTTTATTCTTATGAAAAACCTATTTTTTCCATTCCTCTCTCTCCTGACACATCCAGTCAAACACCACCCTCAAAGATAAAGTTTCCATAATTTCCGCTCCACCATACTCCACCATCATAAAAAATGATGTTATCAAACAATTACACCAAGATCCCATAAAAATGTCACTTTACGAGATAGTTAAAACATCACCTTCCCATAAACATGCTACGATCAAAACACTTTAGTCAATTTCAATACCCACAAACGATCCCCTCTCTTTCACAAAATTTGTAGGGGCCCTTAAAGAATCCGTTGCCATATCATTTGAATCATCTGAAATACCATCACTTAGACCAATTGACCATGACCTACCATTTTTCATTACCAAACAAATTAATGATTTCCTCGTTAAGAGGGTCATGATTGATGGGGGCACAACCGTTAACATCATATCATCCATCACTTTTAATCAGATTAATTTACCGAATACCGTTATCACCCAGACTATAATCTTGTTACGAACCTTTAATGACACGATTGTTCCGATGCTAGGGACTATCATTCTACCCCTTAAAGCCATTGTAAAAACCCTTCCTGAAATATTCTACATCATAGAAGGGGAATTCCAATATAACATATTTTAAGGACACACTATTCAGTGTGTTCCTTCCACACTCCACTGATGTATTAAGTACAAACATGAAGGTCAAACATGCACAGTCCCCACAGATCCTAACCCCTTTTCTAGATGCAATATGACATACCTCTCAAACGAAATTATCATGTGTAAAACATCATTTGACTAATCTAAAGAATCATCCATAAGCACATCCATCTATTCATTTAAATTTATCAATGATTATTCTCTTGGTTATGTCATGAAATCCCTATCGTTGGGGGAGTACCACCTCCTTATGTTCAAGTCATTTGCTGCACCTAAGAGGTATGGCCAACTAGAAAAACAACCTATGTATGAACCTAATGTAGGAGATGTTATCTCTTATGACCCATTGTATCTAAAAAAAAATCTCATATATGGGGGAATTGATTGCAATCTATCTCAATCCATCCAACAACATCATACAAGACCTTTCCTATCAGAATTCAAATCTTTATACAATCATAACTTTGAACATATGTACCTCCATAGTTGCGTATGGAAGAGATTTGGCCTTGGGAGTTATGAACAAGGAACACATGATTTAATCTTCCAACACTCTTTTAAAACACATGAAAAGTATGGTTTAGGTTATGAGAAACCCAAAAATGAATCATCCAAATCCACCACTTCTATACATATCACAGAACTAGAATCATCATCATCCACTAATTCTGAATATCCTATGGATTTTGATGAAATTAACACCATCCCACCTAATTTTTTTAGTCAATACTATTTCCTTAGGACCATTTACTTATTAAACCAATCACACCACCAAAACACTCACTCTTATTTGGCTAGAAATGGTTGAAGAAGATTCACCTACCATCGATATCCTCCAATTTCACGACGAACAAGACATCCTTTCCTATATGGGGGTGGAAGACCACTTCCTTCAAAAATCCCTACCACCTAACACATCGACCCTTCTTAATGAATCCACTATCGATGTAAATATAGGGAGTCCTCAAGAACCCTATATAGTTAAGGTTGGCCAGTCACTAAATCCACAAGAACTACATGACCTCGCAACTTTCTTATCAAAATATAGTCAAGCCCTCATCTAGTCATATTATGATATGCCCGGTATAAATCCTAACATCATCGTACATAATATTGTCACCTATCCTGATGAAAATCCTATTAAACAAAAATCTATAGAATGCATACCCACATGGCACTCCTTATCAAAGAAGAGTTACAACATCTCCTCTTGGCTAATTTCATCATACCCATTGATTATCCACAATGAGTCTCCAATATCATACCCATAACCAAAGCCTCATGCAAGCTACGCATTTGCACTAACTTCTAGGACCTCAACCTCACTTATCCTAAGGATTACTTCCCTCTTCCAAACATAGATAAAAAAATTGATCTAGCAGTTGGCCATGAAATGATCTCTCTTATGGATGGTTTTTTTGGTTACAATCAAATCCTCATTTCCACCAATGATCAACATAAAATGTCTTTCATTAGCCTTTGGGGAACCTTCTATTATTGTGTTATGCCCCTCAGTATTAAAAACAAAGGCACCATTTATCAATGCACCATAACCTATAGCTTCTATGATCTCATCCACAAAACCATCGAAGACTACGTCGATGACCTCTTAGGAAAATCTAAACAACGCAAACATCATCTTTCTACCCTTGAATCTATTTGTATTTTCCTTATCCAATATTTCCTCATTCTTAATCTTGGTAAGTGTGTTTTTTGTGTTCTCACCAGAAATATTTTAGGATTTATCATATCTATCTAAGGTATCGAAGTCGACCTAGCAAAAATCAAAGCAAACATCAAAATGCATATCCCATCAAACCTTCAACAATTATGTAGCCTTCAAGGTATACTGCAATCCATGCGATGCTTTATCTCACAAATTTCTGACCATTGTCAACCATTCCATCATCTTCTCCGTAAGGACATATATTTCAGATGGAATCTCAATCGTCAAAAGGCCTTCGATGAACTTAAACTTTATCTCTTATCACAACTTGTGCTTACGCCTCCTCATGAGGGGGAGCCTTTCTATCTTTACATATCCACTTCAGAACACCTTAGGGGCCATGTTTGCTCACTATGATGACCAAGATCATGAACAAGTCGTCTATTATATCAGTCACACACTCTATGATTATGAAACCTATTATACCGAAGCCAAAAAATCTCTATTATGTTCTATACTTTTCCACTTCTAATTTATGACACTATCTCCTTAACCATAAAACTTAT
Source organism: Taxus chinensis (assembly GCA_019776745.2). Taxonomy (NCBI): domain Eukaryota; kingdom Viridiplantae; phylum Streptophyta; class Pinopsida; order Cupressales; family Taxaceae; genus Taxus; species Taxus chinensis. The sequence continues at coordinate 612,061,487 of CM034146.1, read as the reverse complement.
CTCATTACTAGCTTCAACCTGCTTAAAACCATGCACTCCAAACCATATAACTTGATGGCTATGCTAATGACTGAATTTTACCTTGAGTTTATATCACAAAAATCTATAAAAGGCCAGTATATTGTAGATCAGCTTGTTGAAACACCCCTCCCCGACACTCAACTTCCTCATGAATGCTTTCCTAATGAATCTATCAATAATGTCGATGACCAAAAAATTTTCCCTATCAAAATGACCCTCTTATTTGATGGGTCTAAATGCTAGCAAGGGGGAGGGTTCGGTGTCATTATTATACCTCCTTGGGGAATTTATATTCCCCTATCATTTAAACTTAACTTTGAATTAACTAATAACATGGAATAATATGAAGCTTTAATCATGGGTCTCACAACCACTATCCCATTATATGTTCATATGTTATAAATCTACAAAGATTCACAACTTGTCATCAATCAAATCAACGGAGAATATCAATGTAAAAATGAAATATTGCAGAAATATAAAGCTGACATTGAATTTATCCTTGAATCCTTTGACCATTACACCATTCAAATAGTTCCATGATCCTTTTATAAATTTTCAGATACTATGGTCTCTCTAGGAGCACTCATCTCCTTAAAAAGTAAAGAATCAAATGATAACTCTAAAGTATCCATGATCGTTCAAATATTGGATCACCCTTCACATCAAAATCAACTTCCTTCTATCTACACTATCAAAGACCATCCAACAAACTTATGGTATTCTCAAATATATGAATATCTCTCTAAATCTAAAATACCTTTCAAATTTTCATGAAATGCTAAATGCTCATTTATTGAACACACCGCTCATTTTGTTCATCATAGGAGGTATCCTGATAAACATGGCTTTTACATCCTCTTATTAAGATTTATTAAATCTCATGAATCAATCAAGGAAATCCAATAAGTCCATGATGGCATATGCGAAGGGAATTTCAGTGGAAATTTTTTCACTACATGTGTCATATGGCTAGGTTATTACTTGTCTGCCATCAATCAAGATTGTTGTGCATACATTAATAAATGTTTCAAATGCTAACTACATTCCAATCTCATCCATGTTCCTGCTCAAGACTTATGGACTTTCTCTCAATGGAGGTTAGACCTCATAAGTACTATCAATCCTAAATCATCTCAACAACATCATTCCATCATCACAGCCACCGAATATTTCACAAAATGGGTCAAATTTGTTCCTTTGAATTCAACTAAATCAGGTATAATCGTCAATTTCATCTCTCAATACATCATATGTTGCTTTGGTGTTCCTCATAAACTTTTCATAGATAATGGAAAATATTTTTAAAATAAGGAAGTTAAGAAACTCTATGACACGTTCAATATCAAACTTAGCTTTTCATCACCATATTATCCCTAAGTAAATGGAAAGGTTGAAGCCTCTAAAAAAACACTCACTAAAATCCTCATGAAAATAGTAGACAATACAGGAAGGAATTGGCATCTCCAAATTCTCTTTGCTCTTTGTTCCTATTAGACTAGCATCCATACCCCTATAGGTGTTGCTCCATTTTCCCTTTTATATGGCTCTGAGGTTGTCCTACCTCTCGAAGTCCAAATCCCATCACTTTGTGTATCCCTTAAATATTTTATCCCTGATGAATAATATGGATAATATTGTTTAGTACAGGTTCAATAATTAGATGAAAAATTCCTAGCAACCCTTAAACATCATCAAGTCTATCAAGAATACATCAAATGAGCTTACAAAAAACACGTGAAACATTGTGAATTCAAAATTGGTGATCTTGTTCTCAAATAAAATCAAATTTTTGCTATCTTAGAATAGAGTAAACATGGAAATTTTTCCCCTAAATAGATTGGTCCATACGTCATCACTCACAGGTATGGGTTGGGAGCATATCATCTTGCCTCCCTTGATGGTGAACCTAAAAAGGAACATTTGAATTCCTTGCACTCTTGACCTTTCTATTGTTAATTGATCGATCATCATGACAATAATTATATCTAATATCTTACCCCTCATCAACCATCCATATTCTCATTATAATGATTCAAAAGAATGTGGTCTTCCAGAATTATCCTCAAACACCTTAAAGATGAGCACCACAACTCTATTCATCCCATATTTCGCTATGGAAAAGTTCCTCCTTAGCAGGATCCCTGCAATAATTACATCCACCTACCTTGTATCAACCAACAACATGACATGGGGCATATATGTGTAAATCACATACACATATTTTCCCCTCCTCGAAACAGTCTATTAGGGCCTTTCCCTCAGCTCAAAAGTATGTAAAAATTCAATGTATTCATGGATGCCCCTTAGTTAGAAATCAAATAAAATAGACTAATCCCTCAAAGGATAGATATTCAAAATATTAAAATCATATTGTCAAAAAAATTATACTGGTCCCTCGAAAGACATCTACCATTCAGAATCATAGACCAATCCCTCGAATTATGACTATATGTAAAGTCAGAAATTAAAATTGTAAACCATACCCTCAAAGAATGGCTACCTATGTAAAAAGGCTTCTCGTATCCATCAAAATTTAAAAAGTCAAAAATATCAAAATCTTCCCACATTTATCATCTTTCCCATCAAAATAAAGATTCTTGCATCAATTAGCTTACATTAAAATATGTGTATTTGTAAAGATGGGGCATTTCTCTAAGAAAATTGTTGACAAGGAGAACCCTTCTTCCCTACATTGACTTACACATATCCAAACCCTCTTTCATATCTTATAAAGGTACATATTATCACTCCATATTTATTACTAAGCTCTTGTTAACAACCCATTGATAATCTCATTTAACATTCATTGTTAAGGCTAAAAGTGTAAGTGTTTTCATAGCTTTCTATACCTATCACATATGTATAAAGTCCATATCAAGGAAATCATTTCATTTTTACTCATATCTCATTAGTTACATTTTGATAAAATATGTCATGAGATCACATTTTAGTCACATCATACATAATCATCCAATCCCTATTTTAAAATACATTTTTCATATTCCATAAAAATTCTTGACATTTTAATCATATAAATCACATTTTTCCATTTCTCATCATCACATCAATCAATGAAACCATTTAAAACATATATATCAACATATGACATAAGTTAATATATATAAGTCAAGCAAACCATAAGTCACATCATTAACACATAGGAATAAAATAATATAAACCATAATCACATCATCATTTATATTTCAAAATTATTGAATACATCATAATCAAAGCCATAAATATCAAAGGCATTTAAATATCCATATACATCAAAGTATCCAATCAGATGATCATTATCCTGGAAACTCAACACCCCCTAGGAACTCATTGAATCAGATGGAAATTCCATCTCCACCCTAACCACCTCCATATCCTTCCTACGCAGCTCTACCAAGTCCTCTATCTGGCACCTGAGGTAGCTGACCAATACTAATAGCACTCACACTAGGTGTTTCCCCTTGTGTTAGGTGGTCAGCATACAATACAACATTAGACAAGTCATGAATCACCATATCTACATAATATGCTAGCTCTAGACAAAATGACTAATAATGATCCATTTTTATCATCCTCGGCACCGTCATCTGACCACTGGCATGTGCATGAGTTGTCAACTTTGCACCTGATATAGAAGACCTTGTGATACCTAGGGCCTTCTTCAATGTGTCCCTCTATTAGAGATATTTATCCCAGTATGTGACTTCTTGAGCCAACTGAATCTTGAGCCCATCTCACTCAGCTACCACATTATCCCACTCTACAATCAATGCATCCTGAATTCCCATCAAGTCACTCTCTCTCTCTCTTCACAATACATCCCTCTCTACCTCCATTGTGGCCTTCTCGAGTGTCACCTATGCCACTACAACTACCAAGTCTCCATCCACATCATCTTCATCATAATCATCCTCATCATCACTAACATGTACTACTTCATATGTCCCCTCAACACAAGCATGTACTCTCCTAACTCTCTGTACTAAATAGGCTCTATCAAAATCTCTATATGCACGTTTATACTTTGCAATCACCCCTATATCATCAATCGGAACTATCTCTCCATCTTTATCTAGCCCTATGGCCCACTGCTCCTCAAAAATCACATAATTTCTACCAACATATGCCCTTAGAGTCTTGTCATCCCCCTCCTCCTACCCGTACTAAACCGGCTCCTTAGGAATATCTTGCATCAATCCAAATTGTTGTCTAAAACAGTTGAATCATATTATCTCATACTCACCCCCTCTTCTCACCTGAACCCGTGTATCTTGTTATGTGTCAGCAAGCTCATAATCATACTCAAGCCGCTCATCAAAATCCAATTAAGGTCTCTAAATAATATCTGCAACATGTAGTCCAATCAAAATATCTCGGTAATAACTCACCTACCTCTTCCTCTTCGCTCTACCTATGGCCTGCCTCCATTTCATGAACTTGGCATGCCTATCACCAATCCCCCATATGGAAAACCCTATGGCGGAGGAATGTTTATGTGCTCATATGCCCAACATTGTAATAAGAATGCTATATCAATACCAAATCTCTTATGAGCCTTCTAGGCCCAAAAATCTCTATATGTTTGCACTAATAAAGTAGGTACCCACTCAAACATTGTTTGACTCTCCATCATCTCATCTACAACTCTAGTCATCATCCAAGGAAACCTACCTGCTACATAATCTAGTAGGGAAAAGCACGAAATCACCATCATCATGATATTCATCCTAGTACATCCCTATCTAAACGGAAAATACAATGCCTGATAAGTAAATCCTCCTGAATCATACTTAAAATAATCTACCTCATCCTTGTATAGTCACCTCATGACATCATATCTCTCTGAATCATCAATAGTGTATATGCCCACTCCATGGACTGGTAGTCTCATGATCTGATGAACATCCTCTCATGTGATCATGATCTCTCCAGTAGGTAACCAAAAAGTACACGTGGAAGGATTCCACCTCTCCTTCAAAGCCAACATCAAACCCTGACATCTATACACCCTCTTGTAATCTCTCATCCCTCAAAAACTCACTACTCAACATGCCCCCGATTCTCATCTGACATATCCACTCACAACTCCTCCAAAAATCACAAGTATCGTATCCCAGATAATCAACTTCATGTCCACCTATATACAAAAATCCATAAAAAAACATTAAAACACATTTTATCATTAGAAATATCTGAAAAAATTAATAAAAATTAAGGGTTCTCGATGAAAAATGTTGGCTACAACTTTATTATATCAATCACAAGTGATTCACATGAATCGCTGATGATCACCCTAATCATTGACGATTCTTCAATCAACATAGATCATCTTCAAACAAGGTTTGAAGCATATTTTAGCTTCATGACACTTTCAAGGTATTCCTGAAATCATCTTTTTTCTCTTGTTAATCACACTTAATCTTAATTCAGACTTAAATATCACTCTGTATCATCAAACACTCATTTTTATTAATATTTCAAAATTCACTGAAATCGCCAGCAATTGGCCTGATCATCGGTGATTCCTATCAAATCTTTCTTTTATAAAATTTTATCAATTTTTATCAATCTTTTTCATCAGCTCTCATCATACATGTTGCTTCTAACATGTATTTTAGAATTTCTTACTATTAGATGGAAATACCTATTCAATCGCATAAAATTTACTAGTATTCACTCTCATTCGATAGTTTGACATCCCTTTTTCTAGGAACAATATGATCTTATACACAATCAGATACTTTTCACCACCAGATACACTCCTAAAGAATAACTTCAAGACATATTTGAATTCCTTTGTGATATCCACCAAGAATTTTAATATTTCTCGTATAACTATTTTGAGCATGTGCACACTTGCATGGGATACCTTTGAAGCTGAACATGACCTTCCATTTGATCTATAATTCTAAACATCTTTGTCTTACATCTATCTATTAGTAATCTTGTTTCTATATATCTGTCATTTACCCTTTATCAACTACAATTCACTTAATTGTTTCAAAAAGAGTTGATATTCTCCAAGGAAGTTCTTTTGGATTCCTTGAATTAGCCCTTTCTGAGAAGCTCATCTATCAATCTATCTAATCCCTTTTGTTTGTTTTTTTTATCATAGGTCACTTTGTAGGATAGGAGCTTGCACACTCTTTTAGAGGGAACGTGACTTCAGCCAACATCAGCACCAACATCCATCTCTACAGGAATCATCAAAACCCCAAGTATTTTGAGGTCATTCTTTTTTTATTATTACATTACATTAATTTGGGTATAAAGTTAAATTCATCTTTTAACGTATAGATTGATCTATATGAGTGATCCCCCCTTAAAATGTGGTGACTATAGAGTAATGTTTGGAACACCATTTTGATAGGTTGGCTGGGTAAGTTTGACATGCATTTCGTTAAAATTTTCTCAAGGATGGGGTGTTGAAATGAAAGATGGTACTATGGAATCAAGTGATATGGATAACCAAAGGGTCCATTTCCTATAGACATATGATCGCAAGGTAGGTTGTAAGGATGGGGAAGTCAAGTGATGGGGGAAAAAAGGGTTCGCATCCTATAGATGTGTGATATATCTCTAGATGATTTAATTGCTTATATATTTAATTCTTCAAGGATTGGGGTCCTTTTAGATGAGACAATTTGTTGAAAAATAGAATAAAGTGATGTGATCTTGAAAAAATATAGATGAAGATTAAAAAATAGGTGAATCACTAGTGATTTGGATAATTGCGAATGATTAGGATGAATCGTTGGTGATTCAATGAATCATCGATGATTGATTCAAAAATTTGGGTGAGGATATAAAATCCCAATGTCAGGTGGTGAATAGTAAAATTTTGTGACCTGATTTTTGCATGATTTTAGAGAGATTAAGATGAAAAGATGGTGACTTAGAGTGATGGACGTACTTGAGACAGACACATAGGAAGTCCACACAGGAGCAGAGGTGAGTACTTCAATTTTACTTCTTTTAGTGAATTTTTAGCTAGTTTTTTTATTGTCATTTGTCATTTTCGGCTGTATGGAGGTCTCTAATTTGAAATTTCCTTGGAATCATCCAGTGATTCAAGGTGAATCAAATGCGATTGGTCTAATTTTGTTGTGACCGGGTTTTTTTGTTAGCGTGACCCCCTATTTTTGATGAAGTTTTTAGATGTTGTTAAAAGTAAAATAGATTCTAATGTGTTGTTTTTTGGTATTTTATGCTGTGTAGGTGGATGCAGTATTTGACTATTCGAGATAGGATATCTAGTGATATTTGAGGAGGTATGGTAAGACATGGACAGATGATGATTGAGTCCATGTAGAGGTAGTGGGGTTTATGACGATGAGGGATTACAGGCGGATCCATAGATGTCGAGGGTTGTTATTAGCATTGATAGAGAGGTGGAATCCCGCCACTAGTACTTTTTGGTCTACCGACAGGAGATATTACTAATAAATCATGGAGGATACCCATAGGATCACGAGGTACTACTAGTTCGTGGAGCATGGGGTATTTATATTATTGATGAGTCAGAGAGGGAGGATGTGATGAGGAGATTATATAGGGATGATATGAATCATGTGAGATAATAATCAGGAGCCTTTTCTTATCAGTATTTATATTTTCCATCAAGAGAGGGGTGCACACAAATGACTATGATGACGATGGGTATCTCATGTTTTTATTTACCTGATTCTAGAGGAGGTAGGTTCTCCGTGGATGATGACAGGAGTTGTGCAAGAGATGATGGAGTGTTAGATTGTCTTTGAGTGGGCACCAACTTTATTAGCATAGACATATAGATAGAGTTGTGGGCTTGGAAAGTCCACAAGAGGTTTGTTATTGATGTGGCATTCTTGTTACAATGTTGAGGCATATGAGAATATAGCCATAACTCATCCGTAAGGGTTTTCCATTGGGTGGAGTTAATTCTATGGATAGGCATGCAGGTTTTATGAGATGGAGATGAGACATTGGTCAATCATGGGTGGAAGAGGAAGGTGAGATCCATTATAGAGATATTTTGACAAGTATTGTAAAGGTAGGTGATGTGATATGGAGGCCTTATCTTGAATTTCTCTGACTGACCAGGATATGAGCACGAGCTTGTTGGGACACAACAAGACTTGTGGGTGTAGGATAGATAAGGAAGGGATCGTATGAGATGGTGATGATATAGTTATGTTAGATGGAAATTTGGTTTGATGCAAGATATACCTAAGGAGACAATGACCTTATATATGGGAGGAGGGAGATACAGTAAACTCCCAGAGGAAGTTATGGGTCATCCATTTATGTGATAGTATAGGAGTAGGGAGCCATGGGTTTAAATAAACATGGTGACCTTAGTTCCTATTTATGTATGGTAGAGTGACTGTTGGTTATAGGAAGTGGTGGATGAGAGTGTATGATGAGTTTGAAGAGATCTCAATTGATCCAGAGGGGGAGGAGGGTGTGTGCTCACAGTAGAGGGAGCACATGAGGTTATGAATGCTAGTGATTATGATGATGATGGTGGTGGTGGTGGTGTTGCTACTGTTGCTATTACTGATGATGATGATGATGATGATGATGGTGATGGTGATGATGATGATGGGGGGGGACCTGGTAGCCGTAGTGGCACAATTGACAATTAGGAAGGCCACGGTTGAGGTGGAGAGGGACAGTTTTAGGAGAGATAGAGAGATGATTTGGTTGGGGCGATGGGATACTTTGATTGGAGAGAGAGAGATAGTGATATAGTTGAGAAAGATAGGATCTTAGAGTATAGTTGGTATAGACAGGTAGTTGATTGATCACTACTGGTACCATCTATCAGCGGGATACTTTGAGGAAGGACCTAGGTATCACGAGGTCTTTGATATCAAGGTGTGGAGTTGACATCTTCGTGCATAGGACTAGCAATCATACAGGTTATGCCAAGCATGCTTATTGTTGTTCTTTATCAGTCCTTGTGGGTAGAGTTTGCATATCATGAGGATATGGTTATACATCAGTTGCCTGAATGCAGTGTTGTATGCAAAGATCATTTAGCGCAGTAAGGGGTAGTTCCTTAGTGTAAGTGCAAGGAGTGTGGGTTAGCCACCCCAAGGGCTGGATGGAGGAGTTGGTGGAAACAAGGGTACTTAAGGAGGTGATGGGAGTGTTATCCATGTGTCAGTGAGTTTCTAGGAGATGTCTAGTTTACCAGATAGTTGTTATGTGTATTTGGATATGTGGACTTTGATATGTATGCATCTCTTTGTGAAGCCTTGGTGTATGTGAATTTTTGATATAGGGAAACTCTTTTTATGATGTATTTGGGAATTTGATTATATATATACATGTGATGATGTGATTTTGGTTTGGCCCATTTGATTTATATGTGTTTATTATGATGTTTGTGTTGGTATATGTGTTTACATTTAATGTTTTCTTAATCGATGTTCTTATGGTTTTTTTAGAAAAGTTATGATTTATATGATTAAATGTTAAATGTGGTTTGGATGATGATGTATGATGTGACTTAAATGTGATCTTAAGAAAAAATAATCAAAATGTGCCAAAAATATAGGAGAAAAAATGAAATGATTGCTTTGATATGGATTTGATTCATATGTGATGGGTATAGAAGTGTGAGAGTACTTACACTTTTGGCCTTAATAATAAATGTTAAATGAGACTATCAATGGGTAGTTACATGTGATCTTGGTTGTAGAGATGAAATGATAGGATGCACCTTCCTAGAACACAAAAGGGAGTTTATATAAGTGTAGATAAATGAAGGGAAGAAGGTTTCTCATTTTCAACAGTTTCATAGAGAAATGCCCTAGCTATATAGATACATATATTTTTTATGCAAGCTAACCGATTCGAGAAGCTTGTTTTTTATTGGAATTTTGATCGATGCGAGAAGATTTCTTAGGATGCTTTGATATTTTTGAATTTTTGAAGGTTGATCGATGCAGGAAGCCTTTTTATATAGGTATCCATCCTTCAAGGGAGTGGTCTACAATTTTTATTTTTAAAGATAGTTTTCCTTCAAGGGATTGATCTATGATTTTGACTTGTATTTGTCCTTCAAGGGATCAATCTAATTTTTTGTTTTTTGAAAATATGATTTTGATATTTTGAATATTTTTCATTCAAGGGATCAGTCTATTACATTTGACTTTTATTTTTGAGCTGAGGGCAAGACCCTAATTGATTGTTTCAAGGATGGGAAAATATGTGTATGTGACCTACACATATGTGCCCCATGTCATGTTTTTGGTTACTACATGGTAGTTGGATGTAATGATTACGAGGTTCCTGCTAGGTAGGAACTTATCCATGGTGTTTAGATTTAAGGTATTTGAGGATAGTAACGGAAGACCACATGCTTTCAAATAATTAACGATGTTCAAGGATAGTTGACAGAAAGCCACATGTTGGGGTCAAGATCATTAGATGATAGAATGATTGGCTAATGAATGGTCAATCATTTAATAGTAGAAAGGATGTAAGTGACAAGGAATTCAAAGGTTACTTTTTAGGTTTACCATCAAGGGAGGCAAGACAATACACTCATGGACCCATACTTGTGAGTAATGACATATGGACCTGATACTAATCAGGGGAAAAATTTCCACGTTTACTCTGTTATAGGGTAGTGACATTTTTATTTTATTCGAGAACAAGATCAAAAATTTTGAAGTCCTGTTATTTTACATGTTTATTATAGGCTCATTTGACAGTATTCTTAATAGACTTGATGATATTCAAGGGTTGTTAGATGTTTTTCATCTAATAATTCTAATTGTGCCTAACGGTCTTGTTGATATTCTTTATCGGGAATGAAATCCTTAAGGGATACATGGAGTGATGGGATTTAGACTTCAAGAGGTAGGAAAACCTTAGAGCCATAGATGAGTGAAAAGGGAGTAACACACGTAGGAGTACAGATGATAGTCCAATAGGCCCAGAGAGAAAATAAGATTTGGAGATGCCAATTCCTACCTATGTTGTCTACTGGTTTTTATAAGTATTTTATTGAGTGTTTTATTAGAGGCTTCAACTTTTTCATTTTCTTGGAGATAATATGGTGATGAAAATTTGAGTTTGATATTGAAAGTGTCACGGAGTTTCTTAGCTTCTTTGTTTTTGAAATATTTTCCATTATTTGTGACAAGTTTGTGAGGAAAACTAAAGCAGAAAATCATGTATTGATATATGAAATTGATGATTTTATTTGAATTAGTTGAAGTTAAAGGAATAGATTCAACTAATTTCATCAAAATATTCAGTGGTTTTGATGATGATAATAATGTTGCTGAGATGATTTAGGATTGATAACTGCCAATTAGGTATCAACCCCCATTGAGAGAAGGGCCATAGGTCATTGAGCGGGTTATAATGCTTGACTAGGAACATGGATGAGATATGAATGTAGCTGGAATTTGATGCATTTCTTAATGTATGTACAACAATATTAACTAATGGTAGGTCAGTAGTACCCTAACTCGTAAGAAAAGTTTAGCGAAGACCATTTCCACTGAAATTTCCTCCACATATGTAGTCATGGACTTCTTGGATTTATTTGATTGACTTGTGAGATTTAAGGCATCTTAATAAAAGGCCATCAAAGCTAAGTTTATACAAGATATCACCTATGATGAAAAAGTGGATGGTACGCATTGAAGAAATGTTTGTTTAGGTCAATTCGTGATAGATCAGAATGGATTTTTAGCTTCATAAAGGTATTCGTATATTTGAGAATACCATAAGTCTGTTGGATGATATTAAATGGTGTTGATAGAAGGGAAGTTAATTTTTATATGAGGGATGATGTCTAGCCTGTGAACAACGACAAATAATTTGGATTTGTCAATTGATTCTTTAGTTGATAATGGGATGAAAGAACCTAAAGTGGCCGTAGTGTCTACAAAATTATTAGAGGATCGTGGAACTAGTTTGAATGGTGTAATGATCAAAGGCTTCAAGGAGAAATTCGACAACGACTTTATATTTATGCAAGATCTCATTTTTACATTGATATTATCCTTTGATTTGATTGATGACAAGTTGTGATTCTCCATATATTTAGAATATTTGGACATCATAGCAGAATAGCGGTTTGAAGACCCATAATTAATGCTTCTTATTCATGGCCATGTTATTAGTGCACTCAAAGTTAATGTTTGAAGGATAATGGGATAAGAGTCCCACAGGGAGGTATGATGATAATATCAACCCTTCCCCCTTGATGGAATTTAGATCCATTGTAGAAAAGGGTCATTTATAAATGGATAAATTTGCATGTTCATCAACATTGTTGATGGATTTTTCAGGAAAGTATTTATGAGGAAGTTGAGTTACGAGGAAGGGGTGCCTTAGCAAACTGGTAATCTGCAATAGCCTGGCCTTTGATGGATTTTTGTGTTATGAACTCAATGATCAAACTTTCAGTCATAAGCATAAGCCATCGAGTTATGTGAGTCATTGTGGTATGGTTTGGAGTGCATTGCTTTAAACTGGTTTAAGCTAGTAACAACATAAGTTTTTTGATTAAGGATATAGTGACAGTAGCTTAGAAGTTACAAAGTATAGAGAACAACATAGTTTTTTTAGCTTCGAGTATAACAGGTTTCATAATCCATGGAGTGTGCTAACTGATGTATTACACAACATTGTTTGTGAATTTGGTCATCACAATGAGAAATCATGGCTCCTAAGGCATGATCGGTGGCAGATATGTAAAGGTAGAATGGCTCCCCTTCGCGTGGTGGCATGTAAGCATAGGTGGTGATATGAGATAATTTTTGAGCTCATCGAAGGCCTTTTGATAGCTAATATCCCATCTAAAGTCTACATATTTATGGAGAAGATGGTGGAATGGTTGAAAATGGTCAAAAAGTTGTGATATGAAGCATCATATAGACCGCAGTTTACCTTGAAGGTTGTGTAATTGTTTAAGTTTAGATGGAGGAGGCATTTTGATGATCACTTTGATTTTGGTTGGGATCCACTTCTACACCATCGGATAGATATGAAAAATCCTAAAATCTTGTCTGGTGAGAGCACCAAAGAAACACTTAGCGGGATTGAGGTGGAGGAAATATTGAATAAGGTGAGTGAATATTGATTCAAGGATGTCTAAGGTGATCTTTGCGTAACTTGGATATTTCCCTAAGACGTTCATCGACGTATTCTTCTACTATTTTGTGGATGAGATCATGGAATATTATAGGTCATGGTGCATTAATAAGTAGCCCCTATGTTCTTTAAGGTCTGAAAAGAATGACACGGTAATAGAAGGTTCCTCTAAGGGGTAATAAAATATGTTTTTTTACCGATTGTCATGTAGCTAATGAGGATTTGATTGTAACCGATAAAATCCATCCATGAGGGAAATAATTCCGTGACCAATTATTAGATCGACAAGATGATCAATGTTTGGAAGAGGAAAATCATCCTTAGGGCATGCAATATTGAGATCCCATAAGTCATTACAAATGTGTAACTATCCTAAGGATTCGGTTCATGGGATTATATTAGATTCCCATTGTGGATAGTTAATGGGTATGATGAAATTAGAAGAAAGGAGACATTTTAATTCTTCTTTGATAAGGAAAGTCACGTCGGGATACATTCTACAAAGCTTCTGTTTGACAGGCTTGACATTAGGATAGGTGACGATATTATGTATGATGATTTTTGGATCGATACCTGGCATATCACTATATGACCAGGTGAAATATTGGTTGTATTTTGATAAGAAATAAGTAAAATTGTGTAGTTCTTGTGGATCTAGTGATTGATAGACCTTAACTATCCAGGGTTCTTGAGGCATTCCTAAGTTTACATTGATGGTGGATTTGTTATGAAGGGTTGATGTATCCAATGGTAGGGATTTCTAAAGAAAATGGTATTTTGTTTTCATATTAGATGGGATGTCTTGGTTGTCACAACATTGGAGGATATTGATGGTGGGTGAGTCTTCTTCAATTATTTATGGACAAGTAAGAGGAAGTGTTTTGATAATGTGATCTAATTGATATTAATTGGTCCTAATGAAATAGTAATGAAAAAAATATATTAGGTGGGATCGAGATAGTATCTTTGATGTCCATAGGGCCTTCAGATTCTGTGGGTGATGAAAATTCTAATCCCATGATACGTACATATGTAGTGGACTTGGATGATTCGGTGTCAGGTATCTCATAACCTAAGCCATATTTCTCATGTGCTTTACCAAAGTTTTGGAAAATTAAGTTGTGTATTCCCTATTCATAGCGTCCAAAACCAAAACCTTTCCATGCACAACGATGGAGGTACATTTGTGCAAAGCTTTGATTATATAAAAAACTTGAAATCCGATAGAAAGGGCATGGCATGGTGTTGATGGATGCATTGGGATGAAGGTTGATCAAGTACCCCATAGATTAGATTCATCTTTAGCTATGTAGGGTAGTAAGAGATAACATATTTGATGTTAGGATCGTACATGGGTTGCTTTTCTATTCGGCCATAAAATTTAGGTGTATGCAATGAATTGAGTATGAGGGGACAATACTCCCCTAGTGAAATATGTTTCATAACATCACCAAGGGAAGAATCATTTGGTAATTTGGATGAGGGGATGGAATTTCTATTAGATGCTTTGTCAGAGGATTCTAATGTGTACTTAGGTATGATAACATCATTCAGGAAATATGTCATGTTACAGTCGGTGAAGGTATTAAGATCTGCGGGGACTATGAATGTTCGACCTTCATGTTTATATTTAAGACATTTGTGGAGTGTGGAAGGAACACACCTCATAGCTCGTATATAAGGTCATCCTAACAACATATTATATTGGAAATACATCTTTAAGATGTAGAAGAGTTCATGAAAAATTCTACGGAGTGTCCTAGTATTTGATGATAATCACAAGATTCTTTAAAATCATACTAGGAGGGATTTTATCCTTGAGATTTGGATGGCTTATGAGGTGGTAATACTATGAGTGACTTTTCAAGTTGGTTTTCTTAGATAGTTTCATAACGTCCTTTGGGCACAGATGTTGATGGTAATGGGGTCTCACTTGATTTGACATAATTTTTGATATGGGTTGTTTAACTGTTTGCTAAGTAGGATTTTTGGATGACATGATAGATGAAGGATGGGGACCCAATATAGAAGTTTGATGTTTTTATTTTTGAGTTGAGGTAGTGGGATGATTTTTGGATATTATGGTAATCTCTTTAGATGGAGGTGGAATGAAAGTTTGAGGATTACGTAGATGGTATTGGGATAAAAAATAATCGTATGGGATTTTAGTGATTTGGATAATATGTTTTTTTTAGTGCTTGCAAAGTTTTATTAGATGAGCTAGATGAGGGAGTTACAGTTGTGGAAGTCAAGGACTAATTTTTGATGATAGGATTTGAGGGTGTTTCTAGTTATTTATCAAATGTAGATTCATAAGTGTCTTTAGAAGATGTGGATGTAGATTTAGAAATATGATTAGAATATGTGGATGTAGCTTCAGTGATATGTAATGTCTTATAGATAGTGTGATGAGCTTAGACACTATTTGTTTATGGTTGACTAGTGGATGGGAAATGGTTTAGAAATGGTTGTTTAAATACGTCAAGATTCTAGTTTTGGGGTGCATTAGGATTGTGTAAATGAATTTCACCCTTATCAATCAGATCCTAAAGGACATTATAGAATGAATGACACCTTTTTATGTCATGACCCTTAACCCTATGGTATTTACAATATTCAGCATCCCTATACCAAGAGGGCTTAGAGACATAAGTGTTAATAGGACCAGTGGGTAGAAGATAGATCATGTTAACAATGATAATTTTATAAAAAATTGGTATGTAAATCTCTCTGATGGGTTGTATAACTACGTTGTGGATGGGATCATTAGAAGTTGGATTTATCTAGATTGGAAGATGACTTGGATGGTAAGTTTTATTTTGGTTTCTTTTGTCTAAGTTTGACTATGCCTTCTTCAAGGGCTCCTAGTTAAAGTTTACTAGTCATGGTGAAAGCTTCATCAAACATTTGAAATGACTATATTTGGAGTGTAGATGAAAATTTTTTTGCACACGAACGACAAAATAATTTGATTAATTCTATTTCTGGAAGTGAGAAGGATAGTTGATTGATAATACCCCTCCAATGGGAAACAAAATCAGAAATAGATTTATCTTTGAACTGTTTGATGGAATATAGGTTGGTAATGGTGATTTTGTAGGTGATGTTTATAAGGAAGTGTTCTAGAAAGATTTGTGTGAGTTGTGTGAATAAAAAGAGGGAATATTGAGGATTTTTTTTGTACCAATCGAGAGTAAGAATAGCTAGAGACATAGGGAATTTCCTCAACATTAGATCTTGGTCATGGGCTATAAAATAACAAGCATGATGGAATTCATGGATACGTTATTGGGGATCTCCCTTGTTATAGAATTTGAGGAATTTTGGAAGTTCCCAGTGAGGTGGATAATCTTTATAAGCTACATAAGGGTGAATATGCTCGTTACAGATCTGTTCAAAGGTGAGGAAATTTTTAGGACCCATGGACACAGCTTCAAGGTTAGATATTATGTTCATTAAATCTTGAATGGGGTCTATTTGTGGTGGTTGTTGTGAAGATAAGCTAGGTTGATTGAATGAAATCTAATTAGGTTATGGATAGGGATGATATTGTTGCGGGATATTTTATTTAAAAATAATATTATGTTGTGTATGAATACTCCTGGGGATAGTGTAAGTATGTTTTGATACTAAGGGTTGTGTTGATTGGATATATTGATATGGGATAGGATATAGATGTATTTAGATGAGATTGTGATTGGCAAGGGATATGTTTAAAAGGAGTTGATGTATAGATATGGGGTTATGAATATGGAGGTGGTTGCTAGAAAGGGGTGGAATAGGTAGCGAAGGATTTTGTTTGTTGTGGAACATTTTGGATTGGAATATATTGTGAGTATTGTGGTACATAATGAGAGGAAATGAGTGGTCATTACTATTGAGATATGTACTATGAGATGAGAGGAGTAGATGAGTGTAATGTAACGGGATGAGTACTAGAAATAGCACTGGTGTTGACTATAGGTATAGATGTGGGGATAGATATAGTAATGTTTTCTATGGGGGTAGTGGTTTGTTGAGAGAATGGTGGCTAAGATATGCTGGTAGGAATATCAGAAAAACTCACAAGATGTGTTTGAACGAAAGAGGAAGTCAAAGGGGTGGATGAAGAAGTGTTGGTGTTGTTTTGAAGAGGTTTGGAACCAGTCAAAGGGCCGGGTGAAGATGAGGTTATTGAGTAGATGTGTCTTTTGAGGAAATCATGTGAAGATAAAAAACCACACATTGAAGAAGAGTATTGGATGTTTTTAGTTTATTATTAGGAGGATATGAGTATAACTGTTGAATAATGGGTTCCTGATTTGGATTGATAAGGTGGGAAAATCCACATGAAGGATAAGAAACATAAGGACATGGCTCAGGTGTGGATGAATAAAGATGAGCACCCCTAGTTGTAAGATAGGCATTAAGGGTTATAGGGTTTTAAACTAAGATCTCTAAGAAGACAAGATACCCCATTATTGAAGAAGTGAGGACTTAAGGGCTCAGGTGTCTCAGATGAAGTAGATTGGTTGGTGGGAGGATGTGATTGTTCTTGGTCTTCTGCTTGAAGTGAGAAAGAGGCTCATTGTTGTAATACGTGCGGAGCTTAGAATACATGTTCATATGTCATCATCAAATCGTTTAAGTTCATCTATCATGTTTTCTTGATTTTCATGGTGGGGTGTTTAAGAATTCTTGATGTTGATCAATGATTCATTGAGCTTCTTCTAGTTGGGTATTGGCTTGTTGTAAAGTTTTATTGCACTGTAGTGTGTATTTTTGGAATGGAATAGACATGTTTTCTGAGGTTTGAACATGGGATTGTTTTCTTGTAAGCACCATGATAAAAAAAAAACATAATCACCTAAGAAATGAAAAGAAATACTAGATGTGTTGATTACAAATAGGAAGAAAATCACACATAAGATATTCTCAATTATCTTGGATTAAGTTAAAAAAAGGTGAAATGTGTAAAATGGTTGATAGGGTCCTTAGAAATGGTTTTCTATGGTTGTTTTCAGGACTTTTTATGGTTGGAGTCCTCGATATACCTGAAGGTACGTAAGGCCCAAATCTATGTGTGGGTTTCAATATAGGGCTTGGTATTGGGGCCTACCCACTCACTTAACAATCTTGCATCAATAAGGGAGTCAGGTGCTTAGCCAATACACTAAGAACTAGTTGTATATATAAGTCCAAAACACTGAGCCGGTTTCCCTGTTGGGTGATGAAATCCCAATAGTTATCACCTGGGTAGGGTTTTTGATGAAAGTTTGATGTTTGATGTGGTTTGGTTATTTGTGAAGGAAGAATTAAGTGAATGTAATAAATTAATCCTTCTAATTAATCTATGTGATCAAGAAGGATGCAAAGTTCATTTTAATCCTAAATGAAATGATTTTCTTTGATGAGGAAAAATAACAATATGCCATGCATAAATTGAAAAGAAAGGGAAAGGAATCACCTCAAAAACACTTTCTTTTTTATTTTTTCAAATTTTTGATTTTTTTAGCAATAATGCAACAAGAAAATCCTCCAAGATTTAAAAAACCAAAAAATGTTAGCAGAAAAATAGAAAACAACACAGAAAATGAAGTTAAAGGGGGACTAGCTAGGTAATCAAAACAACTCATAGAGATCATCATCGATTGACATAATCACTGGCAATTCACCCAATTGTTGATGATTTAACCGCATCACTAGCGATTACAAAGAAGAAGGCCTCAAGTGAATAAAAGTAAATTATAGTGAAAGAAATAAGGGACTAAAAAGGGTCCCACGTGGTGTGCCAGAATGTTTAGAGATGTTTTTACCGTTCTACTCAAATTAATGTAGTGAAATAATAAAAACAAGACTAACCTTAGAAGACATGGGTTTTATAGATACCCATAGAGATGGATGTTGATACCTATGTTGATTGAATTTTTATCTCATCTGAATGAGTGTGTAAGATCATGTCCTATCCTGAAGTGATATGTGCTCAAAGACACTAAACATAATGGATTAGATAGATGGATGAACGATTTTTTTGGCAAAGGCCAATTCCAGGAATCCAAAGGGACTTCCTTAGAGGATGCCAACTCATTTTGTAACAATTAAGTGAATTACATATGATAAAAAGATAAATGATAAATAGATATGTAAGGAGAGTAGACAGAGAATATTTAGAATTCCATATTGAAGGGGAGGTCATGTGTATCTTTGAAGGTAGCCTAAGGAAGTTTGGATCTAATGTGGATGTGCTCAAAATAGTTGTACCAGAAGTCATCATATTCTTATCAGATCTCATAGAGGAATGCTATTATTTCTTCAAGTTCCTCTTCTACAGAAAATTAGATAGAAAAAAGTTTCAAGACATGGATAAGGTCGTACTACTCCCAGAAGAAGGGATGTCAAACTATCGGAAGAGAGTGCATACTTTTGATTTCATGTGAACGACCAGGAACTACCATCTAACTGAAGTTCATTCTCAAAAAAATGTTAAATGCAAGAGATTTGATGAAAATTGATGAAAAATATTAATAATTTGATAACATGAAAGTTTTGACAAGAATCGTTGGCAATTACAATTTTTGTGAATTTTAGAAGTTTGATGAAAATGAATGTTTAAAGTTATATAATGATGTTTCTAACAGATTTAAATGCTAAATATTATTAATAAGATACAATCAAAAGTTTAGGAGTGCCTTAAAGTGATTTTGGAGCTAAATGATTCCTCAAACCTTAGGTGGGAGAGATCTGAGTAGGTTAGATGTGTTATGATGTTGCTTGTAACCTAGGTGATGAAAATTGATCTTCAAGGAGCTTGAAAATACTTGATGAAGATGATTGATAATACTTTGAGATTTCTTATGTGTTATGATGCCTAATCATGTGGTGCAGGAGGCTTGAGGTTTAAGAGAAAGATCAAATCTAGAGATTGAAAATTGAAGATCCTAAATGGAGAGCTAAAAGCTCCTATTTATAATTGTTGGTGATTCAACCGAATCACTGATGATCTGGATTTTTGGGAAATCGGGTGCTAAAGTGGTTAAAACCACATCTAATCAAGCTTATTTAGTTTTGGAGTTTAGGTAAATTATTAGGAATATTTTTTAGCAGACGATGTATGACACTAAGGAGAAGGCGCATAGAAGATTCATATGGGGTAGCAAGGTAGATTTGAAGGAGTGGAAGGATAGGGAAGGAAGTGCATGTGAAAGATAGAATGAATCTGAACTTAGCCATTTTCATGGTTATGGGCTATTTTTGGAGATAGCATGCAAGGAACACAACCAGATGGAAACTTTTGCGGCACGTAAATACTATTTTTGGAAGAGCATATACTAAGTGCTTTGTATGAGTTCGAGTTAATAATAGGATTACCACTGCCAGTTATCTAGAAGAGATCTATTATTAGTGCACTTACATGTGTGTCTATTATTGTAAAGGTGCATGGCTATTTTTAGCATACGACCTATTTTTAGAATTATATAGGTGGTGAATGGCAAGTCCCCACCCTTATAAATATGTATTAATCTACGTAGATTAATAGAGTATTGTGTATGAACCATTGTGGAGTTATGTTGTCAGATCTTATGTGCCCATGAACTTATGATACTACTTATTGTAAGAAGCTTATATTTTTATTGTATTTTAATATAATGGAGTGTTTTGGGTGAATAATAGTGTTGACATGACTGAAAATAGTTCTTACAAGGTTGACTTCATTATATATATTTTTTAGTTCATTATTCTTGTAGATCTAGATTTGGAACCTGTTTTGTGGGAAGTTTATATTGTTTATTGATCTGAATGCATTAAATTTTCATCATGTTCACATCCTGCACAAGAAACTCTAAGGAGGGGCTTGGTACCTTTGTGCACTTTGGGTGAGTGCTCAGTCTAGGCTGAGTGATATGTTAGCATACATGGGTTATTCTTGGTAAATTCTAGGTTACATCATGGGTTCCGTTGTCGGGACCTCTTTTTCAGTTTTTTTAAAGATGGTTCGCGATGAAGACATACTAATTGACCCTAAAAAGTGTTGAGTGGATAAAATATCTAGAAGATGAGTATGCACTGAGGCTCAGTAGTGGATTTGAGTTTAACACACACATGTGGGTGGAACAAAATCTTTATGATAGTTTGTATGAGAGCTTCTTTGTTATTTTTCCAGTAGAACTATATGAGTGGTTGGTTTCTTATGCATCTAAAAGGAATTGGAGGTATCACACACTTTTATAGATGTAGGAATAATTTCACACCATTTATAATGTTGATCTAATTTGGACACGCGCTGTGGATACTTGGTTCCATGGTGTTCTAAATAGCTATATTCTAGAGTACTCAATTTCAACTTATTCTTTCCCAGAGGTAGTGGAATTCCATTTTTTACACTATCCCAAAGGGACTTACTTTAAATTCATTCCATTGGTGATCAAAATCTTGATGGTGACCCTGAACCTAGAAAGTAAACCGATTGTTAACTAAACCCCACGACGTGCAGGGTTAGGAGTAGGTTTGTTGAAATATGGTAGACCTAGTAGTAGAGAGGAAAATATTAAAAAGCTAAGTACAATGAGGCACAAAACAGGGAGATAGAGAAGTAGCATGACCTTGCATAATAGATGGTGTTAAGGAGAGAGATGGCTCACAAAGTATTTGGAGATCACATAGAAGGTGTAGATCTAGAGCATCAGGAACTCCCCCATTTGGGTGAGCATGAAAGGGAACCATCTTTGACCTCACATGGAAGTGTGCCAGTAGAGATGACCTGGGCTCTAGGCACGCATCTGAATCTACCTAGAAACCTAGCCCTTACGCTTGGCTTTCCAGTACTTAGTAAATCTAATAGTCAAGAAGATAATTTGGGCAGTAGGGAAGAAGGAGTAAGTCACATAGCAAGTACATCGATGGTAGGGAAAACATCTTCATTTTTGTTGGAAGGTACCTGTTTAGGTGCATCATCTACACATAATTCGAGCGTGTAGAATTTGGGGCTCACTTTTGGTAGTAGTACCACCATGTAGTCATTTTTGCACCCACTAAGAATAGGGGAACCTCATGCGCGCTGGCCTATCACCTAGTGGGCACTGGGTACTCACCCGAGGCACGCGAGAGGGAGCTGAGTCTCTCTTTTATGTGAGTTTAGTGGAAGGCATCATTCATGGTCTTGAATTAGTGATTTAAAGGACATGAAAAAGCTATAGAGATCAGAATGGATTCTATACCCTTTTAGTCATATCAAAAGTAAAAGCACTTAACAGAATTAGAAGAGCTAGGAACCTGTAAATCCAAAAATAAACTTAACATTCAAATAAGGTTCATGAGTATACAAGATCAAAAGCATAATAGAAATATGCAGATAATAAAAAGAGAAGATATTAATACAATTATCATGGTAATCTTATCATATTCATTCATAGCATTACTATAGAATATTACAGAAGGGGAGACCATAGTCATGTGCCATAACTGGATCCATACATGAAGAATTTTGAAACAAAATTTACATTCCCCATTCCCTTATTACATCCTTCCTATAATCATCTACCCCTTTTATCCCATAGTTCTCGCAGTAATTATGCAGAAATCCGCTTCCTTCCTCGGGTTCTCTCTCTTTTTTTTGCTAAGGGCATGCATATATATAGGCATCTGATCTCCAACAAACTCCTCTACAAACTCAGATCTGGCCCCAAGTGTCAAGGTGTGGGTCACCCCAGGTGCATGCCTATCCATGTCATGATTAGCTTTTTGGATCTTCTTATAGCAAGGTATATTCCTTCCAGGACACCCTGTTGCCAGGCTGGAACCTTATCCAAATGAAACACATTCTTCATGTGTTCTGTCAAAAAGGCCAAAAATGGCTAAGTCCCAAATTGTGCTTTATGGGCGCACATCCTTGGTTCTCCAAGAACCCTTTTTTAATCCTTCCTTGCACACCTTAACTTGCGCACTTCCTCCAGTCATGCGTGCCTACACGCCTTTAAGATTTGGAAGCTATAATAGGGTCCCAACATTATCCCACACTTCACTTGTTCTCCTCCCTTGGGAACCTCTTCAAAGAATGTAGTACAAAAAGGCAAGGCCTTGCCTTGGAAAAGAATGGAGGGAAAGAATAAAGAATGGGGGAAAGAAAGAATAGAAGGATAACTACCTAAAGAAGAAGAAGGGGGAAAATCTACCGCAGGTCAGCGTCCAGCTTATTCCATGCACTAACTTCATCCTATGCTCTTGTGCAAAGGTCACCAACCAATGCACTCACCTCATCAAAGGTTAACCCTTCCCCTTTTGTGTTTATGGTCTCTACTGTCATCTCCAGTTCCTTTGCTTGATCTTCCAAGGCATCCATCTTCCTCGTAATGACCTTGTAGAGCTCTTTAAGCTGGGTTTTGATTGAGACCCGACAGATCTCAATAGCTTCAAATTTTCTTTCTACTTTGGCTAGAATCTTTTCTCACTCTGCTCTAGTGCCTTTATTCTTTTCCCTGAAGTCCTTTAGCTCGGCCTTGTCGCTGGAAAGTAGCATGCTTGTCACCTTTTCCTCATCCGTATAATGGTCGTATGCGACCCCAGTGGTTTGTGTAGCTATTTTTACATTGGCAAGTACCTTGTTGTATTCAGCTACTATTGCGACGACTTTCAGCTTGTCCTCCTGCTCCAAGCATGCAGCTACATCCTCTACCGACTCCAAGGCCAAAGGCTTCCTTTCCATGGTGAGGATCCGAGTTAAGTCCTCAAGACACTCCAGAGAGGAACCATATTTTTACGCGGGAGGGTTAAGGTCTAGGTGCTTCATGATAATAGCTTGGGAGATGAGCTCCACCTTTTTGGAAACTTCACACACTTTAGCTTTCTCCTCTTGTAATTCTTACTGTAGTTGAGCACTGATCAACTTTTCAAGGCTAAGTTCCTTTGTTAGCTTAACTATTTCTTCCTTCCTCTTCTCCATCAAGTCCTCCAAGACTTTAACCCTGTAATTTCTGTAGAAGAGCCTAGCCTCAACTTCTATGGATACTTTTTTGAGCACGTTACACATTTGCTCATCTGATAGTTGTTGCATGTTTATAATGGGGTTTTCCCCCTTTCCTTCAGACAGTGCTAGTATCTCTCCTTAGTTAACCTCAAACTCAGGCTCATCCAGGTGGGATTCGAATGCCTAAGATAGCATTTTTCTTGTGCATGGGTATCCACCCTCATGATCAAAGGAATCCATGGAGGTTAGCTCCTTGGTGGGAATGGTACTCTAGAAATGCTCACACAAAACTTTGTTGGGGTCATCAACACATCCCATCATTATTCTTCCCCCTCTCACCTATTTTCTTCATGTGCGCACACCCTTGGGAACAGTTACTGAAAGAGTTGGGCCTTTTATGCTACTTACACTCTTCTCCCTTTTCTCTTTCTTGAATTCACTGAGCACAATCTCCGCACTGTGCTCCAATTCCTTATCGACCAAGGAATTAATCATCCTCTTCGCCTCCCTTGTTGCTTTCTCATCCACCTCCTCCTGAGTGAGCTTGGGCATATCTGGATCCTTAGTACTTTCCCCCTCGCTCCTTTCTTCGCTCCATGCACCTTCCTCCCCTTGGGAGCCCTTCCTCCTTGCAAAGATGAAGGCATTATTTACATCTTCTATTTCCTCTTCCTCTAAATTTTGGACATCAATCAGCACCTTATTTACCTCTAGCTCTTCCTCTTTATCATCATCCTTTTTTCCTATATAGCCGTTCATGTCGTCTGTATCCTCAGAATCTAGTTCTTCCACCCCCTCTTCTTCTTCCTTTGCTGAAAAATCTGGAGTCAGGGATGTGGTCTTCTCTTCATCTAAGGGTTCCTCAGGGGATGGTGGCTTCACAGGTTTTGGGGTCTTCTCCTTGACCACCATTCTCTTCTTCTTCCAGATGTAGGTGCTTGTCCCCGCGGTACCTACATCCTGCTTCTCCACTGCCCTTTGTTCCTCTTTCTCTTCCCTCTCCTTATGCTTTGGCGTGGGCTTCTTTCTCTAAGTAGGGTCGTTTGGGATGGATATCTCATTTTCCACGTACACGCCCTTTTCGAATTTTGGCCTTATGCGTAGGTAAATCCTTGCGGCATTGTTCCTAGCAATAGGCAAGGTCAAAGGCCTTACAATATGCACATCTTACGATACGTACCTTTCAACGTATGCTCGCTTCTCTGGGTAGACCAGCTTCTTCCTCATTTCCCTATGCTCTCTATCAAGGGTGGACAAGTTAAGGTCTAATTTCTTCGACTCCTTGTATTTGTTTACTCCCACTTGGAAAAATTGGGCAGTAAACGAGAATGGGAGTTTGAACCATGGGCTCCAGCTTCCATTGACCAAAATGAACCTACCAATACAAAAGTGCTGGTAGACTGCAAACTCTACTTCTCCTTCGGTTGCCATGGGGAGTTTTTCAGGGATCCACCATTCAGCCCCGAATGCATTCCTAAGGTGTGTATAATATTTGTCTAAGCATGCCTTGTGTACCTCTGTCATTAATTCACATGTGTATTTCTGAAACCTTTCCATAGGTGAGGAATCTTCAGCAGGGTACTCCCACATGAACCTGTCAGATGCATCTAGCACCCCAATTTATGAGAACACAATTGTCAACAGAATGTTTCCAAATAGGATCTTTCCTCACTTCTCCACGCTACTTATGATTCCATCTGCAATATATTGGGAGAGGTTGTATATGGTGCCCTCTACGACTTTATTGCAGACATTTAGCCAGGGCTTTCTCACCTGGGTCCACCTTTCTTGTCCATTCAGCTTGGAGACTAGGTGAGCAGCCATCTTCATCACCAGATTATTGATATCCGAGACATCGTAGTACCTTGATCCCTTCTTCAATCCCTGGGATGTTATGGTTTCTTTGATTACCTCTTCATCCAGGAGGTCATCTTTGAGCACGTCCCCTTCACAGTTTAGGCCTGTGAAGCATCAAATTAGTTGGGGAGTTATGCCCATTTTGTGCCTTGCAAAGTAGAAGAAGTCTTCATGTACGCACGTCATCAACCATTGGTACAAACACTCGGGCTTCCCAAAATATGGTAACTCAAAAAGTTGGAGAAGCCCTACCTTCTCCATTTTCACCTTGACCATGTCACTGTAGATCAGCAACCCGTCAGGTGTTCGTTTATTTGTGGGGCACACCAACTCCAGTGCCATCTCCTTTACAATTGTACTTGACCAGTGATTGTAGTCGATCACGGTCATCTGTCTTATGTGGGACTCCCACTCTTGCCCTAGCAAAACCCCATCCGGGTATTGCATCTCTGAGTAACATTCCTCATTTATATCCAAGGGCATTTCTTCTTGTTTCTTCTTTCCTGTTCCTTTACCCTTTCCCTTCTTGGATTGTTCTGCAGGTTTATCAACTGGTTTCATGGCCATCATTGCACCCTTTGCTTTCATTCCCAAGTTAACTTGCGAATTGTTTGAACATTTTCCTCGTGTGCCCTGTGCCCTAAAACACAAACCCTAATCTCATATTTTTCTCCTTTTATCACAGGACTTCTTGACAACGTTCCTCACACCCATGAATCACTTCTTCTCTGGTTTGTAGATCTAACAAACTGATTGTGCTTAAGTTCTTGGGATTTTCCTTTGCACGAGTCAGTTCTTGAAACCCTAGATCTTGAAATAAAATCGTTCTTCTTGTGTTCGCAAAGTGAAATAATGAAATGCCCACTCTTGTATTTATAACTTTTCCCACTTTTATGCATTTAAGGCTAG
The DNA here is from genome assembly GCA_019776745.2 of Taxus chinensis. Lineage (NCBI taxonomy): Eukaryota > Viridiplantae > Streptophyta > Pinopsida > Cupressales > Taxaceae > Taxus > Taxus chinensis. Next base: position 612,034,657 of record CM034146.1, on the reverse strand, counting down.
GCTACCTACCACTGTATGACAATGTTTAATGTGGTGTTTTCAAACAAAACCTGACTTCAGCGCTTCTCCTTACATGCCCAATCCTTGAGCGAAAAATTTTCTAACCTTTTGGTGTGCAAACAATCCATCTTGACATAAGACTCTTTTGCACATGTTACTGGTGCCAAAGGCACTTCCTCCATCCTCATGATTCTTGCTTCCGCCTACCTCATATTTTTGCTCTTGTATGCGTTACTGGTGCCAAAGGCACTTTTCTCCTTTGTACCTACCTCATATTTTTGCACTTTTTTCTCCTTTGTACGTGAATTTCCAATGTAACCTTATTTTTCCACTGACCCAAATCCTCCTAGTAGAATAACTCCAAGTTTCTCTTCATCATCTCACCCCACACTAAAACGATGCATGTTCCTTTGCCCATTCATAAGTCAAAAAGTAATAAGGTTACCAGTGCCCAAGGTGCAAAACAAAACAACAACGCAAAAGGGAAATACAAGAAAGGAAAAGCATAAAAGGAAATTCTAAACTAACTGGAAAAACTGCCTTATTTACAAACACCAAGAAGCATTATTTATAGTAGGGCTTTAGCCTACTCCCATTGAAGTGTCCAAGTAATTTTGTTCTATCTAGCACTTATAACTGGCACACGCCTGAATCAAGGATGTATGAAATTACATAAGGACCCAACCAATGCACCTTCAACTTTCCAAGATGTCGTAGAAATTTTGAATCATCTAGCAGTACCATCTAGCCAACTCAAACTATTTGTTCTTAATATGGCGGTCATGCCATGCCTTTTGCTTTGCCTTCTTAGTTGTTTGGCTCCATCTTGCTAGTGAGTTCCTTTCATCCAACTTTATCAATTCATCTATTCTTTCTTCCAGCACTTTCTCATCGTCCAACCCTCCTACGTGTGTTAAATGCCTCTGCAGTCCCATTTTCCTGAGGGTGATAAGGGCTAGTCTTGTGATGGGCTACCATGAATTCTACCAATAGAATCCTAATGGTTTCATTTAAGAAGTGAGTGCCCCTATCACTTGTTAAACTTAATGGGCACCCATACCTACTGATAATGTTCTCCCAAAAAAATATAGCAGCTATGGCTGCAGTGCAATCCTTAGTGGGTGTGGCCTCTACCCACCTTGTTAGATAATCAGTATAGGTAATGATATACTGCGAGTTAGTCCTTCACGCAGCCGGTGAGATTGGTCTGACAAACTCTATTACCCATTTCTCAAAAGGTTCCATGCTGGCGATGAGGCATAAGGGCATCTCATCCCTTCTTCCAAGTTTTTCAAGGCATTGGCAGTGGTCACAGGCCTTACAAAACTCAATGCAATCCTGGTGAATCATCTCCCACCATATTCTGACAACTAGGATCTTACGCTTGGTTACATTCCCTGCATAGTGTCCTCCAGCAATCCCACCATGAGCTTCTTCTGTTATGGCCATGCGTTCATGTTCTAATACACACCAGCGCAAAACCTCATTGCGGCCCATTTTGTACAAATCCCCATTGATCAACATGAAGGGCGTGGCACATATGGCTAACCTTTTCCTTTCCAGTGCATTAATCCCTTCGGGCACCACACCTTCCTTAAGAAAAACAACAATGTCCTCTAACTCCGAGGGCATGTGCTGCAACCTAAATAGTTACATGTCTAGCATGGTTTCCTCGATACTTTGTGCATCCTCTCCTGAATCAATCCTGGATAAATGATCCAGCCCACAATTGTTCTTTCCCGGTTTTACCACCACTCTGAATTTAAATTCCTGAAATAAAAGTACCCAACAATATATGCGCCCTTGCAACACTGCTTTGTTTACTAGATACTTCAAGGCCATATGGTCAGTGTATAATGTGAAGGGAGTCGCCAGCAGATATTGTCTAAATTTGTGGAGCGCGTAGATCATTGACAACGCCTCACACTCGGTCGTTGTATAATTTTGTTCTGTTGGTGTCAACTTTCTACTTGCAAAACACAAGGGATGATCAACAATCCCCTCTCCTGGTTGAGCAAGAATGGCTCCCATTGTTGTACCATAAGCATCCACGTGGACATGGAAAGGTTTATCCCATGATGGGAATCATAGAATAGGTACAGTGATAAGCCTTTCTTTCAGAGTGTCAAATTCCCTTTGTTGCGCCTCTCCCCACTGAAAGGAACTCTTATGTCTGAGAAATATTTCCAAAGGCACGGCAATCTTGGCATATCCCTTAATGAAATTTTTGTAGAACCCAGTGTGTCCAAGGAATCCACGCATGATGCTTTGGCTGGTGAGCTCCCCTAATCCCAAAATAACTACAACTTTCACAGGATCCACCAATAAGCCCTCTTTGCATATGATATGCCCCAACAATGTTCCAAAAGGAGTTACAAAGACACATTTCTTGATGTTGAGGGAAATCCTCAACTGCCGACATCTTTCAAACATCAATCTCAAGTTATCACAATGGTCCCTGACCAATCCATACACTATCCAATCATCCAAATATACTTGAAGGAACTTGTGGATGAAGTCCTTAAATGCTTGTACCACTGTGCGCGAAAATACAGCTGACACATTCCTCAATCCAAAGGGCATGACCGTGTATGTAAAGCTTCCTCACTTGGTGGAGAAATTTGTCTTTTCTTGGTCTTCCTTGGCAATCCTTACTTGGTGATATCCCAAGAATCCATCTGTAAAGGAATAGATCTCGCGCCCAACAAATCCTTCCAAAATCTCTTCAGTGAAGGGGGTGGGAAAAGGATTTATGATACAAACAGCGTTCAACTCCCTGTAATCCACACATATACTAATCCATCCATCCTTCTTTATGTTGATCACCATTGGACTTATCCATTTCGATTCCTCCATATCCTCAATGATACCGGATGCTATCATTTTGTCTAGCTCTTCTTTAACCCTTACACGCATGTTGGGATTCATCCTGTAAGGCCTCTTCCTAACCAGGTGCGCACCATCTTTCAACTTTATCCTCATTTCCCCCAATGAATGGTAGACACCTTTCAACTCATAGTACCTGTGTGGGAATAAATCCTCAAATTCACATAAGAGATCGATGATCTTTGATACTTCCTTGTCTGACAAGTAGTCCCCAATGATAGCTTCCTTGGGCTCCTTCTCCAAGCCGATGTTAAATTTCTTGGTTTTGACTGGTTCATGATACACATGCGCACATACATCCACACTGTCAACTACCTCATGCGTCCCAACCGAATGGTCGACATTCAGGATCTCCATCTCCTCTCCATTAATAACGTATATCATCTTTCCTTTCTCCTTTTTAGCACACGCGCACTCAAATTGTATGTCTTCTGGTTCCTCCTCTTCGAACTACGCTTCCAAGCTAGGTCCACCAAGTAAGTCTGCTAATCTATCTTCCACCATGGCGCAATCCCCCAAAGTGAGCCGTTTGACAGCCTACAATGCCTCATCAATTGGTTGCTTGGTACTTTGGTACTCGAATGTGTGAACCAGGTCAACCGCTAATTCCTGCCAATTTCCCATCTGGCGGCGAGTTTTAGAATGGATGTACCAAGTGCATGCACAACCTTGTAGTTTTGATTACAGCTTGTGCACCCAAAGGGAGGGTGGTAAAGCTTCCACACCCTCTCCCCAGATCCTCTCACATGCCTGGATGTGGGAAGATGCGGGTTCATTGTCATAGAAATCCTTGATAGCGATGGGTATATTGCTCTTCAAGAATCAGACAGTGAGCGCAATTCTAACTTCACACCACTCCAACAAGTTTTTTTCTATGCGCGGCCCACCACCTCATTGTTGTGCTTATGAAGACATAACCCAACATACCTCGTCGCTCATCCTCCCTCCATTAAGCTTCCATTTCTCTCAAAAAGACCTCAGGGTATACATCCCCAGAATACTTGGTTATTTCCTTTCCTCCCAGGCACCGAACTATACGCGCCATGGTTACCCTAGTCACCGATCCTTTCAGATGTCACCCAATCAATTCATAAGTCCCATGTGCCCAATTATCACATGTTATACTGGTAGTATCACTGACAGATTAAGCATCATCAAACTAGATGACTCCTTCTGTAGGGTGGATGGTCTCTGGATCTCTTATGGAGCGCACATATATTTTTTCCAGGACCTCATCTCTAAGGGGTTCAGTATAGGGTGTGGAATTTCCATCAGTAAGCGGTATAATCACCCTCTCTTCCTTGTTTTCAAAACTTATGTACCCCTTGTTAAATCTAGAGATCTGCATTATTCTTATATCACCACAGGCGCCCAAGTAACACTGGGAAATTATCTACCTTGGCAAGCACCAAGACTTCAAAACCCCCAGTGAACTTAGTCCCATTAATGGTAATGGTCGCATCCTTCAAGACACCTATGGGCATTTCCTTTGTCTTATTTGCCATATACAGTACATTTGAAGATGGTTGTAATGCAGGTCTTCCCATTTGATGCCAGGCATCCAAAGTGAGAACATTAACCTTTGCACCTATGTCAATGAGGATGTTGCTAAAGTAGTCATCCATCCACTACTGCATTCAAGGTGATCTCTTTGTCATAATCAAGGTTGTGAGGTGGGAGGTTTTCATGCACGATCTTCCTTTTACGTTCTTCCCCGGCATGTGGTACATTTTCTCTCAACCATGCTCCTAGCAGGGGAATAACATTCTCTTGCCTCAGTAATTTACACACCTCCTTAACCTCATCCAAGTCATCCTTTGGTGCTACTATTGGTCTTCTTTGCTCATCTTTTCTAGTTTTTTCTTTTAAACATTGGATCTCCCCTTGTAAACTTTGAATTACGTCCATGGTTTCCTGGTAGACTTCTTTCTAGTGAGCCGGGTTTGGATACTTCCCATGTACTACTTCTTCCCTTGAAACCATAGAGTTCTCTACTTAGGTGCTTCCCTTGCACGCGCATGGAATCTACCCTTGTTGTTACCATAACAGGCTCTAGTTCTGATTCACGTATTACTCGCAGGAGCCATTACACGTTAGCCTTCTTTATACTCACCATGGCAGTGCCCTTATCCTTCCAGTGTTGTTGAATCATATGTTCGTATAACTCTGGGCACTCTTCATACTTATGTTTTTTCCACACCAGGAGCATTGTAGAAGATCTGGACATTCATGCTTATAATGGTATGTGGCTCCACAATTAAAGCATGTTCAATGCGGGAACTCACTTCTTCCCCCACGATTACCATGGCCATGAAATCCTCTCGTGAAATCCCCTCCTGTGTGCACCTTCATCTCTGCGTTCTTCATACCGATGCTCATCTCCTTTGGAATTGTTGGCAATACCAGTCTGGCGCACACCAAGATCAATTGCCTCATGAATCTAGTCAATCAATCTACAATCCTTGGTGTCATGTGTGGTTAAGGTACATATCTTGCAATAAAAAGATACATTTTTGTGGATCACGTGCACTATAAAAGGGGGGCACCTACTTGCATCATGATCCTTGTGACATATTTCACAATTTACTGCTACAGCGTGTATCACCTTCCAAGTACATATCCCGCCATTGTCCTTTGTGTGCCATTCTACGTTACAATATGTGCACCACATCCCACCGCGAGTCTTTGGAACTATGTTGGCAGATAATTTCTCCAACTTCTTAGCCATGGCAGTGATCTGAGCCTCTAGAAATGGGCTAACACCAGTGTCAACACTACCAACTACCTTGGCAGTGCACAAAGCAGCTTCCAACGCTTCGCGTGGGTCCGCAAATGTTTTATGAGACAAAGCCCTCATAAAGGGTGTGATCAACCCTTTGAAAAACTACTAAGCATATTGTTAAGGGTGGATATCATAGGACAGTTTAGACAATAGAGTTGTAAAGTGTCACATCATATTCCCACACGCTCTCAGCCATTCCCTGCTATGATTTCCTTGAGAGAGTTGATGCTCTTCTCTTCAAACTTAGGTATGTAGAATTCTACCAAAAACACATTTTTCAGCGCGGTATAATCCACAATAGGCTGATGAGGGTCATACTTTCTATACCAAATATGTGCACGCGTCCTTGCAAGGTTGTTGCAAATTGACTAGCCTTTCTATCCTGGGTCGTGATCCCCTTCGCGTGCCATAGCATCTCGCACTTATACACATGCCCTGTGGCATCTTCTATACTCATTGTAATCTAGTAAGTGCAAAGACATCACGAAAATGACTTGAGGAGGTGGCTGAGGCCCTTGTCCTCCTGACCTAGTCCCTCGATTTCCTCTGGTGTTTCCACCTCCACCAGATCCACTAGATCCTAAGCCACCAGCTCCACCAGTTCCACCTCTAGATCCTCCTATGTTAGGTACAAGGCCTATGTTTGTCATGCCGAATGTTCCTCATTGTCCCACTGAATTAGCGTGCCGATAGTTTGTGAATTAGTGCCACTCCCAGTCGTATTTCTTCCCCCACTTCCTAACGTGCTCCCAAAACCACATATATATGTGCCTTGTCCAAACATTCCACCAAATACTAGAATGGTGTGTGAAGCCATATAAGTCCCAAACGAGAAGCTTGTATCTTTTGGGCATCAATCGGTTGCTTCCACTAATATCAAATGGATCAAATATAATTTTCCCTCATTCGAACAAACCAAGCACCAAGGTTCGGTCGACTAGGTGGGATCAGATGCGTACCAACGACTCTTCTTTCTCCACGCGACGAACTCTCATCAAAAAATGAGGGGTTCTCTCTTCTGTACTTGCCAAGATGGGGGTAGCATAGACTGTTCAGGCTCCACATCCTCCATGTGATCCTCTTCTCCCAAAAATGTCTACCTCCATGGATCCATCGTAAATGCAACCTCACACCATCTCGCAATCTCCCTCTCACGCGCTTCACCATACTTGAGCCGTTTCTCCTCCCTTTCCTTTTCAGTTGTTATATTAGCCATCTTTCCCCAACATGGCTTCCTTTCTAAGTGCTTAGAGTGGTTTAGTCGACCATTGGGAATGCCTCTAAACTCATGGTTACCATCAAGATTTTGATTGCCAAGGGGATAGCCCACAAAAATGATCCTCTGGGCTCCCGTAAAAATTCAAACTCAGCAACTTCTGGACAAGAATATGTGGAAATTACGTATTCCAGAGTGTAGCTAGCCAATAGTCTCTTCCACCAATGATCTATAGCATGGGTCCACGTTAGATCAGCATCTTGCAAGTTCCAGTATGTTTCTTAGGTCCAAGGGTCTGATTTATAATACCACCGTGACCTAGATGCATATGCCAAGAGCCACTCAAATAACTCTACTAGGAAATAGTAAAAGAAGGTTTCGTACAACTCATGATAGAGAGTGTCTTCCACCCATCTTCGCCCATCAAACTCTGGTCCAATACTGAATCTCTGAGCAAACTTGTCCTCCATGATTTTAAACCAATTTTTAACACCTTCAAGTCTTAAGCGCTCTATCATTACTTTTTTCATAGACCATGATGTATACCATGTTCCACTACAACTTCAAAAATAGGTCTCGGCAATGGAACCAAGATGTAGTAATTTTTGCACCCATTAAGAATAGGGGAACCTCATGCGCATCGGCCTATCACCCAGCGGGTGCTAGGCGCTCACCCGAGGTGCATGAGAGGGAGCCGAGTATCTATTTTATGTGAGTTTAGTGGAAGGCATCATTCATGGTCTTGAATTAGTGATTTAAAGGACATGAAAAATCTATAGAGCTCAGAACGGCTTCTATACCCTTTCATTCATATCAAAAGTAAAAGCACTTAACAGAATTAACAGAATTAGGAAGTTGTAAATCCACAAATAGACTTAACATTCAAATAAGGTTCATGATTATACAAGATCAAAAGCATAAAAGAAATATGCAGATAATACAGAGAGAAGACCTTAATATAATTATTATAGCAACCTTATCATATTCATTCATAGCATTACTATAGAATATTACAAAAGGGGAGACCGTAGTCATGTGCCATATCTAGATCCATAAATGAAGAATTTTTAAACAAAATTTACATTCCCCATTCCCTTATTACATCCTTCTATTGGAAACCAATTTATTGTTATTCTATCAAGTAGGAATCTGTGTAAGTATACACTGTTCTAACTTCAGGGGGGTTTGGGATCTCATCCCAGTAGAGGTAGTTCCAAATGTGAATAGAAAGGTAAGGAAGAAGGAATGGAGGAAGGATAGATCTCAAGGGAGAAAAGAAATGAATTCCAAAGACAGAAGGGTCAGAGGGTTTATGCTTTGGTCTGGTAGTAAACAGAGCCAAACCTACTTGCATAAAAAAATAAAGCAATATTGATGAATATATGATGATAATAGGAATGAATCCAACAGAATAAGAAAATAGATCTGACTTAAGAAATATCTAATGTAGATAACACACATATGGAGTAAAAAGTCTGAATATATGTATTAATCTTTCTTCTGTTACAAGGAAGCACAAAGTCTTTCTCTCTTCACCTCTTTTTTCATACAAAAATGTCCATCCGGAATACAACAAGTATTCCAGTATTTATAGAAGGAGAAGGACAAAGAAGACAAAAGGAAACTAAACACTATTTATAAAAATATATAAAAATTCAAAAGTTGACTTTGGGAAAGTTTGTGGATGGCAACATCCCATGGTGCAACATGGATGATGTCACTGTAAATGCCAACATACTTTTCAAATAATTTTTACAAAAAGATCAAAGCGTACACAAGAGGAGAAACTACTCGTCATCATCCCTTTTCTTGAATGGAGTGTATAGCTTCTGATTGGGAGAGGCGATGTGATACTAAGCTTGGTATTCCCAAAACTTGCTGATCATTATCTTAAGTTGATTATGATCAGGACCCTTGAAATGGTCGCCAATGACTTCGCAAGTTTCCTTTTCATTTTTGAGCTTATCTGGTAATCCGACATATACTTTACATGCCTCAATCAAGTATCCAATGAAATTTGAGGCAAGCTAGAAGGTTATTGATAGACTCTCAATCAAAAGTGACCTCTGGTGTCAGACCTTGGGTTGTGATATCCTTCAAGACCTAGATGGTATCGTCTACCTCCCTCAAGGTGAACGATTCACTGAGCATCCCTAGAGACATCTTGGTAACTGTATGCTCCATGTTGTATTTTACATCCAGGGCTTTGTCCTTGATTTTATCTATCCTTTCAAGGATAAATTCCATTTGATCAACCCAATAATCCAATGCAATGAGAGCTTTGTTATGTGCCCCGCGGGTGATCAATGATGTCGACCTTTAATAGGTCATTATCCGAGAAGTCGACCATTGCTTGAAATGTTTCATGTTGCAATCTAGCATTGTCCAACTCCTCAGAGAGGGATGTTGCTACTACTTGTAGCTCCTTATTTTCCTGATCTATACCCTAGTAGAGCCCTATGAATTTCTTGATTATTTCGTCACTATCTCTGAGGATTCACTCTATCTAGGAAGATACTACTGTGCATTGTTCACCAATCTTGGTGTATTCATTTATTTTTTCATGACTGAGAACTTCAGGAGGATCGGATGGCAGTCAAAGGAGGTGCATTTCCCATTCTTTGCAATGTTTGGACAAGATGTTTTTTTCTGTTCCTTGAGTATTCTCTTCTCCTCCTTTTCTTCTTAAATTTTCTTGCAGAGGGCATCTACGGAAGATAAGGCTTCTCGTTGTAGGCTCTCAAATGAGGTTCCCATCGTGACTTGGGTCACTTTAAAATCTATAGGAGATAGATTTTTCTTCTCTTTTGTGGGATATGGGTATGCAATCTCCATGACCCTCTCTCCTGAAATGCTCTTAGAGAAGTGAGTTATATCTTTCTATTTCTTGGGTCCCTTCTTCAGAATGACAAAGAATTCCATGGGTGTTATGGGAACTTTTCTTTTGAGTTGACCCAGATGGTCAGAGAGCCAGCTTGGACTTATGGGAGAGGGAGTAGAGGGAATAGATGAAGAAATGGGGGTGAAAGGGGGAAGCAACTAAAGAGTTCGAAAGGAAGAAAGTTGAGGACACTTGGTGGTGGCATCAACAAGGAGTCCAACACGTTGCTGCTTGTAAGGCCTGGAGTTACTACAGTGGGAGAAAAGGACATGGAGGTGGAAAGGATCTGTGATGGGATGGGGAGAACACTAGGTGACAGATCTGTAAGAGAGGAGAAGATGGAAGAGGTGGGAGATGGAAAGGAGGAAGGGAGAGAAGAAGAAACATCCATTGGAATAGATGCTTCAAAGATAGGAGGAGGAGAAGGACCGGAAGAAGGAATGGTGGGTACCCAAGTAGTTGTAATTGTGACCACATCCTGAGTGGATATATCCGTTGGAACTTTGGTAGTCTCTTTTTCTTTACCTGGAGACACCAGGTTGACATCTTTCAATTCAGAAGTAGTAGGAGGGATTTTAAGAGTTTCTTCCTATTAGCTTGGTTCGCCCTCTTTATCTTTTCCTTTTCCTTTCAGCACCTGGGCTGTTCTTGGAGGTGCTCTACCCGAAGGGGAAGTAGTGAAATCTACCCTGAGGTAGATGAGGCCATTCTATTTGAACCAATGTTTGGTGTGCTGCAATGTGTGATTGACTCTTTCCTGCGTGGTCTTTGGTGCCTTGGCTCTATCAATCTCTACGAACGGCCAATTTTCCCCATCTGTGTCAAGGTAAACTTAATCAATTTCTTGATCAGGCTCTTGGAATCCTTTTGGAATGATGGCCACACCATAGTGTTTGATCTCTTCCACAGCTAGCCTAGAGTGATCCTTTTGCCTGAGATCTATTTTGTGTGTTAGGTTGATGTAGATGTCCTTGATCTCAGGGACATGGATAGGATAATTTTTTTCCTTTGGGAGGCAACCTCGGCAATCAAAGGTAGGCCCTAGCCAGGAAGTTGTGCTTTAGATTCAACAATTCAAGTTCGGCATACATTTCTCATGCTTTGGCCAGTGTGGTGTAGGTGTATCAGCCCACTGTAAGGGGGAATGGAGTTCCTCCCTTCTTTCTCTTCATGCATCTCTCATGGTATGTCGATTAGTTGCCTTGACAACTCTAAGAGAATCAGCTTGGGCCCTACATACCTTGGTAGCTTTGTCGGTTCACCCTCGAAATTTACTGCTCTGAGATAGGTGAACATGGGAAACTACATGAACAGTTCTCCCCACTTCTTTGTGATAATGACCACACTGGGGCTAGTTCGCCATGTCTAATATTCAGCCTCAATAGGCATATCACCTCATAGAAGAACGCGTCGTTGATTTTTTTAGAATTGGGGGATGTTGTTCTCGAGCCTTAGCTCTAGGTAGTATTCATATATTTTGACCTGGGGCCATACCCCATTTCATGATAGGCCTGTGAAATCTCTCAGTGATGATGCAGTGTATACAATGTAGGAATTCATATAGAACTTCCCAGTTATCATGACCTGTTGAAGTTGTTGAGAGATGGTGTCACTGATGATTTCTCCCCAGCCAAAACGTTGCTTAGGCACATTCTTGCTCTTGGTCTCTAAATACCTCAGCATCCATTTATGGAAGTGATGGGCATCATGAAGCCCAAATACTCTACTCAAGAAGGTGATTGTATCACTCAGTTCCTCATTGAATTCATTGCGGTGGATGGTCTGTGGCCATCTGCTCACCGACTTTTTTTTCAGATATAGCTCGTTCATCATTTACATGCACTTGTCCTCATTGTCATCCCATGCCTTCTTGTAGTCTTCTAGGCTTATGGCAACGTATTTCTTGTGATGAGGAATGCCCAGGGTTATTTCAAAATGATGAGTTGTGAGGTCGATGACAGTCTTCCCTCATTATCTTCGACACATCTTGTGTCCTTGTTATTAGCACCAAGCCACCAACATGATGAACTTGTTATTCACAGCACGTACTGGCAACCCACCTACAAAGTCCAATCCATTTCCCACCAGTTTGTTCATCCAGGGGCCACTAGTTGTCTGGTTGGTTCTTGCCCAGAAGTCTTCCATATCAATGTGCCCAAGCTTGGAGTCTCTGATATCAAGATCACTCTCTACGTATGAGTCAGGCATCCTAACTTTTTGATTTTTATACTTCATTTCTTGTTCTGTCAACTTTGATTTTCCTTTAGACTTGGTTGGCTTTTTGCTTGATGAAGACATGTGTGAGCTCGAGGATGGATGTTGTTTTATAAGGAGAATCAAGGATGTCCAACATAGAAGATTCATGTCAACAGTCATGTTATTCATAATAAAATCTTGTAGAAAGAAGAATGAGCAATTATAAGGCCTAGGGCACAAGGTGCAAGTTCACAATATGTTACAGAGGCTTAAAAATTCTAGGCATACTTTTGGGGGATGTCAATATGCAAAAAGGTGTGCCTGTGTTGATAAGAGAAAAGCTACGCCAAAGGGTTATAAAGGGCACACTTTTGAGGAATGTTGCATAGAAGGTTTTAGTGCCAAGGAGAAAGGTGTGGGGTGTGGTTTTGTAACACACAACATGGCATGTTGATGTCAAGGTTCATGAGCCAGTGCCTTAGAAAATGTCATTTAACTAGGCACTGCAAAAGATGGTGTTGCATGGCTTTTAAGTGTGCCCAAGGTGTGATTACAGAAGATGTTACAAAGGAGATCAGTGCGCCAAAGAAAAACTGCTTGGAGTGGATTTGGAGGACACAACATTCAATGTTGATGTTGGTCAAGATGTGTCCGCACCCTTACAAGATTGCTAAGTGTTTTTACTGAGCGTGGGTTAGGGATATGTTGCATACGAAAATAGTGCACCAAGGCGCGATTGTGGGGAGTGCAACATGTGAAAATAGTGTGCCAAATATTTTAAGGATTTCTTTGCAATTTCTAAGATTTCTTCTCCTCTTTTTTGGTTTTTCAAATGGTAAAGAGAGGTTGTACAACAAGATAATTGGCAGGGAACGTGGTTTTAGGTTTTTCAGAGGTAAAGGATCTTCCAGATTTGTAGATCTGAAAGGAGAGGAAAATAGGTTTCCAGATGTTTATGGATTATTAGGTTATTCATTTTAGATTTATCCTTTTGGTTTATAACAACCCTAAAACCTAACAATAACCAAGAAACAAAAACCACAAACAATAACAAGAGTGATAAAAGTCCACTTACCTAGTTTTATAAAGGATGAAAGATGATGTTGGGGTCCACAAACTCAAAAAGTGGCACGCAGAGCGTGACAGGGATTGCCGAAAAGCGCAAAAGAATACTTTTCACAATTTTCAATTCATGAAAATGACATGTGTTAAGTGCCTATATATAGAAAATTTGGCATTAATTACCCCATCAACTTTCTTTGGCACGGTTTACAGAGTGTTGAGACGGGTTTGTATGCACCTTGGCGCAAGTTGGTTAGCATCGACATAAAATTTTTAGTGCCTCAAGTGCATATCCTATGGCTTCAACATGTGAATTTCAGAACCAAAGGGGAAAGAGGGGGTGCAATTAAATTAGTGTCAACATGAAGCTTTTGGCGCCAAAGGGAATTTACTTAGCGCACATTTTGATGTGTTGACATGCTAATTCTCGTACCTTAGTCACACATTTTAGGCACAGGTTTGATGATGTTGACATGATATTTTCCATGCCAAAGGGGCACTACTTCATCTATGTTGACATGATGTTTTGGGTGCCAAAGGATTTTCTAAGGGGCGCGCATTTCTTTGTGTCGACACAAAATTTCTTGTGCCCAATTCAAAAAGGCTGAAAATGACTAAGTTCTTTAAAACGTGATTTTCAGAAGGGAATTTCTAGGCCATTTTGAAAGCTGTTAGATGTCTTCAGGGGACCAAAATGAAATTTTTGTATGGTTATCTACAAAATTTCCCTTGTCAATTTTACAGGATAACAGCTGGCTCTTTCCCGGGACTATCTTTAAGTGAAACTTAAGGGTAGAGAATCCTAGGTTTTCAAGTGCCTATCCATTGGGTTACAGAGAGTCAAAAACAAGGGCGATAAAAAAAGGAAGAAAGGGAACACACAACAAATAGGAAGAAAACACACGACAAAATAAAACACACAATGAAAGAAAACTGTACAAAGAAGAGAGCAAGCTCTACTTCCTGAAGATCTTTAGGTGCTGCCTGTTGTAGGGGAGCGGGAGCTCAGTTCCATCTAGATATGAGAGATAGAAACTATTTTCTCCATGAGATTCTTGATCTTGTATGGCCCTCTCCAAAGATATTCAAACTTTTAGTGCATACCTTTCGGTTCTCTGCGTTTGTCCCACAGAAGGACAAGATCCCCTACTTGGAAATCTCTCTACCTAGATTTCTTGTCAAACAACCTCTTAACTTGATTATGATGTTCAATGATCTTTTCGACCACCTTTACTCACTTTTCTTCAAGTTATATCAGGTACGTAATTCTCTTTTTGAGATAACTCTGAAAAGTTTCATCTTCAATTGCTCGAGCCAAGTGTAGAGCAGGAAGTTCTGTAGAAATAAGGATTTCAGCATCGGTCCCATACAAAACCTACGTATCCATAGCAAAAACCAATAACTTCCCATGAAGAGAAGTTGGAAGTGTTGTCAGCAACGATTTTGTGTGGAATGCCAAATCTCACAATAATATTTTCCTTGATGAAGTTGCAAACAACTTCAGAAGTGGCATGTTTGATAGGTATGGCCTCCACCCATTTCGTGAAGTAATCGATTGTTGTTAGGACATAACTATGTCCAACACTCGATTGAGGATTGAGTGCTCCAATGAAATAAATTCCCCATTGCCTAAATGGTTCGTCGATGATGATAGGTCTGAGGGTAAATGCATCCAGCTTTGGTTTGCCAATGAACTGTTGGCAAAGTTCACATTTCGCTACCCAGGTGGCTGCATCCTAAAATAGAGTTGGCCAATAGTACCTAGCCTGAATGATTTTATGTGCCATCACAGATGAGGAGAAGTGACCACCATATGTTGAGTCATGAAAACTCTTTAACAATCTTATCTGTTGTGGTTTATCAACACATCGTAGGAAAATGCCATCAATTTCCGTGTTTGTATAATCCATCATCCCATACGACATATCATGCGGCTCTGAGCTTTACCACCCATTTTCCTTAGTGATTAGGTGAGTTGAGAACTCACCATAGGTGAGAAATAACATGATATAATAATACCATTCATCGTTGGTTGTGACAAATAGAACCATGGGTAAAGAATCTACTTTCTCCAATTCACTTTGTTCTTGACCTATGTGAGCAGCTTGCTCCTCAGGTATCTCTAAGTCTTCATTTTCAGCCATTAGCTAACACAGGCCCTTACCCCTTACCAATTTGGTTGGGTTTATGTCTAGATCATATTCTTGGACCTTTGCGATCCAATTTCCTCGTAATATCCCTAACTCCTGTTGAGTCAGGATAGACTGCACAGCTGTGTCTGGAACCAACAATACTATGTGAGAATTCAGAATGTAGTAGTAGAAATTTTTTACTGCTTTCACCATGGCAAAGGCATTCTTTTCTAGTTGTCACATTTTTAGTTCATGTGGCTTAAGAGGAGAGCTCATGAAAGTAATCAAGGATTCTATATCCTCAGAATTCTTTTGTATGAAGATAGTCAATACAATATGCGTAGACACATAACTGTACATGATGAAATCCTTGTTGAAATCAAGACACACCAGAACAGGGGCATGAGCAATGGAATTCTTTATGTCTTTGAGTGATTCCTTTCATTCCTCACTCCATTGGAATGTTTGGGACCCTTTCATCATATTAGATATATGATGAGTATTCTCAGCAAAATTTGGGAGGAAGCGTCTAAGAAAATTTACCTTTCCGAAGAAAGATTGAAATCCAATCTTGCTTGTAGGCAAAGTAAGGTTTTGAATAGCCTTGAATCTTTTAGCATCTATCTTGGTTCCCTCCCTACTGATGCCATGTCCCAGTAGCTTTCCTTCAGTGACCCCAAAAACAGACTTTTGGGATTTAGCAAAATCCTATGCTCTTGGCATCTGATTAGGACTTGTTCTAAATGATCGCAATGATCATTACATTTCTTAGAGAACACAGTCAGGTCATCTATGTAAACTATAATGACCTTTCCCATCATACCTTTAAATGTGAAGTCCATTACTCTTTGGAAGGTGGCACCAGTGTTGATTAAACCAAATGAAATTCTGTTGTAGGTGAAGGTACCCCAAGGGGTGGTGAATGTTGTCTTGAATTGATCTTCAGGCGTGATCTAAATTTGATTGTAGCCCAAAAAACCATGCAACATAGATAGCATTTCTGAACCGGTTACCGCCTGTAGCACTTGATCCATTATCAACAATGGATAGTTATCCTTTAAAGATGACTGGTTCAAGTTATGAAATTCTATGCATATGCGTATCTCACCATTTTTCTTCCACACGAGTACAATATTTGCAACCCAGGTACTTTGATGAATTGGAAAAATAATTCTTGCATCCAGCATCTTCTGAATTTCAGCTTGGATGGTACCTGAGATCTTGGGGTTGTAATGCCTTTACTTTTGACGAAAAGTCTTAACGTCGTCCTTGAGTGGGATGTCATGTTGAATGTCCTTTGGCTTGAAAGACTTGATATCAGTATAAGACCATGCTAATACATCCATGTATTTTTTTAGCAACTTGAAAAAATTTCATTTCTCTTCAGGCATACAACACTTCCTGATGTTTACGAAATGAGGATGTTCCGTAGTACCCAGATTCACAGATTTGGTTTCTGGAGAAGTGGGAGGATCATCCTGTCATTTTTTATTTACAAAATGGTCATGATTATCAAATAGTCACTCTAAGGAAACTAAACCTTTCATAATCTTATTTCCTTTAAGTTGTATCATTGTTTCTTTTTCAGATTTGTTTGCTTGACCGGTGGGAGACTCACGACATGCAAAAGTTGATCCATTGAAATGAAGCTCCTTGAAATTGTCATCTTTTTCAAGAAAAGTGATAATCTGGTTGTCATCGTTGAACACTTGCCAGTGCTGTGAATTATCTGGCACACTTGGGTGAAAAACCATCTCAATGGTAAATGTATCTGTTTTTAACCCCGAGTGAGGGAGCATGAGGGATGTTGAGATGGCCAATGAATCAGCCATGTCATTTTGAGCTCGTGGGATTGCTTTGATTGAGAAAGCGTCAAACTCCTCGATGTTATCCCATACTGTGTTGCAGTATTGTCTGAGCTGATCATTCTTTACTTGGTATATCCTTTTCACCTGATTGACAATTATCTCGACATCACCTTACACTTTTAGATTCTTAATCCCTTTCTCATTTGCAGCTTCCATGCCAAGTAACAAGGATTCATACTCTAGAGTATTATTCGTATTGAAGAACTACAATTTGAAAGAAAGAGGGAAAATATCCTTTTCAGGAGATATTAGAACACCCCCAGCCCCACATCCACTGGTTGCACAACTACCATCAAACTACAATGTCCACACTTTGTTGAGGTCCTCTTTTTGGATGAGAACACCCATTTTATCTAAGTCAATGGACAAGAAGTAATTTCCCATTCCTGAAGATTCAAAAAGAATCTAGGCTTTGGGATCATTAGAGTTGGTGACTAGATATTTCTTTTGTGTCTCTGGTTCTAGCGTCTACATCACTCCTTTGATAGAGATCCTGGCTTTGGACCAGTCCATATGAATTCACCTGCCGACTTCTTTACAAAATATCCTCCCCAGCAATATCTCATAGGCTACTGGAATATCAGCTACAAGGATAGTCATTTTACCCTTTCTTTAGGAAATTCCGCAAATGCGAACTACGCATCTTTGATCTGACCAATCAACGGTACTTGCTTGGTTTCCATGGAGTAGCATCTGCCAAAAGGTTTGGTAAGCATGAGGCCCAAAGAATGGGTAACCTTTGCTGGTATGACATTATCAGAAGCTCCAGAATCAATTATACAATTACTTAGCTTATGACCATTGATCAGGAGGGATAGATAAAAAGGTTCAATTTTTCCTAATGCGGAATTCGAGGCAACATTTACTTGAGACGTAGGAGGCGTGGGAATAATTCCTTTTGGGGAAGTGGGACGAAGGGCGGAAGCTTGGTTTTGGATATACTTAGTTAACCTTACAAGCTATTCTGGGTTCGACTGAAGGTATTCAACCTCAAACATCTGAATCTTGGTCTTTTTAGCATGATCAATTATATCGAATGTGACCAAGGGTTATGCTAACGAACGAATGAGTCCTTCATTTCACGCTTGTGGAGGAGGATTACTAGTCTTTATAGAATTAGAGGAAGGCTAGATTAGAGGAGAAATAATAGGAAAATATTTCTTTACAGAAGGTTTAACAGGAGGTTGAGCAGGAATGGTATTACCTCTTTTAGCGATCGTTAGCGGTGGAGTTGCCACAGCCTTTTCCTTTTGTTTTTCAGCAACAACCTTTGCATATTTTCCTTATGAGTGAGTAAAAACTACGTATCATTGTCCACTCGCATACCCTTGGGTACCCTTTTCTTCATCAGATTCCTCGTCTTCAAATTCCATATACCCGATAGTGGAGTCGCCAGTCAGCTCACCAACATCTTGATCATCTTCGCCTTGTGACGAAGGTTCCTTGTAATTTGTATCATCTTCTTCAATTTCAACCAAGGCATTAATTGGAGGGGCTTTAATTGCTAATCTTTGAGAAGTAGAAAGAAAATGCATCCTTTGAGGGGCGTATATGGGAGTGAATTTCCACCGTGGGATATCCCGGTATGGAGTAGTGGATGATGCCTGAGCCAATTTCTTCTTCAATAAGAGAAAATTATTTGCCATCTTTTGGAAAGTCAGATCTGATGAGGTGGCCTAAGAATAATTTGAAGCCTTTGATTTTGATGGCTCACATCGTAACTCACAAAATATAAGAAGATTGTATTCTATCTGAATGGCTGCAGCTTGAGCAAGAACCAAGGTGAGTATTTGTTTTTGTAAAAGTAAGAAACTTACTTTAGAACTCATTATGTTCCCAAAGAAACATTTTTTATTCTCTAGCATTGGAAACATGGCAAGCAGCACACGGTTGATTAGTGAATTAAATAGGGTGATAAAATCATGCATGGTTTCATTGGACTCCTTCTTCATGTGAGTGATCTTTGATAGTAATGCAAATGTGTCTTCTTAAGGCTTGTACCTATCCTCAAACGCAATTCGTAACGTGGCCTAGCTGGTGATGGATCTGGCTGGAAAATGTTGGAATCATTCTGATGCAGGCCCTTGCAAGGTCTCAAGAAAGAGACATACCAACACATCTTCATGAGTTACATCTAAAATTCTATTTTACATAATAAACGTAACGATATGAGCATCTATGCTTTGATTTCCACTCCCATCAAACTTCGGGAAATTCTTGCAATTTCCATGAGGGAGGGTGTGAACTAGATGCGGAAATGCTAGAGGACCCATGGCATTTCCCCATGGTACCACCATTTGAAAATCAGAAATAGAATGCGAGCAAGGAGTGTAGTTCCACTTAGCAAAAGAGCATAGCAAATTAATGTCAAGACACCTTGTGAAATCTGGCTCCTTCGTGGAGGCAAGGCACTTCTAGCTAATCGATCTGTTAAACTTAGTGATGTGAATCAGGATGGAGTGATACTAAAATTGTTCCTTTGAAGTAGATCAAATATTGGATCAACTTCTCCATGAGCTCTTCTGCCACGAGTAAATTGTTCACCCGCTAGTGTAGCCATTCAGATTTGCAACAATTAAGATTATATTTATAACAATCTTTTTGTTTGTACTTGCTGATTTTTTTATTTTTCTAGCAAAAATCAGTAGCATGTACTTTTTTAATATTTAAAATTTATCCTCTTTAATAACAACCGATTACGGTTTTCTGTCAAAGATTAACAAGGATAAAAAGTGGGTCAATTTTAGAAAGCTGATTTTCGGATCTCGACCTGAATTTTGCAAGGTTTTGAAAATATCTAAAATGACAGATTCTCAGATCTATGGAAATATACAAGTTTTTGTAAAAACTCAACGAACTAAAAGCTCCTATCTGGCCCAAATCTATGGATTCGGCTAAGTAAATTTTCAGTTTTGATCACTTCTACAAAAAATTTAATTTTTAACAAAGAGTTAAAATTTGCAATCTAGTAGTGATTTTTACAATTTTTTAATTATTTCCTTAGTTCGATCCCTAACAGAGTCACCAAAAATTGTTGGTTTGAAAATCTGTCAATTAGACAGGTCGTGGGTAAACAGGCCAACAGTGTGCAAGGCATATCCCCTCTTTGAGACAGCAAAGCGAAACTGGTTTATTGTTATTCTATCAAGCAGGAATCTGTGCAAATATACACTATTCTATCTTCAGGGGGGTTTGGGATCTCATCCCAGTAGAGGTAGTTCCAAATGTGAACAAAAAGGTAAGGAAGAAGGAATGGAGGAAGGATAGATCTCAAGGGAGAAAATAAATGAATTCCAAAGATAGAAGGGTCAGAGGGTTTATGCTTTAGGCTGGTAGTAAACAGAGCCAAACTTACTTGCATAAACAAATAAAGCAATACTAATGAACATATGACGATAATAGGAATGAATCCAACATAATAAGAACACAGATCTGACTTAAGAAAGATCTGATGTAGATAACACACATATGGAGTACAAATTCTGAATATATGTATTAATCTTTCTTCTGTTACAAGGAAGTGCAAATTCTTTCTCTCTTCACCTCTTTTTTCATAAAAAAATGTCCACCTGAAATAAAACAAGTATTCCAGTATTTATAGAAGGAGAAGGAGAAAGAAGACAAAAGGAAACCAACCACTATTTACAAAATATCTTACAATATATTTACAAAATATCTAAACAGTCAGAAGTTGACTTTGGGCAAGTTTGTGGATGGTAACATCCCATGGTGCAACATGGATGATGTCATTGTAAATGCCAACATACTTTTCAAATACTTTTTACAAAAATATCAAAGCGTACACAAGAGGAGAAACTACTCATCATCATCCCTTTGCTTGAACGGAGTGTCTTACTTCTAATCGGTAGAGGTGATGTGATACTGAGCTTGGTATTCCATAAACTTGCCGATAATTTTCTGAAGTTGATTATGATCATGACCCTTGAAATGGTCACCAATGACTTCGTAATTTTCCTTTTCATTTTTGAGCTTATCTGGTAATTTGGCTTATTCTTCACATGCCTCAATCAAGTATCTAATGAAATCGTGGCAAGCTAGAAGGTTATTGATAGACTCTCGGTCAAAATTGACCTCTGGTGCTAGACCTTGGGTTGCAATATCCTTGAAGAGCTAGATGGTATCGTCTATCTCCCTCAAGGTGAACGATTCACTGAGCATCCCTGGAGAAATCTTGGTAACTATTTGCTCCATGTTGTATTTTACATCCAGGGCTTCATCCTTGATTTTATCTATCCTTTCTAGGATAAATTCCATTTGATCAACCCAATAATCTAATGCGACGAGAGCTTTGTTATGTGCCCATGGGTGATCAATGACATCGACCTTTAATAGGTCATCAGCCAAGAAGTCAACCATTGCTTGAAATGTTTCATGTTGCAATCTGGCATTGTCCAACACCTCAGAGAAGGCTACTGCTACTGCTTAAGCTCCTTATTTACCTAATCTATACCCTGGTAGAGCCTTGTGAATTTCTAGATTATTTCATCACTATCTTTGAGGATTCACTCTATCCAGGAAGATACTATCGCGCCTTGTTCACTAATCTTGGCGTATTCATTTATTTTGTCCTAACTGAGAACTTCAATAGGCTTGGTGGCAGTCACAGAAGGTGTGTTGCCCATTCTTTGCAATGCTTGCAGAAGATTTTTTTTCTCTTCCTTGAGTATTCTCTTCTCCTCCTTTGCTTCTTCAAGTTTTTCACAGAGGGCATCTACGACAGATAAGGCTTCTCCTTGTAGGCTCTCAGATGAGGTTCCCATCATGACTTGGGTCACTGTAAAATCTATAGGAGATAGATATTTCTTCTCTTTGGTGGGATCTAGGTATGAAATCTCCATGACCCTCTCTCCTGAAACGCTCTTACAGAAGTGAGTTATAGCTTTCTGCTTCTTCAGTCCCTTCTTTGGAGTGATAGAGAAGTCCATGGGTGCTATAGGAACTTTTCTTTTGAGTTGACCCAGATGGTCAGAGAGCTAGCTTGGACTTATGGGAGTGGGAGTAGAGGGAATAGAGGAAGAAATGGGGGTGAAAGGGGAAGCAACTTAAGAGGTCGCAAGGAAGAACGTTGAGACACTTGGTGGTGGCATCGACAAGGAGTCCAATGCGCTACTACTTATAAGGCCTGGAGTTACTACAGTGGGAGAAAAGGACATGGAGGTGGAAGGGATCTGTGATGGGATATAGGGAACACGAGGTGACAGATCTGTAAGAGAGGAGAAGATGGAAGAGGTGGGAGATGGAAAGGAGGAAGGGAGAGAAGAAGAAACATCCATTGGAATAAATGCTTCAACAACAGGGGGAGGAGAAGGAGTGGAAGAAGGAATGGTGGGTACCCCAATAGTTGTAGATGTGACCACATCTTGAGTGGACGTATCCATTGGAGCTTCAATAGTCTCTTTTTCTTTACCTAAAGACACCAGGTCGACCACTTTCTCTTCAGAAGTAGTAGGAGGGATTTTAGGAGTTTCTTCCTGTTTGTTTGGTTCTCCCTCTTTATCTTTTCCTTTTCCTTTCAGCACCTGGGCCATTCTTGGAGGTACTCTACCCAAAGGGGAAGTAGTGAAATCTACCCCGAGGTAGATGAGACCATTATGTTTGCACCAATTTTTGGTGTGTTGCAACGTGTGATTGACTCTTTCCTACATGGTCTTTGGTACCTTGGCTCTGTCAATCTCTACGAACGGCCAATTTTCCCCATCCGTGTCGAGGTAAACTTGATCAATTTCTTGATCAGGCTCTTGGAATCCTTTTGGAATGATGGCCATGCCATAGTGTTTGATCTCTTCCACAGCCAGCCTGGAGTGATCCTTTTACCTGAGATCTATTTTGTGTGACAGGTCGATGTAGATGTCCTCGATCTCAGGGACATTGATATGATCAATTTTTTCCTTTGGGAGGAAACCTCAGCAATCAAAGGTAGGCTTGCCCACAAAGTTGTGCTTTAGATTCAACAATTCAAGTTCGACATACATTTCCCGTGCTTTAGCTAGTGTGATGTAGGTGTATCGGCCCACTGTAAGGGGGAATGGAGTTCCTCCCTTCTTTCTCTTCATGCATCTCTCATGGTATGTGATTGGTTGCCTTGATAACTCTAAGAGAATCAGCTTGGGCCCTGCATACCTTGGTAGCTTTGTCGGATCACCTTCAAAATTTACTACTCTGAGATAGGTGAATGTGGGAAACTACATGAACAATGATCCCAACTTCTTTGTGACAGTGACCATACTGGGGCTAGTTCGATCATGTCTCATATTCGGCCTTAATAGGCATATCACCTCATAAAAGAAGGCGTCGTTGATTTTTGAGAATTGGGGGGATGTTGTTCTCTAGCCTTAGCTCTGGGTAGTTTCATATATTTTGACCTGGGGCCATACCCCATTTCATGTTAGGCCTACGAAATCTCTCGTTGATGCCGGCAGTGTATACAACGTCGGAATTCATATAGAACTTCCCAGTTGTCATGACCTATTGAAGTTGTTGAGAGATGGTGTCGCTGATTATTTCTCCCCAGCCAAAACATTGCTCAGGAACATTCTTGCTCCCGGTCTCTAAATACCTCAGCATCCATTTATGGAAGTGATGGGCATCATGAAGCCCAAATACTCTACTCAGGAAGGTGATTGTATCACTCAGTTCCTCATTGAAGTCAGTGCAGTGGGATGGTCTGTGGCCATCTGCTCACCAGAATTTTTTTTCAGATATAGCCCGTTCATCATTTGCATGCACTTGTCCTCATTGTCATCCCATGCCTTCTCGTAGTCTTCGAGGCTTATGGCAACGTATTGCCTATGATGAGGAATGCCTAGGGTTATTTCAAAATGATGAGTTGTGAGGTCGATGACAGTCTTTCCCTCTTTATCATTGACACATCTTGTGTCCTTGTTATAGCACCAAGCCACCAACATGATGAACTCGTTATTCACAACACTTACTGGCAGCCCACCTGTAAAGTGCAATCCATTGCCCACCAGTTTTTTCATCCAGGGGCCACTAGTTGTCTGGTTGGTTCTTGCCTAGAAGTCTTCCATATCAATGTGCCCAAGATCGAAGTCTCTGATATCGAGATCACTCTTTGCGTATGATTCAGGCATCCTAAATTTTTGATATTTATACTTCATTTCTTGTTCTGTCAACTTTGCTTTTCCTTTAGACTTGGTTGGCTTTTTTCTTGATGAAGACATGTGTGATCTTGAGGATGGCTGTTGTTGTTCTGCAAGGAGAATCAAGGAGGTCCAACACAGAAGAGCCATGTCCACCATCATGTTATTCATAATAAAATCTTGTAGAAAGAAGAATTAGTAATTATAAGGCCTAAGGCACAAGGTGCAAGTTCACAGTATGTTGTAGAGGCTTAAAAAGGCTGGGTGCATTTTTGGGGATGTCAACATGCAAAAAGGTGTGCCTGTGTTGATAAGAGAAAACCTGCACCAAAGAGTTATAAAGGGCGCACTTTTGAGGATTTTTTCATACAAGGTTTTAGTGCCAAGGAGAAAGGCACAGGGCATGGTTTTACAACACACAACATGGCATATTGATGCCAAAGTTCATGTGCCAGCGCCTTAGGAAAAAAAATTTAACTGGGCGCTACAAAATATGGTGTTACATGGCTTTTAAGTGCACCTAAGGCACAATTATAGAAGATGTTGCAAAGGTTATCAAGGTGCCAAAGAAAAACTACTTAGCGTGGATTTGGAGGACACAACATTCAATGTTGATTTTGGTAACGATGCACCCATGCCCTTACAAGATTGCTAAGTGTTTATACTGAGCATGGGTTAGGCATATGTTGCATGCGAACACAGTGTCCCAAGGCGCGACTGTGGGGAGTGCAACATGTAAAAACATTGTGCCAAATATTTTAGGGATTTCTTTGCAATTTCTAAGATTTCTTCTCCTCTTTTTTGGTTTTTCAAATGGTAAAGAGAGGTTGTGCAACAAGATAATTGGCAGGGAATGTAGTTTTAGGTTTTTCAGAGGCAAAGGGCCTTCTAGATTTGTAGATATGGAAGGAAAGGAAAAGGGATTTCTATATGTTTATGGATTGTTAGGTTATTCATTTTAGATTTATCCTTTTGGTTTATAACAACCCTAAAACCTAACAATAACCAAGAAACAAAAACCACAAATAATAACAAGAGTGATAAAATCCACTTACCCAGTTTTATAAAGGACGAAGGACGACGTTGGGGTCCAAAAACTTGAAAAACAGCATGCAAGCATGACAGGGATTGCTGACAAGCGTAGAAAAATACTTTTCACAATTTTCAATTTGTTAAAATGACAGGTTTTAATTGCCTATATATAGAAAATTTGGCAATAATTACCCCACCAACGTTTTTGGCACAGTTTACAGAGTGTTGACATGGGTTTGGATGCGCCTTGGCACAAGTTGGTTAGCGTCGACATAAAAGTTTCAGCACCTCAAGCGCATATTCTATGGCGTCAACATGAGAATTTCAGCACCAAAGGGGAAAGAGGGGGCACAATTAAATTGGTGGCAACATGAAGTTTTCAGCACCAAAGGGAATTTACTTAGCGCACATTTTGATGTGTTGACATGTTGATTCTCTCCCCTTAGTCACAAATTTTAGGCACAGGTTTGATGATGTTGACATGATATTTTCCATGCCAAAGGGGCACTACTTCATCAATGTTGACATGATGTTTTGGGTGCTAAAGGATTTTCTAAGGGGCGCACATTTCTTTGTGTCGACACAACATTTCTTGTGCCCAGTTCAAAAAGGCTAAAAATGACTAAGTTCTTTAAAACTTTATTTTCAGAAGGGAATTCCTAGGTCATTTTGAATGTTGTTAGACTTCTTTAGGGGACCAAAATGAAATTTTGGTATGGTTATCTGCAAAATTTCCCTTGTCAATTTTACAGGATAACACCTTCCTATAATCATCTACCCCTTTTATCCCATAGTTCTCGCAGTAATTCTGCAGAGCTCCGCTTCCTTCCTCAGATTCTCCCCTTTTCTTTGCTAAGGGTGCACATATATATAGGCCTCTGATCTCCAAAAAACTCCTCTACAACCTTATATCTAGCCCCAAGTGTCAAGGTGTGGGTCGCCCTAGGCGCATGCCTCTCCATGTCATGATTAGATTTTTTGGATCTTCTTATCTCAAGGTATATTCCTTTCAAGACACCATGTTACCAAGCTGGAACCTTATCCAAATGGAACACGTTCTTCATGTGTTCTGTCCAAAAGGCCAAAAACAGCTAAGTCCCGAAATGTGCTTTGTGGGCGTGCATCCTTGGTTCTCCAAGAACCCTTTTTGAATCCTTCCTTGCACACCTTAACTTGCACGCTTCCTCTGACCATGCACGCCTACATGCATTTAAGATTTAGAAGCTACAATAGGGTCCCAACACACCACATAGACTGTAGGATTTCGGTATAGTACTACTGTTGGGACACAGGGAAGCACATCTTCTAGTCCACTTCTGGCTATGGGTGGAGGATCAAGGGGTATATGTGGCTCTAGTTCTAGTGGATATGGTGGTTCTAGAGGTAAAGGCAACACAAGGGGTTCTAGATTAGGTGGCCAGGGTCTGTACAAACCCCAAAATATTTACATGGAGATATATCTTCATCATCTAGTGTTTAGGGGCATATAATATGTTATTGAGCGTGTGCACATATGTGAAATATTGTGGCATGCAAAAAGGATCACGACTTTTGAGGGCAAGACAACTCAATTTGCAACTACATTGCATGGATGCGTACATAGTTGGTACAGGAAAGTTTGACCCTGATCAAACTTGCGTAGATTATGCAGCATTCAAAGATGCATTCCTTACAGAGTTCTAGATCCCTGAATTTGATCAGAAGAGTATAAGCGCGCTTAAGGATATTAAACAAGGTACTACTAAAAGTGTACGGGAGTATGATGTCTATTTAAAAACACTTTTATCTAAGCTTTCTTATGATATTCACACAAGACATCATGTGTAATGGTTTGTTAGAGGTCTGATCACACCTTTTAGGAGGTTTTTTTCACATAAGACATACACTGATCTGCATGAAGCCCTTGAAGTTGCTTTGTGCGCTAAGGTAGTCAGGAGTATAGACACTGGATTCAGACCATTCTTGGAGGCATAGATTATAGCTATGGTGAAGAAATTAGAGAAACTATCAGCAAATTCAGCACATGAGACGTGCACTGGGATTTGGTGTAAGACTATGAAGTGGAGGGGCATACAAAATATAGCTTTCCCCGCATAAAAGTATGTTCATTATTACTAGACTGTGAGATATGTCACCTGAACCATGACACCAGTCCTTTCCCATTATTACAACGTGTAATAACGAAGAATGTATCTTGTTATTGTAATATTTTCTAGTCCATGACTCACGATACCAAATATTGTAGGTTGATTGGTCAGATCCATGATGTTATAGATATTGGTGTGTGACAGAAAAGAGTATCAAATAACTCTAAGGGTAAAGGTGAGCATCAAGATTGGAATCACAATCAAGCGTAGTATGATCAGAATGAGGGGCACTATGATGGAGGATGTGGCAAAGGTCAAGGATACCATGGTGGATTCGGAGGTCGAGGCCATGGTGGTGGACAAGGTGAATTCCTTTATGGAACATGCTTTACATGTGGATCACATGACCAGTATAGGCACGAATGTCCCCAGAATATTACATTTTCTTTCTATGGAAAGAATCATAGCTATGAGGAATGCACGTATCTTATATGAGCATCTTAGTAAGCAGCATAAACAAGAAAATAAAGGCACATGGATGGCTAGGATATAGCACGTCTGTGGAAAATTAGTGGATGCCCAAAGTTGGAACTGAGAACCTAACGTATTTACCTGTAAAGATCACCACTCATGTTAAAGTTGCGCGTGCTAGAGAGGTGTTACCACATAAGCCTGACTCTCATTGAGGAAGAATTTTTGCATGCAAGGGTACCTTGAATCCTACGCAAAATAAGAAGGTTTATCAGGAGACCATGGAGGTACTCAAATAATATTCAAGGGGAAAATACAATGTTTAAAGGAGAAATCACAGAAGATGGAACTAAAGAAGGAGGTAGAGACAGTCCAGTACAGATATTGATAACTTGAAGGAGGTATGCAGAATGTTGAGCCAGGAGAATATTATTCCATTACTAGGGAGTTGGCTAAAGGAAAACAATCTGTGCACTAATACTGAGAATGGGCATCAGATCCTGCATGCAAATCTCCCCCCCATAGCTTAGACTATGACAAGGAAATCACTTTGAATGTTGTTGTCGACTGATGGCTCTTGAGTAATATATTGATTGACACACACAGCATGGAAGTAAATGTGCTTACTTTAGATGCATGGGTACAGATGGGGAGACCTACATTGTAGCCATATTCTAATGTATTATTTATGGCTAATCAAACTAAGGCCACTCCTATTAGAGTTTTAAAATATGCATCCATTACTATACATGGGGCCAAGTTCATTGGGGATTTTGAGGTTTTAGCACTTGCAGAAGCAGACAGTTTCCCAACTCTACTTGGATGCCCTTGGTGTTACGCAAATAATGTTGATCTTCGGTTCAACAAGGGATATATTAGTTTTGAGAACAAGGAGGAAAGATTTATTATCCCTTTAACAAATGGAAAATATACACCCTATGTTGAGCCTTTGAGTGAGGAAGATCTGAATAGGATTTATGTACGTGTCATTCGGGACCCAGAAAGTGCTTTGAGCCATCTAAAGAAGGAATCCTTCAGTGGGAAGATGCATAGTCTATTAGTGATACTATGAGTATTGCTTGTGATAATTGGGCTCATGGTACTTATGAGATTGGGGCGTAAAGTAAGGAGCACATTTGTCATGGAAAAGCAAACCTCGTTACATCAAGAGAATAGGTAACAGCTCTAAACCTTGGTACACTGGGGAAGGAGACCCTATGGTATTCCTGTGCACCATGGAGGAATAATGGATAGACCAAGTTGGAAAGAAGAAGTATGCTAGCATATACCCTGTGCATGACAATAGTGCGTTAGTGGGTGGTTCATAGGGATAATCTTGTAGAATGGAATGAAGTTCAGGATTTCTCTTACAACTCAGTTTTCCAGGAGCAATGCACCAACTCAAATATACACATATCATGGTAATCAACCTATTCAAAACACCACATTCAGTAGTGTGAAAGGCTCTAGACAATAGGGGCAGGAAGCTTTACCACCTTTGCTTGATGGGTGCACAAACTTTATTCTACTTTACAAGGTTGTGCACGTGCTTGGTATGTATATGCAGAGCTACATAGAGAAACTAGAAATTGGTAGGATTTGATTATAGGTATGGTCCAGACTTTTGACTACTTCTCTACTAAACCTCAAGTAGAAGAGACATTAAGGGTTATAAAGTGGTTAACTATGGGAGACAGTGCAAAGGTGGAAGAACTCATTCAGGATTTATTTGATGGAAATGACTCATGAGCATGTTTTTCTGAAGGAACAAAGACAGATGCCACACTACTTAAGTGTGCTTTCTTTGAGAAAGAAAAAGGGAAGATGGTCTACATAGTGGATGATGAAGAAGTAGAAGAACTAGATATAGATCATTCAATAGGTGTGCAAGGTATTGGATAGTGTAGATAACAACACATGCACCCTATCATGAACCTATGAGGACCAAGAAAGTGAATATTAGTATGAGATGTTGAACCTAAAGAGGTAATAATTGGAGATTATTGGTCTGAATCTGAAGTAGCAAAAATAGTGGATTTGCTCCATGATTTTCAATGATTTATTTCCTAGGGGATACCATGAATTGAAAGGAGTGCATGAATCATTAGGATAAATGAAGATAAAGCTTAAGGAAGGTGTGCACCCGGTCAGGAAGAGACCCTACAGGATGAACCCCAACTTGTGTGTCAAAGTCAAGGAAGAAATTGAAAAAATGTTGAACTCTAGCATCATTAAGCCCCTAGATGAATCAGAATGGGTTAGTCCAATGGTGATCAGTATAAATAAATATGGTCAGATTAGGATCTGTGTGGACTACAGGGAGCTGAATACTGCATGTGTGACTGATCCTTTTCCTACACCTTTCACAGAGGAGATATTAGAAGGCATTGCAGGGTGCATGAGATCTATTCTTTTACAGATGGATTCTCTTGGTATCATTAGGTCCGGATTGCACCAGAGGATCAAGAAAAAACAACTTTCACCACTGAGTGGGGAGAGTTTTTCATATATTGTGATGCCCTTTGGTCTGAAAAATGTGCTGTTATATTTTCACAGAATAGTTGTTCAAGCATTCTCAGGATTTTATTCATCTTTTCTTGCAAGTTTACTTGGATGATTGGATGGTGTATGGGCTTGTTAAGGATCATTGTGATAATTTGTGCTTAATTTTTGAAATATGTAGACATTTAAGCATCTCTTTGAACATCAAAAAGTGTGTGTTTGCTACACCTTTTGGCACTCTGTTAGGGCATATTATCTGCAAGGAAGGTTTATTGGTAGATCCAGCTAAGGTTGCAGTTATTGTCGAGCCTGAAAGAACCTACTAGTCAGAGTGAGGTGTGTGGATTTTTGGGTCACACTGGGTATTATAGAAAATTTATCAAAGGATATGCTAAGGTTGTCACACATTAGAGGAGTTACTAAAAGGAAAAGGGACATTTTATTGGGGAGAAACGCAGTAGCGTGCATTTGAGGAACTAAAGGAGAAACTTACTACAATGCCTATTTTGCACTTTCCCTCGTGGGACCAACCGTTTCATGTACATGTGGATGCCTCTAGACATGGCCATTGGCACAGTGTTGGCTTAACCTAGAGAAGGTATTATAGATCATCCTATCTATTTTTCTAGTAGAAAGTTGACCCCTACATAGTTAGAAGAATTATACAACTACTGAGCGTGAAGCCTTGTCAATGATCTATGCACTACATAAATTCAGAACAGTACCTGCTAGCAACACCATTTGTATTTTATACCAATCACATGGCATTGAAATACTTGGTAAATAATCCCATCTTACAAGGGCGCATATGTCGATGGGTGCTTTTATTCCAAGAATTTGATTTTACAGTTGTGGTAAAACCAGGGAAAAGTAATTCTGGCCCAGACCATTTATCAAGGATTCAGTCAGGGGAAGATGTGTACAACAATTGAAGATGACAATGTCATATGCACAGTTATACAGGTTACATCACACGCCTTCAGACTTGGAGGATATTGTTGTGTTTCTATGCACAGGTGTGGCACCAGAAGGAATAAAAGCCTTAGAGAAGAAACAACTTGCAATTCACAACACCTTTTATGTTGATTAGTGGTGACCTATACAAGTTAGGCATGAGATGAAGTATTGCGCCAATGTGTATTAGAGCATGAGCGTACATATATCATGAGAAGAGGCTCATGGTGGTATTGCAGGTGGGCACTATGCAGGTGATGCCATTGCACGTAAAACATTCTACTCACTGGATTGTGGTGGGAGACCCTCTATAAGGATTGTAAATCCTATTGTAAGGCATGTGATCATTGTTAGCGCCTTGGCAAACCAGGGCAAAGAGATGAAATTCCTTTACAGACCTATTCCTAGTGTAGAACCATTTGAAAAATGGGCTATAGACTTTGTGGGTCCTATTTCACCAGCCGCACATAGAATTGGATCATGCTACATCATCACTTGCATAGATTATCTTATAAGGTGGGTAGAAGCAACACCTACCAAGGATTGTATAGCAGCTATAACAGCCAGGTTCTTATGGGAAAATGTTCTTACAAGGTATGGATGCCCGTTGAGTTTGACCAGTGATAGGGGCACACACTTTCTGAATGAGACAATCAGAATTCTATTAGATGAGTTCATGATTGCACACCATAAGACTACACCATATCATCCTCAGGAAAATGGGACTGCTGAAGCTTTCAACAAGATTTTGAGCCAGACATTGACAAAAAATTTGTGATGTTGGAAGGAAATGTTGGGATGATAAATTTTCTGTCATGCTTTGGGCGTATAGAAACAACATACAAGTGGTTGAACAAGGCTACACTGTTTCAATTAGTGTTTGGTGCAGAAGCAATTCTTCCTATGGAATTCATGTTACCTTCTTTACGTATTGCGCATGCCCTGGAGGTCTAGCTGATGAGAAAGCATTAGAAGAATGAATTGAAAATTTGATCAAGTTGGATGAGTGACGAGAAATAGCACAATGGATTCAGAAGCAAGAAAAGGCCAGGTAGAAAGCATGGCATGACAGGCACATCAGGGACAAAAGTTTGAGATTGGACAGATGGTGCTTCTTTATGACTCTAAGTTTCTCACCATCTAGGAAAACTTAAAGTACATTGGTTGGGACCATATGTTATCACTCACATACTTGAAATAGGTGCTTTCCAGTTAGAGGCACTTGATGGAATATGGTTACCCAGTTACTTCAATGGGAGTAGGCTGAAGCCCTACTATAAATAAGTCTTCTTGGTGTTTGTAATAAGGAAGTGTTGCCATTTAGATTAGGTTTTCATTTATGTATTCCCTTAATGTATTTCCTTCTTCGTCGTGTTATGATTTTTCATTTTAGTTGGTGTTTTGTGTAATAAGCATGTTTGTGCGCTGGAAGCTAATTACCATTTGAAGAATTTTTATGTGTAGATGACTGCACATACCATTTGTGTGGGGTGGCTATTGAAAAATGGGTAAACATAAAGGAATAAACTACTACAGGTGTTATTCAAGTTTGCAGTGTTGTTGGAAAGGAGATTGCTTCCAAACAAGGACCATAGATGGAGATAAATAAGGAACAAGTATAACACGAGGTAAGCAGAGGCCATGAGAGACTACCAAGGGAAGGCACAGTGGCAAGGTACTCGGGTGCATGGAAGTGCACTGAAGATAAGTCTGGCTAGAGGGTAGGAAGGCACGCTAGAAGGTTATAGCTTGGGTGCGAAGATGTACCGCACAGAAAGTGTGAAAATGGTCAATTAATGAGAGGATTGTTGGTAGGTGGAGGAGCAATAAATGCACTAAATTTTTGAAAATCTATATAAGGACATGATGTGAGTTCATTTTTACCATTGTGATTGCAATAATTTGAATGAGCTAAGTGTGACCGAGCCGAGAAAAGAGTATTGAGGTGCGAAGAGTGTGAAACCAGACATGGAGAGTGGATTTGTGCGCAGAAGAAGCTTACATCCCCATTAGTGAAGGGTTTGAGTGAAGCAAACACGTTGAGAAAGAGCTAGGGCACGTGGTTTCAAACTAGGGCATGCATATTCAAGCTAGGGTTTTTGACTTGCTCACTACAGAGGATAGAAATTTGAGATTTTTAGATGGCACCAAAGAAAGCACCTGCCGCAAGAGCCAAAGGAAAGAAGAAAGTAGAAACAGAAGTTGAAATTGACTCCCGAGAGTAATTTCTCAGAGATGCAGTACCCAGAAGGTGTGATAATTAGGCAAGAGTGGGATTCCCACATCCGTAGCTGCAAGGTGAGTGATTACAACCACCACACTTCTGATAATAAGAAATAATTGGACACGTTGTTGAGTACAAAGACCAACAAGCACATGACAGAGGATATGCCAGTATATGATGATGCTGGTAGAAAAATTATTGAAACAGGTAGGAGTTTATCAGTTGTATGAGCTCCGGTATTTTGGCAAGTATGAACCTCTATACCAGTGGCTTATGAGAAGAGTCCATGAGGACTTCTTCTATTTTTTTAGACAAAGGGTAAGGGTTATAGTAGCCCTGATTTTGACTATAACAGGATTAAAAGGCACAGGGGTAGACCTAGCTAGTGACCTGACTGATAAAGCAGAAATCATGGAGACACGAAAGGAGTTAGGGTATACAAAAGGTCCATGTGGAATGGACATTGATAAATTAAGAAGTACCCAGTGGTACAAGAAGTTGTGCATCTAGTGACCAAGTTGAATGATCAGGAGAGATGGTCACAGGTGAATACAATGTGGCTCCATGTCGCAAGGAAGATGTCTCAGGAGTAGTCTATAACATAGCAGGCTACATTGTAGAAACCATCATCAAAGAAGCGTGCACAAGTGATAAGATCAGTTTTGGCGCTATCTTATTTTCTTTAGTATTTATGGAAATTGGAGTGCCCGATGGGCCAAAGAACAAGATTTGGGAATATCCCATGGAAAACAAGTCCCTAGCAGAAAGGTTTGACAACTATTTATGTGAAGGGTCAATGAGTGGGTTGTTTAAATAAAGGGAGGAGATGTGGTATGATTGACTCCACGTGGCATTTGAAGAGGAGTGGCACATCCCATAGGAGTTACCTTTGGTAGTTGGCAAGGCAGTACAGTTCGTAGTGTACCAGCACTTTTGCATCACGTGAGGTTCACTATGAGGGATGGAACATGGAGCCCATGGTGCAAACTACCATATGCCTTCACAGTGCACTACTTCTAGGCATCATTCCACCATTTTACTGATGTGCATTACCTAAATTTTATTGCAGACAAGGTAGACTATGACTACCACACTCTGAGGAAGACATATGTATATCCAAGCTGGACTGCCTATGTTGAGAGGCTCATTTCAGACGTTATAAGCATGAAGCCTGTAAGCTTGGAAATTGGGGACATTGGAGAAGTGCTTGTATACCTTCAATTTAAGCCTAAGCTAGGAGAATAAAAAATATGTGGAGAATGAGTTCGCACTCCCAGGGCCACCTAAAGGTAAGCACACGGTAGAGAATGTGCCAGCCCCAAATCCTACAAAAACTATAGTGGTGGAAGAGGAGGAAGAAGAGCGGGAGGATAGTGGTGGCTTAGAACATAGAGGCTGGAGGAAGCCCACATATAGAATGGAGACTGAGCATGTAGGTACCCCACCTCAGGTACAAGAAGAAGAAGATGAATTGGAAGCAGTCTAAGGAGAGCATCGTTTCAAGAGGGTGTTCAAAAGAACAAGGACACAAGGCATGGGAACTCCTCAATCTATTAGGAGGTCGCCATGACTCTCTCCTCAAAAAGAGACAACTAAGAGGAAAAGGAAGAAGAAGCTAAAGTTGAATGAGGAGGTGGAGGAGTCTACAGAGAGCGCACTCGGATCCCCTGTATAACCAGAAGAAGTGGAAGAACCCAGGGATGAAGATATAAAGGATAAAGAGGAAGGAGAACTGGAACATGATACCACTCAGAACATCAAAGATCCAGCTCCAAACCTTGGCACTCAATGTACCTAAGGGGCCAAGAATGAAGCAAACAAGTGGAGAATACAATGTTCTACATATGGGCTATGACGAGGACACATGTAAAATTATCCATGTGCCTGATTCCAGAATACAGTGGGCCTCAAGGAGTTGTATGGATGGGATTTGATGGACCCAGACATGGCAACCACACACATAAGGAAACAATTGTCCTGGTCCATGCAAACTCACATGGATGATCCCGATTTTGATGTATGTGAAGAGTCATGTGTCAAGAAGAATGAAAAAGGCACCACATAATAGTCACATAACTATCAAACCCACTATTATGTCTGATGAGCAGGTGAGTAATGCCTTGGTTAAGGTATCTACAGAAGTGGCATGGAGGAACGTCGATAAGGCTGCCACTATTAGAGCACTACGAGAAGAAAACAAGGCCAAAGATGCTGAAATAGTGCATCTAAAAGGAGAGAAGGACCTAGAGAAGAAGAAGAATGAGGCCTTCAAAATTATGGCAGAATAAATTGGAGATTATGTCCTGAAAGTAAGACTGCACCTAGAGTCAAAGGTACCTGAGAAGTTTCCTTTGGCTATGCATTATGTGCACACATTAGTTAATTTGGTGCTTGAGGATGGACCGATTCGAGATGCCAGTGCCAAAGGACCCTGAGTAGGAAGTAGAGAGAGAAATGGCTTCAGTGGTTAGAAAAATTTCATCTTACGAGGCATTGCTCCAAACCTTGTAGGAAGAGCTAAAGAAGGAAGACCAGGCTTTGAATATTTGTGTAGCTCCAGAAGTAGTAATTAGAATCAGGATGATGGTAGAAGACAATGAAGTCCTGAAGGCGATGAAGGATGAGACTTTTAGGGCACACAGAGAGATTAGCACTAGTCAATAAAAAGTGTGAGGCCCTTGAAGCAGTAGCCCAAGACCCCATAAGGAAAGGCTAGATGAAATTGGGAAGCTTATAGCGTAGAAGATGGATCTTCTAGAAGGAAGGGTGACTGTCAATGTCCAACATTGTTCTAGTATTACAGAATGAGAAGGAAGAGATTGCACAAGATGAGTTAGATTCTATTGCATCAGATATTCCAGAAAAGACAGAAGTCCGCACTAAATGATTGGCAAACCTTAGAGGCTGAAATCAAAGAAGAATATCCGGAGTTAATTCTTCCAGTTGAAATAGAGGATATTACAGGGTAAAAGTTCATTCTTTGTACAGTAATTCTTTAATTTCCTTCCATTCCCATTCTTTATTCTTTAGATATCAAAAGGCAACCATTTTCAGGGTAGAAATGCAGTTTAGTGTGGGGTAATGTTGAGCAAACGAAGTATGACACTAAGGAGAAGGCACGTAGAAGATTCGTGTGGGTAGCAAGGAAGATTTGAAGGCACATATAAGGATAGGGAAGGAAGCATGCACAAAAGACATAATGAATCTGGACTTAGCCATTTTCATGGTTATGGGCTATTTTTGGAGATAGTGTGTGGGGCACACAACCAGATGGAAACTTGCATGGCACTAAATTCTATTTTTGGAAGAGTGTCTACTAAGCATTTTGCATGAGTTTGAGTTAATAATAGGATTACCACTGCCAGTTATCTAGAAGAGATCTATTATTAGTGCACTTGCATGTGTTTCTATTATTGTAAAGGCGCATGGCTATTTTTAGCATGTGACCTATTTTGGGAATTATGTAAGTGGTGAAGGGAAAGTCCCCACCCTTATAAATATGTAGTAATCTACATAGATTAAGAGAGTACTGTGTATGAGTCATTGTGGAGTTATGTTGCCAGATCTGATGCGCACATGAACTTATGATACTACTTATTAGTAAGAAGCTTATTGTGTTTATTGTATTTTAATATAATGGAGTGTGTTGGGTGAATAATGGTGTTAACATGACTGAAACTAGTTCTTACATGGTTGACTTTGTTATATCTATTCCTTAATTCATTATTTTTTTAGATCTAGATCTGGAACCTGTTATGTGGAAATTTTATACTATTTATGGATCTGAATGCATTAACTTTTCATCATGTTCACATCCTGCACAAGAAACTCTAAGGAGGGGCCTTGGTACCTTTGCACGCTTTGGGTGAGCGCTCAGTCTAGGCTGAGTGATGTGCCAGTGCATCTAGGTTATTCTTGGTAAATTCTAGGCTGCATGAAAGATGTTGGAAGTCGAGGTGTTTAAGTTAAAATGGTTATGGAATGGTTATATTTTTTTTATAAATTTCAAGTGGTTTTGGGTTGTTAAGGGTAGATTTCATAGTTGTAAGGGATATTTACACGAAGTAAATATGGTGGCAGAGTTTAGACTTAGTATAAGTGTATGTATGAATTAAATAGTGGATTTGATTAATGTATTATGAAGATAATGTAAGTGATGTAGGAAAAAGAGGAGTGTAAATTTTGAGTATCTACATGAGCATCTTGTCAATTTATTCCTTTACCCTTACGTGTAGATTAGGATTTATCCTGTAAGGCTTCTTCCTAACTGGGTACACACCTTCCTTCAATTTTATCCTCATCTCACTTAAATAGAGATGGAATCCCTTCAATTCATGATAGCCCCATGGAAATAAGTCATGGAAGTTGCGCAAAATCTCAATAATCTTTGCTACCTCTTTTTTAGACAATTAGTCACCAATAATGGCCTCCTTAGGCTATGCATTTGTTCCAATGTTAACCTTATTTGTTTTTATAGGCTTGTTGTTCCGAAAATCTGTCGCGTGGACAGATCTATGGACAGACGAGCCAACAGTGTGCAGGGCTTAGCCCCTCTTTGAGACAGCAAAGCGAAACTGGTTTATTGCTATTTCTACTAGCAGGAACCTATGCAAGTCTCACAGATTCTGCCTTCGGGGGTTGGGATCTCATCCCAGTAGAGTGTTCCAGGCTGCGAAAAGAAAGGAATGAAAGAGGGAGAAGAGAAAGAACAGATCCGAAGGGAGAAAAGAAATGAATTCCAAAGCAGAAAGGTCAGAAGATTTATGTTTTTAGTTTGGTAGTAAACAGAGCCAAACCTACTTGCATAAATAAACAAAGCAATACTGATAAACAAATGACGGAAAAGTAGATATGAATCCAACAGATTAAACACATACAGATCTAACGTAAGAAAGATCTAATGTATAACACAGCTATTGAGCACAAAGTCTGAATAATTGTATTACTGTTCTTTTCTGTTACAAGAAAGCTCAAAGTCTTTCTCTCCTCACTTCTATTTCTATCTAAAAAATGTTCACCTGAATACAACAAGTATTCTCATATTTATAGAAGATGAGGGAGAGAGAAGGCAAAATGGAGCCAACCACTTATTTACAAAGATATTTACAAAATATCTAAAAGTCATGTTGACTTTGACAACTTGGTGGATGACATCATCCCATGATGCAACATGGATGATGTCATCATTTGTGCCAACACATTTTAGACATTTCGAAAAGAAAGTCGGAGAATAGAGAGAAGAAGAAGAAGAAGAAGAAGCTACTCATCATCATCATCCTGCGGCCGAAAAGGGGTTGCCTGTTTCTGATGCTGCTCAGGTGATGATATGTGGAACTGAGCGCGGTATTCCAAAAACTTGCTGATCATTGGCCCAAATTGATCCTGTGATGGATCCTTGTGCCGTTCACTGATTGCTTCGCAAGTCTCCCGCTCGTCTATGAGCTTTTCCGGGAGTTTGGAATAATCTTTCTCCGCCTCGATAAGGAACCCGATGAAGTCCCTACAGGCCAGTAGGTTGTTGATAGATTCAGTGTCGAATGTGACCTCTGGCCCTGTCCCTTGAGAAGCTATCTCCTTGAAGATCCGGATAGTGTCATCAGCTGATCTCAAGGTAAGGGAAGGAGTGAGCAACCCTGGAGTCATGGCGAGGACAATTTTCTCCATTTGATGCATTGCATCCAGGGCCTCTTCCTTTACCTTGTCTATCTTTTCTAAAACAAATTCCAGCTGATCTATCTGATAGTCCAGAGTGGACATAGTTTTGTTGAGGGCCCTTGGATGACCGAAGACTCCGAACTTGACCAGATCTTCGACTGAACAGTCGAACATTTGTTGGAAGGTCTCGTGCTGGAGTCTAGCATGTTCTAACTCTTCTGATATCGGACCTGCTAATGCTTGGAGTTCCTTATTCGCCTTCTCGATGTTTAGGTATAAACTGATATACTCGGCGATTACTCTTTCACTATCCTTGAGGATCTGGCTCCTCCAAGCAGAAACAGCCAT
Source organism: Taxus chinensis (assembly GCA_019776745.2). Classification (NCBI taxonomy): domain Eukaryota; kingdom Viridiplantae; phylum Streptophyta; class Pinopsida; order Cupressales; family Taxaceae; genus Taxus; species Taxus chinensis. The sequence continues at coordinate 611,995,240 of CM034146.1, read as the reverse complement.
ACCCTGCTCGCCGATCTTTGAATACTCATTGATCTTCTCCTGACTGAGCAGCTCAGGAGTCTCGGCGGAAGTTGTGGGAGGTGCACTCCCCATCTTCTGTAAGGCTTGAAGCAGGTACTTGTTCTGCTCCTTCAGTAGCCTTTTCTCCTCTTTCATTTCCTGAAGCTTTTTGCAGAGTGCATCAACTGCGGAAAGAGCTTCCCCCTGGAGACTTTCTGAGGATGTCCCCATTGTGACTTGGGTCACGGTGAAATCTGTCAGAGACAGATCTTCTTTCTCTTTGAGGGGGTTGGGGTACGCTATTTCCATGACTCTCTCACCTGCAGCGCTCTTTGAGAAGCGTGTAACCGGCTTGTGCTTCTTTGCTCCTTTAGCCGGAATGACCGAAAAGTCCATCGGAGTGATGGGGACTTTCCTCTTTTGTTGGCTCAGCTGCTGAGAGATCCAAGCTGGTCCTATAGAAGAAGGACCAGAGACAGAGGGGGGAGGCAGCAACGGTAGAAGAGGGGAAAAATGTGGAGACACGTGGCGGCGGCATGGAAAGAATAGCCGAAGAAATGTCCACGGGAGGAAGGGGAACCGAAACTGCAGAAGACATAGGAAGGGAAGGGAGCTCGGAGATGAGGGAAGAAATAGAGGAAGACAAATCAGTGAGGGAGGAGAAGATAGATGAAGAAGCAGGGGAAAGGGTAGAAGAAGGGGCAGAGGACACGACCAAAGGGGTGGTCGTTTGAGTCACTCGAGGAGGGGAAGGAAGAGAAGAAGAAGGGATAGAAGGGACCTCTGAAGTTGTAGCGACGCCAACATCCTGGGTGGATGGGCGTATAGGACTATCCTCTGTCAATTCCTCATCAAGAGTTATGACTTGTTCAGGCTCTGAAGGAAGAGGACTTTCAGGGGCTTCCTCCTGAATGGTGCTAGGTTCACCTTCTGCACCTTTGCCTTTCAGCTGCTTCTTTGACCTTGGAGGTGCGTTGCCCAAAGGGGAAGTTGTGAAATCTACCCCGAGGTAGATTAGTCCGTTCATGCGGCACCAATGCTCTGTTCTCCGCATAGTCTCCTTGACCCTCTCCTCAATTGTTTGAGGAGCCTTGTTCCTGTCAATGGCCGGGAAGGGCCAATTGTCCCCATCTGTGTCATTATACACCTTATCTACTTCATCTTCCGTAGTCTGGAAGCCTTTGGGGACAATGGCCACTCCGTATTGGATGATTTCCGCCAATGCTAAGCGAGAGTGATCCTTTCTTCTGAGTTCCGCCTCATGGAGAACGTCAATGTAAATATCCTCAATTTGAGGGACATGGATCGGATCGAGCTTCGCTTTTGGCAGGCAGCTTCTTGGGTCGAAGGTAGGCCTGGCTGGGAAGTCATGCTTCAAGTTGAGTAGCTCCAGCTCTGCGAACATTTCCTTCGCCTTATGGTGGGTGGAGCATGTGTATCGGCCCACTTTGAGGGGGAAAGGAGTTCCACCCTTCTTTCTTTTGAGGCACTTCTCATGGTATGTGACCAGCTGTCTTGACAGTTCTAGTAGAATCAGCTTAGGCCCAGCATACCTTGGTAGCCTGGTTGGCTCTCCCAAAAAGTTGGCAGCCCTCAGATAGGTGAACGTGGGAAATTGGGTGAACAGGGCCCCCCATTTCTCTGTGACTGCCACTATGTTCTTGGTCGTCCGGCTATGAGTCATGTTTGGCCTCAGTAGGCAGATGACATGATAGAAGAATGCATCGTTAACTTTTGCGAAATGTTGGATGCTATTCTCCAGCCTCAGCTCTGGATAGTAATCAAATATCTTGGCCTGAGGCCATACTCCACTTCGGTTCAGCCCCGGATAATCCCTTGCCGACGCTGCAGCATAGACTACATAGGAGTTCATATGGAACACTCCTGTTGTGGCGAACTGTTGTAGCTGCTCAGATATGGTGCTGCTTATTATTTCCCCCCAGCAAAAGCGCTGATCGGGCAAATTCTTATTCATTGTCTCCAGGTACCGCAGCATCCACTTATGGAAATAGTGGGCATCTGAAAGCCCGAAGACTCTGCTCAGGAAAGTGATAGTATCACTGAGTTCCTCTGAGAAATCACTTCGGTGGATAGTCTGAGGCCACCGGGTCACCGCCTTCTTGTTCTTTAGGTAGACCTCATTCATCAACTGCATGCACTGGTCTTCGTTGTCTTCCCAGGCCTTGATGCATTCTCGTTGGCTAACAGCCACGTAGTTCCGGTGGTGAGGGATGCCAAGTATCAACTCAAAGTGACGGGCAGTGAGGTTTATGACTGCCTCGCCCTTACTATTCTCGACACATCTTGTGTCTTTGTTGTAACATTGCGCAATCACCATCATGAATTCGTTGTTGACAGCGCTGACGGGGATTCCTCCGGCGAAGTGCAGGGCACTGCCTATTAACTTGTCCATCCATGGACTTCTTGTAACTTTTTGAGTCCTAACCCAGAACTCATCCATGTCAATGTGACCCAATTCAGAGTCTCTGACATCCATACTGCACTCAGCCTGTGATTCGGGCATCCTGACCCTCTGATATTTGTATTTCATCTCTTCTTCTGTCAGCTTAGCCTTTCCTCTTGGTTTGGTGGGCTTCTTGCTTGACGTAGACATGTGTTCTTTCGAACTCAGTTGCTGATCTGCACGAAGAAGAAGTGAGACCCAATCCAAAAAGGTTGAATTAGTCATTTGATCTTCCATTGGAAAGCTAGCAGAAGAAAGAGTTAGAGATTTTAAGGCTCAGGGCGCGGGAAAAATGCAACTGGCAGGCCAAATAGATAAGGCGCACAGAAAAGGAATGTTGCAGAGGTTATACTGGCGCCAAAGGCGCATGGCGCATGGATGAAGCAGGTTGCATTTTATAGCAGGGCGCACAGGAAATGCGTGTTACATTGGGGTTCGGTGCGCCTTTTGGCGCATGGGAAGATTGTGTAACATTAACAAATGGTGCGCCAAAGGCTTTGGCGCGGCGCATGAAGGTTTTACACAACATCATGTTACTGCAATGGAGGGTGCGCCCGCGCCTTTCTAACTTTATACTTGCGCGAATAAGGCTTGTGTTGCATGAAAGCTGGGTGCGCCCTTTGGCGCATGAAAGCGGGATGTAACATGGAAAGAAGGTGCGCCAAAGGGTTTTTAAGAAAGCGCGGGATTTATACTTGTAGCATGCAAAAAGGGCGCGCTTTGAGGGCGCATGAATTCTAACTGCAGCAGGACGGAAGGGTTGCGCCATAGGCGCGGGTATTGATTATGCAACAGGGGTGGTAGATGCGCCGAGGGGCGCAACTGTCTTAAGTGCAACAAGACGCGCCAGTGCGCCATGGAACTACACTAACTGCTCAAATCTCTCATTCTTTTCTTCCACTTCAAAAGTTACTTGGTCATATAAGGTTTTTTTACAAAAAGGTTTTGCAGACCAAGCCCTTTCAAAACAGCTCCCCTTCCAGCAGATCTGGAAAGAGGGAGGGAGAGGAGGAGGAAAAGAAAACGTGATGGAATAGCTCAGGGGGGAAAAACTAGCTTAATCATATTCCATTTAAAACTGGCCAGCAAACCAAAACCCCGACCAAGAACACAGACCAAGCACACAATGAAAAAGAGGGAGAACCTCTTACCTCGAATATATATCAAAAATTGGAGAGCGGGTCCACAGGGCGATGATAACGACAGAGCAGAGCTGACAAGTCCAGAGCGATCACGTGCTTTGACAAAAAGGAATGAAAATGACATTGGGCGCGCACTGATATTTATAGAAAAACTTGTCATCAATGCGCCAACCACTTTTGAAATGGCGCATGAAAACTGCTGTCGACAGGGGAAAGTGTGCGCCCTTTGGCGCACGGAAGTATTTGACAACAGAAGAATGAGTGCGCCTTTGGCGCACCATATGCATTGTCGACACGAAGTTATGTGCGCCTTTGGCGCACCAAAACTTGGTGTTGCAGAGAGATTATGTGCGCCCTTTGGCGCACCAAAAAGTGATTCAACATCCTTTGGCGCACCGAAAGACGTGTTAACATGGAAAACCATGCGCCAAAGGCTTTTAAGGGGGCGCACCAAAACTTCGTGTTACAAGGAAAATCCATGCGCCCAGCCAAAAAAGGCTCAAAAAGACTAAGTTCGAAAACTAGATTTCCCGGGAAGGGATTTTACAATGTTTCGAACGCAAGGGATCCCTAACGAGGGATCGAAACAAAAGTTTCGGTATGGTTATCGGTAAAATTGCCCTTGTCAATTTTACAGGATAACAGCTGGCTCTTTCTGGGGACTACTCCTGAGTGAACTCGGGGGTAGAGAATCCCAGATCACATGTGCCTATCCATTGGGTAACAGAGTCAAAAACAAGGGGGACCGGAGGGAGAACGAAAGAAACACAATGACAAACCGAAAGCAAACACACGACGAAAGCAAACACACAACTAAAATAAACTGTACAAAGAAGAGAGCAAGCTCTACTTCCTGAAGATCTTGAGATGTTGCCCGCTATAGGGAAGCGGGAGCTCAGCTCCATCCAGATATGAGAGATAGAAACTATTCTCTCCATTGAGTTGCTTGATTTTGAAGGGCCCTCTCCACAGGGAATCAAACTTTCCGTGCATGCCCTTTGGCTCTCTTCGTTTGTCCCATAAGAGGACGAGATCTCCCACTTGAAAATTTCTCTGCTTGGCCTTCTTGTCAAAAAGCCTCTTTACTTGATTTTGATGTTCAGTGATCCTGTCGACCACTCTTACTCTCTTTTCTTCAAGTTCCGCCAGATACATAATTCTCTTTTCTAGAGAACTCTGAAAAGTTTCATCTTCGATCACTCGTGCCAAGCGTAGAGCAGGAAGTTCAGCAGAAATGGGAAGTTCGGCATCAGTGCCATATAACACTTGAAAAGGTGACATGCCGAGAGATCTCTTGGGGGTAATGCGGTCCGCCCACAAAGCGTCGTACAAAGACTTGTGCCACATCCGCTGATTCTCATCTACTAATTTCCGTATGATGGTCACCAAGTTCTTATTACTGGATTCCGCCTGACCATTTCCCTGAGGGTAATAATCCGAGGCATGTGCTAAAGTTATCCCATATTCATAGCAAAAACTAATAACTTCCCGCGAGGAGAAGTTAGAAGCATTATCAGCAACGATTTTGTTTGGAACGCCGAACCTGACAATGATATTTTCTTTGATAAAACTGCAAACCACCTCAGAAGTGGCATGCTTGACAGGTATGGCTTCCACCCACTTGGTGAAGTAATCCGTTGCTGTAAGGACATAGCTATGTCCAGCACTCGATTGAGGATTGAGTGCGCCAATAAAATCAATTCCCCATTGCCTGAATGGTTCATTGATGATGACCGGCCTTAGGGGAAGGGCAGCCAACTTGGGCTTGCCGACAAATTGCTGACAGGGTTCACACTTTGCCACCCAGGTAGCGGCATCTTGAAAGAGCGTGGGCCAATAGTACCTGGCTCGAATGATCTTGTGTGCTGTCACGGAAGAAGAAAAATGGCCTCCACAGGCTGAATTGTGAAAACTTTCCAGCAGTTTTACTTGCTGGGGCTTGTCAACACATCGCAGGAAGACACCGTCTATCCCGCGCTTATATAAACCGTCATCCCAGATGACATATTTAGCTGCCCTGAGCTTTATAGTGCGCTTCTCCTTTGCAGTTAGGTGCATTGGGCATTCGCCGTAGGTAAGGAAGAAAGCAATGTCGGAGTACCACTCGTCACTAGTTGCAACAAACAGAACTAGAGGCAGAGAATCAGGCTCCTCTAGAGGGCTTTGCTCTTCGTCGGTACAGTCCTCTTTTCCTTTAGGGTCTTCTAAATTTTCATTTTCAGCCATTAACTGACACAGGCCCTTGCCCCTCACCAGCTTGGTAGGTTTAATATCCAGGTCATATTCCTGGACCTTTGCAATCCAATTCCCTCGCAAACTTCCTAACTCCTGCTGAGTTAGAATTGATTTCACCGCGGTGTCCGGGACCAGCACTACCGTACGCGAGTTTAGGATGTAATACCTGAAATTTTTCACTGCTTTGACAACAGCAAAAGCGTGCTTTTCCAATTGAGTCATCTTCAACTCGTGAGGCTTGAGGGGAGAACTCATGAATGCAATCGGGGATTCAATGTCTTCTGAATTCTTTTGCATTAAGATTGCAGACACAGTATGTTCTGATGCGTAGCTATACATGATGAAGTCCTTGGAGAAATCGGGACATACCAGGACCGGTGCATGAGCAACAGAAGCTTTTATTTCTTCAAATGACCTTTTCCCTTCTCCGCTCCATCTGAAAGTTGGTGATCCTTTCATCATGTTCAGTATGTGGCGAGTCTTCTCGGCAAAGTCAGGAACAAAACGCCTAAGAAAGTTCACCTTTCCGAAGAAAGAATGAACACCAGTCTTGCTTGTAGGCAGAGTAAGGCTCTGAATAGCTTTAACCCTTTCAATATCTATCTTCGTTCCTTCTTTGCTAACCACGTGCCCTAGCAACTTCCCTTCAGTAACCCCAAAAACAGACTTTTTGGGATTTAGGGAAATTCCATGTTCTCGGCACCTGGCCAGTACTTGCTCTAAGTGATCACAATGATCACTTCGTTGTTTAGAGAACACGGTTAAGTCATCTAGATAAACTACAATGACTTTTCCCATCATACCTTTAAATGCAAAGTCCATGGCCCGTTGAAAAGTAGCACCTGCATTAGTTAGGCCAAAAGGCATCCTGCTGTAGGCGAATGTACCCCAGGGAGTAGTGAATGCTGTTTTGAATTGATCTTCAGGCGAGACTTCAATCTGATTGTAGCCTGAAAAACCATCAAGCATAGACAGCATTTCTGATCCAGTTACTGCTTGCAGAACTTGATCCATTATCGGAAGAGGGTAGTTATCTTTCAGTGAAGCTTGATTCAAATTTCGAAAGTCTACGCATATGCGTATCTCGCCGTTTTTCTTGCGCACTGGCACAATATTCGCCACCCAAGTGCTGTGATGGATAGGGAAGATGATTCTTGCATCCAGCATCTTCTGAATTTCTGCCTGGATGGTGCCTGAAATCTTCGGATTATAGTGCCTTTGCTTCTGGCGAAAGGCTTTGACATCTTCTTTCAGCGGTATGTCATGCTGAACGTCCTTTGGCTTGAAGGACTTTAGATCGGCATAGGACCATGCCAACACATCTATATATTTCTTCAGCAACTTGACAAATTTCCGCTTCTCTTCAGGCGTGCAACATTTGCCAATGTTTACAAATTGCGGATGTGCCTCAGAACCTATATTGACTGGTTCTGTTTCTGGGGACGAGTCAGGAACGCCTTGCTTCTTCTTTTTCATAAAACGGTCGTGCCTGTCAAACAAGCGCTCCAGAGAAACCAGGCCCTTCGGAATTTTATTTCCTTTGAGCTGACATATGCCGTCTTTCTCCTCTGATTCATGGTTTTGACTGTTGATTGATTCGCGGCATGTAGAGGTGGATCCTTCAAAATACAACTCATCAAAATGTTCTGATTTTTCTAGAAAGGCAATGAGGTGATTATCATCGTTGAATACCTGCCAATGCTGAGAGTTGTCTGGCACGCTCGGGCGAAAAACCACTTCAACGGTGTATTTGTTCGTTTTCAAACCCGGGTGCGGGAGCATGAGAGATGCTGAAACGGCCAATGAATCGGCCATATCATTTTGAGCTCTTGGAATTGCCCCTATCGAAAAGGCATCAAATTCCTCAATGCTGTCCCATACTGCGTTACGGTAGTGCCTGAGCCTCTCATTTTTCACTTGGTAAATCCTTTTGACCTGATTTACAACTAGCTCAGCATCACCTTGGACTTTCAAATTTTTAATTCCTCTTTCCTTTGCAGCTTGCATACCGAGCAACAGAGATTCATACTCAGCAGTATTGTTAGTGTTGAAAAACTGCAATTTGAAAGAAAGAGGAATTACCTCCTCTTCGGGAGATATTAGCACGATTCCGGCGCCACACCCACTAGTCGCGCAACTGCCATCAAATTGCAAGGTCCAGATCTCATTAAGATCCTTTTCTTGAACAAAAACGCCCTTTGTACCCGTCTCGGTAGATAAGAAGTAGTTCCCCATCCCTGATGATTCAAAAAGGATTTGGGCTTTGGGGTCCTCAGAGCTAGTAACCAAGTACTTCTTTTGCGATTCTGGTTCTAAAGTCTGCATCACACCTTTGACGGGTATTCTAGCTTTAGACCAGTCCATGTGAATTTCTCCACCAACTTCGCTGCAGAAACTCCTTCCTAGCAGAATTCCATAGGCTGCTGGAATGTCAGCAACGAGAACGGTCATCTTTACCCTCTTTTCAGGGAATGCTGCGAACGCAAATTGCGCGTCTTTGATTTGACCAATCAATGGCACTTGCTTGGTTTCCAATGAATAACATCTGCCGAAAGGTTTGGTAAGAGTGAGGCCTAAAGCATGGGTGACTTTCGCTGGCATGACATTATCAGAAGCTCCGGAATCAATTATACAGTTGCTCAACTTATGGCCGTTGATTAGGAGAGAGAGATAGAAAGGTTCTATCTTACCTGATGCAGATGTTGAAGCAACATTTATGCGGGATTCAGGGGGAGTGGAAAGGATTCCTTTTGGGGAAACCTGTTTAGACGTAACAGCTTGACTCTGAATATATTTGGTCAATCTCACAAGCTGTTCGGGATTTGACTGAAGGTACTCAGCTTCAGACATTTGGATCTTGGTCTTTTTAGCGTGATCTATAATATCAAACGCGGCCAAGGGTTGCGTTGGTGAGGGAATGAGTCCTTCACTTCGCGATGGTGGAACAGGGTTACTGATCTTGATAGGAATATGAGGGGGCTGATTCGGAGGAGAGATGGGCGGAAAAGACTTCTTTGCAAAAGATTTAACAGGGAGTTGAGTAGGAAGAGGATTACCTCTTTTAACAATGGTGGGAGGCGCGTTTGACACGGCCTTCTCTTTCTGCGCATGGGCAGCAACTTCTGCTTCTTTTCCTTGCGAGCGGGTAAAAACAACATATGATTGTCCGCTTGCATAGCCTTGAGTACTCTCTTCTTCATCAGATTCATCCTCATCAAATTCCATGTATCCAATAGTAGAGTCGCCAGTCGGCTCACCGACATCTTGATCATCTTCGTCTTGAGGTGAAGATTCTTCATAGTACTGCTCTTCCTCTTCAATTTCGGCCAAAGCATTGACCGGAGGAGCTTCAAGCGCCAACCGTGGAGCAGTTGCAGGTAGACGCGGTCTTTGTGAAACATTGTTGGGAACAAAACTCCTTCGTGGAACGTCTCGGTATGAGGAACTAGGAGCCTGGGCCAACTGCTTTTTCAATGCGAGCAGATCATTCGCCATCTTTTGCAATACCGGATCAGACGAAGTGGCAGGCGAGGGATCTGAAGATTTGGACTTTGATGATTCCTTTTTTAACTCGCCAGATATTATCAAATTGTCTTCTATCCGAATGGCAGTGGCCTGAGCGAGTGGTCACGAGTAGCTACTCGCTCTTGAAGGAGCAAGAAGCTAACTTTTGAGCTCATGGCGTTCACAAAGAAACACTTTTGATTCTCCGGTGTTGGAAGCATGGCAGTAGGGACACACGGCTGATTAATGCATTGAACCGGGTGACAAAATCACGCATAGTCTCATTGGCCTCTTTCTTCAGGTGGGTGATCCGTGATAGCAACGCAAATACATCTTCTGAAGGCTTATATCTATCTTCAAAAGCTTCCCGCAAGGTTGCCCAACTGGTTTATAGATGCGGCCGGAAAATGCTGAAACCATTCAGCTGCGGGCCCTTGTAGAGTCTCCAGAAAAAGGTGAACCGACACATCTTCGTGAGTCACATCCAAAATACTGCATGACATAATGAAAGCAGATATGTGGGAATCCGTGCTTTGATTTCCGCTCCCGTCGAATTTAGGAAAATTCTTTCTATTCTCCGTGAGGGAGCGCGTGAACTGGATGTGGCAGTGCGAGAGGACCCATAGCATTTCCCCATGGTACCGCCATTTGAAAGGCTGGAAAAAGCACACGAGCTGGGAGGGTGGTTCCACTGAGTAGCAAGGCACTACAAAGGGATGTAGATGTTCCTTGCAAAAGACTTTTTCTTCGTGGAGGTGAGACACTCCTGGATGACCGGCTAGCCGAGCTTAGCGCTGAAAAACGTGCCGGTGTTATGCTGAAATTGTTCCTTTGAAGCAGATCGAAAGTAGGATCAACTTCTCCACGGGCTCTCCTGCTGCACGTAAAAGGTTCACTTGCCAGCGTACCTTCCAGATCTGCGATATTATGGCGCAGATTTAAACTTTATTTTTGGGTGTACTTGCTGATTTTCTGGTTTTTTCTGACAAAAACCAGCAGCATGCACTTTTTAAGATATTTAAAAACTATCCTCTTCGAAAAACCGATTGTGGTTAATAACAAATAATAGCGAGGATAAGATGGCAGGGAAGAATAGCAGGCTGATTTTCAGATCTGATTTTTAATTTTTCAGAGGGTTTTGAACTTTTTGGAAAATAGTCAAAAATTCAGATCTACGAAAAAATGTTAATTTTGATAAAAACTCAGTGAACTAAAGATCTGTAACTAGGCCCGATCTACGGATCTCAGAAGAAAATTTTCAGTTTTAGGCACTTTTGCAAAAAAAAAAATTAGATTTTCAACAAAAAGTGCAGATTTGTAAACAGGCAGTGATTTTCTTATATTTTTCTGATTTTATATTATACCACCACCATAGATCTGACAGATCTATCCGTTCCCCAGCGGAGTCACCAAAAACTGTTGGTCCGAAAATCTGTCGCGTGGACAGATCTATGGATAGACGAGCCAACAGTGTGCAGGGCTTAGCCCCTCTTTGAGATAGCAAAGCGAAACTGGTTTATTGCTATTTCTACTAGCAGGAACCTATGCAAGTCTCACAGATTCTACCTTCGGGGGTTGGGATCTCATCCCAGTAGAGTGTTCTAGGCTGCGAAAAGAAAGGAATGAAAGAGGGAGAAGAGAAAGAACAGATCCGAAGGGAGAAAAGAAATGAATTCCAAAGCAGAAAGGTCAGAAGATTTATGTTTTTAGTTTGGTAGTAAACAGAGGCAAACCTACTTGCATAAATAAACAAAGCAATACTGATAAACAAATGACGGAAAAGTAGATATGAATCCAACAGATTAAACACATACAGATCTAACGTAAGAAAGATCTAATGTATAACACAGCTATTGAGCACAAAGTCTGAATAATTGTATTACTGTTCTTTTCTGTTACAAGAAAGCTCAAAGTATTTCTCTCCTCACTTCTATTTCTATCTAAAAAAATGTTCACTCCAGAATACAACAAGTATTCTCATATTTATAGAAGATGAGGGAGAGAGAAGGCAAAATGGAGCCAACCACTTATTTACAAAGATATTTACAAAATATCTAAAAGTCATGTTGACTTTGACAACTTGGTGGATGACATCATCCCATGATGTAACATGGATGATGTCATCATTTGTGCCAACACATTTTAGACATTTTGAAAAGAAAGTCGGAGAATAGAGAGAAGAAGAAGAAGAAGAAGAAGAAGAAGAAGCTACTCATCATCATCATCCTGCGGCCGAAAAGGGGTTGCCTATTTCTGATGCTGCTCAGGTGATGATATGTGGAACTGAGCGCGGTACTCCAAAAACTTGCTGATCATTGGCCCAAATTGATCCTATGATGGATCCTTGTGTCGTTCACTGATTGCTTCGCAAGTCTCCCGCTCGTCTATGAGCTTTTCCGGGAGTTTGGAATAATCTTTCTCCGCCTCGATAAGGAACCCGATGAAGTCCCTACAGGCCAGTAGGTTGTTGATAGATTCAGTGTCAAATGTGACCTCTGGCCCTGTCCCTTGAGAAGCTATCTCCTTGAAGATCCGGATAGTGTCATCAGCTGATCTCAAGGTAAGGGAAGGAGTGAGAAACCCTGGAGTCATGGCGAGGACAATTTTCTCCATTTGATGCATTGCATCCAGGGCCTCTTCCTTTACCTTGTCTATCTTTTCTAAAACAAATTCCAGCTGATCTATCTGATAGTCCAGAGTGGACATAGTTTTGTTGAGGGCCCTTGGATGACCGAAGACTCTGAACTTGACCAGATCTTCGACTGAACAGTCCGAACATTTGTTGGAAGGTCTCGTGCTGGAGTCTAGCATGTTTCTAACTCTTCTGATATCAGACCTGCTAATGCTTGGAGTTCCTTATTCACCTTCTCAATGTTTAGGTATAAACTGATATACTCGGTGATTACTCTTTCACTATCCTTGAGGATCTGGCTCCTCCAAGCAGAAACAGCCATACCCTGCTCGCCGATCTTTGAATACTCATTGATCTTCTCCTGACTGAGTAGCTCAGGAGTCTCGGCGGCAGTTGTGGGAGGTGCACTTCCCATATTCTGTAAGGCTTGAAGCAGGTACTTGTTCTGCTCCTTCAGTAGCCTTTTCTCCTCTTTCGTTTCCTGAAGCTTTTTGCAGAGTGCATCAACTGCGGAAAGAGCTTCCCCCCTGGAGACTTTCTGAGGATGTCCCCATTGTGACTTGGGTCACGGTGAAATCTGTCGGAGACAGATCTTCTTTCTCTTTGAGGGGGTTGGGGTACGCTATTTCCATGACTCTCTCACCTGCAACGCTCTTTGGGAAGCGTGTAACCGGCTTGTGCTTCTTTGCTCCTTTAGCCGGAATGACCGAAAATTCCATCGGAGCGATGGGGACTTTCCTCTTTTGTTGGCTCAGCTGATAAGAGATCCAAGCTGGTCCTATAGAAGAAAGACCAGAGACAGAGGGGGAGGCAGCAACGGCAGAAGAGGGGAAAAACGTGGAGACACGTGGCGGCGGCATGGAAAGAATAGCCGAAGAAATGTCCACGGGAGGAAGGGGAACCGCAACTGCAGAAGACATAGGAAGGGAATGGAGCTCGGAGATGAGGGAAGAAATAGAGGAAGACAAATCAGCGAGGGAGGAGAAGATAGATGAAGAAGCAGGGGAAAGGGTAGAAAAAGGGGCAGAGGACACGACCAAAGGGGTGGTCGTTTGAGTCACTCAAGGAGGGGAAGGAAGAGAAGAAGAAGGGATAGAAGGGACCTCTGAAGTTGTAGCGATGCCAACATCCTGGGTGGATGGGCGTATAGGACTATCCTCTGTCAATTCCTCATCAAGATTTATGACTTGTTCAGGCTCTGAAGGAAGAGGACTTTCGGGGGCTTCCTCCTGAATGGTGCTAGATTCACCTTCTGCACCTTTGCCTTTCAGCTGCTTCTTTGACCTTGGAGGTGCGTTGCCCAAAGGGGAAGTTGTGAAATCTATCCCGAGGTAGATTAGTCCGTTCATGCGGCACCAATGCTCTGTTCTCCGCATAGTCTCCTTGACCCTCTCCTCAATTGTTTGAGGAGCCTTGTTCCTGTCAATGGCCGGGAAGGGCCAATTGTCCCCATTTATGTCATTATACACCTTATCTACTTCATCTTCCGTAGTCTGGAAGCCTTCGGGGACAATGGCCACTCCGTATTGGATGATTTCCGCCAATGCTAAGTGAGAGTGATCCTTTCTTCTGAGTTCCGCCTCATGGAGAACGTCAATGTAAATATCCTCAATTTGAGGGACATGGATCGGATCGAGCTTCGCTTTTGGCAGGCAGCTTCTTGGGTCGAAGGTAGGCCTGGCTAGGAAGTCATGCTTCAAATTGAGTAGCTCCAGCTCTGCGAACATTTCCTTCGCCTTATGGTGGGTGGAGCATGTGTATCGGCCCACTTTGAGGGGGAAAGGAGTTCCACCCCTTCTTTCTTTTGAGGCACTTCTCATGGTATGTGACCAGCTATCTTGACAGTTCTAGTAGAATCAGCTTAGGCCCAGCATACCTTGGTAGCCTGGTTGGCTCTCCCAAAAAGTTGGCAGCCCCTCAGATAGGTGAACGTGGGAAATTGGGTGAACAGGGCCCCCCATTTCTCTGTGACTGCCACTATGTGTCTTGGTCGTCCGGCTATGAGTCATGTTTGGCCTCAGTAGGCAGATGACATGATAGAAGAATGCATCGTTAACGTTTACGAAATGTTGGATGCTATTCTCCAGCCTCAGCTCTGGATAGTAATCAAATATCTTGGCCTGAGGCCATACTCCACTTCGGTTCAGCCCCGGATAATCCCTTGCCGACGCTACAGCATAGACTACATAGGAGTTCATATCGAACACTCCTGTTGTGGCGAACTGTTGTAGCTACTCAGATATGGTGCTGCTTATTATTTCCCCCCAGCAAAAGCGCTGATCGGGCAAAATTCTTATTCATTGTCTCCAGGTACCGCAGCATCCACTTATGGAAATAGTGGGCATCTGAAAGCCCGAAGACTCTGCTCAGGAAAGTGATAGTATCACTGAGTTCCTCTGAGAAATCACTTCGGTGGATAGTCTGAGGCCACTGGGTCACCACCTTCTTATTCTTTAGGTAGACCTCATTCATCAACTGCATGCACTGGTCTTCGTTGTCTTCCCAGGCCTTGATGCATTCTTGTTGGCTAACAGCCACGTAGTTCCGGTGGTGAGGGATGCCAAGCATTAACTCAAAGTGACGGGCAGTGAGGTTTATGACTGCCTCGCCCTTACTGTTCTCGACACATCTTATGTCTTTGTTGTAACATTGCGCAATCACCATCATGAATTCGTTGTTTACAACGCTGACGGGGATTCCTCTGGCGAAGTGCAGGGCACTGCCTATTAATTTGTCCATCCATGGGACTTCTTGTAACTTTTTGAGTCCTAACCCAGAACTCATCCATGTCAATGTGACCCAATTCAGAGTCTCTGACATCCATACTGCACTCAGCCTAGTGATTCGGGCATCCTGACCCTCTGATATTTGTATTTCATCTCTTCTTCTGTCAGCTTAGCCTTTCCTCTTGGTTTGGTGGGCTTCTTGCTTGACGTAGACATGTGTTCTTTCGAACTCAGTTGCTGATCTGCACGAAGAAGAAGTGAGACCCAATCCAAAAAGGTTGAATTAGTCATTTGATCTTCCATTGGAAAGCTAGCAGAAGAAAGAGTTAGAGATTTTAAGGCTCAGGGGCGCGGGAAAAATGCAACTGGCAGGCCAAATAGATAAGGCGCACAGAAAAGGAATGTTGCAGAGGTTATACTGGCGCCAAAGGCGCATGGCGCATGGATGAAGCAGGTTGCATTTTATAGCAGGGCGCATAGGAAATGCGTGTTACATTGGGGTTCGGTGCGCCTTTTGGCGCATGGGAAGATTGTGTAACATTAACAAATGGTGCGCCAAAGGCTTTGGTCACGGCGCATGAAGGTTTTACACAACATCATGTTACTGCAATGGAGGGTGCGCCCGCGCCTTTCTAACTTTATACTCGCACGAATAAGGCTTGTGTTGCATGAAAGCTGGGTGCGCCCTTTGGTGCATGAAAGTGGGATGTAACATGGAAAGAAGGTGCGCCAAAGGGTTTTAAGGAAGCGCGGGATTTATACTTGTAGCATGCAAAAAGGGCGCGCTTTGAGGGCGCATGAATTCTAACTGCAGCAGGACGGAAGTTTTGCGCCATAGGCGCGGGTTTTGATTATGCAACAGGGCTGGTAGATGCGCCGAGGGGTGCAACTGTCTTAAGTGCAACAAGATGCGCCAGTGCGCCATGGAACTACACTAACTGCTCAAATATTTCATTCTTTTCTTCCACTTCAAAAGTTACTTGGTTATATAAGGTTTCATACAAAAAGTCTAGCAGACCAAGCCCTTTCAAAACAGCTCCCCTTCCAGCAGATCTGGAAAGAGGGAGGGAGAGGAGGAGGAAAAGAAGAAAACGTGATGGAATAGCACAGGGGGGAAAAACTAGTTTAATCATATTCCATTTAAAACTGGCCAGCAAACCAAAACCCCGACCAAGAACACAGACCAAGCACACAATAAAAAAAAGGGAGAACCTCTTACCTCGAATATATATCAAAAATTGGTGAGCGGGTCCACAGGGCGATGATAACGACAGAGCTGAGCTGACAAGTCCAGAGCGATCACGTGCTTTGACAAAAAGGAATGAAAATGACATTGGGCGCGCACTAATATTTATAGAAAAACTTGTCATCAATGCGCCAACCACTTTTGAAATGGCGCATGAAAACTGCTGTCGACAGGGGAAAGTGTGCGCCCTTTGGCACACGGAAGTATTTGACAACAAAAGAATGAGTGTGCCTTTGGCACACCATATGCATTGTCGACACGAAGTTATGTGCGCCTTTTGGCGCACCAAAACTTGGTGTTGCAGAGAGATTATGTGCGCCCTTTGGCGCACCAAAAAGTGATTCAACATCCTTTGGCGCACCGAAAGACGTGTTAACATGGAAAACCATGCGCCAAAGGCTTTTAAGGGGGCGCACCAAAACTTGGTGTTACAAGGAAAATCCATGCGCCCGGCCAAAAAAGGCTAAAAAAGACTAAGTTCAAAAACTAGATTTCCCGGGAAGGGACTTTACAACGTTTCGAACGCGAAGGATCCCTAACGAGGGATCGAAACAAAATTTTCGGTATGGTTATCGGTAAAATTGCCCTTGTCAATTTTACAGGATAACAAGGCCTCATTTTACGTGCACGCCTTCTCATCATCACTATCTAACACCTTGCACATACCTTCAATCTGGTCAGCATCTAGATTCTCAACTTCATCATCATCAATCATATATACCAATTTAACCTTTTCTTTTTCCACCCAGGCATGATCAAGTTGTTCATCATCTGTCTCTTTTTCATCATCAAATCGCACCTCTAAATCTAGCTCCCCTAGCATCTCTAGAATGAGCTCTTCATCATTCACACTATCTCCCATAGTAAAGCACCTCATAAACTGTAATGCTTCATAAAATAGTGGTTTTAGTAGAAAAATAATCAAAGGTCTAAATCATACTTATGGTCATTTATTTCCAATTTTCTGTTTCTTAGTTCAATTCCACATAGGCATACCATGCGCGTGCAACCACATAATGTGGAGTAGAACTTATGCACCCATAGTGAAGGTGGTAAAGCCTCATGTACCCTCGTCTAGACTCTCTACATCATGTCAGGACGAGGGATGAAAAGGATGACAATGATCTAGTCATCATGTCGTACAAAAATATATCATTTTAAACAAAAAATGATTCTATAATTTTTACAAAAAAAAATAAAAAAATAAAAAAATTTGCTACGATTAATATTTTCTAAAAAATAAAACAATAATAATTTATGTTAAAAAATTTTGGGAGCTCTTACTTCTATATTAGGTTGAATCTCAATCAACTTGACCGAGTTAGTTAGCCAACTCGATAAGTTTATATAAACAAACTTTACCAATTTATATATTTGATTATACCAAACCAAAAGATACAAACCGAGCTAACTATTTAACGAGGAAATTACAATTTTCTCCTTCTAACTAAATTTTAGTTCTAGTATCAATGTATGCAAGATTATCAAATAATATATCTAAAACAATATTCAATAAATAATAATTACTTATATAACAAAAAAATATTTTGAATATTATATACTTCATTATAAATACACAGCTTTATGGGAGACAAAGTGACCACCTATTAAGGAGAAAGGATCTTTTAAATGTTGAGAGAAATTCATCCATAAATTACCACAAGATATCATTTAATAAATAGTAAATAAACTTTAATATTTCAAGTATACGGTAACTTATTTATAATTATTTTATGAATTCTTAGCCTCCCAATCTCAACAACCTTGGGCCTTTAAATCCCATTAATAACTATTAGTTTTAAAGCCTAAGAAAAAACATCATTTATTAAAAA
Source organism: Taxus chinensis (assembly GCA_019776745.2). Lineage (NCBI taxonomy): Eukaryota > Viridiplantae > Streptophyta > Pinopsida > Cupressales > Taxaceae > Taxus > Taxus chinensis. Next base: position 611,977,459 of record CM034146.1, on the reverse strand, counting down.
ATTGAAAGGTGGTAAAGTACACAACACTTAAATATAACCCTTTTTTTAAACAAAACAAATATTTAACGTTATAAGTCAATACAAAAAAATAGTGCAACCATGAGGGGACACATGGGCAAACCACAAGAGGGGGAGATAAAACTAAAGTTTTTATTTGCTTACAAAGCGGGCAGTTAAATACAAATTAACCACTTTTTTGGAAATGCGCTTGGGTGAGGAGTTTTGGCGCTTAAGATTTATTTAGGCACATAATACATAAGGGAGGATAATGTAAGATTAAAATATAATTAATATTCTACTTTATTAAAGTGGCCCAAACCCTTACACGAGTAGAAGGTTGGGGTCACATTAGTATTTTAGGTTTATTAAAACTTAGGAAATGAGCTTTAGTTTAGGAATATTAAAACTAAATTATAATATATAGTGTTTAAATGGAATATAACTCATTTATTTCAAGGGGTATTTTGAGACATGGAAAATTATTTGGAGAGAGAAATAAATTTATTTTAAATTTCTAAATGGTAAATGAATTTAACATTGATTTTTACCCACACGGGGACAAGTGATTTAACCCATCCAATGAGAAAAAATCGAAATCCCTATTTCTATGGAGCTTGTCTCCTGCTCCTTGAATTTAACTTTGTGTTTTTACCTTTGAATATATTTTCCACCTACACATATGAAACTATAGAAAGAAAAGTAAATATTTTAATAAATATTTAACTTTTACTTGTGTTTTGCAAGTAAATATTCCATATGATAAATATTATTCTAGATCCTCTTTCCCCTGTGCACACATTCATTCATACCAGAGTAGGTTCCCAACCAACTAACCAACTAACTTCCCAACCGATATGAATTTAGGATTAAATAAATTATTTAAACCAAAACTTTATCCCGCTTTGTACCATGTTAGGACGAGGGGTGAAAAGTTATATTTACCAACTAAATTCAATGTTAGGTTAACATACATTAATAAGTGGAAATATACATGGGCACACCATAATAAAAGTAAATAACAACATAAAACAAATCACACAGTGACACCCGTATGTAACGTGGAATGTAAATGGGTAAAAAAACCACGGAAGAATAATCCACTATAGAGAAACATTTTAGAACCCAGTCCATAATTCATCCCTCACTTCTACTCCATATATTTACCCGTAATCCAAATGATTCACATAATTTTTAATATGACCTAAAGACATATTTAAATAACGCGAAGGGTTATGTCCATATTAAGTGATGGGGCACACCTGATTTAATACATAGCTAATTAATAACTAATAAACCTAATATAAAGTTTATATTTAAATAATAAGAATATAAACTATTCTATATTATTTAACTATAAACTAAATATTATGATGCACTTAATATTATAGTTCTAACATCAAAATCTCGGACGTGATATGAGGAAAGGTACTTCTTATGAAGTTTGCATGTTTTGATAAGTGCATTGCTCCTTAGAAACCAAGTAGAGAATTCAATTATGACTTATCACCACTCTCTAAGGTTATCTCTGTGTGTACTCCACCAACGCGTTGTTATCCCAAACAAGGTATATACTAGAATATTTCTTGTATGTCCTCCATTAGTCCATTGGGCCTCCATAGCACGCAGAAATATATCACGATTTCCTTCGCTAGTGTACCTTATTACCTTATTATTCCCCAAGTGTCTAACCATGCGTGACTTGATTACATGAGTAACACTAGTTTACATCTCTCACCCAACCATTTCATACGTTTTATGCGTCCATTTATCACAAGGAATGTTGGTTGTATCACTAATAGATTGAGCATCATCCCATTGAATCACATCTTCCTTAGATGGCTCAAGCACTTTCCGGATCTCTAACTATGCATGCATATATCCTATTCAAATTCTCCTCACTAATGGACCTCAACATACAACACAACTGTTATCCAAAATGTGCCCCTGCTCATTTTTTGTGGCTAACTCCTCTCATTTTTTCCTCTCTTGTGCCTCAGTCATAATATTTTTCTTTTTAGGCACTCAAAACCTTCTAGAAATGACACCATTGGATAGAGCTCTTTCTCAGCTTTCCAGAAAGGTAAAGTTTTCCTCCTAACTCCATGTATTTTTGAAGTTATGGCTCGACGGAGTTTTTTTGGAAAAAATTTCCCCTGAAAGGCCCATGGCCAATGAGATGCCGCCACGTGGCACCTAGAGTGGTGGAGCGTGGGGAAATTTTGGAAAATTTTCCAAATGACCAAAAAGGTGCAAAAATTCAATTTTTGCCTGCCAACCCGATTTGGCCCTGTTTTGCCCTAAAACTTCAAATGGCCATATCTTTCGATCCAGAGCTCGTTTTTTCACGTTCTTTATATCAATGGAAAGCTGGTGAAATTATCTACAAGATTCCAGGGTCATTTTTGTATTTTTATGGAGTTTGGAGAGAGAAAATTGAAAACCACCTCTGGCACGTGGTCATGGACAGAAATGACATTTCAACCACCATTTTTAATGAAGAATGGCTCACATTCTCTCCCAGCATGGCTAAAAATGTTAGGGGATGGGTCTGTAAGGATGCCCATGTTGTTTTGAATGTGTTTTGGTCAATGGTTGAATCCCTTCCATGTTTTCCCACGTTTCTCTCTCCTGGGCTCGTCCCTTGCACTGTAAAAGCCAGATTTGGCTCATTTTCAAAGGGTTGAACATTTTTTGTGTATTGCAGGTCCCCTTTCTCACCTTGGAAGTGATTTTGGTGGAATATCAGACCTTTTCTAAGAGCTGCAACTTTATTTTGCCTCTCAGGTGTTGTAATGCAAGTGATTTTGATGATTAAAATAACAATACAGCCTCTGTGATTAGTTTTCATCCTCTGCCTGTGTTGTTTGGTTAATTTATGATCCTTCATTACAATTATCAGTTTGTGCATGAGGTTCTTTGTTGCATTTTTATGGACTATGTCAATCTGCAGAAGTAAAAAATGCTCACCACTCCTTTGGTGCATCACCTATTAGCATTAGTTTTAGCTTTTTTGCATTCTCTATCTCTGTCTCCTTTGGAATTTAGGGTAGGGTTAGGAATATAGACCTCTACAACTTGTAAGTGATAAATCTGACCAGAGGAACTGAGGAACCAGCCTCTAAACTAGAGATTCCTTTCTCATTTTGCAAGTCCCACACTTGGGGAAAGGATTCAATGTTGTGCAATCACACTGGATGCTAGTATGATCAAACTAGAAATCTGATCAACATCCAGGGGGTGCTGCTGATTTGCCACAACAGTTTTGGCATGCCCGGTGGGACCTTAGAGGTCTTCATCTTCATTGCAACAAAATTGATGTGCATTTGTTGCAAGTTTCTTGCTTTAAAAGAGCTATAAATTGCACATCTGGCGACTCCAAGGAAGAAGAATCAGCTGGTTTTAGCAGTGCAGACCTAAAAACTCATGAGAAGAATCAACACAAGGTCAAGAGCTGGAGAGGAAGAGGTGTTGTTTGAATATCTGCAATTATCTCCAAGAATAAGGCAAAGTGGGAGGAGAATCCAAAGGTCTCCATCTCCACCAAACAGAACTCTCTCAACTCCTCCACCTGGTAGGCCTTTCATTCAATCAACAAGGATTCTAAGGCCAATCAGAATGGCACAAAACAACCCCTATGTCAATTTCACTGGCAGCAGCCCACTTGCTCTCAATGCACAAAATCCAATCCCAGTTGCAGCATTGAAGAACATTCCATACTTCACTGGAGAAAATCAGACCACTCCTGGTGATCATGTTAAGGATATTGCTAACATTTGTGCAATCCATGAGATCAATGAGATGCAAGTTGCTGTCAAACTGCTGGCATCTTCATTCAAAGGGAAAGCTTTGCAATGGTTCAGGAGTCTTGCCTCAGGTTCTATTCAAAATTGGAATCAGCTATGTATAGCCCTCCATGAGCAGTTTGGGGAAAAGGGAGACAACTTGTCCCTTTTGGAGCAGCTGACAACTATCAAAAGAGCTCCCAATGAGCAGCTGACTGATTTTAATTTCAGATTTCAAAGGACTTGGGAGAGAATTCCAGTGGCAGTCAGGCCAACAGCAAAAGGTGCTTTTCTTTATTACCTTAAAGCTTTAAATTCTGATATTTCTATGTTAATTCAGTCCATGGGAGGCACAACTATCCCCATTGCTTATAGCATTGCCATTAGAGCTGAAAATTGTTTGATTCAAGCTGGCAAGCTAGCTCCTAGGCCTCCAATGCCATTATTTCCAAGTTTAGAGAGCCCAAGTACTAGCCAAGTGCCTAATTTAGCTTCTATTCCCACTCCTAGAAATCAGAATTCAAGTGAAGCTTCCACTTCATCTTCTAGTGCCTCAAATGAACTTCAAGAAGTCATGAAGCAATTGCAAAATCTAGGTAATGAGCTGGTTACACTCAAAAGGCAGCAAGCTCAAGGTTTTAGACCTTCCTTCCAGCCTCAAGCTCAGCCTAACAGGCAGCCATATCAACCCCAAAGACCACCCAATCCAGCTGCAAACCTAAATCAAGCAAGGCCTCCTGCCAACAGACCATTTCAGCCCTATAATCCCAATGCTACATCTGCCTCTAAAGCATTAGTGCCAGTACAAAACAATATGGCTCAAGAGTATGATTGGTGTTTCCCATGCAATGAACCTCATAACCAATCCATGTGCTTCAACGGTGCCTTGAATCAAGCATTAATGGTGACAACAACTGGTGTGGAGGGTGAAGGTAGTCAAAGAAATGACCAGCAATAAGAAACATTCCAGCAGCAATCAGCTCCAAATGATACCACACTTGTAAACTGGCAGGCAGAAGATTTTTGTGGCATGAACCAGATAGTTTCCCAAAGTGTTGCAGCCAACACAAGGTCAAAGAGGAGAAATTTGGGTGAAGAACAGCCATTGGCCCCAAGTAATTCATGACCTTCTGTCACTCCACAAACTATTGGCAAGCAAAATGTAATCCCAAGCACACAAGGACTGCCTAAAACAGTTCCTAGGCCAACTCAAATGCCAGTTGTTGCTGCCCATATACAAGGGATGAATGTGCAGGCCAAGGGACAGCAAAAGGATACTTCATCCCCATTCAATATCATTGATCAGATGAAGAAGACAAATGTAAACATATCAATGTGGGAATCACTATCTATCCCAGGCCAAAGAGATTTGCTACAAGCTGCCATGAAGGACTGGTCAACTTCAAATCAGCAAGTCCAAATGCAAGAGAAGGTGCTCACAAATGTTTCCCAGCCTGAGGGGAATCATGGAGGACAGCAAGGTAAAATATTGAAGCCCCCTCCATTCTATGTTTCATTGATCATTGGGAACCAATTAGTACACAATTGCATGATTGATTCCGGGGCAAGTAGTTCAGTAATGCCCAAGAAAATAGCTGATCAGTTGGGAATTCAGTATGAAACCATATCCAAAGGGGTGGTGCAGTTGGATGGGACAGTAGTAACAATAGTCGGGGTGATTAAAAAATTGAGTCTTACTTTGCATGCCTGTCCCAACGTGGTTGTTTTGCAAGATGTCTCAGTAATAGACCTTCCACCACTCTTTGCCCTATGTTTGTCAAGGGATTTCACAGCTAAGATTGGAGGTTACTTGTCTGCTGATTGGTCACACATGCTGTTCAGAACAAGATATGGAACCAAAGCCACAATCAGGTCTGAACCTATTGCAAACTTTCACATTGAGCCTTACACTCCAAGTCAGATTAATGCCAATTGTTCAGCGTTTGATCAAGAGGATTATCCAAGCACTGATGAAGCTGACACCAAGGTAGGAAGCATCCCAGATCTAACTCTTGATGAATGGGCAAGCAAGGTGCATGCTTTTGATCCTTATCAAGAAATAGAAGAATCTGAGCTGGGAGTCTATTGCATACATGAAGAAAATCAGCCTATTCCTAGCATCACCAAGCCAAACCACAAAGATGACAATGAGGTATGGCAGTTGTTTTTTGATGGATCAAGGAGTAGACAAGGTGCAGGAGGGGGATCCATGCTGGTTTCACCTCAAGGAGTTAAGTATTATTCAGCTTTTAGATTTCAGTTTGCATGCTCTAATAACACTGCTGAATATGAAGCCTTGGTGCAAGGACTGCATTGGGCAATCAAGAGAGGAATAAAGAACTTGCAAGTCTTTGGTGACAGTGATTTGATTGTCAACCAAGTTAAGGGGCAGCATGCTGTCAAGAATGATCTACTCAAGTGCTACAAGAACAGGGTGTGGGACCTCATTGAATATTTTGAGGGTTTTGGCATCAAATCCATTCCTAGAAAAGAGAACCAAGCCGCTGACAGGCTTGCAGCAGTTGGGGCAGCCTTTGACGTTGTGGAGAGCATTCAAAAAGACAAGGTACAACCAAACATCCATGTGATTGTGAGGCCTTCAGTGCCAGATAACAATGTAAGTTGGAAAGTGTTTGAAAATGATCAACAAATCATCCATTTCTTGCAAGAAGAGGTTGAATTCTCAGCCAAAAATCAGGAAAAGTTAGAGCAGCAGTATGGTGACCAAGTGGTGCAGCTGAGAACCAACAAACTACCAAAGGGACTTATTACTTTGGAGTCCATTTTCAATCCTAATGATCAGTTTAGGAAGGAGAAAGCAAACATCCAAGTGAAGGGAGAAGATTCAGTGTCCATCTCAGTAGAAAGAGGCAAATCACTCCAAATTGGTAAGATGACAACTGAGCAAGAAAGGTATGAGTTCATACAACTTTGTCAAGAATTCCCTGATGTGTTTGCTTGGAGCTATGAAGATTTGAAAGGTTTCAATCCCGAGTTAGCTCAACACACCATTGAATTGGATCCAAATACTAAGCCCATCAGGCAGAAACAAAGGCCAGTCAACCCCCACATGGAGCCTCTCATGAGAAAAGAATTGAATAAGTTGATAGAATCAAGAATCATATTCCCTATCAAGCATTCTAGTTGGGTTGCAACTTGGTTCCAGTTAGAAAGAAGAGTGGGGAAATCAGATTGTGTGTTGACTTCAGAGATTTGAATAGAGCATCTCTCAAGGATCATTATCCACTTCCTTCCATGGAGCAGATTTTACAAGTTGTTGCTGGCTCCGAGAGGTTTTCACTACTTGATGGCTATTCAGGGTATAATCAGATTATGGTGAAGGAAGAAGATCAGTTCAAGACAGCCTTTACAACTAAATGGGGAACTTATGCATACAGGAAAATGCCATTTGGGCTGTCCAACACTGGAGCTACCTTCCAAAGAGAAATGGACATGGCGTTCAAAGGTTTGATTAACAACATTGTACTGATATATCTTGATGATATCACTATTTTTTCAAAAAATACAGCAGACCACCTCTTTCATTTGAGACAAGTGTTCCAAAGGTGTAGAAGATTTGGAGTCTCCTTGAATCCTAAAAAGTGTGTTTTTCTAGCCCATGAAGGAAAGCTCCTTGGCCACATTGTCTCCAAAGAAGGATTAGCAATTGATCCAGAAAGAGTCAAAGCCATAAGAGCACTGCCATTGCCAAGCCACAAGAAGGCCCTTCAAATTTTCTTGGGAAGAATAAATTTTGTTCGGAGGTTTGTCCCAAATTTTGCAGCCCTTGTCAGACCTATCACCAAGATGCTAAAGAAAAGCATGGCTTTCAAATGGACAACAGAAGGAAAGGAAAGTTTTGAAGCAATCAAAGAAGCCATCTCTCAAGCCCCAACTCTCATCAACCCGGATTTCTCCAAGGATTTCATCCTCTATGCATTTGGAGGTGATGATACTATTTCTGCAATTTTGGTACAGCAGAATAAAGACAATGATGAGCAGCCAATTGCTTTCTTCAGCCAAAGCCTGGAGGACTATGAGGTGAGATATTCTTTCATTGAGAAGCATGTTCTTGCAGTAATCAGGAGCTTGAAGAAATTCAAGCATCTAGTTTCAAACAATAAGGTCCAATTGCTGGTTTCTCATGCGGGGGTTAAAGACTTCCTCCTCAACAAAGACTTGAATGAAAAAAGGGCAGGTTGGATTACTCGTGTCATGGAGTATGACATTGAGATCAAAGTCACCAAGTTGGTAAGAGGAAAAGGATTGTGTGAGCAGCTAATCTTGAGCAAACAAGAGGAATCATGCAACGAGAAGGAGGCTATTTTGGCATTGCAAGACAACCATGAGCAAGGAAGCACTCAAGAGGAGAATGATGGTGTCCCCACTCCTTGCTGGACCCAAAGTATAATGCACTTCCTAAGCACAGGCCTATGTCCTCCAGAGATGAACAAAACCCAAAGAAGACACTTCAGGTTGTAAGCTATCCCATATGCCCTTGTTGATGGTGTTTTATTCAAAAGAGATGTGAATGGAGTACTGCTGAGATGCATTGGTACAAATCAGATTCATAAGGTGCTGGAAGAGTTCCATGGTGGACCAGCTGGTGGCCATTTTGCACCAAGAGTGACAGCTCTAAAGATCATGAGGGCTGGTTATTATTGGCCCAAGATTTTCAATGATTGTTATGCATGGATCAAGAGGTGCAAGAATTGTGCATTTTTCACAGGTAAAGAGAGGCTAGCTGCCCTCCCATTGCATCCAATTTCAGTTGACCAGCCATTCATGCAATGGGGTTTAGACTTCATTGGAGTTATTAATCCCAATTCGAGCCAAGGGCACAAGTGGATTTTAACAGCCACAGATTACTTCACCAAATGGACTGAAGCAGTAGCACTCAAGGAAGCAAATGAATCTAGCATCCTAGACTTCTATGAGGGAATAGTAACCAGATTTGGCATACCAGCTACAATAATATCAAATAATGCATTGGCATTCATTGGATCCAAGGTGACTGAATGGGCTGTCAAGAACAGGATCTACCTAAGTACTTCATCAAACTATTACCCCCAGGGTAATGGCCAGGCTGAATCTACAAACAAGAACTTGTTGAGGATCATTAGGAGGACTCTTGATGAGAATCAGAGGTCTTGGCATACCAAATTGAAATCAGCCTTATGGGCTGATAGGATAACTCCTAAAAGATCTACAGGTAACTCTCCATTCAAGCTTGTTTATGGAAGAGAGGCAATTTTTCCCATATCACTTGAGTTGCCAACATTGGAACTCATGAAACAGTTGGAGTTGTTGGAGTTTGAGCCCATGGAAGTCAGATATGCAGAATTGATGGAGCTCTAAGAAATCAGAAATCAGGCATCCCAAGCAATGGAGAAGGATCAAGCTTTGATAAAGAAGACCTTTGATAGAAAGACCAAGAACAGATCCTTCCAAGTTGGAGATCTAGTGTTAAAATGGGATGCAGATAGAGCAAAACCGGGAAGGCATTCAAAATTTGATGCCATTTGGAGTGGCCCATACATGGTCACAAAGTGTAAGGACAACAATGCTTTCTAGTTGTCTTCATTGGATGGCGAAGAACTGCAGATTCCAGTCAATGGAATCCATCTGAAGCATTACTACTGAAGGAAATGCTTCACCCTATACATATTAGTTTAGGTTTTTCATTCCTCCAAGTGCTTGTGCACATTGTTTTGTTGTAGATTAGTTTTTCTTTCCCTAAGTGCTTTGGCACAAGCTTGCTGTTCCTGGAGATGTGTTTGTAGGCCTTGCTCCATCAGGTGATATTCCATCTTCCTCCTTGCAGTGTTCTAGTCAGTTGGGGTATCAAACAGAGAATTCAATGACTCCATACCCAATGGATTGCTTCAGGCAACTGGTAACTTCATCCAGCAGGCAGATGACCCCTCTGAGTCGCCAAAATTGTTATCCAAAATGTGCCCCTGCTCATTTTTTGTGGCTAACTCCTCTCATTTTTTCCTCTCTTGTGCCTCAGTCATAATATTTTTCTTTTTAGGCACTCAAAACCTTCTAGAAATGACACCATTGGATAGAGCTCTTTCTCATCTTTCCAGAAAGGTAAAGTTTTCCTCCTAACTCCATGTATTTTTGAAGTTATGGCTCGGCGGAGTTTTTTTGGAAAAAATTTCCCCTGAAAGGCCCGCAGCCAATGAGATGCAGCCACGTGGCACCTAGAGTGGCAGAGCATGGGGAAATTTTGGAAAATTTTCCAAATGACCAAAAAGGTGCAAAAATTTGAATTTTTGCCCGCCAACCCGATTTGGCCCTGTTTTGCCCTAAAACTTCAAATGGCCATATCTTTCGATCCAGAGCTCGGTTTTTCGCATTCTTTATATCAATGGAAAGCTGGTGAAATTATCTACAAGATTCCGGGGTAATTTTTGCATTTTGATGGAGTTTGGAGAGAGAAAATCAAAAAGCACCTCTGGCACGTGGTCATGGACAGAAATGACGTTTCAACCACTGTTTTTAATGAAGAATGGCTCGCATTCTCTCCCAGCATGGCTAAAAATGTCAGGGGATGGGTCTGTAAGGATGCCTATGCTGTTTTGAATGTGTTTTGGTCAATGGTTGAATCCCTTCCACGTTTTCCCACATTTCTCTCTCCTGGGCTCGTCCTTTGCACTATAAAAGCCAGATTTGGCTCATTTTCAAAGGGTTGAACATTTTTTGTGTATTGCAGGTCCCCTTTCTCACCTTGGAAGTGATTTTGGTGGAATATCAGACCTTTTCTAAGAGCTGCAACTTTATTTTACCTCTCAGGTGTTGTAATGCAAGTGATTTTGATGATTAAAATAACAATACAGCCTCTGTGATTAGTTTTCATCCTCTACCTGTGTTGTTTGGTTAATTTATGATCCTTCATTACAATTATCAGTTTGTGCATGAGGTTCTTTGTTGTATTTTTATGGACTGTGTCAATCTATAGAAGTAAAAAATGCTCACCACTCCTTTGGTGCATCACCTATTAGCATTAGTTTTTCTTTTTTGCATTCTCTATCTCTGTCTCCTTTGGAATTTAGGGTAGGGTTAGGAATATAGACCTCTGCAACTTGTAAGTGATAAATCTGACCAGAGGAACTGAGGAACCAGCCTCTAAACTGGAGATTCCTTTCTCATTTTGCAAGTCCCACACTTGGGGAAAGGATTCAATGTTGTGCAAATCACACTAGATGCTAGTATTGATCAAACTAGAAATCTGATCAACATCCAGGGGGTACTGTTGATTTGCAACAACAACAACCTTTACATCTGTCAATGGTATGATGATGCACTCCTCTTTATTCTCAAAGTTGATGTATCCCTTGTTAAAGTGTAAGTCAACATTATTAACATAACACTGACTATGAGTAGGTATATTCTCATGTAGTATATGTCTCTCATGCTTAGATCCAGTGCATGGTACCCTTTCTCTCAACCATTCTCCTAGAAGTGGAATGGTGTTCTCTTGTCTTAGCATTCTACATACCTCCTTTAAGTCATATACATCCTTCTGTAGAAGCTCAGCCTTCTTTTATCATTACATCACGAGTTCTTGTTCCTTCAAGTACTGAATTTCACCCTACAAATCCCTAATGACATCTATAGTTTCCTAATAAAATTCCTTCTAATGAGCTAGATCTAGATACTTTCCATGTATCACTTCCTGTTTTGTAATAATATGCTTATGCTTCAAATTCTCACATGTGTGTGCATCCTCGGTGCGTGTAGTAATTAAAAGAGGTTGTAACTCAGGATTAGGTACTAGCTTTGGCATCCATTGATCTGTAACATCACATTATACCTTAATAATTCCCGTGCTCTTATCATTATTCTTGTTATTCTTATTCATGTGCTCATAGAAATCTAGGAATTCTTCAAACTTTTTTTTTCCCACACCATGAGTAAACCACATTCTGAGGGCACTCATGTTGATAGTGATTAGGGAATCCACAAGTGTAACAGGTTCCTCTACGGAAACCTCCTCTTCCATCACTGCTACTTCGGCATCAATATCGTCCATGAAAGCTTCTATTTATGTTATCTCCATTAGTGCGCCATTCATTATGTTGTCCTTCATGATCCTTAGAGCCACTTGTTACACTATTCTAACACACCCATGTCTTAATAGCTTCATGGATGTGATCAATCAATCTATAGTTAACAGTGTCATGAGTGTGGATTTTACAAATCTTACAATACATAGACATGTTCTACCGAATCACGTGCTACAAAAGTGAGTATATAGTTGAATCATGGTCCAAATGACATATCTCACAATCTAGCAACATGGCATACACCGATTTACCAATGTATTTATCCTTAGTATGTCTCTCAACCTCACAATCTACACCATATCCCACTGCATGTCTTATGAGATAAATTGGCTGAGAGCTTCTCCAATTTATTCGCCATGGATGTAATCTTCGTTTATAAAAATTAACTAACTCCAATGTCCACATTTCCAACTACCTCACCATGTAGATATTCTTCCAAGGACTTGCACAGATCAATAAAAGTCTTATGAGATAGTGCTCATCTAAAGAGATTCAACAAGATGCCAACAAACCACTACGCATGCTAACTATGATGAATGTCATAAGACAAATTTGATAACAAAGTCTTGAAATGCACTCATATTCTCTTACACTCTCTAATAATCCCTACTTAATATCATTAAGTGTGTTGATGCTCTTATATTCAAACTTTAAGATATGGAGCTAAGCCAAGAAGGCATCACACAATGCATTCTAATCTATTTTTTTCTGATGTGTATCATACTTCATGTACCATCTACACGCACGCCCTTGAAGATTAGTAGCAAATTTACTTTCATTATTCTCTATAGTTGTAATTCCCTTTGCATGCCATAACAATTCACACTTGTGCACGTGCTCGATTGCATATTCAACACCCCTATAATCTGGAAAGTGGATAGACATCTCTTAGTAAACTTTATGTGCCTTATGAGGGTGTGTACCTTGCCCACCAAATCCAAAACAAGAGAACCCACCAATATTTCCTCCACCACCAGAACCTCCTGATCCACTAGATCCCAATCCTCCTAATCCTTCTGATATACCTGACCCTCCTATAGTTGGCATTGGATCAGTAGATGACCTTGTATCTCAGTTGTGGTGTTAAACTGAACTCCCACAATTGGAAAATTTGTATTGATTCTAGTCATATTACCAATGTTCTATGCACCTACACTCTGTCTTGATGACATACTAGAAAATATTCCTCTAATCAGACCTCAAAAAAATAATGGGGTTATATGTGTTACCATAGGTGTTTGTGTCATCTGATGCACCTCTGAATTTACTAGAAAATGATATCTACCCATCGCTACTTTCTCTCCAGCACTAGCTTGATTCTTAATGACTATTTCAAAAACTATAACACCATGCACAAGGGAAAGGTCACCATGTGGGATTAGATGTGCACTCATCTCAAGTCAAAGTGTTTTCTCTACCATGCTTACCTAAATGGGGGATTTCCTGATGCTTTTTCTCTACGTCTTCCATTTGAGCTTTAAATCCTTCATGATCCATCTTCCTCCACAACTCCATAGACTCATCAACATCATGCTTCTTCACCAATTCCCTCTCTTGTGCTTTATTATACTTAAGCTGCCTTTCCTCTCTTTCCATTTCTATCATTAGGTTTTCCATCTTTCACCACACGTGATCCTACCCCTGTTTGTGGTGGGGGTTTGGCTAGCCATAGGTAATTTATCCAAATCTAAGGTTACCATCAAGATCTTAATTACCAAAGGAATAACACGCAAATAATATCCCCAATATTCACATAGAAACTCAAACTCAACAACCTATGGATAAGAATAAGTAGAAATAGCGTACTCCAAATTATAACTATGTACAACACCAGCCCACCAAATATCTACAACACAAGACCAAGATTCATCAACATTAAATAAGGTTTGGTAATTTTCCCGTGTCCATAGCCTCCATCTATATCCCCATTTCTTATTTAATGTGTAAGCTAACAACCACTTCTATAAATCTATAGGAAATAAGAAGAAGAAATTCTCATAGAGCTCATGAAAAATATTATTTTCCGCCCACTTACGTGTATTGAAATCAGGTCTAGAACCATATATTCGTGTAAAATGATCTTTTCTGTCATCAATCCAACTTTCGATGTTTTCCAGAGTCGGCTAATACGTCTTCATCATGAAGCATCCTTGCAACAGCTTGAAAATAGGCCCTAGAAACATAAAAAAAAAGTATTCTTGTTTTCCCACTTAAATGCCTAGGTGCACTAGTACTTCATCCAGATAGATCTGAATGCTCACCTTAAGTACACGAAGTGACCATGTCCTTCTTTTATGTGTGTTTGTCAAGATGTTGGAATGCATGTTCATATTCGCCATTAATAAATCAATTAATTAAGTACAAAGCGTAACATGAATCATATCATAACCATAGAGCATGATGTATCAAATAATAATCAAGATCAGTTTTACCATGATCAAATATATCAATGATCAATATCCATCCTCAAGAATCCAATGTATTAATTCATCACATAACTATAGTTGAATACATAATGGTAATCACTGGAGAGTTACACATGCTAGAACATCAGAGCGCCATAACTCTACAATACATCATCATCTCTAAAATTGTGTAATACAATACATTTATATAGGGGTGGGTACTTTCCCTTCACCACACATGTATCTCAGAAATAAACTTCATTCTCAAAATATCCATGTGCTAAAGGTTCCATGCTTTTACAAGGAGGTTAATAATAGATCATCCTATGAATAAACTATACTTTAATCCTATTATTAGTGTGAATTATGCATGTCCCTTGGTCATCCACTTTAGTCCCAAAATATCTCTTACTTAGTCATGAAGTCTTCTTGCGGTTATCCTTACTTAGGCCGCACTCTAACTACTTTTCCAATTTTTAGCCCGTGTCATGCAAAATTGGATAAGTCTTGGCTTATCTATCATGGGCATGAATGCCCCACAGGCCACATTATCTAACCCTTGTGCACCTCTATGCACCTCTATGCACCCCTCTTACATGCCTCATTATCCTGTATGCTTCATAATTACTTAGTTGTTGTTTTCATCAGTCCAACACTCATATGCTTATATAAGTCAGGACAATCTTCTAACTTGTGTTCCTTTCCACACTATGAGTAGAGAACATTTTGAGGGCACTCACACTAATAGTGATCATGAGATTCATAAGTATAACAGGTTCCTCTAGGAAAACCTCTTCTACCACCACCATGACCTCAGCCTACATATCATCCAAGGAAGCCTCTATTGATTTTATTCTATTCCCATTAGTGTTCCTTTCATTATGTTTTCTTTCTTGTTCCTTAGATATACTTGTTACACTAGTCTGGCGCACACCAGTCTCAATGGATTTATGAATATGATCAATCAATCTGTAATTAGCAGTGTCATGAGTATGGATCTTACAAATCACACAATACATAGATACATTTTTCTAGATCACGCGTTGTAAAAGAGGGCACATACTTAGATCATGGTCCAGATGACAGATCTCATAATCTAGCAACAAGGCATGCACTGACTTGCGATGGAAGCTATCCTTGGTGTGTTCTTCAACCTCATAACTTATGCACCAAATGCCACTATGTGTCTCATAAGCTGAATTGGATGAGAGATTCTCCAATTACTTTTCCATGGCTATAATTTGTGCCTCTAAAAATGAACTCACTTTAGTATACATACTTCTAATTTGCTCAGCGCATAGAGTTTCTTACAAGGCCTTGTGTAGATTAATGTAATCCTTATGAGATAGTTATCATCTAAAAGGATCCAGAAATCTACCAACAAACCATTATGTATTCTGACTGGGATGAATTTCATAAGATAACTTTAATAAAAAGAGTTTTAAAACATGTTTCATACTCCCTTACGCTCTCATATAAACCATGCTTAATGTCCTTAAGCACGGTGATACTTTGCTGCTGTAGACACCAAATTTGTGTCTTATGACCCCTTGTGACCCGCATCGCATTTCGCAACCTAACCTCACCACCTAAACCTTACACAATTATTTATTAATTACCTTATAATTAATAAATCCACATCACCATACTTGTCACCTCATGTCTCCAGCTCATCGTGACCTAGTCTTAACCCTAAACTAACCTAATTAAGACCTATAACTTGGTCCAATTCCACACCTATGACTAATTACTCCTCATCTGCACCTAAAACCAACTTCATAATGACTTGACCAAGCCTGCTACCAATCCCTCGAAAGAAAAGGAGGGAAAGCTGGCTATTTTACCAAAAAAAAAAAGCCTGCTTTGACCTGACCGATACCGGTTCCTACTCGACCGCCGTCGACTACGTAACCGCCATCAGTTCCCTGTAAATGACCACTTCCAACCAAAAATGAAGGATCAGATTTTAATTTGATCGGGAGAAGGAGAAATCATCGAGAGAATCCAGATTTTGCTGGGCCGAAGCAGAGACAAGTGAAGAAACAGGAAGAGTTTGCACAGAAGGACATCAAGCCCAAGATTGCAACTGCACAACTAGAGCCCTGTGACACTCAGCTGATCATCGTGAGGGAAGACATCTCATCTTCTGATCGTCAGGACGTCCTATCTGAGTTCTACCTTCATCACCACAGTTCTTGGACCTGCATTCTCGTCAATAAATAGTAAGTAAAACCTTGTATGTCTCTTTGTTAACATTTCTTAGACTTTTTGAATCACAGCCGTCATAAGTTTATTCCTAGATCTACTACCAGCGACATACTGCACTTAACCTTCATCCATACACCCTAATATTTCCCAGAAGGCCATTTTACCACACTCTCAGTCTTCCCTATCCTCCCATCATTCCCCTCAGCCATCCACCAATCCTAATAACCCCACAATCACCTTGCATCCAACTTCTATCCAGAAGCACTTAGATTGCTGACCCTACCGGTATCGTTTATCCTCTACCGGCAGCGGTTATCTAACCGCGGTCGGTTACCCAGTAACCGGCGTCGGTCACTGTGACTTATATCCCAAAACCTTTTGCTTGCCTATTTGCCACCTAACAACCCCAAATCCAGCCCTGTTTATCCCTATAACTCAACCTGAACATATCAACGACCAGTAACCGAACAAACAATGTGACGCTTTATTATTGATAGTTTAGTTTCTATTGCTTTGTAACGAGATACCTAAATCGTGATTTTACAATAGCTTTCTATATTATCATTTGTGTTAAATTGTATTAAAAGGGGAACTGACCACCTTCGAAAGGAAGTTTTTATATTTCCTGGGCCTAAGGCAGATCCCTCATTTGTTGTCTAATTAAAATCTGGTGGTCTTGTATTCTTACTTGCAGGTAGTCCTTCCAAGACAAAAAGGAGTTCTTTGCAGTCGATCTGATCTTTTTCTACGGTACGCGCACACCATCTCAACATTCAACAAGTATTCCTCCTAGCCCTAACCCTTATCTGTTTCTCAAAGGAATGATAGGATAGAAGCAAGTCTATTCTGTAGAGCCGAAACATTCTGTGCGAAACATTTTGGCACGCCCAGTGGGACCCATTTCGGGTTTCTGTTTCTCTTGCTTATTTACATTTTAGGAAGCATACTTGTTGTTGTTGTTTTTGTTATATATTTAGTAAAGAATTTGTCTTGCTTTCCTAGTTTCACATTAGTGAAAGTCATCTCATTTGCTTCATCGAATATCATTTTCGATTTGGGTTTAAAACACGTGCATTACATTCTTGCTTTCTGTTTTCAATTCTAGTGAACATAGACTAAGTAACAGGTCGTACACGTGGGGGTGATTTCCATGGTATTGACAGGAAATTAATCTTACTTTCACTGCACAACACATACCGAATCACTTCACAATTAACACAACAGCTCAAAACATCCCCCCTTTTCCGCGGTATTCCTCCGCCCGATTGAGGTAACCTTATAAGCCAAAACAAACTTGACATTTCCCCTAAGTATTTTGTTTAGGATTGACATCATTCCACGTCTAAAGGCATAAGCCCACAATAATTAAAATTAACCCTAGGGTTAGTCTCTGGATTTGTGTGTGCATCTTGTTTGTTTTTAGTTCTGTTTTCTCTGTTATACACTATCTTCTATGATTACCTTAGAACAATTTGATAAATATACTGAGCATTGTTAACAATCAAATCAGCAGCTTCTTATATTACCAGTCTTATTACACCGACATCGGTTAACTGACCAACATCGGCTATAGTCTAACTGACATCAGTTATCAGACCGATATCGGTTACTGTCTTTTCCAATTCCTGACAAACCAACAACCTACCAATTTCACCAGTCTGAGTCTGTTTCTGTTCCTGACAGATTGAAACCCTACTGCGAACTCCTGTCCGTGGTTGTTATCACTCGAAACAAAGCCGCCGCCATGGTTTCACATGCTTGCTCTGTTCCTTTGCCTGAATCACCCCCTTCACATTCTGTGGGGAATCCTACGGACACCAGCGAGGTTCCTAAAATTCCTGTGGGAGATAAAGAATTTTCCAAATTTCTGGACGCTAATCCTAGTGTTGTACAATACTATTTGTCTCATGCCCTTGACTGTACACCTGACGGTCAACTCCTTGTTGGCATGCCTATCAGTATAGCTACTCATTTAGCCCCTTCTCCGCCTGATAACTCCGCTTTGCCTTCCGCATCCTTAGTCCCGTCATCTACCTCAGCAGCTTCAGGGGTCCATACGGCATAGATTGGCTTTCCTTTGGTTAATCTTGGGCCCAACATGTCATTACCACCGAATGCTCCTACCTCGTCTCTCTTGCAGACTGTTCCGTTCATGACTTGCTCTCTGCCACCTATCCACACGAGCTTTCCTTCTCAAGCTCCGCCCACCTTTTCATTTCCACACACATATTCGGTAACCTCAACAGCTTATATAGGACATCCTTATTCGGTTGCCTCCACACAGCCGTCCTCCGTACCTTATCAACATTTAACCCCACCATTGTCTAGCGGTGGCCCTTGGCCCAATTTTCCTCCGTTTACCACAACCACACCATCATCTCATCCAACTACTGATTTAAGTAAACAAATGATGGACAAAATGCAAAACCTGGAGGCTTCTGTTTCAGGAAGTCGTAGCGCCTTGACATACGAGCAAGTTTGTCAGGAGCCTATCCACCCTTTAGTCCCCCTTCATTCATATCCTCCTCAATGGGAATTACCAATATTTACCCGTTTTAACAGTAAAGAGGACCCTCAACAACACTTGCGATCATTTAGACATGCCTGCTATTTGATTGTTCATGACGACGCTTTACTACTCCGCACCTTTCCCATGTCCTTATCAGGACCCACTTTGGAGTGGTACAGTGCTTTAACCCAGCACTCAATCTTCTCTTTTAACCAGCTAGCCCAATCTTTCTTGGATCATTTCTCCATTAACATTGCCAAGAAAGTATCTATCACCGACCTCTATGCCATCCGACAATTTGAAGACGAATCTATCGTAGATTTCGTTGGATGATGGCAGGGCCTTATCAACCAACTTACGTATGCCTTACCTCAGACCAAACTTATTGAACTCAATCGAGCTCACCTATTCGTGTTTTAGCATGATTAGGGTCCTTGACTTGATCTGTCGACCAACTTTGCCTAGACCTAGACCGTGACGTTTATCTCAACCAAACCAACCATTTGGTACTGCCGAACATGCCTAAAAGTTCCTGTACCTTACCTGTTATATACCCTGGAGCTACTTCCTATGCCTTGGATACCAGGATTATATCACCCTTGTTTGGATAAACTATCGACCTCTGCCTATGCATTTTTGTTTTGCTAGTCAAATCATGTACCCTGGTCGCACTACTGCATTTCAACGTGCGTCTGCTTCTTTGGACCTACCCCACCATCTCACCCTCATCTCAACACCATTTACCCTTTATCAACCCTATCCCTGATTTCACGCTACCTCAATCTGTGATAGATTTGAGGGGGATTACCTATACCCTTAACAGGAGTAACCACTTCTTATTATTGTCTGTGCAGCTTTACAAAACAAACTACACGACAATAAGGGGCTAATGTAGACACCAAATTTGTGTCTTACGACCCCTTGTGACCCGCATCGCATTTCGCAACCTAACCTCACCACCTAAACCTTACACAATTATTTATTAATTACCTTATAATTAATAAATCCACATCACCATACCTGCCACCTCATGTCGCCACCTCATCGTGACCTAGTCTTAACCCTAAACTAACCTAATTAAGACCTATAACTTGGTCCAATTCCACACCTATGACTAATTACTCCTCATCCGCACCTAAAACCAACTTCATAATGACTTGACCAAGCCCGCTACCAATCCCTCGGAAGAAAAGGAGGGAAAGCTGGCTATTTTTACCAAAAAAAAAGCCTGCTTTGACCTATCCGATACCGGTTCCCACTCGACCACCGTCGGTTGCGTAACTACCATCAGTTCCCTGTAAATGACCACTTCCAACCAAAAACAAAGGATCAGATTTTCATTTGATCGGGAGAAGGAGAAATCATCGAGAGAATCCATATTTTGCTGGGCCGAAGCAGAGACAAGTGAAGAAACAGGAAGAGTTTGCACGGAAGGACATCAAGCCCAAGATTGCAACTGCACAACCAGAGCCCTGTGACACTCAGCTGATCATCATGAGGGAAGACATCTCATCTTCTGATCATCAGGTCGTCCTATCTGAGTTCTACCTTCATCACCACAGTTCTTGGACCTGCATTCTTGCCAATAAACAGTAAGTAGAACCTTGTATGTCTCTTTGTTAACATTTCTTAGACTTTTTGAATCACAGCCGTCATAAGTTTATTCCTAGATCTACTACCAGCGACATACTGCACTTAACCTTCATCCATACACCCTAATATTGCCCAGAAGGCCATTTTACCACACTCTCAGTCTTCCCTATCCTCCCATCATTCCCCTCAGCCATCCACCAATCCTAATAACCCCACAATCACCTTACAACCAACTTCTATCCAGAAGCACTTAGATTGCTGACCCTACCGGTATCGTTTATCCTCTACCGGCAGCGGTTATCTAACCGCGGTCGGTTACCCAGTAACCGGCGTTGGTCACTGTGACTTATACCCCAAAACCCTTTGCTTTCCTATTTTCCACCTAACAACCCCAAATCCAGCCCTGTTTATCCCTATAACTCAACCTGAAAATATCAACGACCAGTAACCGAACAAACAACATGACGCTTTATTATTGATAGCTTAGTTTCTATTTCTTTGTAACGAGATACCTAAATCATGATTTTGCAATAGCTTTCTATATTATAGTTTGTGTTAAATCGTATTAAAAGGGGAACTGACCACCTTCGAAAGGAAGTTTTTATATTTCCTGGGCCTAAGGTAGATCCCTCATTTGTTGTCTAATTAAAATCTGGTGGTCTTGTATTCTTACTTGTAGGTAGTCCTTCCAAGACAAAAAGGAGTTCTTTGCAGTCGATTTGATCTTTTTCTACGGTATGCGCACACCATCTCAACATTCAACAGGTATTCCTCCTAGCCCTAACCCTTATCTGTTTCTCAAAGGAATGATAGGATAGAAGCAAGTCTATTCTGTAGAGCCGAAACATTCCGTGCGAAACAGCTGATCAAACAATAGAATATGATACTCAGCCAAAAAAGCATCACACAAAGCAGTATAATCTACCATGGTTTGATGTGGATCATACTTCATGTACCAGCTATGCACACACCTCTGAGGAGTATAGAAAACTGACGTTCCTTATGATCTAGAGAAGTGATTCATTCGTGCACCATAACAATTCACACTTGTGCACATGTTTAGCTACATCCTCAACACATCTATACTCTGGCAAGTGGAGAGACATCTCATAATATATATGAGGAGGATGCAAAGGGGGAAGAGTTTTATTGGGTGTTTTTTATGGATGTGGACCTTGCCCTCATGATCCATAACTATAACTTCCACTTGTATTTCCTTCTCCACCTTCTAATCCACATGATCCACTTGATCTCGATAATTTGGGTCCTATTTATCTACCTGGTCCACTTGATCCTCCAGCTACAGGTAACATACCATTTGATGTGCTCCCTTTCTCTCCAACTGTAGTGCTAAAATAAACTCTAACGGTCTGTGAGATCATATTACTTCCATAAGTTCTCCTAATGTTTTGCGTGCCAATGTTCAAACCAAAATACGTTCCTAAAAATAATCCTCCAACTCAACCTCCAAATAATGATGCGTAATGCACTATCATAGATGATGAACAATGCACCTTTGAATCTACTAAAAAATGATATCTACTTACTCACCAAAACTAGTTTTCCTCTCAATGACTACTTCTGGATCTATAACACCATGTGTAAGGGTTGAGTCACCAGGTGGGATCAAATGCGTGCTTGCAGTCCTCAACCTTTACTCCTCTAATGTGCTCTCATCCAAATCCAAAGGGGATTCTCTGTTGTTCTTTCCTAAATGTGGGATTCCTAATACTTTGCCTCCTCATCTTCTACAGAATCTTCAAATACCTCATGATTCATCATCCTCCACAACTCTATAGACTCCTCAACATCACGCTTCCTCACAAATTCCCTTTCTCGTGCCTCATTATACTTGATTCGCCTTTCCTCTCTTTTTCTTTACATTAGGTATGCCTTATTTCACCACACCTTCTCCTTCCCCTACATGCAGTGGGGGTTTGGCTAGCCATGTGTATTTTCTCCAAATCTAATGTCACCATCAAAATCTTAATTTCCAAATGAATAGCATGCAAATATGATCTTTTAGGTTCACACAAAAACTCAAACTCAGCAACCTATGGGCACGAATACATAGAAATAGTGTACTCTAAAGTATGATTACACACAACACCATCCCACCAACAATCTACCAAATAATTCCAAGCTTCATCTGCATCAAACAAATTCTAGTAACTTTCTTGTTTCCAAACCCTTGGCATGTATCCCCATATTTTCTTTGATGTGTGTGCTAACAACTACTCATGCAAATCTATTCGAAAAAGGATGAAAATTTCTCGTAGAGCTCATGATAAAGATGATCTTCCACCCACTTATGCACATTGAAATCAAATCTAGAAACATATATATGTGCAAACTGATATTTGGTTTCTTAAACCCAACTTTCAATGCTTTCCAGAGTCAACCGATATGCCATCTGCATGCAACATCATGGAAAACCGTTTCAGAAGAGGTCCCAGTAATGAAACCAAAATGTAGCCATTATTTTACCACCTTAATGTTGAGGGCACTAGAACTTCATCGAGACAGATCTCAACACTCACCCGAAGCGCATGAAGATACTAGGTCCCTTTGTTTTGTAATCTTATCAAGATGTTATCACACATTCCCATAATAACCAATATTGAGCTTATATCTAAGCACAGATCGTACATACATCACACCATGATCTCATAATTGAAATGCATGCAATAAATAGTCATGCTAGATCATATGACTATTAGGATCAATTATAAGAACACATATACATATTTAGGCACATCAATTACCATAATCCAACCACAATGATCCATTCATAACATAAGTATTACATATTAGAATTTGAATACATAACATTAATCACTAGAGAGACATGCACACTAGAACATCAGAGCAGCATAACTGTATAATACGAATGTGGTGTGTCTTTACTATGAATTAGATCACATATATATAGGTTTAGGGTATTTTCCATCACCGCCTATGCATTCTCAAAATAGACTACACTCACATATAGCCATGCCTACATATAAAAGCATCTATAAATCATGCATGTTTTCTATAGGCATACTAATAGATCATTCTTATAAATAAAATCTACTTTAATCATATTATTAGCTCGATCTATGTATGACCTTTGATCTCCACCTTGCATGTGTTTTATCCCAAAATAGACGTTCATTGGTCCTCAAGTTTCAAATATTTTCTCCATTGCATGTTCCACACTCCAACTCACTTTCTCTATGTTTAGCCCATATATGCAAAATTGGCTAAGTCCTGAGTCTATCTTCCTAGGTGTGTGCCACTTTAACTGAACTTCGCATGCATTCACCCACCTGTTTTGCATACCTCACTGTTTCACGTGTTTTTTTGATACTTAGTCAATTTTTCCAACCCAACAATGTGAATTGACTTCTCATCTTCTCTCATATGACTCTTCACATTCCTATTCCACTCATGAATTTTTTTTTAATTAATGGCAAATAGTTTTGATGGGACTATACCCAGTTATAAGGAAGGATCATCAGCCAAATCAAACATGAAAATAACATCAAAAAAAGGATCAGACTCCAGATAATATATAAATTCCAACAGTAACCCAAACAGTAGCTACTAGGAAAAAGAAAAATAGAGAAATAACTACAATTAAGCAGCCAAAAATAGCATACTATCTGAAACAAAGTAGTATCTAAAACAACACCATCCAAACCAAGGGGTGTTATTTCTTGGAGGCCCTTTCAATCCTTGATTTGATTGTGTGTAGAGAATTGAATAGTGCTAAAGTGGTAGTATGTGTTGGATCATTCACGTTCAAGTTTGAGATAGCCTGGTTTCTTTCCTTCTCGGTCCCTCAAATGGATTCCTTAAAAATTTGTATTCCTTATGAAATTTTATATTCCTTAAAAATTTGATATTTTCTATTGTCATGATGAAGAAGATAAAAATACCTCTCCAAAAATTCCAATTTTGTCAAATTTGGACAACCTAGGTGAAAATTATGCCCATGTGGGTCTAGAGGGTGGAGGAGGAACATAGGTTCCTAGGTCAAATGAACAATCTGCATTTAACCTATTTTTATATTGGTGTAGATATTTTGGGTCTATGGGGAATTGAGAGAAACTATGAATCATTCCACTTATCATATATTTTCTGCCTTTTCCACATTGGCCTTTGGCTTTTATTTTTTTCCCATGCCGTTTGTTGTGGATCAACTCATGATTTGGGGAAATTGTTCCCTGATGGAACTGATTCCACCCATCCATTTTATACCCACAGCCCTTTGTTCATCCCCAATGTTAAATTTCTTGTGCTACACTACTTTTTTCTCATTACCTGACTTACCTCAAATAAAACTAACTCATCGTGGGAATGTTCCTAATCCTCACTCGGTTCCCATAACTCAATGTTCTCCTACATTCAACATTGTTCCCGCGCCACATCTGTTACCCGCACAACACTATCATTGTGCTAATATTTCCCTAGTGACCACTTTTCATTTCCCTTCAATGCGACTCAAATTTCCCCATGGGAAACTAACAACCCGTTGGAACAGTTCCATTTTAACCTAGTTTCTCCTTCCATTTTAACCTAGTTTCCCTGCATAACCCTTATCCATAATACACAAAAACCTCTCCCAGAATCCTTTGTTATGGGTCAAAAGATAGTTTGGGGAACTCATGATTCTGGATAACATTTCTCATTTAGACTTAGAAAACCTGCAACATATTAAATCTTTTGCCTTGTGGCTTCAAAGTTAATGTGGAGAACTTAGACCTTGGTGAACCTATTCCTTTTACGTTCAGTTATATCACATCACCCTACTACCTCAACACACTATCACCTTCTCCAAACCCCTTATACTACATCTCAAACACTCCCACATGGAACTAGTTGCAGGGAACTAGTTCAAAAACCTTAACCATTATGTAATATACTGATTTTGACCCAAATTTTATATTTTCCAAAAAAAATCTTACTCTTAGGATTTTTAAGCCTAGAAGGAAGGATAGGGATGCATCAAAATAATTTTAATTTCCCCTTAACATGAAAATATATTATTTCTTAGGCTTCATCATCAAGGTCCCCTCAATTTTCCCAAGTCAGGATTCCTCAAGTCCTTAGGGAGAAACTTGACAGAGGCACAACTCGAGTTTCTAGAGGCCTTTTTATGCACTTCCTTACATGAAATTAATTGGAATTGGAATTTGAAAAATAACGTGAGGGGTCTCATACCTTGATTATGTTTGAAATATCCTATAAAATGGGATTTTTTTGGGCTCACAAGTTGTTCGTAGCTTAAATCAGACTGTGGGTAGAAATTATTATGTCTTGTGAAATATCTAAATCCATCATCCTCTAGGGATCTGAAATAAATTTCCAATGATTTTAGTTTTTACTTCTAACTCTTCACAAAGATCCTAGAATCACTTCCTGAAACTCAAGGGTTTTTTGTACACTACAGGCTACTTCACCCTCTAGGATCCACTTTTGTTGAAACTATCAAAAAACTTCTTAAAGTTCTCACAACATTCAAAAACCAATTTCATAATGTTAATATCTCTCCAATACACCTCCTTGAGTAATTTTAGTCTTTCATTCCACTTTGAGGGTGTGCACTAGCCTCTGAAAGACCAGAAATAACAATTCCTAAGCATCTCGAAAAAGCTTATCTTGAGAGATATTGACTTGGAAGTGCTTGAATACACTTGATATCCCTAAATAACCTATGGGGAAGGGTGACACAACACACAAGAACACTTTCAAGGATGGGAAATTCCCTAACACGGGGATAGATTGACCTGGGAAAGTGTCTAGAAAGGTGTACAATCAAAAACAAATTGCATTGGGGTCCATTGTCATGCTTCAAAATTGGGAATTTTCATGTTGCACATTTGTATGAAAATAGTTGGATCTAGCTTGGGGACATGTTATGGATCAAGTGTAGTTAGTACATGACATGATAAATCCATAATCTCAATTCAATTTACTGACCATTTCCTTATCCATTGGGCTTTATGGAGTCATTTCTTCCAACATGCACATACACGTAAACAAAAATAAGGGAAACACGCCTGAAAAGGAAAAAAAACACACGACAGAAAAAGAGAAATTATATACAGGGAATATTTACAGAGGTAGGGAAAGAATATACACATACCCAGCAATGGGTTGGGAAAATTACATACCATCATGGAACAATGGATTGAAATGTGATCTTTGAAGTAAAAAAACTACTATATGATCAAAACATGCTTCTTTGATGGCTTTGCATGGCTTGAGAAGAAGAAGGAAAACCAGGATTCCATCTTCATACTCATATTGCAGTGAAAAACATCCTTGCATCTAAGGAACACTTTTTCCCCTTTTTAAATTCTTTCCTCGTGTGGCTTCCACTTGATGTCCCATGATCATGAGAAGGAATTCCTCCATGATTTCAAGAGTGGGAAACTTTATCTTGTCATAAGAACATTCCTTATCTTGTAACTGTAACATGGAAATATTTCCTACATCAGCAAGGCACTCAGGAGTGAGAAAAAACTACTTTTCTTCCAATTCCATGGTTTCTCTGAACATATTATGTTGTTATTCTGGGCAATTGTTGTCAAAAATTTAGTCCACATCACTAGGCTGGAGGTCTTTGTCATCCTTAAAATCTTGTTACAGTAAGGAGACATGTTCAAGATGGATTGGTGTAGTCTTTTTTCTTGCTTAAAAACCCTAGGTGCATTGCCACATCACTTAGACAAATTTGAGCACTCACCTAAAGCGTGCAAGGAACTAGGTCCCTCTTTATGCCAAATTTTTCAAGGAGATACCATGCGTGAATATAAATTTCATAACTATGTCAAATAGATCCATGAACTCGGTTTGGAAAAAAACATAATAAAAAAACATACAAATCACATAAAAATTAAGATCATATTTATCTTTTAATTACCAGAAACAAAAACATCAACAATCAATATCTAACCATGATGGTCCATTGTATTAAATCATCAACTAGAGTAGTTGAATACATTGATAGTTTTTTCATAAGTCATGTGTGTAAATAAACGAAAATCATAATTCGGTTACATCCATTTATACATGTTGATCCCAAAACCGTACAAATCAATACATATATATAAGGAGTGGGGAATTTCCCTTCAATGCCCATGCACTCTCAAAATAGGTTTCATGCTAATACTAGCCATGTTCTGTAATAAAAGAAACTAAGGAAGCATGCAAGCTTTACCTAATAATAGATTATCTATAATTAACTCTAGATCTAATCCTATTATTATCTCAGATCTACATGAGGCTTTATCTTCTGCTTGCTCAAAAAATAGTCATTGCTTCATCCACAAGACTTCTATCACTATCCAATGTGTGCTTATCACTTCATGTTTAAATTTAGCCTTATCCGTGCAAAATGGTTAGTTTCTAAACTCTATCTTCTTGGGCACAAATCTACAGGGCACAAATCTGTCAAAATCCCACACATATCCCCACACCCACATATTACATGCCAACACCATCTACACCTTTCATACTTAGATAATATTTTTTCTATCCAACATTACCCCCACGCTAATAGCATTATCGCCCCTAGCAATGGGTAATCATGCCTTCTATCTTCAAGAATAAATAATAAGGAATAAAATCATATATGTACAAAATGAACAAAAAAAATACCAAAAAGAGTCTGAGCACTCTATTGCTCTGAAGGAAGAAACAACTCAGGGTACTCAATCGTGATTTTTTCCTCTAACTCATTCCAATTATCAAGCCCCTTATTTTCCTGAGTCGAAATGTCACCAAGCACAAATTGCATTTCATCCCTTGTCATTTCTTCTCCCTTGTGCTTTAGTACTTAGAGAACATTCACCAATCCTGAAACCATGACGTCCATTCTTCACGCAATTGATTTCCCAATCTCCTTTATCTTTTCCTTTTGAGGGTCCCGGGCTGCTGTGAGCACATCACACTTTTCTTCCAGTAATATAAGCCTCTCCTCACGCCCCAAAGTCTCATTGTTATTTGCAAACATGACGTCATTTTCCTCAACTATTTTCCTTGTTATAATGATATGCTTAGGATCTTCACACATTTTTTAGCGCCAAATCTACCTTTTTCAATTCATCCTTAATACTCTACAGCAGCTCATCATACTCAATTATTTTACATGTTATTTATTTCTTAGTTCTTTCCTTTACAACTTCAGCCTCTTTTTCTTTCATTACGGGTACATTCTCAATACTTAGACATTTTACACCCGTCCCTTCATCCAAAATTAAATTTACTAACTTTTGTAATTAATGCAGTATGGAGGGAAAAGAACCAGATACCTTCTCTTTATACTGTGGTTGGTCCTTCAAGATTTTCTCTCCAAGTTCTTCAACCATTTCTAGAACAACCTTCACCTTGCGCTCTACTTTATCTCTTTCTTATGTCAAGTGCTTAATCTCTTCCTCTTTCTTTGTCTTTAAGTTATTTATCTCTTCTTATTTATTCTTCTTATCTTCAAGCATGGCTCTTAAGGTAGTCACCTCATCAATGTTCCGACGTGTGACCTTTGTAGCTATTTTGTTCAATACATTACTCGTGTATTCATCTGAGAACTCTGTCAATTTTATAGTCATATGTCTAGAGCGTGGAGCTAGACTAGAGCACATGAATCCTCGCACACATTGAATTTAAGCTCATCTGCGTGAGTCTGTATACTCCATGATAAATACTTTTTGGTGTGCATGATTGTCATGTTTGGATCCATTAGGTCCCATCCATATAACTATTTAGTGGAAAAGGTGCTCTAGAACCTGGTATGTTATAATTTTCATTGTGTCATTATTGTACCTAAGTTCATACATTTGCACCATTTCCTCTTCCTTGTGTTCAATGGCTCACTCAACCATATGCTCTTATATTCCAATGCCCACATTTTTATCCTCTCTAACTTCACCCTCATGTCCTCTGGTCGGGTGCAATGATTAACTAAAATTAACTAACTAGGTGTAGTAAAGGATAGTTAATCTAATCTAGGAGGACATATAAACACAACAAATAAATGTACTAAGATAGTATGTAAAAGAGATAAATAATAAAAATAATGAAAGTAGAAACCCTAATGTGTAAGAAGAAAGAGGAAATAACTCAACTGATTTGATGCAGTGGCAGTAATATGTCGCAGAGGAGACAAGAAAAATAAAAAGAAGGAATGACTATGCAGGAGTGCTCAAAAGGATGCAACCAGAGGATCTAGCTAGACTAGAGCACCTAGAGGAGGACTGGGGGGCCTGCGGGTTCTCTGGTCTACAATCTGGGTGACTTGTTCTACGTAAAATCTCTGAATCTAATCTTCACATGGATAAAAGGTAATCTAGAATATTCACTACCTATCACATCAATTTATTTTTCTCATGCCATATGTCATCAATATCTCAATATAGAAGAAAGGCCTACAAGACCCCAAAACAAGCATCAAACCCTAAAAAATAAAAATACATATGAAGGGGTCAAACTATCCTCTATTACCACAATGGTGGACTTACTAAGTGATCACTGCACTACATCTCAGAACCGATATAGTTCTATGTGCAAGTGTTTTTGAACATTCCCTAGGTTGCTCTTGTGTTAGTCACACTTTGTGAAATAGTGAGTAATAACTATGTGTAGAAAATCTAATAGAATGTGTGCATGGAATAAAATAGAATCCCTCCACCTATAAAATGTGATGCAGATGTCCTATCCTTATGCCTTGATGATGGAGGTATGTGGATCCAAGTGATCTCCAATGCAATAGATGGATGCAACTCTAAATGGAGTGATAGTAGTAAGTGATTCTAGGTCCCTCATAATTGTCACATAACTTTATATTTATAGGGTTCTCTTGGTCTAATTTTGTAATTAACCCCAAAAATGTTGACCATAAGAAAGATAAGGTTGTTAAACAGCTAGAAAGAGCCTAGAAAGTGGCGGGAAAACTATAGAATGATCGGGGTACCCCTGGTGGGACCAGGGTTCCCACAGGTGCCCCAGCCAAGACTAAAATAATATAGGATGACAGAATTTGACTGGGCATAAGGGTGCAAGAGGTTTGTAGTGATGGAATAAAATAAAATAAAGTGGCCAAAAGATGGGGGTTAATTAGTACTTTTTTCCCTCATGAACCTTCTAAATAGTAGTATGAGACCATTATAAATAAATGTCTAAAGTGCATGATTTTGTGACTAAATTTTTCCTCCACTTTATGTTGGTGAATGGAAATCTTGGTAACATAATTAGATAGAGATGGATATCTGATGTTGATGTCGAATGATGAAGAAGGTGTGCCGAAGGACTAGACAAAGTGTGGAATGATAAAAATATTGAGGAGCATAGAAACTAAAGATGAAAAATGTGCAAAGAAAAAGTGATGAGAGTGAACCTAGGGAAGAACAAGTGTAGTTGTTGTAGTGTGTAGTGTTCCTACATGGTTAGTAAAACATGTGTGATGTCGTGGAATTTTTTTGTTGTTATTATTGTTGTTTCTTGTTTTCCCCCATTTGACTACTTTTTTCTCATATGGTCACACCTACAAGGAGAAAACAATCAAGTAATCAAATATGTATGTACGTAAGTGTAAAAAAACTATGTAAAAGATGCATGTGTATATAAATGTGAAATACATAAATGTAAATGGCAAATTTAAATGTAAATGTAAATGTAAATATAAATGGAACATGTGCACCTGATCCATGTTGAGAGAGAGTGTAGAAGGATATCTTGTACTGCAATTTTTTGGGGTGATCTCATGCCATATGCCAAAGAAGTGTAGAGAGGAAATGTTCTATTTCCTCCAAGCTCTAACGACTTCCGTGAATGTGTGTAGAGATCTTTGTACCTCCTAGTTTTTTGGGTGATCTGACTCCACTGGCTAAAGTAGTGTAGAGAGGCACAACCATTGTAACCTCCAAGCTTGCAACTACTTCCCAAAATGTTAAGGACACCATGTCCTATAAAATTTGTTGTGTATGGGGTTTGTAGACTGGTTTAAACCCACTTATTGTATGTAACCCACAATGCCAAGGGCGGAAAGTAAACTAAATTGAACCAATGTAAATACGTTGTGTTAGTATGTAAAACCCCCAAATGATTCCCCCCTCTTTGGGGGTGCATGTGATATTACTGATAGGAGAATGCGGCCCCTAATATTACCAAGTGCATATATGTTATAACCTAAAAATTTCTTGGTAGAAACTAAGGCATGCACAAACAAGAAGGCTAGCCAACAATAAGTGAAAACACACATGCATGTAGAAAATAGTGTTTAAGCTACACAGATATTGTTTAAGCTACACATATAGTATGTAAGATACTAATAGAATTAATGTAAATACATAAGAAGACAAGTAAGCCACACAAACTAGGTTGCAAATATGGTACATAACTCATGATGTCACAAGACACGCAAATCCATCATGGCTGTAAATAAAAAACTAGTGTGCACACCAAACATAGGGAAATGCCCGCAAATAATAGAAAACAATGACAAACAATGTAATAAACAAGTATGGAAATAAATATCCCTGCATAACCAATGTTGCACATGAAGCACCCATTAGCATGTTAGAAAGATAGATAGTATGTCAAAAGCATGTATAAGCAAGTAATGTAAAGTGCTAAGTACAAAATGAAATAATAGCACCTGAAAGAGAAAAATGTGTGGATGCCCCAAGTGACCAATGTAGGAAGGGTAGAAGGTGAGAATCTATGATATGTGTAAGATATTTGTATGTGAAATCACAACTAGAAGAAGGCGTGAACGCATATGTGTGTATGATATAGATAAATGACATACAAGTTATCAAACTAGCATGTGTAATAAAGTGACCATGAACAAGCAAAAGTAAGTAAGAGTATAAGCAGTTATAATATGTATTATATTATGGGTGGATGGAATGGAATGCAATATGGAGTGATAGGAGTTGCATAACCCCTGAGTGGATAGAAATGTATGCAGTGAGGTTCATTTTTTTTTCACCCTCAATAGTCAAAAATGAAACGTAAATGATAGCGCGTCATCGGGAAATGGTCAAGTAATGTGTGTTGTGTCTAATGTGTTGTGACTGAATGTGTATGTTTAGGTTAATGATAGGTGAACTAGTGATGGAGTGTGTGTGAACCTTATATCTAAAGCATACATCATGAACAAATGAATGTAAGTGTAACACCCTCGATAATTGTTATATTCCTCTTTTTCAGTTCAAGTGTTGACATGTGATTTTCTGGATAAATATGTATTCTTTTGAATGTTGAAGATCATGCTTGATAAGGATAAATAATTTTTGTTCTTAAAAATCATTAGACTAAAATTGTATGGTTATCAAGAATTCATTTTCACTATGGAAAGGGGAGTTGAAATATGGCTTTAAGAGTTGCAGACTTGTCCTTTCTCCTGTCTCATCCTTGGATCAATTTCAGTGATCTAAGGAATATTTCAAATCTTCTTCATAGACTGAATGGTAAACTTACATTCAGTAGTTTGAGGGACATAGAGGACTGAACTTTGTATGTTAAAAATTATTTGGTCTTATGTGAACGTGTTTTCATTTAGTTGTATGTTTGTGTTTGGGTCTTTGGTGATTGATCTTAGTAGGACATTAAGGACATAAGAAAAATTCAATTTATTTCATAATAGAGGAGGAATTCTGAGTCCTAAAACCTAAGGATTATCCTAACAGAATCCTAAGCTAGGTAAGAACACCTATGTTCTATCTACATTTACGCATTTGGATTTTATTCTAACCTAAGCCTCTTATTCTATTTTATTAGGTTGGCGTCCTAACCTTAGCATTGTGCTAAATGAATAATGGAAGGATTACTAAAGTAATTTTAGGCTATTTTTAACTAATACCTAATACTAAATGGTTATGAATTGAATCTAACCTAAGGTGGGAATTACTATTGGAAAATGTTTTAAGACCTAAGGTGGTAATTGCTAGGCTAACATAAGTTTTATGGGATCCATCCTAAACTATTAAAAGGGAACCTAAGGGTCGCATGTCTCAAAGGTGATGGTTCCAATGGCATTTAAGTGAGTTGATAGGGTTTAATGGATAGTGGTACTGCCAATTTTGGCAGAGGCTAGTTAACTTTAGTGGAGGCACATGTGGAAGCTCCACTAAAGATGGAATTGGCATTCACTAAATTTAGGAGGCGGTGGCAAGGAAAGATAAGCGGGAAATTTGGAATTAATTGCATTGATGGGCCTCGGTTTTTGTGTGCAAACCATCTCGGAAACTTGAAAGGCGGGTTTGTAGGAGGTTATTTGGTTTTGCATGTATTGTGGATTTTTCTTTGCATGGAGCTATCTGATTCTTTGAACCAGTAGTTTGACCTTCACTTCAAAGCTATTTTTGGTTTCTACGGTCTATTTTTTATCAAAGGAAAGTATATGAGGCATAGGAAGAAAAGATGTTTGATTGTTGATCTTTCATAGAGGAGAAAAAGAGTTGGAGGCTCGGCTGGAAGTCTCCTTCAATTTGGCAGAAGCACTATCAGGCATGATAGGCTCTAACCATTAATATTCTTTTCTTTCTTCTAAATGATTCATTAAAAAAACTCTACTCTCATGAGATTCATGTTTTCATGTTTGACTGGTTATTATTTTCTTATTGGGTTTAATGAATCTCTATGATGTTTGGATATGAATCCATGGAAAAAATAATGTTGTTTTGAAAAATTTCTCTCTATACAAGTTCTATGACAGCATGCATGTGAAGCTTGTATGTGAAACTTGTTTCTGTAGCTCTGTTTTTCATTTTGGAACTTGTATTCGAGGTTTTTGTGCTTTAAACTGACCTTCATTGCAATATAGGGTTCTAAACTTTATGGGAACCTTGAGTTCCATTTGATTTTGATTTTTGGCTTCGTGTTTTGATATAAGCTTGTGTTGGAGCTTCATGTTGTTTAGAACCAGTGTTTGGAAAACTTATGCAACACTGAGTTATTGCTTGAAGTTTGTATTTGGCACTGTACTCATATTATATTACTTGTGAACTTCTGAACTTTTGTGTGAAGCTCATGTTCAACACTGTACTCTTATTTGACACTTGAGTGTTATGAGCTTTTATTTGGATCGATGTATTCGATTCTTTTCTGGTTTTTTTTGTTGGGTTATTTTGTTTTAAAATTCTAAATCTTATAATTCTTTTATTGAACAACTTACTCACCAAGAAAATTGGGTGATATCTTTACTAATTCATTTTGTAATCTCTTCGAGATATGAAGTTGGAAACGTCTTGTTTAAAAGAATGTGGTACTTCTATTTTATGATTGTATCGTCTTCTCTGAGATGGTAATGGCATGAGATTTGGGGGGGTGTTCTTTCCCCTCTGTTTTGAGGAAACCCACATTCTGGGTTGACTATTTTGTTTGAAACTAAATCTCCTCTTTCAAAATTTTGTGGTTGTGAAAGCATTGTTTTACATTTCTGTTACAGTTGCTTTGGAGATAAGAATGAGACATCTTCTGACTTAGATGTTTTGGGGTTCTTTCTATCTCTTCTGATTCTTTAAAATAATTTTGGGTGTTAATGGAAGGTTGATTTATTACCCTTGTATACTGAATTTATACGGGAAGGATAATTTCTCCATTCATTTGTTTTGTGAATAGTTCTTTTGATTCACGAACTACATACTCTCTGTAATAAGTTGTGAAGCATTTGTGAGTCTTCAATCTTGAGTTCATGGATAATTATGAACTTGTTAGTTTACTATTTTAGGACTCTAATCTTGTTGGATACAATGATTGAGTCCTTGGAATTCTTTTAAAGAGAGAATATATATATTATCTTGGGATCAATATAATGTTTTTGGAACTGTAATATGGTTTTCATTTTGATTTGATTTGAAACTGGAAATTCATTTGTTCAGTATAATGAAATGATTGATTATTTGGACCTTTCCAAATAGAGATTCCTTTTCTCTATCTTTTGGATAAACACATTGATTGAAATTCTCTACACTTGATTCTCTTATGAGATGGTTATTTCTTTATGGCTAGTTGGTCTACTTTGAATATTTTTTTGTAATGATGTAGAAAGATAATAACTAAGTCATTTCTACTGATAAGTGAATGCATACTTGTTTGATTGACTGTTGTTGACTAAGCCTTTCTTTATTTGGATGGATAGGAGTAGGTTTTGTCTCTTGTACTCTATCTTTTTTGGTGAACTCGAGTAGATATTAACTCCTGTATGTGACTACTTGATTTGTGAACGTTGGTTTCAGATCTTTGATTGATAATTTCTAACATGTAGAAGTAGAATTGGAATTGCAATTAGATTTTTTTGATTATCTATACCTTCTTGGATGGTTATGAAATTTTTTTTAGAGGTATATCTTAAATGTTGAATTTATAAGATTGTTATCCTAGAAAGGAAACAGATAATTCATGTTATGAACCTGATCTACTTTTCAGATGTTATGAGTT
This sequence comes from Taxus chinensis, assembly GCA_019776745.2. Lineage (NCBI taxonomy): Eukaryota > Viridiplantae > Streptophyta > Pinopsida > Cupressales > Taxaceae > Taxus > Taxus chinensis. The sequence goes on along the minus strand of CM034146.1, from coordinate 611,941,458 downwards.
TGGGTATGGTACGTACTAGTTCTTCTTATTCCTTGCTTAAGATTTATATGAATCATCCTTGAATGAACCATGTTGAAAACACTTCTTTTGTCTTATATAAAAGATAAATGTTGTATTCTATTAGGATAGAATTATGAATTAATGGGATGGCAAGATCTATTGTTTGTTTAAAATTTATTTCTAGGATCAATGAACTTTAATTTTTTAGGAAGATGTTGTGGATTATATTTTTCTTTTCTCTTAAAAGTGGATCTAGATTTATTATTGTACTTATTTTATGTTTGGTATCACTTATGCTTATTGTATGATATATTAATTATCTCATTAAAGCAGTGTTGCTTTAATGAAACAATTAGTGGAATGAACTTCGTTTTAATGCTTAGTGCTTATCATGCTTAGTTCATTGAACTGATCTGTGCTAGCAATTTTTGCAGATAGACATCGTAAGTGATAAAAGAAGGAAAAAACTTCTATGATGCATTGGATGATATAAGTCTAATTCTTTGTAAAGAATTCTGAATCATTCTTTAGTTGTATTGAAAAAGAAAAGGTGTATACTTTTTATAATGAAGGTTGTTATTATGCAGTATGCCTAAAGTCAATAGTCTTGTAAATTTATAAGTTTATCATGATGAATTGTGAGTTGTGATTTATTTGTGTTGGTTGTGTAAATTATCTCGTACTTTAATGAAGGAGATGGAAGTTCTATCTTATTGATATTCTTCATATTATATTATGCTTATCTTGTTATCCTTTGATATGATGTGTATTATGGGAATTAGTTCAATTTCCCTTATAATGATGTAGCTTGTTAAGTTACATATGATGATGTGTATTATCTAAACAATTTAACATAGTAATGTGATGCGTAATGAACATGCAGTAAGAACTATGGATATTGTGAATGATAAACCCTAACACTTAATCATGTAGAGGAAGACTCTTCCTCTCCCAAATGAATGTAAACCAAAAAGGATTAGAGATATGATTATAAATCATTAGACTTCATTTTGTATGAAGTCTATTTTAGTTGGACCTATGTGGTTGTTAAACCTTCCTGAATGTGAAAATACATTATATTGGAAACTTATGATATTGTTGTCCTATTTTGGTTAATTACTTATTAAACTAGGTAAACGAACATTAAAATCAATCATAAGTCAAGGAAGTTCTTCAATGACTAAATGAATCAAATTTAGAAAAGAACTTATGGAGTGTTGGATTAGGATTTAGCAGGGTTTCTATAATCAAGACATAGTCCAAATTAACAATGTATTAATAACCACCTAGGGGTATGTACATCTCAATGAGGTAGTTTCTGTAGGATGTTGGCACATGCCAACTACAGGGTTGTACTTTCAAGAAGACCTGGGTCTTCTCAAGAATACAACGTTACAGTTGACATGTGGTAACACCCTTTTGTATTGATCATCTAGATCTACACACAAATAAGGACTTGAACTCAGTTTCTCTCTAGGTCAAGTTAGTGGCATGTTATGATAGATAGTAGATTTCAATGGCTCAGGGTACATTGGCACACCCTGTTGACTTAGGTCAATCTAGTATGCATATATACCCTAAGTCATTGTGAGCATCTTCCTATAATAATTTATGTTTCTAACCAGGGCTAGGGTTAAACCTTGGGCAAGTGGACTGAAGGTAGTTAGTAAAGACCATTCTTGATAACAGAGGAGCGAGGTGAAGGATGTATTCTGAAATTATGAGTATGTCATCCAGGAATACTAACATACACAATATGTTGAGAATCTTTGGCCAAAATATTGCAAGCTACTAGTTACGTTGTCCTATGTCACCAAGTTTAAAGCAACGTGATATCAGATGAATATTAGTAACAAATATTCAGATATGTTCTTTTAACAGATCACTCAATACCCGGTTTAGGGTAGAAAAACCAAGTATACGAAGTAAATGATAAGTATTCAATACTTAAAGTTAACATAAATAGATCGGTAGATCACCGAGTTAAGAAATAAATAGATCAATAGATCACTGAGTTATGAAATAAACAGATCAGTAGATCACTGAGTTATGAAATGAATAGATCGGTGGATCACCGAGTCATTTACAGCTGCATATGGTTATCTGTTTGAGATTGATTGGCATGGAATGTTTGTTCTAAATAATGCTTTATTTAGAACACAGAACATATTAAAAAAGAAAAAAGAAAATCCCTTGTTTCTGAAGTCTTAAAATGGGAATGTTACAGTAAGAGTGATTCTTTAGCCTAGAAGTGTATATTACTATTAGATGAATGGATGAGTGATGATTTAACACTAAGCATATATCACTACAAAATGTAAGGAGGGTGTGATGATGTAACCTAAGGTGTAGACCACTACAAAATTATAGAGTAGGTGACGATTTATCCTAAAGTCTATATCACTACTACATGAATAGTATGGAGTGGTGATGTAACCTAAGATGTATACCACTACAAAAGATGGAATTGGTGATGATTTAGCCTAAATTGTATGTCACTAGCCTAGGAATTTCACATGGTGAAAGGTTGAGTAGTAAATTTATAAGGTCCATTAGATTTGTAAACCATCGGTAGTCGAGTATTGACTTAAGAACTAAATTACGTCATTGGGTATTGATTGCAACATGTGGAAGACAATGTAGTGTATGTAATAGTAATAGTCAACCATGTGATGAGTGGAATGTGTAAATATGTTAGTGAAAAAATGTGTGAAATGCAAGGTGAATAGAATGTGTATGTGTGATGCATACTAATGCAATGTATAATGTAGTGTGTACTTGTTGTGATATGTGTAAGGGTGTATAGTATGTAGAATGCAATGTTAGATGCATAAAATGTGTAAGGGGTAATGTATAGAGCGACATGTAATTTATGGATATAGAATAGTAATGTAATGTTAGACTCCTAAATGATGAAGACTAGTAGAATATGTGTGAAAATACATGGTGTAATATGTATGATATGTAGATAAGTAACATGTAGGACGAATAGTGTAGGATTTAAAATTCATAGGCAATGGTGTATGCCCAATGGCGAATATCATGATGTATGATGTGTAAATATGAACATGTCAAAATGTTGTGGATGACATGTAGAATGTACGGTGTATGACGCGTAGTTTGTGATGAAATGCAATGTGTAATGCCTATAGTGCAGTGTGTGGGAATCATGTGTAGTAATCCCTCAACAGTCAAGTGTGAACCATAGCACCAAAGAGTGTTTTTAGGTAATAATGACACTAAGGTGTGTAATGAGTATACGTATGCTATGAGATTGATGTATGAGAATGCAAAAGTGAGATATGCATAGATGCTAAGATTAGGGGGGTATGGGATGTTATTCCCCCAAGTGTATGATAGCGCGTGTACTATGCAATAAATGATGTATGAGGGTGATAAAGAATTATAGATTTCATTTAATTGATGATGCGTAAGGAGTGTTAAAGTATGATAGATATGTGTATGTATAGGTGGTGATGTAATGGAGGAATATGTTAAAGTAAGATGAAACAAGGTTCATTATGGTAAAAGAACCCTCAACATTCATATAAGAACCATAATAATAGGATTGTTTCATCAAGAGGGTGGAGTAACAAGAGTCGCCTACCAAAGACCAATTTTGCATGTGGTGGGACTATGTTGGATAAAGTCAATAGGAGCACTATGTGATTGTGGTGAAATTGGAAATATATCGTGATCACTAGTAGGAGGATTAGTTTCTAGGATGAAATTAATTTGTTGGAGCTTAGATTTGAGAGGAGGACAAGCTGCATTGAGTCTCAAGGGATACTGATTAGGTTGACTTGGTAATGCAATATACAACTTAGTAGGAGTGGTTGGTGAACTAATTTTGATAGGTGGTTGACTTTTTTGACTTGGGGATACCGTAGGTGATTGGTTCATTAAAATGATTAACTAAAATTAACTAACTAGGTGTGGTAAAGGGTAGTTAATCTAATCTAGGAGGACATATAAATGTAACAAATAAATGTACTAAGACAATATGTAAATAAGATAAGTAATAAAACTAATGAAATTAGAAACCCTGATGTGCAAGAAGAAAAAGGAAATAACTCAGTTGTTTCGACAAAGTGGTGGGAGTGTATTGTATAGGGGATTGGAAAATTCAAAAGAAATAATGATTGTGTAGGAGTGTCAAAAAGGATGGAGCTGGACGATCTAGTTTGACTAGAGCACCTAGAGGAGGACTGGGGCACCTGTGCATGCTCTGGTCTACAATTTGGGCACCCTGGTCTGCGCAAAAGCTCTAAATCTAATCTTCACATGGCTGAAATGTAATCTGTAATATTCACAACATGTCACATCAATTTCATTGTCCCGTGTCAGATGTTGCCAATATCTCAAGATAGAAGAAATACCTACAAGACCCTTGAACAAGAATCAAACCCTAAAAAATAAAAATGCATATGAAGGGGTCAGAGTGTCCTCAGCTTCCACAATGGTGGACTTACTATTTGAGTGGTGTACTACATATTAGACCTGATGTAGTTCTATGTGCAAGTGTGTGTGAACTTTCCCTAGGTTGCTCTTGTGTTATTCACACTTTGTAAAGTAGCAAGCAATAACTATGTGTATAAAATGTAATAGAATGTGTGCATGGAATAGATTAGAATTCCTCCCCCTATGAAGTGTGATGCAGATGTCTCAGCATTGTGCCTTGATGATGGAGCTATGTGGATGCAATTGATCTCCAATGTAATAGATGGATGTAACTCTAGATGGAGTGATAGTAGTAAGTGATGTTAGGTCCCTCATTACGGTCTCATAACTCTATATTTATAGGGTTCTCTTGGTATAATTTCATAATTAACCCTGAAAAGGCTGACCACAAGAAAGATAAAGATGTAAAACAGCTAGAAAGATCCCAAAAAGTGGTAGGAATATTATAGAAGAATCGAGGCACCCCTGGTGGGACTGGTGCGCCTGCGGGCACCCCAGTACTAATCTAGGTTCCCCAGCCAAGGATAAAATAACATGGAATGACATATTTTGATTGGGCATAAGGGTACAAGAGGTTTATAATGATGAAATAAAATAAAATAAATTGGCCAAAAGGTGGGGGTTAATTAGAACTTTTTTCCCTCAAGAACCTTCTAAATAGTAGTATGAGACTGGGATAAATAAATGTCTAAAGTGCATGATTTTATTACTACATGCGCAAAATTGTCTTCAATCTCCAAAACTCCACCAGAATATCTCTCTTCTTCAAGCCCATGCATACTTACAATGGGGACATCTTCATCAAAAATAGGTTGCTCGGCACCTATCTCTTCATTTTTTAATCATGCGTGTTGGGAAACGAAACACTTTGGCGTGCTGACTCACCCAACAACTTCTCTTTTTCACCGTCTTTGAAAAGCACATACTTTTTCCATTTCCTCCTTTCTTCTTTAGCATTCTTAATATGTGTTACATGAGGTGATCTCCTCAGAGGTTGAGAAGTACTAGCACCTACATCCGTAGTCCTATGCCTTCTGTAAAGTTGTCTCTTTTCATGCTCAAGCACAGTATTGTCTTCTCATTCTTCTCTAACCTACTCAAGGAAATTCTCTAAGCCTTGTGTCTCCTACCTTGTTGGTGTCTCTTGAAGTGGCCTCTTTATTCCCATAGTCTAGTTTTCCTTAGGAAGACTTGGCAGTGACAAGTCCTCTCCTGCAATAACTTTACCATCTTTAAACCTCGGCCTGAGGTATACATACATACACATGGGCTCAATTTTCCCCACATCCATGACCTCTAGAGTAATATCAATGTTATCTATCTCCTTTGTCTCCACATATGCCTATTTTCTTGGGTAGAGATATGTTTTACGTATAATATGAATGTCTTTGTCTACCTTATCAATGTAAAATTGTAATTTTCACACGTTGTGTAATCGGTTTACCAAGTCCTTAAAATAACGGGTTGTAAATGTGAAAGGAAACTTACACCATTGGCTCTTCTCACCAATCTCCATGAATACGTGACCCAAATAAAAGTTTTGGTACACTATGAACTCCGCTTATCTATCCAACACACCAGGAAACTCTCGTGGTATGTACCATTCCCTAGAAAATGTGTTGCGCATACTCCTAAACCACCTCTCCTGGTGCTCCTTGTAAGTTTTATAAATAGAACCCTGTCATGTGAACTTTGTAAACCTCTTTACCAGTGACTTTTCTTCAATTTTGTATACCTACATCTTATCTTTTGGCCCATCAGGCACACCAATCTCACAAAACACAAATACCAATAAAATTGCACCCCAAGTAATCTTTTTTCCCTTATTAGTCTAGACGCATGCCTCTGCCACCAAGCTCTCTACAATGTACCCTGTAATTTTATAGTATGTCTTGTTCACCACTTTATTCACCATGTGCAACCAACATTTTTCCAATTCCTTCCACCTTTTTGAAGCACCCAGCTTGCAACTAACCCAGAGCATCGCTACCCTTATAGCTAAATTTTCTATATTTTTAAAATTAAAATCTTGACCTCCCTTTTAATAATGGATCATGGTGGTCATCGCCTCTACTCCCTCATCATCTAAAAAAATCCCCTATAATTTCTAAGCCAGATTCACACAAACCTGTGACTCTGCCATTTATCTTTGTTGTAATTCTCATCCTCCTCTCAAAGAAATAAAATAAATCCCCATGCACATGCGACATCAGCCACTAGTAAAAATGTTCTAGATTTCCAAAGAATGACAACTCCTATAACTGAATAACTCTAACACTCTCCTGTAGCTTGTAAACTAAATTATTCATAACCCTCTTTCCATCTACAGTTCTCCTGTTTGTTTTCAAAATAGTCTTTTCCTTTAAATCCTTTAGGGTTTTCTCAGACCTGTTATTAAAATCATTGATCTTACATTTAGATATCTAGGATGTCCACATCCTCCCTTCAATTACTTCTTCTGGATAATGCATCTCTACAAAACACTCTTGTGGTTCCTCATCTACCACATGCTCTTTCATTATAGATCACTTTGGTGTCAATTTTATATCTCTGAGTAATGTGATTTAATAGATGTAACTTTCCACTATATTACCCTTACCCTCCTCAATCTCCTCTAGTTATTCAAATTCTCCCATGCCCTAGCCACAAATATTAAAAGCCTAAATGCATGAACATTTCTCCTTCACACACCCCAAAATCTCAAACACACCTTCACGTGGAGCTCTTTCAAATATTGTGTCGTGGATTTACCTAGTTCACTATTCAACCAATCGTTCTTATCTCTTTGCACTTCTTCATTTCTTGCAGCTTAAAAACTCAAAGGATATAAGGTAAAAATAGCTTTGCATTGTACTCCCTTATAATTCTTTGTTTCAAATTTGTCTCTCTATCTATCACATAAATTTCTCCTCACCTACCACCATATGCATCATTAATTTTGCTCCTTTTCTCTTCCACTTATCACACCTCATTATTCCACACCTCATTCATAACCTTCTAGCACGCACACTACTTCTCAGCCACATATTTCCTCACATGTGCCTCCATTATGCCAAACTACCTATCCAATGTTCCTCTCATCAAGTAGTCTCCCATTTTGTTTCCTACCTCGCATTATACTGCACACCTATCCATCTACGAGTGGTCTATGATCAAAGAAATTTTACGTATTCCTTATTTTCACCATCCTTATCATAGTTTGTAGCACCTTTTTCTCTACACATATCAGTCTATAACATAACACCAATAAATTACTCCTTCAGATCCACCCACACTAAAATTATGTGTGGTCCTTTGTGCATGAATTCACTTTGGTAGTAATCAGCTACAGGCGTGTAAGTGCACTTATTACAACAAAACACACACTGAACCAAATTAACAAAGCATAGCAATGATGAAATTAAAAACATATAAAGAAAATGCATTAAGGGGAAACCTAATCTAAATGGATACAATGCCTTATTACAAACACCAAGAAGACTTATTTATAGTAGGGCTTCAGCCTACTCCCATTAAAGTAACCAGGAAATAAAGTGTCATCTAGCACCTATAACTAGAAAGTTCCTGATTCCAATATATTTATTACTACAAATGGTTCTAACCAGTGAAATTTCAGCTTCCCAGGGTGGTGTGAAAAATTTTAATCATACTGTAGAACCATCTTGCCCACCTCAAATTCCCTATTTCTGATATGTCTATCATGCCATGCTTTATGTCTTACTTTCTGTCTTCTGACTCCATTGAGAGATGACGTTTCGCTCATACAACTGCATCAACTTACATATGTGCTCCTCCACTGCTTGTTCATCATCCATGCCTCCTGCACGCATAATACGTAGAGATGGAAACATAAATTCATTAGGAAATATAGTCTTTGTGTCAAACACTAACTAAAAGGGTGTGGCTTTATTCAATATTTTGTAGGTAGTTTTGTTTGCCCAAAGTATAGTAAAGACTTTTTCATCTCATTATTTTCTTCCAACATCACAAATATTATTCAAAGTGTGTCCCAATATCTTTTTGAAAGCTTCAGCAGTCCCATTGGCATAAGGGTGATAGGGTGTTGTCTTGTGATACACCACCATAAATTTTGCAAGTATAATCCTAATTGTCTCATTCAAAAAGTGTGTGCCCCTATCACTTGTAAGACTCAATAGATAGCCATACCTACTGATAATGTTTTCCCATAAGAATCTCATTGTTGTATTTGTCATGAAATCCTTTGTAGGTGCTCCTATGCACTAGTCCTATGCGGGAGTGGGCAAATAGGACCCACAAAGTCAATTTCCCCATTTTTTCAAATGGTTTAGTACTTGCAATAGGCCTCAAAGGCATCTCATCCCTTGCTCCTAGTTTCCCAAGGTGCTAACAATGATCACACATCTTGACATATTCTTTAACATCCTTATACAAAGTTTCCCATCATAATCCAAGCATTAAAATTTTATGCAAGGTCGCATCTCTAGAATAATGTCCACCTACAATGCCACCATGAACTTCTTCCATTATTCCCCCGCATTCATTTACCAGAACACACCAGCATAAAACCTCATCATGGCAAAGTTTATACAAGTCTCCACCTATCACTCGATAAGGCATAGTGTGTATTGCAAGTTTCTTCTTCTCTAAATTCTTCATTCCCTCAGGCACCTGGCTAGTGCACAAAAATATTTCAATGTCCTTAATCTCAGTGGGCACGTGATTTAACCAAAAATGTTATGCATCTAGCATTGTGTCCTCAATGCTCTACGTGTCCTCACCAGAATTGATCCTTGACAAGTGGCTCAAGTCCTGATTTGTTTTTTCCTAGTTTTACCACAACTGTAAACTAAAATTCTTGAAATAATAGGATCCACCTGCATATACACCCTTGTAACACAAGCTTGTTGAACAAATACTTAAGAACCATATGATATATAAATAATATGAAGGGTGTAGCCAATAATTATTTCCTAAATTTGTGTAGTGCATAAATCATAGATAAAGCCTCACACTCACTATTTGTATAATTCTATTTAGTTGGTGTCAACTTCCTACTCACAAAACAAATATGGTGGTCCACTATTCCTTCACCTGGTTGGGTCAATACCATGCCAATTTTTATCCCATAAGAATCCACATATACATGGAATGGATTGTCCCATGAAGGAAAACACAAAATAGTTACAATAGTAAGATTTTTCCTTCAGTGTTTCAAATGTCAACTGTTGTGCCTCATACCAGTAAAAATTTCCCTTAGCCTTTAATAATTCTTCTAGGGGCAAGGAAATCTTTACATGACCTTTAATGAACTTCATGTAATACCTTGTATGTCTAAGAAATATGCACACTTCACTCTGATGGTTTGGTTATTCTAATCCCAAGATTATAGCAACCTTGGTTATATCTACCAACAATCCTTCTATGCAAATAACGTGCCCCAGTAAACTACCAAAGGATGTTGTAAAAGATGCACTTATTAATATTCAACGAGATTCTTAATTTTCTACACCTTGCAAACATAAGTCTCAAATTATCACAATGGTCCCCTAACTAACCCATAAACAATCTACTCATCTAGATAAACCTATAAAATTTTATGAATGAAGTCCTGAAATGTTTGTACCACAATGCATGAAAATACTACAGGTGTTAATGACCATGGGACAGGCCCATTCAGATTCTTTAATGGGCTCAATTATACCAAAATTCAACATTTTATCAATCTCCTCTTTCACCTTAACCCGCATATTAGGATTCGTCCTATAAGGCCTCTTCCTAATCGAGTGCATGCCTTATTTAAGTTTGATACGCATCTCCTTTAGGAACGGTGTTGTACACACCCAAAATTACATGTGCTACATTTTCAGAAAATGGTTACAAAAGTCCCCAATGATGATTCATGTCCTTTCAAAATATCTTCAAACTCCAAAACTCATTCGTAATATATATTTGTAGCCTAGAAATCCCTATTTATCCCTCACATGATTTTTCCTAGCTTCCCTCTACATTTTAGAGTATTTTTTACCTTTATTGTCAAAACCACCACCCTACTTGGGAGGCGGTTTTGTGACCACTTCCCAGTCAGGGCAAAAATCCTTTAACTGCCAACCTACATAGGGCGGTGGTCCTGTGTAAAATTTTCTAGAGAGTTCACTCACATTTTGACGTGGAATTCTCTCACTAAACTTCCATTTTTAGATGTGTTGTTTGTCTGTTTTAGATGATTTCAAGGTCCAACTACCTTGTGGAAATCTATTTTTGCACTTCTATTTTTGATTGATGGTTATTAATAGTTTGAACTCCCTCTTCACTTTTGTTATGTCCTCCTTTGGCTGCCAAATGGCTTAAACCATTGCCAATATAAATTCCTATGAATACCATGCTTGTGTCTAAGCAAAACCTAGAGAAAATTTGTATTCTTTTTATTGCAAAGTTGTTGCCTTTCTTGCTAGAAATTGCCTAAGCCAATCTCAATTCAATTATGCTTGCTCTCTTCCACTTGCATTGCTTCCCATTCTGCCAAATCAATATATTTTTTCTCCCACATCCTTCTTCTTCTTTTTTACTGCATTTCCCATCTATTGGACTCACGTGGACACAAAGATTGAAAGGATAAACTGAGGGGACAATACTCTTAAAAACAGATTTTCCACAATTCTTACAATATCCAGGTTGGAGGTGTTGTTTGATTCATTCATGTAATTATCAATTTTGAATTTATCATTTCAAATTTCATATCAAATACAATAGATAAATCCTTTCATCGTTTCAATTATCAAGTCATCAGTAGATCAGATCAAATTAGAAATTTTGTCCTTCAACATTACCAGGGAAGTTGCAGGGAATAATAGCTTCTCTAAGGCTATGATTTATTCTTTGTTTATGAGGTAAGATTGAAGGTTTTATTTGTTTAGGATTTAGATTAACACCATTTGCGCAAGCTGTTAACTACACCTGGTTAATTGTTTGTATTAGGTGCATTTATTAGATCATAAGTTTTGTTCTTAAATATCAAAAAAATAGTCCAAAACTATTTCCTCTGTTAGATTAATTTTTCATTTATATTCTAGAAAATACAAAAACATAGTTTAGATTTGATTTGCTTTATTAGTTTATTTTAGTTAATTAGATGCAATCACATTTCATATGACTATTACGGGCCCTAAAGAACCTAGAGATTTTAGCTTTAAACCGGTAATACGACAACCAAACCTAGTCGTTCCACTTGCAGACATAAATCAAGGCCTTAGGTACAACTTTTTCAAGACAATTAGAGACATACAAAGAATCGACTGATAACTAGACACATTAAACATTGAAGATGATAAAGCGTTTGAGTATCGATCGAATCAACCAAATTACAGACTACCTTGAGCATCTATATGACCATCAAAGGTCCGCAACAAGAGAAAAAAATTGGATGTGATCCACTGGTCCCACAACCAAACGGACCTAAACTGCTCATAAACATTGACACAGGACTCCGTCTTCTTGTCTTCAAGATGTCATCCTGATTCACCGAGAATATAGAACAACTCAATGTGTTAAACATTAGAGCTAATCAAGATTAAGATTATTAGACCGCCCCTGAGTGTAGATTTCCTAACCACCCTTAGGTTGAGGCTCTTGATCATTCTTATGACCATAGAGGGACCACGGCTAGAAATAATTTATGGTTGTGATCCTACGGTTCCCCAACCGAATGGAACCGAGAACCAATTAGACATAGACACCAGATTAAGACTGTTGGTATTTCGAACCTCTCCATTGCCACCCATTATCATTAGGCAATTAAATATTATAAATGAAGAATCTCATTGAGCCCTCTCATTTTAGACCGAACCCGCCAATCGCCCATAAAGTTGAATGAAATCATGCTTCTCACTTTTAATCATTTTATGACCTTTTCTAAGCATATTTATGAGGCCCCATTCATTTTCCCATGAGTTCCACAAAACCAATAGATAGGATATCTATGGAGCTTGATATTGACTAAAGTCTGTGTGTTGCCATCCTTTCTAATTTCTCCAATTCAAGCCACCCCAAGTTAGAGAGGATTTCATCACTCTTGATGAGTAGATACCACCATTAAAAGTTAGAGGCATTACATTGCATTAGCAACCTATCTGCGCACTATCATCTATCGCCATATTCTCTACCACCTATCCATTCATATTATCTACACAGGATACCTTGGCATGACCTTGGGGAGTTGAGTGCAATTGAAAATCATGTGTTGATTTTCATTTGTATAAATTGGTGAGCCCCGATGTAAAGATCTAGTCTCTTTTCATATCCAGTTTCTTCGTCCATCTTCCTCTTTCCCATTATTCTGTGGATATTCTTATACACCCCGAATATGTCGAGATACAACAAATACGGACTGACCCATTCTAGGACTTGAAGTGTATAACTATCACATGGGTAGAAAACAATAGTCACCCTCCCTTTCTACATGGGAAAATAATTATTCAATTTTCTATCTTAAAACTCCTCCATAAGGGACCAATGTTGGTTCCTCCGTACAGATTTAGGAGCTAGAAAAAATCACACAAACACATCTTCCTGAGAACTCAAGCTCTAACAACATGAATTTCACTGGAGAGACAGGATCATCTCCTTGAGTCTTGTTCAAACAGCCCATTAGTATGCATTCTGATCAGCTCCCACATTTAGATGAGGAATATTTGGCACATTATGATATAAGTGATCAACACTTTCAAAACATAATGAATCAACCTCTTGATAAGCTACAAGGACATAATGATGTCTTGCTTCAAAATAATAATACTACCCCACCACCAACAAGAAATGTTGCTAATGAGGGGTGGTCTAACAATGAGCAATGCATAGTAGGATATCACATTCCTCAGTAGCCTACAAAGGTTCAAAAGCATGTGCCAAAGAAAAACACAACTCCCTCAATGGGTGAAGTCATTTTAGCATTGGTGGATAAAGTCAGAGAATTGGAAATTACCCAAAATACTCAAACATCATATATTGGGCAATGAAATATTCCTCCTTATCATCAAAGCTATGCCCAAGTGCCTACTATACAGACACCTCCAATTTACATGGGTTCTCTAAGCCATAGGGATTTACTAACTAGGATGGGCACCTTGGGTATGACCCCCCCCACACCACATACAGATACTCACAACAAGCACCAGTCGGAAGTGCATTCTCAAATGCCATGCCATCTGAAAATACAACATTCCTTGGATTTGTGCCTTCAAATCTGTATCAAAGCAATCAACCCGCTTACGTACACATGTATTCTAAGTCACCACATGGGGATATGTACACTTACCTAGACCCATATGGTCAGCCACATGGGATGCATTATGCCCAAATGACTATATATGTTGCACCATTTCAACAACTGATGTAACCTCCACCTCCCCAGCAAGGATCTTCAATGGTTGAGACATATGCAATGTGGACCTATTTTGAATATCTTAAAGATCCCCTCGACTTCTCCATACAAACTATCATTCTCTTGATACCCTTGCCAAATCTTCCAAAATTCAAAGGGGAGGGTGATCTTAATGCACACATTAAAGCATATGCAACTGCCATTCAAGAGGTGCTCCTATGGGATGCAATTGTCACAAAAAATCTTCCCTAAGACCTTAGAAGGTATCGCTCTCAATTGGTATTATAGGATACCATAGGATTTGATACATTTCTTCAAGTAACTCATGTCATATTTTATCAAGGATTTTGATATGAACAAACTTCTAAGGACAAGAATTTGATTATTCCCTTCATATCAAACAAGAGCACAATGAATTTTCTTTCCATTTAATCCAAATATGGTGGTAGGTCCTTTATTCCCCTGTAAGCACTCTAAACATGGATCAGACAGAGCTCTATGATCTATTCCTTCACTCCCTTAATAGGGAAAAAAGGGAATAAGTTCAAAATTTCCCACTAAAGAGCTATGAAGAAGTATTAGAGGGTGCTCTCTGAATTGCTCAGGTAGCTATAAACAGTGGTCGCAAGGACCTATGGAATAAATGGAAGGTTATTCACTCCCAACCAAGGTAACTCCGGTTACCCCCAATAATACAAATAATAATCAGGGACCGAAGTTCCTCAACAAGAATTGTGGGGTTACAACTGATGGTGTTACTGATCAGCCGAAGAAACCCAATGTTGTTAGCACGCTCAATGAAAATACTAATAACAACAACAACATAAATGGAAATAACCAAAGAAATAAAAAATTTCTTCCTACGATCAGTGTTATGGACGTCAACCATCCTCAACAACAACAAAAACAAGTTCAACAAGTGAAATCCCAAGGCCCTAGTCAATACTCAGGCGAGTACCCAAACCAGGTTCAAAATTAGGGGCAATGGGCTCCAAACTTCAATTATAATAATCAACAGTTGAATAACAATCAAAACTTTAGACCACAACAAAATACAAACCAAAGACCTCGAGATTATGGCCCCGACTTATATTTTTATTTTCATAGAGTCCAAGGGCGCGATGCTATAATTTTTCATGATTGTAATATGTTTTTACAATTTCTACCTGAAGACCAAAGATAACTTTTCGTTGACATGTTCTTGGAAAATCCCACTGTGCCTAATCAAAACACTAACATGGAACCAGTGTCCCCTCAAAATATTCTACTTAGGATCTTCAACAATCCTCTCCTAAATTGACCCAATAATGGTAAGCTAGACCCCAATGGATCAAATAAGGGCATTATGGTGGGAACAAATGACCAAGAGGCTTTAACTTCATCAAACCCATCAATTGCACCTTCGTTGGATGGCGTGTCAACAAACTAAGATCATGGGTCTTCTAGGAAACTAGATACTGAGTCTCAAATAAACATGGCCACTAGAACCAAAGACTATTCTTTGCAGCCTATCCTAATCTACCCACATATATCAAATGACATTCATGAAACACTAGGCAAGCTAGTAGTAGCTTATGACTTGATCAATGACCTAACCAAAATCTTCTCTCACATTTCCTTCTTGGATCTATTAAATAATTCCCCCTACTCACAAAGCCACTTTATTAGAAGCATTAGGTCTTGGGTATTTGATTAATGTCACCCCTCCTTCATAAGCATAGATAAACCATATAGACTTTGATTTTTATCCTCCAGGGTAGCCTAAAAGAGATGTTGGATTCGTATTCGACTGTAGACACCAAATTCGTGTCTTACGACCCCTTGTGACCCGCATCCCATTTCGGAACCTAACCTCATTACCTAAACTTTACACAATTATTTATTAATTACCTTGTAATTGATAAATCCCCATCACCTCACCTTGCCACCCTCATTTTGCCACCCTCATCATGACCTAACTCTAATCCTAAACTAACCTAATTAAAACCTAAAACTTGGTCTACACACCTACACCCATAACTAATGACCCCTTTCTCGCACCCAAAACCGACCTTCTAGTCACTTGACCAAGCCCGCAGCTGATCTCTTGGGAGAAAAAGCAGGGAAGGTGGGCGATTTTACTAAAATAGCCTACTCTTTCCTTACCTATGCCGGTTCCTACTCGACCACCATCGGTTATGCAACCGCCATCGGTTCCCTGTAAATGGGCTCCCCAAACCAAAACAACGGATCAGAATTTTCATTTTGGAGATCAGTCGAAGGATTTCTGGATCAACAGAGATTATTGGGAGCGAGGAACAGAGTCCAGATCTTCACTTGACCAAGCAGAGACAAGTGGAAATACCAGAAGTGTTTTACAGCAAAGGAGATCAGCTTGCATCTTGGTCAAAACCAGTAAGTCACATCTTGCATGTCCTCTGTTATAACATTTCTTATGCTTCTTGAATCTCAGTCCTCCTAAATCAGTTTCTGATCCACTACCCAACGTGCCATTGCATCTAACTGTTATTCTTTTACCTCTCATCATCTCATTTCCTAATATCAATCCATAAACCAGCCTTACAAAACAAACCATAGCTACCAAGAAGATCGTATAACCCACCGGTATCGGTTATCAGTAACCGGCATCGGTTCCTCTGATCAAACCAGAAAAACAAGCCTTTTCCCTACCAGTTCAACGAAACAACTTAATTGATATTTTACAGTCTTTTGTGTTAATTCATATTAGCAGGGAAACTGACCACCCTTCGAAAGGAAATTTTTATATTTCCTGGGCCCAAGGCAGTTTCCTCCTCATTTATTGTTTAATCAAAATCTTGTGGTCTTGTGTTCTTATTTGCAGGTAGTCCTTCCAGACAAAAAGGGGTTCTTCGGCAGTTAGTCTGATCCTTTCTCTACGATACGCCCACACCATCTTGGACATTCTACAAAGGTTATTCCTCCTAACCTAACCTTATATCTGTTTCTAAAATGAACAAACATTTCCGAGGGAAACATTTTGGCACGCCCGGTGGGAACCATTTTGGGTTTTTCTTTATTTCTCCATTGATTTCATTAGGGAGCAACTGTTGTTTTCTTCTTCTAAAGATATTCACAAGGGATTTTATTATTCTGGTAAAAAGAACTTGCTTTGTTTTTTTTGCATCTGCATTAGTGAAAGTCATCTCTGTGCTCATCAAATATCACTTTCGATTTGGTTTAAAACACATGCATTGCATTTCCTGCTTGTTGTTTTTCATTCGATGACCATGATTAAGTAACAGGTCGTACACGTGGGGTATATCCATGGTATTGACAAGAATTAATCTTACATTCACTGCAGAGCACAGATGATTTTCTTTCCATTTAATCCAAATTGGTGGTAGGTCCTTTCTTCCCCTGTAGCACTCTAAAACATGGATCAGATAGAGCTCTATGATCTATTCCTTCACTCCCTTAATAGGGAAAAAAAGGAATAAGTTCAAATTTCCCACTAAAGAGCTATGAAGAAGTATTAGAGGGTGCTCTCTGAATTGCTCAGGTAGCTATAAACAGTGGGTCGCAAGACCTATGGAATAAATGGAAGGTTATTCACCTCCCAACCAAGGTAACTCCGGTTACCCCCAATAATACAAATAATAATCAGGGACCGAAGTTCCTCAACACGAATTGGTGGGGGTTCAACTGATGGTGTTATTGATCAGCCGAAGAACCCAATTGTTGTTAGCACGCTCAATGAAATACTAATAACAACAACAACATAAAAATGGAAATAACAAAGAAATAAAAAATTTCTCCTACGATCAGTGTTATGGACGTCAAACCATCCTCAACAACAACAAAAACAAGTTCAACAAGTGAAATCCCAAGGCCCTAGTCAATACTCAGGCGAGTACCCAACCAGGTTCAAAATTAGGGGCAATGGGCTCCAAACTTCAATTATAATAATCAACAGTTGAATAACAATCAAAACTTTAGACCACAACAAAATACAAACCAAAGACCTCGAGATTATGGCCCGACTTATATTTTTATTTTCATAGAGTCCAAGGGCGCGATGCTATAATTTTTCATGATTGTAATATGTTTTTACAATTTCTACCTGAAGACCAAAGATAACTTTTCGTTGACATGTTCTTGGAAAATCCCACTGTGCCTAATCAAAACACTAACATGGAACCAGTGTCCCCTCAAAATATTCTACTTAGGATCTTCAACAATCCTCTCCTAAATTGACCCAATAATGGTAAGCTAGACCCCAATGGATCAAATAAGGGCATTATGGTGGGAACAAATGACCAAGAGGCTTTAACTTCATCAAACCCATCAATTGCACCTTCGTTGGATGGGTGTCAACAAACTAAGATCATGGGTCTTCTAGGAAACTAGATACTGAGTCTCAAATAAACATGGCCACTAGAACCAAAGACTATTCTTTGCAGCCTATCCTAATCTACCCACATATATCAAATGACATTCATGAAACACTAGGCAAGCTAGTAGTAGCTTATGACTTGATCAATGACCTAACCAAAATCTTCTCTCACATTTCCTTCTTGGATCTATTAAATAATTCCCCTACTCACAAAGCCACTTTATTAGAAGCATTAGGTCTTGGGTATTTGATTAATGTCACCCCTCCTTCATAAGCATAGATAAACCATATAGACTTTGATTTTTATCCTCCAGGGTAGCCTAAAAGAGATGTTGGATTCGTATTCGACTGTAGACACCAAATTCGTGTCTTACGACCCCTTGTGACCCGCATCCCATTTCGGAACCTAACCTCATTACCTAAACTTTACACAATTATTTATTAATTACCTTGTAATTGATAAATCCCCATCACCTCACCTGCCACCTCATTTTGCCACCTCATCATGACCTAACTCTAATCCTAAACTAACCTAATTAAAACCTAAAACTTGGTCTACACCTACACCCATAACTAATGACCCCTTTCTCGCACCCAAAACCGACCTTCTAGTCACTTGACCAAGCCCGCAGCTGATCTCTTGGGAGAAAAGCAGGGAAGGTGGGCGATTTTACTAAAAATAGCCTACTCTTTCCTTACCTATGCCGGTTCCTACTCGACCACCATCGGTTATGCAACCGCCATCGGTTCCCTGTAAATGGGCTCCCCAAACCAAAACAACGGATCAGAATTTTCATTTTGGGAGATCAGTCGAAGGATTTCTGGATCAACAGAGATTATTGGGAGCGAGGAACAGAGTCCAGATCTTCACTTGACCAAGCAGAGACAAGTGGAAATACCAGAAGTGTTTACAGCAAAGGAGATCAGCTTGCATCTTGGTCAAAACCAGTAAGTCACATCTTGCATGTCCTCTGTTATAACATTTCTTATGCTTCTTGAATCTCAGTCCTCCTAAATCAGTTTCTGAGTCCACTACCCAACGTGCCATTGCATCTAACTGTTATTCTTTTACCTCTCATCATCTCATTTCCTAATATCATCCATAAACCAGCCTTACAAACACATAGCTACCAAGAAGATCGTATAACCCACCGGTATCGGTTTCTCAGTAACCGGCATCGGTTCCTCTGATCAAAACCAGAAAAACAGCCTTTCCCTACCCAGTTCAACGAAACAACTTAATTGATATTTTACAGTCTTTTGTGTTAATTCATATTAGCAGGGAAACTGACCACCTTCGAAAGGAATTTTTATATTTCCTGGGCCCAAGGCAGTTTCCTCATTTATTGTTTAATCAAAATCTTGTGGTCTTGTGTTCTTATTTGCAGGTAGTCCTTCCAAGACAAAAAGGGGTTCTTCGCAGTTAGTCTGATCTTTCTCTACGATACGCACACACCATCTTGACATTCTACAGGTATTCCTCCTAACCCTAACCTTATCTGTTTCTAAAAGGAACGAAACATTTCCGAGGGAACATTTGGCACGCCCGGTGGGACTCATTTTGGGTTTTTCTTTATTTCTCGCTTGCTTTCATATAGGGAGCATACTTGTTGTTTTCTTCTTCTAAAGATATTCACAAGGTATTTTATTATTCTGGTAAAAGAACTTGCTTTGTTTTTGCATCTTGCATTAGTGAAAGTCATCTCTTTTGCTTCATCAAATATCACTTTCGATTTGGGTTTAAAAACACATGCATTGCATTCCTGCTTGTTGTTTTTCAATTCTAGTGAACATAGATTAAGTAACAGGTCGTACACGTGGGGGTGATATCCATGGTATTGACAAGAAATTAATCTTACATTCACTGCACAACACATACCGAATCACTTCACAATTAACACAACAGCTCAAACATCCCCCCTTTTTTCCGCGGTATTCCTCCACCCGATTGAGGTAACCTTATAAGCCAAAACAACTTGACATTTCCCCTAAGTCTCTTGTTTAGGATTCTGACATCCTTCTACGTCTAAAGGCATAAGCCCACGATAATTAAAATTAACCCTAGGGTTAATCTCTGGATTTGCGTGTGCATCTTGCTTGTTTTTAGATCTGTTTTCGTTCTCATACTCTGTCTTCTGTGATCAATAATTGGACAAGTATACTAAACGTTGTTAAAAATCAAATTAGTAGCCTTTTTATATCTTGTTAGCCCAGACTTCTTACACCGACATCGGTTACCTGACCGACATCGGCTATAGTGTAACCGACATCGGTTACTAGACCGATATCGGTTACTGTCTTTTCCAATTCCTGACAAACCAGCAACCTAACAATTTTACCAGTCTGAGTTTGTTTCTATTCCTGACATATTAAAACCCTACTGTTAACTTCTGTCCATGGTTGTTATCACTCGAAAGCAAGCCGCCGCCATGGTTTCACATGTTGCTCTGTTTCTTTTCCTGAATCACCCCCTTCACCTTCTGTGGGGAATCCTACTGATACCAGCGAGGGTTCCTAAATTCCTGTGGGAGATAAGGACTTGCCAATTTCTGGATGGCTAATTCCAGCGCTGTACAATACGATTTGTCTCATACCCCTGACCGTTACACTGATGGTCAGCTCCTTGTAGGTATGCCTATCAGTATAGCTGCTCATTTAGCTCCCACTCCGCCTGATAATTACCGCCTTACTTCTGCATCTCTAGCCCCCGTCTCCCAATCTGATGGCTGTAGAGGTTCATACGACCCCGATTAGCTTTCCTTTTGTTAATCTGGACCCCACATATCATTACCACCGACCGCCCCTACTCATCTCTCTTGCAGACTGCTCCGTTCATGACTTGCTTCTCTGCCACCTATCCACACGAGCTTCCTTCTCAAGCTCCGCCTACCTTTTCATTCCCATACACGGATCCAGTGACCTCAACATCCTATATAGACACCCCTATTCAGTTGCCTCAACATATTCATCCTCCACACCTTATCACACTTAACCCCACTAGTGTCTAGCGGTGGTCCTTGGTCCAATCTGCCTCCATTCACCACAACCACACACCATCATCTCATCCAACCACTGACTTAATTAAACAATGATGGACAAAATGCAAAACCTGGAGGCTTCTGTTTCAGGAAGTCGTAGTGCCTTGACATATGAGCAAGTTTGTCGGGAGCCCATTCACCCTTCTGTCCCCCTTCATTCATATCCTCCTCAATGGGAGTTGCCGAAATTTACTCGTTTTAATAGTAAAGAGGATCCTCAACAACACTTGCGATCATTTAGACACGCTTGTTATTTGATTGCTCATGATGATGCCTTGTTACTCCGCACCTTTCCCATGTCCTTAACAGGACCTGCCTTGGAGTGGTACAGTGCTTTAACCTAGCACTCAATCTTCTCTTTTAACCAACTAGCCCAATCTTTCTTGGATCATTTCTCCATTAACATTGCCAAGAAAGTATCTATCACGGACCTCTATGCCATCCGATAATTCGAAGACGAATCTATCGCAGATTTCGTTGGACGATGGCGGGGCCTTATCAACCAACTTACATATGCCTTACCTCAAACCAAACTTATCGAACTGTTTACGCGGGCCTGTGCTAAGCACATCTCCCCTACCCTCCAAATTCAAACTTTCCATACATTTGATGAGGCCTTTACTATGGCTCGAAAATTAGAAATTCGAGCCTTAGAGGAAGAAAAATTGCGGTTGCGCAACAAAAACTCCACTTTCCGAACTCCTGATTCTACCAATAAACCAAATACCACCACTCCTCACGTGTCCACTTCTTCTAAATCAAAAGGAGCTATCCACGCGGTGATGGTCAAATCCCAACCACCATCCAATAATCCACCAAAAACCACTTATAAGTATAAAGCAGAGCCCATCAACTACACTCCCTTGGGAGAAACATATGGTGTGATATTGGAAAAATTTCTCAAAGCAGGAGCCATTACCTTACCTCCTGTTAAACCTCATTCCGGGTTTGATTCCACTCGCGCCATACCTTCCTGGTACAAAGAAAATGACTTCTGTAACTTCCACCGAGTGAAGGGACACAGTCATGAGAACTGCAAGATGTTGAAAAACATAGTGCAGGAAATGGTTGACGCAGGGGATATAACCCTCGATAATCCTAATGCCCTTGCCAACCGAAATTTGAAAATCTTCAACAAACCATTCCCGAATCACTCTCCCAACAGTAATACAAACCAGGATATCTTAGCCGAGGAGAGTGTTCATGAGATCCATGCAATCTTTGATACCCTGCCCAAAGCCTCTATCGAGAAAATTTTGAATCAAGCCTCTTCACTAACACAGGAGCCCGAACCTCCTTTACCACCATCAAGCCAAAACGAAATCGTTCCTTTACCCATACGGGAGTTAACTGCCCAGATTCCTCTTCCCATCGATGAGTCTGCTTTTACCACATCCCTACAAGACTGCGAACGGATGTTATCTAATTTATCTATTTCCCAAATGTCCCCTTCTACCGCTCTTGCTACACAAGAGGAAGGCTCGCCACTCCTTTTTACATCCTTAGAAGAGAAATCTCCTACACCGACATCACCAAATTCTTTAACCATGACGGATCCTCTCGAACACGCCCTCTTACCTATTAGTTCTTCATCGCCTAAATCTTTTCAACGACCGGTTGACCTCTTAACATCTATTGATACAGTGCCTCATCTACTCACTGTATCACACCCACAGTGGACTAGAATCACAACCCACCTTTCTTCCGTACCAAATTTACAATTCAAACCTGAATACTGTCATTCTCCAAAGGATAGACAAATCCTATGGGAACGTTTGAGTAGGCCATATTCTACTCAAATGCAAATGACCGATCCTGATGCCTCCACCATATACCCGAAGTGCTTACAGAAGCTTAAAATGCCCATGTTCTCACCTTCACCCCCCTCACCTCTACCAAATGCCCCGTCCACTTCTATTAACTTAGCCAAATCTTCCCCTACGCTTGGGACCTCACCAATGCCCAGTCTAACACACCCGCCTAAGTGACTCGATTTATCCAAAAATAAACCCACCCCGCCACCTAGGAGAAAAACTCAATCCGTGCCTCTATCACAATCAAAACCCTCATCGTCACACCCACCTTCCATATTGGGACCTCATCCCTACACCTTACATCAATATATCATACCTCCTGCGTTTTCTTCAAAACGACCTACGCCTTCTACACCTATACAGAGATCAAAGGGTATAACAACATCGTTACCCCGCGTATCCTGTCCACCTATTAACCCTAAACCAATCCCATCATCAAAGGATTTATTTTCTGTCACTCCCCTTTCTCCGTGGTTGTTTCCCGCTACCACGTCATCTGTAGCCTCATCATCTAATCAGCCGAATGTAACTTCTGTTCCAAAGAAATCACGTTTAGTGAAAAACACGTGTCAGCACCCCTCGGCTAAACCACCACCAGTACGAACCAACCACGCCCAAACATTACCAAAACCCACACAACCAATACCCTCATCCTCCTCCGATTTTGACCCACTCAAAGGATCTTACGCCAAAATCCTTACTATGTTGGTGGAGAATGCTACCATTTCCCTACCCCCACTTAGACCTTATGACCTGTCTAAACCTCGACCTATAGGTTATGATGAGTCTAAAATCTGCGCTTATCACCGTACACCAGGACATGACGTAGAGGGATGCAAAGCATTGAAAGTCATACTTCGTCCGTCACCTCTCTCAGATAGAAAGGTTAAGAAAGAAAACTTACGAAGGGAGAGACCTTTAGCTTCAATTCCCTCTACTATATCATCTGTCCCTGCCTCACCAAGATCTATCATTATTACAACCCCACCTCTTGAAGACCAGGAGTTATCCCAACCATATTCCTCATCTCAGGTCTATGAGATTAATATGATTAGTGTCGCTACTCGAGGGCAGAAAAACACTGGGAAAGTGAAAGAAAAAACACCTGCGGCATCTCTTTCTCCTTCAACCATCCCGATTGCACCACCACCTAAAGTGGTTATTCGCGGACCCGCCTATCCCGTCTCTAATGGAGTTGCCCACTGAACTATGATCAAACAGCTTCATCAATCGCCCGTAAAAATGACACTATATGATCTCATTCAGACTTCTGAATCTCATCGACAAGCTCTCGTTGAAATTCTTCAAGGGATCGAGGTCTTACCTAATGAAACCCTGCCCGTTGCCTCCATTCTAACACCCAATCACGTTGCCTCTCTCACCAAACAATCCATCTCCCCCACCACTTCTGTCTCTGTACAGCAAGCTGCTGCTGTTAGTTTCTCCGAAGACGAAATTATCGACTTTGGTGTAGAAGATCCTGACCCCGCCCTTTTCATCTCAGCTTACGTCCGGGATATCTGGGTACGTCGCGTTATGATTGACGGGGGCACCAGCCTAAACATCATCTCTTCAAAAGCCTTCCAACAAATGAATATCCCTTCTAGTTGCATGTGTGCCAACCCCATCATGTTGCGGTCATTCAATGACGCTATTACCTCTACCTTAGGCACCGTGATCCTCAACATTCGTGTAGGACCGCGTACTTTACCCAAACTCTTCTATGTCCTTGAGGGAGAGTTCCAATATAATATATTGCTGGGTCGTCCTTGGATCCGGGCCATGGGATGCGTTCCCCCTCAACATTACATAGATGCATAAAATTTGAGTACGAGGGGAAGTCCTACACCGTAAAAGCTGATCCTCCTCCCTTTAAAACCTGCAATATGTTATATCGTCCTAACGATGTGCTTATACCAATCAAGACACCCATACATTCAACCCAACCATCCTCTTCAAATGTACCTCAACCATCCACCTCAACTACACCTATGCCTTCAACTGATGAAACCACATTCGCAAAAACCACTTCCCTTCCTGCAGCTAACATCCCAACCTCCGACCCCCTTAGTAGATGTTTTTCAACGCCTTACGCTGGGGGGAGTACCGGCCTATATAACGTTAGTTCTTTCCCTACCCCCGCAGGAGTACAGACGAATTACATGCACATCCCACCTACGACCGTACGCGTGGGGGGAAGTAATCTCTTACGGACCACCCCATTGCCGCACCAACCTAACATA
Organism: Taxus chinensis; assembly: GCA_019776745.2. Taxonomy (NCBI): domain Eukaryota; kingdom Viridiplantae; phylum Streptophyta; class Pinopsida; order Cupressales; family Taxaceae; genus Taxus; species Taxus chinensis. Next base: position 611,916,190 of record CM034146.1, on the reverse strand, counting down.
TGGGGGTGTTGACGCATCTTCCATTAACCTTGAACCTCCTCTTGGTGTGGTCCCCTTCCAATCCGATCATCAATACCTGACAAATCGTCGCTTCGCCCTCACCTTCTTGACTCGCTGTGCTTGGAAAGGCTTTGGTTTTGGTCTTTATGAACAAGGCCGACATACGCTCATCCCCATCACCACACGCAAACATAATGATCGCAGTGGTCTTGGTTTTCCTGAAACACCTACACAGGAGACACCTCGTGTTAGCTGTATTCTGGAAGAAGACAACGTCACCCCCTACCAAACCATCATTCACCCACTTTGCCATCATCACCCACAGAATCAATGGACCCTGAATCTATCCCTCCTAACTTTTTTTTTTTTCATAAATGCCATCTTCATAGGTCCTCTCACTTATCAATGTGATAATGAGGACCCATCTTCTCTTCCCCTTCTGTATCCAGACATGATCGACAGAGGATTCGCCTTCGATTAATGTTTGTTGAGTGCCAGGATGACGACTCCATCCTCACTTACCTTGGGGCGGACGACTCCTATCTTCAACGCGCCTTACCATCTGAAACTCAAACCATGTTGAACGAGTCTACTATTGAAATCAACATCCACACGGAGGAGGATCCTCACATTGTGAAGATTGGACAATCCCTTAACACATCAGAACAAGCTGCCTTTACTACCTTTCTCCGTACCCACAACCAAGCTTTTGCTTGGTCCTACGCCAGACATGCCAGGAATTGATCCTACCATTGCCGTCCATAACATCACCCTAAACCCCGATTCCAAACCAGTCAAATAGAAATTGAGAAAAATGCATCCACGCATTGCCCTCTTGGTCAAAGAGGAGCTCCAACGACTCCTTTCTATTTCCTTCATTCTGCCTATTGACTATCCTCAATGGATTTCTAACATCGTGCCTGTCACGAAAGCGACGGGGGGACTTTGGATATGCACGGATTTCTGGGATCTTAACCTTGCTTGCCCTAAGGATGACTTTCCCCTACCCAGTATTGATCAACTTGTTGATCTCACTGCGGGCCATGAAATGCTTTCTCTCATGGATGGCTTTTCAGGATACAACCAAATTTTGGTCGCACCCGCCAATCAACATAAGACCGGCTTTCATAACTCCTTGGGGAACCTTCTGTTATCATGTCATGCCGTTTGGCCTTAAGAATGCTGGTGCAACCTATCAGCGGGCTATGACCTACATTTTTCATGACATTATGCACACTATCCTTGAAGATTACGTCGACGATCTTCTTGGCAAGTCTAAACATCGCAGTGAACATCTCGATGTTTTTAACCATTATTTTCGATCGCCTGTTGCAATATTCTATCTGTCTTCAACCAAAGAAATGTGTCTTTGGTGTCCTTTCAGGAAAACTTCTTGGTTTTATCATCTCTTTGCGTGGCATTGAGGTCGATCCATCTAAAGTAAAAGCTATCCTAGAAATGCCCCCACCCAAGAACCTCAAACAATTGCGTAGTTTGCAGGGTAAACTTCAATCCATCCGGTGTTTCATCTCCCAACTCTCAGATCGATGTCACCCTTTTCATCACCTTCTAAAAAAGGACGTTACCTTTCAATGGAGTGAGGAGTGTCACCAAGCCTTCGAAGCTCTAAAAACTTATCTCTTGCAGCCACCCGTGCTTATCCCACCCCAGGACGACCGCCCTTTTCTACCTTTATCTTTCCGCCACTGACCATGCTATAGGAGCTATGCTCGCACATCGGGACTTGGCACGCCAAGAACAGGTCGTTTATTATATAAGTCGTACCCTCGTGGAGTACGAGACTAGGTATACACATGTAGAAAAATTGTGCCTAGCCCTATCATTCATAGCCACCAAACTCTGACTCCTGAATTGGATTGGACCTCCTGAATCACAAAACTTTTGTCATCACCAACATGGACCCCATTCATTATATGTACGCCAAACCACATCTAAACCAACGCATCGCTCGATGGATCATGCTCCTCGCCGACCTTGACCTTGAGTTTATACAACAGAAGTCAATCAAAGGACAAACTCTTGCAGACCAACTTGTGGAGGCCCCTTTACCTGGGGAACAATTTACCAATTTTACATTCCCCGACGAACTCATCGCCACTCTTTCACTCGGGGAAGAGTAATATCAAATGACCCTCTTCTTCGATGGATCTAAATGCCAGCGCAGCAGAGGAGCCGGCGTTGTTCTCATCCCTCTTGACGCTGAACCTATGCCTCTTTCATTCCGGCTTGATTTCCCCTACACTAATAATACAGCAGAATACGAGGCCCTTGTTCTAGGTCTCCAAGTTGCGATACACTTAGGCATCACATCTATCAATATCTTTGGTGACTCTCAATTGGTAGTCAATCAAGTTTTATGGGCATCTACCAATGTAAAAATGAGGAACTTCAGAAGTACAAACACCACGTGGAGTCACTTCTAGCCTTATTTACTCACTATTCTATCCAAACCATTCCCCGCTCCACTAACAAATTTGCAGATACTATGGCTTGCTTAGCCTCGCAAATTCCTGCCGCACCAACTGACTCTGAATTATTCATTGTGGTCCAGCAACTTTTAACACCATCCTATTCAACCCCGGTAGTTTGCATGATAAATACTGTGTCTACTAATTCGCAGGATACCTGGTACCACCAATTTCATGATTACCTTACGATCTCTGTTCTCCCACCTGACCTTACTAGTAACGGCAAACGTGCTTTTCTTAAAAGTGTTTCGCGTTATGTTGTCATGGGAGGACTCCTCTATAAACGTGGCTTTGATGGCTATCCTCCTTCGCTGTATAACCGGTGCGGAGGTCACCTATACCATCCAACAAGTCCATGATGGGATTTGTGGTGGACATTTTAGTGGCCTTGCTGTGGCTAAACGAATCCTTCGCCTAGGTTATTATTGGCCTACTCTCAATAATGAATGCTACGAATATGTTAAGCGTTGTGCTATGTGTCAACAACATGCCAACCTTCAACATACTCCTAGTCATCCGCTGCAGGTCGCACGAGATCTTTGGCCTTTCTCACAATGGGGTTTAGACCTTATTGGTGAGATTCACCCGACCTCTTCACAACGTCACCGTTGGATAATCACAGCAACTGAATATTACAAAAAATGGGTAGAGGCCATTCCACTCATTTCAATCAAAAAAGAAAAAATTGTCGAATTGATTAACCATCACATTATCTGTCGTTTTGGTATTCCTCATCGCCTAATAACAGATAATGGTAAATCTTGATCGTCGACAAGTCTCGTTACAGACCTTTGTGACAACTTTGGTATCAAACTTAGTTTCTCATCGCCTTACTACCCTCAGGCCAATGGTCAGGCTGAATCTTCTAATAAAACCCTAACCAAAATCCTCATGAAAGTTGTCAATGAATCCGAAAGAAATTGGCACGATCACATTCCCTTTGCCCTTTGGGCTTATCGTACTAGCATTTGTACCTCTACTAATGCCACACCCCTTTTTCTTTGGTATACGGTACCGAGGCTGTTTTGCCTCTCGAAATACAAATACCCTCCCTTAGAATATCTCTTCAGGATATTCTCACCAACGATGATTTCCGCCAAGAGCGGTTAGCCCAATTAGAGCTTCTTGATGAACGACGTCTTACAGCTCTCGATCACCTTCAAATCTATCAAAAATGCATCAAGCGTGCTTATGATCCTCTCAAGCGACCTTCATGAGCGTCCGCTTTAAGGTTGGTGATCTTGTCCTCAAAGAGAATCAACATGTAACCAAACTAGAAAAGAGCAAACAGGAAAATTTGCTCCCAATTGGATTGGGCCTTATATAATCACTCACACTTATGGATCAGGCACTTATCGTTTAGCTTCGCTTAATGGTAAGCCTGAGCCTGAATCCCCTTAATGCCCTGCATCTGGATCGACCATTCTACTGTTGAATCTAGTGTTATATCACTTTTTATCTACCTACCAGTGCTCGTCCCTTGAGCTCACTTACCACCACATACACTTTGTTTCCTACACCTCATAATAAAATCAAGCTCACATAGTTTGATTCTCACTTCACCTCAGTGATGCCTTCCCCTTTTTAGTCTAGTCCATGCTATCATTAATATTACTGCTAACCTTGTCTCCTCAGGATGTATTGCATACATAAGCCGTATTCTTAAATGATTTTCTTGAGTCAAACTTCCTACTAAACTAGATGCTTCACGCCAAAAGAACATCTAGTCATCTAAATTGAATATAGACTACTCCCTCGAAGGACAGCTATATGCCGAACTATTGCTGCTATTAAATATAGACTGCTCCCCCGAAGGACAGCTATACACAGTCAGCCTTTTCTCAGAAGCTTCTCGCATTGATCAGCTTTGAATAATGAAGACCTCAAGAATAAAACAATCCATATCCCTGGTAGACTTCCCGCATTGATCAGTCTATATTCAGTCAAATAAAAGCTTCATTCACAAGAACAACTTTCAATTCAGGGTTTTTCAAACATTCTTTGAAATTGTCTCCAGTAACCGGTATCGGTTCTCATAACCGTATCAGAACAGTCACTTTGATAACAAGTTCTCTGTATCTCAGCTACCGGTCACTGTCACCTCACCTCACCATTTGCTTCAACCACCTAGGGACAATAATTTACGCTCAATTATTCCTTGTGATACATACAAACATCTTTTCACCCCTGATTGACTACTCCGTCTATGCACGGTACCTAGGGTTTCAAGCTCGTTCTACGTTGTGTGGTTTGTTTAGCTCTTTTCACCTACGGAGCGCTCTTTCCGCTTTGCCTCGCATCTAGGATTGTGTGTTGATCTTAATCAGGACATGGTTCCCTTCTACTTGGGTAGGCTAAAGTTCGCTTCCCTTATACCTTTTACAACATCACCAATTCATTTTACCTTACCAATATTAATATCAATATTTTTACCAACCAACTAATTGCCTGAATTCACCTTCCCTGTCTCTTTTCTCCTTATCACTCAAATTTCTCATGCAATTACCTGTCTCAGTCGTCAAAAAGCGTCGCGTTCGCGTATTTAACTTCTTGCATGGCTCTCAAAATTAGAACTTAAGTTGCCACCCTAGCTTTTTTATTTTTAGAAAAGCTCATACCTAAATAACCGGTATCGGTTATGCAACCGATATCGGTCTACTTCCTACCGCCGTCGGTTACCTAACCGATATCGGTTACACACCTGGCCTTTTGAAACATCGTCTTTTCTTCATTTTTTTTACCAAATTTTTGTCACGCCCGCCTCTTTTCCTGCATCACAACACCATTATCCATATTTCTCCATCCACCACACATATCATTACAATGTCCATAACATCATCTATTTTACAAAAACAAACAAACCATCAACTAAGGATATCAACAAACTATCAATCTATACATCATTTGGATCCAACTCATCAGATACATATATAACAATGTCACAAAACCAGCCCAAAACGTGCAACATTTCATCACATAACACATCATCCATATATCAACATGTCACTTAAACTCATCATATATTCTATACCACAAACCATCGACAAAATATTTAAAAACATTTTTGAACACAACATGTGGATCAAAACATCATCTCTATATATATATATACAAATTTGCAAATATACAATGTGCCCTGCATCGGGGGCCTCTGTGATCTCATCATACAACTAAGCCGGCACGCAGGCTGCAATAACTATCCAAAATCTCGACTCGGCTCACAGGCCGGTCCCTCATATCAAAAATATACTCGGCTCGCAGGCCAGTATCAAATATACAACCCATACTCGACTCGCAGGCCTGTCTATAATGAATCAATAAATGAATAAATGTAGGCACGCAGGCTCTATCAACACAACCGGTTCACCGACCGGTGCCCATGTCCCTATACAAAAACTATGTGGGGATCCCTCAGCTCTCCCCACCACCCTCAGCACCTCTCCCTGCTGGTCCCTGCGGTGCCTCTCGCCTCCTACCTGTAACGGACACACCGGCTGTAGTTGCGCCTCCCTGTGACCTCTGACTATGCGAGGTCTCCGCTTGGTGTGCCGCATACGGCTGATACTCAGCTCCGGTATTATCAAGGATATCCTGATAATACCGGGCCTCCGCCCTCGCCTCCATATATCTGTCCCGTGCCACCGTAGGTACTGGGGCTGGTCCCCAGACTCCTACTACCAGTGCCCCCTATGCCTGTGATGGTGCCACTGGTGGTGCCTGTGGCCGTGGTGGTATCTGGGCCTGTGCCTGGGGCTGTGGCTATGCTGCTACTGGTACTGCTGCTGCCTGTACCTATACCTGCACCTGTGGCTGTCCTGCTGGTGGTGGTGCTACCTGTGCCTGTACCTGAGCCTGGGCTAGCTGCCCCTGTAAGACCCCTATCTGTGCCTGCGTAGCAGCAAGCTGCCCCTGTAAGAGCTGCACCTGACCCCTAAGCTGATCTCTCTCTGCCGTCACCACTGCCAAGTCTGGCTGTGCGGGCTGTGCTACCCTCGCTGCTCTCTGACCAGCCCACCAAACCCTGTATGCTCCCGTGTACCCAGCATCATCTATGCCATCATCTGCTGCTCTCTCTGCAACCCAATCTGGATCCAAGGGCTGTGGTGCAGGCAGTGGGGCCTCTACATCATCCCTCCTGTACTGAGGGAAGGGAGGTGGCTCATCCTGTCGCAGCCCCATCTACCGGCGTACCCTCTCTAGGGGTATCCTCTCGTACTCTCCTGCCCTCCATCCTGTTATCCAGAATGTATACTGGATCAGACGCAACTGTAAGCGGGCTCCTCCGTGAGGGTGATGACCTCTGTAAGGTCTCCATACAATATCTACCGCTGTCAAGCCCTCTAATACATGCCTGTAATAGGTGACATCTTGCCCTGCAAGCACTGCTCGTGGCTGCCCCACGACCCCCAACCACCTCTGAAAGCCGTACCTGTATATGACCTGTGGCCCTGGCTGCTGCAGTAACCCTACTGGCCTGATGCTTATGATGTGCTCATATGCCCAACAGTGAAGTAAAAATGTCAAACAGATACCGAATCACCTCATCCGGCGATAACCCCAGAGCTCTCTGTATAACTGCACCAGATATACTAGTGCCCAAGCATAACAGGTATGCTCCTCCACCATCTCATGAATCACCCCCATCAATTCCCGTGGAAAGCGGCCTCCCTCTGAGTCCGGGAGGGTGAAGCAGGTGATCCCAATCATCATCAGCACAGCCAGCCGTGTCTCGTGTCGATGCGCGCGATACATGTCACCATACCCAATGCTCACGCTGTGATAGGTAAGTAGCGCGGCTGCATCTCCAAAAACCTGTAATATGTTGTCCATGGCAGTCTCTGAATCTACCTGGAAGACTGCCTCTCCCTCGATAGGTAGTCGAAGGATGCGATACACATCCTCCAACGTGATAGTCATCTCCCTAGTCAGGAGATGGAACACATTGATCGCCAGATCCCATCTCTCGATGAGGGTGACCATCAGGCTGTGATCTCTCTCTATCGCTCTGTACCTCTGGACTCCACCAAGTCCCACCTCACGCATGATCACCCAGTGAGCTGCGGATATGTGTGCCGCATCCGCACCAACAGCGGGGGCATCCTATCCCGCATCGTCAACTGCTGACGTGCCTGTAAAACCAACCCACATCTTTAGACCTACTTTTTATCACAACATCTACTTTATCCTCTAAACCCCCTTTTATCCCCCCAACCACACCCCGAATCTCTACCACCCCACCCAAAACCCAAACCCACTCAACCAAAAACAAAACCCACCCAACACCCAAAACCCAACCCAACCCAACCCAACCCACACCCAACCCAACCCACACTCAACCAAAACAAAACCCACCCAACACCCGAAACCCAACCCAAACCCACCCAACACCCAAAACCCAACCCAACCCACCCAACACCCAAACCCACTCACCCAAAACCCAACCCAACACCCAAACCCACTCAACCAAAAAAAAACCCACCCAACACCCGAAACCCAACCCAAACCCACCCAACACCCCAAAACCCAACCCAACCCAACCCAACCCACACCCAACCCAACCCACACTCACCCATAACCGACCCCGGTCCTCCTCCCACCGACACCGGTCAACAACCAACCGGCATCGGTAACCCACAGACCCACCCTGCCCTAAAAATTCGCGACTGATGCCGGTCGCTTAGTGACCGACATCGGTCACTGAAAATTTGTCGCACCGAACCCGACGCGGCCTACCCCTTTCTTCTTTTTCCCTATTTCTACCTCTCTACCCACCCAAACACCCTAAAAACCTACCCACCATGCCGCCTTGGCCTCTTTCACCTATCTACCCTCTCCCTTTTTTGAATCATTTCCATGTATTCATTATTTTCTACAAAACATTATATTCCTACCCAAATCCCAAAAACAACATAATGCAATAAAATGCACAAAATAAAGAGTTCTGAGCCTACCCGTACGACGACACGTCGTCATGGTGGGATAGGTGGTGGTGGTCCAGCTGGTCCAGCCCCTCCAGCTCCTCCTGCCTATGCCATAGCTCCAATTCTGATCTGCTATGTCCCCGGCCAATCAACTGCTGCCTCCTCCTCACACAGGCCCGCAAACAACTCACTCCTCCAGCAAAATAGCTCCACCTCACTCAATAAACCTCCAATCTCAACTCTCCACGTCAGACAAGTCAATTTGGTTTTCAAAATTACAAAGTGACAATGACAAGCAGTATTTTTCTTTTTATAGGTTTTTTGCCCTTAACCGATATCGGTTTCATTTTGCCCTAATGAACCGGTATCGGTCCCTTAACCGATATCGGTCATGTGGAATTGACATCGGTTTGTCTTCCAACTTTCCCCCAATTTTATTTTTTGCCCCTATTTACCATTTGCCCCTTTTTAACCACATATCGCCTATATCCACCCTTGCTGAACACCATTTGTTTCCCTATTTGGCCCGACCCAAGGCCTCAACATACCTATTTGGCCCGACCCAAGGCCTCGCCCTACCTATTTGGCCCAACCTAAGGCCTCGCCCTAACCTATTTGGCCCGACCCAAGGCCTCGCCCTACCTATTTGGCCCGACCTAAGGCCTCAACCTACCTATTCGGCCCGACCCACGGCCTCAACCTACCTATTTGGCCCGACCTAAGGCCTCGCCCTACCTATTTGGCCCGACCTAAGGCCTCGCCCTAACCTATTTGGCCCGACCCAAGGCCTCGCCCTACCTATTTGGCCCGACCTAAGGCCTCAACCTACCTATTCAGCCCGACCCACGGCCTCAACCTACCTATTTGGCCCGACCTAAGGCCTCGCCCTAACCTATTTGGCCCGACCCAAGGCCTCAACCTACCTATTCGGCCCGACCCAAGGCCTCAACCTACCTATTTGGCCCGACCCAAGGCCTCAACCTACCTATTCGGCCCGACCCAAGGCCTCAACCTACCTATTCGGCCCGACCCAAGGCCTCAACCTACCTATTTGGCCCGACCCAAGGCCTCGCCCTACCTATTCAGCCTGACCCAAGGCCTTAACCTACCCATTTGGCCTGACCCAAGGTCTTGCCCCAAATACTTGGCCCGACCAAAGGCCTCACCCTACCCATCCGGCCCGACACAAGGCCACACCCCAACTTGGCCCGACCCACAACCGTATCACTTCAATACCATACCAACAATCAACATTTTATTTTTATCCATCCATCATGTACCTTTTGTTCAATCGAGCTCAGCTGTTCGTGTTTTAGCATGATTAGGGTCCTTGACTTGATCTGTCGACCAACTTTGCCTAGACCTAGACCGTGACGTTTATCTCAACCAAACCAACCATTTGGTACTGCCGAACATGCCTAAATGTTCCTGTACCTTACCTGTTATATACCCTGGAGCTACTTCCTATGCCTTGGATACCAGGATTATATCACCCTTGTTTGGATAAACAATCGACCTTTGCCTATACATCACTGGTTTTCTCGTCAAATCATGTACCCTTGTCGTACTATTGCATTTCAACATGCGTCTGCTTCCTTGGACCTACCTCACCACCTTACCATCCTCTCTCCAACATATACCCTTTATCAACCCTATCCCTAATTTCCCGTTCACTCAATCTGTGATAGATTTGAGGGGGATTACCTATATCCTTAACATGAGAAACCACTTCATATTATTGTCCGTGCAGCTTTACAGAACAAGCTACACGACAATAAGGGGCTAATGTAGACACCAAATTCGTGTCTTACGACCCCTTGTGACCCGCATCCCATTTCGCAACCTAACCTCATTACCTAAACTTTACACAATTATTTATTAATTACCTTGTAATTGATAAATCCCCATCACCTCACCTGCCACCTCATTTTGCCACCTCATCATGACCTAGCCCTAATCCTAAACTAACCTAATTAAAACCTAAAACTTGGTCTACACCTACACCCATAACTAATGACCCCTTTCTCACACCCAAAACCGACCTTCTAGTCACTTGACCAAGCCCGCAACTGATCTCTCAGGAGAGAAGCAGGGAAGGTGGGTGATTTTACTAAAAATAGCCTACTTTTTCCTTACCGATGCCGGTTCCTACTCGACCGCCGTCGGTTACGCAACCGCCATCGGTTCCCTGTAAATGGGCTCCCCAAACCAAAACAACGGATCGGAATTTCATTTTGGAGATCAGTCGAAGGATTTCTGGATCAACAGAGATTATTGGGAGCGAGGAACAGAGTCCAGATCTTCACTTGACCAAGCAGAGACGAGTGGAAATACCAGAAGTGTTTACAGCAAAGGAGATCAGCTTGCATCTTGGTCAAAACCAGTAAGTCACATCTTGCATGTCCTCTGTTATAACATTTCTTATGCTTCTTGAATCTCAGTCCTCCTAAATCCGTTTCTGAGTCCACTACCCAACGTGCCATTGCATCTAACTGTTATTCTTTTACCTCTCATCATCTCATTTCCTAATATCATCCATAAACCAGCCTTACAAACACCATAGCTACCAAGAAGATCCTATAACCCACCGGTATCGGTTATCAGTAACCGGCATCGGTTATCAGTAATCGGCATCGGTTCCTCTGATCAAAACCAGAAAAACAACCTTTTCCCTACCCAGTTCAACGAAACAACTTAATTGATATTTTACAGTATTTTGTGTTAATTCATATTAGCAGGGAAATTGACCACCTTCGAAAGGAAGTTTTATATTTCCTGGGCCCAAGGCAGTTTCCTCATTTATTGTTTAATCAAAATCTTGTGGTCTTGTGTTCTTATTTGCAGGCAGTCCTTCCAAGACAAAAAGGAGTTCTTCGCAGTCACTCTGATCTTTCTCTATGGTACGCGCACACCATCCCAACATTCTACAGGTATTCCTCCTAACCCTAACCTTATCTGTTTCTAAAAGGAACGAAACATTTCCGAGGGAAACATCGACATCAGTAAGATGCCCACAGACATTCAAATGTCTCGCAGAGGTGATCCATCCTTTTTTACAAGTTTAGATCTACAATAACTATGTAAAGCATGTGATGATTGATGATGAGGTAGCGGTCAACATAGTCCCCTTCTCTTTCCTTTAAAAGTTAGGTTAGGGAGAAACCAATTGCTTCTCAACATGAAACACGTTGAGAGACTATGACAACATCAAAGTAACGTCAATTGGAACTATAGTTTTTCCAGTCACCCTTGGACCTATGACGGTTCTAACTAAATTTTATATTATAGATCGGGAAACCAACTATAATATGATCCTCGGTTGTCCTTGGATTCATTGCATGAAGGTGATTTCCTCCACTTTGTTTTAGGAAGTAAGATTCCTACATTTAGGGAAGTTCTTCATGGTGCAAGGTGACCCAAAACCCTTCGACATACATCTAGCTAATCTAAAGAAGATGCCATGGGCTCATTCTTATTTTCAGGTTCCTGCAAACTATTTAAACAAACCTACAATCTCAACACCAGAAGGGTTCCTACAATGGAACTAGAAACTACAGGTTTGATTGAAGAAGTTCCTTCTGTAAAGGAAGAAACTGTAATTGTTGAGATAGTGTCAACAAGAATGATAGCAAAGATAGTCAAGTTTTTGGAGAATGACTTACCCCTTCTTCTTTCATTTGATTCCATGGGTATAGGACATGCCTTGGGGACTTGGATCTATCCCTAGTGATGAAGTATGCATGGTAGAGGTCTCAATAGTGAAGGAGGATGATGCCAAAGATGATCCAATATCAGTCTTCCCAAGTAACTTTTGGAATTTAAATTATGATGGAGAAAAAGTGTCACTTTGGTGTTGGGGGCAGGCGTGATTCTTACCTCTCCTCAAGGGAAGGTCATACCTTTCACCTTTTAATTTGAACTTTGAGTGCATGAATAATGGTGTAGAATACGAGACTCTCCTTCTTGGTCTCATTGTAGCCAAAAGGATGGGGTGCTCATAACATTAGGGTGCTACGGAATTCACAACTAGTCGCAAATCAAGTCTCTGAAGTATATTAGACTAGGGGATGAACACCTGCAAAATCTATGATACCGATGTTTTTGGAATGAATTAAGGATTTTCATTTCAATTCAATTGAAGATATACCTTGAGAACAAAATCTTTTAGTTGATTCCATTGCAAGCCTTTGCATCTCACTTCACTCCAAGAAAAGAGTTAGAAGACACAAGCTTTACGGTTTCAATTTGTGTCAAGTCTTTGGTTTACAATATGCCAACTACTTCAATTCTAGCACATGTAAAAGTTGAGAATGATCCCATCACCCTAGACTATGCTGAAAATGATGAAAAAATCCAAGTAGGGTATCTAAATGCCTACATGGATTTACATCCCGCTTACCATAAGATTGGCTTTTCTCTCATTCCTCATTCTTTCCACTTGCTTTTGAGATCCCACAATGGAACCTTTCTCCCTCATATAGGGTCTTGAGGTATATGAGTTAGAAAGAAGAGAGGAAATTATAACTACCCACCAGCCCCACCCAAATTTGAAGAGGGTAATGCCCTCTTTAATCGAAGGACATGACTGATATAAACATTGGGATGGAGGAGGAACAAAAAAAATTTAAGTTAGGATCTTCTCTAACTCCGAAGGAAATAGAGATGTACATGCAAGTTCTCAAGGAACATTCAAAATATTTTGTGTTTATCTACAAGGAAATGATGGGAATTTCTCCTCACGTTGTAGTTCATAATATCGTCACTAAACCAGATGCTAAGCCTATTAAGCAGAAGTCAAGACCCATGAATCCCAAGGTGGCTCTCATGGTAAAATTAGAAGAAGTGATGAAACTCCTGCATGTGGGGTTCATCAAACCAGTTGACTACTCATGGTGGGTATCCAACATTGTCCCCCATTCTTAAGAAGAATGGAAAGATCTGTATTTACATTGAAATTTCGGGATATTAACAAAGTGTGTCTGAAGGACGATTGTTTGCTACCCTCCATTGATGTTATTCGTTGACGTGATAGGTGGTTATGAAATTTTGTCTCTCATGGATGGGTTTTTGGGATACAACCAAATTAAGATTTTTGAGGGAAGGTCAGACAAAGACAAATTCCATCACTCCTTGGGGGAACCTATTGCTAGATAGTCATGTACACTCAGGCATGAAGAATGTTGGTGCAAATTACCAACATTCCATGAGGTATATTTTTCCATGATCTTATCCACAATATTGTGGTTTTTTATAACTGATGACCCTCCTAGCCAAGGGCTAGAAAATGGTTACAATCATCCTGAGGTGATTCTTATTATTCTCTCTCAGTTAATCAAATACGGGCATCATGCTAAATCTAGATCAAATGTGTATTTGTTGTATAACATGAGGCAATCTGGTTGGGATACATCATATCTTCATGAGGGATTGATGTAGATCTAGGGGAAGATATTAATAGTGCTAGAAATGATTCCAGTTGTCCAGATAAGTCTAGCATCACGATCTTCTTCCTTGGAAAACTCAGTGCAATCCAAAGGTTTATCCTTGATCTAACCTTTTCTATTCACCCGATCAACAATTTATTAAAAAAGATTGTTTGCATCAATTAGATGCGAGGATTTAATTAAGGCATTTGATTTAGTAAAATGGTTTCTTAATTGTCTCCTCCCACACTCATGCCACCTAAATCATATTTCCCCTTAATTCTATATTCACGAGCTACAAATGTCTCATTAGCTTGCATGATAGCTCAAGAGCATGATGAAGAAACGAGAATGTGTAGTCTTCCATTTTATCAGTCAAACAATGCTTAACTATGAGACACATTACATGTAGGTATAAAAGGAATGCATTGCCAAAGTATTTGTAATGAAGCTCTTAATACATTACATGCTTAATCAAGAAACAAGATTCATTATTAAAATAGATCATTTGCGTACATTTTTCACACAAGGGTCGTTATCTAAGAAATTTGGATACTTCATAACTTTGATGGGTGAGTTTGAGTTAAATTTTGTTAATCAAAAGTTTTTCAAATGAAAAACCTCATTGTAGATTGGTTATTTGATAACCCATTAGATGGAGGTGATCTAGTAAATCTATACTTCCTCGATGAATATGTGTATTTTGTCGAAACCAAGCCTCCCATTTTCTACATGCCCATGGGTACATTAACATTATTAATTTTCATCTTGGATCATGCATACCTTGAAGGGGAAATGTCACAATAGAGAAGATGGTCTATGCGTCATATAGCAACTAAGTATGTGATCTTGGAGTGAAGTGCTTTATTGTAGAGTCTTTGATGGAATGTTGTTAAGATGTGTTAACGAAGAAGACTCCAAGAAGATTATTTATGAATCTCATAGTGGAGTATGTGGAGGTCACTTTGGAGGCCACACCACTAATCAGAAGATACATTGGATGGGCCTAATTTTGGACCACATTAGAACATGACATGGTAGATTTTGTGCACAAATGCCATAAATGTCAAGAGTTCTCCCATGAGATTCATATACTGGCACAGGCTCTGTAACCACTTACAACACCATGGCCATTTTCCACATGGGGGCCTAGATTTGATAGGGAAGTTCTCTCCCTCGTTAATAGATGGCCATAAACTTCATAATCATGGACACATAATACTTTACTAATTGGGTAGAGGTAATGCCACTTATCACCATGCCTCGTGTAATCACTAAATTCATTCTGAACCAAATCATTTGTAGGTACAGGGGTCCCACAAGTCATTATCTTTGATAATGGCATGTATTTCAAAAATAAGGAAGTGTGTGAATTGTGTGAAAAGCTAAAAATAAATCATCATACAGCTTCTCTCTATTATCCTCAGGGCCAATGGAAAGGTTAAGGCTACAAACAAGATGTTAAAGTCGATTATCCTTAAGACTATCAAGGAGAATAAACAAGATTGGCATTTAAATCTCTTTCTGACCTTTTGGGCCTATCAAACATCAATAATATTGCCAATGGGGGCATTCCCCCTTTTCCAAAGTGATGATTGGATGTTGTATAGGACTCATCTACCATTTTCAGAAGATCTAAGATAGTGCTTATGATAGTATGTGATCCCCACCTAAAAAAGTTAGTTTATGAATAAGTTAGGTTTAAGAAAAGATTATATAAAGGAGTTGAAAACCTCTAAATTATAAATCCTTTTTTTAGCCCTTGATTTTCAATGTTGATACAT
Source organism: Taxus chinensis (assembly GCA_019776745.2). Lineage (NCBI taxonomy): Eukaryota > Viridiplantae > Streptophyta > Pinopsida > Cupressales > Taxaceae > Taxus > Taxus chinensis. Next base: position 611,900,573 of record CM034146.1, on the reverse strand, counting down.
GAAACATAGATAGTTTACATTGACTCAATGGTTCGGGTATTACAATATGTTGAAGTGTGCCCAATATATGAAGACCCATATGTTTGGGCAATTTAGTAGTAAGACTTGACACTTGGTAAAAGTAAAACTACAGAAGCTACACGAGGAGTTAAGGAAATCCATTACCAATTTTTGTTATGATCCTTGTTCAGAGACAATTCCAATGGTATATAAAGGAATGGGGCATGTTTCCTGTGAACACTAGAGTATGAGAAATTTATGACATGTTATTTGTGGGTCAAATTCTATGGAGTGATGCTCTTAAGATCATCGTAGGGTGATTAAGTAAAGAAACAGGATTCATGAGGTGAAGATGGATCATTTACGTAAGTTGTTCATACAAGGGTCCTTATTGAAGAAATGTTGCATGACTTAGAAATAACTTTGATAAGGGGTGTTACATGATTTGAGTCAACGTTTGTTAGTCAAAATTATTTTTGAAAGTGATGGAGTAAGTTGTAGACTCAAGGTTAGTTCTTGAGTCATTAGAAGGAGGGTAATCTAGTAAGTCGTTGGACTTCCCCGACGAATGTGTCTATTTTGTTTGAAACCAAGCCTCCCATTTCTACTTAGCCCAGTTGGTACAGGAAAATTATTAATATCATTATGGAAAGAATATTCCCTAAGAGGGAAATGTCATAATAGATGATGTATGGTTATGCTATCTTAGCAGCTAATTATGTGATCTTGGAGTAAGTGCTCTATCTCAGAGTCAGTTTGTGAGGAAGAAGGTTGTTTGGTTTTTAGGACATGTGTTGACTCAAGCTAAAAGAATGAAGTGAATGAGGCATGAGATGATTTGGTTAATGATTTATCATAAGTTGAAGAGTGAAGAGGGATGGATTTTTTTACTTATGGAATGCCACACCACTGAGGTCTTTGAAGTGGTAGATCAGATGGTGCAAAATCTAGCCCACGTTTAAAAAAACTTCTTATTGGGTAGCTTAATTTGGTGCACAGAGGCCATAAGTTTCAAGTGTGGTCTCACATGATATCCACATACCGTTTCATGAGCTCTACAACCAATTGCATAGACCATGGCCCCTATTCCAAATGGGACCTGAGGATTCCATATAGAATGTTACATTACATCATCAACAGTATGTTCTTGGGTTCATATTTACAGCCTAAAGGTGAAGACTAAGCTGGTGGAAACATCATGTTTGCTTGACACCGATATGACCATTTTGGCTTGTGTTATGAATTATTTCATTAGGTGAACCAGATAATTAACTAGGTAAGTGGTCCCACAAGTCATTATCTTTGATAATGTTAGGTATTACACAAATGAGGGAAGTGTCGATAAATTGTGTGAAGAATTCTAAATAAATCTTCGTTTTGGCAACTTGTAGTCTATTAGCTCATCCAGGTGATGGGGTTTTGAGATTGTTTTGAGCGTTTTTAGAAAGTTTTTAGGAATGGATGACCTATATGTTATCCATAAACTTATACTTTGGAACTCTAAGAAATAAAAATAAATTATGTTTGTTATACTTTGAACTTTGGTAAATGACAAAACTTTAGATTAAAGACTAGGAGCTTTAGTGACTGGATTATCTAAGTGGTTATAGAGAGGAAATTGCAGAGAATAGGAAAGAATTCAAATTCCAAACACCAACAATTTTATCCTGAAAACCTCTAATGGAAGAAAAACCAGCCGAGGAAGCAAAAAACACTATTTCTTCACACTTTTATTGGTCAATTATAGACAATTAAATAATTAAAATAAGTAGACAATGGAGATAAACAATGTAAACCTATCACATCCTATTCTTGCATTTCTCTGTTTCTACACCTTGCTCCTATAATTCCACTCCAGCATTGAAGATCGTATCTCACTAGCTCTCATTAAGCTTAAAAAAATTGCTCTTTGATCTCTTCAGATCTCCAAATGATAAATTCTCTTACTTCGCCTTGTTTTTATATCCTTCCCCCATGTCCTCCCTATGAAATGGAGAATGGGAAAGGCTCGGGGAGGTAAGAGACATAATTGGGCGCTTCAAATTCACATCCATTCATGCTCTCATTTCTACTTTTCTTGTTTGAAAAGTGTCAGGGACCACCACCCCTGAGCATACTGGAGGTTTTTAGGACTTCACTTTCCGTAGCTAGGTGGTGGTTACAGCAATGTCAGACTGTAGGGGGGTGATTCTACAACCACCACTCTACAAAGAGTGGAAGTTACTATCCAGAACCTCTGTATACCTCATTTTTCTTTATTTTATTCAATTATCCTTCTTAGTACTGATGGAACTAATGAAGTGGGAGTGTTTTTATGGATCCCTATGGATCATACCTCCCCTTTTTAGGGGGCATTTTGGTCCCAAAAAATCTTAGTGGGGGGAGCAGTAGATGAATCAACTCCCTCTCTTGCTCCGTAGATGTACCACTAGGTTCTGCCTTGGTGTCTTATCTCATTCAAACTTGCCAAGAATCTAGTGGATCTCTAGTTTTCTGCTCCAGTGTTGTATCCTCCTCCAAATTTACCTCGAGTACAATCCTCTTTGGAAGGTAAACTTCTGTATCTTTCCTTATTTTTTCATGCATAGATGGCATTTAGTAGGTGTGAGCTCTTGTACAACTTGCTATCAGCATGCATCTGCATGCAGTAGTGGCCCTGAAGGTTTCTTTTTCAAACTTCTCAAGTATGGTGAAGCTCCCATACTATAGTGGTTTCAGTCCTTCTTGCTTGTCTTTGTCTCTTGAGATGGACTGGTCCAAATCCTCTCCATGTACACTACTACTATAGTCACTATTGTTCCCTTGTATATCCTCTTCTTCTTGCTGACGCATAGTTAGGTCAAGTGAATCCAATAGGTAGATATGGTAACTGCATAGTATAATATTTGTATCTGCTCCTTGATTGAGTAGTTCCTATGGTGGATTCTTCTACAAAAAATGAAAATTGTTATCCAAAAATATACCATGCTCTCAAGTCCATTTTTATTTTCTTCCAATGAAAGTAAACAAAACTAATGATTTTCCCTAAATAAGTCTTTATGCTTGGTTGGCACTTTACCATAGCCTTCTTTGATTTTCTCTGGTGTTCTTAGATGTTGAAACAAACTCCATGTCCTTGACCCATCTATATTGGTTCTCCCTCCTCGTGAACACAACATACCTGATCATATAAGTAATGACTTCCGAAGACAATGTTAAATGCGATCAAGTGGAATAATATCAAGCTTCTATTACATCTATGTATTGGGTATTTATCCCAAACTAAAACTTACAGCTTTTCTTGTAACCTATATTTTCTACACCCCCTCTTCACTCCATCCCAAAGGGTATGGATGTGGTTTCACATAATTTTCTAGACCGAGATGTTCTACAACCATGCATCATAAATGAGATCTTTAATGAGAACTAGAATCTACTAAAGTGTTTACATTATTATTCTTGATTTTGGATTTTTGATTTGAAATAGCTTACTTAACTCTTCTTATGCTACTCCTCCATACATGTTAGTGGCCATGCATCCCAATCCTTTTCATCTACATTTGAATCATCCTCAATTCTCCACCTCTCCTTATGTTTTCACAGTGGCCATGGAGTTTCCTTGGAATCCTTTGGTTTTGGTACTTTGGGTGCAATTCCAGATGCAAACTTCCAACATGTTGTGTCAGCGTTGTCCATTTTTTATCAAAATTCTTACATAAATTCTTAGGGTCTTTATAAGTATGCAAAGTAGTAACTGTTAAGAAATAAGGGATAAAATATGCAGAATAATCCCTTACAGAATTGCAACAGTAGAAACTAATATGCAAAAAATATTACAAATCTCAAATAAAAGTGTAGAATAAAATAACACAATACAAAGAGACAGTATTTAACGTGGTTCACCCAATTTGGGCTACGTCCACCAAGAATCACTTGCTCATATTGTATTACAAGCCACCACTCTCTCAATACAATACCCAGATCTATTTGAAGCTATGCTCAACAAAATCTACAGAATTCACACCCAAATTCAAAGCACATCTGTAATGTTTTTCATACTTCTATCATATGCATAAAACCATATAAATAGACAACTACTTAAGTAATTTTACAAAACCATGGGTATCAAAACCATGGGCAAAAACCATCCCATAAACCTATGGGACAAAATCCCACCCATATGAGAAAATCATGTTTCCCGATATATCGGGCACGTTTTAAGGCCCAAAAAAAATTTGAGGGCTACGCCCCCGGACCCCCGCTCGGGGCCCGTCCCGGCCCCGAACCCTGGCAAGACAATGTGGAAAGTGTATACTACTCTTAGTGTACAATCTTCAACACTTTCACACATGAAAACATGCTCCACAACCTAAAAATATCCCACTTAGAGACCAGTTTTCCTCTGAGTAAGCTTCTCAACCCTTCACTAGTTTTCGTGAAGGCCAACCAAAACTAAACACAACTTCAATTTTTCCCTTGTGACCACCTTGGTCATTATGTCTGCAGGATTCTGACTAGTATGAATCTTCTCCAGCTTCAACTTCTCTTCCTCCAAAGCTATCCTGATGAAATGGTACTTTAATTGTATATGCTTCATCCTAGAGTGGAAAGTAGAGTTCTTAGCTAGGTGTTTAGCACTCTGAATATCACTATGAAGCTTTCCTTCCTCCTGCTTATGCCCCAACTCCTCAAGCAATTGTTGTAACCAAATAATTTCTTTTCTTGCCTTTGTGGTAGCAACATACTCAGACTCTATGGTTGATAAAGCCACCAACTTTTGTAGTCATGAAATCTAGCTCACTGTTGTCCCACCTATAGTGTAAACATAACCTGTCATGCTCCTCTTGTTGTCTACATCTCTAGCCATATCTAAATCTACATAACCACACAAAGTGGTGTCTGATCCACTGTAGCACAAAATTGTCCCCATGGTCCCTCTCAAATACCAAAGGATCCACTTAATTACCTGTCAATGATCTCTACCTAGATCATTCATAAATATACTCACCACTCCCACTGCATGGGAAATATCAGGCTTGGTGCAAACCATGGCATACATCAAACTACTAACCGCTGATGAGTAAGGTACCTTAGACATCTGGTTTCTATCCTGCTCTGTCTTAGGACACTACTCCTTTGATAACTTGAAATGGCCTGCCAAAGGAGTCCCAACAAGTTTAGCATCCTACATATTAAACCTCTCCAAGACCTTCTTAATGTACTCTTCCTAAGATAAATTCATCTTCCATTCCTTCCTATCCTGAGATATTCTCATACCAAGGATTTTTTTGGCTGCCCCAAAATACTTCATAGCAAAGGATTCACTTAGCTTCTTCTTGAGTACTTTTATTTCCTGCATGTTTTTACCTAAAACCAACATGTCATCCACATATAGACATAGGATAATATAGCTGCCATCCTTAAATTTCTTTGTATACACGCAATGGTTAGAATGACATCTAATATAACCTTGCTCCATCATAAATCTATCAAATTTCTTATGTCATTGACATGGAGCTTGTTTCAAGCCATACAAGTTCTTCTTTAGTTTGCACACCATCTCCTCTTTACCTTTGACCTCATAGCCCTCTGGTTGCTACATATATAGTTCCTCCTCCAAATCAGCATGGAGAAATGCAGTCTTTACATCAATATGTTCTAAGTGCAAGTCTTCTGCTATAACTATTCCTAGAATAGTTCTAATAGAAGTCATTTTTACTACAGAAGAAAAAATCTCATCAAAATCTATACCTTTTTTCTATGCAAACCCCTTGACCACAAACTGGGCCTTGTATCTTTTCTTTCCTTCTTCTTCCTCTTTGACTCTAAACACCCACTTGTTCTGTAATTCTCTTTTCCTTTGGGTAGCTTCACCAAATCCCATGTATGGTTCTCCATGAGAGCCTGGTGCTCCTCATCCATGGCTTGCTCCCACTTCTTCCTGGCATCTACCTGCATTGCTTCATCAAAGCTCTCTGGCTCTCCACTATCAGTGAGTAATAATAAAGAGAAGAAGAAAAATGTTCAGGTTCTCTTAGTACCCTAGAATACCTCCTCAATATAGGAGTTTGGGGTTCCTATTGAGGAGGTTCCTAAACTGATTCATGTGTCACTTTCCCATCTAGAAGATCCTTTACCGCTACATATTCTTTCTTGTATTCTTCCCTATTTTCCTATAACTACTGCTTATACATGAATTTTTCATTAAATACCACATCCCTAGATTGAATGATTTTCTTGTCCTTAATACTCCAACATTTATATCCAAAGTCATCACCACCATAACCAATGAAAGTACATTTTTCTAATTTAGCCTCTAGTTTGGTCCTATCATCCTTGTCTATATGGACAAACACCTCACATCCAAAGACTCTAAGAAATGAATAATCAAATTTTTTACCATACCAAGCCTCCTCAGGTATGCCTCCATCCAAGGCACTTGAAGGTCCTCTGTTTATCAAGTACACAACTATGCTCACCACTTCTACCCAAAAAGAAATAGGCAGTCCTACACGTAACCTCATTCTCCTAGCACATTCCATTATTGTTCTGTTCATCTTTTCTGACACCCCATTATGTTGCGGAGTTCCTAGAACTGTCTTTTTCCTGTGGATTCCATTCTTAGAACAATAATCATCAAATTCATTAATATAATACTCCCCTCCATTATCTGACCTGAGACATTTTAGCTTAAGACCTGTTTCATTCTCTACCAAGGCTTTCCATTTAACAAAATTTTCAAATACATCATATTTGTTTCTAATACAATAAACCCAAACTTTCCTTTTTGCATCATCAATAAAAGTAACATAATAACTTGAACCCCCAAGAGATGATACCTGAGCCTGGCCCCACACATCAGAATGCACCAGCTCTAACTTACTCTCTTTCTTTATAGGTCTAACCTTGAGAAACCTTACTCGCTTTTGTTTCCCATATATACAGTCCTCACATAACTCCAAACTTGTTTTTGTATATCCAAGAAAATCCCTCTTTATGATCTCCATGCCCTTATGGCTCATATGACCGAGCCTATAGTGCCATAATGTTGTATCTACTTCTGAAGCCACAAGATTACAAAAGTTAGTCCTATAAATGGTTAAATGCAAGGTTTCAACCTTCTTACCTCTTGCCACCACAAGATCACCCTTGGTAACCTTCCAAGAGTCCATTGTAAATACACAGTACAACCATCACTTCCCAACTGCCCTAACAATATCAAATTTCATCTTAATGTAGGCTCATGTCTAACATCCTTCAATATCCAAGTATTCCCATTCTACATCTTAACCTGAATAGAACCTTTTCTAACTATGTTACAAGGCTCATCATCACCAAGAAAAACACGCCCAAAATCTCCTTGAACATAATCAACAAAATAATGCCTATGTGGAGAAGCATGGAAAGAAGCCCCTGAATCTAAAACCCAAGATTTGGTAATATTGTGTAAAGAAAGAATCAAAGCATCCTGACATACATTACCCGCTGTCACATTTTCCTCCTAGTTTTATTTATGTCATGAAGCTTCCAACATTCCTTCTTTGTATGCCCAGACTTTCCACAGTTCCAGCATACTATCTTGCTTTTGGATTTTGACCTTGCTCGATCCTTTGATTTTCCATGGTTTCCTCTATTCTTTTGTCTCCCTCTAGTTTCCACTATCAAAGCATTCCCTAAATTAGAAGATTCACCAGAGCTTTTTCTTCACATTTCCTTGCTTAGAATCACCCCTACAACATCCTTAAACTTCAACTTTGAGTTAGCAGGAACCGAGTTGCTTACCACCATTACCAGGCTATTCTAACTCTCAGGTAAAGAGCACAGAACTAATAAAGCCCTAACTTCTTCATCAAATTCTATTGTAACTGAAGCTAGCATATTTACAACCGTATTAAAATCATTTAGATGATCTGTTACAGAACCATTCTCGGACATCTTCATATTAAACAATTTTTTCATTAAAAATATCTTATTAGAGGCAGAGGGTTTTTCATACAACTTCCTTAATGCATCCATCGGTTCTTTTGTAGTCTTTTCCTTTGAAACATTAAATAATACCAAAGATTCAAGACAACTAGATTGTCCCAAGTACCTTCCTATCTAGCAAATCCCATTCTACATTTGTCATGCTCGAGGGTTTTTTCACCTTCTCAGACAGTGGAGTATAAAGATCCTTCTAATAAAGGCAATCTTCCATCTGCATCTTCCAAAGACTAAAATTCTGCCCGTTGAATTTATCAACCCTAGATCTTCCATCATCTGACATAGCTCCCACTCAAGATAAAACTTTCCCTACAATTCAACACTTCAGCAAACCAAACCAGGCTCTAATACAAATTCTTATGAAATAAGGGATAAAATATGTGGAATAATCGCCCATAGAATCGCAATAGTAGAAACTAATATGTAAAAAATATTACAGATCTCAAATAAAAGTGTAGAATAAAATAACACAACACAAAGAGACAGTATTGAACATGGTTCACCCAATTTTTGCTACGTCCACCAAGAATCACTTGCTCAGATTTTTTGACAAGCCACCACTCTCTCAATACAATACCCATATCTGTTTAGAGCTATACTCAACAAACTCTGCAGAATTCACACCTAAATTCAAAGCACATCTGCAATGTTTTTCATACTTCTATCATATGCATAAAACCATATAAAAAGACAACTTCTTAAGTAGTTATACAAAACCGTGGGTATCAAAACCATGGGTAAAAACCATCCCATAACCCTATGTGACAAAATCCTGCCCATATGAGAAAATCACGTTTCCCGATATATCGAGCACATTTTAAGGCACAAAAACCCCGCCCATAGAACCCCGCTCGAGGCCTGGCCCAGCCCCGAACCCCAACAAGACAACGTGGAAAGTGTACAGTACTCTTAGTGTATAGTCTTCAACACTTTCATACATGAAAACAAGCTCCACAACCTAACAGTAATGGCATGTTTACCTTTCCATTTACCTATGATACTTGTCTTTCCTTGTTCTTTTTCTTGTTGATCTATTAACTGGTCTCCCCTTGGCTCTATTTCTCCTTACCTCTTCTCATCATCAATGTAGTATGCTTATACAATATTCATAGAGATCCTTGAGCTTCGTGGAGATTACCTTCCTCTGAAGGTGAGTGTGAAGTCCTCCCAAATACTTGGTCATAATGTCCTCATCCTACAAGTCCATATTAAGTAACATGGCTTGTCTCAGAAAATTTCGTAGTGTAGTCTTCCTCGCTTTGACCGGTGCCCTGTCTAAATTACTACCACTTAATCATCATGTTAGTATTATGGCCAATATGATAGAATTTAGATCTAAGAAATTCTTTAAAACCTTTCCAAGTACTGACAATAGGACATTTCTTCTTCTCACAAGTCGCTAAATGGGTTTTCATCCAAACCAGAGCATAACCTTCCATTTTGAGACATGCAAAGTTGATCCTTTGTGCCTCAATGATATTATGCATACTAAAATAGAATTCCAACTATTTTAGCCACTTATCAAGAAATTATGCATCTATTTTTCCTTCAAAGTTATTTATTTCCACTTTCATTTCAACTTTAAAAGGTGTATTAGCATATCTTGCCTTCTCACTTATAATTGGTGTCTCTTCTTCACGCTCTTCTCATTTTTCCTCTTCATGGCTCTTTCCGATACCAAATTTTTCAGCTAGTGCTTGAACCACTAAGTCCATGGAATCTTGCTTAACCGAATCCATCTTTTGTAGATCTAAAAGTTCTTCTTGTTTTCTATACAACCTATCTATCATGGTCTCTTGCATTTCTACTCTACAGACTAAGTTCTCTTCCTCCATTTGAGCTTGAATTCTTTATTTCCACTTCTTCGTAGAAATATCTAGCTCACAAGGTAAAAATTCTTTTCCTTTGGACCTTTTCATTTTCATACACATCACAAGAAAGAATCAAATACCACATTCCTAGATATATAATCAGCTCAAATACCAAAATGATTTGTAAACTTCTACTTAGGAACTCTACGAATCACATGATTATGTTGTTCTACTTTCTACTTTGGAAAATGATAGATTTAGATGAATATTAGAGCTTTAGTGACTGATTATCTAGTGCTATAGAAAGGAAATTGTAGAGAATGGGAAAGAATCCAAACTCCAAACACCAACAATTTTATCCTAGAAACCTCCAATGGAGGAAAACCAGTTGGGAAGGGAAAAATGCTCTTTCTTCCCACTTTTATTGGTCAATTATAGACAATTAAAAAATTAAAAGACGTAGAAAATGGAGGCAATAATGTAAACATGTCCCTTTTTATGCTTATTTTCTTTGTTTCTACACCTTGCTCCTATAATTCCACTCCATCATTGAAGATCTTTCTCACTAGCTCTTATTAAGCTTAAGCCTTTTCTCTTTGATATCTTTGTATCTCCCAATGATCAATTATCTTGCTCATTCTTATATTTAGAGCCTTCTCCCATGTCCTCCCATGTACTGGAGAATGGGAAAGGTCAGGGAGGGAAGAGACGTGGTTGGGTGCTTCAAATTCATGTTTGTTCGTGCTCCATTTTTCTTTTCTATTCGAAAGTGTTAGGACTGCTGCCTTGAGAAAATCGGCGGTTTTTGGACCACCTCCCTAGCTGGGTGGTGGTTACATGACCACCACCCTGTAGGGCGAGGGTTCTATATCTACTGCGCTACACATAGTCGAAGTTCTGTCTAGAACCTCTGTTTACCTCGTATTTCTTCATTTTCTTTAATTCTCCTTCTTAGTGCCGATGGAATTGATGAAGTGATGTGTATTTCTGGATCCCTATGGATCACCATTCTCCTTAAGAATGTCAAAGAGATAAAAAAATATTTTCATTTAAAGTTCTTTCTGGCCTTGTGGGCCTATCAAACATCAATAAGAACACCGATGGGGGCAACCCCCTTTTTTTGGTATTTGGTGCAGAATCAGTTTTACCGCTTGAAGTTGAAATACCTAGTCTCTGTATCTAACTACAAGGAATTCTAGGAGAATAAAGCTATTGAGAGGAGTGAATATCTCAACTATAAATCCTTGATGAAGCTAGGATCAATTTTGAATAGTGGCATAGCATTTACACTGACCGGATGGCTCATCAATTCAACAAGAAAGTCTACAAGCATGAGATATATGAGGGGGGTCTAGTATTAAGACTCGATAGTTAAATAGAAAAGAACACTGACGAGGGAAGGAAATTCATGCTCGAGTGGTTAGGTCCATATCGAGTAATAGAAGACTACAAGAATGGGGCATATCACCTGTGTACACTAGACGGTGAGGAATTTGGTGAATCTGTCAACTCTCTTCACCTAAAGAGATACTATGCATTATCAGCATTCCATATATATATTACTACATCTACATTTTATTTTCATTTGCATCCCTAAGGATCACCATTCTCCTTAAGACTGCCAAGGAGAATAAATGATATTGGCATTTAAATCTCTTTCTGGCCTTGTGGGCCTATCAAACATCGGTAAGAATGCTGACGGGGGCAACCCCCTTTTCTTTGGTATTTGGTGCAGAAGTGGTTTTACCGCTTTAAGTTGAAATACCTAGTCTTCGTATCTCACTTCAAGGAATTCTGGGAGAAGAAGGCTATTGAGAGGTGTGACTCTCTTAATTATAAAGCCTTGACGAAGCTAGGCTCAATGCTAAATAGCGACATAGCATTTAGGCTGACCAAATGGCTCGGCAATACAACAAGAAAGTCTACGAGCATGAGATATATGAGGGGGGGTCTAGTATTAAGGACTCGACAGTCAAATAGACAAGAAGATTGGTGAGGGAAGGAAATTCAGGCCCAAGTGTTTGGGTCGATATCGAGTAATAGAAGACTAGAAGAATGGGGCATATAACCTATGTACACTAAAGGGTGAGAAATTTGTGGTGAATCTGTCAACTCTCTTCACCTAAAGAGATATTATGCATGATCTATCAGCATTTCCATATGTATATTATTGTATCCGCATTGTATTTTCATTTACATCCCCTATGGATCACCATTCTCCTTAAAAATGTCAAGGTGAATAAATGAGATTGTAATTTAAAATTCTTTCCGGCCTTGTGGGCCTATCAAACATCGGTACGAATGCTAAAAAAGCTAACCCCCTTTTCTTTGGTATTTGGTGCAAAAGTGGGTTCTATCGCTTGAAGTCTAAACACCTAGTCTTTGTATCTCACTGCAAGGAATTCTGAGAGAAGAATGCTATCGAGAGATGCAACTCTCTCAATTAGAAATCCTTGATGAAGCTAGGCTCAATGTTGAAATAGTGGCATAGCATTTACACTGGTTGATCAAATGGCTCAGCAATACAACAAGAAAGTCTATGAGTATGAGATATATGAGGGTGGATCTAGTACTAAGGACTCGAACAATTGAATTAGATCAAGAAGACTAGTGAGGGAAGGAAATTTAGGTCCAAGTGGTTGGGTCTATATCGAGTAATAGAAGACTACAAGAATGGGGTATATCACCTATGTACACTAGAGGGTTAGAAATTTGGGGAATTCATCAACTTTATTCACCTAAAGAGATACTACGCATGATCTATCAACATTTCCATATGTATATTACTGCATCCACATTGCATTTTCATTTTCCAATTCCCATTTTATAAAATGTGTAAACAAGGGAATTATTCTTATAAAAATTCCTAAAAACTTATAAAAAATATTGGTAAAACATTCAAATCATATCTCTTCAAATTCTCATTGTTTCATCAATGGTTTTTGAATCGTTTCATCAATTCAAGCAAGATAATACAAAGCTTCGGCAGTAACCATACCAAGGCCTGCATACTTGGTTATACTCATAGTTTCTTCTACATTAGGTGTCTTCTCCTATAGTCTGTTCTAGAAGCTTCATGGTGTTGCATCTATCCCATATACATCTCTTTGAAAATATAAAACATTCTAAACATTTTACCTGTGTGTATATGTGTGTGTGTGTGTGTGTGTGTGTGTGTGTGAAATGAAAATCAACAGAAAATTATGTATTTACACACTTCTTTGCCCCACCAACCTTCGGTGTTGAGCCCCATGTCACTTACTAGTGGCATGTTAAGTTGGAGAGAAGATAGAGAAGTGCCCTTACTCGCCTATGCATTATCCTTAGTGATGAGACCATGCTTCCTACTAATAGCATGGGATAAGATGTAGGTGCATATTTATAAAAAAAAATTAGAAAGATAAAAGTCAATTCATTCAATAAAGGAAGATTGTAAAATAATAAAACCAAAGAAAAGTGAGTTAGATGTTCAAATTCAAAGAGATTTTAAAACCTTAAACCATATTTTTTTGACCAAATTTCCATCTACAGATCTAAGTCTAGATGAACTAGAAAACATTTCACATTTTAAACTATGTAGGAAACTTGAGTATGGAATGAGGTCGTAGGTTCTTAATTTGATTTTGTCCAAATCCTTTTCTTTCTCTCACCATTACCATTCAAAAAAATTATATAAATTACGTCCCTTCTGGATCTCGGTATTAAGTCTTCAGATCTTACTAGTTCGTGTAGGGCTAGGAGTGGGATAAGTTCATTCTATTATCATATCGTGTTTTCATCATGTTTTTTCCAAAACAATAAGAAGTATCGAAAAATTATTTAGAGAAACTAAATTTTAGACATTACATTGTACTTGCATAATCATATATTAGCATTGCAAAAATAACAAAAACAAAATCATTCAGTTAGCATTCATCATCCATTGCATACATTCTGAAGACCATCAAAAACCAAAAATTCTAAATATCTAGAGTACACATGTGAAGTGAGACAAGAAGAAGTCAACTCAAATACAATGAATTACCAAAACAAAAAGAAGAGTCTATATATATATATATATATATATATATATATATATATATATATATATATATATATATATATATATATATATCATTTTTTGTACAATGCCATCACGTGCTAGGCATGGTAAAAACACTGACAATGAGCCCAAAATGTGTAAAAACAAATTGTATAAATTCCCAACAAAATGGAAAATAAGAAATAAAAGTCCTAATGGCCTATCAATCCCTATGGGATCCCTGAGATGGTGCACTGCGTAGATGCATCCAGGACTCCTACTACAGCTAGGATGTTGAGAATGCACTGAATGGTGGGAGAGTTATCATGATGACGGTGCAAACACGTTAGTGTGTCTACCAGCTGATAACGGTTGTCTTGTGTCCTCAGTCAGCTTGGCTTGTTTCTTCTCCAAAGGCATCAACAAGTTGTCCATTGCACACCCAACGAATAAGATCTCACCATCCCTATGTAGTCACTGCAAACAAAGAGAAATGGTGAGTTAAAAATCTACAAGGATCAAAAATAAATACCAACTAACATTTCTAGCTAAAAAATTCAAGAGAAGTGTATCAACATACTCGAATCTCCCTACATCCATGTGGGGTTGACTGGTATAACTGGAGTTGCTGCGATAAGTACCTGGTGTGCCTCCTGTCATTCTGAGGCTATGTATTTTCCCATGACAGACTCCTCATCTCTTCCCTTGTCTCGAGGAAGTAGATCCTCTAATACTAAGGTCTCCTTATCCATGTGTGCCTCCTCCCACTCCTCTCTCAGTATATCCTGGGTGTCATGCCACTCAAGGTCACTCTCCTCCTCCTGCATGTGAGTTTCCTCACTTATTTCACCACCCAATCCCTCATCATTGGTTGCATCATCAGTCTCCTCATTGCTTGAATCCTCTCTAGTTTCATCTCTTGTATCCTTCTAGAAATCAGAATTCACATCTATGGTCTTATCCTCCTCCCCGTTGTAGGAAAGTGTGGCCTCAATCTAGAGTAAAGGTGCACGAGTGGCACCAGCTACCCATCGAGCACAAACAACTCACCTCTCTGTAATAGGCACTCTTGGAGTCACAACTGTCCAACCCAGATCTCTGTGAGGGCCCTTTCGGGCCTCCTTGACACTCATGTATATGGGTGCCACTAGGGGAAGCATATCAATAAATGGAAAACCAAATTCATGAGGAACTTAGCTAAATGGGTGAGACTCAACCTTCCCCATCCTATCAATTAACTGGCCAGTAGTGGTATAAGCCAAGATTGTGGTCCCATCCTATCCCCATCATCATGTCATGTCCTGGTATGGAGTTTCCACCATGTCTATTGTGGTTAAGGAAGCCACTAGATAATGTGGCATTCTTGGAGAACCAACATCATCATCCATCTAGTGGCCCTAATGTCCCCCTAGGTCCTATACTAGACAGTGTCATCCCAAAGGGGATGAATCCGCTCATACACCCATCTCATAACCAATGTAGGGTGGGTTAAATATTTTCCATATAGCCTAACAATCTAGTATAAATCATAATACAGTGTTTCAAAGGATATCTACCACCCTAGGCGTAGATATGACCATATGACTCAATATGTGTAATAATCAGAGCCCAGATAGTATAACAACGTATCACCTCCCTTGTCCCTGATCAACTATGAAGCCAAAATACCCATGATGGCCTTATGGATAGTTGGGATGAGAGTAGTGGTAATAGATCGGATCTGCATACCCTTCTTCAAACCAACTAACAACCATGACATCACCCATATAAGTAGCCCAACAGATTCATCATGCCTCTAGATCATGTTGTCTCAAGAGTCATCCTCCTCCCAAGTATCTAAACTCCAAGTATCTCATACGCATCCTCCAGTGTAATCATGCACTCATCCCTAGCACCCATGGAAACCGAAAGGTATTCTGATCTACGTCCCAATAAGAAAATAAGTCGTATAGTATGTGACTGGCTAGAGTGATATGGGGCACCCATGCAATCCTCCAAATGTCCCGCTCTCTGTAGAGTGTCCATCTCATCATGAGTCAACTGATCTAAAATCTCTAGGAGTTAGTCACATTCCCTCTCACGACTCCAATGGATGTACTCTTCTTTCTTCTACATCCACTGAAACATAGAAAAAGAGCAAGTTAGAGGCACATTTCAAGAGGCAAGCTCATTAAAAACATGACACAACATAAAAAATCTAAAAAAAATAAAATTAATATGAGTTTAACATGTTCTATTCAGAACTGTCACCTTTCTTAGGGTGGTGGTCCTGAACTGATTTATCGTATGGCTACATGACCCTAGAAAGCTCCTAAAGATGCTAAAATTGATCATTTTTCATTGAATAAAAGAATGCCATATGGGCACCCCCCTAGAGACTCATTTAAAACAAGAAATCCTAAACATAACCCCACCTAGGTGAATATTTTGACATTTTAACATTTTAGGTTTGAAAACAAACAAGTGATAAAAACTAACCTTGGACCATGCGGGGTCGATCTCCCGGTTGTGGAAGCATGATCACTATCTCACAACGAACATTTTGACTATCTTCTCGTCAAAAATGGTCACTATGGGCCCAGAGCTCAAAAATTGCCAATCGAATGAGCACAAACAAATAGGAAAAATAGGTTTGATTTAGTATATATATATATGTTGTTATTAACTTTATATTTTGAATATATGTGTTCACAAGATGAGAGTGGTGGTAGAGGTAAGTTCTTATCCCCACACAAATGGTAATTCCTCTTGTCATTTTAATTTAGCATTTATTTTTTCGATATTTTATCTATCTACCCTTGAGTCTTATTTTCATTTTGTAAGAAGCTGGAGTTTGGATGGTGAAATTTTGACACACAGGCCTGTCAGGTATAACTTCTAACTTCCCATTTCTGAAACTCCATACTCATACTTTACATTTTACACCTTTTTTTATGACTAAGATGCTTCTCCAAGGGGGCAATATGTACGCACCAACAAAACTACTTGTGCTACATTGTCATAAAATGGTTTAAAAAGTTCCCAATGATGATTTGTCCTTTCAAAAGATGTTCAAGCTTCAAAACCCATTCGCTATATATATTTGTAGCCTACACATCCCTACTTATCCCTGACATGCTTTTTCCTAGCTTCCCACTACATTTTAGAGTAGTTTTTACCTAGTTTCAACACCACTTCCCTACTTGGGTGGTGGTTTTGTGATCGTCGTCCAGTCAGGATGGTGGTTTTCCAATCATCTCCTTAGGTAGGGCGGTATTCCTTTAACCACCACCCTACATAGGACAGCGATCCTCTGCAAATTTTCTAGAGAGTTTACTCACATTTTAAAGTGGAATTTTCTCACTTAACTTCCATTTATAGATGTGTTACTTGTCCATTTTAGATGATTCCAAGTTCCAACTGCCTTGTGGAAATATATTCTTACACTTATATTTGTGATTAATGATTGTTAATAGTTTGAAATCCTTCTTCAATTTTTTTATGTCCTCCTTTGGCTGCCAAATGGATTCAACCATTTCCTAGCTAAATTCCAATAAATACCATACTTGTGTGCAAGAAAAACTTGGAGAAGTTCTTGATATTACAAAGTTTTTGAATTTCTTACTGGAAATTTCTAAAGCCAATCTCAGTTCAATTGTGTTTGCACTCTTCCACTTGCATTGCTTCCTAGTCTACCAATTCAAGTTATTGTTGCTCCCCACATCCTTCTTCTTTTGTTGTTTCTACATTCCCATCTGTTGGACTCACATGGACACAAATATTGAAAGGATAAACTAAGACAACAATACTCTTACTATAAGGACCTCAAAAACCGAGGTCCAAATTTTTTAATTATTTTTTCCCATTATTCCCATTACTTAATTGACATTTTTTCCACAAAGGTTCAGCTCAAACTGAACTAGCAAGGATTTCCATTTTCATATATGTATTATTCTACAAATGAAAACGTATTCAAAATATACAGTCATGCATCAACATACTAATTCATTCATTATTATAATAATGATTTCGAAAAGCATGTATACATGCATGAACTATCCAAGTTCGGAATACCTTTCAAGAGCGGTGTCTTTAACCATCTTACATGAAAATGCATAAAACTTACCTCACGTAAAGTTGATTACATAATGCATTTCATAATATTATTTCATGCCAAATCCTATCAGCATACCAACTGTTTGAAGAAATGTCACATGTATGCTCCATATAAAAAAGAGAAGGCATGATAAGAAATTATCAAAGCATCCACATGAAATTCACTTTAGAATTCTTACAATGAGCTTTATGCCAAATCAAATCAACAACATAACATAATTTCCAAGAGGAACAAAATATCCTTTATACCCAAGAATGCATGCCAACCATATGACAAAATGTCATATAATGAACTTCACATATATTCCAAGGAATGCATACCAATTGTATGACAAAATTTCATATCATGAACTTCACTTCACAAGCTCAAAATGAACAATATTCCAATTCAAATCAGTAACATAGTGCATTTTCAAAAGGCACAACAAATCCTTTATACTCAAAGAATGCATGCGAACCATATTAAAAAATGTCATAATATAAACCTCCAATATAATCCATAGAATTCATGCCAACAATATGACAAAATTCATTACAATGAAATTCACATACAGTCCAACGAATGCATGCTAACATCATGATCGAATGCCATAAAAAAATATCTTCACATAAAGACCAAAGAGTGCATTCCAATAGCATGATAAATTTCCATAAAAGAACTTCACATAAATTCTAATGAATTCATTCCAGTAGCATGATAAAATTATATAAAAGAACTTCACTTAAATTTCAACAAATTCATTTCAGTAGCATGATAAAATGTCATAATCCATACTCATGTATTTATTCCAATAAAAGATTGCATATCGATTGTTTGAAATAATGTCACAATACCTCATTCTTTAAAATCTAGCCAAATGATTTCAAACTAATAGTTTGACAAAATGTCATAGCACAACATTCTTTCAAAATGCTATGCACTTGATTGCACACTAACCATTTAACAAAATGTAGTGTACTAGCAGAAAACACTGCAGCAAAGAAAACAACAATCTAGCAACAAATCTACAATGTAGAAAACACCCCAAAACACCATACTTTATTAACTAGTGTTATAGGAAAACAACAAAACACAGCAAGGAAACAACCAAAATTGAGCGTTATAACAGCTAATACAGCAACATCGAATACAACAATAATTTAATAAAAAAATAGAACTTCTAGCAGCTGTTACCACACCAATAAATCATTAAAGAACATAGCTCTTCTAACAATTGTTACAGCATAAATAACACAACTTATAACAACTATAGCAGACCAACGAATCAACAAAAAAAAAAATAGCATTCCAACATTTAAAATTATAGCTTGGAGATAGTCCACAACTCATAGCGAAAATGTCTAGAAATCTTCTCTCAACACCCAAATGAATAACCTCATTGATTCCATTTATCAAGTAAGGATTTTTTTTTAAATGAAATCTCTGGCTCTCATACTTGAGAGATCTGAAATATATAATGCTCATATTAAAATAAACACATTTTCCAAATACCCATAAAGGATTGATTCAAAAATATTAATACCCACAATAGATAATCCATATATCTCATTACCCAGAAGAGGAATAAACTGAATATGCATTTATTTGTAAAATATTACATAGAAAAAAATAAGAAACCCTTGCCTGAAATATTTGAGGTGAAGAAGACCGAAAAAACCTCTGTTCATTTCCTCTTTCCTTCTCTATTTTCTTCCTCTAACTTCCTATCTCCACACCATACAAAATAAAACCCCAAAACCTTATTTATTTTTCTAGAAAATTTCTCCCCAACATTGCTGCAATAAAGAATGGCAAGATCCCAAAATATAGGCCCAAAAATCAGCTCCAGATGGCCATAAAAACTTCCATGAATTCCTCCAGATTTTTTTTTGATATGGTCTTCCCTCTATTTCCTCCTCTCTTCATGCCATGCTAAATGGTAAAAATCAAAACCTAACTCTCCTTTATTTCATGGATTCCAAAATCCATTTAAATATAATTAAACTTCAAAAATGCCTCCACTTAGCTTTAGGCTAAGTTTAATTGTTTTATTTATTTATTTTAAATAAAATTATGTACCACATTCCACAAGGAATAATTAACACATAAGTTAATGCCAAAATAATTTAAAATTTGAATTCCACAAAATATCATTCCAATTAAGCATTATTTAAATGTCGAGCTCATTAACCAAGAAAATCAAAATGCCATGCATTTATTATGGTTGAGTCAAAAAAATCTAGATAATGTTTTGACAATCGGTTATGTTACCAACATACCATCATAAGTTAGGCTTAGGTTAGATCACATAGCTTATATCTTTAGGTTAGTTAGGCCAGCAACCGATATTAAATAATATCACACCGGAAGCTACCAAAATGTTGTCACCAAATCAAAAGGGTGAGTGCTAACTCATGGAAGAGTGGGAACTTGTGCATATACTCACATGTGTATGCACAAAATTATGCTAGCTTATATACATAAGTATATATGCTTGCATACCTATGATCATACCTAGATGGGTATATGGACAAATGTCTATTCCTTCGTGCTTTATATTCATACCTTTGATGAATGATTAAAAAACACAAACTGCAACCAAGAATAAACAACCAACAAATTATTAATAATATTGAGTTCCAAAAGTCAGGATGTTACACTTACGGCCAGATTTGCCACAATTCTTGCAATATCCAGGTTGGAGGTGTTGTTTGATTCATTCATGCAATTATTATTTCTAAATTTATCATTTCAAAGTTCATATCAAATACAGTAGATAAATCCTTTCATCATTTTAATTATCAAGTCATTAGTAGATCAGATCAAATTAGAAATTTTTTCCTTCAACATTACCAAGGAATTTGTAGGGAATAATAGCTTCTCTGAGGCTGTGATTTATTCTTTGTTTCTGAGGTAAGATTGAAGGTTTTATTTGGAATATTTCAATTAGTTAATTGTTTAGGATTTAGATTAACACCATTTGCACAAGCAATTAACTACACCTGGTTAGTTGTTTGTATTAGGCTTCATTTATTAGATTAAAAAAACTGTCCAAAAATATTTCCTCTATTAGATTACTTGTTCATTTGCTTTGTTCATTTATATTCTAGAAAATACAAAAACATAGTTTAGATTTTATTTTCTTTATTAGTTTATTTTAGTTAATTAGATGCAATCACATTTCATATGACTATTATGGGCCCCAAAGAACCAAAATATTTTAGCTTTGAACCGGTAATACCACAACCAAACCTAGCTATTCACTTATAAACATATATCAAGGCCTTATGTACAATGTTTTCAAGACAACTAGAGATGTACAAAGAATCAACCGATAACTAGACACATTAAATGTTGAAGACAATAAAGCATTTGAGTATTAGTCGAATCAATCAAATTACAGACTCCCTTGAGAATCTATATGACCATCAAAGGTCCACACCAAGAGAATGATCCACTGGTACCATAACCAAATGGACCTGAACTACTCATGGATATTGATACGAGACTTTGTCTTCTTGTCCTCAAGACCCCAGCCTAACTCACCAAGAAAATAGAATAGTTCAACATGATAAACATTATAGCCAATCACGATTATGATTATTGGACTGCCCTTGAGTGCAGATTGCCTAACCACCCTTGGGTTTAGTCTCTTAGTCATTCTAATGACCATAGAGGGACCATGACTAGAAAGAATTTATGGTTGTGATCCTACATTTCCCCAACCAAACAAAAATAAGAATGAATTGGACGTAGACATTGGATTGAGAGCGTTAGTTTTTCGAACCTCGCCATTGTCACCTGAAATCATTAGGAAATCAAACATTCTAAACGAAGAAGCTCATCGAGCCCTCTCATTTTGGACCAAACCTTCCCACCACAAATAGAGCTGAATAGAATCATTCCTATCACTTTTAATCGTTCTATGACCTTGTCTGGACATATTTACGAGGCCTCATTCAATTTATGACAAGTTCCACAACCAATAGATAGGATATATTGAGAGATATATATTTATTGGAGTCTTTATGTTTCCATCCTTTCTGATTTCTCCATTCGAGCCACCTGGGTTAGAGAGATTTTCAGTGTGCTTGACGAGCAGATCCCACCATTACACGTTAAAGGCATTTCATTACCTTGACAACCTATGCACACACTATCTTCTATCACTATATTCGCTACCACCTAGCCATTCATATTTTCTACACTAGCTGCCTTGGCACGACCTCAGGGAGTAGAGTGCGGTTGAAAGTCACATGTTGATTTTCTTCCATACAGGTGCACCCCTTTCAATCCATGATACCCCCTTGGAAATAGATCCTAAAAGTTGTGTAGAAGTTCAATAATCTTCGCCACTTCCATCTCCAACCAATAGTCACCAATGATGGCCTCCTTGGGCTCTTCCTTTTTCCCAATGTTAAATTTCTTTGTTTTTCATAGGTTCATGATGCACGCACATTTTATCATCTATTGTATCCAGTACTTCACTCGTACCCTTGGTGTGGTTAACATCCAGAGTATTATCCTCATAATATTCACCATCTATTGTACATATCAGCTTACCCTTTTCTTTTTCTTTTGAGGCGTGGACCATTTCTTCTTCTTCACTCTCTTTAAGGTCAAGGTGTGCCTCCAAATCTAGTTCTTCAAACATGTCTAGCAAGAGTTATCCAGCCTTTGTGTTATCTCCCAAGGTAAGTTACTTGATAATCTACAACGCTTCATTGACCTGTAGCTTAGTTAAAAAATAATCAAAATTTTGAATCATACCTGAGGTCATCTCTTGCCAATTTGATGCCATTCTAGTCAACTCTGCATGAACATACCATGTGTGCACACAGCCACTGAGGGTGGCATAGAAATTTTTTACCCAAAGTGATGGTTGCAAGGCTTTATGCCCCTCTATCTAGAATCTCTCACACTAATGGACATGGTGTGAAGCAGAAACCTTCCTATGGAATTGACATATCTGTGAAGGTACATTACTTCTTAAAAACCTAGTGGATAAAGTGATTCTCACCTCTCACCACTCCAATAAGTTATCTCTGTGTGTAGCCCACCAACGTGCTATAGTCCTGCACAGAGCATATACAAGTATATTCCTTCCATCTCCCTCATTTATCCACTAGGCCTCCATGGCATGTAAGAAAACATTAGGGTTTCCTTCACTCGTATACTGAGGTACCTGATTATGACTCAAGCATCAAACATCTCACAGCCTAATCATGCACATAACAGTATTCCTAATTTCGTGTCCCACTACTTCATATGTTCCACACACATAGTTATCACAAGAAATATTCATGGTATCACTAACTGAATGAGCATCATCCCATTGAATCGCTCCTTCCTTGGAGGGCTCATTCACCTCAGGATCTCTGGTTAAATGTGCATAAATTATGTTCAAGTCTTGCTCACTCAAAGGCTCAACATATGGAGCAGCCTTTTCATCTTTCAATTGTATAATAATGTGATCTCTTCCTTGTTCTCAAAGCTAATGTAACCTTTATTGAAGTGCAAATCTGAATTATTTACATAACACCAAGGGCACCCAAGTAATGTTGGGAAACTATCTGATTTTGTGAGATCTAGTACCCTCAAAGTCCCCATTGAACTTATCCCCTTGAATCATTACAGTATCATCCTTTAACACTCCAATCAGATTGGCCCTAGTCATGTTTTCCATGCATAACACATTTTTAGGAGGCTATAATGGTGGTCTTTCCATTTGATTCCAAGTTCTAGTGTGAGCACATTAACTTCTACACATGTATCTATCAGAATGTTACTCAAAATCCATCCATCTATAACTGCATTCAGTGTGATTTATTTATCATATTCATGATTATGGGGAGCCAGGTTTGCATGAATAATCTGCCTCTCGCGCTCATTACCCTGTGCGTGGTACCTTTTTCTAGCAAAGGGATGATGTTCTTATGTCTCAACATATGGCATACTTCCTTCAAATCATCAATGTCCTTGTACAAAAGGTCAACCTTCTTATCTCTGTCCATCACATGTGCCTCTTCTTTCAAGCCTTGAACCTCCCCTTGTAAATTCCTTATAACATACATAGTTTCCAAGTAAACCTCCTTCTGGTGTTCAGCATCAGGATACTTTTCAATTGTGACTTCTTGTTTAGTTATAACAGGATTACTCCTTGGGGCCTCACACACGCGCATTACCTCAGCATAGGTAGTTACTAACATAGGTTGCATCTCATAATTCAATCCCACCTTTGGCATCCATTTTCCTCCGTCAGCGCGTTGTATTTTAATTATAGTCGTGCCTTTGTCCTGCTTATGTTGTTTGCTCATATGCTCATACAAATCAGGGCACTCTTCAAACTTGTTTTGTTTTTCACACCATGAGAAAACTATGTTCTGAGGGAACTCATGATGATAATGATTAGGAAAGACACATGTAAAGCAAGTACCTCTAGGAAATCCTCTTCTTCCACTGCCGTGATCATGGCCTCTATAACCTCCATGGAATCCTATATTATGATTATCCCCATTATTGCACCCTTCATTATGTTGTTCATGTTGGTCCTTAGATCTACTTGCCACACTTTTATGGAGCACACCCATCTCAATAGCCTCATGAATGTTATCAGTTACTATACAATTAACAGTGTCATGAGTATGATATTTATAGATCTTACAATGCATAGAGACATTCTTATGGATCGCACATTGAAAGAAGGGAAATCTACTTAAATCATGATCTAAATGACATATCTCACAATCCATCAGCATGGCATGCACCAATTTACGAGGGCATCTATCCTTGGTATGTCCTTCAACCTCATAATTCAAACACCAAATCCCAGTATGTGTCTCATGGGCTTAATTAGCATATAGTTTCTCTAGTTGTTTCACCATTGTTGTAATCTATGCCTCCAAAAATGGACTTACTCCAGTGTCCATAATCCCGAAAACCTCAATGCACAAAGATTCTTCCAAAGCATCATGCAAATCAAAAAAAAAATTATGAGATAATGCCCTTCAAAATGTATTCATCAGGCCACCAACAAACCATTGTGCATGTTGGCTAGGATGTATATCATAATACAACTTTAATAGCAAAGTTTTAAAATGCACATCATACTCCCAAACACTTTTTCTGACAAGCCCTTTTTGATATCCTTCAATGCAATGATATTATTCTACTCAAACTCAGGGATATAGAACTCAGCCAAAAATGCAGTGTGTAGAGCATTATAATCTACTGAAGTCTACTGCATATCATACTTTTGATACCAGTAATGTGCACACCCTTGAACTGTAGTTACAAAATAAATCTCCATCCTATCTGAAGTAGTGATTCCCTTAGCACGCCATAATAACTCACACTTATACACATGCTCTATAGTATTCTCAGTACCTCAGTATTCTAGTAAATGGAGTGACATCTCTTTAAACACTTGTTGAGGCTCATGAGGACCCTGCCCACCAGATATAAAACTAGAACCAGTATTTTGTCCACCACTAGAACCCCCTGATCCACTTGATCCTGAGCCTCCCAATCCTCCAGATCCACCTCTTGTAGTAGAAAACAGGCCAATGGAAGTACTTCTTTGAGTTTCAACAATTTTACTAAAATGCACTCCTACGGTCTGCAAAGTTGTAGCACTTCTAGACTTGGCACCATATACCTCCTACCGGACCCCCAAACAACAAAGATGACGTCTCCACTGCCATAGATGATTGTGTTATCTAATATACT
The DNA here is from genome assembly GCA_019776745.2 of Taxus chinensis. Lineage (NCBI taxonomy): Eukaryota > Viridiplantae > Streptophyta > Pinopsida > Cupressales > Taxaceae > Taxus > Taxus chinensis. The sequence continues at coordinate 611,874,976 of CM034146.1, read as the reverse complement.
TCTATATTTAAAGGAAAATGATATCCACCTAATGTTTTTGTACTACCCACATTCGTTTTCTTATCATTTTTTACTTTCAGAGCTGGAACACCAAACGTAAGGGCTAGGTCACCATGTGGGATCAGATGCGTGCCCATGGTCCTTATACTTTCTTCTATCACACTCTCATCAGACGCTAAGAGGGATTCGCTATCATTTTTTTACAAATGGGGATGAACTAGATGCTCCGGCTTCACATTTCCTACGTGAGTTCCAAATCCTTCATGAGTCGTATCTCTCCTCAACACCATTTGCTCCTCAATATCATGTTGGTTTTCCAATTACCTCTATCATGCTTCATTATACTTGAGCATCCTTTCTTCTATTTTTCTCTCTACCCCAAGGTCTACCATCTTTCACCATACCTTATCCTACTCCTGCACATGGTGGTGATTTCAGTTAGCCATGGGGAGGTGCTCTAAATTTAGCACCACCATCAAGATCTTGATTGCTAAAGGAACAATACAGAGGTAAGATCCCTTGGGCTCGCATAAAAATTCAAAATTTGTAACCTCTAAACAAGAATACATGGAACATATGTATTCTAGAGTATAATTGTTCATAATACCAGCCCACTATATATCTACCGCATGTGTCCAAGGTTCATTTGCTTCAAACAATATCTAATATTCCTCCTATGTCCAAACCCTCGATCTGTAATACAAGTTTCTCTTTGATGCATACGTAGACAAACGCTCTTACAATTTTATAGGAAAACAACAAAATAATAACTCATAAAGCTTATGATAAAGGTGTTCCTCAACCCACTTGTATGCATTGAAATCAAGTCCAGTAGCATATCTCTGAGAAAACTAATCTTGTTCGTCAATAACCTAATCTTCAATGGTTACAAGTTTCAACCAATAAGCCATCACCATGCAATATCCTCGCAACAGATTGAAAAGAGGTCTTGGTAACAAAACCAAAATTTAGTCTTGTTTCTTGCTTAAAACCCTAAGCACATTGGTACATCACTCAGACAGTTTTGAGTGCTCACCCAAAGTGCACAAGGCACAAGGTCCCTCTTTACACCAGCTTTGTCAAGGATTTAGCATGTGTGAATATAAATTCCATAACTATATCAACTTGATCCATGAACTCAGTTTGAAAACACACATAATAAGCAAACATACAGATCACATAATAATTAAGATCAGATTCACCTTATAATGACAAGAAACAGTAACATCAATAATCAATATCCAACCATAATGACCCATTATATTAAATCATCAAACATAGTAGCTAATTACATAGATAGTTCTATCATAAGTCATGTGCATAAATAAACCAGCACATTACTCTATTACATCTAGCGATACATGTTGATCCCAAAACCATGTAAAACAATACATATAAATAGGGAGTGGGAACTTTCCCTTCACTTCTCATGGACTCTCAAAATAGGCTACATACTAAGAATAGCCATGTGTCACTATAAAATAAACTAAGCATTCAAGCTTCACCTAATAATAGATTATATATAATTAACTCTTGATGTAATCATATTATTATCTCAGCTTTACAAGATGCTTGATCTTCTACTTGCTCCAAAAATAATCCATTACTTCATCCCCAAGTATTCTATCTATATCTAATGTGTGCTTATCACTTCATGTTTAACTCTAGCTTGATCCATGCAAAATGGGTTAAGTTCCAAAATCTGTCTTCTTGGGTGTGAATTTGTGGAGCACAACTCTATCAAACTCCCATGCCTATCCAAATGCCCACATATTATGTGCCAATACCATCCGCACCTTTCATACTTAGATAATATTTTGTTCATCCAACAATTAGAGCTCGTGAAATGGTGAGAGAAATATGACTTTGAATTATTTCACAAGATTCATGCACATTATTTTACTATCCAGAACAAATTTTGTCAACATCCATCCACTCATAATTGGTTTCATAATCATTCTCAAAAATGTAATCCTTAATTTGATCACAGAGGAATTTTTCATTCTCGAGTGAACTTTGCAACATGAATTATTTTTTCGAATTTTTGGAGCATCCAATGATGGGAAGTTGATCTTGAATACATTCACAAGGCTCCTGCAAATTTTCACTTTGTTTTGAATAACTCTCTTTAGTACAGATTGGCTCCACATTTTCCTCACTATCATCTTCTATGGTAGAGATGTTGTTTTCAATATTGGGTATATTCAAAGGAGATTCAAGAACCTTCTTTCTCTTATGCTTATAATCTTCTTCACCAAACACGAAAGAGAAAGGTATATCTTCACATTCACTCTCATCGACCAAGGCATTGGGGAAGTCATCAAGCTCATCCAACTACTCTGTATCATCATCAAATATGGTTGTATGAAAATGAGAAGCACAAATTGATTCATACCTATCTTGCATCTCGATATTCCAAGTCAGGAAATCGAGACTAAGTTTTGGGTCTTCAGTATCTTCTATAGTTTTCATTATGTCTTGCATAGATACTTCTTTCAATCCTACCATATGCTCATTTTCCTCCTTATGGGAATAACATTTACATTATTCCCCTAAGAGATGATTGAAAATATGATCCACACATGCCCATGATTCAATTAGAACATCCTTTTTAACTTCTTTTATGCTTTTTGTTGTCTGAGGTTCACCTTCTTACAAACATGGGCATACTTGATTCATAACACCTTCTGATAAAGAGAAGAGTTACATGCTTCATGGGAAGGGTATTCCTTTGAGCTCAAATTCCATATCATCCTCTTGATGGGAAGCATAAAAACATGTTGGGGTAGTAATATGGGAATAATTTTCAATTATATCTTGATCATCCATTATTGAATCTTCTTGCTCATATGGAGGATGAAATATTTCTTACTCACCGTGATGATCAACATTGTAACATCCACATTTATGACTAAGAAACAGGGGGAGAAATTTTACATAATTTTCTATGTCACAAATTCATATAATTCAGAACACACATTCCATTATCAATCCATCACATAATGGAAAACCATATGCAGCTGTAATGACTTGGTGTAACACTGATCTCTCATTTCATGACTCGGTATTAAACTGATCTCTCATATTTAACTTGTTCTTATGTATACAATGTATACTTTGGTTCCTTGACCCATTACGGTTCATTCAAGTGTTCTGTATAATAAGCCTATCTGAGTATCTTTTACTGACACTCATCTGAAATCTCACAACCTTAGACCATGTGACATAAGACAATACAACTAGTAGTTTGTGATACTTTGGCCAAATTTTTAAACATGTCTACCATGTTTACATTCCAAGATGACATACTCATTGAAAGGGATATGCCTTTCACCCCACTCGAACTATTATCTAGATTGGTCTTCCTTGACTTCTATCAACCAAACCCGAGTCAAAGTTTCACACTAAATAGGTATAACTCACATATACTAGTTTTGCAGTCTACTCATGGTGACTAAGGATAAGTAAACATACTCAATTTGAATATCATTGATCTAGGTGAGTTTATTTACCCTAGGTCAACAAGAGTTGATGAATACACTTGTCCATATGCCTATCTTAGTTTAGAGTAAAAATGTGAACCGAAGTTCCACTTATGATAGTTGAGTTAGTCAAGTTGAGTGGGATGTTGAAGTATAGTGGTTGCTTCACAGTATCCTCACAATGACTCTTGTCATTAAGAGGGTAATCTGCAGCAGCAACTACATTGTAACAACCTACTAAGTTCTTTTAATGGAATTGAAAATTATACTTAAATATTCATTAGATTTACTAACCTTCAACTTATTAATCAGTTTAATTAATCATTACACATCATACCTAGGGGTCCACTAAGTTTGTACGATTGTTCCATAAAGAAAGGATCTTAAATGCACTTTTGCACTAGTTGAAGATATGCAGATAAATTTTTCGTTCATACTTATGAACTCTTTAATCCTTTCCATTTAAAATAGAATGTTCGGAATCATTCTATCATTCTGAGTTATCGGAGCATTCATTCCCATAAATCCTAAATTTGATTTATTTATTTGGGCTATAAAATTTTGGCCATAGATATATAAGGGAGAGGTGAGAGAGCCCCTATTATGTGTGTGTGTGTGTGTGTGTGTGTGTGTGTGTGTGTGTGTGTGTGTGTGTGTGTGTGTGTGTGTGTGGTGTGTGTGTGTGTGACCGGGTGCACCCACCTATTCTAGATGGGCTCAGTACCTCCCATTGTTCAATTAAACAATCGATCTTATCATATCAGTTCAGTAGAAAAAAAAGGCTCAGCTATATAGCCGAGTAATAAGGACTTGGTTAGAAACCATTAATTTACATTTGAGCATTAAATCTCATTTAGAATCAAGAAAGTAATAACATTAAGTCTCATTTCTTAAGTTTATCAATGTAAACACTTCTGATTGAAAACTTGTTAATTATATTTAGTGTTTTCATATAATTTAATCCATCTTACTTAGTTATATAAGCTTTCTAATTACCATTTATTATTCCCATAAATTAGAACATGTAGGCAATCAATAATATTGATTTATACTTTATCACATAAGTAAGGATAACATACTTTGTCCCTAAATGATGTTAGATATTCTTCTCTTCATCCTAATAAAGGACTAATATCTTGATCATGAATTTGGGAAACATAAGGAGTATAAATTTATAAGAATTCCACGTCCATCTTTATAGTATACTTTTCTAATTCCTATTTCCAAATAAGGGTTGATATATTATGATCATCATAGTCTTACCATTACCCCTATAATTAATTGATTCATAACTATAGTTCCCTATCTAAGCAACACTCTATACCTTAGTTAACTACTAAGTCATACATGTTAATATTTAGGAATATTAAACAAATCTAAATCATTTATGATGCATAAATTGTTGGTGTGTGTGATTGTCCAGTCATCGTCCACATCACCTAGGTGATTCATCTCACCTTGCAAGAGTCATAGGTCTTAGGAAGTCAAATGACAAGTTTCAGATTCTATCATAGAATATGACATTGTCATTTGCGTTAATGCGTCATAGGAGTCACATTTCTTATTTGGAATTGTAACTCCTCTTCTAGTGGCATCATATGTATCAGTCAACATCATATGCATCAGTGGCATCATTGAGTTTATTTCCATGTTTAGGCATGGGGGTTACACAGCACCCCTATTTGTACTTCCTATTTTTCAATCTATGAGCATGAGCAGACCCATTCTTCTTACTTGCAATCTTCTTTCCATTGATTCAAATCTTGCGTATTGCATTGGCTTGACGTTACCATTGTAGTGCAACTTCGTTGTGGTGCATCACTTTTCGACATCAATTCTCGTGAATCCCTCTTTCATGGTATCAGAGTTGGTTTCGATAAATGTGCACTCTTCGTTTCTCATTTGTTTATTACTTCTAGTTTCTTCTCATTTCCTTGTGTGCAAGTTTTTTTTATTATCATTTTGGAATTATTTCTCACCTCGTATTGAGGTTTTAGCAATTACAAGTTAAGGTATTTAATTGGTTTGCATTATCAATTGGGTTCGTATTTGGATATTTCTAGATATTTGTGGCTATTTTTCTGGATTGTTTGTGTGTTTCTTGCTGGTTGTGTTCAGATTCAGCACCTGTAGGGTAAAAGAAGAGCTCATTTTTTGGCATGGACCTGTGATTACTGGTTGGAATCATTTTTTTTTTACCAATGTATACTCAGACTATTATGAGATTTTTGCTCATCACTGTAGTTCATTACTGTCTCGAGGTCACCTTTGCATGCATGTTTTCTACATATTGACTCGTGTTTCGCTTCCACTCCTTGTGCTTGGGCATTTTTCTACCTATCAACTCTTTTGCATTGCCTTGCTTGCATTGTTGGGGTTGTTTTTTGTGTGCCTATTCTACCGTGGTTCTTGGATTAGTGTTTTGTTTGCAAGCCCTTTATTTCTTGCTACCTGTGCATTGGGTCTCGTTGCCTTGGGCTTGGCTCTGCATTGATCTACAGTTCGAAATCTCACCTTTCCTAATCAACATTCAACCTGCACGTGGTTAGACCTACATTTTCTCCTCTGCTTGGCCATTTTCTCTACAACTCAAGCATATTCTGTGTAGCCATTCCTATCTGGCACTATTCTGAGCTCCCCTCAGGTGTTTTCTCCTACAGCTGGTGTTATTTTTGTAGTGGACAGTTACACTACATTATCTATATTTACCTGCCTCTCCTGGTACATGGCCTGCCTCCTTCCCACGTGGCTTTCTCAATCCACCTGCCAGGTAATATCCTTCTAAAATATGTTTTTTTCATTCACCTTTAAAAAAACGTGTTTGCATACATCTTACTTTATCACTTTTCTTAAAAATGTTTTGTTTCATTACTTTTTAAAAAGGCATAAGGTAAAAACATTTATTTCTTTAGCATTATAAAATTTAGTTTTTTGGCTTGTTGTATTTTTTACCTTCCGTCGAGTGCCGAAGACGAAGGATGAGTTCCAGGATTGGCAGGTGGCTAATCCCCCCTCGCAATACAAATAAACCCTATCTCAAATTCCATGTCATTTCCAACAGGCATACATACGACACCTTTTGCATGCGTTTAGGGCACTTTTTTAATCCATTTGCAAGCTTATTGGCTTTTTCTCATCAATTGCAGGAATTGGTTTTTGCTATAACTTTTGACTCGTTACTCCATTTTGAGCACTTCTTTAGACAAATTTGCATGTTTTTTCGCACTCTAGATGATGGGATCATTATTTTTATAAACACACTAATTTTATAAAGTGCCGCATTTTGGGGGGTGTCTTTGTATTGCTTAATTCAGCTCATTTTTTCTTGAGCTTTGTTCTATTCCTTTTTTTGTGGACTTTTGAGTGGATCCGCCACTATCTTATGATAAAGGGATTCTTTCGTGCAATGTGAGATGATGTTTCTCACAAATACCTCTCTTCCCCCTCTTGCTTCTCTCTGTATGTGCTTGCTTGCAATTTCAATCTGTTGCACCCTACGAACCTTGATTGTTGTCTCCACCATTGCGTGTTATTACGCTAATTACAAGGTGAGTGAAAAATTGGTTCTCGAAACACAGTCACATCTGGTTGTAATCAACGCATTAAATTATAAAGTGCCAAACTTAGGGGGGTGTAATTTTGTTCTGGGGTGGTTGTTTCTTTTCTCTCTCCTTCCTTCTACATTCCTTATGGATATCTCTAAAGTACCAGTGCTCATACCTTTTAATTTCTTCAAATGGAAATCTAAAATTATATTGGTTTTGTGAAGTAAAGGGTTATACCAAGTTACCATGGGGTTAGAGACCAAACCTAATGATGAACCCAAAAAATCTAAATGGTTCAACCATTGTGATGAAGCTTTAGGTCTTATCTGTATGTCCGTCTCTCTTGAATTGCTCTTCCACATCAAAACTTCCTCAACACCCGATCAAGCATGAAAAATGCTCGATGATATGTTTGGGAAGTAAGATGACATGAGAGCGCATGAGTTGGAGAACAAACTACTAGGGTTAAATCCTAGTGACTTTGAAAACCTACAAGCCTTCTTCTCAAAGTTTGTCCACACTAGAATGCTTCTAAAGGAATGTAAAGTGGATAAGAAAGACTCTCAATTGATCTTGTTGATTCTTTCTAAGTTAGGTCCTGAATACTCTGTTTTCATTTCAACTTTCCATGCCATGAAAGCCACCTTGGGTAGTATTTGGACTATGCCCTCCTTTGACAGTTTTTTGTCCCAACTCATTCGAGAATAGGAAAAACTCATTCAAATGGGGACTCTAAAATCCAAGTCACATGCCCTTGTGGTAAATAAGGGAAAGAAAAATGAAAAGAAGAAAGAAACTAAGGACCAACCCAAGAAAGAAACCAAGACCAACCAACCCCCAGTTAAGCCCATCACTCATACTTTGACTTCTAAGCCTAAAGCGAAAAAGGAAAAGTATAAATGCTCCCATTGTAAGAATTATGGCCATGACGAGAAGCATTGTTTTTGGAAACAAATTGATCACTTCACTCATTTACTTGAGAATAATAAAATAAGTGTTCCTGAATCCATTAAACAAAATGCTCAGAAAGGCGAGTCTTCTAATGCAAAGGAGACAAAAAATGAAAAGAAGAAAGGTAAGGCCCTCGTAGCTAGATCAGCTCCATCATCAACATGGATTATCAATTCTGGTGCCTTGCACCACATGGCTTCTTCAGAGGTTGAATTCTCTAGCATTGAACCATGTGGCATGTCCCAAATCACGTTGGGTGATTACACTCATGTGTCAGTTTCTGGTAGTGGATTGGTAGAGATAGAAGGTGGAACATTTAACCAAGTGTTGAGTGTTCCCAATCTCTCTACAATCTCCTATTGGTTTACCAAATCACCCACCTTGGTGAAGGAATGCGAGTGGAATTTGGTCCTAACTCGATGATTATTCATGAGCTTAACTCTGACTGCACTGTGGCTGAGGGAAAGGTAGATCACCATTCACGGTTGTATACCTTTCCCACTTCTCTTCTGATTCGACACCCAATGCCTTGCTCACTCATGTAAATGAGGTTAGCAAGTTATGGCATGAGTGTTTTGGGCATCTAAATTATCATTACCTTAAACAATTGAGCAAAAAAAAAATGGTCAATGGGCTACCCCGAGTTAAGTTTTCTAAGGGTCTTTGTGAGGGTTGTACCCTTGGAAAGCACCCTGAAAAAATATTTTACAAGGGAAAATCCTAGAGAGCTACTCGTCCCTTAGATCTTGTTCATAGTGACATTTTTGGCCCTTTTCCGTCTCCTTCTTTTAGTAGAGCTCTATATATACTAACCTTCATTGATGACTTTTCACATTATACTTGGGTATATTTTCTTAAGCTTAAGTCTGAAGTTTATGAGCATTTTCAAAACTTTAAGGCTCTTGCTGAGAAACAAGCAGAACAGTCTATCAAGGTTCTTCAAACTGACAATGGAGGTGAGTATGTGAGCAACAGGTTTGAGGATTTCTAAACTTCTGAGGGGATTACTTTGCAGTGTATAGTTGCTTACAGCCCTTCCCAAAATGGAGTTGCAGAAAGAAAGAACCGAACCTTAAAGGAGATGGCTACTTGTATGGTTCACTCGAAATCTCTTCCTCTACAGTATTGGGCTGAAGCACTGAATTGTGCTTATTATATTCAGAACTGTGTTCCACACAAGGTAGTAAGAGGGATGACACCCTTTGAAACCTGGTTTGGACACAAGCCTGATGTCGAGCACTTTCGAGTCTTCAGATCCAAGGCTATGGCTTGGATTCCCAAAAAGAAATGCAAGGCATTGGATCCACAATCCAAGCCTTGTATCTTTGTCAGGTATCCTGACGGCATGAAGGGATATCGATTGTTGAACCCTACCACCTGTGAGCTTTATATTGAGAGGAGTGTGAAGTTTGATGAGTCATCCTTGACTTCAACTTCCACTGAGGTTCTTTTGCCCACTGATTCAGATTCTGACTCTTTAGATGATGATGTTGTTGAGCGAGTTCTACCTCTCCCTACTCCTCCTGATCCTCAAACTTTTGATTCTTCTGATTCTGACAGTAGTGATGATGAGGACTATGTCCCTTCTCACTCAAGTGAAGAATCTTCCAACTTTGAGCCTAAGCCTTAGGGACCTCTTTGGGCCAGGAAAACCTTACAAAGTGTTGGAGATTTAGTTAGAGATCATATGGATGAGAGACGTACTCGCTCAGACTTCACTGGACCTCACTCCTTCACCTCTGCTTCTGATCCACCATCTTTCCAGGAAGCTTCTGGGATTCCTGAGTGGGATTCTGCCATGGATGAGGAGTATTCCTCACTCATAAAGAATGACACTTGGGATCTTACCCTTCTTTCGAAAGGAAGAAAAATCATTCGGTGTAGATGGGTATATCAAACAAAGTATGGAGCTAATGGAGAAGTTGAGAAGTATAAAGCATGACTTATAGCTAAGGGTTTCTCCCAGGTAGCTGGGGTTGATTACTCAGAAACCTTTGCTCCGGTTGTAAATATGAATTTTATTTGAATGACCCTTACCAGCGCTACCGCTAACAGATTGGAAGTCCACTAGATGGATATTAAGAGTGCCTTCCTTCATGGGGACCTAGAGGAGGAGATCTATATGGAACAACCTTCGGGTTATGTCCATGATCCATCCCTCATTTGTAAATTAAAGAAGTCTTTGTACGGCCTTAAACAAGCTCCTTGGGTTTGGTATGCCAAGATGGACTCCTTTTTACTTACATCAGGCTCACTCGGTGTCACTCTGACCCAAATGTGTATATTCTACGACAGGATGACTCCATGCTTATTCTTGTTCTCTATGTTGATGACTTGTTGATCACAGGTAGCTCTTCCTCTATCATTGATTCTATGAAGATCTCTTTGGCCAACAAGTTCTCCATGTCTGACTTAGGATTGCTTCATTACTTTCTTGGGATACAGATTTCACAATCTGACTCGGTAATTATGATCTTGCAACCTAAGTACTCTCTTGATTTTCATGCTCGGTTTCACATGTCCACCTGCAAGACCTCACCTACTCCTTTTCTTTCCAGGATTAAGTTGTTTTTTGATTACTCTTCTCCCTTGGTTGACAGTACCCTTTATCGACAGTTGGTGGGAAGCTTGATCTACCTTACTCACACTCAGCCAGATCTATCATATGTCGTTGAGATCGTGTCTAAATTTATGCAGGAGCCTCATGAGCTGCACTTAAAAGCAGCAAAGCGGATCCTTCACTATGTTCGTGGCACTCACATAGATGGTATTCATTACTTAGGAGGGACTGAGGTTGACTTGGTTGGATTTACAAACTCAAATTGGGCTAGTGATCTAGATCATCGGAAGTCTACCTTAAGATATAGTTTCACTCTTGGTTCAGGTTCTGTTAGTTGGTCCAGCAAGAAGCAGCACACCATTGCCATATCATCAACAGAAGTAGAATACAGAGGAGTAATTAATGCTACCACAGAAGTTGTTTGGTTACAGGGTATCTTGACAAAGTTTGGCATCCACTTTCGGCAGCCTACCATTATCTACTATGACAACATGAGCACTATCTCGATTTGTAGAAATCCAGTTCAGCATCAGTGGATGAAGCAAATTGAGATTCATATGCACTTCATACGGAAGCTAATACATGAAAAATATATTGACATATAGTATGTTCAGACAACTGATCAGGTTGCAGACATTTTCACCAAGCCCTTCACTGAGGTGAAGTTTCTTCACTTGTGGTCTCTTCTTGGGGTGAGATCTGTTGCAGCCTTTCCATCTTCTTCTGGCTATATAGTCCTCCTTCTTCTCCTCTTCTTCTTTCCAGAAATATGTTGTTTATACATGGGCACCTTATCAGGCCTTTAGTTGTCGGGGCCCATTGACACATCTTTCTTAGTTGTCTAAGGGAGTCTTCCTTTTTTGTTCTGGCTTACCTTGACCTCTTCCTTGACTTTGATGAAGGGGGGGTGTTGGTGTGTGTGACTATCCAATCATCTTCCACATCACCTAGGTGATTCATCTTGCCTTACGAGAGTCATAGGTCTTAGGAAGTCAAATGACAAGTGTCAGATTCTCTCATAGAATCTGACATTATCATTTGCGTTAATGCGTCAAAGGAGTTACATTCCTTATTTGGGATTGTAACTCCTCTTCTAGTGGCATCATATGCATCATTCAATGTCGTATGTGTCAATGGCATCATTAAGTTTCTTTCCATGTTTAGGCATGGGAGTTACACAGCACCCCTATTTGTACTTCCTATTTTTCGATCTATGAGCATGAGCAGACCCATTCTTCTTACTTGCAATCTTCTTTCCATTGATTCAAATCTTACGTATTGCATTGGCTTGACATTACCATCGGAGTGTAACTTCATTGTGGTGCATCACTTTTCGACATCAGTTCTCATGAATCCCTCTTTCATAAATAAGCTAGTTATCACAAACCATTATATAAAATTTCATTATCAGAAAAGGAATTAACTTCATTCCATACTCAATAAGTAATTCATAGACTTTAAGAAAACATTTCTCAGCAGCACAAAATACTAATGTGATATGCCCTCAAGTGTTTCTAGCAAGTTCCTTTCGAGATTATTTCAATACATTAAGTATCCAAAATAAAATACATGACTTCATTAATAAAACAAATGCAACTTTTTATAAGTATTTCTCCTTTCACTTGTCACGAAGTCCATCTGCAAAATTGTTAGCATGATTCAGTTCACAAGAACTGAGCATGATAAGCGCTAAAACATTAAAAAAAATTATGTTTGTATCTAATAGTTTCATAAAAGGAACATTGTTGATTATGAAAATGTTCTAGGTAACTAAAATAAGAACACTTAAAAGGTCTGCCCAAAAATCCATAGTGTCAGATATAAAATAAAGTCAATTAAGTCTCTTTTAATTTACCTATAAAATAATTCAAGTAATCAAACAAGGTTAATTCCATCTATATTGTAGTTATGAAATTCATCTCAATCATGATAACATTTAAAACTGCAACCAACTATCAAGAAAATAATCAATAAAGAATCCATGATTTCCTTCAATCCTTAACAGTATTGAACTAATCCACCAAGCCCTTAACCCATTTCCCTATCACCAATCCATAAGTGGTTAATATAAAAAAGGAATGACCCGGCATGAATTGAATACAAACACAATAAATCCCAATAGGTGGGGTTACTTTATTCCATTAACAAGATGATTTAGAACACAAAGATAAATAACTCAAGAAAATTCCAGTGAAACATAACGAAACAGAGATCCAAATCCAATTGATTAACACAATTCAATCCAACCAAGTCGATACAAGGAGTCTTACTAGACTACGAGCCTAAGAGGATCAAAACTATAGTTGAATTCATAATCAACTCGCATAACAATTACTTATAAGATAATAATAATGAACAACATAAAAATATCAATTGAATAGGATACGACCTTCACCAATTTAAGATTAGAGTCCCAGACTCAAAGGTTATATTCCCTAAAAATGTTCACAGCAAATTTCCCAATGCCCAGCTCATCAAAAACCAACCCAAAATATGAGCACTGTCTCTAATGAGACCTTTTGCAAGAGGATATAAGTTAATAAATGATAAGTTTCTGTCACCAAAGAATTCATTCTCTGGGATCAAACTATTGACCCAATATCCACAAAATCTTAAAATATTTAAAAATAATCAATTACAAAACAATGATATCCAACCCAAGAAATTCATCAACTAACTAAGCTCAAGGGAGCCTCTTAAATAAAAGAAGTGTGTAACCCAAGAGCTAATGACAAGAAGACCTAAGACAAACAATATTCAAATAAGTATAGATTTAAGCCAACCTGAGAAGGGTGAATAACTAAATAAAACACAACTAAAAAGGGAGATATGAAACTTTACCATTCACCCTCACCATTATGCATGTAGAGAAGAGCTCGAAATATCCCCATTGAGAATACCTAGAATGGGTCAAAGCTTAAATCACCAATTTTAAACAAAAGATAAGTCACGAACTCAAATCCATAAACGAATTATCAAAAACCAAAACAAGAGATGAAATCAAGCATTAAAAATTTGACAAAATATCTATCTATTTTAAAACCTAGTTTCTCAAGCAAATAGAATCATCATCAAAATTCCATGAATACTTCAACCCAAAAACTAGTGCTATCATTTAACACCAAAAGATTGAAATTACAATGAGATATATCAATCAGTAGTAAAGATAACACAGAATCGACTTTAAAAATCATTCACCGTTCCATATTTTTTAAACACAGTCATTTCACAATCGTTTTAAAACCCTGTTTCAATGTATAACAGCCTTCATACCATATTGAGTAGTTTCTATCAGCCATAAACCCATAACTTTCAAGAAAACACAAAGGATCAAGGAGAAGCAAAGAAATACACAAAAACGAAACCTAATCTCATAAGCGATTTCACAAAGAGCAGAATTCTTTCTATGAAATCATTAAATAAAGGAAGAAATCTTAAAGAGATGGAGCTTATCATGCCTGGTAGTGATCCTGATTTCTTTTCCATGCCTCCAACTTTTCTGTGAAGCTTTCACTGCAAGTTCTTTACTAAAAAATCCAACCAAATCTTCTAAAAATTCCACCATTTTTCCTTTATATTTTCCACAATATTTTTTTCCATTATTTCCGTCATGTAATGGAAAACTTGAGTTTGTAACAGAATCAAACCGATAGTTTGAAAAATGGGAAAACTACATGCAGAGCCATAGTGCTCAAAAAATCCAAATGCAAAACAAAAAAAAAACATTTCCTTTTTCCACAAACACATCTTGTCAATTCCTAGGTGGTTTTTACTCAAGGGTTGAGAATAATTGATGTGATTTGGACTGCCAGTGGCCTTCGATATTCCCACCAATTTCCAACCCATTATTAGTTATAACTAACAGTTAACAATTCATTTACCAAAGCTAAGCAGAGTTTTGTTTTAGCACATTCAATCATAAACCATGCCCCGACTAAAATTGGTGGTAAAAAAACATTAAATGATCCATTTAAACTTCCCAATACACCTTTGGAATGGTGCCACTAACCCATTCTCTTAACTTTCCATCTAAGCTAACTATACTCATCCTTAGGTTAGTTCGATGCCACCTAGGTTAGGCATCTTTAGCCTAGATGCAACCATAGCTTAGGACTTTAGTAAATTCCCATAATATCTTGGGGTAATTTAATATCACATGACTTCGGATAATATTTTTTAAGAATTAATACCTTTCAAAAAAATGCATTCACCTTAACTTAGGTTAAGGATAATGTAAATAAATCAAATGCATTTAGATTATTTAGGTTCCATACAATAATCAAAAGACATTACCTTCATTAATTTTATCACAACAAGGTAATTAGATCACATAGAATCATGCATCCCTAAGATGTTGTAGGACACCCCACCGATCTCCTAAAATGCAAGCCTGAGTACGAAAACATATCAGTAATCAAATGTGCTGACCTGGCTTTAAAAATATGATCAAAACATCATAGGCATGCCTTGTATCACTACAATTGATCCAAGGTATGGTTATTCCTATATTAGTAATGAAATAGACTAAGAAACAAGTTCAATGATGAAAATTAGGTAGTGTACTGGCATAGTCTCAAAAAACTAAATTTATTTCCTTCACTAGTATACACAATGTACGTTAAAGTTCAACATAAAGAGTATATGAAATACTTCAATACCAATTCATAATTTCCATAATATGACTGTATCCAATTTTAGAAGATATAAAATAACATTTATAGCAAACATGATTACTTAGTTCTAAAGAGTACACCGTCTTCAAAACAAGAATCAACTATCAATGTTTAAAACTTTAGTTACAGAAGCAAGCAAGGATATCAACCATGGCGAAGGCATTACAAACATGATGTTCCTTGGGTAAGAATGGTGGAACCAACTCCTCAAAGAGGTTCTACTAAAATTTCTCGTTCTCTTTGGCCTTGAAAAGGAAATTAGCTTCTTTCATTTTTTCATCTATGATCGAATTGAGAAGAAAATTTGATTCTTCAACTATCTCGATTCCATCATCAATTAAAATATCATAATTTGAAAGGATATTTTCCATGATTACCTCAAACTTGTCATCTTGAGTCTGAGATGTAGGAGATGCTTCTTGAAATTCTTCATTTTTGGTGGATCTATGGAAATAATTAGGTATTTTGTTGCACAATAAGGAGATTCCTTACCCAAATTCATTGTTTCGTCAACAATTTTTGGCTCAAGCCAAAATGAGTTGATGAATGGAGATTTAACTATCATGTATTCTTCATCATCCTCCATGGTAAATATTTGGTTCTCATTAGAAGGTCCCAAGATAATACAATCCTCATAAGTGTCCAAAAATCTTCCAGGGACAAACACCTCATAGTACGGACAATCATCAGGGTCTTCCTCTATAGGTAAAATATCGTCTTCTTCCTCCACTTGACGAAGTGCTTCAAGATGTTCATACCTTCCTAGTGATGCCAATGACTATTTCTAAACTTCCTCATAGGCTTCGGGGTCAAAATCTACCTCTACTGCACTCATAAGACTTTACACATATTACTAACTCAAAATGTTCATTTCTTCATCATTGTATGCAAGGAATTCATCTAGAGGAAGGGAGATGAAAGATAATGTCATGAGTTTCTTGGTCAACTACGTGATGTTGAAAAAATTACCTTCAGTGGATTTTTTGTCATCCTTTCATTCATACAACCTTTCGTATCTCTTCTGGATTTTCTTCATCCATCCCTTAGATTCTTGATCATCAATGGCAGTAATTCCCATCTTCTTTCCTCTAGAAGTGCTCTTCTTGAATTGTAACCACCATGATTTGATGATGAGATCTTCACAAGCAATAATTTTATCCATTTTGGAAATTATTGTCCTAGTTTCTTTGGAGATGGTGCGAGCCTTCTTTCCTTCAACTTTCATGGATTTTCAAGAAATGATATAGAATTATGGTTGATCAAAAATTTACATTTCTTAGCAATCCTCTTCTTCTTCTTTTGAATTGTCACTCATTAGTACTTCTCTCCATTCTAGAAAGTTCTTTATTGTGTTGCAGGAAATGAACGTGACATGGATTCAATCCTTAACAGAGTCACCTTCAAAAATGATTTTCCCTTGAAATCTGATTTTTTTAATATATACTTTTTTTCTATTTTTTTTATTTTTTTGATAAAGATACTTTTTGGTGAACTTGGGAAAATCTCTCCCCAACGGAGTCGCTAAAAATTGTTGGTGATAATTTTTTTCAATTGGGAAAATTAGGTGTCTCCACTAACATTCACAGGTCCACACCCCTATGCATTGAATGGTGCAGCTCCCATTATTGAATGTAACTAATCTAATCCTAATCTAAATGTTGTGGGTTGGACAAATAGGTAAGGGATCACATAGGGACACTCCATTGAACCTATGGAAAAGTGCTTATTTGGGGTACAAGGGAGGAAATCATGGTGATGAGGGGTAAGGAGAGAAATTAGGGAAGGAAGGTTACTGTGGTGAGTCAGCCAAATGCATATTTCACACCTAGTAACTAGAGTAGTTCAACACTCAATATAGATTAAATCAACAATGAAGCTAGTAGGACCAATGAATTAAAACACAAAGTTATTAGATTCATCTATCGAGGATGCAAAGTTCCTCTCCATCATTATATTTACAAAGTGTATAAAAGACAGAAGTGGAGGAATATAAGAAAATTAAAATGGAAGAAATGTAAAATTTATTTCTTGTGCATTGATATAAATTTCAACAACTACAATCCACAATTGGTATAGAGTAGAAATTCTCAAAATCTAGGATCCATTGGAATGGAGAGGCCATCCTAATTTATAGCAATGTGAATTGACTTCTCATCTTCCCTCACATGACTCTTCACGTTCCTATTCCATTCGTGACCTTTCTTTTTCCTTGAAAATTCTAGATTTTTTTGTTTTCATGATGAAGAAGATGAAAATACCTCTTGAAAAAGTCTAATTTTGTCAAATTTGGACAACCTGACAGAAATTTATGCCCCTGTAGGTCTAGGGGTTAAGGAGTAACATAGGTTCCTAGGTCAGATGAACATTCCACATTTAAATTATTTTTCTCTTTCCTCTATTGGTGCAAATATTTCAGGTCTACAGGAAACTGAGAGAAATGTGGAACTGTTCCACTTGTGCCTATATTTTCCACCTTGTCTATATTGGCCTTCAATTTTTTTTTGTTTCCCACATTGTTTAATGCATTTCAGCTCATAATTTGGGGAACTCATTCCTCCCATCCATTTTGTACCCGCATCCCTTTATTTATCCACAATGTTAACTCACTCATGTTACACTAATTTTTGCTTACAACCTTAATCACCTCACAAAGAATTAACTCCCCATGGGAACGTTCCCAATCCTCACTCGGTTCCCACAGCTCAATGTTCTCCCAAATTTAACTTTGTTCCTGCTATGTGCCCACCACCCACACAACACTATCGTCATGCTAATTTTTCCTTTGTGCCCTATTTTCACTTCCCTTCAATGTGGATCTAATGTCCCCACGGGGAACCAACAACCTATGGGAATAGTTCCATTTTAACCTAGTTTCCCCGCATAACTCTTTTTTTTAATACACATAAACCTCTCCTAGACTCCATTTTATGGGTTAAAATTCAGTTTGGGGAAATCGTGACCCAAAATAACTTGTTCTGATGGGACTTAGAATACACGCTGCATATTAAATCCTTTTCCTTGTGGCTTCAAAGCTAATGTCAAGAACTTAGACCTTAGCGAACATGTTCCTTTACACTCAATTATCTTGCATCACCTTCCTTCTGTAACACACTATCACCTTATCTAAAACCCTTGTACTACGACTCAAATTCTCCCACATGGAACTAGTTCCACATGCAACCTTAGTTCCCAAAAATCTTTACCAGTCCGCAATACACTGATTTTGACCCAAATTCATTTTTTCCCAATTTTTTCTAATTGTTTAGATTTTTTAGGCCTAGAGGAAAGAAGAGGGATGTATAAAAATAATTTCAAGTGCCCTAGAACTTTAAAATACCTGATTTCTCCTACTTCTTCATGAAGGTCCCCTCAATTTCCCAAGTCAAGATTCCTCGAGTTCTTAGGGAGCAACTTGATGGAGGCACAACTTGAGTGTTCAGAGGCCTTTCCATCACTTCGTTATATTAAATTGAATATAAATGTCTTTTTGAAAATAATGGGAGGGTTCTCATACCTTTATTATTAAAATCTCCTAGAAAATAGGCTTTTGTTTTGGGCTCATATGGTGTAATTGCTTAAATTAGACCATGGGTAGAAATTATTTTATCTTTTGAAATATATAAAACCATCATCATTTAGATCTCTGAAATACCATTCCAAATATGTTTTGTTTGACTTCCAAATCTTCAAAAAACTTCCAAAATCACTTCCCAAAGCTCAAGGGTTGTTTGTACACTGCAAGTTGCTTCACCCTCTAAAATCCACTTTTGCTGAAACTGTCCAAAATCTTCCAAAACTAGTTGTACAATGTTCTTAGCTATCTGATATACCTCCTTGATGAATTTTATTCTTTCATTCCACTCTGGGGGGTGTGCACTAGCCTTAGAAAGACCAAAAATAGCCATTCCTAGGCTTCTCTATAAGCTTGTCTTAAAATATCTTGACTTGGAAGTGATTGAATAGACATGATATCCCTAAATCACCTATGGGGAAGGGTGACATAACATACAAACCCACTTCTAAGGATGGGATAGGACATGACATGGGGATGGATTGACCTTGGGGAGTGTCTGAAAATATTTACAATAAAAAAATTTGACATTAGGGTTTGTTATCATGCTTGAAAATTTGGAATTTTTGTGTTGCACATTTGCATGAAAACACTTATGTAGAACCTTAACGCCCCACATCATTCTATACTCAAACTCACATGGTTATATATCCATATGTACCTAAGAACCATGCTTCCCAAGAATAATTTTATCTCCTTCAGATGTCATCATCCCCTATGAAAATTATTCGACATGCTCGATGGTGTCTGGATCTATTTCTCTAGCCACAAAAACCATCATCCCTTGTGAAAATAAAAAATTATAGGGATGATGGAATAGGATTTGATAAAAAATAGTTTCTGAAGTATCCTTTATCACACCTTCTTTTCCTATCTCTTTTTCTAAGGACTCCCAACACTCTCAGTCTACTTCAAAGCTTAGTCATGATGAGTGGGATCCTCTTGAAGAAATTGCCAGCTTCCTGGTCAAGTCCCCATTTTATAACTCATGTGTACATCACCTCACCATCATGAGTGTCTCATGACAATATTTTTTACATGAACATTCCTTTTTCTCCATCTTTGGGGCAAAGTCCCGCATTGCATGGCTCAGAGGAAATCATCCAATGACAATGTGAGGAACTCTCCATTCATACCGACCTTACCACATATGCTCACTCTTGAATTCATTTTCCTATAGCCTTTATGATCCTTGATGATATCTTTCTCCACACAGATGATCCATGCATTTTAATTTCAATTTAGATTGTTCACATTATGGTCAAACATTCACTTACTAATGAAGGATCTGACACATGTGTTACCTCATTACACTTCATTAATGCTCTTTTTTATTCTATAGATAACTTGAAATCTACGTGTATCACTTGTTAAGGGTATGTTTTCTTAAATATTCCTTCTTTGGGGTGTATTTGGTTACTCATCATTGTCCCTCCTAGGATTTTCCACGTCAAATTCATGAGCTTTGACATTCCTCTATCTTATAATATTCTAATAGGGTGGCCTTGGACTCATACCATATGCACCATTACTTTTTCACGTGTCAGTGTGTCAAGCTTGCTCACCAAAGAGATATCTATAATATTCAAGGGAATCCTAATCCTTAGAAATAGGATATGCTCTAATAAAAGGGAATATACAATCTCCCAACACCAGATTAATTGTCCCTTATTCCCTTTTAAGAATACCAATGTTTTAAATATCCTTTAGATTCTCTTTACGATAACATCGATCATCCCGAATTGGACATCCACACACCTTGCAATATATTAGAGTCAGATGACGAGGAGCCTGATGAGGTCATGTTTAGAATCAATAGTTCTAATCTTCCTGAGCTTATTATAAACCAACTACCTCCTTCCTTATGGACTTGTTCTCATAAAAAGGAGCCTTCAGTTCCTGTAGTAATTTCACATACACTGCATCCCCCACTAGTGCATATGGTCTAACTAGATACCATTTTCAATTCTTGTGTGGTGGATTCATCTACATCAGATTATGGTGATGGTTACTCTTTAGACAATCCCCACCTAGTTAGTTATGCCCAAATTTGATATAGGGAAGTTTTACATTACTAAGAAACCCTTCACACCAAATTCTCTTGCGACATGAATGTCATCCTCATACAAGAGGAATCCTTGATTGTAGTTCTTACTTCTTCCCAACAAGTGCCTAAACCTGAAATTAATCCACTAGTTACACCTCTACATTCTACCATTGACCTAGCTAACCCCTTTTCCCTTATAGACATAGATGATCAAGTCATTGATTAATGGGTGATGATCTTATCTATTGTGCCTTGATGACTGAGCAACATGTTTCTCCATCGGCACCATATTCACCCATTACATTGGTGCCCTCTTCATACACTCTCACCATTCCTCTACATCCTATGAAATTCCTCTCCCTATCTCTTTCCTTATGGATCCTTAGTCTTCTGCGACTGATACATATTATACCTAGCACAAGGCCCTAGGAATGATGTTTCTGAATGTAGAACTTATCGACTCTATATGAAGAATCTCAAAGATAAGGTCAAAAAAAAACCAAACTAGAAAGGCTACATATCCTTCTGCGTCGACTCCCTTATTTTTCTCTCATCATGGGTATTATGCACGTACTCACATCAACTTTTGAGTTCTACGTAGTAAGCATCCAATTCCTGAAACTTTTTCCCATAATCGGAAGCTTAGGGTCGATTCCTCTCAGAACCGACCACCTTCCCCTCAAATAGATAGAACATAACCTACTTACAGACCATCACCTTATTGATCTTTGTCCCACTATGGATGTTGTTCAGTATGACATTATCACCCAGCTAGAGGATCGGATCAATGACACCTTATTTTCCATAAGATCTGAAGTTCATCGACAAGTCACTATTACATAACATTCCATATAGGACCTCATGACTCCTGCTAGGAGTCAAATCTTGAATCAGGTTGATGACATTATCACTGATACCTTGGGATCTTTTGCCCCTCATGGATAGTTATCTATAATTCCTTGATTACATTTCATTTTCCTTATTTGGCTTAAATCCTCACCGTCATTTGGGATCTCGGCTCTCACTTGGGTTTTAACACACTACCTTTTTCCTTCTCATGGGCTCTCGATCCCCCACTTAATTTTTTCAAACACTTCCTTATATCTTCATTACATATTTTATTGGGATGATTTCCCTACTTGGATTTATCACCACATGCACTTTGGTTTCTCCTACCATTAGAGCGCCTCAATCTTGATTCCACATATTTTGGATTTTGAACGCCCCAACCTTTCCCATTGGATCATCATAGTATTTTTGCATATCCTTTCTTAGGCTTATGGTCTTTCTTGGATATATTTACTCATTGCACCTTGAAATCCTACCATTGGATGTCTTGGCCTTGTTTTTCCTCTTGTCTTCTTTATATTAGGTGGGTTTAGTTATCCTATCGATCTCCTTCCCACCGGATTTACCTATCTAATCACATTATCATTATTCCCAAGTAGAGATGGCATCATTACATACATACATGCAAGAAGTAGGAAAATGATAAGAAGAGAACCAAATACACAACAAATAGCCAACACACAATATCATCAAAATCATCATCTATATATCTCGAATCAATTTTTATAGATCGACAAAATCATTAAAAAATCAATACATGGCTCTGACCCATCGAAAAAAATGGCTCAAGAACCCTCACCCCCATTGAAGAGTATTTGGATTCTTTGGTTTGATGGGGTCATGTTGGTAGCTTTGGTTGTGTGGGTTAAGGACTATGCCCTAGATCAAGCTTCAAAGGCTTCTCTCTGTGCTCTCATTAGCTATGTGTCCAATATGGTAATCCTCTCAGCCCCTCTCTAAGTATCTGATAGGTGGGTTGCCTTCTCCTGAACTAGGGTTGCCTACACCTACAATAGAATCTATAGGATTACATCTATGTTTTTTCTAGCCACCAACAGTTGTGCATCCCTATATCTTTTTAGTTTGATGGATTCCTCTCTAACCAGATAGAACGAGCTCACTAAATTCCCATCGACGGTGTTTTCGGATCCACCATCATTATATTATCATGGATTTGACATTGGATCTAGAATCTCATGTTGAACACTCTCTATCATAGAGTGTCACTATACTACCATTCGCTCTGCATAACCAAATGAATGACACATGTTACTTGGGTTATCAATATATCATGTAATACCCACTTATAAATAATTTTCTAAATAACATTATGGCACACATACCTAATTTACCAAGCCTCATCACAGTGGTCTCTCTGTCTCCTCGGCCACCTAGTACCTCATCCACATCGTCATCATGGCAAGGTATGGCTCCTATATATTGTTCACACCTGTCTCGAGGCACCAATTATTTTCTATTATTTTCATTGATGTCAAAGTGAATATTTTTTTAGTATTTTCTAAGGTCAATGATGTTAAAATAATTATAAAACATAAATATTGATTAGTAGTTTCAAGACAAGGTGAGTTTCTTATTAAGACTGCATGAGTTTGTATGGGTTCTTGAGTAGTGTAGTGGCTTGCAGGTGTTTGATGTTGACTTGCAAAGGTATGGATAGTGTTATGATGATTTCATGTAGTGTGTTTAAAGTCTTATCAAGTATACAAGGTTAGTAAAGTGGTGTTGAGGTCAGATATAGTGAAACAAACATGTTTCAAGTGCTTGTTTGTGAAGTGAAGTCAGCTGGTATGATGTGGTATGATTGTCACACCCCCCACTTTTCTCTTTTTATTATGTTATAACTGGGCTCTAATATCAAGAAACTCACAGACACAGGGACTGGTCTCAGTATATTTCCCATAAACACGACAATGTATTGACACTTACCGTCGGGTCCTGTAAGCTGTCGAATATCACAATTCAGTTGTGTACCTTAAATGTTATGAATACCTTACTTTCAAAAGTTTCTTAAGTTATCATTTATCCTTATGCTTTGTGTGTGTGTGTGTGTGTGTGTGTGTGTGTGTGTGTGTGTGTGTGTGTGTGTGTGTGTGTTGGTATTGATAATAATGAACTTGTTTTTTATTATGATATAGTTGAACATACATGTCTTCGTTTCACTATTGTTGTTATACTATTCCAATTCATTATGGAATCATATTGACGAATATAGTATAAAGTTGTTTTATCTTAATCTTTTCATGTATAATGGCAACATAAAGGAAGATGGCATAGACCTTGTAAGTACCTCAGTCCAATTAAAAGTTCTAAGCCCTTACAAATTTGGGTAGGAAAGAATGGTAAGTTTAATTCGGGAAAGGTTATAGTCATGTCTTATTAATTCTAGTTTGATCAAATAAAAATAAGGAACTACAGGTAAATATATACAAGGTTTTATGATTGTATTTATGGCCTAAAGACCATATTCCTTATATCAATAATAACCATGGTCCTCGACCATGTGGATAGACTAATGTTTATTTGGCTTGGGTAAACAAGTTTGATCGAACACTGACCCAAATAAACATGTTAATGATTTTAATGAAGCCTTCAATGATATAGGCTAACCAAACAATGTTGTTAAATAAAGTATATTGATTGGTCATTGATTAGCTATGATGTGCTAGTTTGATTTTTGAATGATCTTCAACCACTCATTTTGGGATCTCCATGCAAGTTTCGTAAGTTGGTGGCATATTGTTTTGGTCATAATTTACTGGGTAACACCAAATTTAATTGACGGTTAACTAGCCAGGGTTCTGGTGGGAAAATAGGGAGTGTGAATCCCCAAGGCATGACCTGGCACCTACTCACAATAAATTCATTATATTGTTCCCCACACACCTCAGGGAAAGAACAAAGCTTCTTGAGGAAGCTATCGAGATGGTTATGGTATTGTTGGTTTTCATTCTTGTTTGCTATCTTTTTTCTCTTCCAAGGTCTACATGAGATAATAATGTTAATCTTTTCTTGATGCTTCATGTATGATCTCAAGTTGTTAGTTCATAAATTTTGGGAATCATTGATGATTGTTGATTAATAAATAAATGGGAATGGAACTCTTTTGGGGGTTATTACTTAGTTGGGGATTCAAAGGAAAATATGGTTTTGAGGTTGTTGAAAGAAGTTGGAGGAAACAAGAAGGATTTGCGGCTTCATTATACATACATGCATTATTTTTCTTCCCTTCTTCATAGTTTATTTCTTTATAATATATTTGTGATGTAATATCTCTGCAATATTTATTTTATTTTGTGAATTGGGTGTATCATATGAGGATATTGATTGGGATTATTTTTATAGATGATGATTCTGTGAATGAATATGTAACTTGATGTTTTCAATGGTGACTATGATTATATGTATATTCACCTTTGTTTGTTGGTTGCAAACCCATTTAGGGTATAGTGAATATCTGTAGGTTTAAAACCCCTTTATAGTCTCCAGTTTATCCTTCAGATGCCTAAGAAATGAAAATTTATATTTTTATTATTATCTTACATGGCATGCATGAATTTTATGATTTATAAAATTGTTACAAGGTCGATATGATTATTATTTTGGTAAGATAAGATCTTACCTTATTATTTAACCCTTCTGGGTTAATCGACTTTGTAACATATTCCTTAGGTTGACTTAGTCATACCTGGTAATATGAAACCATGTTTCTTAAAAGCTCGTCTGGGTTATATGCTTTCATGTTATATTGAAATGTCGACTCCAACACACTCGATATTTTCAGTTGTAAATGCCCTTACTTGGGCACCCCTATGTCACCTTTGTTGTTTGCTAAAACAATATAGGTCCGAGATGAGAACCTTTGGTTGTTTCACTTTTGTGAATAATGAACCATGTATAAACATATCTTAATCGAGATGGGAGTTGTATCTTTGAATTTTTGTTAGAGCCTTTAATGGAAGGGGTTTTTTATAAGATATGGGATTAAAATCGTGTTTGTATAAACTAAAGCAGTCAATAATAATATCTATTGCGTGTGGGAATAAGTGATCCCCAGTGCATTCAAATCAGTCGATGGTATGTACATATTTCCTTGGGTATAAATTATTATATTATGGTTGTGAATTTTTAAGGTATTCAATTTGTTTAAGGTTTCAATACTTTATTTGGTTGAATATCATCATTATTTCCTTTCTTGATGGTGATTGTATTATTTATTTTTAATACGATATGACTTCATGTTAATTGATTGACACGTCAAAGTATAATGTTTTACTGATATAAGGAGAATGTGGGAATATTAATTTTCAGTTTGATGGTTTTCATTGACCTAGTGGTAGAAATTATTGCTATTATTCTTTCTCTACATGTAGGGTGAACTTTTCACTCCTAATTGACGAAATGGTTACCAAGTTACGGTAATATAGGAAAAATATATATTGATTACCTCTACGGGAATTAAAGTAATTCCAATTACAGATGTCTTATATTCACCTTAGGAAACTAATGATAGTATGCACCATTGTTGAGAATTATTTTGTGAAAAAGATGTCTTGATACAGGAAGTATCACATATACATTTATATTTCATAGCTTTAATGAGAGGTTTGTGTGTTGAAAAGTAAGTTAAAATTTCAACGGTTGGAAAGTTATTTAAAATGTCATTAAACATTGTCATGGATTTTGACCATTGATATTTTACCAATTTAGTCTATACGAAGTATCAAGAATATAGAGTTTCTTATGTGGAATCAAAACCTATGTTTATAATAGGAAATATTATTTTTGTCTTATTATCTTTGTGTTAGATATTATGATCATGATGCAGTAATTTATTCATTTGAATATTATATCAACATAAATTGTTAAGATGTGAAGAACAACCTTTCATACCAGTTCATTTTGAATTGACCCCTTTTACTATTTTTTACGGATGACAGAAAATAAGATATTCCTTGGCAGATATTTTATAAAAGATTATGTATGAATTATTTGATATAATTAAGATTGATTATGATGATTACGATGTATTAAAAGCATGATATTATTGTTGAGTGAAATGATTACTTCATTGTCGTATTTAAGTTGGAAGGAAAAATATCCTGATTGATCAATGTATTAATTTTGAAAGCTCAATTATACTGGTACTTATTATAAAGTGTTATTGATCCATAAACATAGCAGAAAACAATTCTACTAATGAAAGGTTGACTTAGATATTAACAATTTATTAGTTCCACAAAATATAATTAACTAAAACTAATCCAAATTGGTAATGAAATCTGATTCAAAATGCTTTCAAAATTTAATTTAAAAATGAGTTTCACACCACTAAAAACTTGATAATGGAGTTCATACATTTGGGGTACATCTTTGAATTCACAAAAATTTATATCGATCTATTATAAAATAATTTTAAGTATAAATTACCCTTTTGAAATGATTAATAGATCTCCATGTCTTGTATTAAGAGATGATAATGATCTGAAAACTTTTCACATAGCTAGAAAAACATCCCCAAATCCATATATGGCTCTGCAAGTCTTCCCACGAGCATTCTCCATGCAAATGAGAGAGAAAACACCCTACACTAGAAAATAAAATACGCTTTAAGGGAAAATAAAATCTCTATATTGATCATGTAGGATTTTATAACAACATTTCATTTCTGCTTGAAGTCAGGTTTTGAGCCTAAGTCCTCCAAAAATGAGGTTCTTTACAAACTAGTATAAAATTACCTTGTGTACAGGCCTACACCAATGCTTCCATATATAATTGTGAGCTTAATTCATTACTCAATGAGCTATGGTAGCATGGTGCTTTGGGCATTATTTTGTTTTTTGGTGGTTGGGGGTTCGAACCACCCCAACCACCTCCCTCCACATTTAATTCCCAATTTGGGAATATCCCACATGTGTGGGTCACGCGTATTACTAGCCTTTATAAATTCTTTCACCACCACTTGTAACCATGGTTGCAACCATGTATTAACTTATTTCTCTTGTTGTGTAAATGGTCCAGACCTCGAACTACTATGTTTGAATGTCACGTGGGTGGCTTGGGCAGTAGAGGGATTAATCGAAGGTGTGAATTACATTGAAAGTGCCACGTTGATGGCCATGTGGCATTGAACACTGAATATGTTTGAAATTCCCAAAATGGGCTGGTAGTGTTGTGTTAATATCCCTTCAAGTCTATTTAGATGGTCACGTATGTGTTGATGGCAAAGTAAAAATGCCATGTGACTCAACCAATAAGGTAGTAACTCACTGAGTAGGGTATAACAACTCAGTCTCTAAAAAATGTAAAGTTCCCATGCGAACTTGTCTAATCAAGTTATCCAAAACCAACTGAGTTTGCTATGTGGACAATTACAATGTAGTGTAATATCAAATCCCAAATTGATAATATAGTGATAATATAAGGTAATATAATGAATTTGTGATAATGTCATAATTAAAGAACAATGACAAAGACACCCCTCCATTAAAAGAGTGTGTCAATCTTGGCTAAGGGTGTTCAATCAACAAATAGTGGGGCCTGCCATTTTTTATCCTGACTCTCGCACACTAGCTTTCTAAAACAAATTTTACATTTTTTCCCATAATCCATTTTTTCCATGTGTCACTACCTAACTAGCTCGTTGACCCTTTCTAGTCTGAAATTTGACCTGCAATATCTCGCACTCGCGATCTCCATTTCCAGTATTATTGGAACCATCAGAAAGATATTGGAATGCTCTATTGTACTGACATGGTTTAGGGATATTTAGGAAATGTCTGAAGCTCCAAATTTCCTCTAAATCACACCTCCCCATTGAGAGGGATTTTTGTCCACAAAAAGTTGTTTTTACCCACCAAAAATTTTCAATCCCCTTCATGCATCTCATAAACACATACAGGACACTATAAGAATAACAATATTAGTTAATCAAATAAAATGTTTATTATCTAGTCACAACAAATTAATCAGTCAAAATAAATAATCATAAGCCACAAAAAGGCAATTTTCCACTGATACTTTATGAGCCTATCAACTTCTGCAAGTAGCTTGGATCAGTAATAAAAGAAAAAGTAATGCCCAAGTAATTGAAAAATTCCTCACTGAATCATGTAGACTAACATCCCACTGTGATGCCAACACAAACAATCGATCAGATAAAAACACCCAGTCAATAATAGAAAGCAAGTGTCCAATTGATACTCTATGATATGGCCCATCACTGAAAATACAATTCCAAAAATAGATTAGTATAAAAGACATCTAAACTGCCCACAATAGGCTAGTGTCCACAGTCTATGTGAAACTGCAAAACACTGCAAACTGTCACCAATATGATCTAAAATAAGTATGCCAAAAATAGACACAAACTGAATCAAGTGAAATTCCAGTGAAAAATAATCTATCCCCATCGTTAGCACTATAATAAGATAGAAATAAATTGTCTGCACAACGTTGAAATCACCAAAATAGTGAACTACCATCAAGTGCAAATATCACCAAGTACACTCTACAAACCAATTTTTTAGTGTGATCAATATACACCCTGATTGTAACCACAAAGGATAGTTACAATAAATGCCTACAATGAGGGACTTACTAAATGTGCAAACATCTTGTATGGGTACAATGATTTTGTAAAATAATTACAAAAAAATGGTGCCCAAAATGGGTCTTACAAGCATCCATACTTTACACAAATAAAATCAACAACAGATACTGAAATTCAAGTTTCCAAAAATAGAAATTTCAACCTACATATTTTTGTTAGAAATATCCCAAGCTAAAACATGAGTTGTACCCAATTATACCAGAAAATCAAAGTTGAAATAAGGAGATGAAAGTGGAATATTAATTAAATTTCCAAAGTAAGAAAACCAACTAGGTATGGAAAACCTATCCCCCAATTTTTCTCACAAAATTTGAACTCCAAAACCATTCAAATCTAAATGGGAAAAAAATTTCATATAACAATCAACTGGAATCCCACAAAAAATCCCTAAATTAATTACATGCTATAAACAATCAATAGTTATGCAATATAAAGTTGGAAATTGTAATGCCCCGTTCGATGCTCCCCCAGTCCCTGGCCTAACAACCCTATTGCTAAGCCTGGGAGACTTGTGTACGTGTTCTCTTGTTGACCGTTATTGACTTTTTCCTTGTTGCAGTGAAGATTTTCCACCTTCCCTCTCCTTCTTGCCTTTCAGGTCATTATCAACACCCCAGACTGTGGACCTCGTAGCATCATGGATGACTATCCACTTAAAGGAGAATCTCGTTCTTGAATTCTATAGGTGGTTTTAATGTTGTCTTGATGTCCTTATGGTGTGTCCAGCTTGAAGGGACATCTACATAATAATTATTATATTGAATTTTCATTTTGTACTTATTATTGTTTTACTCATTGTTGACGGGCTATGATTTATAAATTTGCGTTATTTTTATTATTATTATTATTAATAGATTTGTGTTATCTTTATTAATGTGGCGATCATTATTATTCATTGCTTATTGTTATTCTACTTCGTTTTAGGGTTTTATGACATTTTTTAGATTTAAACAAACAAAAATAAATAAATAAATGAAGTAATAGAATTTTAAAAAATAATAATAATTAAAAAGCCCGTGATTTTTTTGTTGTGGGCGCGGTTTTAGGGCAGGTTTGGGGACTTTCCATTGTTTTGTTTTGTTGGAGAGGGAGAGGGCACTGCCGCCATGGAGGGAGGGGGGAAGCTTTGAACTTGTTTGTTTGTGTACCCACCAGTGTTGGCCGTAGTTGTTACACCAAACAATGTGCTTGGGCGCCTTTTGTTCTCTTCACAAAAATGCCTCGCCAAATGTCATCCCATAAAGTGCCATGTTTTCTTTTTGTGGCCTGTGCCAGCATCCTCCCAGCCTTTTTCAAAACTCAAACTCTTTTTTCTTGCATGGACACCTAGCAAAGCATAAAAGGGGGACAGAGGAATGTTGTCAGATGTGTAGTTTGCAAATGTTGAAGGGGGCGTTGGTTGCAGTGTTTGACCAAATGAAAGAACTAGACAACTTCTCATAGAACATGATTTTAGTTGGGCGTGGAGTGCATGGGGTTTTCCTCAAGAGACAGTCACACTGTTTCACGTATGCAGCAACCAGGTCTTCAACCTGCTTAGTTTCCATTGGCTAGCATACTCCCAGACTGCACCAAAATAAGAGCCTTGAAACTGATGCAGACATCCGCCAAAGCATTATGGAGAAGGGATTTTTTTGTGTTTTAGTTACAAGTGCCCTGGCAGATACATATGCAAAATGTGGAAGCATGCGAACTGTTTGACAATGCCTGAAAGAAATGTGCTTTATGGACTACAATGATGGCAGGATGTGCAAAAAAAATGAGTTTGTTGAAAAGGCCTTGGAAAATTTCAAGCAAATGCAATTGGTACGTGTTAAGCCAAACTCCACAACCTTTTCTCCAGCATCCTCCCAGCCTCTGTCAAAATGGGAGCTTTAGAGCAGGTTTCGGACAACCGTTAAAGTATAATGGTAGAGGGTTTTTAGTTGCAAATCATGCTCAAACTAGATTCTAAAAAGGCCTTGGAAACCGTCAATATTTGGAACTTGTCCGCATATCGCCAATCCTGCTGTAAACGCTCGCCAGTTCATTCCTAGGCATGGTTCATCTTCCCTCATCTCTCATAACTCTCGTATTTTAGTTTTCGTTTATAACTTAAAATAATTTTAAAATATCAAGATCTTAATACAGTTAATTGTTTATTTCAACTCGTGTAAAAACAATGAAATGTCTTGTCGTAACTCTCGATGTCGAAATAACTCGTTACATTAAAACATGAACTTCCACCCTCATTCTGAGGTGATTTAGAAAGCTTCCTACCTAGTTAGATCGCTACAATATTGGTATATCGACAAGACGAGTTTGACTTCCTAGTAATATTGTTGACCTTCTTCTTGTTTAAATAGTTATTTTTTGCACTTTTCGGAGACTCATTAAGTACCCTTCGTAACTTTGAAAATGAGATGTGAAGTTTCATTCATGTTCCTTGATATGCAAGGAGTCACCTTGACCTTTGGTTTGACCCTAAACAAACATATGAGATCTTTTTGACACTCTTATAGGAGCCTTGTTACACTATTTTATAGTAGTAAAAAGTTGTTAAATCTAGAAAGTTGGCTTTCGTTTTGGACCGCCATTTGAAACCAGGATAGAGAAATTAATTCATGTCTTCGCAAACCCCTAGTGTTTATACTAGACAATTGCATGGAACATTCATTTTAGGGAAAAAAACTTTTCTGGATAGTTTGGCAAGGCCATTTTGTAGGCCTTCGGTCGCAGTTTGATGAGGTTCAACTGGATCAATTTCGACTTGTCTCCAAAAAACTTGTTTGAAAATGGTTTTCTAGTTCTCTATCCCGATGACTCTGATGAATTCTCCTTATATAGGGGAAACTAGTAGGAAGTGTCTCGTTGTGTGCTCATCCATCAAACGTCAATTTTGGGTGTGGTGTACTGAGCCTTCGAGCTAACTTTGGTTCATTTGCAACTGGGTCAACTACGACCAGTGGCCCCGGAAAACTAGCCACCAAATTCAAACCGTTTGCTTTTTCCCAATTCTGTCAGTTGCTTTGAACTCTCGGTATATCGGGGGACATGTAGAAAGTTAGTCGTGGTGTGCATTCTCTTTAGAAGATAACCTTTGGAAGTAGTTTCTTAGCCTCCGAGCCCATTTTGAACGTTTTTGTAGCTAGTAAGAAAAGTTTAAAATAGAAAGTTGTGGGACCCTCTTCGGGTTGCCAAATCACCATGGAAACATTCAACACATGTAAATAACTGTTTAAAACTCTCTTATGTGATTTGTTGTGTGAAATAGAACTTTTGATAAAATGGTGTTTTCTCTCTCTTCCCTTCTTTTTCTCTCTCCTGGGTTACAAAATGAAGTGAAATGATATGCTTGAAATACATGCCTCTAAACCTTTTCTTTCACTTGCAAATTGTAATTATTATTATATGTAAATGGGAAAATTGAAAAATGATAATTATGTTAGATTAGGGTGGATACCATGCCAGCGATTTATCGTTGATATCATAATCACGTGGTCTTTGCAGGATGAAAGAATAACGATGGAAAGGTGATGTGTAATTCATTAATTATCATTGTAATTTATATAGTTCATTGTTAAAAGAATAAAAGTATAATGTAGTCTCTTGATACAGAAGGTTATATTGGATAATTTGTTGATATGTATGAAATGCTAGTTTCAAGGACATCTAGGAAATGTGCATTTAATCATAGTTCAATTTTTGATTTATAGTACACCTGGTAGAAAGGGTTTGATATTTATATAAGGTAAATAAATTTGAAGTAATATCTTGTAGTGTATATTTAGTGTTCATTAAATGATTAATGAGTCATCTTGCACATTTATATCTTGTAAATGTAATAAAGGGAATTAAATCAAAACACTCTACCCTTTTTCAATATCTGAGCATAACTTTTTTTCGTGTGTGTTACTTTTACCCTAGAAGACATTGAAAACCGTAGGATGAACTTAATCTTTGCTCTGGATGGAACGTCCTAATTTAGGCAAATCAGAGCTCAAGAATGGACTTATCATCTTAGTCAGTAGATTTAGTGACATTGTCTAATCCCGTCTGATAGGAGTGACACAAACAAACTTTTCTTGGAGTGTGTAGAGCTAACCCCTCCTTTGTAGCCTAGCGGACTACCTTGTCTTTCAAAGTTAGATTTAAAATTAAAATTCTTCACCGAATGAAATCCCTGTTGGATCCAAACGACATAAATGGAGATTGGGATATAGTTGTCCTTTTCCTTGCACCCTTGTTAACGAACTCCTTAGCTCCACTCAGCTAGATGTGTTACCTTGGTTTCTCTCAACAGTACACCTTGGTCCTTTCTGAAGGTGGTTTAGCATTTTTGTCCTCTCGCTTAAAACTCATTTATAGTTGAGGGGTAGACCCTTAGGTGAAGCTGGGTTTAATCTGAAACCTCAGTTGATTGGGATGTTAACTTGGGTTCATGTGAAGCTTTAAGTCTTCTAATCCTTTATGCCTTCAAGAGGTTAGTCAAACACTTCATAACTCCTTTTCAAGACAATGCTAATAATAAGGCTAGAATGTGACGTAGAAAATAAAGCATATAAGAGCAAAGACGAGAATCAAGGTTAGGGATACTGCCACTCTTGGAGACCTTATATCTCAATTAAATATCTTTATGTGTTTCTAAGAATATGTATTGTATTGTTGTGATCAAACTACGAGAAGACAAAGGATATATAAATATAAAAAGGAATTCATTAAGTCATTGAATTAGAATAAATATGGTAGGGAAATAACTATTATGTGATCGAAGGATTGTTTTGTGGTAAAAATCTATTTTGTATTTTAATCTCCGTTATATCCTATTATCACCATATGGACACCAAGTCACATTCACTTGAGTGGTCAGAGTAAAAAGGTAGACTCTGAATGTATGTTCGAGAAGAAGTTTTTTTTTTATCATAAGAGTGAGATAATTAAGTACTTTATATGCTTTTGAATTATGTCAAATAAGTATCCAAGTTATGGAAACTTTGGTAAAGAATAAGAAACCAACTTAAAAAGGGTGAACGATAATTTAACCACGGTATGAACTTAAGAATCTGTAGGTGGCCAATTGAGAAATTTATCCTTGTGAAATAATGTTCTTGGAATGTTAATTGTAACTATAATACATTTAAAGAAATGTTGTGTTGTGGGTTCTTCATTCCTCAAGTCATGTTTCTTGTGGTTGGGTCATTGCTAGTATTCGTTCGTTGGGAAAAGTGTGGCATCAACATGCCGATGTCATCTGCATGTGTCTATGTGAGTCGATGACTTATGTGATTGTCATATGTGAGTTGAGTTTTGTACTTGGAGCTCTTACTGTGTTGTGTGTAGTGAGCAATGTAAGTCAAAAAAAAATTATCCTGGTATTTTACTATTGTTTGGGTGCATAAAATGTGGGCACTACATAAATTTGTTTACCAACCCATGCCAACATATTTTCATCTACATGTATCAACTAATCTTGGGTTGTAACTTAAACTGATGGTGGATCTTAAACTTCATTTACCTTTGAAATAGGTCAATACTCCATCTTTGGCTTACCACTACACTAATAGAGAGATGGATGAATTTTCTAAAAAATGTTCTTTTTTCTTTAACGATATTGGTCTTTCCCATTTTCTCCGTTCTTAATGAATGGTAAAAACTTCTTCAACAAAGTCATTCTCTTCCAACATGTGGCAACAAAATGGTTATACATCCCATAAAACATACAAGGAACCGCATCCATCATTTTTTTAATATCAAAGTCATACTTCTTAAATTGATTGAGTTGATCAAAAAAATTATAACATTTATTGTGTTTAAGATTATGGTAAGAACATGGAGGTGGAATCTTAATGCCTCTACATTGAACCTTCTTACTAACTCTACCATTTTATGAATAAGCACATGATTCCTACACCGAATCTACTGGCAAGACTAGTGGGGTATTCTCTTTACTTTCAGAAGCTTGTCTCATGTCAGTGTGCTTAAACCATTCTCTAATATCCTTTCCCGCACTAGTAAAACGTAATCCTACAAAATGAGTATGATCCTTGACCTGTATTGGGTTAGTAATGCCTTGACTATCTTTTCCAAGACCTATTCCATCAAAACCCATCTTAAATAACAATTTGGATCCAAATCCTCTAGTATGATTTTGAAACAAACCAAATACAAAATTACCTAAAACTGAAACCGAATGGGAGGAAGAAGAAAATTCACATGGTTGTAGACTTACAGTGCACTCTATCATAGTCGTTGCATCTAAAGTAGAAGGAATGGCATTTTTCCGATCACCACACTATAAACTGATCAAGATCTCATATTTTGATTCTGTCTCATTTTTCAAACAGTCAACTTGTTCTTCAAGGGAATAGAGCTTGCATCGTAGGAATGCATTTTATTCCTGAACTTATCTGTTGATTCTCTCGAGATCTTTTAGTCTTTCCCTTTTTAATACTTTCCCCATGATTACTTGAAAATCAGTTGATACCCAAAATATTGTAAAACTGTAGATTAAGAAGATCAACCCAAATAGTCTACACTGATGGGATTAACAAATCGTAAACTAGTATCTACATACAATTGAAGCAATCATGAAACCAACTCTAATACCAACATGATCCTTAAACATAATAGAAAACAATTCTACCAACTAAATGTTTACCCATAAATTAAAAATTTATCAATTTCACAAAATATAATTAATTGAAATTCATCCAAAATGGCAATTAAATCTGATATAAAATGCTTTCAAAATCTGATTTAAAAATGAGTTTCACACCACCAAAAAACTTGATAATGGAGTTCACCCAGTTGGGCTATGTCTCTGAATTCACAAAAACATGAATCAATCTATTATAAAATCATTTTAAGTATAAATTATCCTTCCAAAATGATTAATATATCTTCATAACATACATTAAGAGATGATAATGACCTGAAAACTCTACAAATAGTCAGAAAAATATCCCCAAATCCATTCATGGCTCTGTAAGTCTTCCCACGAGCATTATCCGTGAAAATGAGCTAGAAAAAACCCTACACCGGAAAATAAAAGATGCTTCAAGGGAAATAACAACCCCATATTAATCATCTTGGATTTTAGAACAACTTTCCATTTCTACTCAAAGTCTGGTTTTGAGCCTAAGTCCTCCAAAAATGAGGATCTTTACGAACTAGTCTAAAATTGCCTTGTGTACAGGCTTGCACTAATGATTCTATACATATGTGCAAGCTCAATTCATTACTCACTAAGCTAAGGTAATGTGGCAGTTTGGGCAATGCCGTTTTTTTTGTTGGGGGTTCGAACCACCCCAACCACCTCCCTCCATGTTTAATTCCCAATTTGGGAATATCCCACATTTGTGGTTCACACACATTACTAGCCTTTATAAAGGATTTCACCACCACTTGTAACCATGGTTGTGGCTATGTATTAACACTTTTTTTGTCCACGTAAATAGGCCAGGCCTCAGACTGTTTTGTTTGAATGCAACGTGGGTGGCTTTGGGTGGTAGAGGGAGTAACCGGTGGTTTGAGTTAAATTGAAAGCACCACATTAATGGCCATGTGGCATTAAACATCGAATATGTTTGAAACACCCAAAAGGGGTTGGCAGTGGTGTGTTAATACACCTTTGATCTTGTTAATATGGTCATGTATGTGGTGGTGGCAAAGTACATTTGACTCATTTGATAATGTAGTAACTCACCGAGTAGGGTGTATTAGTCCACCAAATGAAAAGTCCCCATGTGAACTCGTCCAATTGAGTTAGCCAAATCCAAATGAGTTGGCTTGGTGAATAATTAGAATGTAGTGCAATATCAAATCCCACATTGATAATACAATGATAATATAAGGAAATATAATGAATTTGTAGTAATGCCATAATCGAATAATGGTGGTAAAGACACCCCTCTGTCAAAAGAGTGTGTTGATCCTGGCTGAGGGCCCCCAATCAAAAAATAGTGGGGCCCACCATTTTTGATCCCGATTGTTATCATTTGGGATACCAGTCATCTAATATACCTCATATCATAATAGTGTATCCCTATATATATAGTAATTAAGCTCCTTACTATATTGATAAATAGGATCGCCATTATAGATGACTTTTATCATATACATAATAATAATATTTTATGGTTACTATATCATTAATAGGTTATGATTATATTGGAATATCCTATGGCTACTATATCATATGCTATGTATTATAATATTATGATGGTCTATTTTTAATTACTAGTCCATGGATATAATATACTATTGTAATGTTATAATTACTAGTCCATTAATGTTTAATTACTAGTTCATGGTAGGATACAGGTATAGCTCATTTCTGGTATGGATACATATTGGAAATTCCTATGGATACATATAGGATATGGCGGTGGCAGGTTAGGCACAAACAGATACATGTACAGACATATCCACCATACCTGACCTGTCATCCTTGTACTCCAGGCGTTTCCAAGTCGTACCCATAGCAAAATATGATTTTTAATTCCCACATCCCTCCCAACATTTGGCACATAAACTGAATAAATAAAACATATAAACCAAAAAATAACCCCAAAAAATCATTTTTTTAATGCTACCAACAAAAATTAATATATACCTATGTCTAATATTTTTACGTAAAGGCTGAAAGGTGATTCTCCAAAGGCCTTTGCACCCATGGCAATGGTATTTTTGGAAATTTTGAGGTTCAATTCAAACTTTTGGGGTTCTTACTTTGGGATCCTCCTTAGGCCATGCATGTCGATGTGTTTAATTGTTTACCTCCCTCTTTTTCGAACTTGAATCTAATTTATTTTACTGTAGTAGTAATTGAAAAATAGTCTCATGTTTGAATTATAATTTCATTGAGATATTTTTTCAAATAGTTTTCATGTAGTATTTTAATATGCCATATGACAGAGAAGTAACGACCAATATATAAGTTGTTTAATTCATCAATCATTTGTAGTCACACCTTGCTTACATACATAATCAAGATGAATGTATAAACAAAATATATATATTGTTACATGATTTAATCTCAGCAATCATTGTATTCCAGGACTGGGCTAGAGCTACATTTCTAAAATTTGTGTTTCTTTTATTTTTCACATCATCAATTGGAGTATCCAATAACTTGAATGTCAGCATCCATTCCTTTGCTTCTCAACATGATTAGGGTAAGTTTTCTACATAGATAAATAGATATCCTCTGTTAAAAAGTGGAAAATTCTCGGTGTGAGGATAGACTCTACAACCTTTCCCAACATCCTCCTGGCCTTTTCCAAAATAGGAGATCTAGGGCAGAGCATATACATACTTTGAAGCATAATGGAAGTAAGTTATTGTCGAATGTAGTTTCAAGTGTCCTTAATGTAGTTACAAGTGTCCTAGTTTCATTCCACGAGAGCACATATCTTCAAGGCTCTATCAAATAGTTTGTACACCTTTTCTATGCTTCCACATTTTATTAGAAAACTAAGAGAGGCTAGGTAATACTTGTAATTGTATGACATACCTTGATGGATTCGTGTACAATAGATTGATTGTATTCATGTAATTATCACTTATTTTTTGTGGTTGTAAGGTTTATTTCTTCTTCTCTAAGACATCTGATTCTATGAGCATATGCAAATTTGGGTAACTTCCCACTTCTCAATAAGTGCAATTCTATTATCGTTAGGTTTTTTGGGTCCTAGAATGTTTTATTTTCTACCTAGTTCTATGGAATGCCCTAGAATGTTTTATAGAATAAATTGTAATGTTCTAGAGAAAATTCTAGAAAAAATTATCTTTCTAACAAAAGTTTGTGGCTCAAATATAATTGTAGATGATGTATAGCAGATTACCCCTACTAATGCAATAAATTACATGTTACCTAAACTCAATCTAACTAGCTGACCTTTTGAAACTCTGCCAATGTGAAATGTACTCTAAATTTTTGCACATGAATTTCAGTTTGATAAGAAAATTGTTATTAGTTATCTTGTTTTTATGTGATTGTGAGTGTTTATTGTTATCACTTTTATGAATTCTTGTAAGAAAATAAGAGTTACCAGCACATCTACATGGGTGGCCCTTTTGAGACAATAGTTAGAGACAAAACATTAATTTTGTCTCTAACTTTTTACCCTTTTTAAATTTTAATAATAAGCCAACTTTTATCATATTGAATTGGAGGAAAAAGCGGTAAGGAAACCCTAGTTTCAAAGAAGAGGTCATTGATTATGGGACAAGCCCATGCTGACACTTATAATCAAGATTTCTGACAGATTTCAAGCACCTGCATCATTCTTGTTGGCTTCTTCTCATGCACAGAATCCCACGGATCTATCAAAAGTCCTCAAACTATCTTGTTAGATGGAATCTATATTTTCCTTTACAACACTACAATTTTTTATTTTTTACTTTAATTTTTTCATTGTTATCGGTGGGAGATCATCCATATTTTAACCTTAAATGATATGCAGATATGCAAGAAAAAAATTTTAGAGGCTGAAACTGTTTAAAGAGTACACATAATAGAATTATTCTAAACCCCAATAACCCTTTGCCGGCATTAGTGTACCACCATTCAGAAACCTTCTCATAAATGAAATCTAGACTACTTATTCTTAAATCTTGTTGACTATATCAGAATAAACAAGTTGATTTTGTAGTTCCTTATATAATCAATGCAATAGTTATGTATCCCTCAAGTTGTATTATAGAAAGATGTGAATTATTCTTGTGAATCTACTTTTTTGTATTATGAATGCTTGGTTATGGAGCCTTATTATGTGCTTTTTAAAGGGTAACGAAAATTAGTATGCTTAGATTATTGATGTAATTAAGGGTTAAATTAAGGAAACTTTTGATGGTTTTCAAGAAAAAAGCTACTTTGCAATGATCGAATGGTTTCTTCACCAGAATATTAGTAAAAAGAAGATAGTACTTTAAGTTATTAAATGAATATAAGGACACCCATAACCTCATTGAATCTCATTTTTGAGAGAATGGATTTAGGTCATTGTACGCCGGAAAAGCGACAGGCGAGCGTGAGAATCTACAAGTGACTCTTCCGCGTACCCGACCTCCCGAGGTTATGCCGAGACAGCCGGTGGGGGTAGAATATGCAGACAAACTAGTTAGGCAGTCTAATGTCTTCGACATGCACTAGTGGAATTTGCGAATCTAAGGCAAAGAAGGCCCTTCTAACTTGGACTGGTGTGATAGATCGATCAGCAAGGATGACTGCTCGAAGGCTCCAATCAATATCGAGCTCTGGCATGATTCGATCTATGGGTTGCGGAATACGTGGAAAATGACCTGGGATTGTTTCGTGTATATCTCCTGATAAGGTCATATAGTGGATGATGAATAAAATTGACTCTACGGATGATTTTCTGGCCTAGTCCAGAATTCCCTAGC
Source organism: Taxus chinensis (assembly GCA_019776745.2). Lineage (NCBI taxonomy): Eukaryota > Viridiplantae > Streptophyta > Pinopsida > Cupressales > Taxaceae > Taxus > Taxus chinensis. The sequence goes on along the minus strand of CM034146.1, from coordinate 611,834,283 downwards.
TTCGTTAGCTGTTGTGTCCAGTAAGGATAATTGTTGGATAATGATAGGTGGAAGTGGGGTAGACTGGAATACTAGTGTGTGTAGGCCAGTGTCTATATCCAACTGACTTGTGGATTCGTTGGGCTGTGGGATCTGTGGATCATAACCATAGACTCTTGGTTGTTGCGGTCCTGTTATGGTCATACGCGAGATCAAGTTCTAATCCCTAGTATCTAGTAATCGTAAGCCTTTTCAGCTTCTACGTTTAGAACCAATAGTTGTGCGATCTTCTCAGAATACCTTGCAGGCGTTCTCGCAACCTGGATTCTTAAGCTGGTATCTATATCTACTAGGGTGTCTCCAGCGTCTGGCTGTGGAACTAAAGGATCACACCCGAATGTTTGTTCTCTTTCGAGTCCTTCCACAGTCATGTGGATATTTTCTAGGGTAATATGTAGTTTGGCTGACTTGACCAAAACGCATGTGCTTGGTCGTCTTCTATGTTTAATCCTCTTAACTGTGAACTGATCAGTTGGAGGTCTATGGTTGTTCGGAATACTTGTATCCTGAGATTTTGGTCTATGTTAACTATCGCTGCGGCGAGGTTTGGTTGAGGCACGATTGGCTCAAATATATATTCCCTGGGCTCCTGAGGTCCCGTTATTGTCATACGAAACAAAATGTAATCTAACTGTAATGAAATAAATTCTAACTACGTGAAATAAATTTAACTGCATATAACTTTATCCTTCTAAGAAATATTCTAACAATTCTAAGAAAAATAAGCTATTTTAAGCATATCTAGAAATAATAACTAAACAATAATTTAAAACAGATAAGATAACCGAGTGTGGTTATTTCCCTGTGCGATTTGTAGAATTATTCTAAATAAATAAGATAGCCTGTCTAATCTACCTGCAAGATTCTCGATCCTACCTCAGAAATGAGGAATGAATCATAGTTTCTCAGAAACTATCAATCCCCACAGCTTCCCTGGCAATATCGAGAATAGAATGAAAATGAAATAAAGCGATTAACTACTCTATTTGATATAAATCTGACTAGAACTTTGAAATTTTAAAACCTGGACTCCGCAGAACAGTGGCGAATCCGATGGTGTATGTGATCTCGTCCCCTCAGTATGATCTTCTCGTTCTTTCGTGTTCACTTGGATCTAGAAAAGCATGTAATGCTAGCACCGATGGGAGTAGATTTTGGGACAAGGACAGCTCAGAATGCAGACCGAGAATGCGAGTAGGAGAGGGATAGCGCAAGAGTACAGAGCTTGGCTTATGCGATTCCTAGCGGGATTTTACTACGAGTCATGCAACGTGAAGCGACCAGAACCTGTGACTATCCTATACGAAGAGCAAAACCTACAACTTTAATGGCTTCCTAAGCTAATTTGTTCCAAAATAAAGACACTGTTTGCACAAGTTGGATATGTGGCTTACTAACAACTGAATAAAGCTAACCAGGTATACAATGAGTTGAACTAAGAACTCTAATTCACAGTAAAAAAAAATCTACAGCAAAGAGGAATTCAGAGGCAAGCTTCTAACCAGATTGAATAGAACAACAGCACTGCCTGCACAAGATGGGTCTGTGGCTTACCAACAGCTGAGCAATACTAACCAAATATGAAGTAAACTATGCTATCAATCCTAAGTGAGCTACCCAAAATACTAAAAACCAGAAGACTCTAACAAGGAAAAATGGTGGCCAAAACTCCAGCTCAAATTCTTCACAAAACTCAGCCCAAATTCAGACCATTTGCATGTACACAAACCATGCATTTATAGGAATTCAAACACCCAAGAATCAAAACCAAATTGAACTCCTAAACAATAAACAAAGGAAAAACACTGTTCTAGGGGACCAAAAACATTAATGCGTGCTCAAGTCGGAAAAGAAAAGCTGGTAAATCGTGATATTTCACGCGGGTCGCGTCAAAAGAGTGTTCTGGAAAACGCGCACAGGACCGCCGCTCTGAGCAGGGCGGCGGTTACAGGACCGCCGCCCTGCAGGGCGGCGGTTTCGTCACTGAAGGTCAAGAAGCCAAAGAAAGAGGGAAAAAAAGGAAAACAAAGGGCGCGGGGGCTAAGCGAGGCATGCGGGATGTTAACGCATGCTCGGAGGGCTTTTCCGGATCCCGAACACCTTGCGAGGAGACTTGTATCATCATTGGGGCACTTGTTGCGCTGTTCTGGCGGTACAGTACCTTACAATTTTGGGTACGTACATATTGCCCCCTCGGAGAAGCGTTTTAGCCATGAAGAGGCATAAAATGGTGGGTCCGAGTATGGCAGTCCTGAAATGGGGAGTTAGAAGTTATACCTTACACGTCCGTGTGTCGAAATGATGCCATCCAAAATTCCCGCCACCTGCAAAATGAAAAGAGAACTCAAGTGCAGATAGATACAATAATTTGGAAAACAAACACTAAAATAACAGGGAAAGAGGACGTACCATTTGTGCAGGGATAGGAACTTACCTCCAACAGTGCTCCGAACCTGCGAAAAAGTCATTTTAAAATGAAATAGAACAATATATATATGAAAGTGGGCCCATTTTCCTATTCATTTGCGCGAGTCGATTTGATAGATTTTGAGCTCTAGGACCCACGGTGACGGTTTCTTGTGCGAATAGAGTCGAAACGTCTGGAGTGAGATAGCGATCATGCCCCCACGTGCGGAACACCACCCCGCGAGATCACAAGTTGGTTTTCTTTAACTTTGCATTTTTCCCCCTTCAAATTTGAAATGGCAAATTATTTGCAATGGGGGGGGTATTTTTGAAAATGCTAGGTTTAAAAGGTCCACCTAGGGGGGGCGCCTACTGGGTAGGCTTTGTTTTTAGCCAAAATGGTCAATTTTTGCATTTTTTTGGCTTTTTAGGTTTAAAAACCGGCGTGGGTTTTCAGACCGCGACCGCCGCCCTGGTCAAGGCGGCGGTTACATGACCGCCACCCTGTTTAGGGCGGCGGTTACACGACCGCCGCCTTTAAGGCGGTGGTTACAAAACCGCCCCCCCTGCTCAGGGCGGTGGTTTTGCACAGAATGCAAAAGAACTTAACTTTTTGAGATTGCACTTGTATTTTTATCACTTCTGTACGTTTTTATGACTCCCTCGGCATTGATTAGATACTAACTTGCTCTGTTTTGTGTGTTTTTGGGTGTATGCAGGCGAGGGAGGAGTACATTAGATGGAGTCGAGAGAGGGAGTGTGATTGGTTTCCCGGGGTGTTGGATGCCCTTTCTCAGGATGAGGAGGATACATTACAGAGGGCTGGCATATTGCGTATATCGTGCGTGCCCCATGTCACGCCATCTAGTCACATCCTTTGTGACTTATTTTCTTATTGGGATGCAGATCGGAACACTTTTAGACTGCTAGGGGTCCTCGGTGAGTGGACGATTACTTTGGAGGATGTTTACCGTATCCTGGGGGTCCCGATCATCGGGAGGAGGCTCACACTAGAGACAGCTGGGTCCAGAGCACAGATTACACAGTGGGCAGGCTACATGGGGGATGCAGCTATCTCCACGGGGCTGAAGAAGGGAGTGAGAGTCAGATCCATTCCTTCTTTGCCCATCCCCATATTTCGACAGGCTATCATGGGGATCCTTGCCTCGAGACTGATCGGGGACAAGGGAGGGGATACCTTATTATACTGCTGGGCCCCCATCATTGCACAGATAGAGGGGCATGGTCGGATATACGCCTGGGGCGCAGATATTTTGGGGACCACTTATCACGACTTATACAGGGTGGTCCATTTACAGGGACAGTCTTTGAGCCACCCTACTCTAGTTATGAGTTGGGTGTATGAGCGCTTCATTCCCTATGGCAGAGGCGTGGAGGTAGCAGATCCCGGGGCTGTGAGGGCAGCCAGATGGTCAGACATGTCGGTGCTTAGAGCACCTCACCAGCCAGTAGCTTCCCTCACCACAGCAGATATGGAGGCCACACCGTACCAGCTCATGGCCAGCATTTGGGGAGAGGAGGCTCTCACATTGATCTCTTGCTCCACCACAGGGCAGCTTATTGACCATGTGGGACAGGTGGAGGTACATCCTTTCGGTAGGGTTCCTCAGCAGTTCGGCCTCCCATATGTGGGCATGCCTCCTCCAGCGGCACCAGTCTATAGATCAGTCCGGAGGCTAGAGGGGGGCCTAGAGGCCGTGGTTCAACAGTGGTCACTCCTGGTATTCCTATTGCAGCCAGGGGGATTGTTCGGGCCAGAGGGAGAGCTGGTGCGCCTCGGGCACCTTTACTTCGGATTACTGCGGGTCCTGCTCATAGCAGCGATGACCCTATAGATATTGACTCTGATTTTGAGGAGTCCACAGAGGGAGGGTCAGAGGAGCAGACGGATGACAGCGATCCTGAGTGGCATGACACTCAGGATATTATGTAAGCAGAGAGGGAGGAGCAGAGTGCAGAGAGAGAGACTCTAGTTTCAGAGGAGCCACTCTCTCAGGGCCATGGTGGAGAGGACGAGTCTGTTGCGGGACGTCATGTTGCCCCTACTACAGGAGCAGCCCCACAGTCAACAGCGGCATCTGCAGCGGGCGCTGGCCCTAGTGACCCATCTTGGAGGCTCGGTGATCCGAGTAAGTTATCCTCTCCTCCTTTTCAGTGTTAGTTTGATTTAGGACTTGTTTTAACTGCTATCTATCCTTATATTTGTATCTTGTATATTTTAGCCTCTTGCCTAGCTTCTAATTCGTTCTGCTTCTTTGTTTTGCAGAGACTGTTGACGAGTGGCGGGATCTAATCCATAGGGTATGCACTGATTCTCTGATGATCCCTATGGATAAGACCCGTGCGGAGCTATCCGTAGATGTCGGGAAGCCCTCAGCATCCGGTAGGCATACTGACGTCTTTGCTCCCGTTTGGCACATGGCTAGGATGGTGTCGACTCTCCGTACAGAGTTGGCGGGCTATAGGACAGCCGAGCATCTTATGAGGAGCCATTCTCGTGGGGAGACCACGGCTGCTCCTCGAGACCCTGAGCCCTCTGTGCATTCAGAGCGCCGGCGTAGCCGGAGTCCCAGGCGAGGGTGCGCACCCTCGGAGGGGTCGCGTAGGGGTTGAGAGGTGACTTGGCCCTTGTACTTTGTACTATAGATTCTTTTGTATATCACGGGCTCTTTGAGCGTTTTGACCATGCCTAGAGCATGATGGCATTATATATAAACGTTGATTATTTATATATATGCATTGTTCTTGGATCAAAACTTTGTCACTTATGTTTTCCCTTTCTGTTTCCAGCTTTCTCGTGTATACTACGATGTATGTTTTATATGCTTTCTAGAATGTATGCAATGGAAAACAGATGATGCAAATGCTTGCTTTCTTTTTGTGTTTCATGATGCTGATACATGATATTATAGATATATTGTGATCTTAAATCTTAGCTACTGTGAGCAATTTGGATACCTCATGATTTTTTTTGGCAAAGTGATGAAAATGACCAGTATGATGAACAGATTAACTTGCCCCACTCCTAACTCCACGCAACTAGTAAGATGTGAGGGCTCATCACCAAGAGCCAAGAAGGGCGCAAGTTATGAAATATGGTGAAATGATAGTGATGAAAGACAGACGAAGCTTTGGTGGAAGCAAATTGAAAACTACAAGCTTACTCTACCTGAACGACTTCATAGTTTTGGGTGCAACTTGCTTTGCGGTTTATCCAGACTTAGACCCGTAGATGGCCACATAGTAGACAAAATCTGGGTTTTTAGGATTTTTAACTCTTTTTAGAATTTTGAATATCTGATTCATTCGTTTTTGACTCAAAGTTTGAATTGTTTGTTTATGACCTTTTAACATTTACTTTATCTAGAGGACCCCCTACACTTTACCCCATGCTACCTGTAAGAAGCATGGGTTTATCACCGTGGGCAAGGCATAGGTGAGTAAGGGCATTTCCATCCTTTCCCAACCCTACGTCACTAGTAAGAGACACAAGCTCGTCACCGAAGGTTGGTGGGGCAAGGAAATGTGTAAAAATAAAATTTTCTATTTAATCACTTCTTGACTTGTCTTTTTGAGTAAAATGTCAGTATATGCTTATTTCCAAAGAGATGTGTATATGGAATAGATGTGACACCATGAAGCTTCTAGAACAGACCATAGGCAAGACACCAATCCTAAGAAGAAATCAAAGCGAGAAAAAACTTGCAGATCTTGGTATGGTTACCGTTAAGACTTCGTCATGTCTGATTTTGTTTGATAAAAGATTCTGAAGTGATTGATGATATTGCGAAAATGGAGAGATATGATTAGAAAGTTTTGTGCCAACAACATCATGAGTTTGTAATGAATTACTTTGAGAATAGATTCCTTGATCACAATTTATGTAAGAACAAGTGGACAAAATGATCTAAATCTATATGAAGATGCAATGTAGATAGTTATATAGGTAGCGTTAGCTGCTTATGCGTAGAAACGCTTGAGGTGCAAGGAATTGACTGTTTCGCCAAACTCCTCACCTTCTAACATACATAAGAGATAAGCACCATTCCCGTAGTCCTTCATGACTCGGTATGGGCCCAACCATTTGGGCCGAAACTTCCTTCCTTCGCCGGTCTTCTTGTCGATCCGGCTATCTAGTCTTAGAACTAGATCACCTTCATATATGTCGCGTTCATAGACCTTCTTGTTATACTGCCGGCACATTCGGTCAGCATAAGCTCTATGCCACTGCTCAGCATCTAACCTAGTTTCATCTAGGCTTTCTAGTTGGGAGAGACGTGCTTCTCTGTAAGCATCTTCATCCAGAATCCCTTGTAGCGAAATGCGGAGACTGGGTATTTCGACCTCAAGCGGGAGAACTGCTTCTGCCCCAAATACTAGCGAGAAAGGAGTTGCTCCCGTTGGTGTTCTTATTGAGGTTCAGTGGGCCCACAAGGCCGGATATAACTTCAAATGCCAATCCCGCTTGTTTTCTTTTACTGTTTTAAGGAGAATGGCCTTCAGCATTTTGTTTGTTGCTTCAGCCTGTCCGTTAGCTTGGGGATAATACAAGGAAGCCGTATGATGGCTTATTTTGAATTTACCGCATAGTTCGCGAACTTCTTCATTTTTGAAAGAAGTTCCATTATCAGAGATAATGATTTGCGGGATACCGTACCTGCAAATGATTTGATTTAAAATGAACTTAGCGATCACCGAGCCAGGTACGGTAGTAAGAGGCATGGCCTCCACCCATTTGGTAAAATATTCAGTGGCCGTGATTATAAAATTGTGGCCGTCTGTGGATGAGGGAGAGAATTTCCCTATTAAGTCTAGGCCCCATGTAGAAAAGGGCCATGGAGTAGCGATTGGTTGCAGAGCTTGTGCTGGCATGTGGATCTCGTGAGAGAATTCTTGGCACTTATGACACCTGCGTGTAAACTCTATCGCATCATGTTCTAGAGTGGGCTAAAAATAGCCCATTCGATGTATTTTTCGAGCAGTGGCATGACCACCGAAGTGGCCTCCACATATACCGTTGTGGGATTCATGGAGAATCCTCTTGGACTCTTCTGTGTCGACACATCTCAAGAGCATTCCATCGAATGCTTTTCGATAGAGCACCTGCTCTATGATGACATATTTAGATACGATTATGTGTAACCGCCTTCTTTGTTGCGGTGTAACTACCTCCGGGTACGTATGGTCCATGATATAATTAATGATATCAGTGTACCAAGGGCACTTAGAGATAGAAGGTCGAGTTTCGATGTAGTATACGCATTCATCTGGAAAGTTTAAATCTACTAGATCACCTCCGTCTAATGGGTTGTCAGCTAACCAATCCGCGATGATTTGTCCTTTAACTGACTTCTGGTTTACAAACGTTAATTCGAACTCTCCCATTAAGGTTATAAAACATCCAGCTTGGACAAGGACCCTTGTGTGAGAAAAGTCCGTAAATGGTCTGTTTTTACCATGACCTTTGTTTCTTGATTCAGCATGTAATGTCTTAGACGTTTAGTAGCAAAGACTATGGCAAGGCATTCTCGTTCTGCCTGTGTATAGCGTGTTTCATAGTCGAGCAATGTTCGGCTAATGAAATAAATCGCACGCTCTCTCTTGTCATCGTCTTCTTGGGCCAACATATAGGCCAGCGAGACATCGGTAGCCCGTGAGTATAGAATTAATGGGCGATCTAGCTTAGGTGGCATTAGCGTAGGCGGTGATAACAGGAAACGCTTGACTGCTTCAAAAGCTTCATTGCAATCTTTAGTCCAATCAATGCTATAGTCCTTCTTGAGTAAATTGTTGATTGGATGAACGGTGAAGCTTAGATCCGGGATAAATCTCCGGATTGCACCCAGTTTTCTGAGAAATGATCTGATTCCAGATTCACTCGAAGGTGGGACCATTTCGAGGACAGCCCAAATTTTGGTTGGATCAACATCGATCCCTCGTGATGATATGATGTAACCTAGGAGCTTTCCTCCTGTTACACCAAATACGCATTTCTCTGGATTTAGCGTGACTCCGTATTCTATTAGACGTGAAAGAATGATGCGGAGTACTTCGGGATGGTCACAACGCTTCTTGGCCTTAGCCAACAAGTCATCTACGTAGGATTCCACGATTTTATGAATTAAATCGTGAAATATGTATGTCATGGCCCGCTGGTACGTAGCACCAGCGTTTTTGAGACCGAATGGCATAACAGCGTAGCAATAGGTTCCCCAAGGAGTTATAAAGGTGGTTTTAGCTTGATCTTGCTCGGATATTCTGATTTGATTGTATCCCGAGAATCCATCCATGAGAGACAAGAGTTCAAAACTAGCTGTTGCATCAACAATAACGTCTATGGATGGTAATGGGAAGTCGTCCTTAGGGCAAGCTTTGTTGATATCTCGAAAATCTATGCAGATGCGTATCTTTCCGTTCTTCTTGAGAACGGGAATGATGTTGGATACCCATTGGGAGTAGTCAACTGGCTTGATGAATCCTACCTGAAGGAGTTTTATTACCTCCTCTTTTACCATGAGAGCTACTTTGGGCTTCATGGGTCTTGATTTTTGTTTAATTGGCTTTGCATCTGATCTAGTGACGAGGTTGTGCACCGCAATGTGGGGTGCGACTCCTGTCATCTCTTTGTAATTAAATGCGAATGCCTTTTGATGTTCTTTGAGAACCTGAGTATGTATTTCCACTTCTTCTGGGGTTAATGAAGAACCTAGTTTCAATATTCTTGGTTCATTCTCTGTCCCAATGTTGACATCGATTGTTTCTTCGATTAAAGAGGTGTTACCCTCTTCGAACTCAGGTGGTGCTGGAGGTAGATCTATATCATCCCCATTTTCTATTGCGTATATGCCAGGTTCCCTTTGTGAGGGAAGATCCTTTACGGGATTTCCGAAGTAGGAAGATGAATGCGGAATCAGGGATAAATCTAGCATGTGATAGGAGAGATGTAGTGCTGCATAGGCATTTAAGTAATCCAAAGTAGCCGCATCATTTCCAACATGGTCTAGGACGGTAGATTCACTTCCGCTTGAAAGAGGATTTGTCATTGTTTTTATCAATGGTTCGTTACGAATGGATACTGTGAAGTGAGTATCTTCTAGCTCATTGTTTGGAGTAAAACGTGATGCTGAGGTTGCTATTGAATCGGCGAGAAGATTTTTCTCTCGCGGGATTGCTTCAATGGATATGAAGTTAAATGCCTTGCTTAAATCTAATACAGCGTTTTTGTAGAGTTGTAAATGTTCGGCTTTAGTTTCATATATTTCAGAAACTTGGTTTGTTACTAATTGCGAGTCTCCCAAGACTCTGATGTTATCAATACCAATTCTTTTGGCTAAGGTGAGGCCAAGGAGGAGGGCTTCGTACTCAGCGCCATTGTTTGTGCATTCAAAGTTTAACTTAAAAGAGAATGGGAGGACCTTCTCCTCGGGCGAGGTAAGAATTATACCTACCCCCGCTCCATAGCGGCATTTAGCTCCATCGAAATGGAGAGTCCAATACTTAGCCGGGAGTATAGATGTTGGGGCATCTGCTGCATTTGCACACTCTACTTCTACCATACAGAGGTCTTCTGCTGGCAAGGAACCAACACCTAGGGAAAATCCCATGCCTACTGAATCGAATGGTAAGAACATTGGTGAATCTTGTTCTATCAACTCAATGATTTTCGCAGTAGTCCCTAATGATACTGTTTCTTTAGTTTTACCTTTAGGGGTTGGAATTGTTTTGGCTATGTTGGTAGTTTCAAGATCTGTCGTAGGTATCAACTTTTCCTCTGGCTTTGGGTCAGAGGGTTTATTAAGTTGGTTTGTTGGCAGTTCGAATTCTGAGTGCACCCCTGGTCTTTTCTTTAAATCAGCTAGGTGCAAATCGAAAGGTTTTGGGTCACCTTTGGCTACAAATACCTTTCCCAGATGCAAGAATCTTACTTCCTGAAATAGCGTGGAAGGGATTGCCTTCATTCGATGTATCCAAGGTCGGCCGAGGATCATATTATAGTTAGTTTCCCAATCTATAATATAAAATTCAGTCAAGATGGTTTTGGGCCCTAAAGTGACCGGCAGTATTATAGTTCCTATTGAAGTGGCTTTAAGGCTATCATAGCCTCTCAAGGTGTTTCATGTAGTGGAACAGTTCGTTTCTCCATATCCAAGTTTTTGGAGGAAAGAGAAAGGGACTATGTTAACTGCGGCCCCGTCGTCAACCATTGCCCGTTTTACATAGTTATTATAAACCCACACCTGTAAGTGTAAGGCTGGGTCACCTCGGCGTGCGATCTCAGCATCTGTGGGCATTTTACTTATTTCAAAGATGAATTCGACATCCTTGTCCGGCTGCCCCGGAGGGTGGATATCAAAATCTACGTGATTTACTTGTGTTTCAGGAGGTGGAGTGATGTTAATTAGATGGCCTAGACCTAATGCTTCTAAAAGAGCAGCTCTGTGAGGGGGAGAGTTCTTTAGCAAGTCCAAAAATGAAATGTGTGAAAAGGTCTTTGTTAGGTCACTAATTAAATCATAGGCACCGATGGGTTTTTCAATTATTTGCTGACTCCTATCTGTCTCTGGCAGATGACTTGGGCTCGGTTGAGAGAAATACTCTCGTGTTCTTGTTATAGCTTCGATAGGTAGTTCAGCGTCTAATTCTACCAAACTAACTATCTTAGGTCTTGGTTGAGCTCCCAACTGTGGCGCAACTGACGGATTTAATGAAGTCGAAGCTTCATGATCATTGTTTCCCGTTATTGCACCTTTGTTTGTTCCGGTTGGATTCAGCCTATTGCTATCATGATTTGGGAGCGGATCGTTAAAGATCCTGAGGGGAGCATTCTGAGGGGAAACTGCCCCTGCAAGAGCATTTGGTGATGATGAGACGGGATCTGCCAGAAACAAGTCTATGAAGAACTGTCTTTGTTCTTCTGGCAAGCGTTGCATAAATTTATTGTAGTCACGGCACGTTCTAGTGTCGTGACCATAAATTTTATGGAAACCACAATACGAATTGGGGTTATAATTCCCGTTTTGTTGGTTAGGTGTGTATTGTGGCCTAAAATTCCGATCAGACTGTTGCCTATTAGGACCAAAGTTTTGGAATTGTTGTTTCTGGTTTTGATAACCAAATGAGTTTTGGCTTGGCCCTTGCATGGGATTTCGCCGTTGTTGTTGTTGTTGTTGTTGTTGTGGACAGTTAAAATCCACTGTATTGACTGCTGGGGTAAAGTTGTTGTTCCACTGGTTGTTTGTTTGTGACGGAGTATTAACGACATTTACCCTCTTGGGCTGGTCAGTTACCCCATCCGTTGTTACCCCACGATTTTTGTTAAGGATTTTGGGTCCTTGATTGACATTTGTGGTAGTTGTAGTATTTTGAGTGGAGGTGATTAACCTCCCATTTGCTCCGTAAGTCTTACGACCACTATCTATTATTGCTTGATCAATTCGCAGAGCGCTCTCAAGTACCTCATCATAAGTCCTTAGTGGGAACTTCTGGACTTCTTCCTTTACTTCTCTGCTGAGAGAATGAAGGAATAAATCACATAGTTCCATCTGATCCATGTTTGGAGCACTTGCTGACGAATAAAGAACTGTACGCCACCTTTGGATGAAGTGGGCGACAGATTCATTGTGTTCTTGTTTGATATGTAAGAATTCCCTGATTCCTATTCTCAATAGTTTATTCATGTTAAAGGCTTTGATGAACTCTGACACGAGTTGTTTAAATGAATGTATGGAAGCTTCAGGTATTCTATAATACCAATCGAGAGTGATGCCTTCCAAGGTTTTGGGAAATATTTTAGCAACAACCCCATCCCAAGGGAGTAATTCTCGTATGGCTGTAGCGTAAGCTTTGATATGCGCATTTGGATCTCCCTCGCCCTTGAATTTGGGAAAATCAGGGAGAGGTCTTGGAAGCATGACGCTTCGTATGGTGAAATCTAAGGGTTCCTTTAGATATTCTGAATACGTCCCTATTGCATAGCTTTCGACCATTGATGGTGGTTGCTGAGGGAGCAATGGTGGGATAGGTTGTTGATACAGTGCAGCATATGCATTGGCAGGGGCATAGGGAGGTCCCTGCGTTGGAGTAAACATGCCAGGAGAGGAGAACATATCTCCTTGTGGGGATTTAGAGTACATGTTTAAATAGGACGGGGTATTGTCAAGGAATGGATTGTTTGACACTAGACCTGGAGGAATAGTGTTAGAGATGGTGGGCCTTGTTGGCGTTTGTTGAGGAAATTGAGGAGGCATGCCCAACGTGCCTACTCCTGTGAGGAGATCTACTTGGCCAGAGTGGTATGGAGGATTGGAATTCCCGGTTTGCATGAACGGAGAATTTTGATTTGCTTGAGCAAGTTCTAACCCTCTCACTCTTTCTACTAACATTGAAATGACTTCATTTGGTGAAGTCACGGTACTTTTCCTGAGCGGCGTTTGTCGTATACCCTGGTGTTGTATAGGCATGTGATAGCCTGTCATGAACTGATTGCTATCTTGCCAATTTTCTCCAAGAATATTTCCTATAGAGGTATTTTCTTGAAAAGGGGTCTCGGGTTGTACTTGTAAACCTCCTATAGGTGGGTACATACCCCGGGAGCGTTGTTCACTCCTAGGATAAGGTATTGATTGTCCATCGTCTAAGACCAGGTATGGATCTGATTGTCTACTAATATATGGTCTGAGTAGTATTTGAGGAGACGAACCAGATTCTCCGGTAAACGTCATATTGTTTGACCCTGAAGGCTCTGTTTGTTGGGTTCGAGGGAGTTGGTCTAACTCCTCGGTTTGAAGAGACAAACTATATCTGGTTCTTGGGGTTTGAGTTGACAACTGATTAGTTGAATAGTTGTCACCCCATACTGAGAGTGAGGGTGATGATTCCCTATTCTATTGGGCGTAGTATGCCTCAAGACCCAGGAGGGGTCTGCCGTATGCATCAAATCCCGACATATTCGGGGGGTATATGAATACCCGCAGAATAATGGGAAAGAGCGAAGATGAAAGAGAGAAGATGAAACTTCTCAAAGAGAAGGTGAAACAATTGTTTGTTTCACGTCGGGTTCACCAATTTTGTACGCCAGAAAAGTGACAGGCGAGCGTGAGAATCTACAAGTGACTCTTCCGCGTACCCGACCTCCCGAGGTCGTGCCGAGACAGCCGGTGGGGGTAGAATATGCAGACAAACTAGTTAGGCAGTCTAATGTCTTCGACACGCACTAGTGGAATTTGCGAATCTAAGGCAAAGAAGGCCCTTCTAACTTGGACTGGTGTGATAGATCGATCAGCGAGGATGACTGCTCGAAGGCTCCAATCAATATCGAGCTCTGGCGTGATTCGATCTATGGGTTGCGGAATACGTGGAAAATGACCTGGGATTGTTTCGTGTATATCTCCTGATAAGGTCATATAGTGGATGATGAATAAAATTGACTCTACGGATGATTTTCTGGCCTAGTCCAGAATTCCCTAGCTTCGTTAGCTGTTGTGTCCAGTAAGGATAATTGTTGGATAATGATAGGTGGAAGTGGGGTAGACTGGAATACTAGTGTGCGTAAGCCAGTGTCTATATCCAACTGACTTGTGGATTCGTTGGGCTGTGGGATCTGTGGATCACAACCATAGACTCTTGGTTGTTGCGGTCCTATTATGGTCATACGCGAGATCAAGTTCTAATCCCTAGTATCTAGTAATCGTAAGCCTTTTCAGCTTTTACGTTTAGAACCAATAGTTGTGCGATCTTCTCAGAATACCTTGCAGGCGTTCTCGCAACCTGGATTCTTAAGCTGGTATCTATATCTACTAGGGTGTTTCCAGCGTCTGGCTGTGGAACTAGAGGATCGCACCCAAATGTTTATTCTCTTTTGAGCCCTTCTACAGTCATGTGGATGTTTTCTAGGGTAATATGTAGTTTGGCTGACTTGACCAAAACGTATGTGCTTGGTCGTCTTCTATGTTTAATCCTCTTAACTGTGAACTGATCAGTTGGAGGTCTATGGTTGTTCGGAATACTTGTATCCTGAGATTTTGGTCTATGTTAACTATCGCTGCGACAAGGTTTGGTTGAGGCACGATTGGCTCAAATATATATTCCCTGGGCTCCTGAGGTCCCATTATTGTCATACGAAACAAAATGTAATCTAACTGTAATGAAATAAATTCTAACTACGTGAAATAAATCTAACTGCATATAACTTTATCCTTCTAAGAAATATTCTAACAATTCTAAGAAAAACAAGCTATTTTAAGCATATCTAGAAATAATAACTAAACAATAATTTAAAACAGATAAGATAACCGAGTGTGGTTATTTTCCTGTGCGATTTGTAGAATTATTCTAAATAAATAAGATAGCCTGTCTAATCTACCTGCAAGATTCTCGATCCTACCTCAGAAATGAGGAATGAATCATAGTTTCTCAGAAACTATCAATCCCCACAGCTTCCCTGGCAATATCAAGAATAGAATGAAAATGAAATAAAGTGATTAACTACTCTATTTGATATAAATCTGACTAGAACTTTGAAATTTTAAAACCTGGACTCCGCAGAACAGTGACGAATCTGATGGTGTATGTGATCTCGTCCCCTCAGTATGATCTTCTCGTTCTTTCGTGTTCACTTGGATCCAGAAAAGCGTGTAATGCTAGCACTGATAGGAGTAGATTTTGGGACAAGGACAGCTCAGAATGCAGACCGAGAATGCGAGTAGGAGAGGGATAGCGCAAGAGTACAGAGCTTGGCTTATGCGATTCCTAGCGGGATTTTACTGTGAGTCATGCAACGTGAAGCGACCAGAACCTGTGACTATCCTATACGAAGAGCAAAACCTACAACTTTAATGGCTTCCTAAGCTAATTTGTTCCAAAATAAAGACATTGTTTGCACAAGTTGGATATGTGGCTTACTAACAATTGAATAAAGCTAACCAGGTATACAATGAGTTAAACTAAGAACTCTAAGTCACAGTAAAAAAAAATCTATAGCAAAGAGGAATTCAGAGGCAAGCTTCTAACCAGATTGAATAGAACAACAGCACTGCCTGCACAAGATGGGTCTGTGGCTTACCAACAGCTGAGCAATACTAACCAAATATGAAGTAAACTATGCTATCAATCCTAAGTGAGCTACCCAAAATACTAAAAACCAGAAGACTCTAACAAGGAAAAATGGTGGCCAAAACTCCAGCTCAAATTCTTCACAAAACTCAGCCCAAATTCAGACCATTTGCATGTACACAAACCATGCATTTATAGGAATTCAAACACCTAAGAATCAAAACCAAATTGAACTCCTAAACAATAAACAAAGGAAAAACACTGTTCCAGGGGACCAAAAACATTAATGCATGCTCAAGTCGGCAAAGAAAAGCTGGTAAATCATGATATTTCACGCGGGTCGTGTCAAAAGAGCGTTCTGGAAAACGCGCACAGGACCGCCGCTCTGAGCAGGGCGGCGGTTTCGTCACTGAAGGTCAAGAAGCCAAAGAAAGAGGGAAAAAAAGGAAAATAAAGGGCGCGGGGGCTAAACGGGGCATGCGGGATGTTAACGCATGCTCGGAGGGCTTTTCTGGATCCCGAACACCTTGCGAGGAGACCTGTATCATCATTGGGGCACTTGTTACGCTGTTCTGGGGGTACAGTACCTTACAATTTTGGGTACGTACAGTCATATGCATGGTGAATGTGATCTAACCCGAGAATGAGCTTTTCTTTGATTCAGGATGAATTATAAGTCACCATTTTTGATGTGGGTATACTTATATAGATGATGACCTCAAACTAAGTAATTTTGAAAAGGAGGATACATTATGAGATCATTAATAAAGACCAATAATGACAAAGTCATCCACCTCTATATTTCATTAATCTTACATATGTAAATCCCAAATATCATAATAGAGACATGCTTTAGTAAACCCTAAGTTGTTATGTTCATCTATTCCACATCTCCAACCAACTGGGTGTTAATTCGGTCTTGCATGATCCACATAACTTGCAAGATGTCTTAGATGATAGTCCACATTTCATGACATTTTCGCCATATCAACTTGTTTGTTGGATAAATCAACTCGCCTTCTTTCCATTCGAGGCATTTTATTTCTTCTTGCAATTCCTACACTTCTGTAGCGCAAGTCCTGAGCTCTAAATTGAGTCATGCACTAATGTGTGGGTGATTCCTGCACTCCAACGTGAGTCTTGCGCCAATGCATGGGTCTCCTACACTCCAAAGCAAATCCTACACCAATACATGGGAGAGTCCTACATGAATGATTCTTTTGATATACTTAATATTTGTTCTTTAACCACATTGTTAGTCCTTACAAACATTCATTTAAATTCATTTAAAGAAGCATAAGTAAGATGAAAATAAACAAGGTTATTCACCAAACTTACTTTCAAACATATAAAAAAATTAATTATAAAATGATAATATCAATCTTAGTAAAAATGATGACACTACAAAATGGGGGTTTACATAGGAATTAGTAGGGATCATTGGTTAATTAGTAGTTAGTTATTGTAAATAATCCATCCTCTCTTAGAGTGACAAGGATTGTGCTTGATATAAAAAAAAACTTTGTAGTAGAATGGGAGGTTGGCTAGTTGATGTTGACGAAATTATTGTATTACATTCAATAAAGTACATGATTTTGAGTTAAATAGATTGGTGTATTTTTGTAATTCTAAACCCAATTAGAAGGAAGGAGCAAGGGCCAATCCTCCACAATGTGAAGGGCATTGTTTGTTTACCTAAATCTATGTTATTTAGCATTTGGTTATTTATTAATATTCCAACACTTCTAGCAATTCAATTTGTGAATTTAGTAATCTTTTTTATCAATTGAAGGCATTGCTTGATTATATTTAGGAGTAGTATTTTATTGAATTCAATAGTGAATACATGCTTAAAATAATTTCAATCATTCTCTTTCTTGCAAATAGTCATGGACACCACCCTGGATTGATAATCATGAAATAATAAAAGTGTGAATAAAAACAATGATTTTCACTTTTTGGTGACGTTGTTGGGGATATTTTTAATATGTTAGCAAAAATCAAAGTACTAAATTTAGTGCTTTTTGATATCCTGGTAAGTTCCCATTTAGAAATGTCTTTTCCATAACTCTTTCTTTCAAAATAAAAGACCTTGTAGTGATAAAAGATTCTCTTATGTGCTTTGAAGTATGTGGAATACAAGCAATTAGTTAAGCACTTATAGTTAGGAAAGTCTTTTTAAGCATGGTAGGATTTTATGTTTAGACCTATAGATCACAGAGGTAGATTTATTAGAATAAAATTACAAAACTTCCCTCAAAACCAACCTGTTGAGCAACTTGATCAATAAGAAATGATGGTTGATGGAGTGGAAAATATTAATGGTGCAAATAATTAAAATCCCCCCTAAAGGAGGACATTCACATATCCCATATAATTGTACCCTAATGACCAAGCCCCCATGAAGAACATATCTCCTTCAATCTTACCAACCTTTAGAGGACTAGTCTTAGAAGATCCCAACCAATTTCTATTTGAGTAACTAAGTTCAAAGTGTTATGCCAAACCTATGACTATACCTTAGACACTCAGAACTTAAGTTATTTCCTTCAAATCTAAAGGATATAAGCATGAGGTGGTTCATGGGCCTAAACCCAAAATCTATCCACACTCGGGAGGAGATGGAAATAGTCTTCATGGATAAATACCAAGATTGTTGTAGGGTTAGGGACGAAAAGGAAGAACTCTTTAGGATACAACAAAAGGAGGATGAGAGTATTGAGGACTATCTTGACCGATTAATTTTTCTTCATAGGAGGTGTCGTACAAGTCTATATATCACTCTTCTAAATACTCTATTCCTTAAAGGATTGGATGAAGACAAATAATAATCCTTTAATATAATGGGAAAATGAGATATGAACAAATTGGAATTCACTGATATCATTAACCTCTGTAAGAACTACTCCTGGACTCACCCAAACTTTTAGAAACAGAAAGGAAAGATTTCCAATGTGACATATCCAAACTAAGAGAAGACATTGTAAATGTAAGAATGGATCTCTTAGTAAAACTTGATACAAATGTGGATAGGGAGGAATCTAGGAATACAAAGCTATTGTTCATATATTTTCCAAGATCTAGGAAAAATCATGGGCTTGATGATTTTCCCTTAGATAAAAGAGGTGTTTTCCTTATATGTGATCTAAAGCATGCCATTGATCAATGTGTACTATTGCCCTCACTAAAGAATCACTTAAAATAGAATACATAAAGTGAAGTTGAGTTGAATTATGTGGCTCAAAGGTAAGGAGGGAATTTTCAAGCAAATCAAAACTAGTCATATGCACAAAAAACACAATGGGTTCCAAACCAGTGGAACACACCATGGTCATACCCCTAACCTTGGGTTCAACAAGTCCCATAAGAATGGATTCCTCAATAAAATGCACAACTAAATTATTATTCATAACCATGGACTATAAACTCAAACATTCTATTGTTCCAACAATTTAATCCTCGATTTCAACAACAATGGAATACACCCCAAGGATCGGGTCAGTACTATTATAATCTAATACGTTTCCAGGGACAACAAGCTTTGTTAACTTGTTCTAAAACTGATGCCCCGTATGAAAAATATTCCTAGCCATAAATTCCATCTCAAACCATGGAAATCCAAAAAATGTGAGGCGGGGAAACCCAACATACATAGTTGAATCTGACAAGTTCCCTACGATGAATTTTGTGGGCTATAGAAACATACTATTATGGTCAAGGAAGGTTACTTCAAAACCATCATATCCACTTATAGAATAAGTCCCTGAAGACAAAGAAAAATTAGAATAAACAAAACCCAAACCTTTTCTTGAAGAAACATTTGAACCAAGTGTATTTATGCCATTTCCATCCAGATTGTTAAAAAAGAAAAATTCTCTAACCCAAGGGAAACCAGACTCAATGTTGATTTAAGGATTAAAAAATATATTGGAATCCCTTTGTTATAGGCTTTTTGATATATTCCAAAATTAAATAAAACCATCATATATCTGTGTTAAAACTCTAGGTAGAAGGAAAAATCAGCCTCAAACAATCCACGTTAATGGAAAACTAGCTAGCATATTAGAAGGGAATATGATCCCTCTAAAATATGGTGACCCTGGTAGTCCAATTGTTATAGTATGTATTGGTGATGTGAAGATTCCAAATTTCCTAATTGACTTAAGGGCTGCAATTAACATGATCACCACTGACACCTTGTCCACATTGTCTCTTCCTGATCCAAAATCAATCCCAATAGTGTTTCAAATGGCAAACCAATCAGTTTCCAAACCTAAATGGATCATAGAGGATGTAACCATAAAAATTGAAGCATGGGATTACTCGGTATATTTTATGGTTATTAAAACAAAGAATAAGCAAATTTAATATTCTCTTATTCTAGCACGCCCTTGGTTAGCCACTGTTGCATCTCTTTTTTATAAGAGGTAAAAAGGGTTGAGGGGACCCTACCCTGAAAAAAGTCACAGCTCTAAGAGAGTAGATCAAAACATTAAAAACCCATCAAAAAATGATGATATAAAAGTCCATAATAAACAGGCTCCCCCAGGATAAATAGTAAAGAGTAGCTAAACAACAACAGAAAAAACATAGAGGAACTAACAGCAACGAAGAAACTAACATCCAAAAAGATACCGAGACATTAAATAAAACAAAACACCCCTCCCTAGATCATTTATAGGCTTTTTTAAGCCCCTCCAGCACCTTTTCCCATTCCTTAGCTAGAGCTTCTATGTTACTATCCAAAGAAACCAAGTCGTGACCTTTGGGAGTCACCTTCATTTTCCTACCCTGACTATCCACAACACTATAAGCATTAGTGAGCTAACCCAAAGTTTAGAGATGTTGTAGAGTAGATTTAACCGTGAAAACACTCCACTCCATTTAGCCATGGAGAATAGCAAGAAAATGGTCCAACTCATTGGTTATGAAACCATAGTTGGCTTTTAAAACATTGATCTCTCTGTCATGCTCATTGTTAACCACTTCCTCAACCTGCGCTTTCATCTTATGCCAGTCATTGAACAAAAACTACACCAAGCTCTTGGTGAGTCTCATATCTCCCATAAGTTTCTCAATGTCCACCACCATCTTAGCCAAATGGTTCTCCCCTTTCATAGTTCCAACATGCACCATAGCCTCGAACTTTTGTTCCAATTGCACATTGATAGGAGTTGGAGATTCCTATTTACTAGACTCCCCTTTGGTGTTTAGAGGAATTATTAGTGCTTAATCATAGAACCCTTGAATGCCTAGAACCAGATGGGTTGAGACTCTTAGTATGATTGCATAACATGGAGCATCTCTCAAAGTGTGGGACCTTGCGAGTTGAGAGAGCTCTCCGGATTAAGGTCGGTTCCTATTCCTCTGTTCAGGTGCATACAAATATATTGCAGAGGGTCTATTTTAAATCTACTCTATTTTACCAAGGAGACATGGTCAAGGAGATGCAAGAAAATAAACTAAGCTAATGAGGTGATGCACCAAAGGAATGTTAGACACTCATTTTGCAATTTAACACAGACCATGAAAAGTAATACAAACACTATGCACAGATGACCAAAAATGCAATAAGAGATCAGGGGAGACAACAACGAATACATGAAAGGGTCGAGAAACATCCAAAGACATATATATTATATATATATATATATATATATATATATATATTATTGCTCAGGGGTTGATACAGTATATTGTAGTGGCCAAGAAGAAAAACTTGCATTACAACCCAAAGGAGAGGTTAGAAAAGCTCCACAAATCCTTCTGTGAACAAAAGAAGAAGGGAGGCGCAAAAAAGAAACATCCAACCTTTTACAATGAGCCCCGACCCTTCCTTTATAGATTCAGCATAGAGGGAAGAAGGAGAGAGAGAGGCGAAAAACTAGTTCAAATCTCAACCACTGGCCATCAATGCCTCCTGCAAATCCACCCCAAATCTATTGTGTCTACATCAATTACTTGTTCGGCACCTCGAAGGAGGAGGAATGGCGGATCAGATCAAATCCGATCTGGTTGTTGGGGAAAATAGATCCTGTATTAATGGCACAAAGACATTTTCTTCATTTTTTTTCCCCACCTAACCTCTCCAAAATTAAAATTTCAAGATCTCCATGGCATAGACGAGGCTGAGATCTTTCCAACAGTGCCAGATTTGTTAGATTTCAAGCACTGAGTCAAAAGATATGCCTATTTGAAATTTGAATCGGGTCCGTATAGAAATGGCGGCAACAAGTTGTCAAAACGGTCTTTTTTGAAATTGGACACGTGGAGGGTTGGTGCATGTCTGGGGACTACTTTTGGATTCTTGATTTTGGAGTTGCATTGGGCTGACACGTGGCTTCTTCCGCGGCTTGCTCAGTTTCCTCATGTTTTTGGTCAAGTCCCTTTTTTCTCGGCGGGGTCATACATCTGACCAAGGAACACGTGGAGGCCTGGTGCTCATTTGGAAACCTTCCCCAACTCTTACTTTTGAAATAGCATTATGCTGACACTTGGCACCCTCCGCTGGCCTGTCTTTTCTTTGACTATTCAACCCTGACCTTGTCTCCTTTTTGGGAATTGACCTGGGGACATGTGGAAGGTCCTTTGAAGCGTGCTTATTTAAAATCTGCTCAGCCTTTTCGGAAACCTTTGGGAATTTTGACACGTGGAAGTCTCAAAAGAATCTTAGAATTTTCAATGCTCTTACTTTTTTGGGCGGCTCCGTGAATATCATGGTGAGCTGGCACTCATTTGGGAATCACCTTTTGGACTGTGACACCTTGAAATTGCGCTGATGAAACACGTGGCATGATCTGCGTTAGGTTCTCTATACTTAGTCAATTTTGGGCCCGCTCTGATCCCAATTTTTTAACTTGAACTACGTGGCGAGTCCGCACTCATTTGGGTCTCCACTTTTGGATCTACCTTTGAGATGTGCCGGGCTGACATGTGGTTGCTTCCACTAGCACCTTTATACTTAGTCTTTTTTAGGCCTGCCCTGTCTGCCTTTTGACTTTTAGCTGTTGAATCTACCCCTCTTTGGGCCTGGGACACATGGGGGTTTGATGCACTTGTTTGAGTCTTCCCTTTTGGATTCAATCTTTGGAGGTGCACCATTTGGACACTTGGCAGTGTCCGTTGTCTCCTCCATACTTAGTCATTTTTAGGGCTCATTCTGAACCATTTGCAGAGCCCGAAGACTTTGAACCTTCACCACTCCTTCTCCTTTGAGCCTCTAGTTTCTTTGACACTATCTTCTCCTTCCCTGACCCTGTTATTCCATTTTAGAGCCTACCTACAATTTGTTTGCTAGATTTGAAGCATGGGTTCATTCGACGGAGCCGTTTCTTGAATTTCTTCTTACATGGGGTCGTTTGATCTTTCACAGGCCCTACCACTCCATTGTAGAGTCCCTCTATTTCCTGATTGTAGGATTTGAATGTGATTTCTCTAGTTTCTTTTGTGCGGGGTCATGGCTGACCAATTTTATCTAGGGGAAAAATTGGGATAATAATTTGGCGACTCACAGGGGCATCTACCTGCTAGATGAAGAGATCAGTAGCCTTGAAGCATCCATTGGGCATGGAGTCAAGAATGATGGCCTGATACTGATCCTACCTCTGATCCATGAGCCTGACCATTTGCACTCTCAATTTTCATAAGAAATCTTGAAACAAGGCTTCTGAGAGTAGAAAATTGTTTTGACCTGGGGCTTTCATCTGTCCCTAAATGGACTACTTCAAAGATGGATTTAGTTGCTCTGTATTTGTTTTATTTTGAAATTTACAATTGTTATAGGAAACTATGGGTCTTTTGCCATGAATACTGAAAAGGATAGCACATTCACTTGGAGGCACGTTGAACTATGTAACGACGCAACCTAGAGCAACAAAGAACCTGTGCCACAACACTTAGGGAAATAAAACTACACTACAACAAAACAACGTGCATATGCACTTAGGGAAATTAAAATCCTATGCTAATATTTACAGGGGTGGAAACTTCCCAATCAGTAGCAATGTTTGAGATGGATCCCATTCACTAGGATCTGTAATTCTTCACCATCTAATTTAGCCAATTGAAAGGCATTGCTACTCTTGCACTCTGTGATCATGTAAGGGCCACTCCAGATGGCATCAAATTTGGAGTGTTTTCCTGGCTTTTCTCGATCTACATCCCACTTTAGAACTAAGTCCCCTTCTTGAAAGGTCCTCATTCTTGCCTTCTTGTCAAAACTCTTTTTTATCAATGTTTGATCCTTTTCCATGACTTGCATTGCATGCTCTCTTGCCTCCCCTACCTCCATCAGCTCTACATACCTGATTGCCATGGGTTCAAACTCAGCCAGCTCCAACTGTTTCATGAGTTCCAAAGAGGGAAACTCCAATGAGATGGGAAATACTTGCCTCCTTTCCATATACAAGCTTGTATGGGGAGCTACCTGTGGATCTTTTGGATGTGATCCTATCAGCCCATAGAGCTGATTTGAGCTTTGTATGCCAAGTCCTCTAATTTTCATCAAGAGTCCTTCTGATAATCCTTAATAGGTTCTTATTTGTGGACTCTTCTTGGCCATTACCTTGAGGGTAATAATTTGATGAGGTGCTGAGATACACACCATTCTTAACTACCCATTTAGTGATCCTTGTACCAAGGAATGCCAATGCATTATCTGATATAATAGTGGCAGGGACTCCAAACCTAGTGGCTATTCCTTCATAAAAATCCAAGATGTTGGATTCATTTGCTTCTTTTAGTGCCATTGCTTCAGTCCACTTGGTGAAATAGTCTGTTGTAGTAAGTATCCACTTGTGGCCTTGGCTTGAATTTGGGTTAATCACCCCAATGAAGTCTAGTCCCCATTGCATGAATGGTTGATCCACTGAAATGGGATGAAGGGGAAGGGCTGCTAGCTTCTCCTTTCCTATGAAGAATGCACATTTTTTACACTTCTTGACCCATGAGTAGCAGTCCCTGAACACTGTAGGCCAATAATAACTAGCTTTCATGATCTTGAGAGTTGTTACTCGAGGGGCAAAGTGACCTCCTGCTTCTCCATCATGGAATTCATGCAACACTCTCTCAATCTGGCCTATCCCAATGCACCTTAATAGAACACTATTGATATCCTTCTTAAACAAGACACCACCAACAAGCACATATGGGATGGCTTGTAGTATGAAGTATCTTCTCTTTGCTTTGTTCCATTCTAGAGGGCACAAACCTGTTTGAAGGTAATGCACCAAGGCTTGGGTCCAACATGGAGCAGGTGCATCATTAGCTGGTTGTTCTTGATCATTCTGTAGAAATAGGACAACCTCCTTTTCACCCACTGACTTAGCCTGTTGCTTGGAGGTGAGCTATTCACATAGTCCCTTGCCTCTAACTAGTTTGGTCACCTTGATCTCAATGTCATATTCCATTACCCGGGTGATCCAACCTGCCCTCTTCTCATTCAAATCCTTATTTAAAAGGAAGTCCTTAACACCAGCATGAGATACTAGCAGTTGAATCTTGTTATTTGAGACCAAGTGTCTGAACTTCTTTAAGCTCCTAATAACAAGGACCTGTTTTTCAATGAAAGAGTATTTTACCTCGTAGTCCTCCAAGCTCTGACTGAAGAAAGCTATGGGTTTCTCTGAACCTTCATTGTTGGGCTGGACCAAGATGGATGAGATGGTGTCTGACCCTCTAAAATCATATAGCATGAAGTATTTTGAGAATTCTAGGTTAACAAGAGTTGGAGCCTGTGATATTGTGAGCTTGATGGCCTCAAAACTCTCTTTTCCCTTATAATGTCCATTTAAATGCAAGACTCTTCTTTAACATCATTGTTAAAGGATTCACAAGAGTAGCAAAGTCAGGTATAAACCTGTGAACAAAGTTTATTCTCCCCAAGAAGCTTTGGAGAGACTTTTTATGTTGTGGCAATGGAAGTGTCTGGATGGCTTCAACCCTTTCAGGATCAATTATCAATCCCTCTCTTGAGACAATGTGCCCCAACAATTTCCCTTCATGAGCCAGGAACACACACTTTTTTGGGTTTAATGACACCCCAAACCTTCTACATCTCTGAAATACCTATCTAAGGTGAAAGAGATGGTCTGCAACATTCTTTGAAAAGACAGTGATATCATCTAGGTACACCAGGACTATGTTATTAATTAAGCCTTTGAATGCCATGTCCATAGCTCACTGAAATGTTGCTCCAGCATTTGATAGTCCAAATGGCATTTTCTTATAAGCATATGTACCCCATTTGGTGGTGAAGGCTATGTCTTGAATTGATCTTCTTCTTTCACCATTATCTGGTTATAGCCTGAATACCCATCTAACAATGAGAACCTCTCAGAACCAGCTACAACTTGTAAGATCTATTCCATTGATGGAAGTGGGTAGTGATCCTTAAGTGATGCTCTGTTTAGATCACGAAAGTCCACACACAGCCTGATTTCTCCATTTTTCTTTCTCACAGGTACCAAGTTAGCAACCCAACTCGAATGCTTGATAGGAAAGATGATACTGGCCTCAATTAGCTTGTTCAATTCTTTTCTCATGAGAGGCTCAATGTGGGGATTTATTGGCCTTTTCTTATGTTTGAAAGGCTTAGCTCTTGGATCCAACTCGATGGTGTGTTGTGCCAGCTTTGGGTTGAAACCTCTTAAATATTTATAAGTCCAGGAAAAGACATATGGGAACTCTTGATAGAGTTGAACAAATTCAGATTTTTCTTGTTGAGTGCTTACCCTGCCAATCTGCAATGTTTTGCCTTCTTCTATAAAAATAGGTTTCTGAATCTTCACCCTTTACCTGAATATTTTCCTTCTCTTTACGGAATTGGTCATTTGGGTTGAAGATTGATTCCAAAGTGACAAGACCCTTTGGTAGTTTGTTGGTTCTCAGTTGCACCACTTGATCACCATACTGCTGCTCCAATTTATCTTGATTCCTGGAGGAGAACTCAGCTTCCTCTTGTAGAAAGTTGACAATTTGTTGATCACTTTCAAAGACTTACCAACTTATGTTGTTGTCTAGGACAGCTGGCCTTACAACCAACTTGATATGGGGCTGATGCTTATCACTCTTGATATTCTCCACAACATCAAATGCTACCCCAATTGTTGCTAATATGTCTGTTGCTTCATTCTTCTTCCTTGGGATGGAGTTAATGTTGAATGCCTCAAAATCCTTCAATGAGGTCCCATACCCAGTTCTTGTAACTCTTTAACAGGTCGTTCTTGGCAGCATTTTTTCCTCAGAACCTGATTAGCAACTAGTTCACTATCACCAAACACATGTAAGTTCTTGATTCCTCATTTCCTTGCCCAATGCAGTCCATGGACCAAAGCCTCATACTCTTTTGTGTTGTTTGAACAAGAAAATTGGAAATGGAAAGTTGAGTAGTATTTCATACCTTTAGGCGAGACAAGCATAGCTCCTCCTCTGGCTCCTTGCCTACTTCTTGAGCCATCAAAGAATAACTACCATACCTCATTATCATCTTTGTGGTCAGGCTTAATGATGTCAGGAAGAGGTTGATTTTCCTCATGCAAATAGTAGACTCCTAACTTGGACTCCTCCATCTCTTTATAAGGGTCAAAAGTCATGCC
Source organism: Taxus chinensis (assembly GCA_019776745.2). Classification (NCBI taxonomy): domain Eukaryota; kingdom Viridiplantae; phylum Streptophyta; class Pinopsida; order Cupressales; family Taxaceae; genus Taxus; species Taxus chinensis. Next base: position 611,807,173 of record CM034146.1, on the reverse strand, counting down.
TTTTGTTTCCCATTCATTGAGAGTCAAGTTATGGGATACACCCCACCTTGGTATTTGTCTCACAAGTGCTTGGGAGGTCCTCCAAATCAAAGGATGAACAATTTGCATTGATTTGTTGGGTACATAAGACTCAATATGGTAATCTACAATGGGCTTGAGATCTAATTGTGGCCTTAGCCCCATACCTTATTCTAAAAATCATGTGCGACCAATTAATGCCAGACAAATATCCTCTAATCTTAGTAGTGAAGTCTCTAAACAAACAAAATACAAAATGGGGTGGCAAGTCTATGATTGATATAGTTTTGCAATACAAGTCACATTGGGGCAGGCATAAAGTGTGAGGCTCAAATCTTTGATGACTCCAACCAGTTGTCACTGTTGTCCCATCCAATTGCACCACCCCCTTTGGCGGTATGACTTCTATTGAAGACCCATTTGATTAGCTATTTTATTTTGGCATTATAGAACTACTTGCCCCTGAATCAATCATGATAATCTATGTACCAATTTGTCCCCAATGGATCAATGATGACATCGAATGGAGGAGGCTTTCCAAAAATTCCAACCTTGTTGTCCCCTATGCTCCCTTTAGGCTGAGCTGCATTGGCCATCTAGAACTCATCTCTTGTTGGCTAGGGTTTGCTATTCTTGTCCAATTGTGTCAAACAGTCTCAAAATGTCTGCTGTCCTAGAATGGCGAATGCTCCTAATTGTCAATATTCTCTATTTGTCATACTCTTCCTTGGTGCCATGGATACTTAAATGATATGCTGACACCTTGTGCTCTGCCCATTTCCTGGCACAAATTTTCATCAGTGTCAACATACCTGTGTTGTGCGCCTCCAACTGCTACCTACAGGTGCGGATTTGGCAGCATGGCTTGGACCTCGTACTCTATATTGAAACTGAGTTCACTGTGCCTTGGGTGCTAATTTTCACTTGTCAAGTAACTATAGTGTTGTGCGTTTACCTAGCTTGCGCCAATGGGCAATGGATTTTCCAAAGCCTCAAAATCTTTGTGTTGTTGCGACCATGTATTGGAAGCTACACTTTGGGAATGGATGTTTCGCATGTCTACCCCACTTTTTGTATTTCATACCTACGCAATTAGACAAGCATAGCTTCACATGTCTGAGATGCTTTGTTTGTCTGCGCTCAGCTTGCGCCTTGGGCGTGTATTTTCTACATGAGTACACTTTGTGTTGTTGACCATACCACGGGGGGAGATATATACATCATTAAGGCTGGTCTAGTGCACTTTCAAACACATTGATTGGTTAGATAAGCATAGCTCCTGTGTTAGATTCCTTTTCTACTTCTGTAAGCCATCAAATAATAACTGAAATACCTCATTAATAGCTATGTGGTCTTGCATAATGATGTCATAAAGGGGCTGTTTTCATGGAATAAACATAGAATCCTAGCTCACACTCCTCCATCTCTTTATAGTGTGATAAAAGCATTTATCTTGTTTTCCCATTATGCCTTGAGATTCAAGTATGGGATACACCCCACCTTGGTATCTCTCACAAGTGCTTGGGAGGTCATCCAAATCAAATGGGGTGAACAATTTACATTGATTGGGCTAGGTACATAATACTCAATATGGTATTATCTACAATGGGTTCTCATATATGATTGTGGTAATTAGCTCCATACCTTGTTTGTTAAAAGCTATGTGCGACCAATCAGCAGGAAAAATATCCTCTAATCTTATCAGTGAAGTCTCTTAACAAACACTATGCACAAGGATAATGCAAAATGGGTGGCAAGTCATATGACTGATATGTTTTGCAATACAGTCACATTGGGGGTAGGCATGCAGTGTGAGGCTCAAATATTTTATGACTCCAACATTTGTCACTGTTGTCCCATCCAATTGCACTACCCCTTTGATATGACTTCTGTATTGAAGACCCAATTGATCAGCTATTTGTTTTGGCATTACAGAACTACTTGCCCCCGAATTAATCATGTAATTATGTACCAATTTGTCCCCAATGATCAATGAAACATAGAATGGAGGAGGCCTCAGGTTCTTACCTTATTTTCCCCTCCATGGTTTCCTTCAGGCTGAGCTGCATTGGTAAGCACTTTCTCTTGCTGGCTAGGGGGGCTATTTGAGCTTGACCAATTGGCCATAGTAGTCTGCAACAAATCTCTCTATCCTAGAATGGCCAATGACTCCCACATTGAAATATTCACATTTGTCTTCTTCATTTGTTTCAATGATATTAAATGAGTTATCCTTTTGCTGCCCCTTCCCTGGTACATTTTTCTCTTGCACATGGGTTGTCACAACCGGTGCCTGAGTGGATTTGGCAAGTGGCTTGGACTGACTCTGCATATTGGGAGTTGCATTTTGAGTGCCAATACCTTGTGGAGTAATGGAGGGTTTGAGGATTACCTGAGTTTGGTGATTGTCCCTCTCCAATATTTCTTTTTCTTGGACCATGTATTGGCAGCTACGCTTTGGGAAGGTGTCTAATTCATTCCACATAAGTCTTCAGCTTTACCAATTGACAAGCATAGTTTCACTTGGAGATGCTTCTTGTTGAGACTCCTTGCTACTGATTTTCTTCTTGACTAGACTCTTGTGACACACCAATGGTTTGTACCATCAAGGCCTGGTTTAGTGCACCATTGAAGCACATTGATTGGTTATGTGGCTTGATTGCATGGAAACACCAATCATATTCTTGGGCCATATTGTTTTGTGTTGGGACCAAGGCCCTTGATGTTGAAGCTGTGTTTGGATCATATGACCTGAAAGGCCTAACAGCTTGAGGTTGTCCTTGGCTTTGGTTTTGATTTACAGCTTGATCTGGTTACCTATTTTGTTGATATGGGGGTCTAGCCTAATACTGAGCTTGAGGTTGATATGGCCTAGAACTCTGAGCTTGTTGCCTCTTGATAGTTACTAACTCATTCCCTAGGTTCTGCAGCTATTTCATAACTTCTTGAAGCTCTTTTGAGGTATTAGAGGATGAGGTAGAGGCTTCAGTTGAACTTTGATTCCTAGGAGTAGGCATAAGAGCTAATGTGGGTGTCTGGATGAGTGCTTGGGTTTCCTAATTCTTGATATAGAGGCATGGGAGGCCTAGGAGCAAGCTTGTCCAGCCTGAATTAAACAATTTTCAACTCTTATGGAAATGCTATAGGCTGTCAGGTAAGGTTGTGCCTCCCATTGATTGAACTCATTAAAGCAATATCGGAATTTAGAGCTCTAAGAAAGTATAAGAAGACACCTTTATTATGTGGGCTTTATAGCCACTGGAATCCTGTCCCATGTCCTTTGAAATCTAAGGTTGAAATCTGTCAACTACTCATTAGGAGCTCTCTTGATTGTTTTCAGTTGCTCCAACAAGGACAGGTTATCTCCCTTTTCTCCAAACTGGTCATGAAGAGCTCTACACAGATGGTCCCAAGTTTGAATAGAGCCTGTACTGTTAGACTCCTAAACCATTGTGAAGCTTTACCCTTGAGTGAAGAGGCTAGCAACTTGACTGCAATGTCCATCTCAGTGATCTCATGGATTGCATAGACATTTGCAATGTCTTAAACGTGGTCACCAAGAGAAGTCCGGTTCTCTCCAGTGAAATATGGGATCCTCTTTAAAGCTTCCACTGGGGTTGGATTTTGTGCATTAAGACCGAGTGGGCTGCTGCCAGTGAAATTGACATAAGGATTTGGTTGTGCCATCCTGATCAACCTGAGAACCCTTCTTGATTGAAAAAATGGCCTACTAGGAGGAGGTGTTGACAAGGTTCTGTTTGGTGGAGATGGAGACCTCTGGGATCTTCTCCCCCTTCTCCTTCTATCTAGGGACAAGTGTAGATAAACAAATAATCCTTCTTCTCTGGTTCTTGACCTTGTTTGTATTCTTCTCTTGAAGTTGGCAAGCTTGGGATACTGAAACTAGTGGATCATGTCCCTTATGGAGTTGCCAGATGTGTAGTTTCAAAGCTTCTTAAAACCTAGAACTTGCAACAAGTGCACATCAATCTTGCTGTAATAAATAATGAAGACCTCTTGGTCCCACCAGGCATGCCAAAATGTTTAGTACATAATCATAGCACCCCTGAATGCTTACAACCAAATGGGTTGAGACTCTCAGTGTGATTGCACAACTTGGAGCATCTCTCAAAGTGTGTGACCTTGCGAGTTAAGAGAGCTCTCTAGATTAAGGTTGGTTCCTATTCCTCTATTTAGGTGCATACAAATAGATTGCAGAGGGTCTATTCTAAATCTACTCAATTTTACCAAGGAGACAGGGTCAAGGAGATGCAATAAAATAAACTAAGCTAACGAGGTGATGCACCAAAGGAATGTTAGACACTCATTTTGCAATTTAACACAGACCATGAATAGTAATACAAACATTATGCATAGATGACCAAAAATGCAATAAGATATCAGGGAGACAACAATGAATACATGAAAGGGTCAAGAAACATCCACAGACATATATATATATATATTGCTTAGGGGTTGATATAGTATATTTCAATGGCCAAGAAGCAAAACTTACATTACAACCCAAAGGATAGGTTAGAAAAAGCTCCAAAAATCCTTCTATGAACAAAAGAAGAAGGGAGGTGCAAAACATAAACATCCATCCTTTTACAATGAGTCCCGACCCTTCCTTTATAGATTCGGCACAGAGGGACGAAGGAGAGAGAGAGGCAAGAAAACCAATTCCAAGCTCAACCAATGGCCATTAATGCCTCCTACAAATCCACCCCAAATCTATCGTGTCTGCATCAATTACTTGTTCAACGCCTTGAATGAAGAAAAACGGTGGACCAGATCAAATCCAATCTGGTTGTTGGGGAAAATAGATCTTGTATTAATGGAAAGAATATGTTTCTTCATTTTTTTCCAACCTAACCTCTCCAAAATTAAAGTTTCATATCTCCATGGTGTAGACGAGGCCGAGATATTTCCAACGATGCCAGATTTATCAGATTTCAAGCACTGAGTCAAAAGATATGCCCATTTGAAATTTGAATCGGGTCTATATAGAAATGGAGGCAACCAGTTGTCAAAACGGGTCTCTGGAAATTTGGCACATGGAGGGCTGGTGCTTGTTTAGAAACCTTCCCCAACTCTTACTTTTGAAATAGCATTGTGCTGACACTTGGCACCCTTCGTTGGCCTGTCTCTGCTTTGACTATTCAACCTTGACTCTGTCCCCTTTCTCAGACCTGGGAAACGTGGAATCCTCCACAAACTCTTGGACTTTTCAATGACCGCTCTTACTTTTTTAGGTGTTGAATACGTGGCAAGCTAGCCCTCGTTCGGGAATCACCTTTTGGACTATGCCTTGAAATTACAAGGATGCAACATGTGGCATCATCTGCTGGTTCTCTATACTTAATCGATCTTGGTCCCACTCTATCCCATTTTTTAACTTGAACTACGTGGAAAGCCCGCACTCATTTGGGTCTCTGCTTTTGGATCTACCTTTGGAGATGCGTCAGGTTGACAAGTGGTTGATTCCGCTAGCACCTTTATACTTAGTCTTTTTTTAGGCCCGCCCTATCCACCTTTTTACTTTTAGCTATTGAATTTGCCCCTCTTTGGACCTAGGACACATGGGGGTCTGGTGCTTGTTTGAGTCTCCCCTTTTGAATTCAATCTTTGGAGGTGCTTCGTTTGGACACTTGGCAGCATCCGTTGTTTCCTCCATGCTTATTCATTTTTGGGGCTCATTCTAAACCATTTGCAGAGCCTGAAGACTTTAAACCTTCGCCATCCCTTCTCCTATTAGCCTCGAGTTTCTTTGAAATTGTCTTCTCCTTCCCCAACCCTACTACTCCATTTTAGAGCCCACTTACAATCTATTTGCTAGATTTGAAGCATGGGTTTGTTCAATAGAGCCATTTCTTGAATTTCTTCTTATACGGGGTTGTTTGATCTTTCATAGGCCCTACCACTCCATTATAGAGTCCCTTGATTGCCTAATTTTAGGATTTGAATGTGATTTCTCTAGTTTCTTTTATGCGGGGTTGTGGCTAACCAATTTTATCCAGGGGAAAAATTGGGATAACAAGAACACTAGGAACCTGCTTGGATTTCATCTCCCTAAGATTCTAGGCTACCAAAATTTCAACCTCATCTTTATCCTCTTCTGAGTCACCTTCCAATAGAATCGAATTCTTCACTTGAGTCTTCTTCCTCTGAGTTCGATTTGACCTTATCCGCATAAGCTTCCAGATTTTTAGTTAGAGAGCCAGACTTGTCAATATCCAGAGCAGCTCTTTTGACAAGAGCAAGAATAAAGCCCTGATGGAGTGGGATAGAAACCCTTCTAGTTTTAAACTAAGAGATAGAAGCACTCAGTGAGTGAAAAAGAAAGTAGGGTAAGATAAAATCCTGGCCTCACTTGAAATGATTAAGCATAGGTAGGTAATAGGCGTAAATGCATTTGTGATGTCCCTCAAGAGTGAGAAATTGGATAAGGGTGAGAGCCACATCGTCAAACGGTTTAGGTAAAGACAAACGAAGATAACCCAAAAAGGGGGAAGTGAGATTTTCATTACCTTTGAGAAATAGGTTCAGCTTATTGAAGGCTTCTTTTTTGGGTTTAGAGACCTCCCTCCCAACAGCAGGAAGACCCATCACTTTGGTGACTGAATCCACAGAAATCTTAATGTTAATCTCTTTCATTTCAACAACCGTACCTTTTTTTGTAGTCTTCTAAGTGCTGGTAAAATCTTTACTAAGATTTTCAAAATGACCTTCGAAATTTTTTAAGAAGGGAAAAAAACCCTTGCTATCAAATAAATCCATGGCTTTAAGCATCACCCCTTCGAGATCAACAGGTTCATTTCTAACCAGGTCTCCACCCATTTGATCACACAAAAAATCATTCACAAAAAATCTAGAATTCTAGGTAATTAGAGGATTACACGTAGACCCAAAAATGGTATTTCTCTAGGCATATGAAGAAACAAAGGCTATCAAGACACATGAGTGAATCCTCACCTTGATCTTCATATCATTCAAAAATAAATGCCCACTATTCCTATGGCATATGACCATGATGACTTTGACACATGATGAACTAACATTATTTGATGGCGTGTCCATTTATGTCATTATGTAAGTGTGCTCACACCTTGGGATCAAGAGATTCCAATTCATTGATAAGTGTCAACTCATCACAATAAACCCCCATATTAGCAAAAAAATCCACATAAAATTTAGCCTCCCTATAAATATGCTCGAAGGTAATAATTTCAAATAAATTTGACATTTCCTTTATACTCTTTATAGAGTTTTGGATGGAAATTAAAATGGATCCTTTCCTAGCAATGTTGTTAATTATGTTCATAGAGTCTCCTTCTACCTCCAAATTGACAAAATTGTATTGAAGAGATATATAAACCCCCCAAGAACCCCCGCTTCTTTAGCAACATGGTTTTTTTGAGTTCCAAAATTATGATGCTACCCAAGAATAAATTTTCCTTCAAAATCACAGAACACCCCACCACAGCCAACTCTACCAGGGTTTCCTTTGGACACACCATCAAAGTTCAACGTAATACACTCCTTCCTAGGTTTCCCCCATCCTTTGAGTCTAGGGTTAAGAGTAGGGGTACTAGTTGATGAGGATCCCAAACCCCACTTTAAGGAAAATTTGTCTTCATTCTGAAAGATGGATTTCTTTTAAGGGTCTAGATTAGAGAAATTATCTTGAATGGCATTAACACAACGGGCTCCAACTTTCTTGATCAAGTCTTTCTTACCTTTGAAAATTATTCTATTTCTCTCCTTCCAAATCTCCCAAGCTAAATGCATAATAGAAAATGTGCAAAAATATTTTAATCCTTGGCTCTTAAAAGGACTAGACCATTGAGAACACAACTGTTTAATGGAATCTGGGAATACCCAATTGACTTCAAAAAGATTAAGAATAGTCTTTCTAACCGAGACCAGATAGGGACATATGAGAAAAAGGTGTGAGGAGTCTTCACACTCACTTTCACACAACACACACCTATTAATCATATGGAAATTTATCTTGTTTAGGTTGCTAACAGTTAGAATCTTATCATGGATAACTAGCCACCAGAACATATTAATCTTGGGGATTAACTCTTTGACCCAAACACTTCCCCAATTGAATTTTTTAGTTTCCCCCATATCAGAAAAGAAAGAATTGTAGGAACTTTGAACTGAGAAGATTCCATTGTCCCCCTTTGACCAGTTAATACTATCATCTTCTAAGCTCTCCTTATTAACAATAATGCCTCTTAATTTGTTGTTAATAGAAGAAATATCAATGTTGTTAGAACCATCCAGTTCTATAGTTTTCCATTAGCCAAGGGGCTCATCAAAATTGAAATAATCTATAACCTTGGTCCCATATTTGGCTACATAATCTCTATAGACCGTGGGGTAAATGATCTTAAGAGGAAGGTCCCCCTAACCATTTTTCCTCCCAAAAATTAATCATTCACCCATTACCAATCATCCATTTGCTACCCTCAGAGACAACATGTGTTTTGCCTAGTTTATCAGTTTCCAAAAACAAGTAGAACCATTTGAATCCTAGTATGTAAAAGCACCATTCATTGGCTGAAATATTTGGCTAGTATTTTCCCTTGATAATATAATTCCATACATGCTCTCTTCCTTGACTAGCCTCCAACTCATTTTAAATAGCATTGCTTTATTCATTTTGGTCTAGTATCTATGATACCTAGACCTCTAAGTTTTTTGGGGGGAGCAAACCTTTTCCCATGCAATAAGAGGAATTATATATTTAGCATTCTAAACCAATCCATATAAATATTTTTTGAATACTCTCTAACTTACTAGCAATCGAGGATTGTAACCTATAGATGGAAATCAAATAAATAGGAAAATTATGAATCGAGAATTTGGGGAGGACTACCTTGCCTAGCTTGGGATAATAGAGAACCTTTCCAATCTTCGAGTTTCTTCAAAAACCTATCAATTAAGAAATTCAATTCAACATTATTAGGTTTTTCCACTCCAATAAGAATACCTAAATACCTAGTTTGGAAGGTTTTAGTCACATAACCAAGAATTCCAGCTATTTTATTGCATCTTATTTCCATAGTGTTGATAAAGTAAACCGAAATATTACTCATAATTGATCAATTAGTTATGACGCCTCCTCATAATCAATCATTAATTGTTTGAATTCCATAGCCTCCAAGAAAAAAGCCTCACCCACCAACATAGTTTCATCCACAAAATTTTGATGAGAAACATTGTTATAGTTAACAGTACAGGAGATATACCTCTGACTCTCCCTTCCAAAGAAGCCTTATTAAGGGGTCTACTGAGGGTCTTGGCCATAATTAATGAAATAGAAAGGGAGAAATAGGATCACCTTGTCTTAATCCATGCGTGCTGTTAAAAAAGCCACAAGAGGTCCCATTAATCAAGACCGAGAACTTTGTTGTGGAAATACATGAAAGAATCATCATCCTGAAGTCTTCACCAAAAAAAAACCTAGTTATAACCTTTAGAAGGAAAGGCTAAGAGAATCTATCATAGGCTTTCTCCATATCAAGTTTAATAAACATGGCTTCCTTCTTATTCTAGCTTAAACTAAATGAAGGGTCTCTTGAATAGTGACTATACCATCCTAGATCTGTCTTCCCATAATAAAACCTCCCTTCTGGTCAGAGATGATCGAAGGAAAGACAAGTTGAATTCTTAAAGAAAGGATTTTTTAGAACACATTTTATAAACACAATTACATAGGCTTATAGGTCTAAAATTCCTTAAATCTGTAGGATCATGATTCTTAGGGATTAAAGAAATAAAAGTGTTGTTTAAATCTTGACAGCATATTTTTATTCTTAAATAATTCATGAATAGCATTGCAAGTATCTTCCTTAACAATCTCCTAGAATGTTTGAAAAAAGAGAGCCGTAAACCCATCCGGTCCCGGAGCTTTGTCTAGATTTAGGGATTTTAGCCTAAATTCAATTTCTTCCATAGAAGGGATTTTGGTAAGAATTTTATCATCATATTCATTAATCAAACAAGGAATACAGTCTAGGAAGTGCTCTTCCTTAATGTTGTTGGAAGAACTAGTAGAAGCCAAAATCTTATCTGAAAAAATAAAAAGTAACTTTTTGGATTTCCTTAATGTCATTGATCAGCACTCCCTCTTCATCCTTGATACAGATAATTATATTAGAGATCATTCTCTTTAAAGTTGAGATATGAAATATTTTCATGTTTTTGTCACCTTATTGGAGCCATTGGACCCTCAAAATTTTTGTTTCCAAAAGATTTCCTCCTTCAAAAGAATGTTATGATAGTCAACTAATAATTCCTTCTCTTTTTTTTGTTTGAGTAGGAGATTTTCATCATCAAAAGATTCCATATTACCTTGGAGGGATGATAACTCATTAGCTAGAGACTACTTTTTATCAAAAATATTACCAAAATTTATTTTATTCCATTATTTCATATTTTTCTTCACATGAGCTAGCTTTTTAGCAATCCTAAACAAAGTTGTTCCTTTAATTTTCACATTCCACTAGCCCTTGACTAAATAAAAAAATCTAATCATCTTGAATCCAAATATTCTCAAATATGAAGGGGGTCCTTCTCCTCTCTTTGTCCTTGATCTGAAAGAGGATAAGGTTTTGATTTGACCCAATGTGGGGAAGGGAGAAAATATCATCTTCTTTGTTCAACCATCCCCATAAAGTCAGAGCTCTATCAAGTTTAACTTGAATCAATTTATCTTTTTTTATTCTATTAAAACAAGTAAATATACATACCACGTAGCTCAATATCCATGAGATTTTTAGAGAGAAATTAAATCCTGAAGGTCTTCCATGCTCTCAATAAAATCAATATTACCCTCTTCTTTTCCCCAGGACTCAAAGGGGTGTTGAAATCACACACAATCACCCATTCAGTACCTTTAATAACATTTTAAAATTTAGAGAGATCAGTCCCAGATATTTTTCCTTTCTCCTTTGTTATTAGGGGCGTAAATATTAGATAAGATCGAAAATTCCTTAGACTTCTTATCTTGAAATAAAAAAGTCCATATGGTTATTTCTACTAAGAAGCTTCGTACCTCTGATTTTTTCCTCATTCTAGATAACACTATTATTCCACCAGAATTTCCAATCGAGCTAACAACAAAACTAGTAATTTTTTTGCAATACCTTCTATTAGATTCCAAGAAAGGACCCTCCTCCATCTTTATTTCCTACAAAGCCAAAATTTCAAAATTGTATGTCACATCCATATCTTTTATCAGCCTCTATTTAACATGGTTATTCAAAACCCTGAACATTCCATAATATAATATTCATTTAACCACTTGGTTCTTAGTTCTTGTAAATCTCCTAAGATCTGAGTTTAGATTGGGTTCCATCATCTATATCTCTTTGACTATGTTTCTTCCTTGTAAACTGCTTGGAGGGTCGACCTAGAGCAAAAAAAATTCACTTTTGGTGTCTCCTCAAATGTTTCCCCTTTGAAAGGAGTTTTCATAGATGTCTCATTTTCATATTGTTTGGGGTCCACCTTCTCTTATTCATTTAATTCATGAGAGAAAAATCTATTTGAGTAGAGATAAATTCCTAGATAGTGTTATCAATATTGTTAAATTCCTGATGATTTTCATTTCCTTGTTTTCAAATCAACATTTTCACTTTCCAACAAATTGTCAAAAGGGTTAGAATATGGATCCATAGATTCATTGAGGCTTCTTCCATCAATCGTTTTTGATGGGATATGTTCCTTGGCAACTTCCTTAAGTAGATTATCTAGTTTCTTTGAGGATAAAATTTTTTTAACTTGAACATGGAGCTTTTCCTTCTATGTAACCGAGGGTTCCGAGTAAATATTTCCGCTAGGTCTTCATTATTCCTTACTTCTATGAAGCCCTCATCATCTATTATCTTAAGCGCCTGGGCTTGATTCAAGTTAGATATATCTCCATTGCTTTTCCATAATTTGAATACCTTTATTTGGATTAAATTTCTTGGGAGTGTTTGTAACCACATGAGCAGTTTCCTTACCTTTATCCAGTTCCTTGGTATGCTTCTCCTAATACACCTTTGAGATCATCAGACTTGCACTATGTTGCTTTACATGCCCCTAGCCCTATAATTTCTCACATATTTGAGAGAGGTTTTCAAACTCTATTTTTTGTTCCTAGCTTCCCAATCTCGACCGCAGAGAGATGGATTTAGGTAAAGACAATCCCATCAAAGAATAGATACAAAATATCACACAAACCGATCTTGATTTAGTAAATGTTGCATGTTATCCATCAGACACACATTTATCTAAGAGTGTTAGCAACTCCTTTAATAATATCCATATCCCAAATTTCCAAGGGTAGACCTGGGAGTCTCACCTAGACAGGGAACTGATTAATATTCTCTCTATCAAGGTTGAACCTAGAAGTCTATTTCCTCAAAAAGAGGCCAAGTTTCCTAAGGAACCAAGGGCCATCATTGAGGATTCTCTGAGGGTCTTCAGATTTGTTGAAGCTAAACATGAAGCAACCATTTGGTAAATTTGTGACATCTATATGCCCCTTGGATTTCCATTTCAACACATAGACCAAGATCTAATGGAATCAATATTAGGCCTTCCATCTACCATTTTACCTCAAGGAATTCTCCATTTTTCTAAGATTTTGATCTATAATGATATCAGGGATATCTAACAACTTTCTTATTCTATCCTATTTAAGTTGAGGAATGATTCCTAAGCTCTTTTCCTTATCAAAGTTCAAAATATTTGCATACAAATTAGGGGACCCATTTTCCACATGACTCCCCCCAATAGATAAAGTCTCGTACGTACCTTTCTCCCTCGAAGACTGATCCTGACCATTTGTCTTCTCTCTCGATGGGATCTATCTATTTTTCAATTTCCCACCCATCGTTATTTAGACCCTCCTCGACTTGTTCACATTTCCCACCCATCCTCACAATTGTGTACATGATTATAGGACAAGAAACATGATAATTACAAATGGGCATGATTCAGAGAAATTATCAATATATTTGGTTGTAAAACATTTCACCATTGAGGATAAAAAATAGTGGAAGTGTGATGTAGACACAAAATCACACACTTGGGTACATTTATAGGTCTTTAAAACATGCTACCATTTACATGATTCCTAAGCAAGAAAACTAGTGGTTCACAACTATCTTTGGCCTCTTTTCTATGTTTATTATTTTTTATTTATTCTTACACACCCTATAACCTAGTAAAAACTTTATTGATTTATATCTTATGGCTTCAGACACCAACGCCTTGCCAAGATAGCAGTGCACAGGTGCTCATGTCCCCTCTAGGTGCCCCTGACCCTTTCTCACCTTACTCACTCCTTTCAGGTTTATTTTATCTTTTGGGAATAATACAAAATTCAAAGAAAAGAATAATATAAATACATAGTTATGTGTTCAAATAAAAATACCAAGCATTAAGAATTACTATTCATCACCTAAGATTGTTATCCAAAATACCCCCTAGGATATTTTGGCAACCCATAACTTTAATTTTGGACTAGAGTGAATTTACAGTTGATTCGGGGCTGATAAATTTATTTTTCAAACATGTCGAGTTTTTCAGGATATTCATGCATCTCCACATATTCCATGCTCCTTGTTTTTTTCCCCCAAAAAATCATTCAAGAAATCTTCAAAAAATTGCTTGTGTTAAAATTTACCTTATATTTCAAATTTTAGATTTTGGGGATCAAAATAAAGTTTACATGAAAATTGCTCCTCAAACCCTAAAACCTAAAATACAAAGGATATAGTGTATTTCAGGTTTCAAGTTTTAAATTATAGTTTACATGCAAATTACAATGTGAAATTCGATCCCCAAAACCCGACCTTCCCAGTGCATTTTGGGTTTCGAGGTCTAATTTAAAATTTGCATGTAAATTGCAATTCAAACCCTGATTCTTGAAATACAAAGAAAAAATTACATTTCGGTATTCGGGTTCTAATTTTTAGTTTGCATTCAAGTTTTAACTTAACTCCGAAAACCTGATAGGTTGCAAGAAAGTGGTCAACTTTCGAAGTAAGCATTATAGGTTTTCTAGCATGCATTGCATGGGCATACTTTTTCCCAAGACCATTTCCTAAGTTTAGAGGTACATTATAAGTCCCAAGTTCCACCCTTTGTATTTCAGAGGTCAAAAGGTGCAAATCAAGGTAAAAATTCTGATAGTATCCTTCATTTTAGGTTTTTGGGATTCTTCTACATCGAAACATAGCCGATCAAATGCATGTATTTTTTCTCTTGAATTTTGATCCTGAAACCCAAATTCCTTTGTGTTAGGTTTCCAAAGGTGTTTTTTAGGGATGACGTTCCGACAAATGCATGATTTTATAGTTCAACCACTCACATTTATGGAAGTATGACACCTTGAACTTCAAATGGCCATAACTTTCATCCTGTAGCTTCGATTTCCACAAAATTAGACTTTTTGGAAATATTTCTTAATTTTAATGAGGTTAAGTTGGTGAAAAGTGGAAATATACTCATCACATTAAAATAACATTTTAATATTTCTCAACCACCAAAAATAATGAGGTATGGTGCCCATTCCTTCTCCTACACACAAAGTTCCATAGGGGGATGGCCTTGGTAGGGTACCCATACCTATTTTCAGGCATTTAATGCATTTTTTGTGGTTGAAGGAAAAATTGTGATTTCAGTCTCTCTTCCCTCTTATATTTTTCCCATTCTGATATATAAGGTAAAAATATCTCATTTGAGGGGGAGGTTGTTCTAAAATGTAAAGGGAACTATGTCAAAAAAATTCTTGAGCAATTATGAGTTGTAGAACTCCATTTGAGCTTGGTAATGCGTTCTTGTGCTTTCTTCACATGTAATGGTCTTTGTATACTTTGAAAGTAATAAAATCTTTGTTTTGTGGTGTTTCTCAACCCTAACTTGTGTTTTGTTGCATTTCCTTGCCTCTCCACTCTTGATGTTTTATTTTTTGCATGTATTTCTCCTTTGCAGGTTCATTTGGTTGTGTCTCATGGTGAATAGAAGGTAAAGTGTTGTTTTAGATCTATGTCACTTATATTTGACCTCTTCTTCCTCCATTTTACTTCTCCATTTTCCCTCTCCATTTTCCCTCATTACAGTGTTTTCACCAATTTATTGGTACTATCACCTCCCTTTAGCTTAGGATGTCTCCTTACAGGAATCTCTCTCTTCCCTGGTCCCTTGTATCGTTAGAATAGGATTAGATATTTACATTTCCAACAGTAGGAGTAATTTAGCATTAGGATTAGGTAGAGGAAAAATCCTTCTCTAGAGGTTGATCTCACTTTGTAATTCCCACACTTTTGAGATCATCCTATGTTAGCAAGAAGTAGGGATTTGTAACGAGAAAATCCTAGGGTGCTTCTTTTTTGCGATAAAAAATCTTGGATTTAAAAGGAACCTAAAAAACTTTAAGTTATTCATATAACATCCATTTAAGGGACAAGGGATGCATACTTCTGCATACAAAACATAAGGGGAAGTCTATTATATTTCATCCACACATACTATTACATTGTTAGATTCTAGTTACAACCCGTTATCAAGTGTAACTTGCACAAGGGAATCATAGGGCATCATTCCTACACACACGCACATAAGAACTACATGGATTCTAAGATATAGTACAATGCTTGGTTGTAAGTTCACTATCGAGGTGACCGTCAGGGTCAGTCTAACTCCCTATTTTACAATTTCCCTTTTAATTTTTATGTGGTTTGTGGGCTTGTGTAGGTGAATTTCTCTTTTTCAGGTTACATGTACCTTAAGTAATCATAGTGCAAACATAAGGAAATCAACAGGGGAAATAGTGAAGACCTTGTAACACAACAAAAATTAGATTATAAGCTTCTACACAGTCACCAATTCCCAAGAACAGTCATCAGTGCCTAGGTGCCCCTATCCATCACTGGCCACCCCTCTCCAACATTATTCTTAAGTTCTAGATTTTATGGTGACCAGTGAAAACCCTATTTTTAGTCTATCCATCAGTCGCACCTACCCAAAGCACTTCTTGTCCATTCAAAAATTATCTAGGTATTCCTATTTCTCTTCCTTGCTTAGGGTTTCATACTTTACATCTTAGTTTGCTTTTTCCATAATGTATGCTACCATAAATTAAATCTTTTGGTGAACCCATCACTTGAATCCAACCTTCCCTATAAGATTTTCCTTTTATGCCTGTCACCTATAGTGGTCATTTTAGTTCCTTTGAGTACACTGAGCTAACTCCCTCTATTTGTAAGTCCTCTAAGTCAATGGCTAAAGTTGATAGCCTCTTTACCAACTCACAAAATGTTCCTCTGGAAAACATTGAAACCTATGATAGTGAACAATCATACGATGAGGACACTAATGTTGATTAAGAATAACTAGACAAGCCTACTAATTTATGTCAAGCTTTAAGTGACAACCCTTTGCATATTACGCATGTTCTCAATGATTTACTTGCTACCAAATTCTCTCAAGATGTTACTTTTGTGCCTCTTATAGGTTCTTCCCCAGCTTCGATGGCCTTCACCTTACCCCTTAACATTCCTACTTCCATTCCTACTACTACCACTCCCCTCCTTCATCCCAATGCTTCTAATACATAACCTGGTTCCTCTTCCGGCACCCATGACCTATAGCTTCCTTATACCAAGATATACAAGTTCAAATTGGTCTATTACAACAAGCTACTCCATGCTCCTCTCTATCCCTTGATTCCACATTACTCCTTCATACTTTTTTGTACCATATGTATCTACATATCCTCTCCCTCCGAACTTCATCACCCCTAAGATACCCACCTTCAATGGTCATGGTGATCCTCAAGAGCATTTCTGATATTTTCATGTGGTATGCATCGACTATGCGGATGAGCATACATTGCTAGCTAAGCTATTTCTTAGAAGTCTTCAAGATTATGCCATGTGTTGGTTTTATTATCCACCTATTCATTCAGTAACTTATTTTATGCATCTAGTAAATGCCTATGTTGCTCAATTTTATATCAATATCAGCACCAAGATCTCTAATGCAAAACTCACTCAAATTAAACAACAATCTAATGAAAATCTAATTGACTATATTTTATGTTATAAGAACAATATAGATAAGATTATCAATGTACTTTTTGATTCTGAATTACAAGATCTTTTTGTTCAAAGCCTCTTACCACCAATTCAAGAGAGTGTTGTCTTTGATACCTCTCCTTCAATTGATCAATTATGTCACACACTTAAAATGTGAGAATTTAAACTCCTATCTATGGGAAAATTAAAATATCATGATACTCCATCTTACTTTAATAAATTTCAAACTAAATATATGTTTAAGCCATTTCCTAAGCCCACCAAAGCAAAGACAAATATTAATGTTGTCTCTCAACCTGAAACAATTCAATGGAAACCTCCAAAGCATACTTTCACCAAATTATCCTATGCACCTCAGTTTCTATTGCCTCAAATAATCGAAAGTAATCTAATCACCCTTCCACCACCACTCAATCTTGATCTATCTCACCCTCGTGGCCGTAATTATGATGAAAATGCTAAATGTGACTATCACCAATGTATTGGGCATTCTATTGATCGTTGCTTCAAACTCAAATATCTCATTCAAGATCTTATTGATAATAATTCATTTAATCTTTATGAGGCATCTACTTATAAAATGGTCAATGATAATAAAAATCTAAAAATATTCAATGAACCTTCCAAGCATGACACACAAGCTCCTGACTCTTTTGATAATCATACATATAGATTTGTTCCCCTCCTTCATCAGACCCCATTGACTTCCTTGTCACTTTTTTTATGCATCACCACCACTCACTTTATTTTAAGACACTAGGAGGGGGGTGAATCAGTGTTTATTTAAAATTTCAAAGTAATTTAAAATTCTTCAACCATCCAAAACTAAACAAACTTAGCCATGATAAAGCATGAAATTAAAACATGAGAGAGAGAGAGAGAGGAAACCACATATGAACACGCTATGTAATGTGGGAAACCATTCAAGGGAGAAAAAACCACTGAAACTAAAGAACTAGCTTGGACCAATTTTCCTATTTAGGTTACAATGATTTCACAGTTGAGCAACAACTCAACATGGAGCTACAACTTCAAAATTTAACCAAGCATCTATAGTGTCTTTAGCAAGCTTATACTTTCATGGAAGCTTTAATTCCCAAATTATTTAAGCACCTACTAAGCTTATATAAGCTTCTACTTAAAAAGAAGCTTCCACTCCCTAAATGTTGAGCATTTACTCAGTCTTCTTCACAATGATGTTTGACCACTTTGCTTGTGTTGTCTCTCACAACAGATTTTGATCAATCCTCAACTCGTTCTTTATTATCTCTAGTTCATCTCTCTTCTCATCCTCTAATCATGTTTCCAAGTTCCATCATACACTACTTATTTCACAAACACACTTTGATCATGTTCCTCTCATCTTCTAACTTCTCCTCTTTCAAGTATGCATACTATTGCAACACTTTCAATCATAGAGACATTCACACACACCTAGCTTTTCATGTTTTCATATAGCTACAACAACATGGTCATCAACAATAAATTCTCATAAATATTCTTTCATTTCCTTCACATACCTCTTCATGCATGATTAGTTCTCAAATTCATCAACATACTTATTTCACTCAAATAAGTTTATAAACTCAAGGAATACATTCACACAAATGTCCCTTTCACTTTAACTCCTCTGACTCTTCATCTAGCTGACTTGATAATCCATACAAGAAGAGAGATGGATTGTCTTTTAAATTGTCTTAAAATTTCATTGTTACATCTGACCAATTTCAGTTACTTACACTAATTTTTCAGGCCTGTCCAGATTAATTTTATTTAATTGATTATTAATGGGAATTTCTAACCCATTTTACACTCTTTTTTCATCCAAAAATTGTCCTCTAACCCCTATAATATTATTTTTGTAACTGACATTAATGATTTTGTCTTATTCTTCATCGAATAGATTTTGTCTTGTAGTTCAAATATTCTCTTACAATTTTGTCAATAGGGTAAAATGTTATAAGAGCATTCAAGGATTCCTTATAACTCCTATACATTCCTCATTCTTCACCATTTAACTTATACACTTCATTAGAGCACATAGAGGAGCACGAATAGGCTAGAAATGGTAGCACATGTTTGAGCATTAAGAGGATGTATACTTATGAGTTTATATCACAAATGTATTTAGGTAAATAAGGCTTGTATGGAGAATTCATCAACTCTAAGAGCTTGGAGATCATCTTCAACAAACAACAAGAAGAAAGGCAATACCATTCTCTCCATAAAGCATCCTTGGATTAGTTACCATAGATTTGCACGTACAATGAGACATTCACCACGATTTAGTGACACAGTAACCCTTTCATTTATAGATTGAATGTCACATTTTAGGAGTGATTCTGAATTTTTGCAATTCAAAAGTGTCATTTTTTGTTTCCTTTCAAAGAAAGTAGCTCAAAGTAGCATGATCTACAACACACACCTAGATTGGTTTTTTAGTTTCAATACCCAACTTTTTATTCACTTTGAATATGTTGGGGTTAATAATTTCAAGGGGGGATACCTTTTGGTTGACCACAACTTAACGAACCCCTTTTCTTGAAGTTATTTTAATAAAATTTATGAAGTCGGTCTTTCACAAATAAAAGAGTGAGAAGGTATGATTGTTCACCCATCCTATATATATAGGATGATCCCTCACGGGACTGACACCTATTGGACTAATCGATTAGACACATTCTATATAATAATGTGTAATATTTTTATGTAAGTGAACTGTAAAAAAAGTAAAACATTGATTCGTTGTTGTTTAATGTGAAGATCGAGGAGTGAAGTGGAACTGGTGGGTTAAATTCTTGATAATTCTTAATACAGACAATACTTTATTCAGTGGGGGTTTTTCCTTTGGGTTTCCCCACTATAAATTTGGTGTTCTTTGTCTCTTTTACTTTCCTATTAGTTTCTTTCAGCTCATGTTATTAATCTCTGTAATTTGTAATCCATATTAACCTAAATTTTTGTTTAATTTAACTGCACACCATAATCTATAATCTTCAACATTTGTATCTGTATCTATAATTTGTTAATTATATTTCCCAATAATTTCCCTAACATGGTATCAGATTGGGTGATTATGTGTGTGCATGATCAATTTGAAATATTTTAATTTGAAGAAATGAATAAGCTTTAAGTTTATCCACAGATCTATGAAGCCTTAATTGTTCTACAGTCATCTTCGAGTTAATCAGGTTTAAATTTCTAATTCTTACATAAAATATTTTTTGAAATATTAGTTAAATGGTTGTCTATATCTTGTTTGATATTTTACTTGTATAGATATTTGTTCTGTGACTGGTTTTGGTCATTTATGGTTTAAATATGTCGTCTGTAAACTTTTTTTAGGATTTTGGCACCGCTTATAGCCGTTATTGTTATTTATTTTGTGGATTTGAAATATCTCTTCAGATCTAGTTAGTTTGGATATTCTAAGTCCGTTCTGAAATTAAATTCTTTATTTTTCTAGATTTTTATTTGTGAAGCCTGATCCATCTAGCTTCACGTTGTTAGTCTTTTAATAGATATTTTCATTATTGTAAAGCCCAAGCTAAGCAGAAAGATCTATCTTACTTCACATTGTTAGTTTTTTTGTAATATTTGTTTGTCAGTTGCGAAACGTGATCCAATAAGGGCATTCAATGTTTCTTCACTTTGTCATACTTGTGATAGCTTTTCTTTGTCTCTTGTGAAATCCAATCCAATACGAAAGGTCCGAGTCTCATCTTTCTTCGTATTGTCAGTCTTTTGTTTGGTTGCTTATGTCATTTGTGAAATCCAAGCCAATAGAATTGCTCCAAGTATTTTGCATTATCAGTCCTCTATTTGCTTGTTTCTGACATTTGTGAAATCTGATCCAATATGATTACTCCAAGTACTTCACTTTTTCAGTCTTGTGTGTGCTTGCTTCTAACATATTCAAAATTTCAGCCAATATAATTTCTCCATGTATCTTCACATTTTGTAATTATAAGTTCTTCGAATTATGGCAATGGATTATCCAATTAGAATAAGCCATCTTTTCATAGTTGTCAGTTTTTTTAGACTTGTGAAAAGTGATCCATTTAAAAGGCTCCACGTGTGTTCATTCCTACCTTAAGTCATTTTGGTTTTACTGCGAAGTGCGAACCGATAACAGTTGGACACATTTTTTGTTTTTTTTTTTTTGTGTTATACTTTGCCTTGATTTCACATTGTCATTCTATTGTTAAATGTGTCAGTGGATAACCAATAAGGTTAAGCTGTTATTTTATCTTTTTTTTTTAATTCTTTGTCAGTTGTGAACCAATGGAGTGTGCCCATGTTCTTTCACATTTTGGTTGTCCTTTTTATAATTGTGTCAAAGTGCAAAAAAATGATCCAATAAATTAACAACATGTGTTTATGGTTTTACAATCTATTTTTTTTATTAATTGTCTTATGACATGTTTGTTGCACTACGAAGTGAAATCTAATAGAAAAGTGACATGTGTATTTAAGTTTTCATAGTGTTATATTTATATCTATTGTCGCATATGTCGTTGTTTTTTCATCACAATTTTTTAACCCTGTTGTGGACCCGAATAGGCATTGATTTTAAATTTTTTTTACTTCACATCCACCATGGGATATGCCATTTTTAAATCTTTTAAATCTCTTAATTAATTAAAATTAATGTATCTCAACTCTGTCATATTAGCTCGATCAAAGCAAGTTATTTTTTATTAATCTCGAGCTGTTTGCATTCGTAAAACTAATAAGAATATTTGTAGCTTGTTTTTTGTCTTTATTTAGACCTCCCAATTCGTATATTTTGTTGTATTCATTTTTAGTGTCGTCTGAGCATTAAAAATGGCTAGTTCTGTTAGTTTTTCATTGGATAAGTATCAGTTATTGAATGGAAAAAATTACAGTATATGGAGAGTTTGATTAAAATCTTGTTTTATGGCAAGGAAGCTATGGGATCTTGTAACTGGTGTTGAAAAATGACCCATTGGAAGACTTGCAACCCCAAAAATTCTTAGCTCCTCTCAAAGATCACAGGAATATCTATCCATATTTTTGTAAAGCATAAAAGATGAATTTTTAATGCATATAGGTCATATGGACTCGCCTGTTGATGCCTAGAAGCAATTAGAGACTATGCATGAAGGCAATCATTTTTCTAAGATAATTAAACCAGTTTTAGAGCTATTTACAACTCTAATGAAAGGGGATGAGAAAATAGTCAACTATTTATCTAAAATTAATGACATTAAAGCTCAATTAGATGGGTGTAACTGTGAACTTCTCAAAATAAGCTCCTATATTTCATAATTCAGATAAACATCCATGAAAAATTTAGAACTTATATCTCTCTTCTTAATTATGAGTATTAGAATGAGAATGATCTACCTGATTTAGATATTGTCTTCTTTGTTGATTCAAGAAGAGCTTGTAATGGAAAATTTGATTCAAAAGAGGTTTCTTTTTAATCTCTATTCTCATATAATCATAAGTCTACTTAGAATAGGAATAACAATAATCATAATCATAAATCTAATATCAAATCAAGATTTAAATCAAATCCTAAGCCTAAGTCTGCTAAAAATAATCAGAAATTTAAAGTCAAATTTAATGGCACTTGTAACAAGTGTGGAAAATTTGGGCATAAAGAGTTTGATTTTCATGTTAAGACTAACAAATATACTAAGAACACTAGAAATAATAAGCCTGATAATCATAAGAAAGATCAGAAGCAAAATCAAGCAAATGTGGCTCAGCGGTCTATTACCCTGTATACTGCGCTTTCAACCTCAAATGACAATGAATGGATTCTTGATAGTGGTGCCTCTAGGCACATGACTTGTACTCTTAGTATCATCTTTGATTTTGTCAAATGTGAGGAAACCATATATCTAGGAGATAATTCCATCATTAGAGTTGAAGGTTGTGGGAATGTTAAGCTATCAAATGGGGTAATTAGGGATGTCTTATATGTTCCTCAATTGAAAAAGATTTTTTTGTCTTGTTCTTAGCTAACTAAAGAAAATTATAAAGTTGTTTTATTACAAAATAAATGGTATGTAAAAGATAATTTTAGTAATGTTATTACTTCAGGTATTTAGGAAAACTGACTCGTATATATTTGATGGAATTGTGTCTGAGTCTTGCTTTTCTTCCTCTTCTCAGAATGATATTCAGCTTTGGCATGAAAGATTATTAATTTTAATTTCAAAATTTTGTATAAACTTTTTAGACTAAATCTTGTATTTGGTCTTCCAAAGATGAAATAAGATCATGAAACATGTGAAATGTATTCACAAAATCATGTACTTTAGACATTTATTTGTCCTAGTCTCATACTACTATTTAGAAGGTTCTTGAGTGAAGAAAGTACTAATTAACCCTATCTTTTGGCCATCTTATTTTACTTTTATTTCATCATTCCCACACATTTTTATCTATACGCCCAGTCTATTTCGGCGCTTTCTCGTCATTTTAGCCTCGACTGGGGCGCCCTGATCCTTTTTCTACTTTCCCTCCACATTTTGGGCTCTTTCTATCCATTTTTCGTCCTTATCTTTTTCCTAGTCGGCCATGTCGGGGTTAATTATGAAATTAGATCAAGAGAACCCTATAAATATAAAATTATGAGACCATAATGAGTGACCTAGCATCATCTACTACTATCACTCATCTAGAGTTGCATCTGTTTATTACATTTACATACCACATAGCTCCATCATCAAGGCACGGGCTAGGGAGTCTACATCACACCTCATAGGGGGAGGATTCTATTCTATTCCATGCACACATGCTATTAGATTTTTCTACCTAGTTAGTTATTGCTCGCTACTTCACAAAGTGCAAATGGACACAAGAGCACCTAGGGCACGACATGCGCACGCACGCACGCACACACACACACACACACACACACACACACACCAGAACTATAGTTGGGTCTGAAATGTAGTGCAATACTCAAAGTCGTAAGCCCGCTGTTGTGGCAAGCTAAGGTCAAGTCTGACACATTCATTCTACATATTTATTGTTAGGGTTTTGATAATTCTCTTCTTTTCTTCTTACAGGTATCTCTACATAAGCTTGGATTATTGGTAAAATACAGTGCATGGGACAATGAAGACTTGATGTGACATACAACAAGGGTTTCAGATCACCTTCCGATCCATGTGAGAATCAAGTTTTAGAGCTTTTTCATAAACCAGGGCACCCAGTTCTGCATACCAGAGCACCCGTACGCACCCCAGTCCTATTCCAGGTGCCCCAGTCCACTTTAGATCCTCTCAGATCCATCCTTTTTGAGACCTCTACATAGCACCTCCTACTTCTTGTTTTCATGGAATCATCCATGTCAAACTCTGCGACACTCTGCGATAGACATCTGTAATCAGTTGAGTTCTTTCCTTACCTTCTTCTTGCATGATTACGGTTTTTATTTCCATTACTTATATTATATAGTTGTTTCCATATTACTATTATTAGCACATTTATTTACAGCATTTATGTCCTCCTAGATTAGATTAACTACCCCCACTTAAATAATTCTAGTTAATCATGAAAGTTGCTTGTGTTGTAGGCAACATGCTGAACCATTTCACAAACATCATGATCCCAACTCTTATCAATTATTATAATTGATTCACAATGATGTAAGAGGACCACTTGAAGTTCGTTCTCTCAGTGGTGCTTTGTATGTTGTTTGCTTCATTGATAATTTTTCTATGGTGACTTGGTATTACTTCATTAAGAAAAAGTATGATGTATTGACTAATTTTTAGGAATTTAAAGCTTTAGTTAAAAATTCTTCTAATATGAAAACTAAAATAATTATGACTAATAATGTAGGTGAATATTTTAGCAAAAAGTTTGATGAGTTTTGTATGTCATGTGGGATTCAAAGAGAGTTGACTACTCCCTATTCTCCACAACAAAATGACATTGCAGAAAGGAAAAACATGAATGTCTTAGAAATGGCTCATTCCCATTATGCATAACCTATCCTATTATGATGGCGTATGTATAGGTTTGTAATTCACGATGATGTTTCATGGGATATATCCTATTGCTCATATCATATTTATATATCACATGTGACTATATAATATCTAGGGTTTTAAAAATTCTATATTTGTTAAATCATTTAGTGAACCCATCTCATTCAAACACTCTTGGTCCTTATCTCATCACTTCTTTCATTTTCCAAGGATTTTCTCATCATGGATATCTCCATTCATGATTTCTTGCTAGTCAATCCTGATTGGAGAGCTAAAATTATTTCTCTCTTGGATAATACTCACATTCCTTCTACTACTCATCCGAACATAGTATATCAGTAATTCATAGATGCATTTTCTCAACAACTTACTTTTCCATCTGATATAGCTGACAATCTTTCTATTTATGATAACGATCCTCCCCTTATAATATACTTGATCGCATCTATAACATGGGTATTATGCGGACTATAATCGATAACAGATCTGAGATCAATATTTTTACTTTATCACTCCTTCAAAATATCGTCCTTTCCTCAGCTAATGTTATCCCATCCTCTAATTCTCTCTGTGTGTATGGTTCTTCTACGTGTTCGTGCACATGCACTATTACTTTATCTATCATAGTCGGGCCAAAAATTGTTCTTACGGTATTCTTTGTTATCTATTTCCGAGTTCAGTATAAATGCTTACTTGGTAGGCCATGGCTTCACGCCATGCAAGAAATGCCTTCTACAATTCATCAGTATGTTAAATTATTACATGAAGGATTTGAATATACCATAGTCACTGGTCGTGACCCATTAAAATATTGCCACCTAGACCCAACCACGGTATTACCCACTCTAACTTCTGCTACTTATATGCATCTTGTTGATGACCAACCACTTGCAAACTATTCTGTCAACTTGCCTTCCACTTGAAGGAACTATTTGTGCATTGGAGACTACCCCATCCGCTTCATCCTCACTCCCTCCTTATACTAATGTTATGGTATTTGTATAGTGTATCGACCATTAGTAGGTAGTTTGATTTATAGTAGATTGGATTTGTGTATTTGTAGTAAGTTATCCTTCTCACTTCATGTCCCAACCACATGAAGAACATTGGAAAATTATAAAATCAAATCTCATATATGTCAAAGGAACTCTTAACTTTGGCATTCTATATCAAAAAATTTATGGATTTTAAGCTCACAGGGTATATTGAATCCAAATTGGGAAGGATCGATTGATTCTAGAAAGTATACAACATGTTATGTTTCCACTTTGGTTTAAGAGTATTTTCATCGTAGGGTAAGCTTCACAACAAAGTTGCCTTGTCCTCCGCTGAAGCTAAGGACAAAGAAGTTGTGAGTGCATTTATTGAGTTGATGTGGATTCAAACAATAACAAAGGATATTTAACTTGATTCATCTACACCCCCCTTGTCTTTTGCAACAACTAGATTGTTCTAAAGTTTGTGAAGAATCCAATTTTTCATTCTAGAATAAAACAAATTGAAGTTCACACCACCATTACATCTAATTGTTGGTTAATAATGAACAAATCTTTGTTATTGTCCTACCTCTGAACAAAAAAGTTAATATAATGAATAAATTGTTGAGTGAAGATAATTTTGTAAAATGTCATATATAAGTTTAGTATTGTTTTTGGTTTAGTCATTAAAAGAGCGTATTAGAATAAATATCTAGTATATGTTTGTAATAATGTTATGTTACTATTAATGAGCATGTTTAACTTGTTACACTATTTACTTTCTTATTGTCGAGTTTGTTCATCATAGGCTTGTCTTTGGCCTTTAATAATCTTAAAGGTTACAAGTTCTATTTTGTATGGTTCCTATTATGTAGTTGTGTTGTGTCTATTTAATAGGCTCTCATCTTGTAATGATTTATAATTTGCAATTAATCTTTCAATATAAATAATAAGCCCAAAAACATCACCATGTCCTTACTACGCTGATAGGCCTGCTTTTGCTGAACTGTTTACATCAACGACCCACGTATACTGTTGGGCATTGCAAGACCATCTGGATAATCACAACCACTCAACCCATCATGCTACTGTTAACAGTGCATTTTTAATATTGGTCAGTGAGAGGGTACAAGGAAAATTAAGGTTGCAGTTAATAGAAGTTTACAATAGTGTTGCCTACACAACTACGCTGCGAAGAATGACACTCACGATTTCAGTATAAGCACATAGAATGATATTTCGAGTGTTTTTGGATGTTGATGGTGATAGGCAGAATATGTAACCTCGCCTAATTTTTGAGTTCTCTTGTAGAGCCTATTGTTTCCGACGCTACCACGAGGAATCACGTTATCAGAGGGTTTGTACATTCCATGCGGCGCAACTGCAATTAGTGAGTTCAGTGCTTCGTAAATGTGCAATGGCCCTGTTTTAAAAGACATTAGAGCACATAAATCTTATTTGGTTCGTGCCCCCAGAATTGCAAATATGTTTATATGTTTGCGTGGAGCAAAGTGCAAGAAGCGCCATAGGGTAATGTTTGTTTTCCTCTAAATTTTCCTATTGTGGAATGCATAAAAAATGTGATTGACTATTCCCCAGCTCATTTTTTATTTGTTGTTGCGTTGGTTTTCTGTGCGGGTTCTCTCTTTAAAGGTACAAAAATAGGGGAAGCTGAATCTTTTCACTCTCTGTTTCTGTTTATGCTTATGCTAGGCTTGATTTTATTTTTAGTCTCGACTTGTGCTTTGTGATCTGAGGGTTGGAGCGTTTGTTGCTGCTTGAATTGTGAACTACATTAAGCTATGGAATAGCAGTAGGTATAGGAATGACTTCCTCTTTTGTTTTTAATGAGGCCTATGCATTTCACTTTGTTTCCTTGCAAACATCTTGATTTTTCATTCAACGAGGTTGGAACCTGCTAGTTAGGGTTAGGATTAGGGTTAGGTTTTGCTTGGAATAAAATGGTATTAGTACCCTTCCGTGTAATGTGAGATGGCTTGTATTTGTACCATGCATAATCAAGTCTTTGTTTCATTTTGCATTTGCTTTTGGTTAGGGTTGGGAAATTCTTTATGGTACCTCTATGATTTTATTCTTCTCTTCTATTATCTATAAGAGACCATGGAATGCACCGAGGGAGAGACGACAAAAAAATGAAAATGTAGATGTGAATGTGGAAATGAAGCAAGAAGAGTCTCAAGTCATTGAATTTTCTCACAAAAACAAGGATTATCCTATGAGTGTGGCAGGGGCTCCGACCATGGTTGGGGATGAAGATGAAGATGTTCATTGTTACTCAATCTCGATGATGAAAATGAAAATCACAATATGTAAAAGTCTGAAAAGAAGAGGGAATTAAGTTACTCAATGGATAAACAAGAGGATGTAACAATGAATTTTGATAAGCTCGAGAACAACAAATTTTCAATATGATATCTTGCTTACATACACACATACATGACCTAGACATAGTTACCCTTATGCCATGGGAAGCCCTTAGTATTTGGAATAAAACATGTAACAATGTGTACAATTGAAATTGCAACCTGAAAATATATTATAAAATTCAACTTATATGTTCAATAAATGAAGTATCAACTAGTAGTATTGAACTAGTATTCAAATCATACCTTCATTCCATTTGTTCTAAACGTTGAATCCATGCCTACTAAACTATCATTGCCATATCTCAACAACCAATCCAAATAAAGTGGGAGTTGGATGCCCAATATGAATGGGATTTTCTCATTCTCATCAGTGCCTTCATTATTATATCCCTAATAGAAAAATCCACTTCTTAGGATTTGCTAGAGTCCACTCTCAAACAATTTCTACATACACTGGGGGTTAAACAACATATTAAAACTCCTTAATTCGGACGTTATCTATTAAATATGTCATATTTTTTTATGAAATCAACTGATTTTGTTTCCACCATTCAACAATGTGAGCTTCTCATGCACCATCTCGCGGTACTTAAGGTGGATAGCACTAGAAAGACATTCCTAACAAAAGCAACCTATGAATCCACTCATTAAGTTGCGGGCTAATAAAAGGGGCGAAAAAACATTTTTTCCCTTTGAATTGTTCATATTCTGTGACCATGGAAATGATTTCCTTCACTATCAACATGTTCTACATGATTGTAGGTGAGAAATTTTTGATCAAGTATATTGACCATTCTAGTTGAGTGTCTGAAATGACATTGACAACCATATCTAATATGATTTTAGCCTAGTCGGTTGTCTTTTCCCTTCTTCAACAATCAGGACTTATCTTGTGGCAAGGAGATCAATTTTAACGGTTGTCTTCAGGCTGATACAAACACCAATATCTACACATTAATATGAAACTTCATTAGCACATTCACAGGTGAAACACGAAATACAAAAGCATCCATGTACACAATATTTAAAATGGGAGCCTACGCACATCACATATTCCAAAGTGCTATTGATTTCTTGTCTTCTTTCCAAGAATAGGCGATGGAATTTTTTTCCGATGGGAAATATGAAATTTGCTTGGGTACAAATTTCTATTTGATTCTACTTTCACAAAGTCCTACACTCTACCAATGGTCAATCCACGCAACCCACATATCATCTCCATTGATGTCGGGAAATTTTTTCCAATGTAAATCATTGCATGTAAATAAAACCCTTGGTCGGGATCTCAATTGGGAGATGTAGAATGGTATCTCACATGCTTACTCGTACCTGTTAGAAAAAAGTAACATTACATTAGTAAAAAATGTAATCAAAGATGGTGTAATAAATCCAACCTTAGTAATCATAAATTCAATTTAGAGCAACAAAAAAATGGACATGTATGAACAACAAAAACGTTGAAACTATTTTGATAATATACAAACATCATACAGAGGCATTACTCATAAATTCAATGTAGATACATAGGAAGTGATAATGATGAATTAACTTCTACTGTTGAATGTAAAGAGAACATTCACAATAAAGCCGACTTCATTAATCATAAATTCAATTTAGAGTCAACAAAAAAAATGGACATCTATGAACAAAAAAACCGATTGAAAACTGTGATTGTTGTATATGCAAAACCAGACAAGACAAAGGTAAAAGTTGAAGTCAGGCAAGAGTAGGTTTGAAATTATCAGTAAAACACTAACCTAAAAATTTGACAGTAGGAAAAGCAGCAAGGTATGTGTTAGTATAAAGATTGAATAACAGTCTACAGGCTTGTAGTAGTCAAGAGACAAAACTTACAAGACTAAACTTGATCATTATAGTTGAGGAAGTGTCTTGTACATAAAGATTGATGTCTATAGTCAAAAGAGGATTAGTGAAGTGTACAAATCGATTTTATGTTAACCATGCTCTGTAGGGTGAGAAAAGGGTTATCTTTTTTTTTTAACTATTATTTTCCAAAGACCCCCATTCTCAAGGGGCAGAGTTGGATATTTTTGAGTTTATTCACGCATTTTGAGGGGGTATATCAAGCCTGACTGGTAAGTTTTGATGCTTTATAATGTCCATGCAAACCTCAAGGAAGTACATTAAGATTTAAAACTAAGTTTAGAGGTTTCTACAACCAAATATACCTTCACTGATAAACCCTCACTAGGGTTTTGTGAGGGAATATGTTTTGAGAGAGTTGGAGAAGTATGACAACCCTTGAAATCTTTTAGCTAGCCTTGTGAACTCCTAAAGTGAAGAAATGAAGTGAATAGAGGATTTAAACTTTCATAGCTAGAAAAAAAAAAACGTGACAGTAGGAAAAGTAACCTATATGTGATTGTCTTGGGATACAAGAGTGAAGTGGTTGAGAGTATACAAAGTGTCTTGTGGAGGAAATGAAGTTTAGGATTCATAGGGAGTGTTTCGAAATCATTTGGAAAACATGCATTGAATGATTGAAAGGGTCAAGGGCTTTATTTTTCTTGATTCATTAATAATAGTGACTATGCTAATAGGACTAAGACCATACAAAGTTGTTAAGAAA
This sequence comes from Taxus chinensis, assembly GCA_019776745.2. NCBI lineage: Eukaryota > Viridiplantae > Streptophyta > Pinopsida > Cupressales > Taxaceae > Taxus > Taxus chinensis. The sequence continues at coordinate 611,776,117 of CM034146.1, read as the reverse complement.
GTAAGGTCAACAAGATAAAGGTGTAGAGGAGGAATCAGGAAGAGCAGCTTTGAAATTATTAAGAAAAAGGTCTAGCCAAATTACTTAAAAATTTGGAAGCATGATGGTCATAGGGAGAGTTTAGAGTGTACAAAGTTTTCAGGTCCATATCACATGTGTAGGTATCCAAACCACTAAGCCCTCAATCTAAATGTGTTAAACAAGGTCTTATGACTGCATTTTATCCATTTTCTTGGTGAATTCAATATTTCATGATTTGATATTGCTAGGGATGAAAGATGAATGCATTTACCAGGTGTGAGGAGTGGTTTCAAAGTATATTTCATCCATTTTTCCCTTGATGTTCCAAAACAAACCCAAAAGTAAGCCTAATTTTACTCTAGATGCCCTAAATATTCTTATTCTCTACAAAACAATCTTACCTCATTATCACATATGTTAAACAAGGCCTAAATCCTATTTATGCCAAACAAACACAATTATCCATTAACAATGTAATGCAATTATAAATTTAATTTTCCTTCATTCCAATTGATAGTCTATGATGGTACATCATATCCTCTTACAATCACAAATGCAACAAACAATATACCCATTGAATTCTTTGTTTCTATTTGCATTGATTCTATCAAAAACATTAGTAGGTACAAGATGAGATACATAGAAATGATAACGATGAATTAGTTGCTACTAATAACATTATAAAGATATTCAACTATACAAAATATATCTATCAAAAGTGGGGAATACATTTTCCAATGCATTGTCTTCCACTTATACACAATATATGGAATCATGGTAGATGACAAAGGCCAATGCAAGCATCCCCATTACAATCATTGTCACACTCATCATAGTCACGATGAGTTGCTTTCCATTAACCATACCTCAACTTTTCAAGTTCTTCTAGCTGACACTCAACATCATCCCACCATGTAAGAATGTTTTTAAACAAACCTAACCATCTGCCATATGGAGGTGGGAGTACAACTAAGGTAAATTGATCGTAACGTTCCAAGGTAGTCTCTCTATGGAATCGCAAGTATATTTTCTTCGATCTATCTTATTATATACTCGTCTATACTTGTGAGCTGTGAATCCATGATAAAGAGCACTACCCATCCTAGATGTAACAATCGTGTATGTCACTTCCATGATTCTTCGTGACCATTTTCCCTTGAAAATTTGTAATGTTAATATTTTTTTCTCTACTAAGTCCAACTAAGAAGGGTGGTGAGAAACCCACAAATTTTGTCAGTGTAATGCTTGCATTATGTAGCTCATCGGCTTCCATGGTTGGGATGCGGCATAATAGTGACCACATTTGTTGTTTCCCAAGCATCCATCTACAAAATATCAAAATAATGTTTCATACAAAAAACATATTCATAATATATCTTGATGCAGATGGTTTTTTTCTTCAACGAGACCCATCAGAAATTAAAATAAAACAATGTGAAGAAGAGGACATTTTATGAACAACATAGATGTTAACTACATTTTTTTTAACAACTGTCTATACAAATTCCTAATATTGAATCCCCATTATTTAATTCCTAATACAAAGTACTCATACAAATTCATAGATGTTAACATTGTAATTTAAAACAAGAGGGGTTTTGAAAAGAGAGTTTACCCCACAAATTACCTTTGCTTTTTTGGTGAAGCGTTGGAGTTGTTGCTAGTGAAGGATTGTATGAACAATAGCTAGCCCTTGTTCTCGCTCCCTTTCCTGTCTTTCAACCTGCTCTTAAATGATGCCCACTCAAGGAGTTAATTTTTTTTTATAAGTGGACATCTATGAACAACATAGATGTAACCTATAATTATTTTTAAAACAATTGTTTGTACAAATTCCTAATATTGAATCCCCGCAATGTAACTACTAATACAAATTACTGATACTAATTATTGATTCAAATTCATAGATGTACACATTGTAATATAAAATAAAATGGATTTTTAAATCATATTTTACCCACAAACTACCTTTGCTTTTTTGGTGAAGTATTAGTGTCGGTGATAGTGATAGTGGTGGAATGAATGGAATAAACATTTGGAAGTCTTGGCGTTAAACTCCTTCTCTATTATGAGTGATGGGTGTAGTAAAATAATAGGATTTTAAAAAAAATTAAACACTCCTCCTTTGTTCGGTGTGTTGGGTGCAGTAAAAGACAAGGATTTAAGGAAAAATTTGAAGGCCTCCTCTTTTCTACTTGTTGGGTGCAAGATTGGTTTATATTTTATGGCTTTATGGAGTCACACGGGTAGGAAGAATAGTTTTTTAACTTTAATTTATTTTGAATTTGAAAATTCCCCCCCCTCCAAAGTGGAAATTTTGAGTCTTTTCAAATCTACGAGTCGTGAGGATGTTGGGGCCTAGGGATGTTGTAGTTAACAGGTTTAAATAAAATGTTAAAAAAAAGGTGCAGGGTCTGTTAAGTCGAAATCAAAGGAATATGGAAAAAATGAATTTCATGTGAGTTTATACATGCTTGATAAGGCACTTCGATGCACTAACCACCACCTGAGTTCATTTCCATGGAAAATAATACAACCATAAATTTACGCTTAGGGATCAAACAAGAAACCTTAGTTGCACAAGATGGGGAGTACCATGGTAAAAAGATTCGAGCAACAAGGAATACAACATCGAGGGTGTGACAAACAAAGTAGAGGGTTGTAGGCTGCCACATAAGGCATCGAGGTTGTTTGGCATCCCCTCTCTCTTTCATATGATTGCCAAAAATGACTCGTGGTTCATATGTACATCCTCATGAGAATAAAGAATTTCACGTTGGTTTCCCCCACAACAATTTCCCCACCCTTAATCCCCCCTCTCAAACCCCTTCTTTATTGCTCCTCCTCCCCCATTGATGTTTCACTACCTTCAATTTAACTTATTTGGAGCTCCCCTTCGGAGTTTCTTTTTAGGAACTAAGGGATAAAATATATGGAATAATCCCTCCATAGAATCACAACAATAGAAACTAATCTGCAAAAAAATATTACAGATCTCAAATAAAAGTGCAGAATAAAATAACACAACACAAAGAGACAGTATTTAATGTGGTTCACACCAATTTGGGCTAACGTCCACCAAGAATCACTTGCTTAGTTTTTATTACAAAGCAACCGCTCTCTCAATACAATACCCAAATCTGTTTGGAGCTATGCTCAACAAACTCTACATAATTCACACCTGAATTCAAAAACACATATGCAATGTTACATTATACTTACCATATACATAAAACTATATAAGTAGACAACTGCTTAAGCAGTTTTACAAAAACCATGGGTATTAAAACCATGGGCCAAATTCGTCCCATAAACCTATGGGTCGAAAATCCCACCCATATGAGAAAAGCGTGTTTCCCCCGGTATATCAGGCACATTTTAAGGCCAATTTTTTTTCGGGGGCGTAACCCCAACGAGACAATTGTGAAAAGTATACAGTACTCTTAGTGTACAATCTTCAACACTTTCACACATGAAAACAAGCACCACAACCTAACATTTGTATCCCACATTTAGCGTTCGATCGCTAATTTAGTTTCATATCAACAATAACATGTTGAATAGGTAATATTAAAGTAATCATTATTTATAACTTATTTGATTAAATTAATAGTCAACATTCTAAATTTAATTATTTATGTAATGAAAGTCTATTTATAGATTTGTATTGTTATATGAAGTGAAAGTCTATTTATAGATCTTAATTATATCTAAATTTAACTTAGTGATAAATAAAAATTGACAAATTTATACAATCTTTATATAAAAGGTAGTTTCTTACAAATCATAAAACACTATCACAATTAGCTAAAATTAAAAAGCATATCCTTGAACCTATTTGTATCTAAATTTAACCTATTGGAAGTCTATTTATAAATCTTATTATTATATCTAGAAATTCTATTTATACATCTCGTATCTAAATTTAACCTAACGATAAGAAACAACTAATATTAGAAACACCATACTAGTCCAAGCCTACTTTTATTTTGTTGAGTTATATATAAAAACGAGGATGTGATTGTAGGGTTTGTTTCCAGTTGTATGAATTCCATTGGTTCTTGAATACAACTCGCCCTTATTTGCCATACAAGCCTATTTCCACTTGTATATATCTAATGAAAGTTTAGTTATAGATCTTGACTACATCTAATGGTAGGTAACACCTAAAATTAAAAACCTTGTACCGAATTTATTTTTATTTTCTGAAATCTCCTATAAAAGTGGGAACGTGGTTTTATGGACATGAAACAAACCTTCAATTTAACTTTTCTAGCGCATCCTCTTTGACATTTCTATCCCACATTTCTTTCAACAATAATATGTTTTTAGGTAATATTAAAATCATTATTATTAATAACTTAATCAAATTAAATTAATAATAGACTCGCCATCTTCAAACCCGGTTGTTTCAACCGTGGTAGGAGATAGTGGAGTGAGCAATGGCACAGCCGGCGAAATGCCCCAAGAAATTCGTCCCGAAGGTTTTTTCCTGATGTAATCTCTCTCCTCCGAATGTAGTTCTACCTATTCCTCAATTTAATGTTGTTTGTCAATGGTTAGAACAATTTTTCCTCATTGGGTATTTTATGGGACAAATCCCCTATGAAAGCATGCTTAAATCCTGGGCTAACACAGTCTGGACCCCCCATGGGGTCCATCTGGATAGTGTCCAAAACATGACCAAGGGTTTCTTTCTTTTTCTCTTTTCTGACCCTTCTAACGCGCCCAATATTTTGGTTAAGCAAGCCGCTTGGTATGTTCACAACTCACTACTTATATTAACACCCCTGACATAAATACCTTGTGGTATATGAGTATACTGCCCTTAAAGTGCCTATTTGGATTGAATTTCCTAGTTTCCCTTTGCCATGCGTTCATTTTCTACAGAAAATTTCTGCTTCGCTTGGGTGGGTTATATGCATCGAAGTGGATAAATTTTACCATGCTCGTCCCTAGAAGTGAGTATGCATTGAAATTGATCTCTTGCAGGGCCTTAAAGAATTTGTGGATATTCAAATGGGTGATAAACACTACTCCCAACCGGTCATGTATATCAATCTACCCAACACTTGCTTTCGTTGTCAAATGTCTGATCACAAGATCAGGGATTGTCTGCTTTATGTTCCCCGTAACCGCCCTGTGGCAAAAATCACTCCTAAGCCAGTCAAACCCCAACAAGAGGAAGGTTTGAAAATTTTCAGGGGCTAGCAAAATAAGAACAAAGCCTAGTAATCTAAAGCCTCTGGCTCCCATGGCCATCGAGAACCAGCTGTTAAGGAACATTCTCACAATACTTCGACTAAGGAGCCTACAACTACTGCTAAGGAACCAACTGTTGCTGCTAAGGAACCAACTATTGCTACCATTTCGGCTACCCCATTACCAAAGTACTCCAACACACCCCTTGTGGCGTCGGTTCTCATGAGACCAGAACAAATTATGTTTCTCATGTCTCCATCTTGCATTCAGTTCCTCTGCTGCTTTCAAGAAACTTAACAAGGACCTTCCAAATGACCCTGAAATCCACCTCGCATCTCTCAGGACCATATCCCAGCACACAATGTGGATTCCACTGAAGTGAAATACAACATTGAGTACGTCAAATGGAAAAAAAATGATCTATATGATTTTTTATTAGCATAACACTACTCAATTCTTGCATAATCAATATGATGCCCTTGAGGGCTTGGAGGATGGGGATATGGCTCTTGACCAACATTTCCCATGAATTGTCTATCTTGGAATGTTAGGGGTCTCACAGACTCTTTTCGTAAGTATGTGGTGTGTGAAACTCGACAACAATGTGCCAATCTATGTTTTACAGTAAGAAGTTAAAATTACAGGTTTTCAGTTGCAGATGGTATGCAAGTCCATCTGGCCTGACAAGCTTGGCTTTTTGTAGCAATCATGAACCAAGGCGTGGGGGGTTAATTTCACTTTTTGCTCCTAAATGGCAGCCCTTATTAATTGATCATGGAATCGACCCCACCAGCCATGTCATTTGGGTCCTCTTTAATATTGAGGGCCAGCCTTTTGGGCTTATTAATATTGACACCTTGAATGATTCGGCCGAAAGGGCCGATCTGTGGCGATGGATATCCAACTCCATTCCCGATGCCTACTAGGTAATAAGTGGAGATTTTAATATGGTTGAGTCCCCAAATGATAAATGTGGCCACCTGCCTATGAGGTGGACACCTGGTGAAAGGGAAGCATGTGGTACTTCATGCCAAAATAAATTCAGGATTCTTTGATCCTAACACATCTCAATTTCCCACCTCTGTAGCTTGGTACATGTGGTCCAATCTTCGTGGAGGAATAGATCACGTCCTTAAATGGCTTGACAGGGCCATGTTGTCAGCTCAAAACTTTTTTGAGTTTGATAGCATTTATTCCATGCCAGTGGAGGTTATGCCTGACTTTGTCCTTTCAGACCACTCCCATATATGATTCTGTATCTGTTGGCATGATGCACACCCATTTTGTCATAAAGGCCAATTCTTTCTTAATACATACCTTGATGCAACATGGCCCCACTGTCAATCATATCAAGTAGATATGGAATTTAATTCCAAGACCCAGTCACTGTCAGCGATTTCATCCACCTATGTAAACTAGCTGGATATAATGGTGGGAAGATGCGTTGACTCAGACTACCTGATTTCTTAGAATCTACAGCCGCCAGTTGGAAAAAATTCGGTGTCGCTAATTGTTACCTCAGCTCTTAGTCGAATGACGATGGTGACTTCAAGGTGATCCCTTCTTTGACGCTTTGCAACTACAAGTTGTAAGGCTTCGGCACCAAATCCAAATTGTGGACAACTATAATGCTAGAGGGCACTCAGATTTCGAGCTCAAATGTATTGGCTTAAGGTTGGAGATCGGGTCTCGAAATAATTCTTTCTTTCTCTTCGAGCCATAAGCCTTCTCAACATATCTGAGCTATCATGGACAACAAAGCTTGAATTACTGATCCACAACTTATGTTACAAGCCTTTGTGCACCATTACAAGCTCGTCTTTCAAACTTAGCCACCCTCCGCAGCTCACCAAGCCACTCTTGACCAATGTTTGGGGGTTGTGTCATGCAAGCTTTCAGAGACACAAAAGGTGATCTGTGAAAGAATTCTCTCCATTAAAGATATCCATGAAGCCACTATGCAAATGGCTAATGATAAAGCATCGGGCTGCGACATGGATTCCCATGTGAATTCTATAAAACTCTCTGGGATTCTATCGAGGAAAGACCTTTTTCATGTCTATCTTGAAGGGTTTCAAAACCACTTCCCTAGGACCATGCATTAACAAGGGGAACATCAAGTTTATCCCTAAGTAAAGGAGATCCCAAGAAAATCACTTGTTGGTAGCCGATTACGCTGTTGAATGTCTCCTACAAAATCATTTCCAAAGTGTTAGCTTTGCGATTACTGAATCTTCTACTTGTTATTATTCAGCTAGAGCAAACGGGCTTCATACAGGGGCGTTTCATCCTAGATAACATCATCGTAGTTTGGGAAGGCATGGAATGGGCTCACAGATCTCATCAGGCCGCTATGTTTATCAAGATTGACTTTGAGAAGGCTTATGATCGGATTGAATGGCCTTTCATCCTCATCATGCTTCAGGCCCTTAGCTTTGGACCCATTTTTATTCAAACCATTAATATGCTCTTTGTAGATGCTATCTACTCAAATCTCTATCAATGGCCTTAGCTCGGAGCCCTTTGGGCTTTTCTGGTCTATCAGGAAAGGTTATCCTCTTGCCTCTGTAATGTATGTGCTGGTAGCTGAAGGATTTGGTTATCTCTTAGCCCATGCCAAAGCTCAAGGTCTTGTGCATGGAATCTCGCTACCTGATGAGCTCGATTCTCAGCTCCTCATATGGGCATTTTGCGGACAATTCCTTCCTTACACTTATTGAGGATGAGAACAACATTGACAATGCTATGTAATGCTTGGATACTTTCTGCTTAGCATTTGGTTCATCCATTCAATGGCGAAAAACTTAGTGTTATATGTAATCTTTCCTTCCTGCACTAGAATGGCTTGCCAAATTTGATTGGAAAATTATGCAACATGGTGAGATTTTCAAATTCCTAGGTATTCCTTTTACTTTTCAAGCCTCCCTGGCTGATCTATGGCATTATGTCATTCAACGGGTGGTGAAAAAACTGGAATACTGGCTTTCTAGGCCTTTGTCTCTGGATGGCAAATTCCAAATTTGCTCTAAAGTTCTAGCTATTACCCATGTCTACTGCTCGTCTTGTTGGGTTCCTTCTAAGGCCTCCATCCAAAAGCTATAAAAGTTGCTCAAAGCTTTCCTTTGGGCTGATGCCTCTAGTGGAAAAGGTTTTCATCGAGTAATTTGTGATATATTTTGTCTGCCCCAAAACTCTGGAAGCCTCAGGCTTATCCACATTCAGCACCAAGGGCAAGCTCTCTGTGCTAAGTGGATTAACAGAAGCATCACTGTCCAAGAAGATTGGAAATTTCTCATAGGACATGGCATCAATGAATGCTCTCCTTATGGCCACCCTGAATGGAAAGGCTTAGGGTTGGTAAGGTGTCAAACCCTAGCTTTTATGGAAAGGGGGTGGCTTTTGCAATGGGTTATCTCTTAACCAATAATCTCTCTAGTGGTTGCCGATTTTTCAATCCCAAGATCAATGCTTAGCAAAGGTCCCAAGAATCTCTGCGCTCAAATTCTTCAAGCGCAAAATTCGTACCATCGAGGAATTCTTCTACAAGGGCACACAATCCTAGTTATCTTGGCCAGATTTTAAAGCTCTGTATATGCTTTCTAACCAAGATCAAGATACTTTCAATGTTGTGATCAATTTGGTTCCTGATCACATGCTACATAAGATTGTTGTGCACTCTTCTCACCCTTGGTGGATAGACTGGAAGTGGTATGTTGATACTCCTTTCTGTAACTATAAAGCCAACAAAGGATATCAATGGCTCTCACCCCATTTACCCAGGACAAACTTAATTCTTGTTGGGGAATTCATGCCATACTGTCTACTTGGGGTAGATGGTTTGAGAATGTTTGGAATATATATGTGGAGCCCAAAATTGCTCACTTTCTTTGGTGCATTCTACACCAAGGCCTTCCTATCGGGGCTCGTCTAGTTCAAATTGGGACTCTAACTCCCAAATGCCCCTTTTGTGGGCATCTAGAAACGCATTTGCATGTCTTCTAGTTTTGTCCTAAAGCTCAAATTACTTGGAATTGGATCCATACTTTTTCTTTCCCTCACGGCCCCACTGTTTCACTTGGCAACATATCCTCTTGGGAGACAATCCCAAATTCCTGCATATGTTCACCTAGATTTGACATGTTTTCAGAGGGGAGATTTTATTTTGGATATGGAAAGAAAGAAAAGCTTTTTTCTTTGCTAATTATGTAGTTGATCAATCTTTCTCGATTTATAATAAATCAATGGTGATCTCTAATGTGCTCCCGCAAATCCAAGTCTAAGAAAACAAGGTGGCGTTGGAGGTGGACCACCTCCAGACTCTGCTGCAACACTAGGGGGAGCCCTGTGCAACATTGCTCGAGTGCCTCCATCTCCAACCAAGTGCTCATCACCTTCAGCCCATGGAGGCTGACGTAACAGATCCCAGTGTCATGCCTTCAATCGCACTCGTTGCTCTTCAGGGCCAAGTCATCGGCATAGTCATTCGCTTGTGTGCTGTCGTGGTCAGGGCTCACCGCCACACTCCTTAGCTTGCTAGTAGGGCTGGGGCTCACCACCTCGGCATCATGGGCGGGGGTCTCCACCGCAATCATCAGCTCACCAACAAGGCTATGGTTCTCCTCATGCCATCACTTCACACCAAGTCATTTGGCAACCGCTGCTAGCCCTGCCATCCTCTAGAAAATTCCCGTGGCTCAACCTCGCCATTCCTACTCGCGAGGAAGCAAACCTTGAGGAAGAGTTTGCTACTGGCTGGGAGATTCTAGACACTGGAAAAGATCTGCCTGGTTTGGGGTGGTTGGATGATAAGGATTCGCCCGCCTCGGGCATGTTTGTAGCTGTTGCTTGATTTTTCCTTTGTTTTTTGTTAGGGTGATGTTTTTTGTTTTGTTGTAGTTTCCTAGGCTTGGCCTAGTTTGACTTTTGTTGTTTTAGGCTCAGCCTAGTTTGTTTGTGGTTTTGGGGCATGCTCTCATACCACCCACTTTTTTTGTTGAAAGTTATCTTGTATCTTTTTACATTAATATAATATAAGATCTTTTTCATAAAAAACAATTAATTACATCGAACGTGTTACCCCTATGGGAAAAGGCTTTGTGGACATTCATGGGACTGTGTCAAATTTGACAGCGTAAATGACGATTTTGACAGGGATAGTTTTTTCTTGTTTTTAGTTGTTCCTTTTTTAGCAGTTACATTGTGAATAGAGGGTATATATCCATCGTATTTTCCACTTGCAGATTACATGCTTTGTAAAACCTAGAATAGCTATTGTGACTGCTTCATAACTACCAGAGTCTCCCACTTCCAGTTCTTTTAATAACATGTAATTCGAGCTCTTTTAACCATAATTGGTGTAGAAATCTGACCGCAGTAGGCCTCTGCCTGTTTTCGCGTTGTTTTCAAAGTAGAATTTCATGTTGATATCCCGTTCTTTGATTAAATTCGAAGGAGAAATAGAAGCTTATGGTTTTTTTGTGTTTTGTGGGTGTTCGAGAATTTGATGTTAAGATCAGTAATTAGACATTATTTTTTTCTTCAATTGTGTGTTTATTTTTTTACTAGAAATTATAGGACTGGAGGGAACTATTTATGCCGAAGGAGTCTTCAAGCTCCAGCTCTATGTACCTGAAAGGTTATGTCAATTCACCTTATCTTTTGAATTTATAATATTTTTAAAAAGTAGCCATTTTGAGAACATAATCACTCAAACTGATTCAAGTAAAGATTCTATATAGTTATTTTCCAAAAAAAATTGGAAACTGTGTCATCATTGAGTGTTCAAAGATCAAAAACACTAATTTAAAATGTGTAAATTGTTTGTTTGAATCCACGTTTTCAGTGGATTCAAATAAAGATTTCTCACAGTCATTTTGCAAAACGCTTTATATTAAATAACAATAATTTATAATTCCTAATGGGCATGATCTTGATAGGTGCCCCTGTACATAGCAGAGATAGCTTGGAATCACTTGCATGACAGCCTTGGAGCAGTAAATCGGGTGAGTTTTTCCCGTAAAAAGTGATGAATCATCTCCATTGGAAGAAAGGTGAAACCATCATACTGCTTTGGGTAATCCATAACAATCACCGTATCATGCCCTCTCTGAAGTTGAACACCATAAATGAAGCATCTTGGAATTGGTCTTTCAGTTTTCATTGATTTCACAGTTGCATGTTTTCCATCGATTTGCATGCATTCCATCGCTAATTCTTGCATAGTTTTCTCTTCCTCGTCTATCATTGATTTGTTGGGGGGATGCTTTCTCCTTTCTCCAACGTCTAACAAGTCATTCAGCTTCTGTTTTTCCCACTTCTGTTCTTGCATGGCAGAGACAAGTGGCTAACTGCATAGAATAGGGTTCTTGGCAGTGGCAATTTCTATCAAGACTGGTGGTGGCAATTTCTTCTCCAGACTGGTGGTGATGAGAATAGGGCATAGTGAATCTATGGAACGATGGACATTGAGTATGGTTTTTTTATTTTCCCCTTGTGGAGAGGCCTAGGTGATGCAGAAATGGAGTGGGGATGTTGTAGAAGCTATTTCTCCATTTGTTTTCATTAGGATTTTTCAACCTCGAGTGTTTTTTGTCTAACTGAAATTTTATTGAGGGTTAAGTACTGATTGCATTGACATGCATTGGGCTTAAAAATTGAATGGATTGATGCATAATATTTTTTCTGACTTTGAGTTTTCTATATCATTTATCTTTTTGATTTGAACTGCATGATGTATTACAAGGGTATTTGCATCTATTTGTTTTTCTATGCTTATCTTTATTACTTTTTTGTTATGGTTAACTATTAAATGGTTTGATGTTTTAAAGGCAGATGTGATGGTTCTACAGGAACAAGGGAGCCCATCGAGTAGTTGGTTCAGGAAAAGATAAGCTCATTTTGTCCTATTATACAAATAATATTCTTGCCAATTAACTTATTTTGCATGTCCAGGGCCATAACGACAACAGTGATGTGAGTCCAGAGGATTTGCCAAGAAAGAAATCTTATAAACCTTCCTCTTCCTAAAAAATTTGTTAGGTTTCATATAGAAAATCACCAGATATTTTCTTTGGCTCCAGCTGATGGTCTTGATTACCATGTCAAAGAACTTGATTTATCCAAAGGGATACTAGAGTGGTAATACCTTCCACTGTTGGACTGCAGGAGACCAATAGAATATATTAATGCCCCTTTTTTATGGAAACCCCACTTAAATATGGAATTTGCAGGGACCCCCGTTGGGATACTATTTTGGTTATTCCATTAAGCCCTAAGATCTCCTATGTGTGGCAGTTGTATCAAGAAAAAGGGGAATGGAGATGGCTCATTGTTCTTCCTTTGTAATTGCAAAATGATATTATTGTTAAAATTAGAAATGAAGGCATTGTTTATGAGAGATATTAGGCCTCCAAGGTTTTCTTTTCCATGGATTTTCTAGGTCATGAAGATCTATTCTTTGTTGGAGATTTAAAGTAAATTGTGACAAAATGCATTTTCAAAAATTAATAAGGATGGATGAATCTCCATATACATTGCAAGTGATTTGGAGCCCAAAAGAACAACAATTAGAATTTAGTGTACCCTCTTCCAATACAGAGTATGAATTGATTCTCAATGTGGGTTGCTCTGTAACAATTGCACAAGGAGGTCTGATGTATATTTACTGTTTTTATGTAGTTTGATAATTCAGTGATATTTATGGGGATTATGAAGAGCAGGAAATTTGAGGAAATTAATGTATTTGATTACAAGGGCAATGGGTTTATCAATGCAAAAAATTTTGCTGGTGTTATGTACAAATGAATATTTGTGGAAGAGAGTGACGTGCATTGATGTCAAATGATGATAGAAAATTTGATATTTGCCAGCCAAAAGTGGTTTTAATACTTCATGATACAAATAGGAATAGGATCAGCTACAAGGTGAGTATGATTTATCTGAATGCATATTATTTGCAACTATTGGGATTTAAAATTGAAGGGAACATGTCCTTCTGAAATATGTCGTTTACCATACTTCAATTTTGTAAATGATCAATCTGCTACTTCCTTATCTATTTTCAATTTGTAATATTTCTATCTTATTTTGTTTTTACATATGAAGATGTCAGGTAGAACGTGGTTCACTCTAACAAGTTTGTTTAGCTTTATTTAACAATTACATATAAATGACAAGAATAATATGCTTATTGGGTTTGTGTTCTGTTTTGAGAATTTTGCGGGTTTGGATCTCTGTTTTGTTAAAATTTGTGTTGATGATCTAAGTTAAACAATATATCCTGTTGATTTAGATGACATTTTTATTTTACGTAGTGAGGTGTACCTATTTTTTTCTGTAACTATTTCTTACAAATTGATGTTTCCTCATAGATATTAGAACATGTTGAGCATTATATAGGCATTAATAATTATGTTCTCCATCATACATTTTCCTCTGCATTTCTCAATATTTTATCATGGAAATTTAAAACATGTAACCACCAAGAAAATTGGCTCTTTATTTACAAAGAGCCAATACATATCATGGAACAAAGTTTTTCTTTTCGCTTGCCAATAATTGCAACCTAAGACTAAATCTTGACAAACTAAAACATCCAACTACAGCTAGATTCTTATTGGAAAATTACATGAATAACACTCTCATTTCATTCCTTCTTGAGCTACAACCATAATGAATATGACTTTATAACTATTTCATACAATCATGGAATTCGTTTAGATATAATACTTAGAAAAACCAATCCTAATGATGATGTGAAGCTTAATTTCTTAATTTGTAAACACTAGAATCTAGCTCACTTACTAGACTCATAATACAATTTGTACCCTGTCTGAACATGTCCAAATTTTTAGACACATAAGCTATTATTTTACTACATGGACAGAGAAATTTCTAGGCTTCTATATTGGCTCGAGCAAAAATACTAGAAAATATTATGGGCACTCTTGATCCCAGTGGAAATTTTCTGTGATGACTTTTTATTCTTTCAAATCTTCTTTTTGAATTAACAGTAGTATAGAACCAATCAGTTGGTATCCATGAAGAATGATTATCAGCTTGATTTGTAATCTCAGTAGAAAATCGATCTATAGACTAAGGAGGAAGTATTCGACTGTTAGTAAAGAGTGCTTTTTTGTCTTATGAGTTAATCCGATCTGCAGTGTAATCATAAAACAACATGTTTCCATGTCGGTTGCAATTCCGAAAATCTTGTATTCCCCATACAAATATGAAGAAAATGCCCACAAAGCCATTTCCAGAGACATGTCATTTTCCATTAAATTTCTCATCCTAAAATAGAACTGCAAGCACCTCTGTTGTCATTATATAATGGGAGCTTCAAAAAAATTCCACAGAGTGTAAAGAGATAACAAAAGTGCATCCTTCCTTACTTTGTGTAGAAAATACTTCCTCTTTTACTTGTGAGGGGGTGGACGATTTTGTATGCTTCATAACTTACTGTACAAACCGTGAGCTGATAACTAAAGTCACAATGTATAATTTCAAGCAAAGGTGTTGGGGTAACCTCCAAGAGTATACATTCCCTTTTGACGTGAGTCTAAAGGAAATCCCTTTTGCATTGGAGCCAAGGGATGACTGATGTAATAGTATCCACCAACTAAAATTACAGAGTTATCTGGTGTATAAGATGTTAACAATTAATATATATACGGATTCAACTATTTGTTATCCTAATAATCATGACATAAAATTTGCAAATGTATATGCACGAATTTGTAACAAATTTGAAATGTAGAGATAGAAACTTTAAATGTAATCCTTCATATATATTCCTACACTTGTACAAAACAAATCACACCCATTATCAACATCAACTACAAAAGTAATAACTATCCCTCTAAATCAAATAAAAACATCAACAACAACAACTATTTTAGTAATGTTTTGGGCGTTGATACTTAAAGTGAATAAGGTGATTTGGGTGAATGTCATGTGTGTAATTTATGTGTCGTACAATACATAAATATATTATGGAACTCTTCCATTAGTGTTTGAGTATGAATAATGATCCAGTGAAAAATGTGACTTAGGTGTGTGCATGAGGCCTAAAAATAGTTGATCTCTTGTCTCATTCATCATATCATGAATATCTCTCATGTTATTTTTTTGGTCTAGATAATAATGGTTAATGATTTGATTTTGATGAATGCAAAGAAGTAATGGCAAAAAAGTATATTAGTTATGTGACTATAATTAATGGCAATCCCATGAACCTATTTCCTATTATTGTTTTGGGTATGGTAATAATACTCAATAATGTGATATGGGCCAATACTTAGGGGTAACAATAAGTACGTAAAATGTATATTCTCTGTTAAGCCATTCTTTTGTACCCTAAGAAAAGTTTATTTGTCCCATGAATTTGCATAATGGTACTAATAATAATAATGAAGCAGGTTATGTACCTAAAAACACTTGACTAACCAAAAATGTGAAGGAGCTCAAGTCTGGAAACATTAAAATGGGAAGCAAGGAGGAAGTACTGCAAACTTTCTTAGTATATAATCATAGAAGCTTACATCAGCTCCAGAAAAATCAGCAGATTGTAAACCGGAATAATCTAATGAAGCCGAAGGAGATCAAACAATTTTTCAATAAAGGAAACAAGCGTTACATAAGAAGAACAAGACTGAAGAAAAATTCTCAATACACATGCAATTTGCTATTTAACATGGTGTTTATACTACACACCTCAATAGAGGGGAGTTGACTCCAAACTAGATCAAATTGATTATATACGTGATACAAATACCTATACTTTTATGACACTACTTGTATCCAAAGCGGAAGTTCGAGGGGTATCATATGTATTCATGTTTAGTGCAAATAAAATTTTCCACAGAAGCATACCACTCATGATATAAAATTTGTAAATGTACAGAAGTCTTTATGTATTCGTGTTTAGTACAAATAAAAATGTCCACAAAAGGCTACGAATCATGATATAAGATTTGCAAATGTAGATGTATAACTTTGAAATGTACTTATAGAACCTTTCAATGTAATGTTTCATCTATATTCCTACCCTTCCACTATCAATCACATTATTATTCAACAATATATTTAAGGCTTTTTCAACAAAAAAACCAATAAAAAAACTAACGCAACCACCGTCTCAAACATGTTACAAAAATGAAAGTAATTAATACATCCCTGCAAATCAAACAACTTATAATATTCGGTGTTCACATTGCATTTATACATGTGATTGCTAGTAATAAACATACTAAAAGTTAAATCTATATGTAGTGAAAGTGGATTTATAAATTTTTATTATTATATGTAGTGAAAATCGATTTATAAATTTTTATTATTATATGTAGTGAAAGTCTATTTATAGATTTTGATTATATATACAAGAACCTATTTGTATCTAAATTTAACCTCTAGAAATTCTATTTATAAATCTTGTATCACGAGTAAAACCTAAATTTAACCTATTTTGATTTTGTTGAGTCGCGATTGCAGGGATTATTTTACCGTTGGTTTTTGGATACAGGCGAGCCTTATTGTAGGGTTTGTTTCCAGTTTGAGTACAGCTCACCGTCTGTCTGTGGAAAGAAATCATGGGTCGAAATAAAAGAGATACAGAATATATCGACGAAGACTGCAATCGATATTCAACTTGTAAGAAAAGAATGAAGGGATTGGAGGACAAAATTGAACAAGTTTGCACTTATAGCGGTGCAAGAGCTGTGATGATCTTCAGGGGTAAGCAAAATGCCCGCGAAGAGAATTCCTGTTTCCAATGTGTGGCGTTTCCAAAGCCAAAGCCTGTGCAGGACGCCGGGGAAGTGGACGCCGGGAAATTGATCCACCGGTTCAACAGCCTCTCAAAGCAAGAGCGGAGTAAATCGATTTGTGTGCCGGAGTCGATGTTGAAGAAAGAGATCAAGACTGTCACTGCACAGCTCAGGAAACAAAAGCATGAAAATTCGGTAATAGAGGACCGCCTCCAATTGCGCCCGGATTTCACCTTTGAACAGCTCCGTCTCCTCAAATACCAGGTCGAAACCATGCTTGGCAGCGTACAGCAACTACTTTCCGAAAAGACGCCTTCCTCTCCTTCTGCTGCTGCTGCTTCTGCTGCTCAAAATTGCATAGAGGGGAGCCAGAACGAGAACGAGAACCAGAGCGAGAGCCAGAGCGAATGGACCAGGAGATGGAAATCATTTCAATTTGAATAGTCTGAATCGCTACAGGTTTTCTGTTAATATGCACAATGCCTCTTGTACAGTAGATTCATTGTAGTAGGGTTTATTTCTTCTTCTTCTTCTCTCTCTCCGCTTCTGCTCCTATGAGTCGGCCGCTTCATGTGCTTGGATTCTTGTATTCACCATTCTAACAAAGTCTTGTGGCTCGACTACAATTGTAAATGATGTATAGCAGATAAACCCTACTAATGCAATAAGTTACATGTTACCACCATTCAACAACCTTCTCTTAAACGAAATCTAGACTGCTTATTCTGAAATCTTGTTGACTGTATCAGAATAAACAAGTTGATTTTGTAGTTCCTGGTACAATCAATAAAATAGTTATGTATCCCTCAAGTTGTACCATAAAAAGATGTGAATTATGCTTGCGAATGTGCTTTTCTGGATTATGAATGCTGCGTTATGGAGCCTTATTAAGTGGTTTTTAAGGATAATTAATTTAACTGCATTATGTGATTCATGTTCTTCCAGAAAATGGAGCTCTGGTCAAATATATGGTAATCATGATCCTTATGAATGCATAGATATGGGTCTCAATTTAATAATGTTTTTGACTTTTTAAGGAACTATAATTACCCTCTTTACAATACAAGAAATTTATTTTTCGTTTCGTTTTGAAGGACATTCTTAGAAAATTATGTTAAATTAAATCTGATTGACACATGTTTGTTATGCTGCAGGGAGGTAGCTCTGTTATAGATTAGTGCACTCTTTAATCCGTCCCGATTAAGTCCATTAAAAAGTACTTTTTTTCCTAAATTTGTAATATGAGTGTACAGGGTGGAATTGTTCCTGGCCCATCTGCTATAGGACTTAGCAAGTCTTACATGAACACTATTTTCCCCAAGAATAGTACCCCTGTGCTTGAAACAGTTGCCATCATCGGGGTCTTGTTCTTTTTGTTAATGGTTGGGCTGGGCTTCGATTTCAATGCTATTAAGAGGACAGGAAGAAAAGCTCTAGCAATTGCAGAAGTTGGTATCACCTTACCCTTTGTAGCTGGTATTGGGGATGCCTTTTTACTGAGGTCAACCATTTCAAAGGGTGTGGACTATGGCACCTTCCTTGTCTTTATGGGTGTTGCACTGTCAATCACTGCCTTCCCTGTGCTGGCTATGATACTTGCAGAGCTCAAGCTTCTTACAAGAGATGTGTCTGCAGCAGTTGTCAATGATGTGGTTGCTTGGATTCTCTTAGCCATTTCTGTTGCACTGTCAGGGTCAGGCAAGAGCCTGGTCATAGCATATGTTCTGCTTTGTGGTGTTGCATTTGTGGCTTTCATGATGCTTGCAGTGAGACCTATAATGGCCTGGATGGGTCGTTGCGGCTCGCCTGACAATGAGCCCATGAGTGATCTTTTCATTTGGATAACACTTGTGGGGGTTCTGGCATCTGGATTTTTAACAGACGCAATCAGTATTCATGCAATCTTTGGAGCTTTTGTCTTTGCGTTGACAATTCCTAAAGAGGGACCCTGTGCAGGCATGTTGAGAGAATACTTTGTGGGTGTCCTGCTTTTGCCTCTGTATTTTGCTTCTAGTGGATTAAAGACATGTATCAACTGTTAGCAGTGCTCAATCATGGGGGCTCCTTGTTTTGGTGATACTGACTTCTTCTTGTGCTGGGAAGATTATTGGAACACCTTTTGTTGCTTTACCTCACATAGTGCCCTTTCGTGAAGCACTCACCTTGGGATTCTTGATGAACACAAAAGGGCTGGTAGAGTTGATTGTCCTCAACATTGGCAAGGACAAGAAGGTAAGATTCCAATTCCCCAAATGCTCTATCATATTCATACTATTTTTGATATTAGAGAATGATAAGTATTTGTGTTAAAGAGGGAGATCTGGAAAAAAAAAATGCGGATTTACTGTTTTTGATCGATGATTTGGATCACACTACATGATTTATCATCAGGAAGAGGATATTAAGTATAAACTGGCCATTGCAGGCTCAGGTTTGTTTTTTAAAGAATGAAAACCCTCAAGAGCCGCGATGCCAGTTCTTAGATCACAGAACAGAAAAAGGAAAAACCACAATGCCAGTAGGTGGATCATAGGAAAGAAAAGGAAACCCAAGTCTCTACTTATTATCCTCATTCTCATGATGGATCAGGGAATGTGATCTGAAACATCAACGAAAAAGAACATACACAGTTTTTTTCAGAAGTTGCTCACCGATTCTTATGTACCATTCGAATTGTTGAATTTCGCTATCTGATTCATATTCATAAGGAATTCAATTTGTCTTGTATTCCCTTCTCACCTTGTTTCTTTTGGTTTTCAGGTTTTGGATGATGAAGTGTTTGCCCTTATGGTTCTGATGGCTCTGTTCACTACATTCATCACTACCCTGCTCGTTATGTCCATATACAGGCCAGCAAGGAAGCAAGTCCCATACAAGCACAGGAAAATACAAAGAGACACACCACAGGATGAGCTCAGGGTTATAGCCTGTGTGCACGGTACCAAGAACATTCCTGCAATCATAAACTTAATGGAAGCCTTGAGAGGAATCAGAAAGCCTGCCCTCCGCCTCTATATCATGCACCTGGTGAAGCTCTCAGAAAGGTCCTCATCCATCATGATGGTTCACAAGGCAAGAAAAAATGGCCGCCCTTTCTGGAACAGAAGCAGGTCACATGAGGACCAGATAGTAATCGCTTTTGATGCATATGAGCAGCTGAGTAAGGTAGCAGTGAAACCCATGACTGAAATCTTTACATTCCAAGACATGCACAAAGATATATGTAACATTGCTGAAGAAAAGAGGGCTGCAATAATTGTCCCGCCCCTCCACAAATACTAACGAGTAGATGGCGCCCTAGAGTCTGTCAATGCTGGAATAAGGACTGTGAACTAGAGGGTATTGAAGCATGCTCCTTGTTCTGTCGGCATCCTAGTCAACAGGAGTCTTGGCGGTCGGTCCCAGTAGCCACCTTGTAGTGTCTCCCATAAAGTTGCAGTGCTCTTCTTTGGTGGCCCACATGACCGCGAGGCTTTAGTCCATAGTTACCAAATACGGTAACATTTCAATGAATTTCCGTTTTTTTCCGTTTTTTCTTATAGACCGTATAAAAACACGAAATTTTGGTAGTTAAAAAGTATTTAATACTTTTTTTTCTTAAAAATTCAGAAACAAGAGATTTAAAATAATATATGTTATCACTTATTTATTATTAAGCCTCACGATAACATGTTTAAATGGAAAAATTTCAAGATTTTAAATTCAGCAGTGTAAGGTTTTTCTATTTATTTTTCAGAACTATTTATATGATTCTCAGCAATTTAAGTCTTTAGAAGATGCGTAACAACCTAACTTGTAGAAATGGGTGACAACAGCTAGAGAAGTAACTGTGTTGCTGGTAAACTGTATTAAAAAAATGGAATACAATTACTATGTAGATTGTCTACCAACTGTTTGACAAAATACTCCGTAAAAAAATACTCAAATACAATTGTGATTCTGTGAATTATTTGACAAAATGTTGCAGAATACTAAGAAAATATAAGTAGTGATGAAGAAGAGCTATCATTCAACTGAGCATAAAATTTTATCATACATTTTTGTATATGTAATTTACCGTATTTTTTTCCGTATTTATCGTATTTTTTTAACGGACCGTCTTTTTTCCATAATTTAAGTCGACCGTTTAATACACTCCGTACGAAAGTTGCTACCTTGCTTTAGTCTATGGCAGAGAATCCTGGTATCAAATTGACAGTCATAAGGTTCCTACCTGACACAGAAATTGGTCACATTGCAGTGAATCTGACCCCACTCCCTGCACATCACCATGAAAAGCATTACCCAGAGACCTACAAATTCTCTACAGTGGAAATGAACAGGGAACATGAAAGAATGTTAGATGAGGAAGCGCTGACTGATATGAAGGGCTCTATTACATCCACTCACAAGAATTCCCCTAGCACGAATGGTTCTGTCAAGGGATCAATAGTGTATACAGAACAGTAGATAAGTAACACAGTGGATTCGGTCCATGGCCCGCTTGGAAAAAGAATTTCACAAAATTCTATTATCTAACAGCGAACCCGTCCTTCCCGACCGGCAGCAGCCTCTCCACTTGCAAAAAAATCTGCGACTTTGACATGGTTCCGTTGGATGACGTGGTGAATCTGCAGAACATTGCGCAACGCATGGCAAAGGCGGGATATGGGAGAGAGTGCGCCCGAGTCTTTGTTCTCACCAGAAAGTCCGTTTTTGAAGAAAACTTGTATAATGTGGGCGTCGAGAAGGTGGAAAAATCAGTATCCAAATTCTGTTTGGCAGAGAAAAGTGGCTGTGCGATGGAGTTTATGAAAAAATATCAAAATAATGCAATGTAAACAGCAAGGCAGCCGGGAAAAGCTGTGACAGAGTTGAACATGCTTAACACAACAATATTATATTTCTGTATATTGAAATATCATTCGGGAACATTACAATTTTATAGATGTATGAGCTCTTATTTCCACGGAGACCTACAACTCGACTACCCAAAATATTGGGTTGGTCTAGCAACCTAACCACTAATTCACATATATACATGAGTTGGTTTTAACAACTCTACTAACATAATTTTTTACTAATTAAAATGGAGCACTAACCAATATGAATTTCTAACATTCCCCCCCTTAGTGTGAACATGGAGAAAACCTGCCTTGTAGTGCAACGTGCCGCTATGTAGCCTGCTCATGATGTGGATGGTTTCAAGGACAATACCAACAACCTCTGGATGGTTTTCCAAGTGGCTAACCAACAACCACACAACAGATGGTTTTTCATGACAGTACCAACAACCTCTGGATAGTTTTTCTAGTGGATTACTAATAACCACACAACGGATAGTTTTTTAGGACAGAACCAACAACCTCTAGATAGTTTTTCCAGTGGATTATTAACAACCACAATATCATGAAGTTGCAGTAGTATCATCGACTCTCATCACTATCTCACTTCAAGGAATAACATACGAAAATTTGCTGAATTCTGCTGCTCATACACACAATCTGAAAATTGGAAATGGAACATTGGATCATGTTCCCCCCCCTCAATGTGAAATTTCCACTTATTGAAAACAAGAACACAACAAACAGGAACACGATGGAAAACACACTGCCCAAACTGAAAGCAAACACACACTACAAAAATGCCACCATAACTGATATGCGACCCCGTCGTTGGTGACTGACGAGAGGTTGCTGATTGACCTGCATCCTCCGTGTATCCTCCAGCCTCCAGTAGCATGCTACTAGCTCAGCAAATTTAGATTTTGAGGATCAATGGTTGCTAGGACATTGGATTCCACCGATAGTGCGTCTGGCTAAAAGAATTTTTATTTTTATTTTTAGGACTTTTTTGACACTCAAATCTTGAAAACTTTTTACAATAACTCTGTTTTTGACGACATTGACACTACAATGATAACACTTTCAATCGTATAAAACAACGTAACTTTTGACCCTGACTTACAAATTTTGAGAATATAAATAACAACCGATGACATAAAAATATGACTATGATTAACCAAATGAAAACTTTATTTATACAATCACAATAATACTTATATGACACGAGACTACTAAATGGTGAATACTTGACTAGTAACGAAAAATAACTATTCCCATAGAATTGGAATCCTAATTATAAATGATAATGACATCTACTTCAATTTGTGACTATGAATAAACTAAACTTTGCAATAACAACTAATTACAAGTCTATTGACTTGACTAATACCATGAATAATAAATTTTAGCTATGGAACAAACTTTTATATTGAGGAGTGTCTAGGTAACCATATAAGACCACTGGCCTTCTACGAAATAAAAGATAGGAGTCTTAAAAGCATTCTTTGAAGGAAGCCATGTCTCCTGCTAAAGAGATATCAGTTTCCTTTGACAAATGGCGTCGAATGGAGTATGGATTCATTGAAGGAAACATGAATGGAGTTACTTGTTCTAGATGTGAGAACATTTATTAAGGCAAAACACACAACTAGCTATTAGCAGACACATATAGCTATTAGCAGACACATATCTAAGTGATGAACGGTGAGGAATCTACAATTATATCTTTTAGATGAATTTGGCAGGGACATGTACTTGGCAGAGATCTGATTTGAGTTCGAATGATTCCAAATGGACTCAAAACTTATTCAAGACTGATATGTGCATGCAACCACCGGAATATATCAAAA
Source organism: Taxus chinensis (assembly GCA_019776745.2). Classification (NCBI taxonomy): domain Eukaryota; kingdom Viridiplantae; phylum Streptophyta; class Pinopsida; order Cupressales; family Taxaceae; genus Taxus; species Taxus chinensis. The sequence continues at coordinate 611,752,456 of CM034146.1, read as the reverse complement.
ATTTTCAAAGTAGCATGTTGACACCCTCAAGCATAGCTCTCAACTCCTCAAATACGGCTAAGACTGCAAATGCGATGTCTTCTTCGTCAACCAATTCTGAAGTAAGCGTGGATCAACAATAACAGATTCTTCTTTGAGTAATATCTCACACAGAACCGGAATAGGAATAAGCGTGGATATGTTGGCATGAATATGTTGATAATAGTTTGCAGATCATACACGTCCAAATGCATGTCTGGAATAGGAAGATTGAATGGCGTCAAACAGTAGGTGAGGTGGTGTGGCTGCCAGCTTAAAACACGTGTAGGGGAAAAGAACGCATGACAGGTAATCACATTGAAAAAAGCTGAGAGCTTCCTCGCATTGGGTTCTCTTGTAGCATTTACAAAACACTTTTTTGAAAAACTTAAACTATATCAAACAATACTTACTATTTGTTTCCAATTCCTCAGAGCAACTCAATCATCTTTGCGTTGCCCCTATTATTCTTAAAAATCCATCACAGTGAAAGAGTAATCGCTCTGATGCCAGATGATAGAGTTGAACAGGCTTAACACACAACAATATTATATTTCTGTATACTGAAATATCATTCAGGAACATTACAATTTTATAGGAGTTGTATGAGCTCCTATTTCCATGGAGACATAACAACTCAACTACCCAAAATATTGGGTTGGTCTAACAACCTAACCACTAATTAACGTATATACATGAGTTGGTTTTAACAACTCTACTAACATAATTTTTTATACTAATTAAAATGGAGCACTAACCAATGTGAATTCCTAACAAGCTACTGGAATTTGACACATTCCAGCAAGCACATCCTCAAAGGTGGACGCCTCCGGCGAATTAAGGAAACTTTTGATGGTTTTCAAGAAAAAAGTTACTTTGCAATGATTGAATGGTTTCTTCACCAGAATATTAGTGCAAAGAAGACAATACTTTAAGTTATTCATTGAATATAAGGTCACTCATAACCTCCTTGAATCTCATTTGTCAGAGAATGGATTTAGGTCACGTGCATGGTGGATGTGATCTAACCAGACAATGAGCTTCTCTTTGATTCAGGATGAATTATAAGTCACCATTTTTGATGTTGGTATACTTATATAGATGATGACCTCAAACTAAGCAATTTTGAAAAGGAGGATGGTTATAATATTGACAGTGAAGGACAATAGTAAAATCTTGAGAATTTAGATCCTATTATAATTGGACCTTCTAGGATTATGAAGGTGGAACTCAACCCCAAAACCATACTCCTGCTGAAACCTGGTATTATGGTATGCTCACCAATAAAGGCAACCTGGTGGATTTACTTGACAGTCAACATGTTTGCGTAGGGTTTTGTGTGTGTACTTGTGGCCCTATAATGGAGAATAAACCTTAGCATGTGATCCACATCACATAGCCCAAGACCATGTCAGGAGGTACAATCATGCACAAGTTGGAGCAACAAGGATTCTGGAAGAGTACACGCGGGTTATTGAATTCAACCAAACACAACACAATGTTTAGTAGAAGACTATTTGTAGGAAATCCAACATCTCTTCGTTAATGATGAATAGGGAAGTACATATGTGTACAAAACAACGAGCAAGATGAAGAGAGCAAGCTCTTGTATTAGAAGGGGAATGTGTCCTTACTGATTGTCTTAGAAACTAATTTGGAAAAGAATTACAAATGTAGTAGTAAGTTGGACTAGAACCAAGAAAGACTATCTAGAGCGTGAGAGAGGGCAAGTTCAATCTTTGAATTTATAGGCTAACTATATGTATGTGTATATCTCTATATGTTCCCACGGTGATGATGGAAGCAACTACCAGTTACTCCATCTGTCATGTGTGATAATTGAGCCACCTTCATGATTTTTGCAGCAACGACGCTTATGGTGTTGGCAGTTACGTAGGAGGATTCCTAGTGCACCATGCAGAACTCCGAAGGTACCACTTGGCAATTTGCGTGAAAACTAAAAGCTTCCATGTGGATGCTAAGATTCATCACGGTACAACACTGGGGGTGCGCAAGACTAAGGTGGAGCAAGCTTCATGTGCATGTGCAAGATGCTGCGTGTTGTGAGGCATGGAGGCATTGGGCAATGCACAAGAGTGTGTGAGAAGGTTGACAAACTTTGTGCGATGGTGTTTGGTGCGGGACTATGAGCAAGTGCAAGTTGGATGATGTTGTGTGCAATCGCGAGAGAAGTTTGCGCACTACATGACTTTAACCATTTTGTCTCCAAAGTGAGCTGCACGCAAGCGGCTGCGCAATCACACAAATGCGGAATTAGTGTGTGTGCATGATCAGATCGGCATGTGATGAACCTCCCTGGCATGATGTACTACTAGTAGATAAAAGAGTTTGTTCAGAAGTTTTTGGTGGTTAGTTCTTACTTGCTGTTAAACAACTGAGCTTAACATGCACAATTTTCCTTTACTGTTAAGTGAGGACGATTTAAGCATTCCTGTGCCATCACCAATCCTTTCATAATCAACCGTATCTATGATGTTGTTGATAACCACATTGCCAAGCCTGCTTTGGCATCATTACTGTAGCAAGTAGACAATGATATGGTAGCTAAACATCGAGTTGGATCAAAAAATGCCAAGAGGATAACCCCATATGGTTCATAAAGCTGACTTGTCATCGTGTGTTGGAAATTTTCACTGTTTTAATGTATGCCAAGAAATAGAATTTCATAGGTTTAATGGCTTGTGTTACCTAAGAGGGAAGAATTAGAGTTCCTAAACGTTTACTGATCCAAAAAAGAAACTCAGTTTGGATTTTAAAATTTAATATAAATTACCGTCAAAAAACTTTATTACGATGGGGTTAACTAAAATTATCTCATCAAATACCAAAGAGCAATAGTTTTCACTAAACTCAAATTCCTTCTTCTGTTTGTACTTCTTTCATGGCTGGGAAGATACTAATGTTATGGACACAGACTCAAATCCTTTAAACTGTTTCACTAAAAAAATTCACGAATTTGAATCATTGGAGAAACCCAGTTCTCATATTGAAAATATTTTTAACTTTTTACAAATATATTGTACGACCGTACCTGAGGTTTTGAATTTTTTTTCCGTTTCAGCATACCGTACCCGTACCCGTACCGAAACAGTCTAGCATGCAAGGAGTAGCAAATTCATGTTTTGATTGCAAATCTACTTGTAATTTGTTAGTGACATGGCTGGTTCATCAATTATTTGTAGTTTTTTTTTATGAAGTAAAAGAATATGTTATTGAATTAACCAAAGTGAGTATAAAACATGTTTGTATTTTATCGAAACATGTTGGTAGACAACTTCATAAGGTTAATCTCTGAATTCCTGCAAGGCAGTTTGTGTGCTTGTTTACACTTCCACATTTTGCATACATGTCTATCGATTCTAAAATAAAAAATTCCAGCAACCTCTTGCACTTCCAGGCTAGAAAGTAAGCAATTTGGTCAAAAGGTTTTCAGCAATCATGATCACATTCTGAAGTAGCTCAAATTGATAAAGAAGTTAAAAAATACGAAGTCAATCAGCTCAAATCATTCAGCTCTAAATGTCAAATCAGCTCGATGGATAGAAAACCAGCTTAGCAAAATAGCTGTGAGCAGTCAATAACTTTGAAAAAGTATTTCAATTTCAAGTACACAAATCAGATTCTGAGAGGCAATTTAATTAGAGCAGACAATTCTAATCTGAGTAGCCATTACAAAACTTTTAGCAGTCAAACAATTTCTAAGTACTTCCGGTATCTTGTATATGCAGCTGTTATTGAGATAATTACCGAGGTACTTTGATGTCTAATTTTAGATGGTATAATTCTCCCACACCACCCTGACTTAAGAGGGTGTCCTTGTCCTTCCCCGGAAGAGGTCACTGAATGAACCTGTTCTCCTTTGAAACCGATTAGAGAACTATGTGCAAGTTCGGTACATTCACTAACATGTAAGCCAATGGGAAGAATATGTACGTTTTTGAACCCTGTTGGGAAGAGTATGTACGTTTTTGTTAATTGTTTAATGAGCTATATTTTTTTTTATCAATTTGGAGGATTTTGGGTTTCGTTTTTATTATTATAGAGTTCTATGAGCTTTATTTCAATAATATTGAGGGATTTTGGGCCATGTTGGACAGAATAAGATGTTTTTTGTCCTTTTTCTGCTTAACTTTGGGGGTTTCTGAGGCGTGTTTGGGTGAACGTGGAAGTTTTGGAGCTTTGCCTGGACAATTTTGGAGGTTTTGGAGCTATGTTTTGATGAATTTGTGAGTATTTGAATTTGGTAGGTGTCTGAACTTTGTTTTTGAATAATTTTCCGAGTAAAGCAATTTTTTTTTTTTCTTGGAGGCTTTTCAGCTTTATTTTGATGATTTTGGAGGTTTAAGAGTGTTTTCTGATGACATTGGAGATTTTTAGGTGTTTATGAGCCTAGATGATTGGGGTTACTAAATGTTTGGCTACAGTTTAGTTTTGTTTAGTTTGCTTTGTTATTAAATCAGGCTTGATTGCTATTTTAAGTAATATGAGGAGTTTTTTTTGTCTTTTTTGGTTGGAGTTATCACCTAAGAACAGTGGGACAAGCTAAGTGGGAAGCCGATAAAATGTAAGTTATTTAAAAGTTTTTTAGTTTCTTTACAACTTCATTCCAACAAATATTGATATTTATTGCTCATTACCATAGTTACCTGCAATTTTTTTTGAAAATTTGGGGACGGTGGGGGGACATCTAATAAAAAAAAAATATGATTTATTAATTTTACAATATAACATAAATAATTCAATAAACTAAGACTTAAAATTGAAAGTTTGAAGATTGAAACCATTAATGATTAATCCAATTATTCATCACATAAGCCAAGGCCCAAAAAGCTATATATATTATATTCAATGTTCTAAACTTCAACATGACAATGAAAGACTAAAGTTGAAAATTAAAAACAAGTCTTACTCTTCAATAATCAACATGAGAAGAGTACACTAAAAGGATAAGTGACGAGTACAACTCAAAAATCGCTCCTTGCTCTTTGCACTTTGCTCCTTTTTTTTTTTACTCTTGCTCTCGAGTCTTTGCTTTGTGTGATTATAATGAAAGTGAAATGTTCTTTTTATAAGTTTTTTTGTTTCTTTTAGGGTTAGGGCATGTTCTTTTTTATTAAAATGTATTAAAAGTTAAAACAAATATAAAAAAAAGTATTTAAATACCAAAATTTTCTTGGGTTTTAATTTGGAAATGCGGGGTAGGGGTCGTAAGGGACGACCTGGGTGCATTCCTTGTTTGTGGGGGACGTGCCCTTTTTTCTGAAAAAATGGGACGACAAGGAAATGTCCCGTCCTTGTCCCTAAGTCCCCGGGTCATCCCAGACATTTGGGCCGTAAGGAAAAAGGGGGGGGGGGGGGGGGGAACGCATCCTCGTGTAACACTCCTCATTACGCTGAAGGCATTCCCCTTACCGTCGTTCACGTCAAGCGATTAAATGTGACGGGCGTTTTAAACATTTTTTTTTTTTGTGTTTTTAGACATTCGCACCTTTTGTTAGGGGTTCATCGGCCTTTTGCTAATGCAGGGCCTTTGCACTGCATTTTCGCCTGCAAACGATGTCTAGAAAACGTGCGGTAGTCGACGATCTGGTTCCCCATGACATGGATTCCAAGCACGCGAGCTTGATGCAGGTTTTTTTAATTCCAAGATGTGAGGGTTTGCGATTGAGGATTTGAAGTTTCCGTTGTATTTTTCTTTGATTAGATTTTGGCCGTGTTTTAAGTCCTTGGATCGATTCAAGTGTTTTGGTGGAAAAAGTCGGGAAAGGATTTGTTCTTTGGCTGCCCATTTTATACTCCTTTCGTTGGCTCATTTAGCCCAACAAAACATCGAATTCTCTGCATTGTTATCCTGTCAGGTATGGCATCTGTTACCCATTTGCATGCTTGCTATCGGATTTTTCTTTCTTCATTCTTTTCATGCTAAACGCCTAATTTGTATGTTTTTCCAGTGGGTTGTGTAGTATTGTTCCTGATTGACCTAGTTTACATATTTCGTCATCCGGAGTCCGGGGTTTTCTTGCAGCTGCTTTTGGATTCTTTGCACTGTTATCTTGTTAGGTATGACCTCTGCTTCATTGGATTCACATTCCCTTCATGAACCTGATTGTTGTAATAGTAATGCTTTCGGACAGGGAACTAGAAATATCAATTGCTCTATCGGTCATACCCTGCAAGTAGACTGGTATGAACCACTTACCAACAGTAGTCATTGGGTGGTATTTATTTGCTCTGTAAAACCTATCTAAATATATCATCTAATTGTTTCTTGCTGTTACCCTAATACCACCTCATTCTGTGGTATATTTTCTTCTTTATTTTGACATAAACATATGGACATTGAGATTTTCCTTACAAAAATTACTTTCTTTGCTGCATATGATGTTAAATCCCCTGTTTTATGGAGATTATCCTGCTTCTATGTGCAGTAGAGTTCTTTCCCGGCTTCCCAAATTCACTGACGAACAGATCCAGATTGTGAAGGGGTCTGTAGATTTTGTGGGTATCAACCATTATACCACAAATTATGTGGCTGATGATCCTCACTTCTCAAATCTCACACATTATTGAGAAGATATTGCAGTAAATGTTATTAATTTAATGATTCATCTATATCTCTGTTTGAATTCTGGATGATGCATTTATATTTGCAGGTGTAAGAGATGGAGTACCCATCGGTGAACTGGTATATAGTTGGTTATATTTGATGCTTTTAAATGATTTTTCATATGATATATATCATATGCTTTTAACTGTTGCTCTGCAGACTGCTTATCAAACTCCAGTTAAGGCAGGGGCTGTCATTAACAAGGGGCAATCAATCTTTTTGCAATGGAATAGATATGGTGAGAAAAAATCCTTGATGGTCTGCCTTTTCACAAATCAATCAAGTATTTTCCTTCTTAAGATGGTTGTATACCATTTCTGTGTAATTTAGTTTAAATATGCCAGTTTATAAGGATTTCACTTAATAATTTATTGGCTTCAGGATCATGCTACCCTTATATATAAACCTTTATAAACTTTAATCTTGTTTTGCTATTACCAGGGAATATCTAGATAGATGTTCAATCCATTGCTTTTCTGTTATTGTGTGTGATTCTGTTTACTTCATCTGAAGTGCTGAAAACTACAGAAAGCTGCCCACAAATTCTTCCCTTTTTCTTTTCACTTCGTACCTTTCTGTTTTATTACTAATAACACCCATGCATCATAACAATATCACTCTTTTTCCTTCTGAGGCTACTTTTCTCTTTAGAAGCTCTTCTTGTTATCTTACTAGAAGTTTCTACTTTGCCAATGCAAACAAATTAAAAACCAAAAAAACACAATGATCCTGCTCCACAAGCTAGATCAACTGGTAGATTGTCAAAGGAAGCTCTTAAAATGCAAAGATTACAGGATTCCACCTGAGCAAGGAAAGATGGGTTAATTGTATTTATATTCATCATACGTGCAGTCACTGTTTCCTGTTTGTCTTGCCTAGAATGTGATGGGCTTGTGGTCAAAGTAGCAATTTGTAGATCTGTGACATATCTACAAGCCAGGAAAAAGCTTGGTGAATGGGATATTTTTCATTTGTTTCCAAAACATTAATTATTTATTGCAATGGGAAGAACATAAGTAAAAGTGTATTCAAATTCCTCTCTGTAATAGGAACAAATGGCTATCCAAAAGTCATATTGATCTTAACCAATGACTGGAGAAAAGCAAAATGGATGATAACCTGCTTACTCATAAATGGGTTATGAAGTCTATTGCCTTGGGTCTGGACCAAAAGTCAACATAAATAAAAAGCAAAGAAATACTTTAGCGAGTGAGTAAAGTATTAGCTCCACTTGTTTCGGGAAATGCTCCATCCATTGTGAAGACGATTCCAAAAAAGGCCATTGCTTTTTTGTAAGAGGCATTTTTTCATTCCAATTAATCGCAATCGGAAGAACAGAGGTAAGGAAAGCATATTCAAATTCCTATCAGTAATAGGAACAAATGGCTATCCAAGAGTCATCCTGGACTTAACCAGCAACTGGAAAAGAGTAAAATGAATAGTAACCTACTTACTCATGAATAGAAAACAAAGAAATGCTTTAGAGAGAGAGAGAACAAAGTATTACTGTATTAGTGCAATTGTTTTGGGAAATGCTCAGCCCATTGTGATTACGATTCCAAAAAAGCCCTTTGCCTTTTTGTGAGATGAACATTTTCATTTCAAATAATTCTTGTAAGGCTATTTTAAAGGATATCAACTCAAAAGTTAAGAATACAACCTATCATTTGAATATGATTTATGGTGTATGACGTTCAAAATGAGCATGTACATAGGAAAATTGCCATCCAAATGGATTTGAATCTTATTTGAGAATGTAGGAGATGAAAATTTCTGCAGAAGGCAACAGGTGTTACTCAAGCTTAGTCACTTTGACCAGACACCTTTGTTTCTTCTCCAGCATGGATTTATCGACTTTGAATGAGGACAAATGTACTATTTTGTGTTTTTGACAATTAATAATGTGACCCAGGACTAGGATAGCTATTATGATATACAACAATTATGTGGTACCGGGGTTGAGCCCTGCAAATACATGCCCAATCTATACTGATAAAAAAAAGATAGAAAAGAGGGGTCTAAATAGCATGAAGGCAGAAGTTAAAAGAGAGATAAAGTAAAATTCACAGAAGAAAAAGAAACAATATGTAAAGTAGGACTCGTCAACCTTTGCCAGCATCCTCCAGCCTGTGCCAAACTTGGAGCTTTGGAGCAGGGTATGTTGATCCATAAAAAATAATCGAAAGCAAATTTTGGTCAAATATTGTAGATGAATGTCCTGAAATTTGCTCAAAAAACTGGCTACCGAAATCCATCATGAAACAAACAATCAATTTTGGTCAAATATTGTAGTGGAGATAGAAGTGTATGTAAAATGTGGAAGCATGCAGACTAATATGTAAGAACAGTAACCAGATTTCTTCTGAATTATTGCAGCCCTGACGTCACATTGACTGCAAGTCTGCAATTATTGATGGATAATAGGATTTGGATAAATGGGCTTATTGAAGAACCATTGAAGATTATTATGGAAATGCAATAGCCAGTTTGACATGTATGTAAATTGTATGTGAATTGTGAATGCATTTAAAACCCACACAAATTATTTTGTTGGATGGCTCGAACAAAATATGGTCTCTTGAAATTGGAAGGTTGTAGATGCACAGAATGGGCCTGTTGGAACAGCTTGGGATATTTTTCCGCAGATAAATTTGGCAGATTTAAAGCAAAACTTCTAAACCTTTGTCAGCATCTTCTCTGTGTGAGCTGAAATGGGATTTTTGGAACAGTGCATGGAGGTATTGATTTTGAGCTGCCATATTTTGCATAATTGTATTTAGCAAAGATCTTGACTGACTTCATGCTCTATTCTATTGTAAATCTCTTATTTATAAGAATAAAAACATACTGTTTTTTCCATTCACTAGCGAGTAAATGCAGTCTGCTTATTTTTTTGAAAAAATTGATGATAATAGAAAGTCATTTGTGAGAATCTGAGTCTAGAAACTCAATATCCCGTCTTGTACAAGTGATTTCCTATCTTAAACCTAAACCCTAACACATATGCATTGTTCATATGAATGATGGGAGTTAAGAAGATTCCATACTTTATTGCTAAATAAAAGAGCATTAAAATCCATAAATAAAAAAATAATATCAGAGGACTCAGTTTTATTTGCAGCCAATGTAGATGAAAACAAGCACAAAATCCCAGAAACTCTGAAGAGCTTTTTCAGACTCCTGTATGCTAAAAAATGGACCAGCTAGGAGTCAAACTTGGACTTCTTATTGGCATGCCGGAGTGTGCTACCACCGAACTGCCAGACCCTAGCAGGTTTTATTTTCCCTAAAATGGGAATTGACCATCCAACACACAAATCGATCAAGTATTTTCCTTCTAAGGATGGTTGTATGCCATTTCTATGTAATTTAGTTTAACTAGTGGTTGCTCCATGGGGAGCAAGTCTACGCCGAGAGTGGGCGTTGTGGAAGGGGTGTTGTTGGTGGACTGACATTGTTAAATATGTACGGTGGGAAGGAGGTGTATGTAGAATGGAGGACATGTGGAGTGGAATTATTTACGCGTAGTTTGTGTGAAGGACATTGTTAAATATGTATGGTGGGAAGGAGGTGTATGTAGAATGAATGGAGGACATTGTTAAATATGTACGGTGGGAAGGAGGTGTATGTAGAATTGAATTGTGTACGCATAGTTTGTGTGTCGGATGATTTCACTCTTTAGTAGCGGCATTTGATTAATATTTGTAATGGCTTGTGAAGTGTTGTGGAGTTTACGGAGGTAATTGTATACATGTTGAGGTCATGGATTGTTGAATGGTGTGTGGAGTGTATGCTTTGTTTACTTTGATTTGATGTGGATTGAAGAGTGGCAGTGAGGACTTTAGAAGAAAGTGGTTGAAATTCGAATTAACTTTTATAAACAGGAACTTAATCAAGTAATTTAGGTAAATAGCCTCTTTCCTAGATGCTAGGTTAGCATAATAATACAGCTGTGGAAAATTAATTAATGTTGAATTCAATTAGCAATACAAGATGCTACCAATTAAGTTTGTTCACAAAAGTGAAGTTGTAAAATTTTGATTCTGTGCGTGGCTGTAGAGTATGAGAATAGCACAATGTAGTTGTTTTTTTGGCATAGTAGTAGATGCAAAGCCAAATGGTGTAAGAATTAAATGGAAGAGGGCAAATTGTTCAGGGGATAGCATGAATTTGTATGAGAGGCATATGGTGTTGGGAGAAGAGACTTTTAAAAAAGAAAAGATTGGATCTGAGAACAAGCAAGGCAAACTGAGAAAACAGCAATATGCGTACTGAATTATAGAGCGAATACTGGAGCAATGTTAGCAACAATTTCAATTCCTTTGATAGTTTTTCCTGTACGCTTGTAGTTTAGAAGTTGCTTGATGGTTTCGTGACAAACGTATGTTTCAGCAAATAACCAAAAAAAAGAACAAAAAAGTTAAAAAAAAGGGGGTAATTGCCTATGAGCATAGCCTCTGTTACGGTGTTTGATTCTGTTATCAGCAGAGGGTATTATGGTACTTTGAAATATTTCACTTAGATTTAAAAATGTTCATTGGTTTCATTAGTTGTCTTAAGAGTTTAGTGGTTCATCTCAACGTTTGTTTCGGGGGCTGGTGATAACTCTGAGTTGTTGCAATTTTATGAAGTTCATAATGGATCATCAACTTCATATAGTTGTTTTGGGAGACTCAAATATAGGCTGTAGATACTTGAAAGATGATATCTGTGAGGTAATAAAACTGGAATTGTTGCTGTTTGCAGATTCTGTAACATTGTAGTTTCTGCAATAGACATTCAGCTGTAGGTGGAGCAATGGAGTGTGCAATTGCCCTTTTATTATTTAAGAATTGCTGCTGCTAACGGAAATTAATTCAGCAAAGAAATACAATTCTGTATTCTGATTTTGTGTCAGAAATTAATGCAAAGAATATTTAATGCCTGAGATTTTGTAGAAAGGATTTTCACGGTGATCTACAACGTAAGCAATGTAATTTTCTGTAAATAGCTGTGGATGTGCATCGGGTGTATAAGAAAGGTCTAGGAATTTGATAGGTAGATTTGGCAATACACTTCAAAATTTTTTTTTGGATGTCATGTTTCTCATGAATTTGGAGATGCATATTATGGTTGCCTAAATAAAATATTATGAAATGGTTATGATGGGCAAATGCATTGCTTGGATAACAGGGATCCATGAGGAATTTTCACTATCCACAACCAAATATAAGGTTCATTCATATGAAAATTCTTGTTTGCTTGTAGAGGCTTGGCTATTTGTTGGCGCAAATGGGGGGTTCGTAGTGATCAGCACGCTTATTTGTGGCAGGATGTCTGGTTGCTTCCACATTCTCTCATTTTGGAAGGATTTCAGGTTTGAGTTTGTTCAATTGCAGCAGCAGTGGAATTGGATCAAGGGTGGATCGTGATGGCCGGGTTCATTGACTAAGCATATGAAATTGCAAAAGGCTGCCTAAATTAATAGTCATTAATGGTATCTTGCTAACTTTCATTAATGGTATCTTGCAATTTGGCAGGGAATTTCCATTCTTCACGAATATCTTTTTAACTATATTTAGTACAAATTTTTCTTTCTTTACTTTTCGGGGAAAACCTTTTTTATGGGAGTTTTTAGCCAAAACCTAGAAGACAGTTTACATACATGTATGTACTTGAGCCCCACAATTGAATGAAACTTTATGTTAAAAACATTTTATATTTTAAATTAAATACTCAGACCTTTAAGAAGCTATGACGATCCACGAAGACAATACATCTCGGAAAGAAACGCATAAACAACAATTGATTATTTGGATTTTACAAACTGGAATTGTTGCTGAAGGATAGCGAGTAATAGAATTTTAGAAAATGGGGAAAAAAAGCTTGATTTTCTGAGAGAGATTTACAGAAATAAATAAAATCTTTAATTCGGGAAAATCGAGTCAAATTTTTTTTTGACTGAATCTGAAACAATGCAGCTGAAATGCATGAAATGGACCCTTGTGATTAAATGTTTTAAATTTTTCATTTAAAAACAAAAAGCCTTTAATTCACTACCTAAAATGGATTAAATAAAGTGCAAGGATGATTTAATTTACTTGTATGTGCAAAGCTTGAGCTGCAGTTTCAGCTGAGCCCCTTGAAATACATCATTTTCCAGTGTTACGTGGGGACGCATCCCGGCCATTTTCCTCATGTCCTGGACGTCTGGGACGTCCTGGGGACTCGGGGATGGGGACGGGACTTTTCCCTGCCATCCCTAATTTCCAGAAAAAAGGGGGTCGTCCCCCAGAAACCAGGAACGCACCCGAGATGTCCTGGGTGCAAAGAGCCTTTGGGGATGTCTCGACGTTCCCGGGATGTACTGGGGACTTCACGACGTCCCCAACGAAATCTGCACTTTTCCAACATTAAAACATGTCAAATTTCAGTGTTTATAATATATATATATATATATATATATATATATATATATATATATATATATATATATATAAAAACTTTTAATACATTCTAATAAAAAACAACATGCAATGTTATCATAATTGCCATAAACGGCAGTTTATTATTTTGGTTTGCCTGAAAGTAGAGTCATTGATTATCTGTCAATAATGGCAAACTAAATGGAAAATGGTCAGAGAAAGATGAAGGCTTGTAGTAAGTACCATCCTCGTGAATGATGAAAATTCCCAATATATCTCACTGTTCTACTCAAGTAAGCACTGTCACTGTACTGAAATAATATTATGAGGTGACCATTTTTGACATGTCACTTGCACAGAAATTCAAACTTCATTAGGGAAAGACAACCAGACCACATTTATTCTGCCTTGTCAATACCACTTTATGTTTTGGGGCTCTCCATATGTCTAAGCAATACTCTCAATAATTGCCATTCTTGTTTTCACTTTGAATTGCAGTATGCAAACTGCAAACCATAACACCTATAAAACAAAGGTTACCTTTTTAATTAAAAATCCTAGCAGCCCATGGAAGAAAGAAAAAATGGATATATATATATATATATATATATATATATATATTCAAAACATATAAATCTACTTAAATGGGAAACAAAAAAAAGTAAAATGAAAAACCTCAAATAAAGACTCTTACCTCTTAAATCCCTGTCGAAATCTTTTGAAGCTGATGCAGATGAATAATTGGATTAATCATTAATGGTTTCAATCTTCAAACTTTAAATTTTAAGTCTTAGTTTATTGAATTATTCATGTTATATTTGTAAAATTAATAAATTATATATATTTTATTAGCCATCCCCTTGCCGTTCCCAAATTTTCAAAAAAATTTACCATCTCGGAAACCCTGTCTCGACGTCCCGCCGTCTCGAAGTCTTAGGTAACTATGTCATTTTTCCTAAGTTTTCTTTCAATTCATGCGAAAATTACATCACCCAATTTTTTCCTTACATCACTGTTAAAGGAATGGAGTGAAACAATTTACTCATGAGTTGCGGGTGCATATATAGTAAAACATCAATCTGTAGTTTCCGTAACTAACAAGGTACGTGCAATCGAGGAAGACCATTAATCTGTGATGCAATCGTTTTCCACAATGTAAGGGCAGTACAAATGCTTGTAGATGCTGGTGCTAATACTAAGTATTTTGTAAGAATGACGAATGGACTTGAATTTCCTCCTCATCACATGGCATCTACAATGGGTTGTGTTACTATTTTAAAGCAGTTGGTAGCTTCATAGTTGTTATTTTTGAGGGGTGATTTAGCAATAGTAAATTTGGCAGGACAAAATGTAGTTAAAATAGCAGAAGTGAACAATTGTATTTGTTCTATATATCACATTATTTTAGAAGCAATGAGAGCTGAGAAAAAGATAGTACTGAAGGAATTTCCAAGTTTTTCCTGCTCTTCGTTTTGTGGGCGGCTTTGGTGATGGTAAGGTTATTCAGAAACTTATATAGCAGCTAGGATTAAGCTTGAACTAACAGGGAAAGATTGGCCTTTCTGCTGCAATGGTTGTTGCAAAAGCGGGTGATATTGAGCAAGACTGCACGGAAATGCCCCAGACCCCCTTGTACTAGGATGGGTACGTATCGGGTACAGGTACGTCCCAGGGACGCTGTGGGTATGTACCCATAGGCCTTGGCTACATCCTGGCTATGGAATTCCATACCCAGGAAGTACCCATGACCTGTGGGTACGTACCCACAGAGTACACAGTTTTTCATTTTTTTAAGTGCAAAAAAATAAATAAAACATGAGGGCTTTGATTGGAATTGAACTTTGGCAAGTTCGTGTGATAGTCAATATTGCCAATAGGCTTCGAAGGGTCGAGAGAGATGAAAAGGACTTCATTTGGTTGACTTACTATTTGGGGGCTTTATTGTTGCTCCTCATGGGTCCTTTATTCTTCAGTCAATTCGGAAGGGCATGTGAACAAGTGAAGCACTTGGTGGTTGGGCAGTCTATCTTCTCTTCATTTGACATTAGGTGCCAAGCCTACAAATTGATTTCGTTGAATCAGAAATATAATGACAAGATCCTTGCCTTGACAAGAAGCTGCTCTGCGCTCCTTTGGTTTGAGAAAGCAATTAAAATATTTCATGACTTGTACAGATTTGGGAAGTGGATGAAATGGACAAACCTTAAAGCTATCTATAAGCGTCCTCAATCTCAGTTCAGAACGTATAAAATGCTCATAAATTCTTTCACAGCTCCCTCTACTGGACTAATTATGGAGGATGAGAATAAATGTATAAAATGCATAGAGAACACATAACAACACAATTTTAGAAGAATTGAGGACAATTTCTTATGGTTTCCAAGCTAGTTACATATTACAAGCGACAAAATTTAAATGTTTTTTTAATGTCCAATGAGACGTCTAACTCAAGCTTAAGGCATTAATAATGAATTATCAAATCTATAATACAGTATATGTTATTAACTATTATATTTTGAACATTATGAATCAATACAAACTCAAGTCTCAATTCTCAAAGTATTAGAAATTTGTTTTCATGTTCTATGAATGATTTTAAGTTGCATGAGTATTAAATTTCAGTAAGTACGCAAATGCTTCTTTAAATATATATATATATATGTAATGGACTGAAAAGGGTACTGTACCCGAGGTTTTTAAAAAATTGCCATTTCAGTGTACCAAACCCGTAACCGTACTTGTACTGAAATAGTCTTGATATTGAGGTTTATAAAGTGCTTGTTTTCGTTGGAGCAAATTTGGGGCTGAAGAATAATCAAATTATCTCTTGCAGCCGTTGGAAATAGTTTTTGTAGGCTACTGCTATCGCGTCTCTATTTTATTTCCTTGTAGTTTGCGTCTTTTGCTATCATCGATGTAAAGACCATGGGTTAGCCTCTGCCGCTGAGGAAAGGATAGGTCACATTTTTTTACTGGTATAGCTCGGCCGCTACCTATTAAATAAAGACATGGTAGGTAGTGTCTCATGGGGGCAGTCTGGAGAAGTTTCTAGTTGATTAACAATAAAACTTGTACCATCCATCATTGAAATTTCAATTCAATGCTACAGTCTCTTGGACTTGGCATTCGAGAATGCTAGTATATATTTGCAGAATCATCCACTATTTAGAGGCTGCTTCTTGGGAAAATGTGTGCCTCAAGTTTGCATGCGTTGTAAACTTGAATCCCCTGTTTTTGAGTGGGTTCTCAAGCTATCTTCACACATATGTATCCATTTGGAAGATTCAGTTCACGCAAGAATGGTATGAAACAGGTCGTTGATGACTGGTGGAGGAAATGATTGTCCAGAAATGCAACTTGACAACAAAGATGGAATGAAACTGTGAAAGACTTGATGATGATTACAGTTAAGCTTTTGAAAGTTTCTAATATGTCAATAGAGTAGTTTGATGTTCCAGCTAAGTAATCTATAGCTGATTATATTTTCATGGTGAATGATTTGATTCTCGACTAATTTCAATATTTGCAATGATACTTGTTTTTAAAAATTGTGCTGGATAAATTACAGATGTGTAATCAAATGGTAAGGGCAATTTTTTTTATATGCAAATTTGTCTGTAGAAGTTACCCTTTTTTTTGTAATGGAAATGTTGTTTCATAGGCAGGGAATGGTTTTCGTGGCTGAATTTCACAGGCTTTGGAAATGTATATCTTAATATTTAATATATTGAAAATAATGAAATATAGTTTCCTGAATTTCACAGCCACTCAGATTGCAAGCATTGAGATATTTCAAATACTCTATACATCAAGATATTCCATACATGAAGATATTTGGTGTATATATATCTAGATATTCCATTCGTCTAGATATTTGCTTAATTTCTTATACTCAAATACTCAAATATCTTGAATTTTAGTCTACATAAAAAGTGTATGTGCTTCTTGAATTGCATTCCCACAGACGATTTGAGAGTGTGGGGTTACACATTTGGGAAGAGGATGTATAAATGTAGGTTCTTGGTGTTGTAGTGCATACGCTTCTTTCTGGTGGTCGCTAGCAAATGTCTTTTCAGTCAACTTTTGTAGTGCATCAGTGTAGGCATTGTTCTTTTTTTGTTTTGTGCATCTTCAACAACAATGGGTGCTTGGTGTAGGATATGTTGTGCCTCCTCATTTTTTAGTTGCATCAGGTACATGGATAAAATGATATCTGCCTCCACTGATGTGTGTTCTCGGTATCGGGCGTCTATGTACTCGCATAGGAGATGCTCTAGATTACTGGCATCATCACTGATCCGAACAACTTCAGTGTACAAGGTATCTGCCATTGCTAGTGTGCATGCATAGGGAGCATGAGAGTTTTGTTTGTTAGGAAAGGATGTAGGGAACATGGGGTGTACCAGTGTTGTGTGGGAGAGTTTGGGGTTGATACTATGCAATATACACAAGGTTGATGGGAATAGTGCAGGCAAGTGTAGGGTGCAGTGCTGGTACGTACCTATGTTGTGTGCAACGGTGGGCCATGTTGAAAGAATGCTTCAGCTTGTAGCCAGGCCGTAACATGCCTTTCCTCCTGTAGCCGCTTGTAGCGGTCGAGTGAGAATGTCTAACAAATGCGAAGATCGGGAAGGGTTCGTACTCGGGATAAGGCTATGAAAGTAAGGCCTTGGCATTCTTTGCGGCCTATGTTGATGGTTGCCTTAGCGAGTTTAAGCCCTTGTACTTTGTGGATGGTGAGCAACCACACCATTTTTAGAGGTACCTGTTGTCGGTTGCTTCTTGTTATTGTTGGTACTGGAAGATATGTTGGGTGGGCAGTGCCCCATGTTGGGCCGGTGTAGGCTAGGAAATCCAAAACAACGTATAGGGGCAAGCTTGGGGGGGTGGTGCCTTGCTCATACAGTATAGAAATGATTCATCCTTGTGCATCGTTGATAAGGCCAACTTGTACCCATAGATTTGCTATCAGCATTGCTTGTTCACCTTCACAGAGGAGTAGAGTGCTTTCTAGTTGTGTGTAGTTATTTATTTTTGCTTTGTTCTAGTGAGTTTACTCAGCTTTGGTAAGTGCAACCGGCATGTTAAGGGCGTGCATCCTGTGCTTGTTATGTAAAGTGGCCAAGGCATTTGTAGCATACATGTGTGTTGCGGTTTGGAAGGCCTCTTGCTTTGCAGCGCTATTGTGTGCAGGAGTGCGTGACATTAAAAGGTTCCAGTCCTGCTCTGTGGCAATTGCATTTATGATATTAAGAAGCAGATTGCCAAAATTGTGTTGTGCGGGGTTAGTGCCTTGCTGGCGGAAGTTGGTGTTTAGGGTGACTGTACTGGTGAATAATGACCATAACATGTGTCCGTAGGTGCCGACAATGTATAAGGGAACATCTTTAATTAGAGGTACTTGGGTTTGGTTGCCAACGCGATTAATTGAACGACCTCTAAACAATCTAAATTTACAACTATGGAATGCTTCCTGTAGGTGAGTGTTGATATGGCCTAGCAACTTAGGGCTGATGAAGCTCATTTCGTTGATTAGAATGTATTCCACATTGTGCATGCCATGTTGGAATGTGGCTAGGGTTTGGCCTTGTAGACGTGTGACTTTTGAATGTGTAGGCCGATATGTATTGTGTTGTCGTTGATGTTGAACGCTGCGAGACTTGTTGGAGCTAGCAGTAGCAAGAGTCCTATGTGGTAGTTCTTGTGCGGTTGGAGTACTTTTGTTATTTGGCATATCAAATGCGATTTTCCAATGCCAGTTGTCCCTTGGATTATCATATTGCACATGCATGGGTTGTGATTCTATTTAGTGCTTTGCTTTGTTATGTTGATAAGTTGTATGCATCTGCTGTGGGTGGAAAAATGGGCGTAGCAATTCTGGTGGTGGCATGTGCAGTTTCTATGAAAGCCGCCCCTGCTTTATGTAGGTGGTTTCTAGCTGCAGCTTGCGGCTAGCTGTGACTAAGGTTGAAATCGTGCTTACCAAGTACGTCTAAGTCACTGAAGTCTACAGTCCCTGTAGGGTGTAGGCGAGAGAAGACCTCCCAGTTAGCCATTTGGCCGAATTCTGTTGCATCCATGTCTTCTTCAGAGCTAGTGGTTGTGGGATCATCAGTAGTGTGCATAGGTGTGTGCTGTATGTGCCATGAGTGGTAGGTTGGTGAGAATCTGGCCCAGTGGTGGTTGAGTATTTTTGGGCATATGCCTATGTCGGCCAGAATGTTACGGAAAGCCTAATACAGTAACAACTTTGTGAAGCAAAGAGTATTGTACGAAGGTGAGCCAATAGAAGGGGTGATGGAAATATGCAGGAACACTCTGACAATGGCCTCCTTTGTTCTTTCTTTCCATGGTTAGAATTTTCGGTGCTTATTGTAGGACCACACCCATGCTGATTCTATTAAGTAGTGGGTGTCCAAATGGGGGGGTCGTGCCATATATGCATCTATGAATATTGATGTGCTTTCTTGTACTGGCCGTTCCTGTGGAATTTTCCTATAGATTGTTTTACCCACAGATAGGGTTAAAAAAGTGCGGCTACATAGAGTTAGTGGTAGCATGTAGCAAATTTCTTGTGCATCGATATCTCAATCAGCAATTGTTTCTGAAAGCAATTTGTTGTACGGTGTGCTTACAAGTTTTTTAGGTGTTGTGTTCATTGTGATTCTAACCAGCATGTGGTGGTATGTTTATGATTTGTGCTCAGCGTTAGATGCATACTTTGCTATGTATTTCAAAACAACATGGCACGAGACAACGGGTTGGTAGTCGATGTTGGCACGCCAAGCCGTTAGCATAGCCCTATTGTGAATATTTAGTCTGTCATTATTGCAAGTTGGAGTATAAACTGCCTGTCTGTACGTGTCTAGGCACAGTGGTGTCCCCAGATTTCACCTAGGTGAAATCTGAGACTACCCTATGTAAAAAAATTCACACTTTTAAAATAATGGGGTCATTTTGTGTTTTTATTGCCAAAAAGTTTTTGTATTGTGTCAAGATATTCCCAAAGAGCTATATAAGCCAATTTCGACAAATATCCAGATGCCCAAAATTGTTATATTATGTCGCTGGGGTTTGCATGCGGGAAATTTGTATTTAATTATTTTGAGCCCCGTTTAAGGCAATTTGTTCTCCGGTTTAACCCTGTTGTGATCGTACATGTCAATTTTCCCATATACTAGTAGGGTTTTAACCAGGAATGAATTATGGGCTTTATTTGTGACTTCTGGCAACCTTTTGTGTTTTTTTGGTGTTTTCCCGTTTTGTTTTCTGTGAAATTTCTCTGGATCAATTCCTTTGCCGGTTTGGTCTGATTCTTTGCCTGGAGTATCTGGAGATCACCTATGGACATTATGCCAGAAGAAATTTGCCACCGGAGGTCTGGTTCTCTCTGAAAAGACGAAGTCATGCACAAATTTTTTTTTTTCTGGGCAGGGCACATTTTTGGAAAAAGAAGACTTTAAAGCTACAATGAGATTTTTGTCTGCAACAGGCAGGTGAGATTTTTGTACATGCCTAGCAGGGTGTTTTTTCCCATGGAAGCAACGCCACTTAAGTCACAATGGAAAAATTAGAGGCAACAAACAGGCGGGAATTTCTTACCTGCCTTGCATGGTAAAAATTCCCATTGTGAAATAAAAGAAAAATCACTTAAGGCATTGATGGGATTTTATTACCTGCGTTGCAGGGTAAATAATCCCATTATGAAAGTCATACAGCTTAAGTGGATCATGAGATTTTTGGAGCTGCAGTGCAGGGTGAATAATCCCATTGTTAATTGGTTTTTAAAAATAGAAATTGACTATGCCAAAAAGTGCGATCCCTTTTGGGAAGGAATGACAGCTTTAAATGCATTAAATTAATTAATTTCTTCTCCAAATTTGACGCCCAGGTATGTGGAAAAGTCAACAAAGGGAAAGTGGATAAAGGGAATTAGATTTAGAAAAACTAAAATTAAATAAATATTATTTATTAATGCAGCCTCTTTATGACAAAAAGTGCGCCCCTTTTGGAAGAGGAATAATACTTTTTAAAGTATTAATTGATTTAATTAATTCCTATTTTCAGTGGCTGAGGTCAAAGCATACTGTGAGGCTTAAGTTAACTGGAAGTAGAGAGCTAAAATTAAATAAATTTAATTTATTTAATGGTAGCCATTAACATGTACAAAATAGGCACCCCAT
The DNA here is from genome assembly GCA_019776745.2 of Taxus chinensis. Lineage (NCBI taxonomy): Eukaryota > Viridiplantae > Streptophyta > Pinopsida > Cupressales > Taxaceae > Taxus > Taxus chinensis. Next base: position 611,731,223 of record CM034146.1, on the reverse strand, counting down.
TTGAAGAGAAGAACTTATTAATTAATTAATTAATTGCCAGGAATATGAGGGGCAATAATTAATTATAGAATGATGAGGGTTATATAAGCAAGGGTTGCCATAAAGATGAATTAATTAATTCAATAACAAAGATGTGTAGCCTAGACAAAAAGTGCACCCCGTTTGAAAATGAATTTTGCTTAGAAGGTGTAATTAATGTTGGAAGCTTCCAAATTTGGCACCTAGGTTTGAAGGAGTTTGACTTGTGTCTGAATAATTGTCTGCATAAGTGATACAGGGGCTTAGGTGAATTTGGTTAAAATTCATGCTTGTTTTGCATGCAAATAAAACATCAAATTTTGGGGGCAGCAGGTTTGATATAAGCAGATTTTTATGATTAAAATCTACTGTTCATAGTTCTGGTTGCCATCTTTATCTGAATTAATTGTAGGAATTCATTACAGGTGCTTGTATAAGAGAAATGGAGCTTAAATCAATGTCCAATACATTGAATTTATCCTCCAAATCTGAAGAATTATCCAGATCTGCACCGGTTGTGAAGAATTCTGGGCCGAATAAAAAGGAAAAAAAAATGTTCAGACAAAGATAGATACAACCATGACAAAGAGGGATGAAAAAGAAAGCACAATAGAGTCATGCATCACTTCTAAATTTGCAGACATTGGAGACACAGATCTAGGTCCGGAACCTCTTTCCGAATTGATTGACAGATCTAGAGTAGGAAAGGACTTTCCTCATGTGTGCAGTTAAAAGCAGTAGAATTATCCGAGCTGCAATGTTTCCATTCATAGCGCAGTTGCCAGAGTTTGTCATGGAGTGTGCTAGGTCTTACCATCCATCTAGATCAGTCTGAGATGCTACAGGGGAAAACAATAATCCTGTTGGATGCACAGTTCATCAATTATTGTTTGAAGATTCTGACACGAAAGGTGGTGACTACTATTAGCATACATGATGCCGACAACAGATGAGAAAAACATAAAGTTGACTGCGTGGACATAATGAATTGTAGATACATGAAAAATCCCATATCTCCTTCCAAGTTCCCAAGAACTCTTCCACGGTCTAATCTGGTACAAGAGGTGGATGATATTGCCAAGTTGTTATGTAGGATAAATGGCGAAGCGAATGCTCATAGCTTCAGCGTATGGATGTATGCTTTCGTAAAGACCATTGGAATCAACAAAGCAGATTCAATAATCAATTGGTTGGAAATCATTTGCGACAACATTGGTGAGAAGCTCTGAAATGCGAGGCGTACTTTCAGCTTCAAAATGACTTCCTACTTGGTATATGCAGCAGCTTCACAAGGCATCTTCTCTAAGCTGGATAGATGTGGTGTTCTTTTCAAGGACCCTATTTTCGAGTGCTACCCACAACTTATTGTATTTGTGTGCAAGAAAGATTTCAAAGTGATCAACGATGGATTCTTATACGAATTTATTTACAGGCTAGACGACGATCTAAAGGCTAGCAGGGTGAGCAAGGAAGCGTGAGACGCTGTGTCCAGGATTGACAATATCTTCATTCAGTTTTTGAATTTCACATACCTCAGGGTCGGCTTTTCTAGAGAACTAGTTAAGTTACCCAGATATCCGAATGATAGATTGGTCACCATGGAGATGAGCAGAGAACTCGTGGAGATGCATGACCTATAGTCGAAACGACACAAGTCTACAGGCTTCTTCTCGATCACTGTGGGCCATTACAACTGCCAGAGCATTCATAAGGCCTAAAGAATTGAAGCAGAGATGTTCTCAGAGTACGAGCAAGAGTTCTTCCCAGCACAGTTGAACTTCAATCCATTTGGAGTGGCAAGGAAAACAATCTCCTAGGAGTATATGCATGTGCCTTCATTGGAAGATTTCTGGATGAAGTGCAGAAGCGTGTATTGTTGGTACAGCAGGCTTGTCACACAGGAGAAATAATATTGTATTCAAACTCTCCATATCTTTCATACATTCAGAATAATATATATATAGGAGTAAGCTTTCCTATAAATATGGAGGTTGCTCAACAACACTCCTATTCTACGTGACCACAAAACAAGAATATTGTTATGATTTGTTTATAATAACAAATCTATAACAATCCAACCAAATACTGTTTACACTTTACACATTTAATAATAATAATCACAAATATATATTTGCTCAAATATGTGAGCACTACTCCGTTTTCCTAACATTCCCCCCCTTAGTGCGAACATGGGGAAAACACCATCTTCAACCAAGCAGTATGCCGCTCCGTAGCTTGCACATGGTCTCGATCCTCAACACTGACTGTGGGAACTACATCATCCAGGGACCGTTCAACCTATTAGATGAATACATGAATTGGGACCGTTCAACCAATTCACATCAACCATCAAATCAGTCTGATCAAGAACACTTCCTGCAATAGTATCAATGGTACAAATCATTATCATCTCGGGGGACAAACAAGCACTGCACTGCACACAGGAACAAGGATGCTCATTTGTTCTTATTCATCACACAAAACACCAAGATGTCACTAAAGCAGTTTGTGGCCTCTGAGGTAGTGACAAACTCGAGGACGCTGACTGTCCTCCTGCCTCCGTTGCCTCCATCCTCCAATATGAGGATATCAAAATAGATAATCTTCATCACTTGAATAATTGATAGGTTCATTGTCACTTGCAGGATTAGAATAATCATCCCAATCTTCTTCAGCAGCTAAAGCCTTTTGTTCCAACTTATCATCTAAGAGATCTTGAGCTCTTTTCTTACAATTCACAAAACCATGTCCTGGTTGTTTACAGTAATGACACAAAAGACGTGTCTTTGACGATACAAACTTTTTTTTACCTTTATAGAATGATGATTTATTGTTTGCAACCATGACACTTTCTTCTTCTGGTACAGACCTTTTGGTTTTTTCTTCCTCATCAAGCAAAGAGGAAATTAAATTTTCCAAACTAGGATTGATCTTACTAAGAGTAAAAACAATACTTGAATATTCTTTTGGCAAACTATTTAGTAAGATTGCTTTAGCATCTTCTCCATCTACCTCTGCTTTTATTCCTGCTAATTGATTTAAAATGGATCGAAACTTACTTATATGTTGAACCATATTGTCATTTTCTCCCATCTTTAGCCCAAAAAGTTTTTGCTTCAACGCCATTGCTGCACTACCTGCTTGAGATCCAAATAACTTGTTCAATGTCACCCAAATGTAATTAGATGACTTGGTTAGATCAATATGATGCAAATATGCATCAGAAAGACCAAGGCCGATAATTGCTATTGCTTTCCGATCCTTACTTTCCCATTTCGCTGCTTCATCTGCATCATTCGGTTTTTTAATTTTTCCTTCGACAATGTCCCATAAGTCTTTATCAATCAATTGTAATTGGGTTCTTACTTGCCACGTGTGGAAATCTTTACCATCGAACCTTTCAATTAAATTTATCTTTTCCATTTTGAAACTCCACTAAATCAGGGAACTTGAACCAAATAATAATAAACTTCTTTATACTGGCAGAGATAAAATATATTAGAACTTGACAGATAACCAACTTACTGATGTAAACAAGCAGATTTTCTAAAGGCTGTGCAGCCACACGTCAAGGCTGTGTGACAGATCTGACTTCATATTCAAATAAATACTGGCTGTCGAAGTTATGCATGCGGCCTATAACCTGTTGGTCAATCCTGCGCAGCCTGCTCTGTTTAAATTGGGCCGACCATATATCTTGCGCAGCCTGCTTTTAATAATATATATCTTGATTTTAATAAAGGATATATATCAAAACTATTATTTTCAAAAAACGGATCTGCACCCCAGACATTACTGCACACGTCAATAAGGAAAGATACAGATACTTTATATTTTAAATGCAAATGCCGTGTAAGGAAAAAATAATATTTATAAATGATCAGATGCAAAGCCGCCAATTTAAGACTCTTTGCCTCAAGCGCTCGCAGTATGTCTGTCAGCACACTCAATAGCCGTAGCAGTAGACTCTTCTCAAGCTCTTCAATCAACTACTATCCTTTTCGGCTCTACAGCAACAACTACGGCCCTTTATATTGCAATTGTATTGCCTTCCCTTCCATAACAGTCACTCTGGTACCAAATGTTGGTACAACAGGTTTGTCACACAGGAGAAATAATATTGTATTCAAACTCTCCAGATCTTTCATACATTCAGAATAATATATATATAGGAGTAAGCTTTCTTATAAATATGGAGGTTGCTCAACAACACTCCTATTCTACGTGACCACAAAACAAGAATATTGTTATGATTTGTTTATAATAACAAATCTATAACAATCCAACCAAATACTGTTTACACATTACACATTTAATAATAATAATCACAAATATATATTTGCTCAAATATGTGAGCACTACTCCATTTTCCTAACATGTATGAGGTTAGAAAGAAAGATTTTAGCAGGTTATCAGCGTGGCAAGTGTTTGACTTTAGATTAGCACGGATACCTGCGGATCTTAAAGATGATGGACCTATGTTACTTGACACATACCATCCTATGGGAGGAGATAGAGCTGTACTTCAGGAGAATGTAGGGCGCTGCCATACGATCGAGGAAAGGTCTGCCGCTGTTCTGGTCAATACTTCAAACTGGTTGTTGATGAAGGGATATTGCCTTGATGAAACATTGATGAATCAAATCACAGAAAACTTCGGCACAAGAGATTCCTTCAAGAGGAAGCACGGAGGAGAAAGCAATAGAAGGCCTGAGAAGATTAAAGTGCATAGAAGGTCTCATTCGAAGGAAAAGATCACTTCTACGACTATGATGTTAGTTCCGGCTTCTCCAGCACCAAGTACTTCACCGACTGTTGCACCTCAGCAGGACATTGTCATTCCTCTGTTGAATCTGACAACAATCATCTTCTCTCCTTAGCCACTTCGTTCAGTGCCTCTTCCTGAAGAAATGTTGAAGCTACAGATGGCCGAATTTGAAAGAGTTGTCTTTGGATGACTCAGAGGATGACAGCCACAACAATATAGCGGTTTCAGATGGGGAGGAATCAGAGCGCGAGATAGTGGTACACTCAACAACTTCTCATTCTTCGAGAAGTAATTTCTCATAATGGTTGACTTCGTAGTTGGTTCCAGAGGCTAGAGAAGAATTCAACTTGGAGGAACACGACTTGCAGTTGCTCTTGAATCTAAGCGGGAAAGACAGAAAACCTGAAGTTGCTAAGGTAACTTCAATGTTGATCATTGAGGAATCAGGATAGAAGTTTGCTGAGATGTCAGTTTTAGCAGAAGGGAAGAAGGAGGATGAGCTCATGGCAGAAGACATAACAGTAACCAGAGTACCCATAGGTCAAGCCACCACAAAAAGATTGAAGTAGGACATGCAGACATTGATAGATGCTCTATTCTTTAGGCTTGACAAAGAAAAGGTGAAGAAAGTTGAACTTCAGAAACATGTATCTCAGTTGTGCGAGATCATTACCAAGGCGAGATCATTACCAAGGTTGCTAAATCTTCCACTCAACCCATTTCAGCACAGAAGCAGGTGAGTGATCATTTGATGCAGAAAGTGGAAGATGCAAGCAACCAGGTTAAACCTATCGATGAATGGAAAAGTCTGATCATTCGTTAAGCTTCTGTACAACTCAGAGCGGTGCCAACCTGCCCAAAGGTTATGAAAGATGCATCAGATCAGCTGAAGCAATTGGTGACAAACACGATAAATATGAATACAGTTGCTAAGAGTAACCTGAGTACTTGGCTGAAATAAATAAGTTACCGAGAGAGGTGTTGATTGTAGAACAGATTATGCCCGATGGATTAGTTGAGAAGGGGAAGCAACTTGAGTTTGCAGTATCTTTCCATTTGGAGATCTACAAAATTATGTTGAAAAGGATGCAGGCACTTGAGAATATGGCATCGTCTTTATCAGACAATGTCATCACTTTCACTAATGAGGAAGTGGTTTGAAACGTTACTTCATACACATGGATCATTCCTAGCAAAGTGCCTAATTCCCTGGAAGGATCTATTTTGATGGTGCAAGGGAGAATTGATGGAGCTGTAAAGCCTTTCACGATGAATTCCATCAGTAAGTTAGTGGCACTGTAGTTAGATATTGAGAAGTTTGGGCCTCTCTTGGGGGATGTGGAAGTATGTATCAAGGTATTGAATGAAGGATTGTTGCAGTTCAGAACAGAAAAGGAAGCTGTGGCTAAGACAGATGGGAAGATGCTGAATTACATGTTTGACAAGTATATTCAGTATCAGAACAAAAAGAAGATATAGATGTTACAACTGATGTTTCTTTCTTCTTCTACTTTCCACGTTCCCAGATATAATTGTAAAACTTTAAAGTTATTAGTTTTGAAACCATTCCTTTAAGTTATGTGGAACAATTCTATTAGTTAAGTGACATATGTGTCACTTGAAGAGGAATTAGAGGGGGAATTGCTAGATGTTATCTTTACCTTTTGTTTATGTTTCAGTTTAGTTGAGTTTCCCATTTGTACTTTCCCTTCTACATTCTATAAGTAGGAGAAGAACCTTCGGGTTAAAGATCAGAATTTGTAAGTAGCATTCTTATGTTCCTGACTTTGTGCTGAAACCCCTAATAGCTATTTGAAGCAAAGGAATACAAAGGAGCAAATTTCAGGAGAACTTTGTGTCATGGTGCATTTTGTTTCTAGCTTTTTATCTCAAATCTTCTAATAAACTTTGTGTTATTTTAGATCTAGATCTGGAGTTTCCTTTGCTTATAATTTTGTGTGTTGATATCTATTGGTTTCTTCTATGTGCATGCGATTAACTCTGTTATCTATTGATTGAGTTGCACATCTTCCCTATTTCTTCCGTGTGTTATTATTTCCTTCTTCTATAAATATTTCATTTCTTAAACAATTTTTTACTTGCTGTAGAGCTATATAACTATGGTTCATGAGTTGAATAATTAAAGTAAAACCCTCATATAGATACTAGCATATTTTTATTAACAAATCTAACACGGGAGCCTCACATGTAAATGAGGGAGATTTATCTCATGACTACCTAGGTTTTCAGTTAGGCAGAAAATCTAGCCAACACACAGTGTGGAGGTTGCCTGAACCGGCCACATGCATTTGTATCTACATAGTAGCTGCATGTGAAGTGTGAGAAGCAACCTCGAAGTCTAGCATGGGGTTCCAAGCTGTGACGTGGTTGTCAAAGTATGTCTTAGTAGCATGAACATCGGGGCTGTTCGTCCAGTTTATTGTGTCCATGTTGGGGGTATTGGTGAGGCATATAAAGCCATGGACGTGGGCGAAGCCTCTATGTTACCACTCGAATCTGATACAACAAAGAATGTTATGAGGAAGTAGATTAAAAAAGGGGGTGTTTAGTAAAAAAATTCGTATTTGATGTGTATGTGTAATGTCCCCTTTCCTACGCCTAAGGCCTAAGGGCCAATTCGAGTCCAAGCCTTGGTCATACCCAAGGGGCTGTGGACGCTGGGGGCTATTGGGTATGAATATCTAGTCCATTTTGTTATAATTCTTCATTGACATAAGCAAAAAGGTGTTTGTGAGGGACTAGATGTTATGTTTGTCGTTAGGAGGGGGCCACATGGTACTAACGTTCTAATTTTGCGTTGGGGGGTTACTTTTGGACCATGGCGACTTAAAAAGGGAAAAGTAACTCAAGTTACTTTTATTTTATTGGCCCTTCCAAGGGAAAAATGCGACTAGGGTCTATTGGGGCTCTTTTGCCTTGGAGAAGTATATAAGGAGTTGGGAGAGAAAGGAAAAAGATTTTTTGCATACATTTTATTCTCTTTCACATGCAACTGTTGTTTGCGAATCTACAGCTTGTGGAGTGAAATCCCATAAGGACCCTAGTTAACAGGGCATTCTTCGGTAGTGAGAGATATACCCTAGTTGTCATTTTGGAGCCACTTTCTGGGCTGTGTTACATAGATATTATCATAGGTTTCAGAGGAAGGGTTTTGAGAGTTTTGGGGGCATTTGAGGAAGATAACTAGAGGGCTTTTCATATTAGATTTACAACAGCCATTTGGGCAGGGCTTATCATCACTTTGAAGGCATCTTCATCAAATTCCAACCCTTTTCCAAGCTTGGTGATTGCAGCCTTTATTTGGAGGGTTTTCAGTCGGCCATTTTCAGATCTGAAGGTTGAAATATCATTTCCTATATTTGTTATTATTATTTCTAAAGTCTCGTAATTTTTTCTCTTGTATTTGGAGAGTTATAAATTTTAGAAGAGTTCCATCTGTCTAAGGCACACTGTAATTTTTTGGTAGCATTTTAATTTTTGTAAAATTCCAAAAATAATTTTCTTATGTCCATTATAATAATAGCAAGCTCTCTTTAAATTTTCAAGTAATTCGGGTGGATATCTTGGGAGATATTAAGTTTCTTTAGTTCCCTGCCTTAGCTGTAAAAATCGATAAAACTCAATATTTTATTTGGCCGCAAATCTTCAACATTTTGTGCATTTTTAGGTGATATCCCACAAGGGATATTTCAGTGGTATCAGAGCTATTGTTCCTCTAACTTGTGTGGATTAAATATGGTAGTTTGGAAAGATCTCAATGTGGGTTTTATGAAGGAAATGTTCACCAACATGGTGAAACAACAGGAAGCTACTAACATTTATTTGAGCCAACTCACTTAGAGTTTGAATCAAAACAAATCTTGGGACAATAAGGAAAAAGACGAGAATAGTGATAAAGGGCAGCCAATAGAGGTGATTAATGAGGATTCTTGTTGGAGGAAATACTAGTCTTTGAGTAAGGGTTTCAGAGATAATTTTTCATTTCTAGATTATTGCATGATGAAGATTGGTAGCAAGCCCAAACGATATCATCATATTCCACTACCTAAATTACAAAAGATCTCATTTGAACAACAAATAACAACGCCACATGAGGTAATTTCAGATGATAGAGATAATGCTGATCCAAAGATGTTTGAAGACCAAGTGAAAGAAGAAGAAGCTTCTAGAGAAAAATGTATGACTTTTAAGGAGCAAAATATTTGTGGCAAGAAGGAACAAACATGGCTGGTTGGTTGCAAAGTTGAAAAATATATTTCAATCCAAAAGGTACCTATCAATCCTCTAAAGAATAAGTCATTATCATATGGGATGGATTTATCAAGCAGTAATGAACATAAATTTGTGAAAGGTGTTGATTCTTGTTCCACTTATTCTCCATCTAAAATCATGAATCACAATAGGGATGGTATTGTTTTGGAGGTTTCTAAATCAGCAATAGAAGGTGAACCTTTTGATGATATTCTTTATAAGGAGGTCATGAGTAGCATGGATTTATTTCATCATCTTCATCCTATATCACAACAACAGTTTTATCATGATGGTATTCAACCAATTGTCAATAAGAATGTTAAGAATTTGGTACATCAAAGTCAAGTCATCATGAAGACAAAGAGTGATGATCTTTATGAGGAGATACAAGAGAAGCAAAGATGGAAGACCTTACAAGATACAAGGGTACATGGGCATTATAAGGTATGGGATCCTGGTAATATGTTGCAATTATCCAAAACTATCAATTCTAATTTTGAAAACTTTATGACTGATTTCATAAGAAAAAGAAGGAATTCAAATGTGTCCTTTGGGATTACAAGTGTGGGCAAGCATGATTTCTTCATTGGAGACTCCGGTGCAAGAAGGGAGAGTACCTCTCAAGGTACTAGCATTGGTTTTCTGATTGCTAAAAAGGGTAAGAGAATATTTTTTAATCATCTTCAGCCTGCTGGACTATGTATAACAACAGTCATAAAGAGAGGAGAAAGTGCTTTATTAATAGATCCCATAACTGATTTTTATACCAGCTATATGGCGGAACCCTTGGAAGGGTTAGTGGGGGCATGTGGTCCTCAAAGTGCTCAAAGAATCAAGGTGCAATTTGCTGTTAAAAAAGAAGAGTTGAATTCAAGGTGCATTCATGACTTTAGCATCTTAAGGTATGAGAATGGTTGCCATTTTCCTAGCTTGTTGAGTTCTCCCATGTTGTTGCCATGTTTCTATTATTTGGGACAACATTTACATGCTTGGATGATTGAGGAAGACTAGTTCATAATCACGTCTCAAGGTATGCTAGATGGGATAAACACATCCTCCATTCACATTGCTCTTGATTAAGCTAATAAGAATATGTTGGCAAAGAAAATAATGTAGGAGCCCATGATATTGAAAGGACATGAGGTATGTGGTATATTTATTGTGGTTGAATTTGCTAGAGGTAAGACTGTTTTTAGGATGCAATGGTTGCATGATGTTAAGGAAAACGATGATGCATGGGTTGAAAAATCAAAGGAGAATGAAGATGTTGATCCTATATCAGAAATTATGAGTTGTAAAGATATGATGAGCAGCCTTAATTATGCTATTTTAGATGTGTTGTCTTCTCTCATGACAAGAATCAATGGTTACAACAAAAGGTATGAAGTTTCTTATGATAAAGCTTATGGATGCATGAGTTCTAATATTGATTTCCCTTTCTCTTGCATTTACGATGAAATGAAAATATGGGGAAAGAGAATAAAGTATGATGAGGGAGCAGCCATGTGTATTCCCAACATAGAAGGAATTGAGGAGTTATGTCCATGGAAAGATAAGTCTTGCATAAATAAGGTAACTCATTTCTTTATTGTCATTAAGAGATGTGAAATACTTGAATGTGTTTGTACATTTGGGTTACTTGAAGTTGGAATCATTCATTAGACATATTGGCTTCCATCTTTTGGGAAATTTGCATTCATCCCTCGTGTGGATAAACTGAAAATTTTCAAGGAAAACAAAGAAATCAGATTTCATGGTATACAAAGGCAGATTGCAAACGATGTGATTGGTGAAGAAAGAAGCATGTCATTGCAGTGGTTGAATTGTGAAGGAACACATCCTCTTGTGGATCATGGTGACATCACAAGGTATGAGACAAGTGGGATATTTGATGACTCCTATTTTGACGGATTGTTTGCTGCAGACACAGAGCACACCATGATGACTAATGTGGAGAGTGAGTCGGATGATGTTGAATTGGGGAGTGAGTTAGATATGATGGAGACTTTGACTCTAGATGGGGTGAGTAGAGTCATGGATGTGGGTGTAACCAGTAGTGTTGCACATGAGACAGTTATAGAGATTGAGATTACAGGTTCAGATTATATGAGTTTATCATTATGTTGGTTGTATGAGGTTTCAGTAGACTGGAGATCTCATTTGCTTGTTGAGTACTCCAAGAACCGACACACTTGTGAGATTTTGGATGGTCACATACATGATGAAAACTATAGATTGGAGGATGAGATGATCTTCTATCAGGGCAGATTGTACCTTGTGTCAAATTCATGGTTGAGGATGGAGATATAGTGACATGTGCATTGTTCTTCCGTGACTGGGCACTTGAGCTTCGATGAGACCTATAGGTTCATGTTAGAGACGTTCATATGGCATAGGCTGAGGGAGGATATCCTCAACTTTATACAGGCATGTATAGTTTGTCACTATGACAAATCAAAGCTTATAGGCTCATCATTTTTTGAGTCGACATGGGATAACACTCCTATGTAGTTTATTGCTTCTATGCCTGGTGAGCACTTTGCCCACGTGTTAGTCAGTGGAGAGATGAAATTGACTCATGGTTACTCAGTAGGATCACATTCAATGCAGGAGGTGGACTATGTGGAGCTGATATTGCCAGTTGACTGCCTACTGGAGTCCTAGAAATTTTCCCCCATGAGACACATTGAGATACATTATGAGGAGCCTTTCTCTCACACGAGTGCAGGTCATGTGGAAGAGTTAGCACCATTTGTGTGTATACAGGTTGTTTCACAGGTTGTTTCAGGGGATTCTACATGATTCAAAGTGGAATTTCATACCCAGGAGTTGATTGGAGAGGCAATGACTGATCACATGATGAAAACCTTGCATTGGCAGGGATTGGACAAATTAGCGATTTTAGTGTGGGTACCTGTGGAGAGTCGGTGTGGGCATCATACTACTTCAGGAGCAACATTGTTCTCTACATGGCATGGAGAGCATGATGACTACATGGGGTTTCTTGGTTACTTCAGATTACACCAATCTTTGGTTGACGGTAGGGTGAGGTGGAGAAACTTACTTTGTGGTATTCAGCTTCTGCAGTATGACGTGATAATACTTGGGGTCAAGCATTTCTTGGGAAGGGAGAATTGTAATGTCCCCTTTCCTATGCCTAAGGCCTAAGGGCCAATTCGAGTCCAAGCCTTGGTCATACCCAAGGGGCTTTGGATGCTAGGGGTTATTGGGTATGAATATCTAGTCCATTTTGTTATAATTCTTCATTGACATAAGCAAAAAGGTGTTTTGGAGGGACTAGATGTTATGTTTGTCATTAGGAGGGGGATACATGGTACTAATATTCTAATTTTGCATTGGGGGGTTACTTTTGGACCATGACAACTTAAAAAGGGAAAAGTAACTTAAGTTACTTTTATTTTATTGGCCCTTCCAAGGGAAAAATGTGACTAGGGTCTATTGAGGCTCTTTTGCCTTGGAGAAGTATATAAGGAGCTGGGAGAGAAAGGAAAAGGACTTTTTGCATACATTTTATTCTCCTTCACGTGCAACTGTTGTTTGCGAATCTACAGCTTGTCGAGTGAAATCCCACAGGGACCCTAGCTTGGATGGTGAGAGATCCATCCCTAGCTAGTAGGGCATTCTTCGGTAGTGAGAGATCTACCTTAGCTATCATTTTGGAGCCACTTTTTGGGCTGTGTTATAGAGATATTATCAGAGATTTTAGATGAAGGGTTTTGAGGGTTTTGGGGGAATTTGAGGAAGATAACCATAGGGATTTTCAGATCAGATTTACGACAGCCGTTTGGGCAGTACTTAGAATCACTTTGAAGGCATCTTCATCAAATTCCAACCCTTTTCCAAGCTAGGCGGTTGCAACCTTTATTTGGAGGGTTTCCAGTTGGCCATTTTCAGATCTGAATGTTGAAATATCATTTCTTATATTTGTTATTGCTATTTCCAAAGTCTCATAATTTTTGCTCTTGTATTTGGAGAGTTACGAATTTTAGAAGAGTTCCATCTGTCTAGGGCACACTGTAATTTTCTGGCAGCATTTTAATTTCTGTAAAATTCTAAAAATAGTTTTCTTATGTCCTTTATAGTAATAGCAAGCTCTCTTTAAATTTTCAAGTAATTCGGGTGGATATCTTGGGAGTTATTAAGTTTCTTTAGTTCGCTGCCTTAGATGTAAAAATCGGTAAAAATCAGTATTTTATTTGGCCGTAAATCTTCAACATTTTGTGTATTTTTAGGTGGTATCCCACAAGGGATATTTTAGTATGGGTGTACCTATACCAGAAGTGTTTTGTGTGTAATTAATTTTCCAAGATCTCTTCGCTGAAGATTGCAAATCGTGCTGCCATGTATGTGGTTGTCAAATGCAGATATGTAATTAAGTTATGGTTTCTCCATTTCTATGTAGCATAAGGGGTGTGGGGACAGTGGCCAGGCATGAGGTGATGCAGGTTTGGCCATTTAGTATTGGCGCCACTTAGGGTGAAAAATAAGGTTAGGGTACCTAGTTGGATAATCATATGTGAGAGTTCATTTTTGCATTGTGTCCAGAAAGATCGGGTACCTCTAAGGTGTGAACCAAACCGCATGAGGCAATTTGCTATTTGTTCATTTGGTAAGTTTTGCAATAATGTGTGGAGGTTGTGAATGGTTGTAGGTGAGCTATCTTCGATATTTTGTTTAGCAAAAACAAAGGATATGGTTTAGCTCCTATGTCACATCATAAGGTTTAGTAAAAAGTAACGGAACTGGGGGTGGTTGCCAAACCGGTTGTTACAATAGCACATTAGGTGGAGAGCATATTCATGCATTTGGATTTCTATGGGTTGGGCCTGGCGAAACATGGCCACACCCGAGGGGAAAAGGGTTTTAAAAGCCATAGAAAATAAACCCTCTGTTGAGTACTCGTTGATGGGGGTTGAGCTTCTTTGGGGCCAATCAACTGCGGATGGATTGGTGTGTGGTTTGCTTTGCGCATACACCCTAATTTGGTCAAGTTCTATGTGTGCAGGTGGGAGGCATGCAACAAATGATGATGATAACATTGGCTCCAGTGGCATGGGGTTAGGGTAATTTATTTCAACGAAAGGTAAGATTGGGATGTAGTGCCCACACTTTTTATAGCTCAGTAGCTTGTTGTTTCTTTGCTCATAGACATGTTTTGACAATGATTGGTTATATCTTGGACATTATATTTAGATATTTGATCTTATTAGACATGTGTGGACATTTAGGCGTATAATGCCAATTTAGCTTAATTTCTAAATTGTCGCATTTTCTTGTTATGTCATGGAAACTAAAGAATATGATGATGTGTTTGGAACCTAATTATATTGATGGTTAGTTGTTGCATGGTTGGATTATATGTCACTTTATCATCTTGTCTAACTTTTGGAATATTGAATATAATTGTGCACGTTATCGCATCTTGATTTCAGTAGGATGTTAGGTTAGTTTAGAACGCATTGATATTTTACTATGTCATTGAATTATATTGTATCGGACAGGTGCGGTTAATGTGTGCAATGAGTGTGCAGGTGACAGGTTTACAGGAGAACGTGGGATTCAGGCCAGCTACTCAATCTTGCACAAGCAACCCACGGGCCGAGTCTTAGCCATGTTCATTGTGTGAAGCTTTAGTATAGGAGATTATTAATTTTGGGCACTATGAGTGACCCCAATGTATGTACAATGTATTGTGCTTTGAATTATCAATTTGGTTAGGGTAGTTGGTTAAGATGTAAACTTGTTTTAGGAGTTAATAACTCATTTTTCATTTAAATTGTTGATTATGTTTAATGTGTCACTTAATCACAAGGGTTTAGGGTCACATGTGAGACCCTTGGGTAGTCCCTACACTCTCTACCCTTGTGCCAAAAATGTAAAACCTGAAATTAGGGTATTTTGGGCATTTTTGGGGACCCCTTTGTAGCTTGGGAGCCCCCCTATCATAAAAATGAGCCCTTGGACCTTACCTAATGGGTAGGGGGCTTATTTTCAAAGCTAGAGGGAGTTTTCCCTCCCTTTTTACCTATTGAATAGTCACATCCATATAAGGGATGTGGATTTGTGTGTTTATCAAAAGTTCCACTTATTTTGTCTTGCTTACATTTAAGGGAATTTGGGAGAAGAGGGCAAAAAGTTAATTTTACCATTTCTCTCTTTAGTTTTGGCATCTTTGACCTTGATGTGGGAGAGGGGTGACACATGTCACCCCCTCATTTGTGAGGATGCTTGTTTGCTCCTCTTCAAATTCTCATTCATGGGAAATGAAAGGGACTTTTTTTTGCTTTGGAATTTCTTGCTTAGATGCTTGGGTGATTTGGAGCTTGGGATTTGCTTGGAGTCAAGAGTGGAAAAAACTTGAAGTTGGAAAGCTTTTTGGAGAGCTTTCCTTGAGGTAGGCTCTTATGTCTTTTGTTGTGTTGTTGCCTTTTAGTTGCTAGATTGGTTGCTTAAAATTGTTATTTGTTGTATGTGGATTTGGTTGCTTGTTTGTGTTTCTTTAACTCCCTCCATCATATGGCATGATGGAGTTTTGGAGTATGGGGGAAGAGAGAGGGAATTTTTCCTCTCAATCCTCAAGGCTTGATGGACAAGCTTTGTAGGATCTTATTGTTTTTCCCCTCAAATGGTTAAGGTGGGGAAGTTGATTCATTTGGCTTGAATCTCCTTCCCCATTCTTGGTAAGGAAACCCCTTTTGGTGTTTGAAAATCCTTCCAAGGAGGACTTGGAAAAGGGGGAGGAATAAGGAGGGTCTTGTTTGAATAAAGAGCAATAAGGAGGATATGGAGATGTGTATATTGTGCAAATAATTTTGATGCATAACTTTGGAGAACTTTCTCCTCTCTTCCCCATTTTTGAGGATGAACATGGGTTCTCCTCCTTGTAGATTTTGGAGTCTTGTTTGTATGTGTCTTATCTTTGTATGCTTGTATTATTGTTAGTGTACCCTTCATCTTGTGTAAGTTTTGGTTAGCTATCCTCTTTCCCATGGGCTTGGGGGAGGCTAGCATGCATCCCAATCTTGGGATAGGCATGTGATGATGCCTATGGTTGGGTGGAAAACAAGATCTTTCTCCTTGTTGGTTTTCTCGAAGGCATCAAGTTTGGAGCTCAAGATTGATAATTAGTGTTGTTGGAGTCCTGTTTGGCTTCTTCTCTCTCTTTGGGAACATTATCTCCTTGTATCTTTTGGTCAAGGCTTTGTGGAAACTTGCACCTCTTGTAAAACTCTTAGTTGTAATTTTCATTCTTATTAATGAGAAGTCATTATTGATTTAGCAATCTCTTTAAACATCTTGTAAAAGACTTGTAACTCATTTAAGGAGTAGCTATGTATGTTGTGAAAGCATGTTAAACATTGAATTGAGACTCTTGAAAGTGAAATCTTGGTAACTTTTATTAGAATAAAAAAACTGTTTTTGAAAGCATGCCCTTCTAAAGAAAATATCAAAATTATTGAGTATCTTGTGTGTGTGTAAAGCTGAAATAATATTTGACATTACATATGAAATGAAATCTTCTTGGCTACATGAAGTTTGTTTTGTTTAACATTGGTGAAAACTATCATTAGTTTTGAAATGTACATTTCCTTGTAGTCTTGTGTATGTGGAAAAGAAGGTTCACTTGTTTAAATTGCTTTATAAAAAAAAAGGGAGAGAAGTATACATATACTTTAAGCTCCTTATTTTACATCTTGTAGCCATTGTTTCTTGTTGGCTTGTGAAAAAGATGTATTACACCTCTTATAATTTATTTTAAAACATGTCTTTAGTAGGATGCACAAAGAACTCCTTATTTTAATACTCATTTAGGGCAGTAGATATTGTTTAAATACATACATATATATAATGTGTTATATCTAAAAAAAGGGGGGGGGGAGGGAAATTGTTTTACATGAGTGTAGATTTATAAAACAACACTCCATATATTAAAAGTATTAAAAAAAGATGGATTCATTTTACCTATTTTATATATTTTATATATGTGTATATATGTTTACGAGAGTGGCAATTAGCGTTGATTTATATTGTCAGAAATGAAAATACTGATATATATATTGCTTATATATTTCATATTTAACAAATATATATATATATATATATATATATATATATATATATATATATATAAAACTGACCCTACGTAATACATATTATATATTGTATTATATATATACACTTATTTACGATTTGTTTTAAATAAATAAAAAAATATGTATATATGTGGGGGTGGGGTGGGGGTGTGTGGTTTGCCCCCCCCGCCCGACGCCCCCCCCGCACGCCTGTATTTTCAAAAAAAAAAAAAAAACCGGTGGGGGGGTCGAACCCTTGTGCCATCCATGGGGGGGTGCTGCCCCCCCCACCAACCCGCGGCCCCCTCGCGCCCCTGTACATCCGCCTTCCCCACAGATCTCTGCCGCGCCCCAACCTGCCCCGCCCGCCTGTCCCTTCGCCCTCCCCAGTGCGGCCTCCCTGCCGCCTCTTCCACACGCGCTGCCCCGCTGCCCCTCTCCCACACAGTCCCTTCACACAGGCTCTCTCTACAAATCCGCCGCCCCGCCCCCCCCCAGCCCCCCCTCCCTTCATCTTCTCCAAAATAAAACAAATAAGTATAAATATATATATTTCATACAAAGGAAAATAAACAAGAATTCATTAGGGTTTCCCCTCCAACCCACCTCTGCAACCTGCAAGAAGAAACAAACCCAAACAAGAGAAAAAAAAAGTAAAATGAGAGAATGAAATAAGAGAAAGAAAAGAATAGGCCATTAGAGCAATAGGGCAAACTTTAGGGCTTTTCTAAAACCAAGGGCTCAGATGACTTTAATCATAGGGCCACTACTAAATCCTATTTTTCTATTAGTCATGAGATTTTAATGGGAAGTTTAGCAAAGAGGAAGGACTTTTCTAAAACCAAGGGCTCAGATGACTTTAATCATAGGGCCATTACTAAATCCTATTTTTCTATTAGTCATGAGATTTTAATGGGAAGTTTAGCAAAGAGGAAGGATGGGATGGATTAAATAATTTAAGAAGAGGTTGTGGGTAAAGTTACCTAAGGGGAAATTGTTTCTATTTAAAAATGAGTAGTTGTTTTTCATGTGGCATTTTTTTTAAAAAACTAAGATAGAGAGAGATTTTAAATGGGTGTAAATTTAACGATTAAGTAAATAATTAAGGACGAGTTTAGGGAAGTAATTAGTTGAATTAGGTAAATTAAAATAGAATAAAATCAATAATTATCAAGAAAAGGGTATAAGAGATGTAATAGTATTAACTAAGCACTTCAAAAAAAAATTTACCCTGAAATTTTAGTCACGTTTGGTGCGTTCTTTTGGTGTCCCAGGAGGGGCATTACATGGGGTTTTGGTTTCTTCAATTATACAAGGTCAGTTATCAAAGATGTTTGTTGCAGTTATGGGTAAGCTTGTAAGGGTGGTTTTGTCAATGAGGACGTCCCTATAGTATGGGTCATGTTGGATTTTGTAGGCTAGTGCATTACGGACATGGTCTTTACTCACAAAGCACTCATATGATTTTCCTTCTACGCCTAGTCTTTTAAGTATTAGGATATATAGGTTTTGTGGGTGGTGGGGAAAGAACTACAGTGTGGATGTAATGTCCTGGGGGAAACTTATGGTATGAATACTATACATGTATTGTCCTCCACGAGCATGCGTGACTTGCAGAAGTCGGGCAACTCTAGCAATAAGCATTTCCTCAATTTGGGTTAAATATGGCGAGTTCTTCGGGTTGGGGCCCGGGGTCCATATTGTTATGAAGAAAAGCGCCAAGCCTTTCTTTCACGAGAGCATCTGTATCAGATGGTACCAACATGTGTGGTCCTGACTTACATCCCTAGTTATGATTCAATTTAGATGGAGCAAGGTTCACCAGGCAACAAGGATTCTACGTGGGCACAAAAATTGTGGTGTACATTACAACAATCAGAAAGGGGGTTATCTTGGGGTAGGGAATTGGGTTGTGGCTGGGGAGTAGCATTTGTTTGTTGCCTATTGCCACAGGCTGCATTGAGGGTGTCTTTGTATTGAGTGTAAATTTCCTGCCGTTTTTCATTTAACGCGTCTTTGTTTTGGTTGTAGGCCAATTGCCGCTGTGCGTTTTCCATTTTGCTTCAACTAATTTTGTACATGCATTTTCAATCCAACAGAGTGAGATTGTAGGAAAGTAGTTAAGATTTGCAAATATTTGGCGTGCATGTTCAATAACATAAAGTAGAAGCGGGAAATGCAGGTTACTATCCATCTTAGTTACCTACGCAGTCCTGTATGATTTTAGCTACCTAGGTCGATACGTTTCTTTGTTTTCCTTATTTTCCCAGAGTTTGTTTTTAGCAAGGGAGATTTGTATTTAAAATGCAATTTTGGGTTTTACAAGTTTTTTTAGAATGGAAGGGTACGCAAACCTTCACAATGTGCACATATAGGGGAACTGTAAGTGAACAAAGAGAATGTGAAAGAGAAGGGAAAGTTGATGTCGATTTTGTTAAGAAAATAAGCTTAAATGATTTAGACAATTATGAGAATCAGAGGCATGGAATTGCGGAAGTATGTAGTAAACAAAAAAGCTATGATAAGAAGATTGAAGATAATGGTTAGAGTGGGAGTGAATGAATTGTAAATAATGGAACTGACACCTATGAGGGGGGATTATCTTAATTGGTAAATCTTGTAAGTTTTTGTTTGGGGTATCAAGGGTCGTTTATCAATATTTAAGTTCTTATTGTAAAATATTAGGTCTAAATTGTCATTATAATAGTGTAGAAAAGTACATCGTAACATCACTGCAAAAATATATATAAGCTAAAATTATACAGTAAATGATGAATTTAAAATGTGTATTAAAATATGTAAGTGTAATTTTTTGTTCGTACATATTTGAAGATTAATTTTTTAAATTACATTTTATTAGGTAGTCCCTCCATGTTCATTGTTGTCCATCTGTTATATGTCGTTATATTCACGATTTATATATGGGCTTGGTTTGGTTTAGTTTTCTAATTGAAACAGCTAAAATGATTTATGTTTAGTGATGGTCCTAACACTAATTTAATATTTTGACAAAGGATTTTTTTTTTAGTGATGGTCGTTTAACATTAATTTAAGATTTAGACATATTTTCAGTCACAACTGGAGACATTTAATATTCAAACATAATTTTAGTGACAAGTCATCACAAAAACATTTCAGTGGGATCAAGAGTGCCCATATTCTTTTGTGGTATAGAAGCCATGCAGGCAAATAACAACCTATGTGTCTGGGATCTGGTTTGTAGCATTTGCATTCCTTAAGATTGTTAACTGCCTATGTTTTAGCTATGGTTCTAGGTTCACTAACAAGCTTTATGATCCCTGCCAAGAAGATGATATTGTAGAAGAAAGCCTAACTGTTGCGCAGGCATCACATGATTGTAACAATCATTTGGAAAATGCTTACTCATTAAATGAATTTGGGAAAATAAAAAATGAGAAAACAAACTGTGTAACTGTTTCACTATAAATCTGTACGCTTAATTATAATTGTCCGGGATTTATATTTGTATGTATGCATTTTAACTATTTGCTATTTGTCAAACCCCTATAGATAAACAACATGGGAAGCACTATGTTTAACTTTTTTTTTTGTCTGCCAAATACCTACGCACTGGAATAACACGAGCATGCGATTCAATTTATAGGCCCATTTACATTGAGGAGGTCCGTTTACATCGAAGAATCTACTGCATTCATTTGGAAAACTTTGCATTGAAATGGGTATGCGATTCAATTTATTTACTTTAATTACAATTTCATTATTATCTCTCTTTTATTTGCGAGGTTCAAGCAGAGCTCAAACAGTCGGCATATTTGCAAAGGGAAATGATCAATTTGTGGAGATTGTTCCTATACTATTAATATGTGCCATGTATTCTTTGATGTTCAAAGGCCTCAAGAAATATGTTGTTAAGCCTGCAGGTATTGGCAGAGAATCAGCATGATTTCAAGGCTAAATAAAGCCAACATGTGCTCTTAACTGTTGAGGATATTCCCTTCGTATAAGTTTAGGGCTATTCTGGTTTTAGCAGCAGTGAAATGAATACAGTGTATTACCATTAAATAGCTAAAACTGACAGTAAACAACAAACAAAAAATACACAACTAAACAGGAAATCAGTTTTAGGAAGGAAAAAATAGAGACCAAGACAAACCTGTACACTGGTGAGGACGCTGCTGGAAGGTTCAAAGGAGGGGCAGCACAAGGCAATCAACAACAGATAAGAACAGAAGACAACGATGAAAAACACAGAGAAAGCAGAGGTATGGGAAATATACGCAGAAGGGTGGTAGAAACCAACAGATGTGGGGATAGTTCCAGCGGACAACAACCACCAGTAGCCCAAAACAGGACACGTAACCTTGCATCGAGAGGCAGGTGAAGCAGGAGGTCAGGGGAAGCATAAGCCGGATGACAAGCACCTCAACCTACAGAGCATCGTCAATAGGATCCAACTGCACAGTAGCCACGCCTCCGACGTAAATATGCCCGTTTATAAGGATTTCATTTAATAGTTTTATTGGTTTTCTGCATAATTCAGCCCTTATATATAAACCTTTATAAACTTTAATCTTGTTTTGCCATTACCAGGAAATATCTAGATAGATGTTCAATCGTGTGTGATTCTGTTTACTTCATTTGAAGTGCTAAAAACTACAGAAAGCTGTCCTAGTCGCCAGTCCTCCTACCACCATCACCCCTCCTCCCCCTTCCCACTACCCCCCTCACATCTCCTCTCAGTTTGATAAAGGGGGACTACGGGTCTTACTCATCCCACCTCCACGACCTTCTCCCGTCTGAGCCCCACTTCTCTAACTTGCCTAGTGCGGAGGCCAAGTACACATGCCTTTCCTCTGCCATGTGGGAGGCTGCCCCTAATATCCTTCCCCAGCTCCACCACCCAACCCTCAGACACTAGTATTACTAAATCTTGTCCCATGAACCAATGGTATGATGTAGAGTGCAAATCCCTTCACCGGCGCCTTCGCCAAGGTTTTTCCCATGCCCTCCCCTCTTTCCCCACTCTCAAAATTGCCTACCGGTGCCATCTCCATCGTAAGAAGCGATTCTTCATTTCCCATCATGATATATTCTTTCCACCTCCCTTAGGACTAACCCTCGGTCCTTCTGGCGTACTGTCTTCCCCCGCTACTCCCCCTCCTCCATGGCGATCAATCATATCTCTATTTTTTCCCACACCTCTACCCTTTACGATGTTTCGGGGGAAACAACTTACCCAGATTGGCATCCCGCCACCTGGTAATCCCTTCACTCACCACAATATCAAAGAGGCAATAAGGATTTTGAACTGTAGCAAGGCAGCGGATGTGGAAGGTTTCCAGGCTGAGTTCTTCAAGCAGGGTTTTGAGGTCTTTGGTAAATATTTGACAGATCTTTTCAATCAGGTGGTTACCATGGGTTTCCCTCCTACTTGGTCTCATCATATCATTCACTCGATTCACAAAGTTGAGTCCATTTCTGATCCGAATAACTCCAGGACTATCATGGTGGGCAATTCTTTCTCCAAACTCTATGCTACAGTTCTCCATAGGTTGTTGTCTAAGATTTTAGAGCAGAAGCATCTCAGAGCCAGAGGTCAAGCTGGTTTTTGCCGTGGTTACCACACCATCGACCACATCTTCACCCTTTAGGCTATTATTAAGGAGGCCCGTCACTGCTCTTCGAAAGTTTATTGTTGTTTTGTAGACTTTCGGAAAGATTTTGATGCCGTACCTCACATGGCCCTCTTCCAGCAGCTCCGGGACATTGGTATCTCTGAGATTCTTATTATCGCCATCATGCGCCTCTATGAGTTCATCCTTGGTCGTCTTCGTACTGCTCACTGACTGTCTGATTTTATCAGGAGCACCATTGGGGTTAAATAGGGGTGCCCCCCTGTCTCCTACCCTATTTGGCATTTATATTGATGAGTTGGAATCTTTTCTTCGAGATCACATTCAGGAAGGGGATGGTTGCCTTCTTCACCACATCTTGATTTCTATTCTCCTTTTTGCTGACGATATTGTTTTTCTTGCCTCTTCTCCTAAGGGGCTTCAGAGACAGTTTGATGCACTTGCTTTATTTTGTGATCTTCGGTATTTGATGGGTAATTTGGGTAAGACCAAGGTCATGGTTTTCAACGGGTTGAGGACATAACACCTCCATTTCTTCTTCAAGGGGAAGGAGGTTGAAATTACTAATACATACACCTACCTGTGAGTCCAGTTCTCAAGGCTTAGATTCAGTATGAGGCATGCTCTTCATTCGAGGGTGAATAAAGGGTATGGATCTCTTGTCATTCTCAAGAGACAGTGTTTTCGGCATCACTTCTAGGACATCTCCTCCAAGATGTTTCTTATGAACTCCCTCATCCGCCCCACTGTTCTCTATGGGTCTATTGTCTGGGGGCCGTCCCTTTTGGACACAGATTGGGATTCTGTTGAGAGGATTCAAACTCTCCTCCTTCGCCGCTTCATTAGATGTAAACAGACGATCCCCCAACATATTATTTTGGCAGATTTCGGAGCTTGACCTTTCCGTTTGGAGACTATATTTGACATATCAACCTTTCTTCACCGTATCAGGAGGTTTGGTGATCTCTTCGATGAGTAGGACAGGAATCCGTATCTCTCTTATTGTTCCTTTGTGAGTATTGCCCAGGCTGGGGGTTGTTGTTGGTTTGCCGAGACTTTAGCCTTGTTGGATTCAGTTGGTATCCAGATCGATCGTCTCCCCCCTTTCTAGTATTCCTTGAATGCTCCCAGTCATCTCTTGCCCACTGAGCAAGCGTTGAACAGGTCCATCCTGGAGGATATCTACAGGCGCTTCATTTAGACTACTTGGGTGAACCCTCCTGGGGGTTTACACCCTAAGATGTCCCTTTATGCAGAGCACTTTCTTGAGATCAGAGATGGACTCATAATCCACCCTCAGTACACCTCTCGTCACTGGGTGCATGCCCTCCGTATACCTCTGGGTCAGTTTCGAGTCGGCTCCCACAGACTTTGATGCAAGACTGATTACCACATTGATCGAGAGGAAAAACTTTGTAGGCTCTGTAGCCTTCAAGAGGTGGAGACCGAGACTCATTTCATCTTCCGCTACCCCATACATTATGAGATCAGAGGATGATTTCACTGTCTCTTCAGAGGGATTCAGACTCTCCCGGTCTTCTTTAGATATATTGACCAGCGGTGTCTTGCCCTCTACATCTGCGAGTCTTTGCTGTTCCGCAACCAAATTCTTCATCCCCCTCCGAGAGTCATCCCCACAAGATGAATTACAACCTTCTTTCCGGTTCTACCCATAGGTGGAGGAACTAAACGACAGAGCCTTTCTGACTCAGATACAGTGCATAGATCAGTTTGTCCCTGGTTGGACCTTCACACTTCCCTCAATCATCGTCAGTAGAATCAGATGCACACACATACCAGAGGGAAACCTAGCTCCATTCATCCCCCTCATCATCGCATCAGTCTCAGATCTTAGCAGGGGGGAGGTTTTCACCCCCCTCTTCGTGTTGCCAGTCCATCAGGAGCTTCTTTTCGTCGGCCTCTAATGTTCAGAGGGGTGTGGCTACCATTCCCGAGTAGACCATTGGTCCTTGTTTGCCCCCCCCCCCTTCATTCCCTTCTTTGCTTCTCTCGTCTTTCTCCCCCGCTTGCTCCATTACCCGCGCCTGTGGAGGTATTTTGGCTTTGGGTTTTCCTTTTTGCTTTGTCTTTTCTCATCTTTTCTATTTTTTGGGAACTCGTTTTGTGTTGTGCCCGCTCGCACTTTGTATATTGTTTGGGCTGTAGTTCCATTGACCTACTTTTGTGGTCATTTGTTGGACATTAATATATTTATCTTATCTTATCTTTATCTCTTTCCTTTTGAGGCTACTTTTCTCTTTAGAAGCTCTTCTTGTTATGTTACTAGAAATTTCTACTTTTCCAATGCAAACAAAAAAAAAACCTAAAAAACACAATGATTTTGCTCCACAAGCTGGATCAACTGGTAGATTGTCAAAGGAAGCTCTTAAAATGCAAGGATTACAGGATTCCACCTAAGCAAGGAAAGATGGGGTTCATTGTATTTATATTCATCGTACGTGCAGTCACTGTTTCCTGTTTGTCTTGCCTAGAATGTGTTGGGCTTGTGGTCAAAGTAGTAATTTGTAGATTTGTGACATATCTATGAGCCATAAAAAAGCTTTGTGAATGGGATATTTTTCATTTGCTTTTTTATTTGTTTCCAAAACATTAATTATTTATTGCAATGGGAAGAACATAAGTAAGGAAAGCGTATTCAAATTCCTCTCAGTAATAGGAACAAATGGCTATCCAAAAGTCATCTTGATCTTAACCAATGACTGGAGAAAAGAAAAATGGATGATAACCTACTTACTCATAAATGGGCTATGAAGTCTATTGTCTGGGTCTGGATTAATAGTCGACATGAATAAAAAACAAAGAAATACTTTAGAGAGTGAGTAAAGTATTAGCTCCACTTGTTTTGGGAAACGTTCCACCCATTGTGAAGACGATTCCAAAAAAGGCCATTGCCTTTTTGTAAGAGGCATTTTTTCATTCCAAATTATTTGTTTCAAAAACATTGATTTTTTTATTGCAATCTGAAGAACAGAGGTAAGGAAAGCATATTCAAATTCCTATCAGTAATAGGAACAAATGGCTATCCAAGAGTCATCCTGGACTCAACCAACAACTAGAAAAGAGTAAAATGAATAGTAACCTGCTTACTCATGAATAGAAAACAAAGAAATGCTTTAGAGAGAGAGAGAGTAAAGTATTACTGTATTAGTGCAATTGTTTTGGGAAATGTTCAATCCACTGTGATTACGATTCCAAAACAGCCCTTTGCCTTTTTGTGAGATGAAAATTTTCATTCTAAATAATTCTTTTGAGGCTATTTTAAAGGATATCAACTCAAAAGTTAAGAATACAGGCTATCATTTGAATATGATTGATTTATGGTGTATGACGTTCAAAATGAGCATGTACAAAGGAAAATTGCCATACAAATGGATTTGAATCTTATTTGAGAATGTAGGAGATGAAAATTTCTGCAGAAGGCAACAAGAGTTACTCAAGCTTAGTGAATTTGACCCGCAGTATTTGGTTCTTCTCCAACATGGATTTATCAACTTTGAAGGAGGAAAAATGTTGTAGTGGAGAGAGGAGTTTATGTAAAATGTGGAAGCATGCAGACTAATTACGTAAGAACGGTAATCAGATTTCTCTGAATTATTGCAGCCCTGATGTCACATTGACTGCAAGTCTGCAATTATTGATGGATAATAGGATATGCATAAATGGGCTTATTGAAGAACCATTGAATATTATTATGGAAATGCAATCGCTAGGTTGACATGTATGCAAATTGTATGTGAATTGTGAACACATTCAAAACCCACACAAATTGTTTTGTTGGATGGCTCGAACAAAATATGGTCTCTTGAAATTGAATGGTTGTAGAATATGCACTGAATGGGCTTGTTGGAAAGGCTTGGGATATTTTTCCACAGATAAATTTGGCAGGTTTAAAGCAAAAATTCTCAACCTTTGTCAGCATCTTTTTCTGTGTGAGCTAAAATGGGATTTTTGGAACAGTGCATGGGGGGTATTGATTTTGAGCTGCTGTATTGTGCATAATTGTATTTAGCAAAGATCTTGACTGACTTCATGCTCTATTCTATTGTAAATCTCTTATTTATAAGAATAAAAACATACTATTTTTTCCATTTACTAGCGAGTAAATGCAGTCTGCTTATTTTTTTGAAAAAAATGATGATATTAGAAAGCCATTTGTGAGAATTTGAGTCCAGAAACTCAATGTCCCGTCTTGTACAACTGATTTCCTATCTTAAACCTAAAATCTAACACATACTCATTGTTCATATGAATGATGGGAGTTAAGAAGATTCCATACTTTATTGCTAAATAAAAGAGCATTAAAATCCATAAATAAAAAAATAATATCAAAGGACTCAGTTTTATTTGCAGCCAATGTAGATGAAAACAAGCACACAATCCCAGAAACTCTGAAGAGCTTTTTTAGACTCTTGTATGCTGAAAAATGGACCAGCTAGGAGTCAAACTTGGACTTCTTATTGGCATGCCGGAGTGTGCTACCACCGAACTGCCAGACCCTAACAAGTTTATGTTCTTTTAAATGGGAATTGACCATCCAAAACACAAATCAATCAAGTATTTTCCTTCTCAAGATGGTTGTATACCATTTCTGTGTAATTTAGTTTAACTAGTGGTTGCTCCATGGGAAGCAAGTCTACGTCGAGAGGGGCCATTGTGGAAGGCGTGTTGTTGGTGGACTCGCTCTTTGTTAAATATGTAAGGTGGGAAGGAGGTGTATGTAGAATAGATGAGATATGGAGTGGAATTATTTGTCATTAGAGTGTGGGGAATGGCCATGTATGTCAGCATTGTTACCGTTTGAATGTGAGAAGAGGAACATTGTATGTGCGAAGAGACTATTTGGTGGGGAAAGGAAGGCAGGAAATTAGGCTATTGTAATCTTAGTCTGTGAGTGTGAGCAGTAGGTTTTTTTAATTTGTTATAGTGCTATTTGTGTTCTATTCCAAGCAGGGGTGGAATTTGATATGGGCACATATGCCTGGCAAATGTTTTTCATGTGACGGTATTTTTCCAATATTGTATACTATACTTGTAAAGTATGTAAAATCTTATTTTAGATTTATTTAACTATAGTTTTTATATATTAATATAATTTACATATAAGTATATATTGAAAATGACGGTCAGATTTTTAATAACAGTTATTTAAGAAATCTGCAAGTATTTTAAGGCTTAAAGCACAGAAAATTTTTAAACGACCATCAAATTTAACCCTTGATTTTGAGTATAGTAATTTGGAACAACAAAGATGTAACAAACAAGGCATTCACAGGGAATTTTCAAGCAGAATTTCTTGGCTAAGAAAATAGTAACTTTTTGTCAGTACACTGGTATTAGCAGTTTCTGTAATTGTTTTAAGATTGGGATGGGAAGTAGTTGTATTGGATAGTTTAAATATTAGCAGAAAGAGTAAAGTGTTTAATTCTAGTAATATCTATATATTGAATTGTGTACACGTAGTTTATGTGTCAGATGATTTCACTCTTCAGTAGTGGCATTTGATTAATATTTGTAATGGTTTGTGAAGTGTTGTGGAATTTACGGAGGCAATTGTATGCATGTTGAGGTCATGAATTGTTGAATGGTGTGTGGAGTGGTCATTTTGTTTAATTTGATTTGATGTGGATTGAAGAGTGGCGGTGAGGATTTTAGAAGAAAGTGGTTGAAATTTGAATTAAATTTTATAAACAGGAACTTAATCAAGTAATTTAGGTAAATAGCCTCTTTTCCAGATGCTAGAGTAGCATAATAAAATAGCTGTGGAAAATTAAGTAATGTTGAATTCAATTAGCAATACAAGATGCTACCAATTACGTTTGTTCACGAAAGTGAGGTTATTCTGTGCTTGGCTGTAGAGTATGAGAATAGCACAATGTAGTTGTTTTTTTTCCATAGTAGTAGATGCAAAGCCAAATGGTGTAAGAATTAAATGGAAGTGGGCAAATTTTTCGTGGGATATCATGAATTTGTATGAGAGGCATATGGTGTTGGGAGAAGAGACTTTTAAAAAAGAAAAGATTGGATCTGAGAACAAGCTAAGGCAAACTGAGAAAACAACAATATGCGTACTGAATTATAGAGCGACTATTGGAGCAATGTTAGCAACAATTTCAATTCCTTTGATAGTTGTTCCTGTACGCTTGTTGTTTAGAAGTTTCTTGATGGTTTCGTGACAAACATATGTTTCAGCAAATAACCAAAAAAAAGAACAAAAAAGTAAAAAAAAAAGGGAAAATTGCCTTGATGAGCATAGTCTCTATTACGGTGTTTGATTTTATTATCAGCAGAGGGTATTATGGTACTTTAAGATATGTCACTTAGATTTAAAAATGTTCATTGGTATCATTAGTGTTTGTTAAGAGATTAGTGGTTCATGTCAACATTTGTTTTGGGGGCTAGTGATAACTTTGAGTTGCAATTTTATGAAGTTCATAATGGATCATCAACTTCATATAGCTTGTTTTTGGGAGACTCAAATATAGGCTGTAGATACTTGAAAGATGATATCTGTGAGGTAATAAAACTAGAATTGTTGCTTGTTTGTAGATTCTGTAACATTGTAGTTTCTGCAATAGACATTCAGTTGTAGGTGGAGCAATGGAGTTTGCAATTGCCCTTTTATGATTTAAGAATTGCTGCTGCTAACGGCAATAAATTCAGCAAAGAAATAAAATTTTGTATTCCGATTTTGTGTCAGAAATTAATGCCAAAAATATTTAATGCTTGAGATTTTGTAGAAAGGATTTTCACGGTGATCTACAACGTAAGCAATGTAATTTTCTGTAAAAAGCCATGGGTGTGCATCAGGTGTATAAGAAAGGTTTAGGAATTTGATAGGTAGATTTAGCAATACACTTAATTTTTTTTTTTGGAATTTAAGTTTTTTCATGAATTTGGAGATGCATATTATGGTTGCCTAAATAAAATATTATGAAATGGTTATGATTGGCAAATGCACTGCTTGGATAACAGGGATCCATGAGGAATTTTCACTATCCACAACCCAAATATAAGGTTCATTCATATGAAAATTCTTGTTTGCTTGTAGAGGCTTGGTTATTTGTTGGTGCCAATGGGGGATTTGTAGTGATCAACACACTTATTTGTGGAAGGATGGTTGGTTGCTTCGCGCATTCTCTCATTTTGGAAGGATTTTCAGGTTTGAGTTTGTATCAATTGCAGTGTAACATTCCCATTTTAAGACTTTAGAAACAAGGGAATTTTTTTTTGTCACAATGTTCTCTATTCTAAATACATAATTTAGAACACACAGAACATAACAACCATTCTTATAACAGATAACCATATGCAGCTGTAATGACTCGGTGAACTATCGATCTATTCATTTCATGACTCTATTTATGATTACATTAAGTATTAAATACTTTTCCGTATACTACATATAGTTGGTTTTCTTACCCTGATCTGGGTATTGAGTGATCTATCTAAGGAACCTATCTAAATACTTGCTACCAATATTCATCTACATCACGATCCTTAGACTAGGTAACATAGGACAACGCAACCAGCAGCTTGCGATACTTTGGCCAAAGATTTCTAACATACTGTTCGTATTACTATTCCTTGATGGCATACTCGTCAATCTGGAATACGTCCTTTACCCCCACTCTATTGTTATCTAGAATGTCCTTTACTGACTTCTGTCAGTCCACTTGCCCAAGGTTTAACCCTAGTTCAAGTTAACAACATAAGTTATGATAGAAAGAGGCTCACGAAGACTTAGGGTAAATGGGCATACTGGGTCAACCTAAGTCAACCCCATGTGCCAAGGTACCCTAAGTCTTAGTGGGCTACTCCCTATCCTAAACATGCTACTAACTAGACCTAGAGAGAAACTAAGTTCAAATCTTGATGTGTGTAGATCTAGATGATCAATGCAGAAGGCTGTTGCCACATGTCAACTGCATCACTGTATCCTTGAGAAGATCCTAGAAGGTACAACATTGCAGTTGGCATGTGCCAACATCCTACAGAACAACCTCATCGAGATGTACATACCCCTAGGAGGTTATTACTATTTAATTAATTTGGATTATTAAAAACAGATTACAACAACCTTGTCAAACCCTAATCCAACACTCCTTAAGTTCTTTTTCTATATCAGATTCGATTAAACGATAAAGAAACTTCCTGTAACACTTGTTTGCTTTATTTTCTTGTTTAGTTGGCTTAACAAACGGTTATCCCAAAAACATGAAAGTCAATGTATCATAAATTTCTTATGAGAGAGGAGGTCATCTTCCTCTACACACACTTACATGTTTTAGGGTTATCATACCCTTTTTATCTTTCTCAATTACCATAGTTTTATTTCATGTTCATTACACACCAATTTCTATGTTAACTATTAAGATAAACATTATCATATTCTACAACTTAACAAGTTGCATCTTATTTAGGGAGATTAATCTAAATCCCTTTATCCAACTTATCAAAGAATATCCAATTAAGCATAAAAATAATATGAAGAATATCAACCAGATAGAATTCCATCTTTTTCATAAAAGTACAAGATAATTTACACAACCAATACAAGTAAATTCTCAACTTTCAATTCCTCTTTAAAACTTATACATTTACAAGACTTATGCTTTTTAAGGCATACTGCATAACAATAGTCTTCAGTCTAAAAAGAATAAAACATTTCCTTTTTTTTGCACAATACAACTCAAGAATGGATCAGAATTCTTTTTAGAGAATCAGACTTAAGTCAGCCAATGCATCATATAAGTTTTTGCCTTCTTTTATCACTTACGATGTCCATCTGCAAAATTGTTAGCATGAGTCAGTTCAATGAACTGAGCATGATAAGTACTAAGCATTAAAACGAGGTGCATTCCACTAATTGTTTCATAAAACAACTCTGCTTTTATGAAACAATTAATATGCATCATACAATATGCCAAAGTAACAACTTTCAAGAAAGAACAATGATTAAGAGAATCCACTTTCATTATAAAGTAAGGAGCATAATATAACCTGCAACATCAAAATTATATCATAAAACTTAATTGACCCTATCAATCACTTTAAGTAGTCAATCAGTCTTACCATTCAATTAATTCATAAACTTGGCAGAGAAGAAATACTCATGTATCTTTACCCAACAACAAGGAGATTAGTTACAACATAACTTATATAAGTATACTTCATCCTTCCATGTAATCAAAGAAGAGAATCAAAACGTGTCTATTTCATGACCAATTTCAATGGAGGTAAGATTCAAGTTTAGAATTCTCACCACTACCTCAGTCCATAGATGACAGAATAAGGAGTTCATAAATAAAGAGGCGACAACTAAACAAGAATACCAATTCATACCAAGCAGGTTAAACGGTCTAACTGAAAGTTTTACTAACTTCAGTCTATTAGAAGATTATAATTCAAAAAGGTCTATAGCCAATCTTTTCTAAAATACAAGCTATACTCAAGACCTAAATCTCTTAACCATTCCACAAGAAAATTTCCATTCCTGAAGAAGGTCAATAAAGAAAGATTCAGTTCAAGAACCTATACAATATTTCATTTCATTTATACTATGAAATGAAATCTATTATCAAATACAACTGGAGAAATTCATCAACTAGTTTCCCAAAAGAGTCCACATTGAACAGTCAATAATGATAGTCAAGAATACAGTCAAGAATGCACAGCCAAAGAATGCACACTTCAATTTATTTTTCAATCAAAACTATCAAGTTGGTTTCCTATTTCCATTTACCTAGTTCAAGAACGAATTCAAATCTCAAAAATACATACATCTTATAGTCCCCAAGTGTATTGTTCGTATTCCTTTCTTCTCCTAAAACCTGGAGGTTTGTTCCATAGTCCCTTAAAGGAATAAGAGTTCACGAACAGAGAAGACATATAATAAATGCAGAAAGGAAATTACAGACTCCAGGACTGAATTCTTATTACACGGCTTATACAGATCGATAAAAGAAGGTAAGAAGTTCAAGTCCCAAACAAAACAAATATACAAAGTAATCCAAATAGAGGTTTTATACCTATATAATCTCAAGTAAGATTTGATATATCAGTTTCGAATTCATCTTCCAACGAATTCCAATAAACCAATTAAGAAGATACAAAGAGAGTAATACAACTTCATGTGACATCAAAATACTTGTCTATTACCACAATAAAAGACCAACCAGACCCATTACAGGGCCTAATTCCTGTGTCGATAAGAAAGTATTACCACAGTTAAGCTTCCCACACAACACGGTTTCGCTCAGAACAGTGAAGAATATTTCAAGGAGATCGCTAGATCGGTGTCGACCAAATTTAACACTCAAACTCCTATAGTGCAAACAGTCCAAAAGGAGGAAATGATTTTAAACTAAAACCCAACCAAACCCATCTTGCAAAACAGGTAAAAACTTCGATTCCAACATAAGCTAGAACACACAATCAAGGAAAACCTTACCTTGTTTATCATGAGCTTTGAACACAAGTTCCAACCTCACAAGACTTCCACACTAGTTCAGTCAAACTTGACATAATATACAAGCCTAAGAGAAACATGATGCCCAAAATATGGGTTTAAACCAAGCTGCCAAGGCGTCAATAGGAGTATCAATATTTTCAAATTCCCTAAATGAGAATAAAATTCCCATTCAGAACACAAGTAAGTAACAAAGCTCAACCGAACGATAATAAGTTCAGCATTCGAAAGAACTGAACATGAGTATAACCGTTGAATACAAGGATTCAACCCATATTTCGAACTGAACTTAGCTCCAACACAACCAAAACAATACAAGGTCCAAATAACAACCCATGACTGAAGCCGAAGCTTAAATATAAGCTAAGAACAAATACGAAACACAATTTCAAGATCACGAAATACAAGACCAACCAGAGATTGAGAACCAAACAAGCTACAAGCTGATTCACTCAACAATAGTCTCAAATGTTAGCAGCAAGCTTCGAGTACGAGTCGCAGAATTTTTATACTAACATGCAAAGAAATCACTAACATCCATTGCAGAGAAAGATCCCCAATAACTAACATTAATCATCAAGAATTCGTATTCCAAAACCCACCTAGATTTCATGAACACATGCAAGTAAATAACTAGATACATCATGCAGGTAAATATGAATTTCTAGTGAGCAGAGTTGTTTTAATGAATCATTTAGAAGAAAGTAAGAAATCTTAATGGGTAGAGCCTATCATGCCTGATAGTGCCTCTGCCGATTCAATGAAGACTTCTAGCAGAGTTTCCAACACCCTTTCTTCTCCAAGCAAGGTCAAACAACTATAATATTTTTCCATAATGCCTCTTATACACCCCTTGAACCTAAAATAGATCTAAGACTTCAAAAATAGCCATTAAGTGCAGATCAATCTGCTGGTTGAAAAAAATAGATAGCTCCATGTAGATCAAAAATCACAAAACATGCAAAATAAAACAACCCCAGACAAATCCGCTTGCATGCCTTCCAAGATGGTTTGCTCACCAGAATTGAGGCGAGTTAATGTCATTTAATTG
Organism: Taxus chinensis; assembly: GCA_019776745.2. NCBI lineage: Eukaryota > Viridiplantae > Streptophyta > Pinopsida > Cupressales > Taxaceae > Taxus > Taxus chinensis. Next base: position 611,696,917 of record CM034146.1, on the reverse strand, counting down.
CAAATTCCCGCATATCCTTCCTTACCACCACCATTCAAAGTTGGTGAGACCACATTGAGCTTCCAAATGCATCTCTAAACTTAGAGACATTGCCACGTAGGTTCCTCCAAGTTTTTAAATAGCCCATGCCAAACTGGCAGTACTCTATGCATTTAAAACCTTATCCTCAAGATTAAATGCCATTGGAACCGTCACCGTAGAGCCATGCGACCACCAATTTCCCCTTCATACCCATTAGTTTAGTTTAGGTAGAATTGCTTAGGTTAGATCTTTAGGTTAGCTTATAATATATAACCTTAGGATATAACCCCAACAATAAATTACCACCTTAGGTCTTAACACATAGCCTTAGGTAATTTCCCTTTTAGGTTAGATTTATTTTCAACCTTATAGTTTTAGGCATTAGGTTAATTAAAATAGTCTAATAATCTTTCCATAATCCTTTAGCACAAAGCTTAGGTTAGGATGCCAACCAAACAAAGTAGAATAGGAAGCTTAGGTTAGAATAAGAATTCTATTAAGTAACATAGCTAGGTAGCAAATATTCTTACCTAGCTTAGGATTCTGAATCCTTCCAATGTCATGAAAAAGGTTGCATTTCATTTACATCAGCAATGGACTGCCAAGATCAATCTTCAAGGACCTAAGCACAACATACAACTGAATAGAAACACGTTCACACAAATTAAAGAACTTGTAACAACAAGGTTTAGTCCGATATGTCCCTCAATTTTATTGAATGTCAATTTACCCTTCATTCAGATGAGCAGATTTAAAACATTCCTTGGATCACTGAAATTGATCCAAGGATGAGTCAGATAAGGAGATACGTTTACAACTCCTAAACTAGATTGCAATTCACCTACAAGAAGTGAAAAATGGGTTCGAAGAAGCCATTCCATTTCAGTCTAGTGATCATAAGAACAAAAAAGTTTTGTCCATATCAAGCATGATCTCCAACAACCAAAAGAACACATCTTTAGAAGAAGATCACATGTCAACACTTGAAATGCAAAAGAGGAATATAACAATTTTCAAGGGTGTTACATACAGTAACAATGGAATTGGATCAAGGGCGGATCATGATGGCCGGGTTCATTGAATAAGCATATGAAATTACAAAAGGCTGCCTAAATTAATAGTCATTAATGGTATCTTGCTAACTTTCATTAATGGTATCTTGCAATTTGGTAGGGAATTTCCATTCTTCACGAATATCTTTTTAACTATATTTAGTATGAATTTTTCATTCTTTACTTTTCGGGGAAAACCTGTTTTATGGGAGTTTTTAGCCAAAACCTAGAAGACAGTTTACATACATGTATGTACCTGAGCCCCACAATTGAATGAAACTTTATGTTAAAAACATTTTATATTTTAAATTAAATACTCAAAGACATTTAAGAAGCTATGACAATCCACGAAGACAATACATCTCGGAAAGAAACGCATAAACAACAATTGATTATTTGGATTTTACAAACTGGAATTGTTGCTGAAGAATAGCGAGTAATAGAATTTTAGAAAATGTGGAAAAAAACTTGATTTTATGAGAGAGATTTACAGAAATAAATAAAATCTTCAATTTGGGAATACCGAGTCAATTTTTTTTGACTGAATCTGAAACAATGCAGTTGAAATGCATGAAATGGACCCCTATGATTAAATGTTTTAAATTTTTCATTTAAAAACAAAAAGCCTTTAATTCACTACCTAAAATGGACTAAATAAAGTGCAAGGATGATGTAATTTACTGGTATGAACAAAGCTTGAGCTGCAGTTTCAGTTGAGCTCCCTGAAATACATCATTTTTCCAAAGTTTTCTTTCAATTCATGCGAAAATTACATCACCTAATTTTTTCCTTGCATCACTGTTAAAGGAATGGAGTGAAACAATTTAATCACGAGCTGCAGATGCATACACAGTAAAATGTCAATCTGCAATTTCCGTAACTAACATGGTACGTGCAATCGAGGAAGAACATTAATCTATGATGCAATCGTTTTCCACAATATAAGGGCAGTACAGATGCTTGTAGATGTTGGCGTTAATACTGAGTATTTTGTAAGAATGATGAATGAACTTGAATTTCCTCCTCTTCACATGACTTCTACAATGGGTTATGTTACTATTTTAAAGCAGTTGGTAGCTTTAGAGTTGTTATTTTTGGGGGGCAATTTAGCAATAGTTAATTTGGCAAGACATAATGTAGTTAACATAGCAGAAGTGAACAATTGTATTTGTTCTATATAGCACATTATTTCAGAAGCAATGAGAGCTGAGAAAAAGATAGTACTGAATCAATTTACAAGTTTTTCCTGTGCTTCATATTGTGGGAAGCTTTAGTGATGGTAAGGTTGTTCAGAAACTTATATAGCAGCCAGGATTAAGCTTGAACGAATAGGGCAAGATTGGCCTTTCTACTGTAATGTTTACTGCAAAAGCGGGTGATATTGAGCAAGACTACATGGAAACACCCTAGACCCCCTCTTACTAGGCTGGGTACGTATTGGGTACAGGTATGGGTACTTCCTGGGTACGTAAGCACATGCCTTGGCTATGTCCTGTATATGGAAATCCTTACTCGGGAAGTACCCAGGGCCTGTGGGTACATACCCACAGAGTACACAATTTATCATTTTTTTAAGTGCAAAAAAATAAATAAAACATGAGGGCTTTGATTGGAATTGAACTTTGGAAAGTTCGTGTGAGAGTCAATATTGCTAATAGGCTTTGAAGGGTTGAGAGAGATGAAAAGGACTTCATTTGGATGACTTACTATTTGGGGCTTTCTTATTGCTCCTCATGGGTCATTTATTCTTCAGTCAATTCAGAAGGCATGTGAACAAGTGAAGCACTTGGTGGTTGGGCAACCTATCTTCGCTTCATTTGACATTAGGTGCCAAGCCTACAAATAGATTTCGTTGAATCAGAAATATAATGACAAGATCCTTGCCTTGACAAGAGGCTATTCTGCCCTCCTTTGGTTTGAGAAAGCAATTAAAATATTTCATGACTTGTACAGATTTGGGAAGTGGATGGAATGGACAAACCTTAAAGCTATCTATAAGCTTCCTCAATCTCAGTTCAAAATGTATAAAATGCTCAGAAATTCTTTCATAGCTCCATCTATTGGACTAATTATGGAGGATGAGAATAAATGCATAAAATGCATAGAGAACACACAACAACACAATTTTAGAAGAATTGAGGACAATTTCTTATGGTTTCCAAGCTAGTTACTATTACAAGCGACAAACTTTAAATGTTTTTTTAATGTCCAATGTCAAGCTTAAGGCATTAATAATGGATTATCAAATCTATAATACAGTATATGTTATTAGCTATTATGTTTTAAACATTTTGAATCAATACAAACTCAAGTCTCAATTCTCAAAGTATTGGAATTTGTTTTCATGTTCTATGAATGATTTTAAGTTGTATGAGTAGTAAATTTCAATAAGTATGCAAATGCTTATTTTATATATATATATATATATACCGAAAAGGGTACCGTACCCAAGTACTGAACCCGTACCTGTACCAAAACAGTCTTGATATTGAGGTTTATAAAGTGCTTGTTTTCGCTGGAGCAAATTTGGGGCTAAAGAATAATCAAATTATCTCTTGCAGCCATTGGAAATAGTTTTTGTAGGCTACTGCTATTATGTCTTTGTTTTATTTCCTTACTTTTAGTTTGCATCTTTTGCTGTCATCGATGTAAAGACCATCGGTTAGCCTCTTCGGCTGAGGAAAGGATAGGTCACATTTTTTTACCGGTATAGCATGGCCACTACCTATTGAATAAAGACATGGTAGGTAGTGTCTCATGGGGGAAGTCTGGAGAAGTTTCTAGTTGATTAAAAATAAAACTTTTACCATCCATCATTGGAATTTCAATTCAATGCTACAGTCTCTTGGACTTAGCATTCGAGAATGCTAGTATATATTTGCAGAAATCATCCACTATTTAGAGGCTGCTTCTTGGGAAAATGTGTGCCTCAAGTTTGCATGCGTTGTAAACTTGAATCCCCTGTTTTTGAGTGGGTTCTCAAGCTATCTTCACAAATATATATCCGTTTGGAAGATTCAGTTCACGCAAGAATGGTATGAAACATGTCGTTGATGACTGGTGGAGGTAATGATTGTCTAGAAATGCAACTTGACAGTATAGATGGAGTGAAACCGTGAAAGACTTGATGATGATTACAGTTGAGATTTTGAAAGTTTCTAATATGTCAATAGAGTAGTTTGATGTTCCAGCTAAGTGATCTGTAGCTGATTGAATTTTCATGGTGAATGATTTGATCCTCGACTAATTTCAATATTTGCAATGATAGTTATTTTTAAAAATTGTGTTGGTTAAATTAGAGGTGTGTAATCAAATGGTAAGGGCTAATTTTTTTATAGGAATTTTTTTTTGTAGAAGTTACCCTTTTTTTGTAATGGAAAAGTTGTTTCATAGGCAGGTAATGGTTTTGATGGCTGAATTTCACATGCTTTGGAAATGTATATCTTAAAATTTAATATATTGAAAACAAAGAAATATAGTTTCCTGAATTTCACAGCCGCTCAGATTTCAAATATTGAGATATTTCAAATACTCTATACATCAAGATATTCCATACATGAAGATATTTGGTGTATATATATCTAGATATTCCATAAGTCAAGATATTTTCTTAATTTCTTATACTTAAATATCTTGAATTTTAGTCTACATAAAAAGTGTATGTGCTTCGTGAATTGCACATTTGCGAAGAGGCTGTATAAATGTAGATGCACGATGTTGTTGTGCCTACGCTTCTTTCCAGTGGTAGCGTAGGCCTTGTCCTTTTCAGTCAGTGTTTGTAGTGCATCAGAGTAGGCCTTGTTCTTTTTTTTGTGTGTATCTTCAGCAACAATGGGTGCTTGGTGTAGGATATGTTGTACCTCATTTTTTTGTTGCGTCAGGTACATGGATAAAATGGTATCTGCCTCCACTGATGTGTTCTCAGTACCGGGCATCTATGTACTCGTATAGGAGCTACACTAGATTACTGACATCATTGCTGATCAGAACAACTATAGTGTAGAAGGTATCTTCCATTGCTAGTGTGCATGCATAGGGAGCATGAGAGTTTTGTTTGTTAGGAAAGGATGTAGGGAACATGGGGTGTACCAGTGTTGTGTGGGAGAGTTTGGGGTTGATACTACTCACTATACACAAGGTTGATGGGAATGGTGTAGACAAGTGTAGGGTGCAGTGCTGGTACGTACTCGTGTTGTGTGTAGGGGTGAGCCATGTTGCAAGAATGCTTCAGCTTGTAGCTAGGATGTAACATGCCTTTCCTCATGTAGCCACTTATAGCGGTCGAATGAGAATGTCGGGAAAATGTGAAGATCGAAAAGGGTTTGTATTTGAGATAAGACTGTGAAAGTAAGGCATTGGCATTCTCTGTGGCCTATATCAATGGTTGCCTTAGCAAGTGTGAGCCCTTGTGCTTTGTGGATGGTGAACGCCCACACCATTTTTAGAGGTACCTCTCGTCGGTTTCTTTTCATTATTGCTGGTATCGGAAGATATGTTGGGTGGGCAGTGTCCCATGTTAGGCCGGTGTAGGATGGGAAATCCACAAAAATGTATAGGGGCAAACTTGGGGGGGTGGCGCCTTGCTCATATAGTATAGTAATGATTTGTCGTTGTGAACCGTTGATAAGGCCAACTTTTACCCATAAATTTGCTATCAACATTGCTTGTTCACCTTCGCAGAGAAGTAAATTGTTTTCTAGTTGTGTTTGGTTGTTTCTTTCTGGTTTATCCTGGTGAGTTTTCTCAGCTTTTGTAAGTGCAACCAACATGTTAGGGGTGTGCATCTTGTGCTTGTTATGTAAAGTGGCCAAGACATGTTAGGGTCGTGCATCCCAGAGATGATTTGAGAGTGTGGGGTTACACATTTGGGAAGAGGTTGCATAAATGTAGATGCTCGGTGTTGTAGTGCATGTGCTTCTTTCCGATGGTCGCTAGCAAATGTCTTTTCAATCAAATTTTGTAGTGCATCAGTGTAGGCATTGTTATTTTTTTTGTGCATCTTCAACAACAATGGGTGCTTGGTGTAGGATATGTTGTGTGTCCTCATTTTTAGTTGCGTCAGGGACATGGATAAAATGGTATTTGCCTCCACTGATGTGTGTTCTTGGTATTGGGCATCTGTGTACTTGCATAGGAGATGCTCTAGATTACCGGCATCATCACTGACACGAACAACTTTGGTGTATAAGGTATCTGCCATTGCTAGTGTGCATGCATAGGGAGTATGAGAGTTTTGTTTGTTAGGAAATGATGTAGGGAACATGGGGTGTACCAATGTTGTGTGGGAGAGTTTGGGGTTGATACTATGCAATATACACAAGGTTGATGTGAATAGTGCAGGCAAGTGTAGGGTATAGTGCTAGTATGTACCTGTGTTGTGTGCGGGGGTGGGCCGTGTTGAAAGAATGCTTCAGCTTGTAGCCAGGCCATAACATGCCTTCCCTCCTGTAGCCGCATGTAGCGGTTGAGTGAGAATGTTTGGAAAATTTGAAGATCAGGAAGGGTTCGTACTTGGGATAAGGCTGTGAAAGTAAGGCCTTGGTGTTCTTTGCGACATATGTCGATGGTTGCCTTAGTGAGTGTGAGCCCTTGTACTTTGTGGATGGTGAGCGCCCACACCATTTTTATAGGTACATGTCGTCAGTTTATTCTTGTTATTTCCGGTACTGGAAGATATGTTGGGTGGGCAGTGTCCCATGTTGGGCTGGTGTAGGCTGGGAAATCCAAAACAACATATGGGGGCAAGCTTGGGGGGGTGGCGCCTTGCTCATACAGTATAGAAATGATTCATCCTTTTGCACCGTTGACAAGGCTGACTTATACCCATAGATTTGCTATCAAATATGCTATTTCACCTTCGCAGAGGAGTAGAGTGCTTTCTAGTTGTGTGTGGTTATTTATTTTTTCTTTTTTCTGGTGAGTTTACTCAGCTTTGGTAAGTGCAACCGGTATGTTAAGGGCACGCATCCTGTGCTTGTTATGTAAAGTGGCCAAGGAATTTGTAGCGTACATGTGTGTTGCGGTTTGGAAGGCCTCTTGCTTTGCAGTGCTATTGTGTGTAGGAGTGTGTGACATTAAAAGGTTCCAATCCTACTTTGTGGCAACTGCATTTATGATATTAAGAAGCATATTGCGAAAATTGTGTTACGTGGGGTTGGTTCCTTGTTGGTGGTTAGCGTGACTGTACTGGTGAATAATGACCATAACATGTGTTTGTAGGTGCTGAAAATGTATAAGGGAACATCTTTAATTAGAGGTACTTGGGCTTGGTCGCCAACGTGAATGATTGAATGACCTCTAAACAATCTACATTTATAACTAGGGAATGCTTTCTTTAGGCGAGTGTTGATATGGCCTAGCAACTTGGAGCCGATGAAGCTCATTTCGTCAATTATAATGTATTCCACATTGTGCATGGCCTATTGGAACATGGATAGGGTTTGGCCTCATAGATGTGTGACTTTTGAGATTGGAATGTGTAGGCTAGTATATATTATGTTGTCGTTGTTGTTGAATACTGCGAGACCTGTTGGGGCTAGCAGTAACAAGCATCCTACGTGGTAGTTCTTGTGCGGTTGGAGTGCTTTTGTTATTTGGCGTATCAAATGTGATTTTCTAGTGTCAGCCGTCCCTTGGATTATCATATTACACATGCATGGGTTGTGATTCTCCATAGTGCTTAACTTTGTTCTATTGAGAAGTTGTATGCATCTACTATGGGTGGAAGCATATGCATAGCAATTGTGGTGGTGGCATGTGTAGTTTCTATGAAAGCTGCCCCTATTTCATGTAGGTGGTTTCTAGCTATAGCTTGTGGCTAGATGTGACTGAGGTCAAAATCACGCTTACCAAGTACGTTTAAGTCACCGATGTCTACAGTCCGTGTAGGGTGTAGGTGAGAGAAGACCTCCCACTCAACCACCTAGCCGAATTCTGTTGCATCCATGTCTTCTTTAGAGCTAGTGGTTGTGGCATCATCGATAGTGTGTATAGGTGTGGGTTGTATGTGCCATGGGTGGTAGGTTGGTGAGAATGCGGTCCAGTGGTGGCTGAGTATTTTTAGGCATATGCCTATGTCGGCCATAATGTTACGGAAATACGCAGGAACAATCTAACGATGGCCCCCTTTGTTCTTTCTTTCCATGGTTGGAATTTTTGACGCTTATCATAGGAACACAACCGTGTTGATTCTATTAAGTAGTGGGTGTCCAATTGGAGGGGTCGTGCCGTATATGCATCTATGAATATTGATGTGCTTTCTTGTACGGGCCATTCATGTGGAATTTTTCTGTAGATTGTTTTACCCACAAATAGGGTTAAAAAAGTGTAGCTACATAGAGTTAGTGGCAAATTCAATAGCATGTGGTAGGTTTCCTGTGCATTGATATCTCAATCAACAATTGTTTAAGAAAGCAATTTGCTGTACATTGTGCTTACAAGTTTTTTAGGTGTTGTGTTCTCTGTGATTCTGACCACCATGTGGTGTTATGTTTCTAATTTGTGCTCAACTTTACATGCATACTTTGCTATATATTTCAAAATGGCAAGGTGTGAGATGAAGGGTTGGAAGTCGATGTTTGCATGCCAAGTTGTTAGCATAGCCCTATTATGAATATTTAGCCTGTCATCATTACAAGCTGGAGTATAAAATTCTTATCTGTGCATGTATAGGTGTAGTGTGGAGGTTTCCTGAACCAACCACAGGTATTTATATCTACATAGTAGCCACGTGTGGCATGTGGGAAGCAACCTCAAATTCTAGGATGGGGTTCCAATTTGTGATGTGGTTGTCAAAGGATGTCTTAGTAACAAGAACATCGGAGCTGTCTGTCCAGTTTATTGTGTCCATGTTGGGGGCATTGGTGAGGCATATAAAGCCATGGATGTGGGCGAAGCCTCTATGTTGCCAGTTGAATTTGATACAACAAGGAATGCTATGAGGAAGTACATTGAAAAAGGGGGCATTTAGTAAAAAAGGTTGTATTTGATATGTGTATGGGTGCATCTATACCAGAAGTGTTTCGTGTGTAATTAATTTTTGTTGGTTGGATATTTTGTCAACCCAAAATATGAGGTTCAAACACAGTACATGGGATTAAATCCCTCATCAAAGACAGGTGAGGCTGCATGTTTATTACTAATCTAAAACACAACATAAATAATATATATAGTATTCACACTAATTTAACCATTGGGGTTGGGATAGAATCCCGAAATCCGTATCCACACATGGCGAAGATGTTGCAATTTCAGAAATGGAATGGATTAGAAAGGAAGTTATTATTATAGAAGAAACACAATGCAAAGGAGATGAGAGGAACGTATTTTCTTTCAAGCAAACATAGATCACGAAATAATCATACGAGTTTTAAATAACAAATATAATGTTTGAAATGATTAGAACAATCAAGATGCGAAACAAAGAATAACATAAGATTATGAACATAAGAACAATATCTTAAGAAAGATACATCTCACGACACAAAGTTTGCAAAGATAACATCGGTTTCTATTCCTCAAATGATTAAAAGAAAACAAAAATTTTCTTCTTCACAATAGTTCTCGATATTAAAAAAATCTCAACCCTTTAAAACACACAAGCATCCCTTATTTATAATAAAAGGAGTTGAGAGAAAATAGGATAAATCCTAGAAAATAGTCCTTTTAATGAGATTCCTATTTTTCTTGACTCTCATGCAGGAGACCAAGTCAAAATTTGCTTCCTACATGACGAAATGAAAATGAAAAAGACATGTCGATTTTAGGATTGAAATGACTTGAAACATTATGCCTATTCTGTTTCATCATTTTTGTCTTCTTTTAGCAATGTCTACTTGTCCCGAAATTCCTGGAACTTTCAGATTATGCCCTACATCTTATCTTCATCAGGGGCGGTGGAATGGTCACTCAAGACTTCACATGTTTCCTGAATATTGCTTGCGTTACCAAGAAGTTTCTTCAGTCTCTTATTGAGTTTCCTAAGTGTTTCTAAAGAATGTTCAATCTTCACGAACCTATCAATGATTCCAAGTATAAAGCCATCAGTTGGTTCGTGCTAAATTGATTCTTGGATGTACTTGTAAAGATCATCAATGGGTAGAATACTCGAGCTTTCATTCAACACTTTAGCGCAGATCTTGATTAGCTCTTCTTCTATGTCATTTGTGACATCAACCAATTGATCTCTTGATTCCCTCAATTTTCTGCAAGCTTCATTGAGAATCTTTATTCTGAATCTAATGGCTTTGGTCACTTGAAAATGCTTGTCCCCATGTGGAATAATGCCTTCTTCGACCAAGGTGTGGGACGGAACCTGTTTCAACATATTGAAAGCTTCTAAAGTTAACTCTAGGTTCCGGAATACCGCTGAAAATTCATCATCCATTTTCTCGCCATCCTTCTTTATATCCTTCAAGGATTTGTAGATTTCCACGATGTCATCAATGACCTCTTTTCATTGCAGGAGCAGCCTCTGGATCCATTCATCAACTGTTCTCCCCTTCTCATTAATCTTTTCAATCATGGGTACTGATGAGAAATTGAACTTGATAGGAGTAGAAGATGATGGGTTGACTCAGGAGGCTTTGAGAGCTTGAGTAGTACTTCTGTCAGTTGGTCTACTTTCTCTTTTATCAAATCTCTGTTTTCCTTTGTTTCCTTCAGCTTCTATCACAACACATTCATGGAATCTTGTGCATCCTGTTGTGCTCCCTCTATTGTCACTTTTCCTAGATCAACCCTTGTGATATGATAATCAGTGAACATTATATCATCCTTGGTTTTTTTCAGCCGCGGGAGTGGCAATTTCTACAGGCATCCACTGAAGCCCTTGAAACTATTTTAAGTTTCTTGGCAGAATTGGTAGGAGTGACCTTGAGGGAACTGAAATCAAAGGTTGGTAGGGGAGCTACCACCTTCCTCTTCCGTGGGGTCTGATCTATTAACCACTGAGGCATACTGGAAGAAGTTTCTCCCATCGTAGGTGTTACCGTCACTTCTTCAGGTGGAGGAAGGTTTGCTTGTGGAGTAGTGATCACTGTGAGTGTAGTGTCCATGGAAATGGACTCAGGGAATGAAGGAACAGAAGGAGGAGGCATATCCATGGTTAACTTGGGTCTAGTGGGGAGTGGTGAGAGGCCAGAGAAGATGTTGGCCATGGTTGAGGAACTTGGTGAAGAAACCTGAAGCAAAGGAGGTTGAATGGGGGGAGGTAATGATTCTGAAATTAGAGCTTGAGAGATAAGAGGAAGACTTACCTCTGATGAACTGTCAACCAAAAGGGGAATGAGAGGTTAACCAACCTCTTCTCCTAAAGGAATATTTCCTAGTTCTGGTGGTGGAGGTGAATAAAGAACCTCAACCATTTGTGGGAGTGTGGCCACTGATGTGTTCACTTGCTCTTCCCCATTTCTGACAAACTAAAATTTTATTTGTCTCTTAGAAGAGTCTTTATCCTTTTCCTTTTTTCCCTTAGAGGGTCCCCATTCCAAAGTAGCTAGCTTTGAAAAACTCCCTTCTTTATAACTCATTCCCCAAGAAATGAGCCACGCCTTAGTACGGGCAAGAATTTGAGCATCTCTTCATGTGATAGAAGCTTTCTCAGCAATGGACCAATCAATGGTTGGGAATGCATATTGGTCTTCACTCAACCCATCATACGAGGTGTCAAGGAAACTTTCATTGTCCATGGTGCCTTTTGGGATGTCAGATAGATCTAACATCTGAATCTCTTCAAGTGTTAACCTGCTATTGTCATTTCTTTGGATGGCAACTTCATCCCGAAGATCAACCCAAATGTCTTCTACACTGGGCACATGTAGATATAAGGTCCCATATGACTTAAGGACTCCTTGGAAATCAAACCCATCTCTATGCTTCATGTGCTTTTTCAACTTTTTTTGTAGCTTGTGCACCATGTTCTTGGCTTTAAGCCACTGTTGAGCACGTGTACCTTTCGATGGAAATAGGGAAGGAGATGGCGATCTTGTGCTTACTTTGTTGGAATTTGTGAAAATCCAACAATTGTCTAACCAACTCCATCAGGATCAACTTATCACCTGGGAACCTGGGCAATTGGAAAGGATCACTCAGGTACATGACCACCCGAAGGTATGTGAAATTCTTGAATTGCAAGAAGATACAACCCCATTTCAATACTTCGGTCCCATGCTTCGTTAGAGACTCTTCTTTCCATTAGATCAGGGTTCATCCTGCATATATTTTCATAAAAGAAGGCATCATCAACTCTTCTAAATTGATCCTCGGAATCCTTCATTGTCAACTGAGGGAAGTACCGATATATGTGTTATGTTGCCCTATTTCCCTTTGCATCCAACCCTGTCCATAATTTCTCATGCTGGCTAGCTACATAGGTGACATATGACAACATATAAAACTTGTCAGTAGATCAGACTGTCTTCATCTGGCAATCAATTTTATTACTTATAAGACTGCTCCAATCAATCCCTTGCTCATTCTTATTTATAATGACCATGAATTGATACATCCACCCTTGGAAGTCTCTTGACTCGGGGAGTCCAAATACTCGACTCAACAGGGTGATAATATCATTTATTTCAAGGATAAAATCACTCCTGGGGACAAACTTGGGAAACCTAGAGACGACTAGCTTGGCCTTGATCAAGAACTTTTTATTCACATCCTTGATGCAGTCTTCTTGATATTTTTCCTAGGATTTCTGTGCTGAATTAAGATCTACATCAACATATTCCTCAAATTTGGGCAATCTTAAGAGGTCATTAAAGTAACCCCCGTCCAACTTCACTATGATTTCTCCTGCTTGATTTCTCACTAAGCGGGAATTTGAGTCATAATTAGAAGAACATGTTAAAATGAACTCGGGGCATTGAGAAGACATTAGGAATCTTGCTGCAAGAGGGAGGCCACCGCTGGTTATTGACTTCATCCAGGGATTTTGAGAAGAATTCTTGGTTCTGTTCCAAAAGTCTTCCATGTCTATGTTACCAAGCTCCATGTCCCGAATATCGTAATTGCAATCTATGTAGGAAGGGGACTCCATCTTCCGGTACTTGTACTTCATCTTTCCTGATCTGTCTGAAGTTATCCTTAGATTGTCTAGGATTCAACACGAGAAGTCCTAAAGGAAGAATGCTTAGATGACTTCTAGTTGAACAATCGGGCTTGAAAGCTTGTTGAACAACCCTACAGACCCGCCACACTAACTCGGACTTTGAAACCATGCCAAGCACTTCATGAAACCTTAAAAACTACAGTGTATATCAGAAACTAGGTTGTGTCAGACACTTTGTGAAACCCGACACAAAGATGAAAATTAGGTGATGTTGGACACTTCGCAGAACTTGATACAAGTGAAATTCGAATGATGTCTTAACACTCTGCAAAACCATGACACAAGTGGAAGTTGGAAGATGTTAGACACTCGAAGAAACCCGACACTCTGTAGAAGCCAAACGATGTCAAACGCCCTGTAAAACCCGAAACAAAGGCATCGGGTTTCTGGGATGTTAGAACATCATAAAATTCCCTCCATGCTTGTAAGTTAGGATTTTTAGATTCTTCTAAAAAATCTAAAGAGTATATCCCATGGGAAAAATAAGAAAACACCCAGGATGAATTTTAAACAAGAGGTTTCATGGAAATACAATAGTAAATGAAGAAAACAACCCAAAAACCATAAACCTAGAGGGAACAAAAAGAGAAGAGGGAAAAACACCAAACGAATGCTTCAAAAACAACCCAAAAGACCTCAAAATTGATAAGAAGATAAAAATACCTTCAATAAATTTGAAAAATGGTTGAAGACGGATCACGAAATTGATCAAGAGATTCCAGTCAGGTTTGGAGGTCGAAGGACCATGTATGAAAAATCCATGCAGCGAAAATATACTAGGTAAAAATGACGTGTAAAATTGAACTATTTATAAATCCCTAGCATTAATTACACCTCCTTCGACACGTGTGCCAACTAACAGACAACTTGACATTAATGCCATGTCATCATGCTTAGCACCTCTGAAAACCTAATACAAAGGTTTTCTTATCAAATCGGGTTTCGGGAACCAAATGACATGAAGCATGCAAAAGACATGTTTGGATGTTATCAAGTTCTGAAAACCCGATACAAAGGAAAGGTTCGGGTTTCAGGTTTCGAGAAACAAGCAACATGAAGCATGATTTTTTTAAGGTATGTTCCGATGCTCCTGAGTTCCAAAAACCTGATACACTGGAATGTATTCGGGTTTTGGGTTTCAGAAGACAATTAACATGAAGCATGTAAAAGAAATTTTTCCATGCGATGGAAACCTGAAAACCTGAAGATCTCCTTCAAAGGTCATTTTTAGGAGATTTTGTCAAAAATTTTCTATGGTTATCTCAATTTTAGTTGAAATCACTAAAGATGAGATAATAGCTAGCTCCAGTTGGGGACTTTCTTTGAAACATCAAAGGAAGAGAACTCATATATAAAAAATATTTATCCATTGGGCTACGGAGTCTTGAAGAAGAAAAACCAAAAACAAACAACAGAAAGAAATAAAATAAAGCAGACACATAACAGAAAATAAATTATGATACAGTGCAAGAGAGCATCTTGCATTACTGGTGGAGCATCTTCAAATGTTGGCCACTGAAAGGTAGGGGGAGCAACTCTCCATGCAAGGTATGATAGACGAAAGCTATTTTCACCGTTCAACTGATGGATATTGAAAGGACCTTTCCATAAGGAGTCAAACTTGCCATGCATCCCTTTTTGCTCTCTTCTCTTGTCCTAGAGAAGTACTAGATCTCCAATCTAGAAATCACGTTGCTTTGATTTCTTGTATAAATATCCTTTTGAATTTTCTCTGACGATCTGCAATGTGATCCACCACCTTGCTCCGTTCTTCTTCTAACTTGGCTAGGTACATTATCCTTTTCTCAATGGAAATTTGAAAAGTTTCATCCTCAATTGATTTTGCCAACCGTAAGGCTGACAATTCTACAGAGATAGGAATCACAACATCAATCCCATATAATACTTGGAATGAGGACATTCCAATAGCAGGCTTAGGAGTAATCTGATCTGCCCATAATGCATCATATAATGCTTTGTGTCAAGTCTTCTGATTCTCATCGACCGACTTTCTAATTATGGTCACTAGGTTCTTGTTGCTTCATTTAGCATGACCATTGCCTTGTGGGTAATAATCAGAAGAATGAGCCAATGTGATCTTAAAGCCATAAAAAAATTCTATCAACTCATGAGATGAGAAATTGGAAGCATTGTCAGCAACGATCTTGTGAGGCACACTGAATCTAACAATTATATTCTCCTTGAGAAAGTTACACACAACTATGGAGGTTGCTTGTTTGATTGGAGCAACTTCCACCCACTTGGTGAGATAGTCTGTGGTGGTGAGCACATAATTATGATCGACACTAGAGGCAGGGTTCAACACTCCAATGAAATCAATTCCCCATTGGCTAAAAGGTTCTTCAATCACCACAGGCTTCAAAGGAAGAGCTGCTAGCTTATGACGACTAACGAAATGTTGACAAGCTTCACACTTGGCCACCCATTCATCTAAATCTCAAAAAAGAGTAAGCCAATAGCACTTGGCTCGTAAGATATTGTAAGCCAGTACAGAAGAAGAGAAATTTCCTTTGCATGGTTGATTGTGGAAGGATTCTAGAAACCTTACCTGCCGAGACTTATCAACACATCGCATTGAATACACCATCGATACCTTTCTTGTATATACCATTGTCCCACAGAATGTATCTTGTAGACCTGAGTTTAACTGTCCTCTTTTCTTTTTGGCTTAAATGTAGGTGACACTCGCCATAGGTTAAAAATAAGGCAATATCTACGTACCATTCATTAGTCATGCTTACGAAAAGCACTTTGGGCAATTTTGAAGAAGTACCTTCAGTTTCTTTGCATTCTGTCTACTCATTATTTTCTGCGATCAATTGGCACATGCCTCTTCCTCGCACCAACTTGGTAGGTCTGATGTCCAAGTCATACTCTTGGACTTGGGCTATCTAGTTACCCCGTTGACTACCCAACTCTTATTGGGTCAGAAAGGATTTAACTGTGGTATCAGGAACTAGAACAAGAGTGTGGGAACTCAAGACATAATACCTAAAATGTTTCACGCAGCCCTGATCACTGCTATAAGGGAAAAAATTCAAATCTGTGAGCCCATCGTTTGAAAGTCAAAGTTCCTGAAGTGGGCAGCTCATGAAAGGATATTTGAGCTTCAATTGAGCCTTCTTTGTAAAAAAGGGATCGGGATGTCCGATAAAGTGACCCCGCAGCCCCGATCAGGCTGTACATGATGAAATATTCAAATGTTGAGCCCCGCCTCAAAAGAGTCAAAGCGGGGAGGTGGATCATCGAGGAGATTTGAGAATTTGAGTCTTGTTTCCAAAAGGGCTAAATGTCATAAAGTGACTCACAATCCTGATCAGGCTTAAGTTAGGAAAAATTCAAATGTTGAGCTCGCCTCAAAAGAGTCAAAGCGGGGAGGCAGATCGTTGGGGAGATTTGAGAATTTGAGCCTTGTTTCCAAAAGGGCTTAAAGTCATAAAGTGACCCGTAGCCCCCGATCAGGCTTAAAGGAAAAAGTCAAATGTTGAGCCCACATTGAATAAAGGTAAAATTATTAGAGTGGCCCATGACTCTTTCTCCACTCAAGTGAGGCCACATGTCAAGACCATATCAAAAGCAAGTGAGCAAGCCAAAATGTTCGAAAATGCCAAATCTCTATAAAGTCACAAAATACAAAAGGAATCCTCCATGCCCGCTCCAATAAATTTCTCCCACATGGATGACTCTTGTTTGAAGTTTCAAAGGCAAGATGAATAGTTCAAATTTAAAGTTACAACACAAGTGTAACAACTACATTATGAAAAGTTTGGTTTTTCTCTCTATTAGCATTTCTTCATGAATTAAGAATCTGAATGGACGCGAATGATTGAAAAAAAATTGTAAACCATTTCTTGCTAATAAAGAAGAAGTTTGTAACTATTTCTGTTATGTTTATGGAGTTTGTTTTCATGTTAGAGTGTGGTACACCTTCTATGTGTTACACTTGGATATTTTTATGGCGGTCCCACTCACTGGTGAGCGGGTCAAGGGGGTTCGGGGGCAAAGCCCCTGAAGAAAATTTTCATGGGTGGTTTACTAACGCATGGGTAATGGGTAACCGTTGTGGGCTATTTTTGGGCCCATGGTTTTTCGGTACCCATTGTTTTGTAAAACCACCTCTTCGACTACCCATAGGTTTATGGGACAATTTTTTTTTTTACCCATTGTTTGATACCCATGGTTTTGTAAAACTGCTTAAGCAGATGTCTATTTATATGTTCTTATGCATATAATAGATAGATAAGCAAATGTGTTGTAGATGTGCTTTGAATTCAGGTGTGAATTTTGTAGAGTTTGTTGAGCATAGCTCCAAACGGATTTGGGTATTGTATTGAGAGAGTAAAGGCTTGTAATAAAATCTGAGCAAGTGATTATTGGTGGACCATAGCCAAAATTGGGTGAACCACATTAAATCTTATCTCTCTATGTTGTGTTATTTATTCTACACTTTTATTTGAGATCTGTAATATTTTATGCATATTAGTTTCTACTGTTGCGATTCTGTAAGGGATTATTCCACATATTTTATCCCTTATTTCCTAACAATTGGTATCAGAGCCTAGTTTAGTTTGCTGAAGTGTTGAATCACAGGGAAATTTTTTAGCTTGAGTGGGAGCTATGGCAGATGATGGAAGATCTAGGGTTGATAAATTCAATGGGTAGAATTTTCAGTCTTTGGAAGATGCAAATAGAAGATTACCTTTATCAGAAGGATCTTTATACTCCATTGTCTGAGAAGGTGAACAAACCCTTGAGTATGACAGATGCAGAATGGGATTTTGTGGATCAGAAGGCACTTGGAATGATCCGGTTGTGTCTTGCATCTTCGGTATTATTTAATGTTTCAAAGGAAAAAACTACAAAAAATAAACTCACATAAAAGGAAAAACTATAAAACATATAGCCTAAATAATAACAAAATAACTTTTTAAACCACGTTATTTTTTAAAAAAATAACTAATCCTAAAACAAAAACATATTAAAGAATAAAAACAAACCTAATAAAATACATAAGCCCGCAAATATAGTCTAAAACTATGTTTTAATCCAAAATCAACCCACTTTTAACTTTTGACCAAAATTTTTAATATACAAAATAACATATAATCCTAAACACTAAAAAAATTATAAATGCCAGCACATTACACAAACTAATGCACTATGTAAAAATCAATCCACATAATTACTTTTTTATTTTAAAACGGTTAACAAAAAAGAAAAAAGCTATATCAAAAATAAAGAAAACTATTGAAGGAACGTGAATTCTTGTAATTAATCCACGTGCATATGCTGAGAATGGATGGTCAAAGGACATCAAACAAAATGTTTGTTGAGATCTGAGATCTGAGGCCAATATCATTAATGTAAACATCTCTAATGATATCTTGATTTGGATTGAAACAGTAGCGTTAGACTTCTGATCTGATAAAAAAAATCGGTGAAGATTTATATCCAAACAACAAATGACTGCTATGATGGCACCTATGATTTATGCAGGTGATACAAATAACTGCTAGCAAGGACAGCTTTCAAAAAAAACAAGTGATCTAGATGCAAGGCTCAAGGTAAAAAGACTCAGAGAGAAATGATTATTTAATTACATAGACCTACAGGGAGTGAATTGATCTACCAAGAGGCTCCAAGTCTTCAATCCATCTATCAAATCTTGTTTGCAGTTCATAGAAACTACAATGATAAATATACAAGTCAAAACTAGGGATAGCCCAAGATTTTCCTGCTCTGATACTAAATATTATATTTGGTCTATATTTAAACAAATAGAACACAAAAATTTGAGAATTCAATTAATTTGAGACTTCTTATTCATGATTGATGAGTTACACATATAGATCAATTAACCCCTACAATGGTGGAGTCAAACATGATCTTTAATCCCTACATAATCTCTACCTCATCTCCTAATATCTCTCTAGCGTCCTTTTATTCTCTCACACAACTTTAGCTACCTTGTTCTCACAACTCACCAACATAATATAAACTAATTATATTATCCTCACACTCATGTAATATAGATATTAAAATATTATATTATCATCTAGAAAATATAATTCCACTCACAAATAATTAACGTTCACACAAACACGTTAATTCCTAATAACCACACATGATTTTTATTTTTTATTTTTTTAAACTATCATAGGGTCCAAGACTATATAATTCTATTCAAGATTTTATATTTCAAAGGCTATACCATACAATATATTTACAGTCCTACCCCTGCTTATTTTTTGCTTCTATAATTGATAACCTCTGAAATCCACATGTCTGCACATTTTGATATTCTCTTTTCGGACCTGAATAACTAAGCCTTCATCTCCTCTTAAGAATTTTATCTATAATTTATCATTTACCAACTTTTGAAAGCATTAACACATTATTCTAGTTATGGATGGTTAATTGTAAATTGATTAGATCAGAATAATCCCATGTTACAAACTATTACATCATATCTACTATTGTGCACTTTTATAACATAAATTTAATTAAGGTGTAAATATGTTATACCATTGTGGTTGTGTCTCCATTAAATTTTGAGGATTCTTCTTCCATATCTTCCTCTCCACTTAAAGAACCTAAAAAGGGATTATTTCGTAGTGTTGAAGATTCGTTAACCCCCCATTGATTTGATATCTACCTATATAGAGATACTCCAAATATGCATCATGTAAATATATTTCTTCCACTTGGTGAATGTGTGAAAAATGTTTAATAACAATGTGTTTGGAAATGAAAACCTAAATCATTTGAACCTACTCAACACTTGGAAATGATCATTGGTGTAGGTTGTTGCAGGTGATAATGACCTGGGGAAATCATGAAAGATGTATTTCTACATGGTAACTAGATGATGTGGTTCAAAGAGTTATTTTTTAATTTGGTATTTTATTGTTATATCCTAGGTATCCCTAAAGGAAATGGACTGAAATAAATGTTAAGGGTAATTTATAAATGTCATTGGTACAAATTTCAGGTACTAATTTTTCCTCCCATTTGTAAATATTAAGTAAATTTTACTTTAATAAAATTAATGCGCTATAAACACATTCCTTCCAAAAGGAAAAGGTATGCATGAGACTATAGTCTAGATTGTATGTTCCTTCTCCTATATTGTTGTAAAGATGTCTTCCATTCGGACTGTATTAAGTTTAGTTGTTGTTGAAGATTTACACTTAGATCAACTTGATGTCAAGATGGTATTTCTCCATGGTGACTTGGAGGAGGAGATTTATATACAGCAACCACTTGGGTATGAGGTGAAGGGTAAGGAGAAATTGGTTTGCAGGTTGAAGAAGAGCCTAAATGGGCTCAAGCAAGCTCCCCGGCAATGGTATCTAAGGTTTGATAGTTTTATGCATGAGCATGGTTTTACTAGATGTCAATCAAATCAGTGTGTGTACTTTAAACAATTAGATAGTGGGAGCTACATTATTCTTCTGTTATATGTAGACGATATGCTTGTAGCAAGGTCTAATATGCAAGAAATTACAAAGCTTAAGGAAAATCTTGCACAAACATTTGCAATGAAGGATTTGGGTGCAGCAAAGAAAATCATCGGTATACAAATCAAGAGGGATAGGAAAAATAAGAAATTGGTGTTGTCTCAGGAGGACTATGAAGAAAAGGTGTTAGAGAGGTTTCAGATGCATAATGCGAAACCAGTTAGTACACCATTGGCTAGGCATTTTAGATTAAGTAAAGAGAAATGCCCTACAACACAAGAGGAAAAAATTATATGGCACGAGTTTCTTATTCTTCAGTAGTTATGAGCCTCATGTATGCCATGGTTTGTACCTGGCTAGACATTTCCCAAGTAGTGGGAGTTGGTAGCAGGTATATGGAAAATTCGGGTAAAGCACACTAGAAGGCAGTCTAGTGGATATTCAGGTACTTGAGAGGAACCAGTAGTAGGCACTTGTGCTTCGGAGGGTTAGATTATACTTTACAGGGATTTGTGGATTCAGATATGGTAGGAGATGTGGATAGCATGAGGAGCACTAATAGATATGTGTTTACAATTGGTGGTGTAGTAGTGAGTTGGATCTCAAATTTGCAGAAGGTAGTTACCCTATCTACTACAGAGGTAGAATATGTTGCAGCGACTGAGGCAAGTAAGGAAATGTTATGGATGAGAAATTTCATGGAGGATTTGGGTAAAGAGCAATGGGATTATAAGTTGCAAAGTGATAGTCAAAGTGCTATACACCTAGCTAAGAACTCTGCTTTCCACTCCAGGACAAAGCATATACAGTTGAGATATCACTTCATCAGGACAACTTTGGAGAGAAGATAAGTTTGAAGTTGGAGAAGATTCACACCCAATTAGAGTCTTGTAGACATGATGACTAAGGTGCTCACAAGGGATAAACTAAAGCTATGTTCAGCTTTGGTTGGCCTTTGCGGATGACAGTGAAGGGTTGAGAAGCTTTCTCAGTGGAAATCAGTCTCCAAGTGGGAGATTGTTATGTTTTTGGAGCCTGTTTTCATGTTAGAGTTTGGTACACCTTCCATGTGTTACTCTAAGATATTTTTATGGCAGTCCCGCTCGCCGGTTGAGCGGGTCAAGGGGGTTGGGGGGAAGCCCCTGAAGCAAATTTTCATGGGTGGTTTATTAACCCATGGGTAATGGGTAACCGTTATGGGCTATTTTTTGGCCCATGGCTTTTCGGTACCCATTGTTTTGTAAAACCACCTCTTTGGATACCTATTGATGTACTTATATATAGATGGACATACAATATGATTGATATGAGTGTTTTTGATAAGGTGAATAGTGTGTGTGAATTCAAGTGTGAATTTGGGAGGGTTTGTTGGGCGCAGCTCCAAACAAGATTTGGTTATTGTAATTGTGAAGACTGTTGGCTTGTAATAAAATTTGAGTAAGTGTTCTTGGTGGATGTAGCCCACATTGGGTGAACCACGTTAAATATTGTCTTCGTGTTTTGCATATTTCATTTTTGTAATTTCTATTCATACTTCTTATTATTGTGATTATGAGGAATTATTCCGCATTAGATTCTATTAATTCCTAACAAACAGTCTGTAATACCTGGTCCATGATGGACAATGGATAATTTTCTTTCAATGAAGACTGGTTGAGGTTCTGGAAGTCAACACAAATCCAGATTTCACCATTCTTCTTTCTGACAGGAACAATGTTCGCAACCCAGGTGGAATGATGGATTGGAAAGATAATCCTTGCATCTAACATCTTCTAAATTTCTGCAAGAATAGTCCCTGAGATCTTTGGGTTGTAATGCCTCTGCTTCTACCTGTAGGGTTTAACCTCAGGCTTCAAAGGAATGCTATGTTACACATCCTTGGGCTTGAAAGACTTTAGATCCGCATATGACCATGCTAGGACATCCATATATCTCCTCAAGAGTGAAGAGAATCTTTATTTTTCTTCTAGAGAAAACAATTTACCGATGTTTACCATCCGTGGTTGATCAGCAGAGCCTAGGTTAACTTGGTCTACCTTTGATGTGGAAGCACCTTCAGCTTGCTTTTTAACCTAAATGAAATGGTCATGCTTGTCAAATAGACCTTCCAGAGAAACTAATCCCTTCGAAATCTTATTGCCTTTGAGCTGGATGAATTCACAATCGATTTCTTGATATGAATTAGAGATGGAATCACGAAAAGCTGATTCTGATCCTTAAAAATAAAGATCACTAAAATTTTCAGTTTTCTCAAGAAAAGACAATACCTGTTGATCATCATTAAACACTTGCCAATGTGCCGAGTTATTTGGAACACTTAGACGATACACAATCTCAATGGTATACATGTCCTGTTTGAACTGTGGGTGGGGGAGAAGAAGAGATGTAGAAACAACTAAGGAATTAACTTTATCATTGTAATCTCTTAAGACTGCCTTAATGGAAAAAACATCAAAGCATTCTATGCTATCCCAAACCTTGTTTCTGTAATGTCTTAGGCGATCAGTTTTTACCTGATAAATCCCCCTTCTTGATTCACAATCAACTTAACATCTCCCTATACTTTGAGATTTCAGATTCCTTTTTGTCTTACCATTTCTAATCCTAATAACAAAGCTTCATATTCGGCTGTGTTATTAGTATTATCAAATTGCAACTTGAAAGAAAAGGGAAATATTTCAAAATATGGAGATATAAGAACCACGCCAGCACCTGAACCAGTAGTTGAACAACTCCTATCAAACTCAAGGGTCCAAACAACGTTAGGATCTTATTCTTTGACTTCTATAGAGGGCACCTTAGATGTCAGGAAATAATTACCCAAGCCTGCATCTTCAAAGAGAATTTGAGCCTTAGGATCATCTGATTTAGTAACTAGGTACTTAGCTTGTGCTTCAGGGTGAAGGACACGAGGAACTCCATTTACTAAAATTTTAGCTTTGGTCCAATCCATGTTGATTTCTCCTCCAACATCTTTGCAAAAACCTCTTCCTAAAAGAATCCCATAAGCAGCTAGGATATTAGCAACTAGGATAGTCATTTTTACTCTCTTTTCTGGAAATGCAACAAATGCAAACTGTGCATCCTTGATTTGGCCAATCAAGGGGACTTGTTTAGTTTCCATGGAGTAACATCATACATAAGATTTAGTCAGTTTGAGTCTAAGGGCATGAGCTACTTTTGTGGGCATTACGTTAAAGCAGAGGCTTCTGAGTCAATTATGCAATTGCTGAGTTTAAAACTGTTTATAAGTAAAGACAAACAAAAAGGTTCAATATTTCTCGAAGAAGCAGTAGAGGTCATATTACTCTGAGGTAAAGGCTGAGTGGGGCTAGGAAAAATTCCTTTTGAAGATGGAGGAATAATATCCTTGCTTCTAATGAATTTGGCAAGTTTCTCAAATTGCTCAAGGTTGGACCGAAGGTATTTGGCTTCCGACATTTGGATTTTGGTTTTCTTTGCATGATCAATGATGTCCAAAGCGGTATATGAAGGAATGATGGAGGGCTCAGTTCTAGTTACATTGGTTTGAGCCAAGGTACTAGCCTTGAAACTAGGAGAAAGAGAATTAGAAGGTGAAGTTACCTTTTTAGTTATCTCCTTTTTAGTTTGTGTTGAGATGGGAGATCCTCTTTTAGCCATAACTATGGGAGCTTCTTTACTTTTCTCCTTAGAGCCTTCAACCGGATTTTTAGGATTCTAAGATTAGGATCGAGTGAAAACTGACAAATGATTGGCCATCATGTTCTCACCTTTTTCTTCCTCGTACTCCAATTACCCAATGCTGGAGTCGCCAACTGAATCATCAAAAGACTCATCAGCATATCCTGAAGCTTCAAAAGCTTCATGAGAGTCTTGATCTTCTAGTTCTTCACCCTCATCAACTTTTTCAACTGCTGCGTTGACAGGAGGAGCTTCAATGGCCAGCCTGGTGGGAGCAACGATCAACTGATTCATGTCTCTTGCGGGAGCGTTCCATTGGTATTGTTGAAATCCCATCTAGGAATATCCCGATAAGGAGCGTTGGTCACTTGTTGGGACATTTGACTTCTTTAAAGCGATCAAGTCTTTGGCCATCTTCTAAATCATAGGATCAATGGTACTCTGAGAAGAACTCTGATTTTTAGGCTTAAATGACTCTTTTCTAATCTTTCTAGCCAGAATAAGATCATCTTATATTTTAGTGGTTGTAGCTTGAGATGGTGGCCAAATCGGGAAGAATAGATCTTCTCAACAAGAAGCTCACATCAGGAGGTTGAGCATTGATGAAGAAACACTTTTGATTTTCAAGAGTAGGAAAAACTAGGTCTAGAATCTTACAGATCAGCTTGTTAAATTTGGTTATGAAGTCCTGCATGGGTTCGTAAGACTCCTTCTTCATGTGTGTAAGTTGTGCTAACAAGGCATGAGAATCTTTAGCTGGTTTGAACCTTGCTTCAAATACGGATCTCATGGTAGCCTAGTTGGTAATGCATGCATTTGGGAGATGGTAAAATCATTCTGCTGTCTACGCCATGTAATGTTTTCAACGAAGATTCGAACAGAGACGTCTTCATGAGCAACCCCAAGAACGCTACATGCAACAAAGAATGAAGCGATGTGTTCTTCAGGATGCTGTTTTCCATCACCGTTTGAACTTAGGAATATTCTTCTTTGATCCATGAGGTAGGTCATGCAATGGTGGAGTAAGGGAAAGAGGACCAATAGCCGCACCCCAAGGCACAGGTTATGCTGCCATTCTTCTAATGAAGTGCGTACATGAATCTGAATATCTGACAAGAATAATGCATGAAAAGTTGCATAAACTTCTTGTTCTTGAGGAATATGAGTTCTTCGGATGGGCGAAGAACTTCTTGCTCGAGCTAGATGCAACACTGTTGGGTGAAAGTCTGAAATTATGTTGCTGAAGAAAATCAAAGAATGGATCAGTTTCACCCCTAGGCTCGGCTTGATTGAGTGAAGATCTTTCTAGCCAACTTGAACTGGAAAATAGATCTTGTTGAAAATAAGGAAAATACAGAGTCGCCAGACACCAATAGGATAAGCTTAATCTTATCAATCCGTATTCCCCAGCAGAGTCACCAAAAACTGTTGGTTGGATATTTT
This sequence comes from Taxus chinensis, assembly GCA_019776745.2. Classification (NCBI taxonomy): domain Eukaryota; kingdom Viridiplantae; phylum Streptophyta; class Pinopsida; order Cupressales; family Taxaceae; genus Taxus; species Taxus chinensis. Next base: position 611,671,145 of record CM034146.1, on the reverse strand, counting down.
GTCAAGCCAAAATATGAGGTTCAACCACAGTACATGGGATTAAATCCCTCCTCAAAGATAGGTGAGGCTGCCTATTTATTACTAATCTAAAACACAACAAAAATAATATATACAGTATTCACACTAATATAACCATTAGGGTTGGGATAGAATCCTAAAATCCATATCCACACAAGGTGAAGACATTGCAATTTTAGAAATGGAATGGATTAGAAAGGAAGTTATTATTATGGAAGAAACACAATGGAAAGGAAATGAGAGGAACATATTTTCCTTCAAGCAAACACATATCAAGAAATAATCATACGAGTTTTAGATAACAAATGTAATGTTTGAAATGATTAGAACAATCAAGATGCTAAACAAAGAATAGCTTAAGATTATGAACATAAGAACAATATCTTAAGAAAGATACATCTCACAACACAAAGTTTGCAAAGATAGCATCAGTTTCTATTCCTCAAATGATTAAAAGAAAACACAAAGTTTTTCTTCTTCACAATAGTTCTCAATATTCCAAAAATCTCAACCCTTTAAAACACACAAGCATCCCTTATTTATAATAAAAGGAGTTGAGAGAAAATAGGATAAATCCTAGAAAATAGTCCTTTTAATGAGAGTCCTATTTTTATTGACTCTCACGCAGGAGACCAAGTCAAAATTTGCTTCCTACATGACGAAACAAAAATGAAAAATACATGTCGATTTCAAGATTGAAATGACATGAAACATTATGCCTATTCTGGTTCATCATCTTTGTCTTCCTCCAGCAATGTCTGCTTGTCCTGAAATTCCTTGGAACTTTCAGATTATGCCCTACATCTCATCTTCATCAGGTGCAGTGGAATGGTCACTCAGGACTTCACACATTTCCTGAGTATCGCTCACGTTACCAGGAAGTTTATTCAGTCTCTTGTTGAGTTTCCTCAGTGTTTCCAAAGAATGTTCAATCTTCACGAACCTATCAATGATTTCCAAGGATAAAGCCATAAGTTGGTTCATGCTAAATTGATTCTTGGATCTGCTTGTAAAGATCATCAATGGGAAGAATACTCGAGCTTTCATTCAACACTTTAGCATAGATCTTGATTATCTCTTCTTCTATGTCATTTGTGCCATCAACCAATTGATCTCTTGATTCCCTCAATTTGCTGAAAGCTTCATTGAGAATCTTTATTCTGAATCTAATAGATTTGGTTAGTTGAAAATGCTTGTCCCCATGTGGAATGATGCCGTCTTCAACCAAGACACGGGATGGAACCTATTTCAGTGTATTGAGAGCTTCAAAAGTTAACTCTAGGTTCCCAACTTCTATTAAAAATTCATCATCCATTTTCTCGCCATCCTTCTTTATATCCTCCAAGGATTTGTAGACTTCCACGGTGTCATCAATGACCTCTTTTCCTTGCAGGAGTAGCCTCTGGATCCATTCATCGACCGTTCTCCCCTTCTCATTAATCTTCTCAATCATGGGTACTGATGAGAAATCAAACCTGATAGGAGTAGAAGATGATGGTGTTGACTCAGGAGGCTTTGAGAGCTTGAGTAGTACTTCTGTCAACTGCTCTACTTTCTCTTTTAGCTCATCTCTGTTTGCCTTTGTTTCCTTTAGCTTCTGACACAACACATTTATGGCATCTTGTGCATCCTGTTGTGCTCCCTCCGTTGTCACTTTTCCTAGATCAACCCTTGTGATCTGATAATTGGTGACCATTATATCATTCTTGGTTTTGTGTGCCACGGGAGTGGAAATTTCTACAAACTTATGCCCTGAGGCATCCACTGAAACCCTTAAAAATATTTTGGGTTTCTTGGCAGACTTGGTAGGAGTGACCTTGAGGGAACTGAAATCAAAGGCTGGTAGGGGAACTACCACCTTCCTCTTCCTTGGGGTCTGATCTATTAACCATTGAGGCATACTGGAAGAAGTTACTCCCATCGTAGGTGTTACCATCACATCTTCAGGTGGAGGAAGGTTTGCTTGTGGAGTGGTGATCACTACGAGTGTAGTGTCCGTGGAAATGGACTCAGGGAATGAAGGCACAGAAGGAGGAGGCATATCCATGGTTAACTTGGGTCCAGTGGGGAGAGGTGAGAGGCCAGAGAAGATGTTGGCCATGGCTGAGGAACTTGGTGAAGAAACCTGAAGCAAAGGAGGTTGAATGGGGGGAGGTAATGATTCTGAAATTAGAGCTTGAGAGATAAGAGGAAGACTTACCTCTGATGAACTATCAACCAAAAGGGGAATGAGAGGTTGACCAACCTCTTCTCCTGAAGGAATATTTCCTAGTTCTCGGTGGTGGAGGTGAATCAAGAACCTCAACCGTTTGTGGGAGAGTGGCCACTGATGTGTTCACTTGCTCTTCCCCCTTTCTGACAAACTTAACTTTTATTGGTCTCTTGGAAGAGTCTTTATCCTTTTCCTTTTTTCCGTTGGAGGGTCTCACTTCTAAGCGTAGCTAGCTTTGAAAAACTCCCTTCTTTATAACTCATTCCCCAAGAAATGAGGCACGCCTTAGTACATGCAATAATTTGAGCATCTCTTCATGTGATAGAAGCTTTCTCAGCAATGGACCAATCAATGGCTGGGAATACATATTGGTCTTCACTCAACCCATCATACGAGGCATCAAGGACACTCTCATTGTCCGTAGTGCCTTTTGGGATGTCAGATAGATCTAACATCTGAATCTCTTCAAGTGTTAACCTGACTATTGTCCTTTCTTCGGATGGCAACTTCATCCCGAAGATCAACCCAAATGTCTTCTACACTGGGCACATGTAGATATAAGGTCCCATATGACTTAAGGACTCCTCAGAAATCAAACCCATCTCTGTGCTTCATGTGCTTTTTCAACTTGTCCTCCAGCTCGTGCACCACGTTCTTACCTTTAACCACTGTTGATCATGTGTACCTTTCTATGGAAATAGGGAAGGAGATGGTGACCTTGTGCTTACTCTATTGGAATTTGTGAAAATCCAACAATTGTCTAACCAACTCCATCAGGATCAGCTTATCATCTGGGAACTTGGGCAATCAAAAGGATCACCCAGGTACATGACCACCCGAAGGTATGTGAACTTCTTGAATTGCAAGAAGATACAACCCCATTTCAATACTTCGGCCCATGCTTTGTCAGAGACTCTTCTTTTCCTTAGATTAGGGTTCATCATGCAGATGTTTTCATAAAAGAAGGCATTGTTCAATCTTTTGAATTGATCCTCAGAACCCTTCATTATCAACTGAGGGAAGATACCGATATATATGTTTTAGTTACCCTATTTCCCTTTGCATCTAATCCTTATATAATTTCTCATTCCAGCTGCTACATAGGTGACGTATGATGACATATAAAACTTGTTAGTAGTCAAGACTGTCTTCATCTAGGAATAAATCTCATTACTTATAAGACTGCTCCAATCGATCCCTTGTTCATTCTTCTTTATAATGACCATGAATTGATACATCCACCCTTGGAAGTCTCTTGACTCAGGGAGTCCAAATACTCGACTCAACAGGGTGATAATATCACTGATTTCAAGGATGAAATCACTCCTGGGGACAAACTTGGGAAACCTAGAGACGACTGGCTTGGCCTTGATCAAGAACTTTTTATTCACATGCCTTGATGCAGTCTTCTTGATCTTTTTCCTAGGATTTCTGTGCTGACTTAAGATCTACATCAACATATTCCTCAAAGTTGGGCAATCTTAAGTGGTCATCAAAGTAACCCCCATCCAACTTCACTATGATTTCTCCTGCTTGATTTCTCACTGAGCGGGAATCTGAGTCATAATTGGAAGCACAGGCCAGAATGAACTCGGGGCATTGAGCAGACATTGGGAATCCTACTGCAAGAGGGACGCCACTATTGGTTATTGACTTCATCCAGGGACTCTAAGAAGAATCCTTTGTTTTGTTCCAAAAGTCTTCCATGTCTATATTACCAAGCTCCGTGTCTCGGATATCATAATTGCAATCTATGTAGGAAGGGGAATCCATCTTCTGGTACTTGTACTTCATCTTTCCCGATCTATCTAACTTATCCTTAGATTGTCCAGGATCTGAACATGAGAAGTCATGAAGGAAGAATGCCTAGATGACTTTTGGTTGAACAATCAGGCTTGAAATCTTGCTGAGAAACCCTACAGACCCGCCACACTAACTGGACTTTGAGACTTGCCAAGCACTTCATGAAACCTGACACACTATGCAGTGTATATCGGAAACTAGGTTGTGTCGGAACACTTTTTGAAACTTGACACAAAGGAAAAACTCAGGTGATGTTGAACACTTTGCAAAACCCGATACAAGAGGAATTCGAATGATGTTGAACACTCTGCGAAACCCGACACAAGCGGAAGTTGGAATGATGTCGGACACTCAGAGAAAACTGACACTCTGCGGAAGCCAAATGATGTTAGAACACCCTGTAAAACCTGAAACAAAGGCGTCGGGTTTCTGGGATGTCAGAACATGTAAAATTTCCACCAAGCTTGTAAGTTAGGATTTTTAGATTCTTCTCAACAATCTAAAGAGTATATCCCATGGGAAAAATAATGAAAACACCCAGGATGAATTTTAAACAAGAGGTTTCATGGGAATACAACAGAAAATGAAGAAAACAACCCGAAAACCCTAAACTTAGAGGGAAGAAAAAGAGAAGAGGGAAAAACACCAAACGAACACTTCAAAAACAACCCTAAAGACCTCAAAATGATAAGAAGAGAAAAATACCTTCAATAAATTCAAAAAATGGTCAAAGAAAGATCACGAAATCGATCAAGAGATTCAGTCGGGTTTGGAGGTCGAAGGAGCATGTACGAAAAATCCTCACAACGAAAATATGCCAGGTAAAAATGATGTGTAAAATTGAACTATTTATAAAGCCCTAGCATTAATTACACCTCCTCCGACACGTGTGCCAACTAACAGACAACTCAACATTAATGCCATGTCATCATGCTTAGCACGTCTGAAAACCTGATACAAAGGTTTTCTTATCAAATCGGGTTTCGGGAACCAACTGACATGAAGCATGCAAAAGACATGTTTGGATGTTATCAAGTTCTGAAAACCCGATAGAAAGGAAAGGTTCAGGTTTTGGGTTTCAGGAAACAAGCAACATGAAGCATGATTTTTGAAAGGTATGTTCCGATGCTCCTGAGTTCCGAAAACCTGATACACTGGAATGTAATCAGGTTTCAGGTTTCAGAAGACAATTCACATGAAGCATGTAAAAGACATGTTTCCATGTGATGGAAACCAGAAAACCCGAAGATCTCCTTCAAAGGGCATTTTTAGGAGATTTTGTCAAAAAATTCTATGGTTATCTCAATTTTAGTTGAAGTCACTAAAAACGAGATAACACTTTCCAAGATCTCTTCGTGGAAGTTTGCAAATCGTGCTGCCATGTATGTGGTTGTCAAATGCAGATATGTAATTAAGTTATGGTTTCTCCATTTTTGTGTAGTAGAAGGGGTGGGGTGACAATGACCTGGCATGAGGAGATGTAGGTCTGGCCATTTAGTATCGGCACCACTCAGGGTGAAAAATAAGGTTGGGGTATTTAGCTGGATAATCATCTCTGAGAGTTCATTTTTGTGTTATGTACAGAAAGATTGGGTACCTCTAAGGTGTGAACCAAACAACATGAGGTGATTTGCTATTTGTTCATCTGGTAATATCTACAATAATGTGTCGAGGTGGTGAATGGTTATAGGCAAGCTATCTTTGATATTTTGTTTAGGAAAAACAGAGGATATGGCTTGGTTCCTATGTTGCATCATAAGGTTTAGTAAAAAGTAACTGAACTGGGGGTGGCTGCCAAACCAGTTGTTAGGGTAATGCATTAGGTGGAGTGAATATTCATGCATTTAGATTTATATGGGTTGGACCTAGTGAAACATGGACACACCCGAGGGGAAAAGGGTTAGAAAAGACATAGAAAATAAATTCTCTGTTGAGTACTCATTGATGGGGGGGTTGAGCTTATTTTGGGGCCAATCAACTACAGATGGATTGATGTGTGGTTTTCTTTACACGTACAACCTAATTTTGTCAAGATCTATGCGTGCAGGTGGGAGGTGTGCAACAAATGATGATGAAAAACATTGGCTCCAGTGGTGTGGGCTTAGGGTAATTTATTTCAGCGAAAGGTAAGATTGGGGTTCTAGTTTCTTCAATTATACAAGATAAGTTATCAAAGATGTTTGTTTGCAGTTATGGGTAAGCTTGTAAGGGCGGGTTATTCTATGAGGAAATCCCTATAATATGGGTCATGCTGGATTTCGTAGGCTAGTGCATTTCAGACACGGTCTCTTTTCATAAAGCACTCATATGATTTCCCTTCTACGCCTAGTCTTTTAAGTATTAGGATATTTAGGCTTTTTGGGTGGCGGGGGCAAGAATTATAGTATGGATTTAATATCATGGGGGAAACTTATGGTAAGGCTACTATACATGTATTATCCTCCACAAGCATGCGTGACCTGCAGAAGTGGGGGCAACTCTAACAATAAGCATTTCCTCAACCTAGGTTAAAATGGCGAGTTCTTAAGGTTGGATCCCGGAGTCCATATTGTTCCATGAAGAAAAGAGGTGGGCATTTCTTTCACAAGATGGTACCAATGGGTGTGGTAATAACTTGCATCCCTGGGTATGATTCGATATAGATGGAGCAAGGTTCACCAGGAAACAAGGATTCTATGTGGGCACGAAAAGTGTTGTGCACATTACAACAATCTGGAAGGGGGGTTATCTTGGGGTAGGGAATTAGGCTATGGTAGGGGAGTAACATTTGTTTGTTTTCTGTTGTGATGGGCTGCATTGAGGGTGTATTTGCATTAAGCATAAATTTCCCGCCATTTTTCATTTAATGCGTCTTTGTTCTGGTTCTAGGCCAACCGCTGCTATGTGTTTTTCCATTTTGCTTCCACTAATTTTGTACATGTAGTTTCAACGTGACAGAGTGAGATTGTAGGAAAGTAGTTAGTTATTTGTATATATTTGGCGTGCATGTTCAATAACATAAAGGATAAGTGAGAAATGCAGGTTACTATCCATCTTAGTTACCTACACATGCCTGTATGATTTTAGATACCTAGGTCGATACACTTCTTTGTTTTCCTTATTTTCCCAGAGTTTTATTTTGAGCACAGAAGATTTGTATTTAAAATGTAGTTTTGGGTTTTCCATGTTTTTTTAGAATGGAAGGGTATGCAAACCTTCACAATGTGCACATATAGGAAATATGTAAGTGAATAAAGTGAAGGTGAAAGAGAAGGGAAAGTTGATGTCAATTTTGTTAAGAAAATAATCTTAAATGATTTAGACAATTATGAGAATCAGAGGCATGAAATTGGGGGAAGAATGTAGTAAACAAAAAAGCTATGATAAGATGACTGAAGATAAAGGTTAGAGTGGGAGTGAATGAATTTTAAATAATGAAACTGACACCTATGAGGTGGGATTATCTTAATTGGTAAATCTGGTAAGTTTTTGTTTCAGGTATCAAGGGTCGTTTATCAATATTTAAGTTCTTATTGTAAAATATTAGGTCTAAATTGTCATAGTAATATCGTAGAAAAAGTACATCGTAACATCACTGCATATATATATATATATATATATATATATATATATATATATGATAAAATTATACAATAAATGATGAATTTAAAATGTGTATTAAAATATGTAATTGTAATTTTTTGTTCGTACATATTTGAAGATTAATTTTTTAAATTAAATTTTATTAGGCAGTCCCTCCATATTCATTGTTGTCCATCTATTATATGTCGTTATATTCACAATCTATATATGGGCTTGGTTTGGTTTAGTTTTCTAATTGAAACTACTAAAAGGATTTATTTTTAGTGATGGCCCTAACACTAATTTAATATTTTGACAAATGATATTTTTTAGTGATGGTCGTTTAACATTAATTTAAGATTTAGACATATTTTCAGTCATGGCTTGAGACATTTAATATTCAAACATAATTTTAGTGACAAGTCATCACAGAAACATTTCACTAGGATCAAGAGTGCCAATATTATTTTTGTGGTATTTGTGGCCAAACCAGTATAGAAGCCTAGGAATTTTTGTGTCTGTGTAGGAAAATAACAACCTATGTGTCTTTGATCTTGTTTGTAGCATTTGCAGTCTTTAAGATTGTTAACTGCCTATGTTTTAACTATGGTTCTAGGTTCACTAAGAAGCTTTATGATCCTTGCCAAAAAGATGATATTGTAGAAGAAAGCTTAACTGTTGCATAGGCATCACAAGATTGTAACAATCATCTAGAAAATTCTTACTCATTGAATGAATTTGGGAAAATAACAAATGAGAAAAACAAACTATATAACCATTTCACTATAAATTTGTACGGTTAATTATAATTGTCCAAGATTTATATTTGTATGTATGCATTTTAACTATTTGCTATTTGTCACACCCCTATAGACAAACAACATGGAAAACACTATTTTAACTATTTGTTTGTCTGCCAAATACCTAGGCACCTGAATAACAGGAGCATGCGATTCAATTTATAGGTCCATTTACATTGAGGAGGTCCGTTTACATTGAAGAATCTTCTAAATTATTTTGGAAAACTTTGCATTGAAATGGGTATGCGATTCAATATATTTACTTTGATTACAATTTCATTAATATCTCTCTTTTATTTGTGAGGTTCAAGCAGAGCTCAAACAATCAACAAATGTGCAAAGGGAAATGATCAATTTATGGAGATTGTTCTTAAACTATTAATATGTGATGTGTATTCTCTAATGTCCAAAGGCCTTAGGAACTATGTTGTTAAGCCTACAGGTATTGGAAGAAATCAACATGATTTTAGGGTTAAATAAAGCCAATATGTTCTCTAAAATGTTGAGGATATTCCCCTCGTATAAGTTAGGGCTATTTTGGTTTTAGTAGTAGTGAAATGAATACAGTGTATTACCATTAAATAGCTAAAACTGACAGTAAACAACAAACAAAAAGTACAAAACTAAACAAAAAATTGGTTTGAGGAAGGAAAAACAAAGACCAAGAAAAAACCTGTACACTGGTGGGGATGTTGCCGGAAGGTTCAAAGGATGGGCGACACAAGGAAATCAACAATAGATAAGAACATAAGAAAACGATGAAAAAAATAGAGAGAGCATAGGTATGGACAATACGTAGAAGGGTGGCAGAAATTGACAGAATTGGGGACAACTCCAATAGACAACAACAACCAGTAGCCCAGAATAGGACACGTAACCATACACTGAGAGGAAGGTGAAGTAGGAGGGCAGGGGAAGCATGATTCCAGATGACAAATACCTTAACCTACAAAGCGTCGTCAACAAGATCCAACTACACAGTAGGTACACCTCCGATGTAAATATGCCAGTTTATAAGGATTTCATTTAATATTTTATTGGTTTTTGCATCATGCAACCCTTATATATAAACCTTTATAAATTTTAATCTTGTTTTGCTATTACTAGGGAATATCTAGATAAATGTTCAATCCATTGCTTTTCTGTTATTGTATGTGATTCTATTTACTTCATTTGAATGGATAAAAACACAATTGGGATGTTCATTGAATATATTCCTATTTAAGTTGATTGTTGTTAATGCCCTTGCTATGCATGTGCACCCTTCTCTCTTTTTATTTTACCTATAGAAGTATGATTTACCTATAGAAGTATGATGGAATTGCAATAAATGTTTGATGTCTAACTATTATTTTTTAGATTGTAAATTTATTGTAATTACTAATTACTTAGAAGCATTTATGGTGCTTTATTAGGTAGCCTGCGTCGATTCTATGTTTGCAATTAACTATTACCATATAGTGTGGTAGTAGTTTTGTGAACTATCATCCTATGAATATCATAATTTATTGCTAATGGTGAAGATCTACAGTTTTATTTGTAGTCGAGGCCTGTACAAGTAAAGGAGGATTAACATTGCTTATAAGAATAAAATGTTATCATTTTGTGAAGTGCTTTTGAATATGTTTGTATTATAATCAAGGAAATAATTACGCCCTCACTTACACACGTAATGTATGTCAACATCTACTCTTACTTCAAATCACACGACTATCATTTCGCTACCTCCACCTCCATACCACCATTCGCCAAACTTTCCATTTCCTCCCCAACAAAATTCTCAACAAAACACAGTTCATTTTGTGCCCACATGTCCCTAGAAAAAGAATTATATTCATATGCTACCCTAAGATTTCTCAACAAATACTTGAATTTATTCTACAATTTAAGCCTAGAGTGCATTAACTTAATGGTAACTATTTCTTTAAAGATCAAACTTCACCACCCATTTTGAATGCATGTTAATTACCTTAAAACACATCTACAAATATAACATAACCTCCTTTCTCTCATCCATACCCTTTAAAATTATGCTTGATAGTACTAGTGGCTACCTCAACTTCATCAACCCACCCATTGATAGAAGATCCTCTAACCAAATCACGGGATGCGTGTTGGCCAAATTTCAAAATGAGTGGAACAACAAATAAGACAACATTGTCAATCCTCCACCAAACCCCTTCTTCATCGTCCATCATCCTCTCATGTTTTTTCACTTCCCCATGTTTTAATTTTTCCATCCATCCCCTTTGGCGTTTCCATCGTACATTTCATGAATGATTGCTAGTTATTAACAATTGTGAAATTTTTACTGCCCCATGTGGAAGATTATGGGAGTTTCCTAAATGTTAAAATATTACTGAGGTTATTGATTAAAGTGGAGAACTATCATTAAATAGTTGTAGCCACTTTTATCTACTCCCTTTAAACTCCAAGAGTGCCGGCACATCACCCAATCTAAGTTGGGCACCCACCTAAGGCGTGTGAAGGTGTTGAGCCCCTCTTTTATGTGAGCCTTGTAAGAATGTTCGCCATTAATGGAGGAATGTTTGCAGAAACAAAATACATGCATTCTAGAATAGAGGTAAAGAGACTAGATCCAAGCACAAATGCACCATAATATCAACGTAAACATTACAAAAACACAAAGGAATCAGATTTGAACCATGAGAAATATGAAGAACAAAAGGGTTTGAACCCATAAACATAGATATTCAGAACAATCCATCATATATATGATTCATAACCATTTACAATAGCCAAATTACATCAAAAAGGACCTCATAGCAGACTGAATACATCAAGAGAATAACATCCTAACCCTACAAAATGACTCTACTCAAAGAGTTCTAGCTATGCTCTCTCCTATGCATCCCCCATCTTCTCTCCATATCTTGCCTCACACATCTCTCCCCCGTTTCATCTATCTCTTTTCATCCTCTGTTTCTAGATCCAAACACATTCTTAAATAGAGTGGGATCTCTCCTCCACCGCCTCAACTTCACTCATGAGTAGGCCGTGCACGCCAAAAGGAATCATGCTCCTCCATACTCGAGTGCCTATGCTAGCTTGCTAAAACCATAATTAACCTCCACTTTACAACTACTAAACATATTGATTATATCATTGGAATATTCTTTCCTTGGGCTGCAAGACTCCATGTTCTAACCTTATCCACTCATCACACCTACTCATATCTTCACGTGTTCTCCATGCAACACCATATCCCAAAATGTGGCTAAGTCTCAAACCCTTTTCTGGTTCCATGTGCAAACCTCTACGCACTCCAAGTCTAACTCTAGCCCTTCATTCCAAAATTGGTTAACTGTTCAAGTTGTTCACGTGCAACTTGTTACCCTGTGCATGCTTCCTCAGGTGCCTTTCTTCCTATAATGTCTTCCGTGCGCGATGATCCTCTACTTTCGGGACTTAGTCATTTTTTCTGGGCTCAACATTACCCCACACTAAACATGTTGTTCATCCTCAAAAACAATCTAATCTCCAACAAAGAATAAAGAATAGGAGAATAAAATAACCTGTATCTGAATTACACCAAAGAACAAAGGAACTTCTGCTACTGTTGTACAAGGATTGGAAAATATTTATTCAAGGATGCTTCAATCTCATTCCAAGCATCCACCTCACTCTACTGCCTATTTAAATAAATCCCCTATCAGCGCATTGACCTCATCAAATGTCATCTCTTCACCCTTAGCCTTCAATGTATCAACAATATTCTCCATTTTCTTGCTAAGGTTGTTCAACGCATCCATCCTTCGTGTAACCTGGGGATATAATACTTTACTTTATTCTTAATTGAGGCCCTTAAAATTTAATTGCCTCAAATTTCTTCTCAACTTCTTCCAGGATCTTATTGTGTTCCACCCAATTTCCTTTATTATTTGGCCTGGAACTCCTTCAATTCTGCCTCATGTGTAGTGACCAACACACTTGCCACCTTATCCTATGTCTTCACACAGTTGTCATAGACAACTTCGGCCATGTGAGCTACGGTTTTCACTGAAGTAAGAAGCTCAGTGTACCGAGTTATGGTTTCCCCAATTTGTAATTTCTCTTGCTCTCTTTGTCGTGCCATAAATTCTTCCACCAACTCTAGTGAAAGTGGTTGCCTCTCTATCATGATCATGCATGTCAAGTCCTCTAGGTAGTGGAAGGCTGACTCATACTTCTATTTCAGGAGGGGCTAAATCTAGGTGCTTTAAAATAATAGAGTCTGAGATAACCTCTACTTTCTTGTAAGATTTGCGCACCTTCCCCTTCTCTTCCCTCAACTCAATCCTCAACTGTGTGATTATCAACTCCTTCTCCTTGATCTCCTTATCTCTCTATAATCTCCTTGTTCTTCTCCTCCAACTCCTTCTCCAATTGCCTTAATACTGTTATTCCTCCCGAATAACCTTACTTCTATCTCCACCAACACCTTGTTTAGCACGTTACACGCTGTACTCATCAGTTAACTGCCATGAATCTATAATAATATTTACCTCTTTGGGGTTTGGTGTGTCTAACAATGCACCTACATCGACCTCGAATTCTAGTTCATCAACATGGGACTCAAAAGTCCATGACAACATCTTCCTTGTGTGCGGGTACACACTATCTTTATAAAATGATGACCAACAAAAGAGTTGGTCTGTAGGCACTGTGCTCTAGAAACACGCGCGCATAAGACCTTGTTTGGATCATTACCATAAGTCATTAAAGGTCCTTGTGTTGCCATCACGCCTTTTGCCACCTGTGTGCACTCCCTTTGGGACACTTGAATGTTAAACTTTTATCCCCTCCCATGCTTCCATACTCTTTCTCTACTTCTTTCACGCTATGCTCCACCTCGTGCTCTACCAAGTCCTTAATGATACCCGCCACCTCCTTCTCCACCATGTCATCTAACTGTTCACTCAGACAGGTGTGGGGTCTCATGCACATTCATCTCCACTTCTTCTTCACTCCCTTCTCTCTCTCTCAGTGCCCTCTGAAGATTCATTCTTCTCTTCATCAGATTCATGTACATTGTACACAGGGGGGTCCTTCTCTGGCTCACGCTCCTTATCCTCTTCTCCGGTCTCATCATCCTCTTTACACTCTCCATTTTCTCAGTGTCTAACTCTATGCTACCTTATGCTTCTTTCTTCACATTGAGACTCTATCACTGGGGACTTCTCCTTCATTGGGGACTTCTTCCTACGAGTATAAGTGCTCGTGCCTGCACCTGAATCTTGTGCCCCTGTGGTTGAATTACACATGCACTCAGTGCCCTACTTGCTGGAGTTTCCTCCCTCTCTCTCTTCTTTGAAACTATCTTCTTCCTTTCGGTATGGTCTTCAGGGATAGAGACATCATCCTCAATGTATGCCCTTTTCGAACTTAGGCCTTAGGTGTATGTACACCCTTGTCACCGTTGTTCCTGTAAGTGGTAATATTACGGGCCTTAGCATATGTATGTCATGAGAGAGATACTTCTCCATACATGTGCGCTGCTTTGGATATATAAGTGTCCTATGCAATGCACAATGCTCTTGATCTACTTCACTTAGATCAAACCTCAAATTCTTAGCCTCCTTGAACCTATTAACCACACTTTGAAAATACTACGTTGTGAAGGAAAAAGGTAATTTACACCATGGGCTCTTGGTGCCATTAGTCAATGTGAACCTGCCAATGCAATAGTGCTGGTATACTACAAATTCAGCCTTCCCTTCCACCAAGGTTGATAGTTGTTCTGGAATCCTCCACTCCACCCCAAATGCATTGCACATCCACTTGTACCACTTATCTGAGTATGCCTTGTATGCAGAATGTTATTGTATCACAAGTATATGCCTCAAACCTCTTAGCTGGGGAGGGGTTCTCATCAGGGTACTCCCAAATGTTGTTATTCAGCCCATCGAGCACTCCAATCTCTAAAACACAATGGTAAGAAGAATATTCCCATACATAATTTTATCTCCATCTTGTGTGACATCAATGATATCCTCTGCAATGAAGGCAGAGATGTTGTTGATGGTCCCTTCTAAAACCTTTTTGAAAATGTTCAACCATCTCTTTTTCACTTGCGTCCATCATTCTTGTCCATTCAACTTGGTGAGTAGGTGCATGGCCATCTTCATGACTGGGTCAGTGATCTTGGAAATATCGAAGTAACACCTGCCCTTCTTGTATTCATATGCCTTAGTTGTTTCTTTGATAGCCTCCTTGTCGCCTAAGTCATCATCCAACAACTCTCTTGTGTAGATAAGTCCATTGTACTTGGAGATCAACTATGTAGTTATGCGCATCCTTCTTCCCTGTGAAGTAAAAGTAATCTTTATGTGCACACGTGACATAAGCCACTGGTATAATATCTTGGGCTTGCCAAAAAATGACAACTCAAAGAGTTACAAAAGCCCAACCTTCTCCAATGTCATCTTCATGGAGTCATCATACATTGGTTTGTTATCTCGTGTTCTTTCTCCTATAGGGAAAATGAGCTCCAACGCCATCTCTTTCTCAGTTGTACTTGTCCTATGGTTATAATCACTTATAACCATTTTACGCACATGAGATACCCAATCCATCCCCAATAATACCCCATCTGGGTATTGCATCTCCGCATACCATTCTTTGTTGAAACTTGTCGACATGAATGGTTTTCCCTTACCCTTGCCCTTCTTTTTGGGTGAAACATTTGATCCTCTCCTTGGTGTCATCTTCCTTGTCAGGTCCTTGGTAATCTTCCCTTGTATCTTTTTTCTTACTGCTCAATCCCTCGGCTCCAATCCTTCTGTGCAAATTCTTCAAACACATGCCCTAGTTTCTCAAACCTTAACCTAGAAACCCTTCCTTCCACAAGACATCATCAAAACTTGCTAGAAATCCTTCAAAACAACCACTTCTATACGCACGCCCGTGTACTTTGTTCCAATCTATGGTTCTCAAATGATTCACTTCGCAAGTGATTCTTGCAAAATTTCTCACAAGGATGACCTAGTTCACAAGAGCTCTTCTCCAAGTAAACACAAGGTGAAAAAATAACTTACCCAACTCCCTATTTATAGTTTTTCACTTTTTACTGCATTAACTCCCATGCCACCTACAACCGTATAACCACATTAAATTCATATTTTTCAACGTCTTCCTCCCGCATGTTTTTTCTAGCACTTTTTCTTCATGTTCACACTCGCGTGTAACCTCCTCAACCTTCCAGCACACAAAAACTTCATTAACTACAGACTTATTTACATACTCTCTCAGTGCTGAAGTACATCTACCTCTGCATATTATGCCAAGTAGTTCTTGTCACTGCCTACCTCATGTTGCTCCGCGTGTTCCTCATTATATGTGGATTTCATAAAAATTTCTTGAACTATAAAATTTTCTTATCACCTTTTTATCTTTGATAACCATTATCACCTCTGCTACATGCACTTCTTTATACCACACACTTTTGTTTTCTCTCCTGGCCACCCATAACATTACAACACACCAACTACATGCCTCTTACTGCACTCTCCACCCCACACTAAAAGAATGCACAGTCCTCTGCATGAAACCTCTTAGATACTAATTGGATACTGGCATGAAAACACTTATTACACAACACACCAAACAAAAAGAACAACAACGATGAAAGGAAACACATATAAAGGAAAATGCATTAAAGAAACCTAATCTAGTTGGAAACACTACCTTATTACAAACACACAAAAGACTTATTTATAGTAGGGCTTCAACCTACTCCCGTTGAAGTAACCAGGAAATCATGTTCCATGCAGCGCCTGTAACTGGAAAGCATTTGAATCAAGTATATGTGATATAACATATGGTCCCAACCAGTGCACTTTGAGTTTCCCAGGGTGGTGCATAGAAACTTATAATCATATAGAAGAACCATCTACCCAAACTCAAAATTCTTGTTTTTAATATGACGATCATGTCATGTCTTCTGTTGTGCTTCTCTCCATCTTTTGAATCCACCTAGAAATGACACGCCTTTCATCTAACTTCATAAGTTTATCAGTGCACTCTTCTAATGCTTGCTCATCAGCCAATCCTCCTGTGCATGTGTAATACACAGAGAAGGTAACATGAAGTCCACAGGAAGAACAACCTCTGCGCCAAACACTAATTGAAAAGGTGTGGCCTTGTTCAATCGTTTATAAGTCACTCGATATGCCCATAACATTGTAGAGACCTTATCATCTCAGTCTCTCCTTCTGAAATCACAAATCTTAGTTAATGTGCGGCTCAAAATCTTGTTAAAGGCCTCAACAGTTCCATTAGCTTGAGGTTGATAGGGTGTAGGTTTGTGATGTGCCACCATAAACTCTGCCAATAAGATTCTAACTATCTCATTCAAGAAATGAGTACCCCTATCACTTGTTAAACTCAATGGGCATCCATATCTGCTGACTATATTCTCCCATAGGAACCTAGTTGTTGTCTGCCACTGTACAATCCTTTTTAGGTGTTGCTTCTTCCCACCTTGTAAGATAGTCTATATAAGTGATAATATAGTGTGAACCCATCCTGACACGTGGCTGGGGAAATAGGGCCCACAAATTCAATATCCTATTTTTCAAATGGTTCCGCACTAGAAATAGGTCTTAACGACATTTCATCTCTTTGCCTCGGTTTCCCAAGGTGTTAGCAATGGTCACAAGCCTTGTAATACTCTATACAATCTTTATAAACTGTCTCCCACCAAAGTCATACCAATAGAATTTTCCATGTGGCAACATTCCCTACATAGTGATCACCTGCAATGCCACCATGTGCTTCTTCCATGATTGCAGTACATTCATGTTCTAGTACACACCGGTGCAAAACCTCATCCCGGACCTAGTTTGTATAGGTCTCCACTAATCAACATATAAGGCACGACAACATGTATAGCTAACTGCTTCTTCTTTAAAGCCTTCATTCCCTCAGGCACCACACCTCATTCATAAGAAAACAAAAATATCCTCCAAATTAGAGGGTGCACATTGTTACAATCTGAACAAGCTGTGCATCTAGACGTTGTGTCCTCAATGCTCTATGTGCATCCTTGCATAAGTGAATCCTGTGATAGATGGTCAGGTCCTAAATTGCTCTTTCTTTCTTTTCACTACGACCATAAAAGTCAAACTCCTGAAATATCAAGATCTAATAGCATATGCACCCTTGTAGAACATAGCTTTGTTTACCAAATACTTAAGTTTCATATGATTTGTGTAAAAGATAAATGAGAGTAGCCAACAAGTATTAGCCTAAATTTATGCAATGCATAAATCATATACAATGCTTCACACTCTATTTTTGTATAATCATACTCAGCTGGCGTTAAATTTTTTCTCGTAAAACATAAAGGGTGATCAACAATC
The DNA here is from genome assembly GCA_019776745.2 of Taxus chinensis. Taxonomy (NCBI): domain Eukaryota; kingdom Viridiplantae; phylum Streptophyta; class Pinopsida; order Cupressales; family Taxaceae; genus Taxus; species Taxus chinensis. Next base: position 611,653,389 of record CM034146.1, on the reverse strand, counting down.
CCTTCTCCAAGTTGTGCTAACACTGCTCCTATTGCCATCCCTGATGCATCGATATGCACATGAAAGGGCTTGCCCCAAGAGGGAAAGTGAAAAATGGGAACATTAGTAAGTTTCTCCTTCAATTTATTAATATCCATCTACTGTGTCTCACCCCATTGAAATTTAATCTTATGTTTCAACAATTCTTCTAATGGCGTGACAATCCTGGTATAACTTTTGATGAAATTTTATGTAGTAACCCATATGCCCTAAGAATCCATGTACTGTGCTTTGACTGGTAGGCTCCTCTAATCCAAAAATAAGATCAACTTTGGTAGGATATAATAATAAGCCTTCCTTACTTAAATAATGTGACCTAGTAATGTGCTAAAAGGAGTAGCAAAGACACATTTCTTGATGTTTAGAGAGATACTTAACTATTCCTACACCTCTCAAACATTAATCTCAAATTGTCACAATGATATCTTAGTAACCCATACACTATCTAATCATCCAGGTAAACTTGCATAAAAATTTATGGATGAAGTCTTGAAATGCTTACACCACAATGCACGAAAATACAACAAACACATTCTTAAGTCCAAAGGGCATAACCGTATAAGCATAAATTCCCCATTCAATGGTGAAAGTAGTCTTCTTCTAGTCTTCCTTTACAATCCTTACCTGGTGATAACCTAAAAATCCATCTGTAAAAGAATAGATCTCTCATCTTGCTACACCTTCCAATATATCCTCAGTAAAAGGGTTTGGGAAAGGATCTATGACACATGCAACATTCAAATATCTATAGTCTACACATATCCTTATCCTCCCATCTTTATTTATAATAATTACCATAGGGGTTACCCATTCAGATTCCTCAATTGCCTCAATGATTCTGGATTCTATCATCTTATAAATTTCCTCTTTAACCTTTACGTGCAGATTCAGGTTCATCCTATAGGGCCTCTTCCTAATGGGGTGCGCACCTTCTTTTTACTTAATCCACATTTCTCATAATGAGTGATGAGCTCCCTTTAATTCATTGCACCCATGCAGGAACAAATCCTGGAAGTCACGCAATAGCTCAAATATCTTTGAAACCTCCTTGCCCATCCAATAATCTCTAATGACAACTTATTTCAGCTCTGCTTCTATACCAATGTTAACCTTCTTTGTTTTCAAGGGTTCATGGTAGGGGTGCTTGCTCATCTGCTCTATCCAAGACTTCGTGCGTACCTTCTATATGATCAAAATATAAGTTTTCTACTTCCTCATCATCTATCACGTATACCAAATTTCATTTTTCTTTTTCTAGGCAGGTGTGTTCAAGTTGTATCTCCTCTATTTCTCCTTTCTCAAAGCGTGCCTCAAAATCAGATTTCCATAGCAAGTCTAGGATCCGGTCCTCAACCTTGGCACTATCTCCCAAGGTAAGGCACTTGACTACCTACAACACCTCATTCACTGATGGCTTAGAAGATAGATACTCAAAAGTTTAGATAATATCCACCATCAACTCTTACCAATTTCCCATCTGACGATGTAACTCTGAATGGATATACCATGCACACACATAACCCTGTAATGTGGAATATAACTTATACACTCATAGTGAGGGGTGTAAGGATTCCGAGCCTACCATCTAGGGTCTCTCACATTCTTGGACATGGAATGAGGAGGATTCCTTCCCATAATAGTCACATATTATAGAAGGTGCATTTCTCTGGAGAAACCTAATAGAGAATACGATTCTTACTTTGCGTGATTCTAGAAGATTGTCTTGATGAATCACCTACCAATGCAATACTATTCCGTGTAAGGTATAAGTAAGCATATTAATCCTCTCTACTTGACATGCCCACTAGACTTCCATAGCACGTAGAAAGAAATCCGGGCTACCTTCTCCAGTGTAACTTGGTAATTTTCATCCTCCTGGGCGCCTAATCGAGCACACTCTTACAACTTGGGTCACAGTTCCCTTCAATCATCTTCGAACCAACTCATAAGTCCCATGTGACAAATTATCAAATGTAATGCTAGTCATATCACTCATGGACTGAGCATCTTCCCATTGAATGAATCCTATCGATGGGTGAATAACTTTGGGGTCTCTAATGGTGCACATATAAATTCTGTCGAGGTCCTCTTCACCTAAATAATCTACATAAGGCGTAGACCTCCCATCTGTTAGTGGAATAATTACGTGCTCATCCTTGCTGTCAAAGATGATGTATCCCTTGTTAAAGTGCAAATCAATATTATTCATATAAAACCAGGGGCATCCAAGTAATGTTGGAAAATTATCTGCCTCGGCAAGCTCTAAGACCTCAAAATCCCCAATAAACTTAGCCCCTTGAATGGTTATGGAAGCATCCTTGAAAACTATAATGGGCATAGCATTTTTCCTATTCTCCATAGACATCACATTTGAAGATGGTTGCAATGGGGGTCCCCCCATTTGATTCCATGCATCCAAAGTAAGAACATTAACCTTTACACCCATGTCGATCAATATGGTGCTCAGGAGCCATCCATCAACTACCACATTCAATGTGATTTCCTTGTCATAATCAAGACTACGAGGGGGTAGGTTAGCATGCAAGATATGTATCTCACGCTGACCTCCAGCACACGGTACCTTTTGTCTCAACCACTCTCCTAAAATGGGAATGATATTATCATGGTGCAACATCCTACACACCTCGCTGACCTCATCCATGTCCTTCAGTGGGACCTTATAACTCTTCACCTGCTCTAACTTCCATGATTGTTCCTTCAAACATTATATATCTACCTATATGTTCCTAATCAATTCCATAGTTTCTTAGTAAACGTCTTTCTGATGGATTGGATCAGGATATTTTCCATGCAATACTTCTTCTCTTGCAATGAGGGGTATGTTATCCAATTTTTCCCCTTGGAAAAAATTGGACAACGGGGTTATACTAGATCCTAGGATTGGAAAAGTCCTCCATGAAGTATTTTGGGGTCTATAAGTGAAATTTTGTGCTTTGGGGACATTTACAGTGTTCTGGGAGGTTTTGGAATCATTTTGAGCTATTCTTCCCTTTTTAATCTTGGATTTTCATGGTTTTGCTCATAATACAAAAACTGGCCCTTATGGGCCCATTTCAAGTGAATGTGGGAAATAATTGATCAAATTTAATAAAATAATTCTGGAGGGCCTTATGGAGATCTTGTAATTCTCTGGTTCTAAGAAGATCCCAACAAAGTCAGTTTCAAAAGGAAAATCATATGTTGAGGGGGCACTTGACATTGATTTCGGTGCATAGGTAAAGGCATCGGGTTACATTAGAGGAAACAACTTGGGGACTCGAGTTTGGGACCAAAAGTAGCAAGGGGCTCAACTTGAGCTTGATGTCTTCATAGATGCATCAAATGTGCATTGGAAGAATGGGTTTGAGCTAAGTCAGGAAGCATGAGGCCAAGCTTGGTCTATGCTCAAAATAACGACTCACCGTGTGAAGAAATCAGGGATTAAGTCCAAGCTTGGGATTATCGAAGGGTGTAAGATTTCTTATTGAGTTGAAGATAGCTTGATGTGGTGGTTAGGTGTCCACGATTAGCTTAATAGTGTTTGAAATTGGCTCCAAGGTAGTAGAGGAAGGTATTACATGAAATAATGGAAAAGCTAGTAACATAGAAAGTTCTTGGGGGCGATGTACAAGTTTGAAAGGTTTGAGTCATAAATGACTCAATGTATTGAACTGAAGTTGAGCTCAAGCTGGATAGGCCAATCTGACGTTGTGTATGTCTAGGTGTTTCCATTATGACTTGAAAGAGGAAAATGTGGCGAGGCTGGGCCAACGTATCATCTTGGGATGGATTGTAAGGTATTACCTATGAGCTCGTACTGTCGACATAACATGTTTGAATGATCCAAGAGGATCCTAATTCACTCAGATGGAGCACAAGGTTTGTGGGAGCTCAATGCTGGTGGGAACTCATGAAGTTATATTCAAGCTCTCCATGTCATTACGGGGGTTGAGCCCATGGGTATAGGAGTGTTACAGGAGGGTGGAACCATGAGCTCGCAACATAAAACCTCAAGCTTGGAACATTGAACAAAGTAATGGAAGCTTGGATATATAGCATTTGGAGCTTAAACTAATGGGCATCACATGGAATCACACTCGAGTGACGACGGACTCATTGAGAAAGGTGAGATAGATTCAAGCTTGGTTTGGAAGGAATTCCAGGCCAGGATTACACATAGGAATGAGATCTTGGGTCAATGGGCTAGGCAAGTCGCTCATGGAGGATTCGTTGACAAAAACTTGTTTAGATCTTGGGAGATGTCTTGATCAGTTGAGCTATGGTTATCATGGTTTTTCAGCTCTTGTCGAGTTGGCATTGGAAAGTCGAGGCCATTTTGGTAGGATTCCCGGTTGGATGAGGTGATGTGAAGAGATCTCGGGTTGACACGTGGAAGTAGAAGAGGACGTTGAAGGAATCATAGGTGGAGGTGAAAACATTTTGTTGCAAAGGCATTGAATCATTGCATGTTGATGTGAAAATGGAAATAAATCATTTGAGCTCGGGTTGAGTTATTTTGGAATTATTTGAGTAGCACAAAGAGTTAAGGATGTTATCATGGATCGATGGTTGGGGTACATCACTCAACATTTGGCATGGCATAATCAAGATTAGAACGATTAGGATATGAGCTTGGAAGAGACCCAAGTGAGTTTTTTATTAGAAAAGTTGTCTGGCTAAGCATCATGGGTTGGATGGATTCGTCAAATGAAGATGTGAAGTAAGAACTCAGACGTAATGTGGAACAATAAAAAGGGCTCAACTTGGTTGGCCGAGTTAGAGCTTAGTCACTTGGTAGAGGGAGCTTACGGGGCCGACTTGGGAGAATTAGCTCACTCGACCAGGTTGAGCCAGGTCATGAGCCTACGGATTGCAGGGAATTTTTGGTCTATTTCTAGTCGAGTTAGCTAACTAGCACTTGAATTCCACACTACAAACCTCAACATGGGAGTTTTGAGGGCCCACGACCAATGGGAGAGATGAGACAATTTGACCAAGGTAGCACAATGTGGGATCAGGGGTGTCTTTAGGTCCCGAGATCTGAGTTGCCAAGATGTGGGGATTTGAGGCACATGAGCCAGGGAGCAAAGAGGTCAGACCCACTGAGGAGATGTACCAATAAGTGGGTGATGTGATGGAACTCTCCCATCGATTCAAGTTATGGAGAGTATGAGTCTATTTCTGGGTCATCATGAGAAGTTGAAGGTTGGGGCGATGACCTAATGTGGTAACCAATCCAAGAAATGTGGGAATATGACATGACAAGCGGTGGCTATTAAGTGTTGAAAGAAGATCTCATTCAAGCTAAAACCGAAGTGTCTTCCAAGTTGATGGAAGAATCCTGAGTTGTTACAAATGGGCATGCATGTTGAAACATTCTCGTGAGTCACTCAGTTGAGTTTCCAAGTTATTTATGAGGTGGAAAAAGAGATGTCAGAGTAATTCCTAAGGTTTCCGAGGGATGTGCTTGATGTGTCAAAATAGGGTCACATGAGGAGTTGATTGCCACAAGCCAATGAAAGAGGAGGTTATATATTCCAACATGCAAGCATGAATGTGGGGTAAGCCAAATGAGCCGTATGTGTGGAACAAAGAGCTCACCTAAGTGGCACAACGTGGATGCAAGATGTTTGGCGAGTTGGCTCGAGTTAGTGTCCCGATCAGTGAAAAGATTGCTTAAGCGGCCAATGAAAGGGCTCGACGTAATGTATTGAGGAGACCTGGTCAAAGTGAAAGGAAATTAAGAATTGGTGGAAGAGCTCATTCAAGATAAAAATAGGCGGTTAATGTATAAGGTAAAGATCCCACTAAAGTATTGCACAGGTGTAGCTCACCAGCCAACTCAATGAGCTAGCTGGCAGGCCATTTTTCCAAACCATAATATTAAAGAACCCCCGATGCAAGACAAATTCATGGGTCCTACCAATGGACCAAGGGAAAACTTCAAAAGGATGAGATGCCTTAAAATATTTTATAAAAAATATTCTTTTAATTAAATGGGAGATAAATTTGAATTTTTAAATTTATGAGGGCATGATGGGTGAATGCAATTAATAATGTAATTAAATATATAGGCCATTATGTGCTACATTTTGGCCCAATATTTAGGATTTCTCCTCTCTTCTCTCACAGGTGGATTTTCCATAAATGTAAAGGAGGAATTCATTCCAAGGGGTTAGACTTTTTTCCAATTCCTCTCCCTTTTCACAAGCTTGTCTATTCTAGATTGTGGGAGCTTTCAAGCCTTTTCTCCAAGATTGTAATGAAAAATATTTCCTCTTCCTAATGCAATGATGCATTGTGCACATGATTGAAGTAATAAATTGTGTTCTGTGACTAATTATTGGTCTTTTCATCATTCTAGCTACTTCGTTGTGCCTTTCTCATGCTTGCAGGTATACTGTGTAATTTCACCTTTCCATTATAGATTTTGGGAAATTTGTGCTTATCTGGGAGTAAAGCTTAGTGTACGGTTGAGTTGTGGTGCTTGTTCATCCTTCTCAGTTTCATCCTTTTTCACTAGAAGACTGAAAACTTGTCTAGCAAAATCCTTTCTTGGTGCATCACCACTTCTAGTATAGGTTTTACTTGTTGCAAATCTCTCTCCCTAAATCCCATGAAAATGTTAGTATAGGTCTAGTTAGTTGTTTTATTGCATTAGGAGTAGTGTTGTCTTTAGTTTAGGAAGACGAAGTTGGCCTTCTCCGAAGGTTCACCTTAAGCCACAAGTCCCACAAATTACGAGGTGACACACCGATTTTCCTATCCATCGCTTGGTCATTGGAAGGGTGTAGTGATTTTGTGATAACAGGGCTTTTGCTTTGGTATTTCTTTGGTGTGCATAGCTTTAACTTGTGTAGTTACTAAGACATGTTCTAACTTAGGGTTATGTGATACCATATGCATCTACAACAGATCAGTTTCTTCACACTAACCCTTGCCGTGCCCTTGTCCTTCCTTCGGTTCTAGCTCATGTGATCATAAAGCTAAGGGCATTCCTCATACTTATGCTTCTTCCCACACCATGAGCACTTTAGAAAATCCAGACATTCACACTTGTAGTGTTTAGCAGATCCAAAATTGTAACAAGTCCCATGGGGGAGGTACATTCTCCCTCCACGAACACCACGATTTCTGATTCCTCCGTGAAAACCTCTTCCTTGTCCACCGCCATCTGCGTGCCCTTCATATTAATGACCTTCATTCTTAGAACTGTTCCTAATGCTGGTCTGGTGCACACCAGTATCAATGGCATTATGGATTTGGTCTATCAATCGCCAGTTCTTTGTATTGTGAGTAATGGATGTATAAAATTTTACAATAAGAAGACACATTCTTGCGAAGCGTGCTCTGTAAAAATGGGTATCTACTTGGATCATGATACCCATGACAGATCTCACAATCTAATGACAGGGAGCACATCGAATTTCAAGGGAGACTATCCTTTGTGTGTCCTTCTATCTCACAATCTGTACACCAAAGTCCACTGTGAGTCTCATGATCTTAATTCATAGACAATTTTTTAAGATGCTTTGCCATGGAATCAATCTAGGCCTCTAAAAAAGGACATACCTTAGTATCAATGCTTCTGATAACCTCAATGCACAGAGCAGCCTCTAAGGCCTCGCGTGGGTCAATGAAAGTCTTATGGGAAATCACTCATTTGAAGGGCATCATCAATCCTCCAAAGAACCACTAAGCATGCTGTGAGGCATGGATATCATAAGATAAGTTCGAAAGGAGAGTTTTAAAGCATGCATCTTAGTCTCACACACTCTCTGACGTGCCCTATTGAATAACTTTGAGCGCGTTGATGCTCTTTTGATCAAACTTAGGAATGTGGAATTCTACTAAGAAGGCATCATGTAATATGGTATAATCCACAACTGTCTGATGTGGTTCATACTTCCAGTACTAGCTATGTGCGCAACCCTGCAATGTAGTTACAAACTAAATTGACTTCCTCTCTGAGGCAGTGATACCCTTAGTGTGCCATAGCAATTCACACTTGTGTACATGCTCTACAATATCCTTAACACCTTTGTAATTAGGAAAGTGCAGAGATATCTCATAAAACACTTGCTGAGGTGGTTGAGGTCCTTGCCCACCAGGTCTGGAACCTTGGTTCCCTCATGTGTTTCCTCCACCACCAACTCTAATATATCCACTAGCTCATGTTCCTCCAGATCCTCCTCCTGTGGTAGGTAAAGGGCTTGAGGAAGTTGCACTCCATGCCCCCACCATTGTTCTAAAGTGCACTCCAGTAGTATGTGAGGTTGAACCACTTCTAGATGTGATACCCAAACTCTGTGTACCCACACCTTTTCCAAATGATGTGCCAAATAGGATGCCTCCAAACATAGGAAATGTATGCTTGGCCATAAATGAAAAATTATATTAACAAGATGTTGCTTGACTACCAATACCAACACCAACTAGATTAACAAGACTTATCTCAATAATTGGAAAACTAAAGCTAAGGGTTTGGTTGCCAGGTGGGTTAAGATGCATGCCTATGGCTCTTCTCCTTTCTTCATATGACGAGATCTCACCAGAAGCCGAGGGGGTTCTTCTCCCATGCTTGGAAAGATGGGGTAACATAGACTACTCATGTCCCACATTATCTGTGTGAACCTCAAATCCTTCTCACAATTTTTACCTCCATAAATCCATCACTCCTGCAACCTCATAGTCTCTCACCAACTCCCTCTCTTGTGCTTCATTATACTTGAGCTATCTCTCTTCTCTCTCCACTTCTACTGTAGGATCTACCATCTCTTACCACACCAGCTTCCACGCCCTATGCCTAGTGGGAGTTTAGCTAGCAATAGGAAATTCTTCCAAACTCTGAGTGATGATCAAGATCTTAATGGCTAATGCTATAACACACAGGAAGGATCCTTTTCACTCCTGTAAGAACTCAAAATCAACATTATCTGAGCTAGAGTATGTAGAAACTACGTATTCCAACATATAGCTAGTCAACACTCCATTCCACCACTGATAAACAACACGAGTCTAAGTCAGATCACCATTATGTAGCCGCTGATACTCTTCTTGGGTCCAAACATGAGGTCTTTAATACCAATTATTCCTTGATACATATGATGATAACCATTCATACAGTTAAATTAGAAAACAAAAAAGAATGTATCATAGAGCTCATGATATAGGTGATCCTCTACCCATGAACGTGCATAAAACTCAGATCTAGTGCCGAATCTCTGTGTAAAATCATCCTCTATGTTCTTAAGCCAAGTCTTGACACTTTCCAAGGTCAAGTGCTTTTGCCATCACACACCATTATTATAACAACTTCAAAAGAGGTCCCGACAATGGAACCAAGATGTAGCCACTTTTACCTACTCCCTTTAAACCCCAAGCATGCCGACACATCACCCAGTCTGAGCTGGGTGCTCACCCAAGGCACACGAAGGTGTTGAGAACCTCTTTTATGTGAGCCTTGTAAGAATTTTTTCCATCAATGGAGGAATATGACAGAAATAGAAATACATACATTCTAGAAAAAAAGTAAAGAGACTAGATCCAAGCACAAATGCACCATAATATGAATGTAAACATTACAACAACATAGAGGAATCATATCTGAACCATAAGCATTATGAAGAGTATAAGGTTTTTGACCCATAAACATAGATATTTAGAACAATTCATCATATATTGATTCAAAACCATTTACAGAATCCAGATTACATTGAAGGGGTCATAACATATCGAATACATTAAGAGAATAACACCCTATCCCTACAAAATGAATCTACTCAAAGAGTTCTAGCTATGTTCTCTCCTATGCATCCCCCATCTTATTTGCATACACTCACACCTCTTTTCATCTCCTTGCATCCTCTGTATCTAGATTTGGACTCATTCTTAAATAGAGTGTGATCTCTCCTCCACTGCCTTAACTTCACTCATGAGAATTCCACATGCCAAAAGGAATTAGGATCCTCCATACTCGAGTGCCTATGCCAGATCACTAAAACCATAATTAACCTCCACTTTACAACTCCTAAACATAATGATTATATTCTGGAATATTATTTCCTTGAGTTGCAAGACTCCATGTTCTAACATTATCCACTTATCACGCCTACTCACATCTTCACGTGTTCTCCATGCAACACTGTATCCCAAAATGCGGCTAAGTATCAAACCCTTTTTTGATTTTGTGCACAAACCTCTACACACTCTAAGTCTAACTCTAGGCCTTCATTCCTAAATTGGTTAACTTTTCAAGCTATTCGCGCATAACCTTACTACCTTTCACGCTCTTCCTCAAGTGCCTTCTTCCTCTACTGTCTTCCGTGTGTGTTGATCCTTTGCTCCGGGACTTAGTCAATTTTCTTTCCTCAACAATAGTTGGTTAATGCTTACAAAAAATTGTGAAAAGTGGTCAATTTTCACAGTCACTATTACATTATTGAAAAATAAGAAACACACAAGTATAAAATCCTACAAAAAAATCTAATATAAAAATTATGAGACTCTTTGAGCTACTTACATGATTGCTTATTCTATGTAATGAATGAGCCAAATATATTTCTTCTCTATCACTCTTTGAGTTCAGATGACCATGATACTAAGTTACGGAAAGGTTCTCTGAGTTTGAGATTGAGACTAAGTTGTTCAAAAAATATAGAATATTCCCCATTTGGAGTTGTGAATTCCTTATAGGATACAATTATGATAGGCCCTAGGGGTAGGAGACAGAGATAGTTCATTTCTAGTATGGATACGTATTGGAAATGCCTATGGATACATACATGATATGCAGGTGGTAGGTCGGGCATGAACAAATACATGTGTAGAAATATCCACCATACTTGACCTATCATCCTTGTACTCTGGGAATTTCAAAGACGTACCCACAAAAAATCTGAATTTTAATTCCCCCCTCTCTCACAAAATTTAGCACATAAAGTTCAAAACTAAAACATATAAATCAAAAACCATACCCAAAGAACTCAATCTGCTAATGCTACCAACAAAAAATAATACATACCTTTGTTTGATATTTTTTGCATAAATTCTAAAAGGTGATTCTCCAAAGGCCTTTGCACCCATGACAATGGTAGTTTTGGAAATTTTAGGGTTCCTACTTTGGAATCCTCCTTAGGTCATGCATGTTGATGTGTTTGATTGTTTACCTCCCTTTTTTTCAAACTTGAATCCAATTTATTTTACTGTAGTAGAAATTCGAAAACAAAATCATATTTGAATTATAATTTCATTGAGATATTTTGTCAAATAGTACGCATTTAGTCTTTTAATATGTCATACGACAGAGAAGCACCGACCAATATACAAGACATTTAATTCATCAATTATTTTTAGTCACACCTTGTGTACATACACAATCAAGATGAATGTGTGTGTGTGTGTGTGTGTGTGTGTGTGTGTGTGTGTGTGTGTGTGTGTGTGTGTGTGTGTGTGTGTGTGTGTGTGTGTGTGTATTGTTACATGATTTAATCTTAGCAATCATTGTATTCCAGGATTGGGCTCAAGCTACAATTCTGAAATTTTTGATTCTTTTCTTTGTTGCATCACTGATTAGAGTAGCCAATAACTTGAATGTTGACATCCATTCTAGCACTTCTTAACATTAAATTGGGGTAGCTCTTCTACAAAGATAAATGGATAACTTCTGTTAAAAAAGTGGGCAACTCGGTGTGAGGATGGACTCTACAACCTTTTCCAACATCCTCCTGGCCTTTTCTAAAATAGGAGATCAAGGGAAGAGCATAGACATCTTTTGAAGCATAATGGAAGTAAGTTATTGTTAGATGTAGTTACAAGTGTCCTGATGTAGTTGCAAGTGTCCTTGATGTAGTTACAAGTGTCCTAGTTGCATTCCATGAGAACACATCTCTTCAAGGATCTATCAAATAGTTTGTGTGCCTTGTCTATGCTTCCAAATTTTGTTAGATAAAGGAGAGAGGATATGTAATAATTGTAATTGTATTACATACCTTGATGGATTCTTGTACAATAAATTCATTATAGTCATGTAATTATCAGTTATTTTTGGTGAAAGTAGTGTTTATTTCTTCTTCTTTGAGTTGTCTACTTCTATGAGCATGTGCAAATCTAGGCGGCTTCCCACTTCTCAGTAAGTGCAAATCTATAATGGTTAGAGTGTCTTGGTCCTAAAATTTTCTATTTTTTTTGATAATTCTATGGAATGCCCTAAAATGTTTCTATAGAATAAAATGTAATGTTATATAGAAAATTCTAGAAAAGTCTAGAAAATTCTAGAAAATTTCACGTTTCTAACATTTTTTTTGGATCGACTATAATTGTAGATGATATATAGTAGGAAAAACCCTACAAATGCAATAAATTACATGATACCTAAACTAAGTCTAATGAGCTAATCTTTTGACACTCCACCACTGTGAAATGTACTCTAACTTTTTTCACATGAATTTCAGTTTGATAAGAAAAATATTGTTGATTATCTTACGTTTATGTGATTGTAAGTGCTTATTGTTATCACTTCTACGAATTCTTGTAATAAAATAAGAGTTAGGGGCACTACTACATGGGGTGCCCTTTTGAGACAATAGTTAGATACAAAACATTAATTTCATTTCTAAATTTCTACCCTTTCTAAATTTAAATAATAAGTCAACTTTTATCATACCAAATTAGAGGAAAATTTTTGTAAGGAAACCCTAGTTTCAAAGTAGAGGTCATTGAATACGAGACAAATCCATGCCAATAATTGTAACTGAGATTTTAGAGAGATTTCAGGCATTTGCTTCAGTTTTTTTGGCTTCTTCCCATGCACTGAATCCCACGGGTCTATCCAAAGTCCTCAAACTATCTTGTTAGATGGGATATCTATTTTCATTTACAACACTCTACATTATTTATTTTTCTCTTTAATTTTTTCATTTTTATTAGTGGGAGATCATCGATATTTTAACCTTAAATGATATGCATATATGCAGGAAATGATTTTTAAAGGCCAAAACTGTTTAAAGAGTACACATGGTAGAATTATTATTAACCCCAAATCCAAAAGGAGGGTACAACCTAAAGGGTGTGGTGGGGAATGGCTGAAGTAGGATTGATTCTAGCCTATATAACCTTCCATATCTGCAAACAGAAAACTACTGTATCACTACTAGTTGTTTCCTTACCCACAATATCTCACAGATCTCCCTAAGATTCTCTTACTATGTGCTGAGATGGATTTTCCACTTCAAGTTTTCCCTCTTTTAACATTTCACTCAAAGTTAATCACCACCATCCTTTATTTTTTTTAAAACTCTCGAACGATTTTCTACAGGGGAGGCATTTTAGAACAATTTTCCAAAGAACACAAGCTAGTTAATAAATTTGTTCTTTCACATTTTTCAAAAGAACACATTATACTAGTCTTCCTCTGCTACAAAAGTAGATCTCATAGACTTTGGAACCATGTTCGCATGTGAATTAGCCATGTAAATATAAGAGGATTCCATTATGGGTTTGCACGAATCCTTCTTGTGCATCGTTTGTGTTCGAGCTGTGTAAAAACCTCTGTGCCTTTTATGTAGTGATTTCCTATGTAAAATTTTTGTTTAGGAGATTCATTTTTAGGATGGTGGCTTTATGTTTGGAATATGTTGACTTTTAAAATATTTTTCCAGACATTTGGCATGTTGGGTTATTGAATTTGAGTAAAACCCTATGATAAAATCCCCAGGAATTCTGCATTTTTTGTCACAAATAGTGTGCAACGGGTATAACACAAGTCCCAAATGTTTTGTTGTTGTAAGAGCACAAAAATTCCCCCTTTTGTCCATTTTTTAAGATCTGCATCAGGTCTCTCGTTTTGTGTATACCATACAATAATTGTAGTCAGCAAGACCAAATGTGTTGTAGGCATTTTGTCAAACTGTTCAAGTTCCTTTTCTTTGTTAGGTGTGAAAAGGTGATACTATTGGGATTTTATCTCTTTCATATCTGGAATTGTTTCCACTGCAAAAAGTATAAGCCCTGGTTCATCTGACCCATCTACCTCACCTCCTCTGCATTTCCCTTGTTGGAGAAGTTCATGGTAGCCTAGATTGTACTCAACGTTGAAATATGTGTGGCTAAGTTTGAAGCCCTAATCCTCACTGGTTCAAATCAACTATTCCTTGAGGCTCAATCATATATTTTTGTTGTTCATATGGGATTAAATTTGATTTGTAGATTTTTTTTTTCTAATAGAATGGAAACCTAGAATTCTTAGAAGACTGGGATCTATGTCGTACACAAATATTCTATTATAATTATAAAAATGTTATAGTAGTGGAAATCTTGCCGAATTTATGGTTTTTTAGAATTGATCTTTTATGTTGATCTTGATTCCAATTGTTTATTTTTTTCTCAATTTCAAGGACAAAGTGATCACAACCCATATGGGATAGATAACAAGAGCTTATGTTACAATAATTTTAGAATACTCATGTTTCACATGGAACCCTTTTAACTCTTCTTTAATGTAAGTCCGATTTCTAGTATTCCATTCTTCTTATGGGTAGTGGATATCCAACTACCGCTCTGTAGGGTGAGGTGATTCCTAATTAGGTATAATTACTAGGTCAATGGGATATTGGCAATTAGAAACCGAGAGTTGAAGTTGAGCATCCTAATGAATGTGGTTAACAATTGGACCAAAAGTATCACCTGAGATAGTAATGTATTGATATTTAATATTATTTTTCTAGTAAATTTACTTGTATTTTCCTTCAACTATTGTTTTCTTTGTTGTTGTTAACCCCCCTTTTCAATTAACTGTTATAATTGATTAATGGCTAAAATTTTCCTTAATAAGATGAAAATGAAAGAGAAAAAGGTGAAAAGGGCCACAACCATAGAGAATTAAGGATAGGAAGGCTAAAACTAAGTATGTGAAAAGCACAAAATTTGAAGTTTAAATTATATAAATAGACTTTTTTTGTTAGATATGCATAAGTATCTTATCAACGGTCACTTTGTTGAATTTACAGGAATAAGTTACATGCACCATCACAAATTTTCAATGGTGGATGTGGATGGAAATATATGTAGCTGTTATAAACTATTTGTAGAGTATTTTTATTTGCATTCATGATTTTTAGATGTAGAAGAGTTGAATTAATTAATTCAAACTATTGGGTAATTCTTGTAGGGGCATGCTAATCCCCACAGTAATGAACATTATGGTAAATGATTTTCTTACTTATTTTGTTTCTAGTAGAAATTGAATTATCATTTGATTAAGATTTAAAAAATATAGTGCATTCAATACAATGTTTTATTTGAATTATTATAAAACAAGTTAAAATAATGAGGAGTAGAGTTTGTACATTCCTTTTGGATGGTCTCAAGAGTAATTTATAGGCAATGCCAAACATTATAGAACTTAAAATGGACATGACTTTTATTTCCAAATTTATATATTTTTTAAACATAAATATTGCACAAGAAGCATGATTGTAATTAATAGGCAATGCTAAACATAATAAACCTTAAAGGGGACTATACTTTCCTTTTCCTAATTGCTGTTTTTTTTTAAAATAGATATTGTAAAGGAGATGCATATTTAAATAGGGAAGTTTGAAATAGTTTTGAATTGATAACAACATATATGGAAAATTTATTTTTTTCAAACTAAGAAATGTAAATATATAGGATAACATTCAAAATTTTTCCCAATTAACTTTGATAAAATACAATTTTACTCAAATAATTTTAAAATTTACAGCCTTAGGACTTGGATGATAATGTACAAGATGTTAGATCAATTTATTAATAATGTTATAGATGGTTTCGTGACATGATAATTGGCCTATTGTTGCACAACTTCTATAGTAAAGAAAGTGGAAAATTATCTACATTATAGTGATTCAAAATGATTTACTGCATGATTACATTACAATGATTCTATAATAATTCCCTATAATGGAGGCATGGATTGGAAGGAAAGGGTGGAGAGTTGGAAGGCTAAAAAAGAACTAAAAGAAGGGATGCTTCCAAAAACAACAAATAATGAAATTCTAGAGGAACATGGCTAACTTAATCCTCCATAAATGATGAAACAATGTAAATTGATTTTTCCCCCCTTTGATTACTCTCTGATTACAATATATCTTATTGCCATATATATTCCTTTATATAAAATAATACCCATTCCAAGGACAAAAATCCAACCCTATAAAATTGTGATATTCTTCGTTTGATCATTTTGGGATTCTTCTTCCACTACAAAATAACAAACCTAGCTGATAGTTCATATGGGTTGTGGCTGATTCCTATTATCTGTGAGATTTGGTTTGATTTCTCATGGATTCTTTATCAGTTTCCTAAACGGACTCCCATCAATCGAGAGACATATTTGGACATATTATCATTGAGGTAATATTGCAACAACAATAATAAAAAACAATAGTCTGTTAAATTCATTTCTCAAGTATTCCCTATCAGATAAACTAACATTTATCATCCCTCTTGGTGATCCTAATAATAGGTCATAAACTTGCAGCAATAAAAATAATTCTAGCACAAGTTTACCTAGACACCTAATTGTTCAAGTGATATGGACTATAGAAGTCTAAAGTATCACAACCACCTAATTTGTTTCCATCAATTATTCAAATCTAGAATTCCCCAGAAATTCCAAATACCCCTTGTACCATGCCTAATATGTACCTGGTAAGGGTACCAGTGTGATTTCTGTACACTGTGGGTATGTTCCCGTAGGCCCTAGGTACATACTAGGTATGAAAATCCATACCCGGGACATACCCAGGGCTTGTGGGTAACAATCCACATCGTGCACACATGTATTTTTAAGTGCAAAAAATAAATAAAACTTGAGGGCTTTGACTAGAATTGAACCTTGGAAAGTTCGTGTGAGATTCAATATTTCCATTAGGCTCCAAAGGGTCAAGAGAGATGAAAAGGAATTCATTTGGTTGACTTACTATTTGGGGGCTTTCTTGTTGCTCCTCATGGGTCCTTTATTCTTCAATCAATTTGGAGGGGATGGGAACAAGTTAAGCAATTGGTGGTTGGGAAGCCTATCTTCCCTTCCTTTGACACTAGGTGCCAAGCCTACAAATAGATTTCATCGAATATGAAATATAATGACAAGATCCTTGCCTTGACAAGAGGTTGCTCTACAGTCCTTTAGTTTGAGAAAGGAATTAAAAATATTTCATGACTTGTACACATTTGGGAAGTGAATGGAATGGATAGACCTTAAAGATTTATATAAGATTCCTCAATCTCAGTTCATAATGTATACAATGATGAGAAATACTTGTAAAGCTCCTTCTACTAGACTAATTATGGAGGATGAGAATGACTTTTGGGATACTATTAGGTGCAAAAAGGCCCCCCTCTCCAAGAGGCTACCTATAAAAAATTGTATGAAAACATCACCTTCTCCCCAAACCTTTCCCTGGGCCTTAACAACAAGTAGAATGTTTGTGAACCCATTAGTAGATGGACTCATAGATTTGATGTTTTGTGGTATTCTTGTATTTAGTCAAATAAATGTTCCTCAATCTCAGTTCATAATGTATACAATGATGAGAAATACTTGTAAAGCTCCCTCTACTTGGACTAATTATGGAGGATGAGAATGAATTTTGGGATACTATTAGGTGCACAAAGGGCCCCCTCTCCAAGAGGCTACCTATAAAAAATTGTATGAAAACATCACCTTCTCCCAAAACCTTTCCCTGGGCCTTAACAATAAGTAGAATGTTTGTGAGCCCATTAGTAGATGGACTCATAGATTTGATGTTTTGTGGTATTCTTGTATTTAGTCAAATAAATGTTCCTTTATAAGGCTTCTAATTCATAATAATATTATTACTGGCTTCTAATATTTTATAGGTTGGTGAGACAATAAGCTTGTTTTTTATTTAAATTTTTATATGTATTTATATATTTTACTTTTTAAAAATATATTGTATGAACGTACCCACAACATACCATACCAGAGGTTATTAAAAATTTGTTATTTCAGCATACCGTACTATTGAAGGACACCAACTTTGTGTTTATTTCATGAATTATGTTCTCCTTATAGAAAGAAGATTATATATCTTATCTACTATCATATGATTCATAATGCCCACCTTGCCATATTTGGACTATTAGCTTAAACAAACAAATTCACCAGGTTGCCCAATATAATAATTTTTGTAAATATACCATGCTTTATGTGGATAGTACCAAATCAAGTTCAAAGTGAGAGAAGAAGTGCATTAAGTATAATAGCGACAAAAGGAAAATTAACAGTAACAAGATTAACAACAATAATATAATATGGGGAATTATGACATCCCTAGATAAAGGAGATAGTAACAAATAAAAAATTTGGAGGTCTCTAGACATTTTTTTTCAAGAATCCTCAAATGAAACAAAGATGTTGTATCTAAACAAATTATTAGAAAGTTGCAAATGATCATATTACTTTCTGAAACTTAAATGTGTTATAAATGGAAGAATGTAGCAATAACAAACCATTGTAGAGCTGTAATTAAATGAACTGTGAATGAATGTAGAGGAGAATATTATAACAAAGTGCATACAACAAAAGAGAGTAGATAATTGAGGTGGAAACAAAAGGAAAATCGACTGCGATTATGCTTTGTTGGTTGTCCATGCCCTGTTTCTATAGCTCCCATTTTGATTGAGGCTAGGAGAATGTTGGGAATGGTTGTGGAGGTTGGATTTTCTCCTATCAATTGCATTTTCCTGAAAGTTTCCAAGGTCTTATAAAAAAACCCATTATTTGCACAGCATGTAATAATTGCAATACATAGACCACATTTTTACAGGAATTTTTTCGTA
The DNA here is from genome assembly GCA_019776745.2 of Taxus chinensis. Lineage (NCBI taxonomy): Eukaryota > Viridiplantae > Streptophyta > Pinopsida > Cupressales > Taxaceae > Taxus > Taxus chinensis. The sequence continues at coordinate 611,634,507 of CM034146.1, read as the reverse complement.
CAGTTCACATGCTTTTACACTTTACATGTATATCTATCAAAGAACTTGTGACTAAAACATATGACAATATTTCCTTCTCCATAATGCTTTGGTTGGTCTTCATGAGAGGTGTAGGAGGGATTCTCAACAAAAAAGGATTTGCAAATTAACAATTTTAGGCGACTTGTAAAATTTATGGCATTATGAAATTTTTATGAGTAATGAATTTTATATGTTATAGGCCACATACAAATGCAAATAAATTATAGGTCACCACAAAGACAATGATTGTACATAGTGAAATAATTTAAATCATTTTCCCACATGCGTGGTGGAGTAGAAATGTTTTATGATGCATGACTGGCCATTTCTTATTAGCTTACTTGTGCACAATTAATGTAAGTGAAAAATAGGTAATTTTTCATTGCCAAAACTCTGCCAGGAAATACGAACACTCACCAGTAAAGCATGCCTCGCAATGAAATTCCAACCCATGTAATTATGTGACATGTTTACATCCAACATGCCTAATGTTCAAAGCATTTAAAATTTTATAGGGCTACTAATTCTTTTCCTCATAAATTTCATGTGTAGAACTGGATAAAAAAGAGTTGTGTCAATACTAGAGACATGGAATAGGTGTGGGGAAGGTGTGAGCCATGCACATGATGCAACTAACATTTTTTTCCATATTTTCATTCATGTCTATATTTTTTCTATCTAACATTTTTTTTCCTCACATGTTCAAACATGAAACCTCCCTGAACTCAGCGAATAAATTTTAGCCCATTCATTTGTAAAATATAAGTTTTGTAAGGAACATATGATGAAATTGGTTAAAGGTACAAAAATACCTCTTGACAGTAAATTAGAAGCACAAGTCCGTGAGAGTGAGAGAAGTCAAGTGGGTAATTTGAATGCCAAATGCTAGCAAGAAACAACAATGCTACTTACAGTAATGTTGTCAATTTGAAAATAAACAGTAATGTTGCTTACATTTCAAAATGTCAAATCAATTGGCCACAATGATCTCCCATTTCCATCTCTTCTTTGCTAAAATATAGTGATCCATTCCTACTGAAGGAAGAATGTGAACACGAGTTAAAGAATGAATTTCATTGAGATATTTTGTCAAACAATTTGTATATAGTCTTTTAATACGTCAGATGACAGAGAAACACCAGCTAATATATAAGATGTTTAACTCATTAACCGTTTGTAGTCACACCTTGCTTACATACACAATCATCCATGAACCCTATTATCATTAATGATGAACATGTTTACAATTGGATACAATGATAGGAGATTTTATATTAATGATATAATAATATTAACCATATTAGGATATAGTAACCATTATAATATATCATAATATCATTAATAATATCTAAGATATAATAATGATATATTAGGATATTATAATATCCTAATATTAATAGGATATATTAATGATTATAATGATAGGAGCTATGATATAATATATCATTAATATATTATTAACCATAGGATATTAATACTTAATATTGTAATAATAGGTTAATATTGATCATTTCATTATATCTTATGTTACTAGTAATTAAAGATATAATGATATTAATAGGATATTATATTAGTATACTATATTAATATTATAACTATGATTAGAGATGGATAAACATGAGAAGAAATTGGATCTATGACGTGGGTATATATTGAGAAGTATGCGCTTATCACAAGTCAAAGCTAAAATGATGCAAAATGACAAAAATAGACTAGGAAAGCATGTACGGGAGGTCGGCAGTGATGATAGAAAGCAAAGTAAAATGGCCAAAAAATGGGGGTTAATTAGTGCTCTATTCACTCAAAAACTGTCTAAATAGTAGTATGAAACCGAGACTAAATAGCACCCAAATTGCGTGATTTAGTGACTACATAAACTTATTTGGATAGGATTTATCTATCTAATTTTAGATAACCAGTGGGTTTCTCCAGTAGTTATAGTGGATAATAAGAATAGTAAATAGAAGGTTTGTGTGGACTATAGTGAATTGAATAAGGAAACACATCGAGACTATTTTCCTTTACCTTTTATAGACCAGGTCTTGGATAATTTATCTAGAAACAATATTTTTCATTCCTAGATGGTTTCAGTGGATACAATCAAATCATTGTGGCACCTCAAGACCAAGATAAGACTACTTTCACCTGCCCATGATGGACATTTTCCTGTAGGGTCTTACCCTTTAGCTTATGTAATGCTGTTGCTACTTTCCAAAGATCCATGGTAACAATCTTTGTTGATTTCACTCACGATTATGTGGAGGTTTATATGGATGATTTTATGGGGCAACATTCTAAGAGGAAATTGATAATTTCTACAAAGTACTCTCTAGGTGTGAGAAACATCAATTATCTTTAAACTAAGATAAATGTCTATTCATGATGGAACAAGGTATAGTATTAGGCCACCATGTTTTAGCTAAGGGAATCAAGGTATATCTTGATAAGGTATGTATTATTGTGCAACTCCCATCCCCCAAAAATAAAACTGAATTAAGAATATTTCTAAGACATGTTAGATATTATAGAAGATTCATTTTATATTTCAGTAAGCTAGTTTCTCCACTTTTTTCCCTTCTAAAAAATATTCTAAATTTGAATGGACAAAACATGTCAAAAATATTTTGAAATCACCAAGTGTAGTTCCGCTTTTGCAATCTTATTGTTAAAATCACACCAATCACTCTCATTCTTACCATTTCCATTATAATTAGTGAGTTCCTCTAGTTACCTAACGTTTCTTACCATTTTGGCTGATTAACAATGCTTTGTTGATTACCTAGCCTCTTTCACATTCAGGATGCCAATTTACGACACATTGTAAGTAAAAATCCTCATTCGAATAAACAATTAGCGATTATTAGCTAATTAGGCATATTTAACCCTTGTTTTGGTCAATCAACCCTATTATTGGCTCAAACCCCTCTTGTAACCATTCAAAATCACCCCATTTCCCTCCAAGACATTTCAGAAGGCTTCAAAAGCTTATCCTAGCCTCTTAATTGATCCTAAGTGGTTGATTAAGGCTCCTCACATCCTAATCACTTGTTAATTCACTAATCATGATTATCACACCTTAATATACTTTGTGTTTTTAGTCCCACATGCATCAAGATGCAAGTTTTCCCTAAATAGAAAAATATAAAAAGGACTAAGCACCTACCTTTAAAATGATTTGAATTATATATCATATAAGAAATATGATGAAGAGCCTTACTTCATTCTAGGATTAGATTGCTCAATCTTTGCATCTAATCTTCATGTTGGTTAGTAGAGGGATATCTAATATGAAATTATAGCCATTGTTAGAGAGATCCTCTCACCATTTGTGAAGTAGCAACAAAACATAATTTGATTTCTCTTAGATCTAATTATGTCTATGTTAATTAGTTATCATCTCATATAGTAAGGATGCTTATAGATTGAATGTTTGATTTCATTTAATTTCTATTAATGCATGCTTTTAAGCTTTAATCACGATGTTTCATTCTTAAACTTGAGTTTGGCTCTAGGCTATTATGGTGTTAGCCTTTACTATTAGTTATATTACAAGATTTTTAGGGTGTTATCATTTGGCACGTCTGACAAGACAAGACAAAGTTTGTTCCCAATAAGAAAAAAAACCTCATAGGCAATGGAATAGTATACTCTAAATGAGTGAAAACAGTTCAAAACTATGTTCCCTTAAAAATCACAAAGGGAACTCCATCTACAAAGTACAAACTTTGTGCCTTCACCCCTTTATTTGAATTAATATCGTCAATATTAAAGCAGTTAGAGGCCATTAACATGGTACGATATCCTGAAACAAAACCTTACGGAGATGACACACATAAGCCATCATGGTTTAGAGAAAATGAATATTGCAGATTTCACTGCGTTAAGGGTCATAAAACCGATAAGTGTTTGAAATTAAAGCACTATATTCATGAATTAATCAAAAATGGTGATGTGGAAATAGATTCCATCACCCATACTAAATCTTCCAACATAAAAATGGGGATATTTAAAGAAAATTTCTCCAAGCGCAAAGAGAGGTAAAAGTAGGATCATGGACAATCATCTCAAGCCAAGAGTAGTAATTATGTTTTAAAGATAGACCATTTTGACCTTTTTATGCCCTAATAGGCCATGTCAATCCACATGTTGAGCATTTAAACATGATCAAGAGAAAATTAAGGGAGTACACCATGGAAACGTGATGAGCTCACCTTGTTATTTTATAACCTCCTCCCCTTACTCTTCAAGAGATTCAGTATGATGTGTTAGACCAATTAGAGAAAACTATGACCAATAGTTCAATCTTGGACCTTCTTAAATTTTTTAACCTTCATAAAGACATACTTTGTAAGACCTTATAGGGATCATGAGTGTCCATTGATATCGACCCAACATGATTATAAGAAATGGTAGTGCAGATCACTACTTTAGAATACATAACCTTTAGTCCAACAGAAATCCCCAAAGAAAATTCCTCTCATAAATTTCCCTTACATATTGAAGTCATAATCAAATGTAAGAAGGTAAAAAGAGTGCTTATGGATGGTAGATCACGTTTAAATACTTTTACTGTAAAGATAGTTCGACAACTAGGGTGTACTGAAGCTGATTTAGAAATAAAGGTCATCGCCATAAAGGTGTATGGAAACGAAGAACATCATTCAACCGGTATGATCACTTTCTCACTAGAATTGGGTCTTATAAATCATGATACAAAGTTCCATTTCTTAGACTTGGAGATCCCTTACAACATATTACTTGTACAACCATGGATGCATGCCATGCAAGCCATAACTTCAATGTACCATCAGTGCTTAAAGTTATACCATAAAGGATAGAACCTTAGTATACAGGGATATCCCTAACTCTTTTCTCATTGTAGAGCATTGTCGAGCTATTTCCCCACCATTTACAAATGTCCTTCTATAGAGATAGCGGTTTTAGTTCAATCCAAGGTCCTCACTTCACGAGTGGATCTAGATACCTTATCCCAATGAAAATGGTGCTTCTACATCAGAGTCTCATTTTTCTATGTGGGAGATGAAGGTTTGAGACAATGGTTGCGGAGAGTATGATCTTTAGCAAGTCCTTTTAGTTCAGAACCTTCCCCTATTTGCAAAAGTGTATGGTAGGCCGAGTTATAAGTTTCAAAGATCTAAGGATAATTTCCCTTTCGATGCTTTCAATCTCGGTGGATTATTAGAAGATGAAAATATTCTTAAGGATATTGTAGCTCATCATAAAGATGATGAAATGGATCTATGTTACAAGTCACCTAAGTATGTTATTCTCAATCGAATGATGCTTACTACAAGATATAAAGGACGTGGCTATGGAAATAAAGAACAAGGTACAATGGAAGCTCTTCCAATACCTCATCGTAGAGTGGGTAAGTATGGTATTGGAATTTGACCATGTATGTCCCCTCTCCCTAAGGTTGAGGATACCTCTTCTGAGTGCTAAGATAGTTCATCTAAATGCGGAAGTGAAATAGATTCCTGGTGTAGTCTTTACGAAGAACTTGCCTACACGAATATTTTCTAACATGGCTATCCTAACTATAACCCTTACCATTCCAAAACTGGACCTTATTTACCCATCACTTGTGAATTGGGACCAATAGCAACATGTGTCAATAGACATCTTTCAGAATGACGAGGCTATTGGTGAATTCCTTGGCATTCGTGACAATATTATAATAAATGACCACAAGAAAGGCTTATCCATTCAACTCAATGAATGCACATACTTTAGGGAGGGGGTAGAGTTGTGTGGTCATTTAAGGAAAATAGTAAGAAATGGAAAAATTCCTATAGAAAAGCCTTTCCAAAAGAACAAGTCCAAGTCCTATAGCAAAAACCTCTTTGAAGTGCTTGTGGACAAACAAATAGAAAAATCAACGGAAAAGATAGTTGACCCACTTCAAGATGAAAATATCTTTGAGTCACCTTTGGTAGAAGAGGATCTTAATATCCCCCTTGATCCTATGCGCATGGTGGATGAGTCCAAGTTACTGGTGGAGGAGACAATAAATGTCAATATTGACACGAAGGAATTTCCTAGAATAGTCAAGTTGGGAGATTCACTCTCAGATCAAGAACATAAAAATTTGGTGTTTCTTTTGAGAGTATTTGTAAATATATTCTTTTGGTCTTATGTAGATATGAAAAGAATTGATCCTGCATTAGTGGTGCACAATCTTGTCGTACACCTAGACGCCAAACCTATAAAACAAAATATCTGAAAGATACATCCTCGTGTCACCTTGTTGGTCAAAGTAGAACTAGAAATATTATTGGTAGTAGGCTTCATCAGGCTTATTGACTATACAGAGTGGATTTCTTATGTATTCCTAGTGCAGAATAAATCGGTCGGTATTAGAGTTTGTACCGATTTTTGAGACATCAATAAAGGTTATCCTAAGGATGATTTCCCTCTTCCCAACATCAACATGATTGTTGATTCAACAACTGGTTATGAAATGCTATCACTCATGGATGGATTTTCAGGATATAACCAGATAATTTTTTTTGAGGAAGACGACCATAAGAAAATTTTTACCACCCTATAAGGGACATTCTATTATTAAGTCATGCCCTTTGGCCTCAAGAATGTAGGTGTTACCTATCAATGAGAAATAAATGTTATCTTTCATGACATGATCGGTGATATCAAGGAATATTATGTGGATGACATATTGGCAAAATCTAGGACTCGAGAAGATCACCCAGAGATCTTGCGACACATCTTTCAACATCTAAGGGACTACAAGGTCTAACTTAACCCAAAGAAATGTGTCTTTGGCATTTTATTTGGAAAACTATTAGGATTCATTTTTTTTCAAAGAGGAATAAAAGTAGATCTTGCAAAGGTAGTAGCTATAATAGAAATTCCTCCTCTGACGAATCTTGGCGAACTGTGAAGCTTAAAAGGAAAGATCCAAGCAATTAGATGGTTCATCTCTCATCTTGTAGACAAGTGTCACACATTTACACATCTTCTAAAAAAGATGTCAATTTCCACTAGGGACCATAACAACAACAAGCATTTGCTTTGCTCAAAAAATATTTGGCTAACTCCCCTGTTCTGATGCCGTGCACAATAGGTGAACCCTTGTTACTCTACATTTTTTCCACATAATTTACAATTGGGGCACTTTTTTCCCAATATGATAAGGAACAAAAAGAAAAAACTATGTATTACTTAAGCCAAATGTTGATAACTTAAGAGCTCAGGTACCCGCAGATAGAAAAATCTTGATTGACTGTATATTTCCCTTTCAATGGCTACATCATTATCTATTAAATAATAAGGTCAAGCTTATTCCAAAGGTTGATCTATTAAAGTACTTGTTGTCAAAACCCGCACTCACAGGAAAGATGGCCAATTGGATCATCTTACTCAATGAGTTTGACATCAAGTATGTGCACTAGAAATAAATGAAAGGAAAGGTTTTACTAGACCAACTAGATGAATTCCTGCTACTAGGTATTGAAAATTTGAGTTTGGAACTCCAAGATGCATCCAAAATGTACCTCAAGGAATATATTATATGGAAGCTATACTTTGATGGCTTTTTTACCTTTCATGGTTCAGGTTCCGGATTTGTGTTGATCACTCTTTTAGGAGACTTGATCCCTTAGGCATTTCGACTTAGGTTCCCATGTACAAAAAATATAGTAGAATATGAAGCCCTTACTAGAGGGATGAATCTAGCTATTAAGTGGGCTATTAGACAAGTGAATGTAATCGATGATTGCATGCTGATTATAAAACATGTAATATATGAGTATAAAGTTAAAGATGAGAAACTTCTTCCGTATAAGAGAATGGTTGATTATTTGAATGAGTTATTTGAGAAGATTACATTTGAACAACTCCTAAGAGAAAAAAACAAAGCAATGGATGCTATGGCCAAAGCGGGGTCCATGTTGAGTATCCCACCTATGAACAATGATATGTAGTTCTTCGTTGATTATCTACACACACCAACATATGACATATGTAGTAGGCTATGATCTAAGGTAATATGTGGTATATGAGCAACGTATGATATATTGGTCACCTTTAGTGTAATCTCCAAAAAGATCTGATAATGTCATCAAAATGTCACCTCATAGGCCTAGAGCTTCCCATGACTCTCTCGCGTCTCCAATCGAGGTAGACCAATCTGCAAACTCAGGCACAACACCATTACCTTCTTATATTCATTGTCTAAGTTTTTCCAGAAAAATTTCTAACATCTTCTAGGGCCACCCAAGTTGACCCCTCCATGTTAGTGTGCCCTTGACAATGCCAGCGTGCCCATTTTGACGCTAGCACGCCCAAGTGCTAGCATCCCCCTTGGCACATCAGTGCTTAAGTTTTCATGCAACCATGGCCCTCTCCCCCCAATCCTCTAACTCACGTCGGTGCACCTAGCTTGACACTAGCGCACTCATTTTAACACCTACGTGGGTGTGTGCATTTTGGTCACATTTGCATGTGAGCACAGATTTTTTTGCATCGACACAAACGTGTTTGTGTGCTTTCATGCTAGCGCACCCCCAACCATGTTTGTGCATCCTAAGGGCCACACTGGTGTGATCACGCCTCTTTCTACCTTACTAAATGTGAATTAAATGTAATAAATGTAAGTAAAATGAAGACTTTTGCTTTGCGTACCTACTGGTTGTCCTTGAGAAGCCTTATGTAATCTCAGATGCAATCTACATGGTGTTTCCAGTTCTACACCCTCACCATTTATATCATCGACAAGAGCTCACTGAATAGTAAAAGTGGTAAGGGATGGTAGTAAATAAACTAACTACGATTGTTTTTACCCCCCATGACATGGTTTATATACCCGTTTTTCCCCACTGCATCATGTTTCTCACCCCTGAAACACCCTAGGACCATCGTGTTTCTTCTAAATTCTTCTAGCACTCAACGTGATGATTATTTTTAATAAATAATTATTTTCACTCATTTTTCGCTACGTAGGGGCATATTTTTACTTCCCAGCGACCCTTTCTGCTAGCTGGGGCATATTCTTTCCTTATGGTTATTTTGATGACATTGTATGATTTCATTAATTTTTCTGTGTCATTTTATTCTATAAAATTTAAAAAATTCAAAAATGGAAAAAAACCCAAAAAATTTCAAAAAAATTAGTAAACTCATTAAAAATACAAAAAATGGTAAAAATTCAAATTTTTTCAAAAATTGGTAAATGGCAAGCATGTAGTTGAAGCTTGTATCAAATGCATTGTCCTTGAACATCAAAATTTGTCCTACAAAACATCTTTCTTAGGTTCTTTCTTGTTCTAGTCTCAAACGACTTGTAGATCATTTTGATCTACCTACATTAACAAAGCTGACGTGATTACTATGTCAATACTCTCATGTAACAATGAGTTTCCAGAAGCTATGTCATAGCGTACAAATGATTTTCATGGGACTAATTATGTCCTCTATAATTCCCCTCGCATGTATCTATTATTCCCTTCCTTTCTTGTCAAATGTTTTATTTCCTTTTTGGAGTTCCCAACTCCTCCTCAATCTCAGTAATCTGCTTCTCCATGTATCCATCCTTTTCCAAAGGAATTTTTCTCTACATAGGGTCCCCCACATGGAGCAAACTATGAGTAATCTCAATTTCTTTGTTCTTGCTGCTGTGATGAACTCTCTTCGGAGGGGAGGGAGGATTAGTGGGGTAGTAAGTATTTTTAGACCTGAATTTTCTCTGACCCATAGGGTTGAAGGGGGTGGTTATGGAAGGGGATGAGAGGGGTAGGGTTAGGAGGGGTAGGGGCTTGGTAAAGAGTAGGGATTTTGATAAGACAATGCTTTTGTAGAAGAAATATAATTCTCCGATGGAGGGGAATGGCTCTAATATGCTTCTAAACCTCTAGAATTGAGTGCTCAAGAGAATTAAAAACAAAATGTGAAAAGAAGATTTTTTAATTCCTCCTAAAATGGTTTAGAAATACGAGATGCTTGAGGGGAACTGTGATGTACCTCCCTTCTAATGAAATATACCTTACCATCATTTTAACAATCTCGTCAAACAGAGATGGGATTGAGGCAACCTTGATTCTTTCCATAACAAACTCCATCTCTTCACCCGCCTCAAGAAACTTCTTGGTTTCTGATTCCTTGTCTATCCTTTTGTTAAAAAACTTATTTCCTTCCATGCTGAGGCCAATTATTTCCACTATGAGTTCTTCATTGATGTTAATGAAATAAATGTTAGTAATATAGCTTTTTCATGTTATTTTACACTTTTGTTTATTTTAATAAGAGCCGATGATTTAGATCACAAGGGAAATATGATGAAACAAAGTTGCTTATTGAAAGATTGGATGCAAAATAACTATTCATATATTCTCCACTATCATGTCTTATCAGTATTGATTTTTCTTCCAAAACACATGGGGTGATAAAATAATCATTTTTATTCCCACCTTGCTTCTTCTATCCGTTTCGATCATATTTTCAATCGTCGATTGACTTCTTCTATCACTCCATCAACACTTGAGGGGGCATCCTTCATCCTACTATTTTTTCTTCAAAATATTACTTGTTTATGCTTGTCTACTATGTTTGAAGTGACATCACTTTCTTCACCTCAAACGGGGGCAAATGTAGACACCTAAATTCTAATTTTACAATCTTATTGCTAAAAGCACCCTAATCACTCTCATTCTTACTATTTATATTATTATTAGTGAGTTCCACTAATTACCTAATGTTTCTTACCATTTTGGTTGATTAACAACACTTTTTTATTACCTAGCCTCTTTCACATCCAGGATGCCAATTTACGACACATCGTAAGTCAAAATCCTCATCTGAACAAACAATTAGCAATTATTAAATAATTAGGCATATTTTACCCTTGTTTTGGTCAATAAACCCTATTATTGGTTCAAGTCCCTCTTTCAACCATTCAAAATCACTCCATTTCCCTCCAAGACATCTTAGAAGGCTTTAAAAGCTTATCCTAGCCTCTTAATTGATCCTAAGTGGTCGATTAAGGCTCCTCACATCCTAATCACTTGTTAATTCACTAATCATGATTAGTAAACCTTAATTTACTTTGTGTTTTTAGTTCCACATGCACCAAGATGCAAGTTTTACCCAAATAGTAAACTATAAATAGGACTAAGCACCTACCTTTAAAATTTACACCATGCTTTGAATTGCATATCATATAAGAAATATGATTAAGAACCTTACTTCCTTCTAGGATTAGATTGCTCAATCTTTGCATCCAATATTCATGTTGGTTAGTAGAGGGATATATAATATGGCCTTGTAGCCATTATTAGAGAGATCCTCTCACCATTTGTGAAGTAACAACAAACCATAATTTGGTTTCCCTTAGATATAATTAGGTCTATGTTAATTAGTAATCATCTCATATAGTAAAGATGATTTTATATTGAATGTTTGATTTCATGTAGTTTCCATTAATGCATGCTTTTAAGCTTTAATCATGACATTTCATTCTTAAGCTTGAGTTTGGATCTAGGCTCTTATGGTATTAGCCTTTACTAGTTAGTCATATTACAAGAGTTTTAGGGCGTTATCACTAAGGATAAATTAACAAATACCCCAGTTTTAAGAGGTCCAAATTAGAAGATTCCCTTTCACACACAAACTAATGCTTCTAATGAGGTGGTGTGAGATGTTCTTGGACAATAAGAGAAAAGAGACGCAATGCATGCCTTCTACTATATTAACAAAGACCTCTCCTATGCTACAAGGAATTGCACTACCACAAAGAAATATTTTCTTGTAGTGGTTTATGCAATTAACAAGTTTCACCATTACATTACGGGATATACAGTAATTGTTTATAGTGATCATTCTCTCATCAAGTATCTAATGAATAAAAATTTAGTGCATGGAAAAATTCTAAGGTGGATTTTGTTATTGTTATAATTCAACATAAAGATTAATGATAAAATAAAAAAATCAAATGTGGTAGTTGATTTTCTCTCAAGGCTAACTATTTCAGGTACAAAGGAATCAGGTCAATGATGATTTTCCAGATGAATATCTATTTGCAATCTTAACTATATCTCCTTGGTTTGTAGAGATGGCTAACTACTTAGCTAAAGGGAAGTTTCCATCTTTCCTCACATATAAACAAATAAAACAATTAATCAAAAAAAGTGTGATGTATACATGGTTTAATGAAATGATTTTCAAATGTGTTCCCGATCATGTATTACACAGGTGTGTAGCTGAAGATGAAATCTTTGATATACTTAGAGCATGTCATGATGAACCATTAGGAGAACACTATTCAGTCAAAAGAACAATCAAAAAAGTTTTGGGATCTGGATACTATTGGTCTTCTTTTCATAAATATGTCAAAAAGTATGTATGACAATGTGATCAATGTCAAAGAATAGGAAAACCAACACTTACAACTAATATTCCACTCCAACCTCAAATAGTTCTAGATCCATTTAAGAAGTGGGGATTGGATTTCATTGGACAACTTAACCCACCTTCTCAAGGAAAGGAGTACATCTTGGTTTATATAGACTATGTTACAAAATGCACTGAGGTGTAAGCTCTCCAATATGTAAGGGATGAGAAATTTGTAGACTTATTATATGAACACATCTTCCAACGGTTTAGAGCACCTAAATCCATTGTTTCATATTAAAGACCATAGTTCATGTCAAGTGTAATCAATTATTTTTGGGAAACATATCAAATAAGGCATACAAAATCATCCCCATACCACCCTCAATCCAATGGTCAAGTTGAAATCACTAACATGGAATTAAATGACATTCTAACCAAGACAATAGATCTCTCAAGGAATAATTGGGCTAAGAAATTACCTAAGGTAGTTGGTCTATGGAAAGAAACCTATCTTGAGTTGGTCTATCGAAATAAATCTATCTTACAAAACCAAGTGGAAGATAACCACATGATTCACTCTTTATGAGTTGGTCTATGGAAAGAAACCTATCTTTCCCATATAATTTGAAAGTAAGACCTCAAGGACAATTACTGCATCAGGAATTGAATTATCAGAAACACAATCAAGGATTCTTCAGTTGAACGAATTTGATGAGACGAGGTTACCAAAACTATACCAAACAAAAAACATCTAACATCAAATACAATTGTGGCATGATAATTATATGAAGCAAAGGAAGTTTCAAAAAGGGGATTGAGCTCTTTTATTTGATTAAAATACAATGATTTTAAGGGGAAATTTCAAATAAGATGGATGGGTCCATACCAAATTAATGAAGTCTTCCACAAAAGAACCATGAAGCTGATCCCAATTGATGGTAAAATAAGGGTGATGTTAGTTAATGGTCATAGATTGTGGTTATATCAAAATCCAACATCAAAGGAAGAGTTCAAAAAGGTGCTACAAGATAATGCAACTCTGAATTGGTTGGACAAGGTTACGTTGTCCAAGTTAACTCAAGGCTTAATTAATCCTCAATAAAAATAATAAATAGGAGATGGTTGAAAACCAGAAATATTTTCCATCCTCCTATGAAGGAATGGTTGAAAACCAAAAATGGCATCCATTCCTACTTAAAAAATAAAAAAATATATTTGAAAATAAAATGCAGGTGGCTAAAAACAAATAATATCGGCCACCTAAGAATCATGTCATGAATAAATGTATTGAGACAATATGAAAAAAGAGAAAAAGGAGAATCCAACGTTGTTATCAGATTTGACAAGTGCTTATTAACAAGCTATGTGCCATTACTCTCCTTTAACTATTAAAAATTATAATTATAAGATGTTAACTATTACTCTTGTGTGAAATGATGACTCCCCATTTCCAATGCTTCTGCACACATCCCATATCTCAATAAATATTTCACACATCCTTAATTAATTTCTCCCACATACCAATGTATTCTCCATACTTTCATTTTTTCATCACAATAAGTTAATTTTACCCAAGTGGTGTTGTTTGTATATAAAACTGTTCTCATCCCTATGTTTTCCCCCATTTTCATTGTTGTCGTTCCACTCCTATGCTATCATGAGTTTCATTCGTAATATATCAAAATTTCCATTCCTACACTATCACTTTCTCCATTCCTATGCTCTAGTTCCTTTCAATCATTCACTACTACCCATTCTGTTTCATACCAATAATGGGGATTGGGATTCATCATGAACTGCTAAGCCCAGTTGAATTGCTCTCAGAAAGAAAATTAGTGGAAGATTTTAAGAAATATAGATGGTCTGATTGATCCTATCATATGAGAAATTCAACCCTAGGATGAAAGAGGAATTTTCAACAAATTTTGTGGAAGGATACTTAAAAATCAAAAAGTAAGAAAATCTTATTTAAACTCCTCCATTATTAGTTAACTTGGTGGTATTTCGGAGGAAGGGAAATTGTTCAATTTTAGGACTATTTAGTCTAAAATTATTAAAATATTTTTTATCGAAAAGAAAGAAAATATGGAATTAGTTTTTTGATAGTAAAGGGAAAGTTAAGGGCAATCAAAATAAGCACTTTCCTTGAGGCATGGGATAGATGTGGAAAAATGGGTTATCAAACATTTTACATGTGAGTCCCAATTTAAACTTATCTTAGGCCTAGTATTGAGAATTATTTTCCACCTATGACATGGGAAACCAAAGACCAAAATAAAGTTTAATCTTCCACAGTGTTCCCGTTTGACTATATTTCCTCTACTACCTAAGAAATTACATTAGGGTTCCCCATGTTAAAGTTTAAAAGGCCTTATCCTCCTTATCTGTAAGCATCACTTCATAAAGAAGCATCATGGGCTCAAAAAGTGGGTTAAAATTACAAAATAAATATTCCCTTGAACCTGTTATAGTTCCATAAATAGGGGCCCTCCATCTCAAACAGACCAAATAAAGGGCTTAGGTCATCGACACCAACCTAAGCTATTGAGGAACACCCAACTAAAAATGTTCCCTCACAGGAGGAGAACAAGAGGAAGTAGATATCATGTAAACCTTACACTAAACACTTCCCACTTCTCCACCTAATTTTGTATTCTATCAAAAACCCTATTTCTAAATTCAACATTGAGAAAATGGACAACCATTTTTGAAGAGTCTCTCATACCTGATAAGGGAAAAACACATATGCTTGAAGGTGAGCCTAACTAACCTGTAGATACTAAAAAACCTTATTCCCACAAGTGTTGGCCATTTTTAAAGTACAATATGAGCTACATAAATCTCAAGAAAGGATTACCCAATTACAACTCATTTTATAAGAAAAAGATGCAAACATTTCCTAATTTCAAGTAGAAAGAGATAAGGAAGCTCATAAAATCCAAAAAACATTGGAGCATAAATATTAAAAAAATTTAAAAAACTTCAATAGAATGTAGAGTAAAAATAATAGAGAATTCAATCCGTATAGTCTGTGAAATGAAGCTTTGTTTACTGAAACTTGCACTTTTATAAGGAGAGAGAAGGAGAAAATAGAGTCTACAGAAAACCAGTGAATCAAATGATTCAAACGGAATTTGTATCTCCCAAAAATCATTATATTAAAAGGAATGGTTAAATGGATGTATCAATGTTATGATCTCAAGGGAGTGAAAAAGGAGAAAAAAATATTAAAAGAGGAAAAGAAAGTACTTTAGGATAACATACTTGATTCTTTGCCATTTGTATGACCAAACCCTCACTTGTAGAGATCCCTCCTTTTTCTATGATTTATTTTTGAGGGAAAAATGATTTAAATGAGTGGTAAAAAGAGGGTTAAGGGGACCCTACCCTGTACATCAAGAAAGCTCCATGAGAGTAGATAAAGCCAAATTATAATAACATCAAAAAAACCATAGTATAAAATTTCATAGTAATAAGGGCACTTAGGAGCCCATATAGTGAAACTAATAGCAACAAAAAACCATAGTGAAACTAACAACATCGAAGGAACTAACAGCCAAAGACAAAGATAGTGAAAAAATAGAACACCCTGCACCAAATTCATTTGTAGGATTTTTCAAGCCCCTCCAACACCTTAGCCCATTATTTTGCAAGAGCATCAATATTAACAGCCAAAGATCCCAGGTCTAAACCATCCGGGGTCACCTTCTGTTTCCTTCCTTGACTATCCACAACACAATAAGAATTGACAAGCTGCCCCAGAGTTTGAAGGTGTAGCAGGGTCGACTTAACAGTCATGATGCTCCATTCCATATAGCTATGGAGGATAGCTTTAACTTGATCCATATCCCTGGTTATGGCCCCCAAGTTGGCCTTTAGGATCTCAATCTCGCCACCCTACCCATTGCTAACAGCTTCCTGCACCTGCTCCCTCATCTTGTGCCAATCATTAAAAAGAAACTGGACCGAGCTCTTAGTGAGCCGCATGTCCCCCTTGAGCTCATCAATATCAGCAACCATCCTGGCCAAGTGATTGTCCCCTTTGATCGAGCTGACATGACCCATAGCTTCATAGTGTTGTTCCAATTGAGCATTTATAGGAGTTGGGGCACCATGTTTGCTAGACTCACCCTTAGTGTTCGGCTCAGTGCTTGGGTTCTGCTTAGATTTTAGATCCTGAGGTTTTGGGCCATGACCACCTCCACCTCATCCTCTTCTATGTTTCGCATCCAAAGAATCTTCATCATCGCTCGAATCCTCCTCCTCTGAATCAGACTCCAAACCGTCCACATAAGCTTCCAAAGCCAGCTTGAGAGCACCAGTTTTGTCAATGTCCAGGGCCGCCCTTTTGACAAGGGTAAGGATAAAGCCCTGGTGGAGAGGGACAGAGATCCTACATGATTTAAACTATGAAACAGAGGCACACAGAGAACGATACAAGAAATAGGGGAAACTAAAAGCCTACCCCTATCTAAAATGGTTTAGCATTGGGAGGTGGTAAGCATAGATACATTTGTGGTGGCCTTCTAGGGTTAAGAATTGAATTAAGGTGAGAGCCACCTCATCAAATGGTTTAGGTAAAGACATTCTAAGGTAGCCAGAAAAATGGGAGGTGAGATTCTCATTACCTTTAAGAAACAGATTCAGTTCTTCAGAGGCTTCCTTCTTCGGTTTGTAGACCTCCCTCCCCACCGCTAGAATGCCCATAACTTTAGCCACTGAATCCACAGTGATCTCCAGATTGATCCCTTTCATCTCAACAACAACACCTTTTTTGGTCACTTTCCATGCGCTAGCAAAGTCTTTGCTGAGATTCTCGTAGTGCCCTTCAAATATTTTTAGAAAAGGGGTAAAACCCTTGCTATCAAATAGGGACATAGCATCGGGAGTGACCCCAATGAGGTCAGTAGGTTCATTCCTGATGAGATCCCCACCCATACCACTAAACAACAAAGGCCTCTTCACAAAACGACTCAGAAACCAGAGAGCCAAGAGCTTACTCGCACACCACAAAATGATTCTACAGTAGCAGTTTCCAGATAAAGTTCTCCAAAAATACGTGCAAATCACAACCCTGATCTTCTCATAATTAAGAAATAAATGCAAATTCATCATACAACAAAAAATCATGACAGGATAGACCCCCCATGAAGAGACCTTATACGTGGGCATTAGTGTCTTTTAATAAGTGTGCCCACACCTTGGGATCGAGAATTTCCATCTCCCTCAAAAGTGTCAAATCATGCCCATTAACCCCCATATTAGCAAAGAAATCCACCACGGCATTTTCTTCCCTATACACATGTTTGAAGGAGATAAAATTAAAAGAATGGGCCATTTGCTTAATACTCTTAATAGAGTTAAAATTGGCAATAGAGATGGGACCTTCCTTATTTATGTTGTTAATTATGTTCAGGGAGTCACCTTCCACTTCCAAATTAACAAAGTTGTGTTGAAGAGCTATAGATAGACCCCAAAAGACCCCAGCAACTTCAGCAACATTATTTGTTTGAGTGCCCAAATTTTAGAAGTATCCAAGAATAAAACTTCCTTCAGAATCACGAAAGACCCCACCACAGCCAGCACGACCAGGATTACCTTTGGAGGTGCCATCAAAGTTTAATTTTAAACAGTTCCTTGCTAGGTTTGACCCATCCATTTAGTCTAGGGTTTAGACCCGGGGGCCTAAGGGTAGAAGGTCCCAGACCCCACTTCAAGGAGAAACAAGATTCCTGCTGAGAGAAAGACTTCTTTTGGGAGTTCAAGATAGAGAAGTTAGCCAAGATGGATCTCACACAGTGGGCTCCAATTTTAACATGGGACTTTTTTTTCCTTTAAAGATTCTTCTATTTCTTTCCTTCCATATTTCCCAAGCCAAATGAATTATATAGAGAAAATCCATAAGAACTTCAGACCTTGGCTCTTAAAAGGACTAGTCCATTGGATCCACAGCAATTTTATGGAGTCCAGGAAGACCCAGTTGACATCAAAGATGTTAAGGATGGTTTCCCTAACTGAAACAAGGAAAGGACAGTTAAGGAATAGGTGTGAGGCATCTTCACAATCCGATTCACACAAAACACATCTATTAACCATGTGGAAATTTCTCTTGTTCAGATTGCCAACAGTTAGAATCTTATCATGGATTACCAACCACCAAAACATATTAATCTTGGGGATTAATTCTTTGATCCATATGCTTCCCCAATTAAAATTATCACCTATCTCCTCCTCATGAAAGAAGGAGTGGTAGGCACTTTTGACCGAGAAAATACCATTTTCTTCCTTAGACCAGTATAAGCTATCTTCAATAGGAATCTCTCTATTAATAATAACTCCTCTTAATTTTTGTTAATAGAAGAGATCTCTAAGCTGTTAGAATGATCCAAAGATATGGTTTTCCACTGACCCAAAGGATCATCCAAATTGAAATAATCTCTCACCTTAGTCCCATATTTGGACACAGAGTCTCTATAGATAGTAGGGAAGATAGTCTTGAGAGGAACATTCTCTAGCCAGTTGTCCTTCCAGAAGTTAATGGTGAAACCATTTCCAACAAGCCATTTGCATCCTTCAGATAACACATGTTTAGCCAAATTTAAGGACTTCCAGAAGCAAGAAGAAGCATTAGAGTTCTAGGTACAAAAGCACCATTCATTAGCAGTCAGGTTAGGCCAGTATTTACATCTTATGATACTAGTCCAGACACTATCTTCCTTTAACAGTCTCCAACTCATTTTGGCTAGCATAGCTTTATTCATTTTAGTCCAATATCTGATACCCAGGCCACCAATTTTTTTGGGGAAACAAACCTTATCCCAGGAAATTAGAGGAATTCTATCTTTTGATTCAGTTCCACTCCATAGAAATATTTTTTGTATGCTCTCCAACTTGCATGCAATCTCATAGGGTAATCTATAGATAGACATCGTATAAACCGGTAAATTTTGTATAGAGCATTTAAGAAGGACAACTTTTCCCGACTTGAGATAGAAGTGAACCTTTCCACCCTTCAAGTTTCTTCAGAAATCTATCAATTAAGAAATTCCATTCAGCATTCTTTGGTTTTTCCATCCCAATAAGCATACCAAGGTATCTGATTGGGAGGGTTTTTGAGGGCAACCAAGAATACCAACAATTTTGATGCTTCTTCTTTCAAGGGGTATTGATAAAGAAGACAAAGCTTTTCCCATAGTTTATCAATTGATCTGAAGCTTCCTCATAATCCATCATTAACTGCTTGAATTCTCTGGCCTCAGGGACAGAAGAAACTCCAATTAACATGGTATCATCCACAAAATGTTGATGAGAAACCCTCTGACAGTTTACAATAGGGGAGATACCTCTGATTCTTCCCTCCATGGTAGCCTTATTAAGAGTTCTACTTAGGGTTTTGGCCAAAATAATGAAGAGAAAGGGCGATATAGGATCACCTTGTCTTAAACCATGTGTGCTATTAAAATAACCACAAGGAGTCCCATTAACTAGGACCGAGAACTTGGTAGTGGAAATACAAGATAGAATCATCTCCTTAAAATCCTCACCAAAGCCAAATCTTGAGAGAATCTTCAGAAGGAAAGACCAAGAGACTCTGTCATAGGATTTTTCCATATCCATCTTAATGAACATAGCTTCTTTCTTGTTCTGTTTCATAGAGTGGAGGGTCTCCTGTATGGTGATAATTCCATCTTGAATCTATCTACCCATAACAAAACCTCCCTGCTGATAAGAGATAATTGAAGGTAGCACAACCTGGATTCTTAAGGCCAAAATTTTTGAGCACATTTTATAAACACAGTTGCAAAGACTTATGGGCCTGAAATTTTTAAACTCCGTAGGATCATGATTCTTAGGAACCAAAGTCAGAAAAGTGCTATTTAGCTCCTGTAGCATCTTTTTGTTCTTGAAAAATTCCTGGATAGCACTGACAAATATCATCTCTCACAATATCCCAAAAATTTTGAAAGAAGAAAGCTGAGAAACCATCAGGTCCCAGGGATTTATCAGGGTTTAGAGATTTGACCATGAATTCAATTTCTTCCATCAAAGGGATTTTAGTGAGCATGAGATTGTCTTCATCATTTATCAGACGGGGAATCACGTCAAGAAACTACTCTTCCTTAGTGTTGTTAGGAACCCGAGAAGAGGTCAAAAGCCTGCTGAAGAAAGAACACGCCTCTTGTTGAATTTTCTCAGAGTCATTGAGCATAACTCCCTCTCCATTTTTTATACTTAGAATTCTATTAGAGCTCCTCCTTTTGAGAGTAGAGATATGAAAGAACTTTGTGTTCTTGTCACCCTCTTTAAGCCAAAGGGCTCTAGATTTCTGTTTCCAAAAAATTTCCTCCTTCCGGAGGATGTTATGATACTCAGCTAGTAAATCCTTCTCATTATTTTGGGTAAATATAGAATTACAAACCTCCTGTGAACTCCAAATATTTCTGGAGTGAAGAAATCTCCTTAGCCAGGGATTGCTTCTTTTCAAAAATGTTGCCAAAAATTTTTTATTCCATTCTTTTAGTTTTTTTAACATGAGCAAGCTTTTTAACAATTCTGAATAAAGTCATACCTTTGATTTTTATATTCCACCACCCCTTCACCAGCTCAGTAATATCCTCATCAAGTAGCCACATCTTTTCAAATCTAAATGGGACTCTCCTCCTATCCTTAGCCTTGATCTGGAATAGGATAGGATTGTGATCAGATCCTATGCGAGGAAGGGAAAACAACCCAGCTTCTTTGTTCAACCAACCCCAAGAGATCAACGCTCTGTCAAGTTTAACCTGAATCAGCTGGTCACCCTTCCTTCTGTTAGTCCAAGTAAATCTACTTCCTCTAAGCTCAACATCCATAAGATTATTGAGGGAAATAAAATCTTGAAAGTCTTCCATACTTTTAGTGAGATCTATATGTCCCCCTTTTTTTTCCCCCAAACACAGAGGAGTGTTGAAATCCCCCAAAATCACCCATTCTATGCCTTTGATTACATTATGAAATTTGGAGAGATTGGCCCACAGTTTTTTCCTTTCACTTTTACTATTAGGAGCATAGATATTAGATAAGATCCATAACTCTTTAGATATTTTATCCTGAAAAAGCACCGCCATATGGTTTTTTCTGTTAAGGAGATTTGTACCTTTGAGTTTTTCTTCATTCCAAATAACAGCCATTCCCCCGGCTGTGCCTATCAAACTAACAACAAAACCCCTAAAATTTTTGTAAGACCTACCACAAGTCTCAAGAAAAGGGCCCTCCATCATCTTAGTTTCCTGCAGGGCCAAGATATCAAAATTGTGATTCTTCTCCAAATATTTTATCAATCTCCACTTGACCGGGTTGTTCAAACCCCTAATATTCCAAGATATTATATTCATTTAGTCACTTGATTCTTAGTTCTTCTAAAACTCCTTAGATCCAGTTTTGATTGGGTACCATCATCTATTTCCTTTTGACTTTGTTTCTTTCTCACCACTTGTTTGGAGGGTCTCCCAGATCCAGCTTTTTTTGGGGTCCCTTCAGATTTTTCCCCTTTGAGAGGAGTAGAAGAAGAATAAAAAATAGATAGGTTAAAGTCCTCCTTACCAGGCTTGAGCAGCTTCGAGACCTCGACAAGCTGAGAAGAGACCTTTTCTTTAAAGATTTCATGAGTGTTGTTTAAAACCAGTTGGTTTTCATTAGTCACAATATCCTTTTCCTTTTCCTTAATCTGAATATTTTCAAAAGGATTTGAACACAATTCTAAAGCCTCATTGAGGCTTCCTTCACTTAGATCTTTTGATTGAAATATTTCCACTTCCTTCAGTAGATTTTCTAGCTTTTTTTTATGGACAGAGCCTTTTCCGCTTGAACATGGTCATAGCCTTTTGGAACCAGGGTTCCGAATGGGCATTCTGTTGGAACTTCTTATTCCTTACTTCTATGAAACCTTCTTCATCCATAAAGACAGGCTTCAAGATATTTTCCTCTCTAGATTCATTTCCATTATTTTCCATTATTTGGATGCCCTTAATTGAATTTACCTTCTTTGGAGTAGCTAATGGGGCACTTCCTTTACCTTTTTCCATATCCTTTAGATGCTTTTCTCTGAAAACCTTGGAGATAGTTAGTTTACATTGGTGCTTAGCATGCCCCCACCCCTGACATTTCTCACATCTTTGAGGGTAGTTTTCAAAATCTATTTTTTGTTCCCAGCTTCCCAATTTCGAGCACAGAGATATGGATTTAGGAAGGGAAGAGCCCATCAGAGAATAAATACAAAATCTTGCACAAACCACTCTGGATTTAGTAAGCATCACATTATCCACAAGTAACAAAGGTTCCAAGGGTATTAGCAACTCCTTTTATAATATCCACATCCCATAGTTCCAGAGGAAGACCTGGGAGTCTCACCCACATGGGGAACTGATTAATATTCTCTTTTTCAGGGTTGAAATTTGGAGTCCATTTCCTAAGAAAGAGGCCAAGTTTCCCAAGAAACCAAGGGCCTTCAATGAGTATCCTCTGAGGATATTCAGAGTTATTGAAACTAAACAAGAAAAATCCATTAGGAAGGGCAGTGACATCCATGTGCCCCTTAGGTTTCCATTTAGCTCCAGCCCAAGATCTAATGGAGTCAATATTAGGACACCCTCCCACCAGTTTTCCTATCAAAGCATTCTCCATTTTTCTCAGATTTTGGTCAATAATGATATCTGGTATTTCTAAAAATTTACTTGTAGCATCCTGCTTAAGCTAATGGGATGATTCCAAGACTCTTCTCTTTCTCCAAGTTCAAAATATTCACATAAGTCTTGGGGGACCTAGACACCACGTGATTCCCACCCAAAGAAAGGGTTTTGCACATGCCTTTTTCCCTTGAGGATTGGTCCATCATATCTGAAATTCCAAGTAGGATCTATCTATTGTCAGTTTCCCTACCATCGTTGTCTAGTCCTTCTTCCTCCTCCTCATCCTGATCATCCTTCCTATCCATCCCGCCTTCCTTCTCAACATTCCCGCTCTCCTGCTCATCCTTCTTACTCATCTTTCCCACTCTCCTGCTCATCCTTTCTTGGATAGTACACTATTATTTGGTGCTAACATCCAATATTAATATTATCACATTTTTGATTAATTTAATTTCATCCTCACACCTCCACCTCATCATTACACCTCACCCTAGACCCATTCTAAGGGCATTTAACTCATAATGGCCAAGTCATCACTCTCATAACCAAGTCATCACTCTCAGTGACGAGTCACCACTTGACCTAACTAATTAAGAATTCTTCTCAAACCTAATTGGACTTCTTCTATGACCTTCCTACCTTTTCTAATGAGAAATCCACTTCCCTAAGTGGAATCAACTTGGAAAACATGCCAAATCTGTGAAGATATTCCTATTTTTTGTAAAAGGGACTAATTCACCCTAACCAATCCTAGTTTTTCCTCAGCTGGTGCCGGTTACATAACCACCATCGGTCACCTTATATACAATTTAAAAACTCTTTACATTGGTTGGTCATTTAGTTATTTGATCTTTATTACAATAAAGCATGAATCTTCAAGCCCTCCTACATCCAGATGATGAGCACACACAAAAAAGTGTAAGATAAGTATCTGGTTCTCCTTCTAGAGCAATGGAATACTCACAGGAGCACACAACTTGTATTGTCATGGCACTGGACTTAAACACATATCCTCCAATCAATTATTAATCATCTCAACTCACATGGTCTATAAGAAACCAAGTAAGTACTATGATTTTAATCATGGAGGCTTATCCTATTGTAGATATCTTTCTTCATTTAGTATTTTATTTCTTCTGTTCCTATACATCACCTTCTTCCCACCAACCCAATATTAAACCACCCTAAGCCTTTCCACCCTTCTAAACCTCCTTAGCATTACTGAGTCTTCTTAGCCATATTACAACCCAAACCATACTATCCTCACTCTCTGTGCAATCACAGAGAGCCTAAAAAACCATTTTTAATAGTTTACTACCTGTTGCCCCTATCAAAATTGGTTCCCTGACCGCCATTGGTTTAGTCCCCATACTGCCATTGGTCACCAGAACGATATCGGTCTCTATGTAATTTCACATTCTCAAACCAGAAAGCTTCCCACTCACCCAAAACCAACCCAGACCTCAACTAATCAGCCCCAAACCCTTACTAGACCTCTAAAAAACCTTTCTGACCTAAACAAACCTTGGTTCTAATTAGATTCAGTGTTGCATTTTTATTTTACATTGAATCTAGTGTATTGTGTGTATGATAAACCTAAATCATTACATGGCAATATAAACTATTTATTTTAGTTTCTTAGTCACATTAAATTATTATTAAACTGAGGATTAACAACCATTCGAGGAAGCATTACGCTTCTCAGATCTAGCCTTGCTAGGAAGTCCTATGAATCTTGCTATTGAATACTATTTGGTGCTTTTGTTGTATTTCTTTTACAGGTCGTTCCTCTTAGCCAAAGAGAAACTCACACAATCAACTTGGATCAAAAGTATACAATATGCATATTCAACCTTCCACCTTCGTCTCATAGGTATTCCTCCTTAACCATTTTAAATTCTATCTGTTTCATCTTAGAAATATTAAAACTTATTGGTAAAACATTTTTGGCATGCCCGGTGGGACCCATCTAGGGTTCATTGCATTTTTCATTCCTAGGGAAAATCTTGTGTGTCTATTTTCATTTGAAACAAGTTCACATTAAGTTCTTCTCTTGAAATATTCTTTTCTTCTGATTGAATCAATGACACTTGTTTTTCGGTATTAAAAAGAAGTCTTCTTTCTTTTCTTGCATTGCACTTTGTGAAAGTCATACCTTGAACCTCTTTGTAATTTGTTCTCATCAAATATAATTTATGGTTTTGGGTTTTAAAACTCGTGCACTCACATTTTTGAATTTGTTAATTATAGCTCATCTAAATTATGGGAAACCTATATGCTGGAAGTCATACCCAACTAATGGTTGACAAATTGAACCGTAGCTAACATTTTGCACACTCTCTATACCAAATCACTGAAAAAAAACTACATAGTTCTTAAACAACATTTTTCTTGGAAGAAGTTGTTAATGATCACACAATTAGAGGATTTATAGCGGGCTCCAACTAGTTTCTATGTCTAGTCATCATCTCAGAAAAGGATTTCCCACGCCAAAACTAACCTGAAATCAGCCATAGTTGTTAGATTTTTATAGGGCACCCTTGTTAACCAAGAATTCTATCCTGCTTATAGTAGGTCCTAAATGGCATAAGCCACAACATAAAATATACAACTTAATATTTTGGGTTTATTATCTTTTTGTCTACTTGCATTTTCAGGTGTGAGTTGCGTTTCTTCATTCTTTCTTATCCTTTTACTCTGCATATCATGACTAGTGTATTTCAATTTTATTTTGGATTTATTAGAACTCCTCATATCCATACTCAATCTCTGGGTTGGCCATTTTATTTGATCTAAATCACCAAAACTTCATTTTTCCTTCTCTTCCTAGATTTCATAGTAATCGATACTAGTCGAGTGAGCGTCATCAGTTACATAATATCACCGCCATCGGTTAACTGATTGACGTCGGTTTTATGGTTTTTTGGTTATTTTTACAAAAATAATATTCTCCACCTTTATGTTATTTTCATGTCTTGTTCTGTCATTTTATCACACTTTTGGGTCTATGATATCATCTTAGGAGTCTAGGTTGACCCATTTTCATCTTTCATTTCTAGATCTTTAAGTCTCTTATTTATTATAGTAACTGACATTGGTTTGATTTGAATGATGGTAGTTACCCTTATACTGGCATCAGTTACCCCAATCGACATCCATCTCTGTATTTTGAATTACTAATCAGAACAACAATCTAATCACTCATTTTAGACTGATTCTTCCCCATTACTTCTGTGTTTTTGCATCATCAGCGAAGCTCAAAATATCTGTTCTATCGTTAGCCACACGGTATTAACTCATAAAAAAGTTAACAATCTCATGTTTCATGCTAGCCATCAGCCACTCCCACCTAGCCCATCACCCCCTTCAATCTCATCACCTATGGACCCCAATCAAGCTCTTTTCATACCCATTAGTGATAAGGAGTTCATGAGACTCCTTGATCGCAACCCCACCGCTCAGCATTACTATCTTGCTCATTCATCTACCCGTGATTCATTAGGATATCTTGTATATGACATGTTTGTGTCCATTCCTTCTACCCTCCCACCCACTTCTATATCAACTAGTAATAGCTTATCCTTACCCTCTTCCACCTTACCACATGTGATTTCCTAGCATGACCCTACATCATCGATATCTGCTACACCTATGGAATCTATCGTGGCTTTAACGTATGTCGCTCCTATAATATCAACCATTCCTTTATCAACTACCTTGAGTGTAGGTCTATCTACATCTACCACCTCTCATATACTTATTACATCTCAGCCACCAATGGCGATGGAAACCCATAATCCCTTCCAAAACATTAATCTCTCCATCCCGCAGTCTCATTCTTTGATTGCTAGGAGAGTCTTTACGTCCACTACACCTACCTACACAAATCACCAACAACCCCCTATTTCATCTATCGCTTATTCAGGATACTTTCCATCTACATCTACTCTAACCTACATTCCTTCCTCACAATTTTTATACTCGACACCACCACATACTTGGATTCCACAAACATCATAACCTCCTCATCTACCCCTTTATACTACACGGGGTGCCCAATCATCACAACCTACCAATGCTCTTATCAAAATGATGATGTACAAGATACAAACATTAGAAGCATTGTCTCTAGCTCACGTAACTCTATGACATATTACGAGATTTGTAATGAGCCCATTCACCCATCCATTCTGATTAATCCATACCCTCCCCATTGGAAAATGCCTAAACTCAACTGATTTAAAAAAAAAGAAGACCCACAACAACACTTACGTTCTTTTAAACATGTTTGTTATCTGATCACTCATGATGACATTTTTCTCTTGCAAAAATTCTTGATGTCCTTGATAGGACCGAATTTAGATTGGTATAGTGCTTTACCCAGGCATTCCATATTTTCATTCAATCAGGTAGCTTATGGTTTTCTAGACCACTTTTCTATCAACATTGTTAATAAGGTCACTGTACATACCCAAAATTGTAAGGTACAGTACTGCCAGAACAGTGTAACAAGTGCCCCGATCATGATACAGGTCTCCTCGCAAGGTGTTCGGGATCCAGAAAATCCCTTGGAGTATGCGTTAACATCCCGCATGCCCCGCTTAGCCCCCGCGCCCTTTGTTTTCCCCCTTTTTCCCTCTTTCCTTGGCCTCTTGACCTTCAGTGATGAAACCGCCGCCCTGAAGGGTGGCGGTCTCGTAACCGCCGCCCTAAACAGGGTGGCGGTCCTGTAACCGCCGCCCTGCTCAGAGTGGCGGTCCTGTGCGCGTTTTCCAGAACGCTCTTTTGACGCGAACTCGCGTGAAATATCACGTTTCACCAGCTTTTCTTTGCCGACTTGAGCATGCATTAATGTTTTTGGTCCCCTGGAACAGTGTTTTTTCTTTGTTTATTGTTTAGGAGTTCAATTTGGTTTTGGTTTTTGAGAGTTGGAATTCCTATAAATGCATGGTTTGTGTACATGCAAATGGGAAGAATGTATAAGAATTTGGTGAAGAATTTGAGCTGGAGCTTTTGATCACCCTTTTTCCTTGTTAGAGTCTTCTGATTTTTAATGTCTTGGTTAGCTTACTTAGGATTGATAGCATAGTTTATTTCATACTTGGTTAGTATTGCTCAGCTGTTGGTAAGCCACAGACCCATCTTGTGCAGGCAGTGCTATTGTTCCATCCAATCCAGTTAGAAGCTTGCCTCTGATTCCTCTTTGCTGTAGATTTATCTTCATCGTGTCTTAGAATTCTTAGTTCAATTCATTATATACCTGGTTAGCTTTATCCAGCTGTTGGTAAGCCACATATCCAACTTGTGCAAGCAGTGTCTTTATTTTGAAATAGAATAGCTTGGGAAGCCATTAAAGTTGCAGGTTTTACTCTTCGTATAGGATAGTTGCAGGTTCTGGTCGCTTCATGTTGCATGACTCGCAGTAAAATCCCGCTAGGAATCGCATAAGCCAAGCTCTGTACTCTTGCGCTATCCCTCTCCTACTCGCATTCTCGGTCTGTATTCTGAGCTATCCTTGTCCCAAAATCTACTCCTATCGGTGCTAGCATTACACGCTTTTCTGGATCCAAGTGAACACGAAAGAACGAGAAGATCATACTGAGGGGACGAGATCACATACACCATCGGATTCGCCACTGTTCTGCGGAGTCCAGGTTTTAAATTTCAAAGTTCTAGTCAGAATCATATCAAATAGAGTAGTTAATCACTTTATTTCATTTCATTCTATTCTCGACATTGCCAGGGAAGCTGTGGGGATTGATAGTTTCTGAGAAACTATGATTCACTCCTCACTTCTGAGGTAGGATCGAGAATCTTGCCGGTAGATTAGACAAACTGTTTTATTTAGAATAATTCTATAAATCACACAGGCAAATAACCACACTCGGTTATCTTGTCTGTTTTAAATTATTGTTTAGCTATTATTTCTAGATACGCTTAAAATAGTTTGCTTTCCTTAAAATTGTTAGAATATTTCTTAGAAGAATAAAAGATATATATGTTAGATTTATTTCACGTAGTTAGAATTTGTTTCGTTACAGTTAGATTTGCATTTTGTTTCGTATGACAATTACGGGACCTCAAGAGCCCAGGGAATATATATTTGAGCCAATCGTGCCTCAACCAAACCTTGTCATAGCAATAGTTGACATAGACCAAAATCTCAGGATACAAGTATTCCGAGCAACCACAGATTTACAACTGATCAGTTCTCAGTTAAGAGGATTAAACATAGAAGACGACCAAGCACATGCGTTTTGGTCAAGTCAGCCAAACTACAGATTACTCTAGAAAACATCCACATGACTGTAGAGGGGCTCGAAAGAGAACAAACATTCGGGTGCGATCCTCTAGTTCCACAGCCAGACGCTGGAGACACCCTCGTAGATATAGATGCCAGCTTAAGAATCCAGGTTGCGAGAACGTCTGTAAGGTATTCTGAGAAGATCGCACAACTATTGGTTCTAAACATAGAAGCTGAGAAAGCATACGATTACTGGATACTAGGGATTAGAATTTGATCTCGCATATGACCATAACAGGACCGCAACAACCAAGAGTCTACGGTTGTGACCCACAGATCCCACAGCCCAACGAATCCACAAGTCAGTTAGATATAAACACTAGCCTACGCACACTAGTATTTCAGTCCACTCCACTTCCACCTATCATCATCGAACAACTGTCCTTACTAGATATAGCGGCTAGAAAAGCTAGGGAATTCTGGACTAGGCCAGAAAATCGTCCGTAGAGCCAATTATATTCATCATCCACTATATGACCTTATCGGGAGATATACACGAAACAATCCCAGGTCATTTTCCACGTATTCCGCAACCCATAGATCGAATCACGCCAGAGCTCGATATTGATTGGAGCCTTCGAGCAGTCATCCTCGCTGATCGATCTATCACACCAGTCCAAGTTAGAAGGGCCTTCTTTGCCTTAGATTCACAAATTCCACTAGTGCGTGTCGAAGACATTAGACTGCCTAACTAGTTTGTCTGCATATTCCATCCCCACCGGCTGTCTCGGCACGACCTCGGGAGGTCGGGTACGCGGAAGAGTTACTTGTTGATTCTCACGCTCGCCTGTCACTTTTTTGACGTACAAAATTGGTGAACCCGACGTGAAACAAACAACTGTTTCACCTTCTATACCTCATCACATCAGTACCAACAAAATTGGTGAACCTGACGTGAAACAAACAATTGTTTCACCTTCTCTTTGAGAAGTTTTCAAATCTTCTCTCATCCACCTTCGCTCCTTCCCATTATTCTGCGGGTATTCATATACCCCCCGAATATGTCGGGATTCGATGCATATGGCAGACCCCTCCTGGGTCTTGAGGCATACTACGCCCAACAGAATAGGCAATCATCACCCTCGCTCTCAGTATGGGGTGACAACTATTCAACTAATCAGTTGTCAACACAAACCCCAAGAATCAGATATAGTTCATCTCTTCAAACTGAGGAGTTAGATCAACCCCCTCGAACCCAACAAACAGAACCTTCAGGTTCAAACAATATGACGTTTACCGGAGAATCTGGTTCATCTCCTCAAATGTTACTCAGACCACAAATTGGTAGGCAATCAGATCCATACCTGGTCTTAGATGATGGACAGTCAACACGTTATCCTAGGAGTGAACAACGCTCCCGGGGAATGTACCCATCTATAGGAGGTTTACAAATACAACCCGAAATCTCTTTTCAAGAAAATACCTCTATGCCACTGCATACAGGAAATATTCTGGGAGAAACTTGGCAAGATAGCGATCAGTTTATGACAGGATATCATGTACCTTTACAACACCAAGGTATACAACAAACGCCACTCAGGAAAAGTACCGTGACTTCACCAAATGAAGTCATTTCAACGTTAGTAGAAAGAGTGAGAGGGTTAGAACTGGCTCAAGCAAGTCAAAATTCTCCGTTCATACAAACAGGAAGTTCTAATCCTCCATACCACTCTGGTCAGGTAGATCTCCTTACGGGAGTAGGCACGTTAGGCATGCCTCCTCAATATCCACAGCAAACGCCAACAAGGCCTATCATCTCTAACACTATTCCTCCCGGTCTAGTGTCGAACAGTCCGTTCCTCGACAATACCCCGTCCTACTTAAACATATACTCTAAATCACCACAAGGAGATATGTTCTCCTCTCCCGGCATGTTTGCTCAAACGCAGGGACCTCCCTATGCCCCTGCCAATGCGTATGCTGCACCGTATCAACAACCTATCCCACCACCACTCCCTCACCAAACACCATCAATGGTCGAAAGCTATGCAATAGGGACGTATTCAGAATATCTAAAGGAACCCTTAGATTTCACCATACGAAGCGTCATGCTTCCAAGACCTCTCCCTGATTTGCCTAAGTTCAAGGGTGAGGGAGATCCAAACGCACATATCAAAGCTTACGCTACAGCCATACGAGAATTACTCCCTTGGGATGGGGTTGTTGCTAAAATATTCCCCAAAACACTGGAGGGCATTGCTCTCGATTGGTATTATAGAATACCTGAGGCTTCCATACATTCATTTAAACAACTCGTGTCAGAGTTCATCAAAGCCTTCGACATGAACAAACTGCTAAGAACAGGAATCAGGGAATTCTTGCACATCAAACAAGAACACAATGAATCTGTCGCCCATTTCATCCAGAGGTGGCGTACAGTTCTTTACTCTTCAGCAAGTGCTCCAAACATGGATCAGATGGAACTATGTGATTTATTCCTTCATTCTCTCAGCAGAGAAGTGAAAGAAGAAGTCCAGAAGTTCCCACTAAGGACTTATGATGAAGTACTTGAGAGCGCTCTGCGAATAGATCAAGCAGCGATAGATAGTGGTCGTAAGACATACGGAGCAAATGGGAGGTTAATCACCTCCACTCAAAATACTACAACTACCACAAATGTCAATCAAGGACCCAAAATCCTTAACAAAAATCGTGGGGTAACAACGGATGGGGTAACCGACCAGCCCAAGAGGGTAAATGTCGTTAATACTCCGTCACAAACAAACAACCAGCGAAACAACAACTTTACCCCAACGGTCAATACAGTGGATTTTAACCATCCACAACAACAACAACAACAACGGTGAAATCCCA
Organism: Taxus chinensis; assembly: GCA_019776745.2. Taxonomy (NCBI): domain Eukaryota; kingdom Viridiplantae; phylum Streptophyta; class Pinopsida; order Cupressales; family Taxaceae; genus Taxus; species Taxus chinensis. The sequence continues at coordinate 611,602,335 of CM034146.1, read as the reverse complement.
TACAAGGGCCAAGCCAAAACTCATTTGGTTACCAAAACCAAAGTCAAAACCAAAAACAACAATTCCAAAACTTTGGTCCTAATAGGAAACAGTTTGATCGAGAATTTTAGGCCACAATACACACCAAACCAACAAAACGGGAATTATAATCCCAATTCTTATTGTGGTTTCCATAAAATTCATGGTCACGACACTAGAACGTGCCGTGACTACAATAAATTTATGCAACGTTTGCCAGAAGAACAAAGACAGTTCTTCACAGACCTGTTCTTGGCAGATCCCGTCTCATCATCACCAAATACTCTCGCAGGGGCAGTTTCTCCTCAGAATGCTCCCCTCAAGATCTTTAATGATCCGCTCCCAAATCATGACAGCAATAGGCTGAATCCAACCGGAACAAACAAAGGTGCAGTGACGGGAAACAATGACCATGAAGCCTCGACTTCATTAAATCCGTCAGTCGCGCCACAGTTGGGAGCTCAACCGAGACCTAAGATAGTCAGTTTGGTAGAATTAGACGCTGAACTACCTATCGAAGCTATAACGAGAACACGAGAGTATTTCTCTCAACCAAGCCCAAGTCATCTGCCAGAGACAGATAAGAGTCAGCAAATAGTTGAAAAACCCATCGGTGCCTATGATTTAATTAGTGACCTAACAAAGACCTTTTCACACATTTCATTTTTGGACTTACTAAAGAACTCTCCCCCTCACAGAGCTGCTCTTTTAGAAGCATTAGGTCTAGGCCATCTAATTAACATCACTCCACCTCCCGAAACACAAGTAAATCACGTAGATTTTGATATCCACCCTCCGGGGCAGCCGGACAAGGATGTCGAATTCATCTTCGAAATAAGTAAAATGCCCACAGATGCTGAGATCGCACGCCGAGGTGACCCAGCCTTACACTTGCAAGTGTGGGTTTATAATAACTATGTAAAACGGGCAATGGTTGACGATGGGGCTGCAGTTAACATAGTCCCTTTCTCTTTCCTCCAAAAACTTGGATATGGAGAAACAAACTGTTCCACTACACGAAATACCTTGAGAGGCTATGATAGCCTTAAAGCCACTTCGATAGGAACTATAATACTGCCGGTCACCTTAGGGCCCAAAACCATCTTGACTGAGTTTTATATTATAGATCAGGAAACTAACTATAATATGATCCTCGGCCGACCTTGGATACATCGAATGAAGGCAATCCCTTCCACGCTATTTCAAGAAGTAAGATTCTTGCATCTGGGAAAGGTATTTGTAGCCAAAGGCGATCCAAAACCTTTCGATTTGCACCTAGCTGATTTAAAGAAAAGACCAGGGGTGCACTCAGAATTTGAGCTGCCAACAAACCAACTTAATAAACCCTCTGACCCAAAGCCAGAGGAAAAGTTGATACCTACAACGGATCTTGAAACTACCAGCATAGCCAAAACAACTCCAACCCCTAAAGGTAAAACTAAAGAAACAGTATCATTAGGGACTACTGCGAAAATCGTTGAATTGATAGAACAAGATTCACCAATGTTCTTACCATTCGATTCAGTAGGCATAGGATTTTCCCTAGGTGTTGGTTCCTTACCGGCAGAGGATCTCTGTATGATAGAAGTAGAGTGTGCAAACGCAGCAGATGCCCCAACATCTACACTCCCGGCTAAGTATTGGACTCTCCATTTCGATGGAGCTAAATGTCGTTATGGAGCGGGGGCAGGTATAATTCTTACTTCGCCCGAGGAGAAGGTCCTCCCATTCTCATTTAAGTTAAACTTTGAATGCACAAACAATGGCGCTGAGTACGAAGCCCTCCTCCTTGGCCTCACCTTAGCCAGAAGAATTGGTATTAATAACATCAGAGTCTTGGGAGACTCGCAATTAGTAACAAACCAAGTTTCTGAAGTATATGAAACTAAAGCCGAACATTTACAACTCTACAAAAACGCTGTATTAGATTTAAGCAAGGCGTTTAACTTCATATCCATTGAAGCGATCCCGCGAGAGAAAAATCTTCTCGCCGATTCAATAGCAACCTCAGCATCACGTTTTACTCCAAGCAATGAGCTAGAAGATACTCACTTCACAGTATCCATTCGTGACGAGCCATTAATAAAAACAATGACAAATCCTCTTTTAAGCGGAAGTGAATCTACCGTCCTAGACCATGTTGGAAATGATGCGGCTACTTTGGATTATTTAAATGCCTATGCAGCATTACATCTCTCCTATCACATGCTAGATTTATCCCTGATCCCACATTCGTCCTCCTACTTCGGAAATCCCGTAACGGATCTTCCGTCACAAAGGGAACCTAACATATACGCAATAGAAAATGGGGATGATTTAGATTTACCTCCAGCACCACCTGAGTTCGACGAGGGTAACGCCTCTTTAATCGAAGAAACAATCGATGTCAACATTGGGACAGAAGATGAACCAAGAATATTGAAACTAGGTTCTTCGTTGACACCAGAAGAAGTGGAAATACATACTCAGGTTCTCAAAGAACATCAGAAGGCATTTGCATTTAATTACAAGGAGATGACGGGAGTCACACCCCACATTGCGGTACACAACCTCGTCACTAGATCGGATGCAAAGCCAATTAAACAAAAATCAAGACCCATGAAACCCAAAGTAGCTCTCATGGTAAAAGAGGAAGTAATAAAACTCCTTCAGGTAGGATTCATCAAGCCAGTAGACTACTCCCAATGGGTATCTAATATCGTTCCCGTTCTCAAGAAGAATGGAAAGATACGCATTTGCATAGATTTCCGAGACATCAACAAAGTGTGTCCTAAAGACGATTTCCCATTACCATCCATAGACGTTATTGTTGATGCAACAACTGGTTTTGAACTCTTGTCTCTCATGGATGGATTCTCGGGATACAACCAAATCAGAATATCCGAGCAAGATCAAGCTAAAACCACGTTCATAACTCCTTGGGGAACCTATTGCTATGCTGTCATGCCTTTCGGTCTCAAAAACGCTGGTGCTACATACCAGCGGGCTATGACTTATATATTTCATGATTTAATTCATAAAATCGTGGAATCCTACGTAGATGACTTGTTGGCTAAGGCCAAGAAGCGTTGTGACCATCCCGAAGTACTCCGCGTCATTCTTTCACGTTTAATAGAATACGGAGTTACGCTAAATCCAGAGAAATGCGTCTTTGGTGTAACAGGAGGAAAGCTCCTAGGTTACATCATATCGTCATGAGCGATTGATGTTGATCCAACCAAAATTCAGGCTATCCTCAAAATGGTCCCACCTTCGAGTGAATCTGGAATCAGATCATTTCTCAGGAAGCTGGGTGCAATCCGGAGATTCATCCCGGACTTAAGCTTCGCTATTCATCCAATCAACAATTTACTCAAGAAAGACTATAGCATTGATTGGACCGAAGAATGCAACGAAGCTTTCAACGCAGTTAAACGTTTCTTGCTGTCACCACCTATGCTAATGCCACCTAAGCTGGATCACCCGTTAATCCTATATTCACGAGCTACCAATGTCTCGCTGGCCTGTATGTTGGCCCAAGAAGATGATGACAAGAGAGAATGTGTGATTTATTTCATTAGCCGAACACTGCTCGACTATGAAACACGCTATACACAAGCAGAGCGAGAATGTCTTGCCATAGTTTATGCTACTAAACGTCTAAGACATTACATGCTGAATCAAGAAACAAAGGTCATCGTAAAGATGGACCATTTACGGACTTTTCTCACACAAGGTTCCTTATCCAAAAAGGCTGGATGTTTTATAACCTTAATGGGAGAGTTCGAATTAACATTTGTAAATCAGAAGTCAGTTAAAGGGAAAATCATCACAGATTGGTTAGCTGACAACCCATTAGACGGAGGTGATCTAGTAGATTTGGATTTTCCAGATGAATGCGTATACTACATCGAAACTCGACCTGCTATTTCTGAGTGCCCTTGGTACACTGATATAATTAATTATATCATGGACCATACGTACCTGGATGCAGTGACACCGCAACAAAGAAGGTGATTACGCATAATCGTAGCCAAATATGTCATTATAGAGCAGGTGCTCTATCGAAAAGCATTCCATGGAATTCTCTTAAGGTGTGTCGACATAGAAGAGTCCAAGAGGATTCTCCATGAATCCCATAGCGGTATATGTGGAGGCCACTTCGGTGGCCATGCCACTACTCGAAAAATACATCGAATGGGCTATTTCTGGCCCACTCTAGAACATGACGTGATATAGTTTGCACGCAGGTGTCATAAGTGCTAGGAATTCTCCCACGAGATCCACATGCCAGCAGAAGGATACAACCAATCGCAACTCCATGGCCCTTTTCTACATGGGGCCTGGACTTGATAGGGAAGTTCTCTCCCTCATCCACAGACGGCCATAATTTTATAATCACGGCCACTGAATATTTTACCAAATGGGTAGAGGCCATGCCTCTTACCACTGTACCTGGTTTCGTAATCGCCAAGTTCATTTTAAATCAAATCATTTGCAGGTACGGTATCCCGCAAATCATTATCTCAGATAATGGAACTTCTTTCAAGAATGAAGAAGTTCGTGAACTATGCAACAAATTTAAAATAAGCCATCATACAGCTTCCTTGTATTATCCCCAAGCTAATGGGCAGGCTGAAGCAACAAACAAAATGCTGAAAGCCATTCTCCTTAAAACGATGAAAGAAAACAAGCGAGATTGGCATTTGAAGTTATATCCGGCCTTGTGGGCCCACCGAACCTCAATAAGAACACCAACAGGAGCAACTCCTTTCTCGCTAGTATTTGGGGCAGAAGCAGTTCTCCCGCTTGAGGTCGAAATACCCAGTCTCCGCATTTCACTACAAGGGATTCTGGATGAAGACGCTTACAGAGAAGCACGTCTTTCCCAACTAGAAAGCCTAGATGAAACTAGGTTAGATGCTGAACAGCGGCATAGAGCTTATGCTGACCGAATGTGCCAGCAATATAACAAGAAGGTTTATGAACGTGATATATATGAAGGTGATCTAGTTCTAAGACTAGACAGTCAGATCGACAAGAAGACCGGCGAAGGAAGGAAATTCCGGCCTAAATGGTTGGGCCCATACTGAGTCATGAAGGACTATGAAAATGGTGCATACCTCTTATGCACGCTATAAGGTGAGGAATTTGGCGAAACAGTCAATTCCCTGCACCTCAAACGTTTCTACACATAAGCAGCTAGCACTACCTATATAACTATCTACATTGCATCTTTATATAGATTTAGATCATTTTTTCCACTTGTTCTTACACAAATTTTGATCAAGGAATCTATTCTCAAAGTAATTCATTACAAACTCATGATGTTGTTGGCACAAAAATTTCTAATCATATCTCTCCATTTTCACGATATCATCAATCACTTCAGAATCTTTTATCAAATAAAATCAAACATGACGAAGTCTTAAACAGTAACCATACCAAGATCTTCAAGTTTGTTCTCACTTTGATTTCTTCTTAGGATTGGTGTCTTGCGTATGGTCTGTTCTAGAAGCTTCATGGTGTCACATCTATCCCATATACACATCTCTTTGGAACAAGCATATACTGACATTTACTCAAAAAGACAAGTCAAAAAGTGATTAAACAGAAAATTTTATTTTTACACATTTCCTTGCCCTACCAACCTTCGGTGATGAGCTTGGCGTCTCTTTCTAGTGACGTAGGGTTGGGAAAGGAAGGAAATGCCCTTACTCGCCTATGCCTTGCCCACGGCGATAAACCCATGCTTCTTACAAGTAGCATGGGGGCAAGGTGTAGGGGGTCCTCTAGACAATGCAAACGTTAAAAGGTCATAAACAAACTATTCAAACTTTGAGTCAAAAACGAATGAATCAGATGTTCAAAAATTCCAAGAGAGTTAAAAAATCCTAAAAACCAGATTTTGTCTACTATGTGGCCATCTATGGGTCTAAGTCTGGATAAACCGCAAAGCAAGTTGCACCCAAAACTATGAAGTCATTCGGGTAGAGTAAGCTTGTAGTTTTCAATTTGGTTCCACCAAAGCTTCGTCTGTCTTTCATCACTATCGTTTCGCCATATTTCATAAACTTGCGCCCTTCTTGGCTCTTGGTGATGAGCCCTCGCATCTTACTAGTTGCGTGGAGTTAGGAGTGGGGCAAGTTAATCTGTTCATCATACTGGTTATTTTCATCACTTTTTCCAAAACCAACATGAGGTATCCAAATTGCTTACAGAAGCTAAGATTTAAGATCACAATATATCTACAATATCATATATCAGCATCATGAAACACAAAAAGAAAGCAAAGCATTTGCATCATCTGTTCTCCATTGCATACATTCTAGAAAGCATATAAAACATACATTGTAGTATACACGAGGAAGCTGGAAACAGAAAGGGAAAATATGAGTGACAAATTTTTGATCCAAAAGCGAATGCATATATAAATAACCAATGTTTATATACAATGCCATCATGCTCTAGGCATGGTCAAAACGCTCAAAGAGCCCGTGATGTACAAAAGAATCTACAGTACAAAGCATACAGGGCCAAGTCACCTCTCAACCCCTACGTGACCCCTCCGAGGGTGCGCGCCCTCGCCTAGGACTCCGGCTACACCGGCGCTCTGAATGCATGGAGGGCTCAGGGTCTCGAGGAGCAGCCGCGGTCTCACCACGAGAATGACTCCTCATAAGATGCTCGGCTGTCCTCTAGCCTGCCAACTCTGTATGGAGAGTCGACACCATCCTGCCACATGCCAAACAGGAGCGAAGATGTCAGTATGCCTACCAGCTGCTGAAGGCTCCCCAGCAATCTACAGATAGCTCCGCACGGGTATTATCCATAGGGATCATCAGAGAATCAGTGCATACCCTACGGATTAGATCCCACCACTCATCACAGTCTCTGCAAAACAAAGAAGAAAAATGAATTAGAAGCTAGGCAAGAGACTAAAAGATAGAATATCAAACATAAGGAGAGATAGCAATTAAAAATCCAAATTAAACAAACATTGAAATAGATGAGAGGATAACTTACTTGGATCACCAGGCCTCCAAGATGGGTCGCTGGGGCCAGCACCCACCGCAGATGCCGCTGCCGACTGAGGGGCTGCTCCTGTAGTAGGAGCAACATGACGCCCCGTCAACTGACTCATCCTCCTCCACCATGGCCCTGGGAGAGTGGCTCCTCTGAAGCTAGAGTCCTCTCCTCTCTGCACTCTGCTCGGCCCTCTGTCCCTGTAAAATATCTGAGTGTCATGTCACTCAGGATCACTATCATCTGTCTGCTCCTCTGACCCTCCCTTGTAAACTCTGAGATCGGAGTCAATTATCTATGGGGTCATCGCTGCTATGGAGCAGGACCCGCAGCAATCTAAAGCAAAGGTGCCCGGGGTGCAACCGGCTTCTCGCCTCTAGCCGAACTACCTCTTTGGCTACAATGGCGCAGTGCCAAGAGTGAATCACTGTCCAACCACGACCGTCTAGGCCCCCTCTATAGCCTCTCGGCGGACTGATCTATAAATTGGTGCGCTGGGGGAAGATGCCTTGCATTATGGAAGGCCAAACTGGCTGAAGGAACTCTACAAAAGGGTGTAACCTCCAACCCGTCCCACGTGGTCGATAAGCTGCCCTGTGGTGGAACAGGAGATCAATGAAGGGTCTCCTCGCCCCATATGCCGGCCATTAAGCGGTAGGCGTCGCCTCCATATCTACTGTGGTAAGGGAGGTAAACTGGCTGGTGAGGTGCTCTAAGCATCGACATATCTGCCATCTAGCTTCCCTCATAGCCCCTTGGGTTCCGCCACCTCTACCCCTCTGCATATAGGAATAAAATGCTCGTACACCAACTCATGACAGAGTCGGGTGGTATGACTGTCCTCTACAAACGGATCCACCCTGTATAAGCTCATGGTAGGTGGTCCCCAGAATATCTGCGCGCCCCAGGCATATATCGGCATCCCTCTATCTGTGTAATGATGGTGGGCCCAGCAGTAATATTGTAAAGTATCCCTCCTTTGTCCCTAGATCATACCCGAGGCAACGGATCCCATGATAAGCCTGTCGAAATACGGGTGGCAGAGAAGGAATGGATCCGAACTCTCACTCCCTTCTTCGCCCGTTGAAGATAGTTGCATCTCCATTAGCCTGCCCCCAACTGTGCAATCTGTGCTCGAGACCCTGCTGTCTCCAGTGTTACATCTCCTCACCGATGATCGGGACCCCAGGATAACGGTAGACATCCTCCAAAGTGAATGGTCCACCATGCGGACATCCTGGCATCGGAAAGTGTTCCGATCTGCAATCCAATATGAGAATAAGTCACAAAGAATGTGACTAGATGGCGTGACATGGGCACGCGTGATAACTGCAATATGTCTGGCCCTTCTGTAAATGTATCCTCACTCATCCTGAAGAAGGGCATCCAATACCCCTGAATGCAATCACAAAGTAACTCTCATCTGTCTCGCTCATCTGATATACTCCTCCCTCGCTGCATGCACCAAAAACACACAAAATAGGGCAAGTTAGTATCCAATCAATATCGAGAGAGTCATAAAAAGCATATAGAAAAATGATAAAAATACAAAAGTGCAATCTCAAAGTTAAGCTCTTTTGCATTCTGTGAAAACCGCCAACCCTGAGCAGGGGGGCGGTTTTGTAACCGGCTTGCCTTAAGGTGGCGTCGTGTACCGCCGCCCTGAACAGGGCGGTGGTCATGTAAATACCGCCACCCTGGCCAGGGCGGCAGTCGCGTCGAAAACCGCGCGGGTTGTTTAACCCCAAAAAGCCCAAAATGAGCAAAAAAATGAGAACCTTTTTAACTAAAAACAAAGCCTACCGCAGTAAGGTCGCCCCCCCTGATGAATCCTTTTGAACCTAACATTTTCAAAAAATAATCCCCCAATTGCAAAGAATTTGCCATTTCAAATTTGAAGAGGGAAAAACACAAATAGAAGAAAAACCAACTGTGTCGTTGAGGTCAGTGTTCCAACTCGTGGAGGCCATGATCATGATCTCGCTGCGAACGTTTCGACTCTATTCACGTGGAAACCGTCACCATGGGTCCCAGAGCTCAAAATCAAATCAAATCGACTCGCGCAAATGAATAGGAAAATGGGCCACTTTCAATATATAATGTTCTGTTTCGTTTTAAAATGACTTTTTTCGTAAGGTTTGGAGCGCTGATGGAGGTATAGTTTCTATCCCTGCACTGAATGGTACGTTCTCCTTCCCTATTATATTTTAGCGTTTATCTTCCAATTATTGGCATCTATCTGCACTTGAGTTTCTCTTTTCATTTTAAGTAGCGAGAATTTCGCATGGCGTCAAATCGGCAACACACGGACGAGTAAGGAAGCTTCTAACTCCCATTTCAGGACTAGCCATATACTCGGACCACCGTTTTAATGCATCTTCAAATAGGCTAAAAATGCTTCTCCGAGGGGCATATGTACGTACCTCAAAATTAATAAGGGTACAGGGTACTGGGCAGAACAAGTGTAACAAGTGCCCCCGTCATTGATACAGGTCTCCTCGCAAGGTGTTTGGGATCCGAAAAATCCTCAGAGTATGTGTTAACATCCTGCATGCCCCCGCTTAGCCCCCCGTGCCCTTTGTTTTCACTTCTTTCCCTCCTTTCCTTGGCCTCTTGACTTCAGTGATGAAACCGCCGCCCTGAAGGGCGGCGGTCTCATGACGCCCACCCTAAACAGGGCGGCGGTCTGTAACCGCCGTTCTGCTCAGAGGGGCGGTCCCTGTGCGGTGTTTCCAGAAACACTCTTTTGATGGCGACTCGCGTGAAATATCATTGTTTTCACCAGTTTTCTTTTCCGTTACTTGAGCATCATAATGTTTTTGGTCCCCGGAACAGTGTTTTTTTCTTTGTTTATTGTTTAGGAGTTCAATTTGTTTTGGTTTTTGAGAGTTGGAATTCTTATAATGCCTGGTTTGTGTAACATGCAAATGGGAAGAATGCAGAATAATTTCGGTCGCACGAATTTAGCTGGAGCTTTTTGATCACCAATTTTTTCTTGTTAGATTCTTCTGATTTTTAATGTCTTGGTTAGCTTGCTAGGATTGATAGCATAGTTGTATTTCATACTTGGTTTAGTATTGGCTCAGGTGTTTGGTATGCCTAACCCATCTTTGTGCAGGCAGTGCCTTATTTGTTCCATCCAATCCAGTTAGAAGCTTGCCTCTGATTTCCTCTTATGCTGTAGATTTATCTTCATCGTGTCTTAGAATTCTTAGTTTTCAATTCATTTATATACCTAGTTAGCTTTATCTAAAGTTGTTGGTAGGCCACATATTCCAACTTGTGCAAGCAGTGTATTTATTTTGAAATACGAATAGCTTGAGAAGCCATTAAAGTTGCAGGTTGCTCTTCGTATAGGATAGTTGTCAAGTTTCTAAGTCGCTTCAATGTTGCATGACTCGCTGTATTTGAAAAATCCCGCTAGGAAGCACATAAGCCAAGCTCTGTACTCTTGCGCTATCCCTCTCCTACTTCGCATTCTCGTTTGTATTCTGAGGTAGGGTATCCCAACAAATCATTATCTCAGATAATGGAATCTTTCAAAAATGAAGAAGTTCGTGAACTATGCAACAAATTTAAAATAAGCCATCATACGGCTTCCTTGTATTATCCCCAAGCCAATGGGCAGGCTGAAGCAACAAACCAAAATGCTGAAAGCCATTCTCCTTAAAACGGTGAAAGAAAACAGCGAGATTGGCATTTTGAAGTTATATCCGGCCTTGTGGGCCTACCGAACCTCAATAAGAACACCAACAGGAGCAACTCCTTTCTCGCTAGTATTTGGGGCAGAAGCAGTTCTCCCGCTTGAGGTCGAAATACCCAGTCTCCGCATTTCACTACAAGGGATTCTAGATGAAGACGCTTACAGAGAAGCACGTCTCTCCCAACTAGAAAGCCTAGATGAAACTAGGTTAGATGCTGAGCAGCGGCATAGAGCTTATGCTGACCGAATGTGCCGGCAGTATAACAAGAAGGTCTATGAACGTGACATATATGAAGGTGATCTAGTTCTAAGACTAGATAGCCGGATCGACAAGAAGACCGGCGAAGGAAGGAAGTTCCGGCCCAAATGGTTGGCCCCATACCAAGTCATGAAGGACTACGGGAATGGTGCTTATCTCTTATGTACGTTAGAAGGTGAGGAGTTTGGCGAAACAGTCAATTCCTTGCACCTCAAGCGTTTCTACGCATAAGCAGCTAACGCTACCTATATAACTATCTACATTGCATCTTTCATATAAATTTAGGATCATTTTGTCCACTTGTTCTTACATAAATTGTGATCAAGGAATCTATTCTCAAAGCAATTCATTACAAACTCGTGATGTTGTCTGGCATAAAAATCCTTCTAATCATACCTCTCCATCTTCGTGATATTATCAAATCATCTTCAGAATCTTTTATCAAACAAAATCAGACATGACAAAGTCTTAACGGTAATCATACCAAGATCGGCAAGTTTGTTCTCGCTTTGATTTCTTCTTAGGATAGGTGTCTTGCCTATGGTCTGTTCTAGAAGCTTCATGGTGTCACATCTATCCCATATACACATCTCTTTGGAAACAAGCATATACTGACATTTTACTCAAAAAGACAAGTCAAGAAAGTGATTAAACAAAAAAATTTATTTTTACACATTTCCTTGCCCCACCAACCTTCGGTGATGAGCTTGCGTCTCTTACTAGTGACGTAGGGTTGGGAAAGGATGGAAATGCCCTTACTCGCTTATGCCTTGCCCACAGTGATAAACCCATGCTTCTTACAGGTAGCATGGGGCAAGTTGTAGGGGGTCCTCTAGACAATGCAAACGTTAAAAGGTCATAAACAAACTATTCAAACTTTGAGTCAAAAATGAATGAATCAGATATTCAAAGTTCCAAGAAGAGTTAAAAATCCTAAAAACCCAGATTTTTTCTACTATGTGGCCATCTACGGGTCTAAGTATGGATAAACCGCAAAGCAAGTTACATCCAAAACTATGAAGTCATTCAGGTAGAGTAAGCTTGTAGTTTTCAATTTGGTTCCACCAAAGCTTCGTCTGTCTTTCATCACTATCACTTCACCATATTTCATAAACTTGCGCCCTTCTTGGCTCTTGGTGATGAGCCCTCGCATCTTACTAGTTGCGTGGAGTTAAGAGTGGGGCAAGTTAATCTGTTCATCATACTAGTTATTTTCATCACTTTGCCAAAACAAATCATGAGGTATCCAAATTGCTCACAGAAGCTAAGATTTAAGATCACAATATATCTACAATATCATGTATCAGAATCATGAAACACAAAAAGAAAGCAAACATTTACATCATCTGTTTTCCATTGCATACATTCTAGAAAGCATATAAAACATACATCGTAGTATACACAAGGAAGCTGGAAACAGAAAGGGAAAACACGAGTGACAAAGTTTTGATCCGAAAAGCGAATGCATATATATAAATAATCAACGTTTATATACAATGCCATCATGCTCTAGGCATGGTCAAAATGCTCAAAGAGCCCATGATATACAAAAGAATCTATAATACAAAGCATACAAGGGCCAAGTCGCCTCTCAACCCCTACGCGACCCCTCCGAGGGTGCACGCCCTCACCTAGGACTCCGGCTACGCCGGTGCTCTGAATGCACGGAGGGCTCAGGGTCTCGAGGAGCGGCCGCGGTCTCACCACGAGAATGGCTCCTCATAAGACGCTCGGCTGTCCTATAGCCCACCAACTCTGTACGGAGAGTCGACACCATCTTAGCCACGTGCCAAACGGGAGCAAAGATGTCAGTATGTCTACCGGCTGCTGAGGGCTCCCCGGCATCTACAGATAGCTCCGCACGAGTCTTATCCATAGGGATCATTAGAGAATCAGTGCATACCCTACGGATTAGATCCCGCCACTCGTCGACGGTCTCTGTAAAACAAAGAAGAAAGACGAATTAGAAACTAGGCAAGAGACTAAAAGATACAATATCAAAATATAAGGAGAGATAGTAGTTAAAACAAGTCCTAAATCAAACTAACACTGAAAAGGGATGAGAGGATGACTTACTCAGGATCACCGGGCCTCTAAGATGGGTCACTAGGGCTAGCGCCCGCCGCAGATGCCGCTGCCGACTGAGGGGCTGCTCCTGTGGCAGGAGCAACATGTCGCCCCACAACTGACTCGTCCCTCTCCACCACGGCCCTGAGAGAGTGGCTCCTCTTAAACTAGAGTCTCTCTCTCCGCACTCTGCTCCTCCCTCTCTACCTGCATAATATCCTGAGTGTCATGCCACTCAGGATCGCTGTCATCCGTTTGCTCCTCTGACCCTCCCTCTGTGGACTCCTTGAGAATTGGAGTCGATATCTATAGGGTCATCGCTGCTATGAGTAGGACCCGCAGTAATCCAAAGTAAAGGTGCCCGAGGCGCACCGGCTCTCCCTCTAGCCCGAACTACCCTCCTGGCTGCATTAGGAGTGCCAGGAGTGATCGCTGTCCAACCACAACCTCTAGGCCCCCCTCTAGCCTCACAGAGTGATCTATAGACTGGTGCCACTGGAGGAAGCATGCCCGCATATGGGAGGCCGAACCGCTAAGGAACCCTGCCGAAAGGATGTACCTCCACCCGTCCCACACAGTCAATAAGCTGCCCTGTGGTGGAGCAAGAGATCAATGTAAGAGCCTCCTCTCCCCAAATGCCGGCCATGAGCTGGTACGGTGTTGCCTCCATATCTGCTGTGATGAGGGAAGCTAACTGGCTGGTGAGGTGCTCTAAGCACCGACATGTCTGACCATCTGGCTGCCCTCACAGCCCCTGGGATCTGCCACCTCCACGCCCTCTGCCATAGGGAATGAAGCGCTCATACACCCAACTCATAACTAGAGTAGGGTGGCTCAAAGACTATCCCTGTAAACGGACCACCCAGTATAAGTCATGATAAGTGGTCCCCAAAATATCTGCGCCCCAGGCGTATATCCGACCATGCCCCTCTATCTGTGTAATGATGGGGGCCCAGCAGTATAATAAGGTATCCCCTCCCTTGTCCCCGATCAGCCTCGAGGCAAGGATCCCCATGATAGCCTGTCGAAATATGGGGATGGGCAAAGAAGGAATGGATCTGACTCTCACTCCCTTCTTCGGCCCCGTGGAGATAGCTGCATCCCCCATGTAGCCTGCCCACTGTGCAATCTGTGCTCTGGACCCAGCTGTCTCCAATGTGAGCCTCCTCCCGATGATCGGGACCCCCAGGATACGGTAAACATCCTCCAAAGTGATGGTCCACTCACCGCGGACCCCTGGCAGTCGGAAATTGTTCCGATCTGCATCCCAATATGAGAACAAGTCACAAAGAATGTGACTAGACAGTGTGACATGGGGCACGCGCGATATACGCAATATGCCAGCCCTCTGTAATGTATCCTCCTCATCCTGAGAAAGGGCATCCAACACCCCCGGGCAACCAATCACACTCCCTCTCTCGACTCCATCTAATGTACTCCTCCCTCGCCTGCATACACCCAAAAACACACAAAACAGGGCAAGTTAGTATCTAATCAATATCGAGAGAGTCATAAAAGCATATAGAAATGATAAAAATACAAGTGCAATCTCAAAAGTTAAGTTCTTTTGCATTCGGTGCAAAACCGCCGCCCTGAGCAGGGGGGTGGTTTTGTAACCGCCGCCTTAAAGGCGGCAGTCGTGTAACCGCCACCCTGAACAGGGCGGCGGTCATGTAACCGCCGCCCTAGCCAAGGCGGCGGTCGCGGTCCGAAAACCCGCGCGGGTTTTTAAACCTAAAAAGCCCAAAAAATGCAAAAATTGACCATTTTGGCTAAAAAACAAAGCCTACCCAGTAGGCGCCCCCCCTAGGTGGACCTTTTGAACCTAGCATTTTCAAAAATACCCCCCCCCCCATTACAAAGAATTTGCCATTTCAAATTTGAAGGGGGAAAAATGCAAAATTAAAGAAAACCAACCTGTGATCTCGCGGGGTGGCGTTCCGCACGTGGGGGCATGATCGCTATCTCACTCCGGACGTTTCGACTCTATTCGCGCAAGAAACCGTCACTGTGGGTCCCAGAGCTCAAAATCTATCAAATCGACTCACGCAAATGAATAGGAAAATGGGCCCACTTTCATATATATATTGTTCTATTTCGTTTTAAAATGACCTTTTCGCAGGTTCGGAGCGCTGACGGAGGTAAGTTCCTATCCCCGCACAAATGGTACGTCCTCTTTCCCTGTTATTTTAATGTTTGTTTTCCAAATTATTGTATCTATCTGCACTTGAGTTCTCTTTTCATTTTGCAGGTGGCGGGAATTTTGGATGGCGTCATTTCGACACACGGACGTGTAAGGTATGACTTCTAACTCCCCATTTCGGGACTGCCATACTCGGACCCACCATTTTATGCCTCTTCATGGCTAAAACGCTTCTCCGAGGGGGCAATATGTACGTACCCAAAATTGTAGGGTACTGTACTGCCAGAACAGTGTAACAAGTGCCCCGATGATGATACAGGTCTCCTCGCAAGGTGTTCGGGATCTGGAAAATCCCTCGGAGTATGCGTTAACATCCCGCATGCCTCACTTTGTCCCCGCGCCCTTTGTTTTCCCCTTTTTCCCTCTTTCCTTGGCTTCTTGACCTTCAGTGACGAAACCGCCACCCTGCAGGGCGGCGGTCCTGTAACCGCGCCCTGCTCAGAGCGGTGGTCCTGTGCGTGTTTTCAAGAACGCTCTTTTGACGTGACCCGCGTGAAATATCACGATTTACCAGCTTTTCTTTGCCGACTTGAGCATGCATTAATGTTTTTGGTCCCCTGGAACAGTGTTTTTTCCTTTGTTTATTGTTTAGGAGTTCAATTTGGTTTTGATTCTTGGGTGTTTGAATTCCTATAAATGCATGGTGTGTGTATATGCAAATGGTCTGAATTTTTGGCTGAGTTTGTGTGAAGAATTTGAGCTGGAGTTTTGTTCACCATTTTTCCTTGTTGGAGTCTTCTATTTTATTATGGTTTGGTTAGCTTGCTTAGGATTGATAGCATAGTTTACTTCACACTTGGTTTAGTATTGCTCAGCTGTTGGTAAGCCACAGACCCATCTTGTGCAGGCAGTGCTGTTGCTCTATCCAATCCGGTTAGAAGCTTGCCTCTGAATTCCTCTTTGCTGTAGATTTGTATTTATCTGTGACTTAGAGTTCTTAGTTCAATTCATTACATACCTGGTTAGCTTTATTCAGCTGTTGATAAGCCACATATCCAACTTGTGCAAGCAGTGTCTTTGTTTTGAACGGAATAGCTTAGGAAGCCATTAAAGTTGCAGGTTTTGCTCTTCGCATAGGGTAGTTGCACAGGTTCTGGTCGCTTCATGTTGCATGACTCGCAGTAAAATCCCGCTAGGAATCGCATAAGCCAAGCTCTGTACTCTTGCGCTATCCCTCTCCTACTCGCATTCTCGGTCTGCATTCTGAGCTGTCCTTGTCCCAAAATCTACTCCTATTGGTGCTAGCATTACACGCTTTTCTGGATCCAAGTGAACACGAAAGAACGAGAAGATCATACTGAGGGGACGAGATCACATACACCATCGGATTCGCCACTGTTTTGCGGAGTCCAGGTTCTAAATTTCAAAGTTCTAGTCAGATTTATATCAAATAGAGTAGTTAATCGCTTTATTTCATTTTCATGATATTCTCGATATTGCCAGGGAAGTTGTGGGGATTGATAGTTTCTGAGAAACTATGATTCACTCCTCACTTCTGAGGTAGGATCGAGAATCTTGCAGGTAGATTAGACAGGCTATCTTATTTATTTAGAGTAATTCTGCAAATTACACAGGCAAATAACCACACTCGGTTATCTTGTCTGTTTTAAATTATTGTTTAGTTATTATTTCTAGATACGCTTAAAATAGTTTGTTTTCCTTAGAATTGTTAGAATATTTCTTAGAAGGATAAAAGTTATATGTAGTTAGATTTATTTCACGTAGTTAGAATTTATTTTCATTACAGTTAGATTATGCAGTTTGTTTCGTATGACAATCACGGGACCTCAGGAGCCCAGGGAATATATATTTGAACCAATCGTGCCTCAACCAAACCTCGTCTACAGCGATAGTTGACATAGACCAAAATCTCAGGATACAAGTATTCCGAACAACCGTAGATTTACAACTGATCAGTTCACAGTTAAGAGGATTAAACATAGAAGACGACCAAGCACATGCGTTTTGGTCAAGTCATCCAAACTACAGATTACCCTAGAAAATACCCACATGACTGTAGAAGGGCTCGAAAGAGGACAAATATTCAGGTGTGATCCTTTAGTTCCACATCCAGACGCTGGAGACACCCTCGTAGATATAGATACCAGCTTAAGAATCCAGGTTGCGAGAACGCATGTAAGGTATTCTGAGAAGATCGCACAACTGTTGGTTCTAAACGTAGAAGCTGAGAAAGGCTTACGACTACTGGATACTAGGGATTAGAACTTGATCTCGCGTATGACCATAACAGGACCGCAACAACCAAGAGTCTATGGTTATGATTCACAGATCCCACAGCCCAACGAATCCACAAGTCAGTCAGATATAGACACTGGCCTACGCACACTAGTATTTCAGTCCACCCCACTTCCACCTATCATCATCGAACAACTGTCTTTGCCAGATATAGCGGCTAACGAAGCTAGGGAATTCTGGACTAGGTCAGAAAATCGTCCATAGAGTCGATTATATTCATCATCCGCCATATGACCTTATCAGGAGATATACACGAAACAATCCCAGGTCATTTTCCACGTATTCCGCAACCCATAGATCGAATCACGCCAGAGCTCGATATTGATTGGAGCCTTCGAGCAGTCATCCTCCCTGATCGATCTATCACACCAGTCCAAGTTAGAAGGGCCTTCTTTGCCTTAGATTCGCAAATACCATTAGTGCGTGTCGAAGACATTAGACTGCCTAACTAGTTTGTCTGCATATTCTCCCCCCCACTGGCTGTCTCGGCACGACCTCGAGAGGTCGGGTACGCGGAAGAGTTACTTGTTGATTCTCACGCTCGCCTGTCGCTTTTCCGACGTACAGTTTCCTTGTATGGTTTCTCAAAATAAGATGTTATTTTTTGAATGCCAGTACCACTACTAGGATGTAATGCCCACAAATTTGACAACACAAATACGATAGTAAAAATACCAAAAGGTAATTATTGTTCACTTACATTGTAGTACACATGACACCACGAAAGATCACTTAGGACAACACTAACCACATGACAGGTGTTCGCATAGGAACATTAACCCACGTATATAACATGAAGATACACATTTGATGCAAATCATGTGGCCACCCCCTTTTTCCTTTCAAATGACAAGGCACGACATAATGATTCAACATTAGTATAAACTTATGTAGATAGGTTCTTGAAAGTCATGACACGATATTTTTAGGATTAAACATCTATTAAAATCATGTTTCAATATTTAACTTAATTTCTAGGAAGGTTCACAATGTGAGAATCATGCATTCTTTTTCCTTTTCTAGGGATTTCCTTTATAATTTTAGCCAAGATTTAACTTATGGTGTATCTCATTAAATAAGGATCGTCTACATTCTTTCAATTACTTGTTTAATCCATATCATTCATTACATAGGATATTTATTTACATACATCGTTGTTATTTACATACACACAAGGATACTATGTATTATCCCTGGGATTCAATCCTAAGGGCATGCATCTCAGATCTTATAATTTCATACCTCCTAAAGTACACAACGCAACAAGTAAAGAGTCCAAAGGAGGGAAGGTTTGCACTTTTTCTCAACGATTTAGGGTCAATTTCTTTCATTCATTTGGTAAATTTATAATGGTGAGTTAGCATCATAATAAGTATTATAGGAAATAGGTTCTTTATCCATAGTTGCAGAGGGTTTACATCACATTACAAGGAAGATCATGTTTCATTTCATCCTTTGGACATAACATCCCACGATTACACTTCCCAAGGTCAAGTGTTAATTATAATTTTACTATAGTTATGCTCCAACAATTACACTTAAGGGTTCGAAAGAACTTAACATGGCAACAAACTTCCTTATTTTTGTTTCTAGGTTAGGTTTTATGAGAATCATTTACGTCTAACTAAAGGGGTTTTCAGATTTTTCCCTAAAGATAGGTTCACATGCCTTTTGAATGAATTGTGTAACCTATTTTCTAATAGGGCATTTATAACCTCATGAGACTACTAGTCCCTATCTTAAGGGATTTCCATCTGGAAGAAAAAGACCACATAGTTTCACCTCATACATCCATTACACACTACGAAAAGTGGAAGAGCAAGAGTCAGTAGTACATCATTTAATGGGTTAAGGTTCACATTATAGTTTTACACAACGTGTATCTCATTTCTCACCACAAGATTGGTTTAACCATGATCTAAGAATGACCTAAATTTCACGTTTCTCTAAGCATAACATCTTATGCTTACATTTTCACAAACTCAATCATACACTATAATGTTGTAATAGTTTCATAATTAACTGCTTAATGGATTTGGCACCATAGAGCCCAACCGACAATTGAGATTGGGTATCGAGTTCATTTATGATCCCAACCCTCAAAGGTGAACTTTCAAGGGTGGTTGGTGATCTTTACCATTTGTGCTAACACTTACTTCACTCTACACATGTGCCCAACCAAGAGGATTTTACATTATGTTGGAGTTTAGTTACCCATAAAATATCACCTTAGGAAAATCACATTCTCCTTACTACACACACAACTATCAATCCTAGGAGGGGACCACCTACCCAAGACAAAGTTTAACCATGTCATTCCTAACTATTGGTTTCATGGAAATGTTGGCTAAGCATATAGGTTATGAAACAAACTCAAACTTGGGCTCTTATTTACTTAAGCTGGATGGTGTTATTGTTATCCAAATAACTCTCCCACCTATTTGGTCATGACTTTTACTCTCACTCTGACCTCTGATGCTTCACATTTCAGGTTGCACGCCCGTAGGCTTGTTCATTTGGAATTTTTCATAGGTTGTACTGGATCAGCCATGACCCAGCACAGAAGGAACTTTTGAGAAACCACATTCAAACCTTGCAAACAAATTATAGAGGGACTCTACAATGGAGTGGCAGGGCCTGTAAAAGATCAAACAACCATGTGCAAGAAGAAATTCAAGAAACGGACTCTGTCAAGAAAATTCGTGCCTAAAATCCATTAAAAAGATTATAGGTGGGCTTGGAAATAGAAAAGCAAGGCCGAGTTAGGAGGCTGAGTAGTGTCAAAAGAACCAAAGGCTCAAAGGAAAAGAAATGGAGAATATTCAAAGTCTTCGGGCTTCCTGAACAGTTCAAAATTGAGCCCAAAATTGACTAAGTATGGAGGAGACAACATGGAAGGGCCAAGTGTCTAAATGGCGCACCTTCAAAAGATTGAATCCAAAAAGGGAGACCCAAAAGTGCGCTTCCATGCATCCAAATCCACAAAAGTGGATCACCAACCGTTGAAAATTCTTTGACAGTGGACGTTGCCAATTGTCCAAAGATCTTCAAAGTTGAATCCAAAAAGGTGGATCGAACAAGAGCTAGGCCTCCACGTGTCCCAAAAAACAAAGGCTAAGTATAGAAAAATTCAAAAGGCAAGAAGGGCGGGCCAAAAAAGGGATCTCTATAGGTGCAGCAGAAGCTTTGGTGCATCTCCAAAAGTTAGTCCAAAATCAGAGACCCAAATGAGCATGGACTCACCACGTTTTCTAGGGTCCGAAAAGGCAAAAGGAGGCCATTGAAAATTCCAAAGAACCTGCGGAGGCTTCCACGTGTCAACTTGATGCTCCTTCAAAGGCAAATCCTAGGCAGTAGGCTTTTAACTGAGCGTGGAGCCTCCACGCGTCCAGTTTTAAAAAGGGACAGGGTCTAGTTGAAATAGTCAATGCATTGAGATAGGCCAGCGGAGGGTGTCAAGTGTCAACATGGTGCAAATTCAAGAGCATAATTAAGGGAGGGTTTTCAAACAAGCACAGGCCACCACATGTCCTCGGTCTAGATATATGACCCCGTTGATGCAAAGGACTTAGCCATAAACATAAAGGAAATCAAGTAATTCATGGAAGAAGCCACATGTTAGCCCCACGCCACTCTAAAAGCAAAATATAGAGACTACCTTCAAACATGCGCGCCAGCCCTCGACGTGTCCAGTTTCAAAAGGGGGCCCATTTTTTAACTGGTTTTCCTGCTATTTCGTATGGACCTAATCCAAATTTCAAATGGGCATATGTTTCAACTCAGGGCTCGAAATCCAGCAAATCTGGCACCGTTAGAAATATCTCAGTCTCTTCTACACCATGAAGATCTAAAACTTTAAGTTTGGAGAAGTTATGAGGGAAAAAAATGGAGAAATGTCTTTGAGCCTTTACTACAGGATCTATTTACCCCAACAACCCAATCAGATTTGATCTAATCCATCGTTTCCCCATCCTTCAAGGTGCCAAACTAGTAATTGATGTAGTCAAGATAGATTTGGGGTGGATTTGAGAAAGGCATTGATTGATAGTGGTTGAGATTTCAAAGTAGGATTCAATGTGTCTCAAGGTGGTCGAAAGCAAGATACAAATTTTTTCTCTCTTCTCTCTCTTATTCTTCCTATATATTGTAATGAAGGGGCATATTCAAAGGGTTGGTCATTGTTTCTCTCCTTCCCCCCTCTCTCTTTCTTCCTTAGGGTAGAATGCAGAGTCTAAGCCTCCTCCCATGACTCTGTAATGGTGTTTTCTTGCCTCTTGCCCACTGATGATGTACTGTGTAACATTTTAGAGCAATAAAATCTATTTCGTGATGTATCTGTCCATCCTTGGCTTATTTTGTTGTCTCTTCTTACCTCTCATCATTGCAGGGTATATTTTGCATATCCTGATGTTAGTTTACAGGTCCTGGGAGCTGTGTTTTATGGGTTTCAAAGTGGTGTCTATGTGAAATCTATCTCTAGTCTATGGTGGATTCTATCCACCCTCTCCTCTGCTCACCTCTCTCCACTTCAGGCGGATGGGTCTGTGATTCAACCACTTCCCTTTCTGGTGTATCATCACTTAGTGTAGGCTCTTTCACCCTCTCTCTCTCCCTGTCCCCTTAGAATGGTTAGATTAGGATAGAATAAGTTCTTTCTGCACTGGAGTAGCTTGTGGCAGGTAGATTAGGAAGCAAGAACCAGCTTTCTCCAGAGGTCCATCTCAATTTTTTCAAGTCCCATAGCTTCAGATATGGTCCCATGTTGTGACAATCACACCAAATGCCCCACACACAATACCAAGCCATTTAGGGGTGTTGTGATTTTGCACTAACATTTTTGGCACACCAGGTGGGACAGGCCTGAGGTACCTTACCACTTCAGTTTTCATCAAGTAGATGTGCTCATTATCAAATCAAATGGTGGGATTCAGCCTTTTGAGGCACATATAAGCACATCGAGCGACTCCATCTTGGTCAAAAACCCATTCTCTCAGTTGCAGACCTTTTCCATCCATTTCCACTCATCTTCATCCATTTTCTTCTTCCATGTCTTTCATTTTCTCCCATTCCATGAATTTGTGCAATCATGTCTTCATTCCCTTCATGGAACTTACACTTGTAGCAACAACAATGTAATCCACCTCCAATGCATTTCCCAACTCCTCCAAATCAGCATTATGATTAGATCCAGAACCATTATGCTTACCCATATGAGCAGGGTCAAAGTCAGTTTGGCCATGGAGCTTATCAGGAACAAGGGGACACATACAATGGTAACAACTACATAGAGGATGTTGATCTACTGGAGAAGATTCAAAAAATGGAGGCTAGCATTGAGCATTCTTGGGCCATAGAAAAAATGAAGGCATTCAATATTGGTTACAGGGCACCTTGTCCATGGGGAGGCCCTTTTCCAAGACATTACAACCCTCAGGAGAAGCTAGACTTCATGGTTGAAATGTTTCCCCAACTTGCACAATGGACTGAGGAGATCGAGGCTTATGAGTTGGACACAAGACAACCTTGTCAATGGGTAAGTCCACCACCTCTCAGCTCTTCATTTTCTCTTCCTCAGTCTTTATCATTTTTAGCATGATCAAGATTCAAGCCCCTCAGTTGCTGCCCCAAGTGTTCGTTTCTCTTCTCCATCCCCTAACCTTCCACCTCATCTCAGCTCTTCTTCTCTTTTCCCTTCCAAACAATCATCCCCTCCAAACAAACAAGAAGTTCCACCTCCCTCCCCACTACAAATAATTGCAAATCTGGTTGAACCCCAACCTGCCACTCCTCTTGCTTTCCCAAGTCCATGTTGGGAAGATATTCAAGAATCCAGTTAAGGACAAAAAGAAGAGGAGCCCAACAGACAAGAAATAATAGACAATCTAATGAGTTAGTCTACTAAATTTAGGTTTACAAATATCCCCTTGATGTTCAAGCCAATAGAGGAGGTCAAGGTTGAAGAGCCACTAGTGGCTGAGGATGAAATTACAGCAGAGGAGGAGGACCATACAGTTTCAGAGGCCCCAAGTGTGGAGCAGGCTATAGAAGAACCTTTAGATCTTCCTCCCACTTCATCCCCTTCAAGCTCTGATGTTGAAGAAGAGTGTGATCTTTAAAACTTCATGTTTGAGGAAGTAGGAAACCATAGTGAGAAAGTTTCAGATCAGGAAGACAACATGGAGGAGGTTGAGCACATGCAACAAGACAACAACGAGGCAAATTATCTGTCTGACTTGGAGGAATGCTTTGATGGAGAAAATCCCATGGAGATCACATCATTTTCTCTTCCATCATCCATCTTCTAAGCATATGAGCATGTTGCCATGAAGGAGGGCATTCAAGAGTAGCATCCTATGTCTCACAACGCATCTCTAGAACCAAGGTTGGAAGATATGAGTCTTTCATGTTCTTCACAAGAGAAGGAAGAAGAACAACCAACTCCAAGCCTAGTTAAAAAGGAGCATATGGAGGTGACCAAGAAAAACTCAGAGGAACTAAATCATGAGCCAGTTGCACAAGAAAAATATATCCCCCTCTCCCATTCAACCTCTCCAAAAGTTTAATCTTTTGGAGGATCTTGAACTCATTAGCTTCATGTTTGAAGATGAAGCTTCATATGGTGAAGATAACAAAGATTTTAAGATCACCATGCAAAAGGGAGAGACCTTGTTACAGTAGCACAGTAAAGATTTTGATTTCCTACCAGACTCAAAAGAATGTTTTGATAAGAGGGAGCCAATTGAAATTGTAATATTTTCTCCCACATCATTCATTCTTCAATCACAAGAGCATGTTGCCATGGAAGAGAGCGTGCAAGCACAACCTCCAATTTACAACATGCCTCTTGAATCAAAGTTGGAAGAGTTTGATCTTCCAAAAGTCACACCTGCTATAGAGGAAGAGAAAGAGTATGAGGCTATCATTCCTTTCACACCATCCATCCATGAGGGTCAATAAGAAGGCTCCATTCTTGGAGTGAGAGTTCAGAACCATGGACAGACTCAAAGGACCATACCTTTCCCAATCAGATATTTGGCTTCATTGGAGCCAAGGGAGAATCCAAAACCAGTCATGCCTACTTCAGGGCATGAGGATGAGTATCAAAGCACCAAGGGTCACCATCAACACCTCTAGGAGTCCAATGCAAATCAGCTTGAGGAGGTATTTTCTATTAATGTTGATACCTTGCTGATATGGGTGGAGGATCGGATGAAAGTTAGTTTTTCACTCATACAGGAAGCCATATTTAGTGTCAAATCATTTTCATGGCTGCCTCTCTTTACAAAGGGAAGCTACTTCTCCCTACCTATAGATGACTTTGTTTAGCCCCTTTTCTCTCTAGTTAGTTTAGGAGTAGGAGTAGACTTTGTTTCTAGCAGAAGAAGTTCTTGTGCACACTTTGCATGTCTCATTTGAGGCATGTATGATTTTGTCTTTGTACATAAGTTTTGTTCGTATTACTCTAGAGCTACTGAGGCTAATCCCTTCCCTATTTATGGTAGAAGACTCATAGTTTCCTGTAACAGTTGTAAATTTGAAAATAAAACAAATGTAGAGCAACTAAAAAATGTTTTCGAGACAGTCCATTCAGGGATAGATGAAATCCCCAGGTCGATACAATTTCCTACTCTCAGAAACTCCATTTCCAATATTTTCTTTTGAAAATTGAGAGTGCAGACGTGCGGTTAGGCTCAGGGTTAGGAAAAAGTGAAAAGTGGGTAATCAACGAGTCTATTTTGAAAGAAGGGTCGGTACTAGGCCATTAATTGTGACTCCATGCCCAATGGATGCTTCAAGGCAACTAGTTTTTTCATCTAGCAGGTAGATACCCTTGCGAGTCACCAAATTGTTATCCATATTTTTCCCCCCGGAAAAATATTGGATCAGCCATGACCCCACACAGAAGGAACCAGAGAACCCACATTCAAACATTGCAAACAGGTTACAAAGGGACTCTATAATGGAGTGGCAAGGCCTACGAAAGATCAAATGACCTTGTGCAAGAAGAAATTAGAGAAACGACTCTTTCGAATGAATCTGTGCCTTAATTCCATTAAACAGATTAAAAGCAGGCTCAGAAATGGAATAGCAAGGTTGGGGTAGGAGGTCGAGCAGTATCAAAAGAACCAAAGGCTCAAAGGAAAAGAAATGGCAAAGATTCAAAGTCTTCAGGCTCCGGAACAGTTCAAAACGAGCCCAAAAAATGACTAAGTATGGAGGAGACAACAGAGGGAACCAAGTGTCTTAATGGCACATTTCCAAAGATTAAATCCAAAAGGGAAGACCTAAATGAGAGCCAAGCTTCCACACATCCAGAGCCCTAAAAGTTGCACTAGCAGTTAAAAAGTCTTTGACAACGGATGCTACCAAGTGTCCAAATGAAACATCTTCAAAGTTGAATCCAAAAAGGGAGGCTCGAATAAGCACCAGGGATCCACGTGTCCCATGCCAAAAACAGGGGCAGATTCAAAGCTAAAAGTCAAAAGGCAGGCAGGGCGGGCCTAAAAAAAGGCTAAGTATAGAAGTGCTAGCGGAACCCACCACACGTCAGCTTGGCGCATCTCCAAAAGTTAGTCCAAAAGCAGAGACCCAAATGAGCGCGGGCTCGCTAGGTTGTCTAGGGTCCGAAAAGAAAAAGGAGGCCATTAAAAAGTCCAAATAACTTGTGGAGGCTTCCATGTGTCAACCTGACGCTCCTTCAAAGGAAAATCCTAAGCGAGCTTTTAAGTGAGCGCGGACCCTCCATGCATCCAGTTTAAAAAAGGGACAGGGTCGGCTTGAATAGTCAATGCATTGAGACAGGCCATCAGAGGGTTCCAAGTGTCAGAATGGCACTAATTCAAGAGTGGAATTAAGGGAAGGTTTTCAAACAAGCGCCAGGCCACTACGTGTCCCCGGTCAGATATATGACCCCGCCGATGCAAAGGACTTAGCCAAAAACATAAGGAAATCAAGCAGGTCATAGAAGAAGCCATGTGTCAGCCCTGTGCCACTCAAAAAGAAAAATATAGAGGCTACCCTCAGACATGCGCTAGCCCTCCACGTGTCCACTTTTAAAAGGGGGACCATTTTCAAACTGGTTTTCCCGCTATTTTGGATGAACCCAATCCAAATTTCAAATGGGCATATCTTTCGACTCGGGGCTCGAAATCTAGCAAATCTTGCACCGTTAGAAAAATATCAACCTCATCTACGCCATGAAGATATGAAACTTTAAGTTTAGAGAAGTTAGGAGGGATAAAAATGGAGAAATGTCTTCAGGCCTTTAATATAGGATCTATTTTCCCCAACAACCCGATCGGATTCGATCTAATCCATTGTTTCCCCATCCTTCGAGGCGCCGAACCAATAATTGATGCATTCAAGATAGATTTGGGGTGGATTTGAGAAAGGCATTGATTGATAGTGGTTGAGCTTTCAAAGCATAATTCAATGTTTCTCGAGGTGGTTGAAGCCGGATATGAATTTTTTCCCTCTTCTCTCTCTCATTCTTCCTATATATTGTAATGAAGGGGCATATTCAAAGGGTTGGTCATTGTTTCTCTCTTGCCCCCCTCTCTCTTTCTTCCTTAGGGTATAATGTGGAGTCTATACCTCCTCCCATGGCTCTGTAATGGCATTTTCTTGCCTCTTTCCCACTAATGATGTATTGTGTAACATTTTGGAGCAATAAAATATGTTTCATGATGCATCTATCCATCCTTGGCTTGTTTGTTGTCTCTTCTTACCTCTCATCATTGCAGGGTATACTGTGCATATTCTGATGTTCGTTGAAGGTCATGGGAGCTGTGTTTAATGGGTTTTGAAGTTGTGTCTTTGTGAAATCTATCTCTGGTCCGTAGTGCATTTTGTCCACCCTCTCCTCTACTCACCTCTCTCCACTTTAGGCGGTCAGGGCTGTGATTCAACCACTTCCCTTTCTAGTGTATCACCACTTAGTGTAGTCTCTTCCACACTCTCTCTCTCTCTCTCTCTCTCTCTCTCTCTCTCTCTCTCTCTCTCTCTCTCCCTCCCTCCCTATCCCCTTAGAATGGTTAGATTAGGATAAAATAAGTTCTGCCTGCATTGGAGTAGCTTGTGGCAGGTAGATTAGGAAGCAAGAAACGGCTTTCTCCAGAGGTACATCTCAAGTTTTTCAAGTCTCACAACTTGAGAGATGGTCCCATGTTGTGCAATCACACCGAATATCTACCAAATAGGTGGTCAAACTTACTCAACTTATGATTCCACCTCCAGTGATGCCTCTCCCACCAAAGTCACCCACACTTCCATCTAGACCCAAACTTGCTTCACATTGTGATTTATTGGGTGGGTCTTAAAAAACATGTTAGCTAACCTTTTGAAAACATTTATCATCACATTGCCATCACTTAGACCTTACGAACCACTCAAACCTGAACTAGAAGGGCTTGACGATACCAAAATTTTTGTTTACCATCGTGTGCTAGGGCATGATGTGAAAATATGTAAGGATCTTAAGACTATTCTTCTCCAATTATGTCCTCTCAAAGAAATGATTGAGGATGATACCCCTTCTATTAATGTCATTTAATGTCAGGACGATGAGTTTGTCCTCACTTACCTTAGTGCAGAAGATTATTATATTTACTAGTCAATACCTTCTGAGATGTAAGCCATGTTTAATGAATTAACCATCGAGATCAATATTCACACTTTAGATGACCCACACATTCTAAAAATAGGTCAATCTTTATATACTACCGAACAAGAAACTTTCACTTCTTTCCTTCTGGATCATAACAACGCTTTTACTTGGTCCTATGCTGATATGCCCAGTATTAACCAAAACATTGTGGTCCATAATATCGTAGCCATTCATGATGCCAAATATGTGAAATAGAAGTTGCAAAAAACATCCTTGCATTGCCCTTCTTGTCAAAGAATATCTCCAATGCCTTCTTTCGGTTTCCTTCATCCTACCCATTGATTATCCCCAATGGATATCTAATATCGTTCCTGTCAAAAAAGTGACAACAGGACTCCACATTTTCATGGATATCCATGGCCTTAACTTGGCTTTCCCCAAAGACAAGTTTCCTTTACCTAGTATTGACCAACTAGTTGATCTCACTGCTGGTCTTGAGATGCTATCACTCATGGATGGTTTCTCGAGTTATAACCAAATATTACTCACCCAAGAAGATCAAAACAAAACCACATTCATCACTCCTTGGGGGAATTTCTACTATCTTGTTAATCCCTTTGGCCTTAAAAACATCGGTGCTACATATCAATGGGCTATGATTTATATTTTTCATGACATCATGCATAGTATATTGGAAGATTATGTTGAATATTTTCTTGCCAAATCTAAACATCAAGCCAAGCACCTTACTGTCCTTAAATTTTTCTTTGATTGTCTCATTAAATACTACGTTCGCCTTCAACCTAAGAAGTGTGTCTTTCCTGTTCTCTCTGACAATCTCCTTGGTTTTATTATTTCTTTGCATGGAATTGAAGTTGATCCCGATAAAATAAAATCTAGTTTCAAAATGCATCCACCTACTAACCTTCATGAACTTTTTAGTTTGTAAGGAAATTTTCATTCTATTCGTCACTTTATTTCTAATCTTTTTGGCCACTACCATCCATTTCATCATATTCTAAAAAAGGATGTCTCCTTCAAATGGGATGATGAATGCCAAAAATCCTTTGACTCTTTAAAACAATACCTCCTCCAACCACATGTGCTCATTTCCCCCTAAAGATGAACAAACCATTTTACCTTTTCATTTCTGCTATTGATCATTCCCTAGGTGCCATGCTTGATCATCGTGATGAGTAACTGTTATCCTGTAAAATTGACAAGGGAAATTTTATAGGTAACCATACCAAATTTTTGTTTTGGTTCCCTGTTAAGGTCCCCTAGCATTTGGATTGGCATAAAATCCCCTTCCAGAAAAATCTAGTTTTTTGAACTTGGTCATTTGGTCCTCTTTTTGGCTGGGCACAAATTTTATTCATGCAACACCAAATGAATTTGCGCCCCCTTCTATTCCTTTAGTGCACATCCTTTGGAATGTCGACATTAAAAATTTTGCACCTTCCAATGATGCACCCTTCTCATTTGTGCCAAGGCACATGCGCCTTCTTGTCAACACTAAAAAATGTTGCACTCTTGAATGGTGCGCCAAAGTGCTAAAAGAGGAAATGTTGACAGTCTTGAAGCCACGCCAATGATGTACAGATAATTTCATGTTGTCATCTGTTTTGGTGTGCCCTTTGACCAAAAAGTTGGTGGCACATTTATTTCACCTTTTGCTATAAATAGGCACATCCGACCTGTCATTTTCACGATTGAAAAACATGTGAAAAAGTTAAAATCCTCTACACTTGTTAGCTGCTCCTATCATTCCCGTGTAACTTTATGTTGTATATCATGGACCCCAAATCGTTTCTTCTAATTCTATATATTCCTGGTAAGTGGTCCTTTCTCTTCTTGTGTTGATTGTTTGTGGAGTTTTCTGTATTATTTCAAGAGGTTTTTGTTAAAAAACAAAGAAAATGAATCATAAAGAAATAAAACACAACCTCCAGACCCATTTTGCAAATCATTCTCTCCCCCCCAAACCAGTGTTCACCCTCCTTCCAAATCTGCTGGCCTGGAGGGCTTTTGTCTTCTGAATGAATCCAAGATCCTCTGTGCTCTTTTCTCCTTACTATCCAGAATATATGTTGAAAGGAGGCCGATCAAGCCACAAAACCTGATCAGAGAGAGAGAGAGAGAAAATCTAAAGTTGTTACATAACCAAAGCTATGGATTTTTCTTTGGTCACAAACAAAATTGCATTGTTACATAAAACACAGTTGTGCCATTGGGATCACTGTCCCTACCTGCAGTATACACCCTCCCTACACCTTATAAAATTCTTAAAAACCCTAACACATGTGTAAGCGCAATCCCATCTACACCAACATCTGAGTGTCATGCATAATTCTTCTTGCATCGCTGCACTAAAAGCCTCTTGAACTAGCACACCTTAAGTCAATGGTGCATCATTTGAACTTGCGCCCCTTTAGCACACTATAACTATTATGCAACATGTTCCCTATATCTGCTCCATTGGCGCATCCTACCAGCTTTACAACACTAAGATAATCTGTACGCCCAATTTAAACCCTTCATATGGCACAAGTGCACATACACTGACATCAACATCTAAGTGTTGTCGTGTAATCTTTCTGCGCCTTGTGCCCTTTGCATTGTCTTCTTCCATGAAAAACTCTCCAACAGTGTGCACTTTGATTTTATGACCCTTCAGCCTATAGTATAGCTACACCTTACACCCAGAAGCTTCTAAATTGACTAACTCTTCCTTCTGTAAAGCTTTGATGGACAATTTAACTAGCTAACATGGCTCTTCTATGATGGACTTCATTCCTTCTTCTTGCAGATCAACAGTTGAACTTAGATTCACACATGTCTTCATCAAGTAAGAGGCCAACCAAGTCAAAGGGTAAGGCCAAACTCATGGAAGAATAAATGAAGTAAAAATACCAAAGGGTCAGGATGTCTGAAGTCCCTTGCAGAATGTGACTTGGACATCAGGGATTTAGAACTCGGTCACATAATGATATGGAGGATTTCTGGGCCAGAACCAGAAGGGTCACAAGCAGTACGTGGATGAAAAAATTGGTTGGAAGTGGTCTACACTTCACTGGGGGAATTCCCGTGAGCGCAGTGAAGTAATGAATTCATAATGGTGGTGGCCCATGCTACTACAATAAGGACACAAGGTGTGTCTAGAATGAAAAGGGTGAGGTTATAATCAACATCACTACCTAACACATTGAAATCATGTTAGGTATCCCCCACCACCAACACTTCATAGAAATAAGCCAAGAAGACTACATAAAAGGCATGGGATGAGAACATGAGGACAAATGCATGTAGCTCATGAACGAAGTGTACTCTGAAAAACAAGGAAGGTAATAACATAGTGGCCATAGGTTATTCATCGTAGTGACTTCTTAGAGGATTTGAGTGACACCATTACCTTCCTAAGTAGGGTATTTGGGCTTCCTGATGGCCATTATTTCCACAAATGGATGCTCAGGTATCAAGAGACAATGAGCAAAAACATGTTCCAGATCAACATTTTGAATGGGCAGAGATCATCAACAGCACTATCTCTGAGAAGCTCCAACAACTGTCACATAACGAGGAGGTTCTACATGAACTCCTACGTGGTCTACATTGCTACCTTGGAAAGAGAATATCCAGCACTGAGTCGATGCAGGGTATGGCCCCAAGTAAAAATATATGAATATTATCTAGATGTTGAGACTGGAAAACAACATACCGCAGTTCAGCAAGATCAATGATGCCTTCTTTTACGACATCATCTACCTATTGAGGCCCAATATGACTCATAGTCAGATGACCAAGAGCATAGTGACTACCACAGAGAAGTGGGGAGTGTCACTTACACAATGCCACACCTTCACTTATCTCAGAGCCGTCAAATTTTTGGGGGAGCCAACCAAGTTACCGAGATATGCGGGGCCTAAGCTGATCCTATTGGAGCTTGTCTAGGAAGCGTATCACATACCATGAGAAGTGCCTGAAAAATAAAGAAGGGTGGAACTCCATTCCCCCTCATGGTGGGTAGGTACACCTGCACTTCTAACACCCAAATCCCAGGAAATGTTTACTGAATTAGAGTTTCTTAACTTGAAACACAATTTCCCGAGTAAGGCTGACCTTTGATCCATCGCAATTTCCTTCCAAAGGAAAATCTCGATCCAATTCACATGTCCCATAGATCAAGGATATGTCTACATCAGTTTGTATCACGAGGTCGAGCATCAGGAGAAAGGATAACTCCCACCTAGTCCTGGTAGAAATTATCCAATATGGCGTGGCCATTGTCCCGAAAGGTTTCCAAATGACTTATTAAGAAGTTGATCAGGTCTATCTAGATATAGAAGGGGAAAATTGGCCATCTATCTGAGATAGATAGAACAAGGGTACCTCAAACTATTTAGGAAAGAGTCAAAGGCACTTTGCAGCACACAGAACATTGGTGTAGGTATGAACGGTCTCATCTACCTTGGGGTATGTACTTCACCACATCTCCCTTAGGTAATGCACCTGACTAGACCAAAATACTTTCCAAAGGGAAAAGGGAAAAACAAAGAGGGAGAGTCAAGTGCATTGCTCAGGAGCAAGCTCCCGAGAGTCCTCCTTCTGCCGCCCAGGAGCAGGTCAGTAAGCTTGGTCTCCCAAGAAAAAGAAGCAGGCGATAAGTGTTCTAATGGGCACACCCACTCAAGATGTTACCACTGCTATAACTACTTGAATTTCTCACCATCCCATCTCCCACTCCTCCTTCCCCTCCTCACATCACTCAAGACAACCACTCCTTTGGTTGTGTCTTCTCCCCTGTCTTCTACTATTCCCCCTTCCTCTTCCTCCATCTTCTTTTCCCTCGTGGAGTTGTTCCTAAGCATTTCTTCCCTCATCTCTTAGATCGCTTCTTCACCCCAATAGTTTCCTCTCCTACAGTGACTCCTACCCCTATGAGCATTATAGATTTCAGCTTCTTTATCAATGTTTCTACCAAGTGTCTCTGACACATTTCCCTAAGTTCACTGTAGCTGCCCCTTCTTCTACCTCCATTCCCTCTTCTCCCTCTGGTCCCACTCCCTTAAGTCTAGAATGGATCTCCAAGCACCTGAGCCAGCATAAGAGGAAAGTACCCATTGCACCTATGGACTTCTCCATCATTCCAACAAAAGGAGCTAAGAAGCAAAAGCCAATAACCTGCTTCTCCCAGAGTGCTTCAGGTGAAAGGGTAATGGAGATCGCATACCCCAATCCCACAAAGGACAAAAAGGATTTGTCTCTTACAGATTATATAGTGACACAGGTCACGATGGGAACGTCCTCAGAAAGCCTACAGGGAGAGGCCCTATCTGTAGTGGATTCCCTTTGCAAAAAGCTTCAGGAGGCAAAGGAAGAGAAGAGGATATTGAAGGAACAGAATAGACATCTTCTCCAAGCCCTGCAGAAAATGGGCAGTGCACCTCCTGCAACTGCCACTGAAACACCTAAGGCCCTTAGACAAGAAAAGATAAATGAGTATGCTAAGATTGGTGAACAAGGTATGGTAGTATCTTCCTAGAGAGACCAGATCCTCAAGGATAGTGAGGAAGTAATCGTAAAATTCACATAGATGTATCAGAATATTGATCAGGCTAACAAGGAACTCCAGGTGATTGAGGAACCTATCTTCGAAGAGTTAAACCATGCTACGTTGCAACATGAGATATTCCAGAAGATGCTCGACTGCCCAGTCAATGAATTAGTGAAATTCGACGTCTTCGATCACCCCAGAGCACCCAACAAAGTCCTTGTTGCTTTGGACTATCGGGTCGATCAGATGTAATTTGTCTTGGAGAAAATTGATAAAATCAAGGAGGAAGCCTTGGATGCAATGTATAAAATGGAACAGATCATCCTAAATATGTCTCCAGGATTGCTCACCCCCATCATACACCTTGAGGAAGGAAAATGACACTATTCGGATCTTTAAGGAGATCACATCACAAGGGTTAGGGTCAGAAGTTACTTTTGATGCAGAATATATCAAGAATCTTCTGGCCTGTCGTGATTTTGTTGGATACCTGATGGAGGCAGGTAATGAATACTTCAAGCTCCTAGAAAGACTCAGAGATGAATGGGAGACTTGTGAAGTCATCAACGATCACACCAAGGGTCCTGCTCAGGATCAAATTCAACCAATGATTAGTAAATTCATGGAGTATCGTGCTCAATTTCATATTTCCTCTCCTGAACAGAAGCAAGATACTCCCTTCTAGCCATGAGATGATGACAAATAGACTCCTTCCTCCTAGGATTGTTCCCCTTTTTGTAAAGTATTTAAAATTTTGTTGGCATAAATGATGACATCATCCATGTTGCACCATGTGATGTTGTCATCCACCAAATTGCCCAAAGTCAACAGTTGACTTTTATATATTTTGTAATTAGTTGTTGGTTTCTTTTTTCCTACTTTCTCCTTCTCTTTCTATATATACTTGGATATTTGTTGTATTTAGGGGGTGGACATTTTTTAGATGAAAAATAGAAGTGAGAAGGAAAAGGATTTATATTTTTTGTAAACAGAAAATATTAATACATAAATTAAGACTTTGTGCTCAATGGATGTGTTATGTGTATTAGATCTTTCTTAAGTTAGATCTATGCTACGTTTCTATCAGATCTATTTCTACTTTTTTGTCATTTTCTCATCAGTATTGCTTTGTTCGTTTATGTAAGTAGGCTTGGCTCTATTTACTACCAGCCCAAAACATAAACCCTCTAACATTTCTACTTTGGAATTCATTTCTTTTCTCCCTTCGAATCCATTATATATCCTCTTCTCCCTTCGTTCTTTTCTGCTCACAGCCAGAAATACCCCAGCTAGGATGAGATCCCAAACCCCTGAAGGCAGAATACTATAGGATTTACGTACATTCCTGCTGGTAGAATAGCAATAAACCAGTTTCTCTTTGCTATCTCAAAGAGGGGCTATGCCCTGCACACTGTTGGCTCATCTATCCATAGATCTGCCCTCCCGATAGATTTTCAGACCAACAGTAACACAGGGAGAAATATGTTTATTATATAAGATGTGCACTTTTAGAATACGAAACTATATATACTCATGCTAAAAAACTTTGCTTAGCCTTAGTTTTTTTGCCACTAAACTTCGCCATTACCTACTTAGCCAAAAAACCTTTGTTTTCACCAATACTGATGCCTTACATTAAATGTATGCTAAGCCCTACCAACATCAATGTGTTGCATGTTGGTTCATGCTTCTTAAAGACCTATATCTTGAATTCATCCATAAAAAATATGTCAAAGGACAAACCATTGGTGACCAACTCACAGATGCACCTCTCTTCAGAAACAAATATTCTAACTTTGATTACCTTGATGAACCCATCGCTACCCTCTCCCTAAATAGTACCATTTACCAGATGACCTTATTCTTCGATGGTTCCAAATGTTAGCATGGGGGTGGTGCTAAAGTTATCCTCATTCCTCTTGATGATGAGCCTATGCCACTATCTTTCAAACTAGATTTTGATTGTACTAAAAATATCGCCGAATATGAAGTACTTGTGTTAGGTCTTCAAACCACCATAGCCTTAGATGTTAAATTAATTAATATCTTTGGAAAATCTCAACTAGTTGTGAACCAAGTTAATGGTATATACTAGTATTGTAATGAGATAATTCAAAACTATAAGCATCATGTTGACATGATTTTGTGTACCTTTGACCATTATGAACTTCAAACCACCTCACATTGCACTAATTAATTTTTGGACACCATGGCATGTCTCGCTTCTCAAATCCCTTCTTCACCCTCTGACTCAAAAATATTTGTCACAGTATAAAGGTTGCAATCACCTTCATATCTAATATGAGACGTCAACCTTGCAGGAAACATTGAAATTGACCCTAGTGACATTTGGTATAAGTAGTTTGCTGACTATCTTTCCCTTTCAATTCTACCTTCAGAACTTACTTGTAATGGACAACAATCCTTTCTCAAAAGTGTCTCTCACTATGTCATCATGAGTGGTCTTCTCTATAAATGTAACTTTGACGGTTTCCTCTTATGATGCCTTACAAGTTTTGAAATTATGTACACCATCAAGGAAGTTCATGAAAGGGATTTGTGGGTATCACTTCAGTGGCTTATCTGTCGCTAAGTGCATCCTTTTCCTTGGGCTATTACTGGCCAACCCTAAACCGTGATAGTTGTGACAATGTCAAGCATTGTGTGAAGTGTCAACAACATGCTAATCTTCATCACACCCCTAGTCGCAGCTTACAGGTCACACTTGACCTTTGGCCTTTTCTTTCAATGAGGTTTAGATCTTGTCAGAGAGATCAACCCTCATTCTTCCCAACATCATCAATGGATTATTACTGCTACCAAATATTACACTAAATGGGTGGAATCTATACCTCTTATTTCTACAAAAGCCAAGAAAATATGTGAATTCATCAACCATCACATCATTCGTCACTTTAGTGTTACTCACCACCTCATCACTGATAATGGAAAAAAATTAAAAAAAAAAACCCTACGAAAACTCTGTGATGCCTTCGACATACAACTCAATTTTTTTTCACCTTATTATCTTAAAAAAAATGGCTAAGCTTAATTGAAGAACAAATTCTAAATAAAACTCTTATGAAAGTGGTTGACGATACTAGTAAGGATTAGCACACGCACATTCATTTTTCCTTATGGACTTATCACACTAGAATTCATACCTTAACTGATACCACACCTTTCTCTTTGCTCTACAGTACATAGGCAGTCTTGCCTCTTGAAGTCTAAATTCCATCTCTTCATATCTCACTCAAAGATATGCTCAACGATGATGATTTTCACCAGGATTTTTTGGCAGAACTTGAGATATTAGATGAATGTTGTCTAAGTTCTCTCAATCTCCTCCAAATCTACTAAAGATGTGTTAAACTACGATAAATGTGTCCAATAACAAATCTTCCAGGTCGGTGACCTCATCGTTAAGGAAAATTAACATGTAACAAAAGAAAAGAAAAGTAAACAGTGCAAGTTCACTCCTAATTGGCTTGGACCCTATATCATTACTCATGCCTATGGATCAGGTGCTTATCGTTTATCTTCACTAAAAGGTAAACCCAAACCTGAGCCCCTCAGTGCCTTGCATCTTTGACCATTCTATTGTTGAATCAATTCCTGTATCATCTTCTGTCTATTAAATGCTTATCCGTTGAGCAACATTCACCTTCCACTTACCTATTTTAAGGATCAACGACTAAAAAAGAATCATGTGATTACCCGTCACATTTCAACCTTATATTTAATATGAGTACCACGGCTCTACTCATGACATGACTCTTATGGATAATTTTTGTCCTTTTCAAGATGGAATTCCATGTCTGTTCATCACTTAAAACCTCTCTTTCATAGTTAACCCTTGTGTGCTATGGTTTTGTCTTCATAAAAGAATCCTATACTTCTCTATAGTCTTGTCCATGACCTAAAAGTCCAAAAACCAATTCAAAATTAATATACGGGATTTAAAAATTCAAACTCCTTGAGTCAAACTTCTAGCAAAAAGATGACTCCCTCAAAAAGGACATCTATATTTCTATTTTGTTGCTATAAATAGATTACTCCCTCGAAGGAAAGATATACAAAGCTTGCCATACTATACGTAGTCTAGCAAAAAGGAAGACTATTTATACAAAAATAAAATAAAAATATTCTAAAGCTTCCAAAATTGATCAGATTCACAAAGACCTCAAGGAGATATTCTATTCATCCCACATAGACTTCCGGCATCGACCAGTCTATTAAACAAAAACAAAATGAAAAAGATAATTTTTTTGTCATGTGAACTTTCCTGTTTTGATCTTGGGTATCTTGCAGAAAAGGCAGGCTGTCTCACATCAAGGTTATGATAAAAAAACCTCTTTCACCTCAACGTATTTCCTTTCTAATATTCTACCTACTCAAGGGACATGCCAAAAATGTGACATTTCATGATCATGTGACCTTCTTCACCCTTAGAATAGTCAATCATGTAATGCTTTTAGGGTCTTATGTTCATAGGCAAATCTTTGATATGATAAACTCATAATGGTTTTTACCAATTAGGTGGATTTTTGTATCCTCTTACCATTGACCTCTTTTCTTTCTTATTGATCCTCCTTTACAGGACCCAACCTTCGACTCCTATACTCTGGGAATTACTCTTCCACAAAAATCACCCATATCTATTCAACATATAAAACAACCATGCCTATTCAACCTATACTCAACCATGCCTATTCAACCTATACTCAACCATACCTACATGACCTAGAATCAACCATGCCTATTCAACCTATACTGAACCATGTCTATTCAACCTTTACTCGAACATGCCTATTCAACCTATACTCAACCATGCCTAAATGACCTAGACTTAATCGTACATAAAACCTACCAACCCATTCATCTCCCCTATCATATTCTTCCTTGGCCTATGGGAGAACTACATCAGCTTAAGGCCCCTTTTAGCCAGAGCTATGTAGGTAACACTCTGAGGGCATGGGGCCATTGGAGGTTATCTCTACCACTTTATCCCCTAACTAATTTCCCCCCCTTTACATTCAGATTCTACCCTAGTTAGTTTCATTTTACACAAAAACTTGGAAATTAATATCGTAAAAACATACATACCTACCATTTTATCACTAATACCATATTATACTTAAAGCATTTCATATTTTCATGATATTAATTACTTGGAAATTTAACCACAACATACATACAATACATTATTTTCCATAAGATCAGTAACTTGGAAATTACCTAGATTCCACCATGTCTATACCTAACTCCACCATGCCTATAATT
Organism: Taxus chinensis; assembly: GCA_019776745.2. Taxonomy (NCBI): domain Eukaryota; kingdom Viridiplantae; phylum Streptophyta; class Pinopsida; order Cupressales; family Taxaceae; genus Taxus; species Taxus chinensis. The sequence goes on along the minus strand of CM034146.1, from coordinate 611,563,381 downwards.
AACTCAATCATGCTTATACCTGACACCACCATGCCTATACATGACCAAACCATGCCCCATACCTGACCAAACCATGCATATACATGACTCCACCATGCCTACACCTGACTCAGTCATGCCTATACGTGACTTTATCATGCCTACATGACCTCACCTCAATCATGCCTAACACAACTAGTTTCCATTCTGTACAATAGCAATGAAAATTCAAACAAGTACATAATCCATCCAACAAACATAATCAACTATATAATGGGAGTGTCTATGTATCAATACATATATACACTAATATAAATAAGTATCAGTGTCTCAAAACTCTCATGTATAATTTCACATCTTTAGCACGCAGGCCGATATATATAACAAAAATCAAAATGATAGTACAATATCCACTATGGATATCAATCACCCCCACCTGATGCCCTCCTCTCCAGTATCACATGTCTCCTTCTCCTCCCTACCAGTCTAGTGCCCTATCATCATCTTACCACCCTCTATTGGTGCCTTCTTGGTCTCCATCTCCTCCTTCTTTCCCTCTGTAGGTCTAGTCTCTGGGATCTAGTAACCTCACCCTGGCCCTGTCTCTGGGGCCGATGACCCCCTATACTACCTGAGCTGTGAGTCCTGGACCTAGTCCTATCACTAGCTTCCTGCTGATCCCTAGTCTACCATGGTCGATTTCTCTAGAGTGACATCCATTTTCAATAACCAACATCATTTAGCCCTTTTTGGATCCCATTGCACCACATTGCACCACCTCTGCTTACCTGAAATTTTTTAATGAATAACCCAAAGTTGACATTGACCTTACACCTCACCATCATGATCTTATTACCTATAAAAAAACATCAGAATAAGTTGGGGCATGTTTTTTCCCCTACCGTGGCCTTACCTACAACCTTACCTAAATCAACCTACCTAACATCGCTCATTGTGACACTCGAATTCATTTACTCACTATACCTTGCGATGATGCTACTCATGTTGTTCAGCCTACTGAACTTACCTTGCCTAATGCCATGTTGTTTATCCCGAACTAACCTTTGGTTCTGTGGAACAAACATATTTCTCATTCCATCACCTTACCTAGTTGTGTTTCAGGACCATATCTTATACCTTGGATACCTAAGCCACTTCAACCTTGTTTGGATAAACCTATCGACCTTTGACGAAGTAGAGTTCTCAAGCTCTTCAACTTGGTGCATTATCACAATCCATACGTGTGCATACATTTGATTTCCATTACCTATTACTTGACCCGACCATACCCTTACCCACTAACCATGCCTTTCATCAATAACCTATTTTTTTAAACCACTCCCCAAATATATTTAACACCTCATCAGTTCCTGGTTTTAGGGGGGTCACCTCCACCTATACTTGGGGTAACCTAATCTTCACTCATACTTGGGGCACATAATTCCTATTTTTTTCAGCGTCACTTATCAATACAAGATATGTGACAAAAAGGGAAAAATGTAGACACCAAAGTTGGGTCACACTCCCTTTAGTCCCCTTCAACTAATTAACGTAACACATTTAACTAATCATGACCCCTTCATCCCATATTAATGTTCATTATCACATTATTAATTGATTTAATTATTCTAATTAAGTTAATTTCATCCTTACACCTCACCCTGGACCAATTCCAGGGGCATTTAACTCATAATGACCAAGTCATCACTCTCAGAATTCAGTTATCACTCTCAGTGATGAGTCACCACTTGACCTAACTAACTAAAAATTATTCTCAAACCTAATTGGACTTCTTCTATGACCTTCCTACCGTTTCTAATCATAACTTCACTTCCCTAAGCGAACTCAACTTGGAAAACATTCCAATTCTATGAAGATATTCCTATTTTTGGTAAAAAGGGACTAATTCACGCTAACCAATGCAAGTTTTTCCTTGGTCGGTGCCAGTTACCTAATCACCATTGATAACCTTATATACACTTTCAAATATATTTACATGGATTGGTCATTTAATTATTATATCCTTATTGCACTAAATTGTGAATCTTCGAGCCCTCCTGCATCCAGATGATGAGCACACACAACTAGAGTGTAAGACATGTATCTGATTTTCCTTCCAGAGCATTGGAATACTCATGGGAGCACACAAGTTGTATTTTCATGGCACTGGACTTAAAAACCTCTCCTCCAATCAACCATCAACCATATCAATTGACAAGGTCTACAAGACACCAAGTAAGTACTATGGTTTTAATCATTGGGGCTTATTCCATTGTAGATCTCTTTCTTCATTCAATATTTTATTTCTTTTATTACTTGTACATCACCTTCTTCCCACCAACCCACTATTAAACCACCCCAAGCCTTTCCACCCTTCTAAACCTCCTTCTTAGTATTCCCGAGTCTTCTTAGCCATCTTATGGCCCAAACCATACTACTCTCACTCTCTGTGCAATCACAGAGAGCCTAAAAACCCATTTTTAATAGTTTATTACCTATTGCCCCTATCAACATCGGTTCCTTGAGCACCGTCGGTTTATTCCCCATACTAGCATCGGTCACCAAAATAATATCAGTCTCTATGTCATTTCATATTCTCAGACCAACAAGATTTCCACTCACCCAAAGCCAACCCATACCTCTACTAATCAGCCCCGGACCCTTACTAGGCCTTTGACATACCTGCTTGACCTAAAAAAACCTTGGTTCTAATTAGATTTAGTGTTGCATTTTTATTTGGCATTGAATCTACTGTATTATGCATATGAGAAACCTAAATAATTACATTGCAATAGGACCTATTTATTTCAGTTTCTTATTCACATTAAATTATTATTAAATAGAGGATTGACAACCATTCGAGGAAGTATCATGCTTCCCGGATCTAGCCTTGCTAGGAAGTCCTTTGACTTTTGCTATTTAATCATCTTTGGTGCTTTTGTTGTGTTTCTTATACAAGTCATTCCTCCTAGCCAAAGGTAAGATCACATAATCATCTTGGATCAAAATTTTACAACGCTCGCATTCTACCTTCCACATTTGCCACACAGGTATTCCTCCTTAACCATTTTACCTTCTATCTATTTTGTCTTAGAAAGCATAAAACTTATTGGTGAAACATGGGAAGTTCAGTTGAGATAGTTTATTTCTACTTTAAGGAATCAATCTATTTTTCATGATCAAAGGGGAGATTACATGAGAGAAGAAACTAATGCAGGCCTCTTAATGAGATACGATCTTCCAACACCAGAGAGATTATTTAGGAGGTATCAGGACCAAATTTATTGCCTACAACTAGTGGAAAAATATAAAAAAAGCATCTCAACCTGTGTATCAGACTTTAGGGAGTATGTACTCCCAAATTTAAATGTGAATTTCCTTATTTTCTAGCTACATTATGGATTACTTCTAGAGGTCTAGAAAAATAAGGAGGTTATCTCTCCTACTAACTTCTAGTGGCCACTTAAGAGATAAAAAGAACTCTAAAAAATCATGTTAGAAACATAAGAAAAATGTGTTGGTATGAGATTTCAACCACCACTAATATTAGTACCTATGCCAAGATGGAATAACACCTAGGATCAACCCGTTGAAAGCTATAAAAGATGGAGGGAAATAATAATCAAATTCTCTAGGTTATGCAATACACGAGAAGATGAAACATGGCTCACTTTCACAAATGAGTATAATTACACACTAATTATAGAATCTCGGAACAAAAATCCTACAAAAAGAGGACCTGTTAATCCTTAAGTATAGGAAAATTATGAGCCTTGTTAATTCCTATGTAAAGTCCCATTTTGTAATTAATACTTTTATATATTTGAAAGGAAGTTTTGTGCATATTTTTTTTTTCATTTTCATCTTATCTATGCTTCTTCAATTGAGTTTAAATAAATCTACATATGCACTAACAATGTGGATGAAGAACATATCTTAAGCCCAACATAGGACTCATACATATACTAGGGTAACCCTCATTCATGCATTGGTGTAAGACTCACCCACACATTGGTGCAAGAATCGATTTGGAGCACATGACTCACCCAAGCATTGACACAAGACCCGCTTTGGAGCACAAGACTCACACTATGAAAGCACAAGACTCATATGAAGGAAACAAAGGACTCGTACAAAAAGGAGGAAAAATGATTTAGTCATCATTCGAGTTGTATGATGGAAATAACATTGAATGTGGATTATCATCTAGTCATCATGCGACTCATGTGTGTTATGCAAGTTCAATTTAACATCCAGTTTAATTGGAAATGTATAAAAAATAGACATAATAACTGATAGTCACCATGATTTAAGAGATTTGAATGCATGATCTTTGACATCCTCTAGAATCACTAAATCATCTCATTTGAGAGTTTTTCAAGGATTCCACCCAGAGTTAATAATATTAAATCTAATCTAAGTATGACATACACTTGTTCTTTCAAAATTGTAACTCTTTAACAAGTAGTTGTAATACAAATATATTAGTTAATTAGTAGTTATTCATTATAAATAATACAAATATCACAAGCATTTGGTGCAGGATATAAAGGGATGACATCTCAAAGAAGCTGTATAGTGAAATCAACACAATAGATTAATTATACAATACACAATAATAATAATTATCTTCTCAATCAATTCATATGAGAATTACTTACAAAATAAATAGTTGATAATAGTCCTATAAATAAGGAACTACGAAAAATAAAACAACACCCAATATCTCTGAATCCTATTTACATGTGTGGTTATAACAACAACTATTCACGTAAATCATATAACTCATCATACAACAACCCTCACCAATTTACTGATGTGAATAAATGAAGCACTAACAATAATTAATTCCTAACATTCCCCCCTTAGTGTGAACATGGGGAAAACACGCTCGTGTACTGCAATGTGTCACTACATAAATTTCTCATGATTTAGATGGTTTTAAGGACAATACCAACAACCTCTGGATGGTTTTCCAAGTAGTTAACCAACAACCACACAACGGATGGTTTTTTAGGACAATACCAAAAATCTCTAGACAAGTTTTCTAGTGGATAACTAACAACCACAATATCATGATGCTGTAGTAGTATCATCGACTCTCATCACTATCTCACTTCAGGGAATAACATAGGAAAATCTGCTAAATTCTGCTACTCATACACACAAACTAAATACTGGAAATGGAACATTGGATCATGTTCCCCCCCTAAATGTGAAATTTTCACTTATTGAAAAAAAGAACACTGAAATATAATCACACTTCATACAACTGAAATCAAATGCAACTTTGAAAAGAAAGCAAAATCATATACACATAAAATGCGACCTTAGCTTTGTGTGGCCCCATTGTTGGTGACTGATGAGAGGTTACTGATTGACCTCCTTCCTCTGATGCCTCTATCCTCATTTATGAAACTGATACCTCAGTAGAATGTGATCATGATGCTCAATTACACTCGAATGTCGGATCCCACCGAAAATATGTCTGCAAGGAATTTTTTATAATAGTTTATAAGGACCCCTTTTGAAAACTAGACAAATTTGATATAAAGACTAACATGACATAAAAATAATTTTACTTAATTTAACTAACTTGACATAATGAAAAAATCAAATATATTGACATTTGAAAGAATCAACATAAAAATGACTTTATACTCATTTTAATTGTATTTTGACAAATATGAAAAATGTGACTTGTTTATATATGGACAATACTAAATGACTTAAAATGAATGCTGAAAAATTTATTTAAAATACTAAATGACTTAAAATGAATGCTGAAAAATTTATTTAAATGGACCTCTATATATGATAGCCGAATTAATAAACTTCTATGACTTAAAAAATGACTTGAACTCTTAGAGACACAAATATTAATGCTTTTGACTTAATACCGACTCATCGCTTTAAAAAAAATAAATAAAAATACACTATGAAACAAATTACTTTTAATGACATTTAAATACTTGACTACAAAAAACAAGTGAATTGACACTACTGAATATATACCAAATAATCTAAAACTCTAAATTTTTTTCCAAATACCATGTGGACTGTGTTCATTACCAGTTAGGAGAAGACACCAAGTTCATGTAGACTTGAAGAGCATATCGATTTGAAGCTAAATATACATTTAGATTTATGGGCGTGGAAGTTAGAGACTTGTTGGTCAGCTAGATAAAACAAAGAAGGTATATAATTGACATAACCAATCACATAAATGAATATGATCCACAAAGCACAGAGAATCCTTTTCTTCACGAGAGAAACTTGAAACTACAAAATAAAGATGTTAAATGATGACACTAGGGTATAAGTCTACGATGAAAATAGATCCTGATCCAAATGAAAAATTTCAAATGTGAAATCTCTTTATCAATGCTAAATGTAAATGACACATATAACTTTGATATATGCACTAATAGACTAATCAAGGATTTTAAATCCCCATGCCTTGGGCTTGAAACAATGATGCTATAAATTAAAATAGATGTGAAGAAGAACGTGAGCAGGTAAGAGGTAAACTAGATGTCGATCATAACAAATTCAATGATCTTACTTGGAGGAATCAATTCTATCAATTAGAGGCGCTGATGTGAATCTTATGTATTGTATTTTTTAAAAAAAATTCTCTACATGTCAAATCTTCAACCATGCACTACATTTAAAGATTGAATACAAATGAGAACATATCTAATCAGGAACCTACACATCTAACACATAAATAATTTAGTTTACAAAACAATTCCATTAGCCAGGGTAGCAAAGAAGTGGAATGGATTTTCTTCTGTACAACCTCTTAGTTCTCCATGCCTGATCTGGTACCAACTGAAATCAACACAGTAGATTAATTATATGATACATGATAGTAATAATTATCTTCTCAATCAATTCATATGGGATTTACTTACAAAATAAATATCCTCCAAAATTTCCATTTCATTAATATATGTATTAGGAATAGGATGTTGTTAAGTGTAATTAGTAGTAGCGTCCGATAGAAGATAACGGCGCCGTCAGTACGGTGCCGCCAATAATGTGGAGTACGGTAACAGTCAAAGTACAATAGGAATGTTGTAAAAAGTAAATATTTGTCGTAAGTGGTCCGGTAATGTTAAAATGTCAAAGTTTGGGTAATTAGAGAAGTAGGGTCTACATGATTAGGAATTAGAAATATTATATTGGTAATAAGGACAAGGAGTGAGGTCATAAATATTTTGTGTATTTTATTTGTAAAAAGTCTAAAAATGTGGAACCCATGTAAAATGATAAGGTTTATCTTATCTTAACAGATAAGCTTACATGTACAGATAAGAGTTAAGGTATGGAATATGATTCGTCAGAGTGGATTTCTTATCCTATCTTAGAGATAGGATGGATAAGCCTGGAAGTTCTATAAATAGAGAGGCCACCCCCCTCATTTAGCATAGAAAGAAGTAGTGAGAAATATTGTAGGAAGTGTGCGAAGGAAGCCATCAGTTAAAGGTGTGTTGAAGAAGCCATCAAGAGGTGTAATTGTAAAGTTTCTCCCATAGTCTTGTTGAAGTATCTCATGGGTGAGATTGTAACAGTTTCATGTGAATATTATAATTTATTTTGATATTTCAGATTTGTCGTCATTCTGTCTTATCATAGTCAATGGTATTCTTGTGTTCGGTTGTTGTTTTGTTTCCAGATTACATCCACCAAACTAAAGGCTGTGCATTAGCAAATAATCATAGCACGAGGAGTTCCCGGTGAAGAATTATCATAGTGCCGGATTGCTGATGACATTTTGGTTCCGTTGCCGGGACCATTCCTCGTTGGTGGATTTTCTGGAGAGATATTCCCACTTAGTCAAAAATTAATTGGAGGGTAACCTTGTTTTTACTGTGCATAGTAGTTACCATGGTAAAGTCATTTTTACCGTGAATAGTAGTTACCATGTTAAAGTCATTTTTGCCATGAATAGTAGTTACCCTGGTAAAGTCCTTTTTGCTGGGAATAGTAATTACCGCAGTAAAGTCACTTTTTACCGTGAATAGTATTTACCGCAGTAACTTCACTTTTTACCGTGAATAGTGTTTACCACAGTAAAGTCAGTTTTTACCGTAGTAAGTCAAGTTTTACCATAGTTTACCGTGGTCATTTCTATTTTACTGTAGAAAGGTGTAAAGTCACTTTCTAGTATAGTGATTCCAATTATTTGTGCACATAAGTCTTGTTAATTGTACTTGTGGGTTGGTATTTCACGGTGGTTACTTTTGAAAATGGGAAAGATTCCTGTTTTTTCAGCTCAATCTAATGAAGATGCTTCTTCTTTCATTCAAGAGTTTAAACGATCTTGTATTTGTAATGGCCTTATAAGAAGGGAACAATGGACTGAATTTTTTCCTACCTTTTTGGATGGTTCAGCACTTAGGTGGTTTGAAACACTAGGTGATAATGTGAAAAATTCATGGGATTTATTAACTGAAAGTTTTCTTGAAGAATTTGGTGAACAACAGAAATATGCAGATCTCATGATCGAGATCACAAAGCTATCCCAAGGAGAGAAGGAGAAGATAAGGGATTATCATGCTCGTGTTCTAGAGCTAAGGAGGAAGCTCGATGCCCAGATCCGGAAGGAAGGACTAGCGGATGGGTTGATGAATGGCGTGGATAATCTCCTCTGTAAGCACTTCATTCTTGGGATGAAGCCAGAGATCAGACAAACGAGTGAAGTATGACCGCCCAGCCACCATTGAACAAGCAAAGGAGATTGTAAGAAGGCAAGAAGAAAGCATGGAAGAGGAGCCCAAAGAAATTGTTGCTAAAGTAGAGCCTACACCAGCACCTTTGGTCCTGAATCCACAACCACTCCCGGTGAGCACAAATATTTCTCCTAATACATCTACTGAGTATGAAGATCTGCTCAAAAAGATGGGTCAGTTAACTATTAATCTTCTTCAAGGAAAGGAATTTAGTTCTCAGGGAGGAGATAGAGGTCCAAAGAGAAATATTTCTGAAGTTGTTTGTTATGGTTGTTATAAAAAGGGTCATTATAAGTATAATTGTCCAGATAGAGCTTCTACATCTGGTAAGGGAGATAATGATAAAGGAAAAGCACCTGTGAATTCTTTTGATGTAGTAGATAAGAGCAGAAATAATGAAGTAGATGTGTTTGTAACAAAAAGAAAGAAAGAAAAAGATAATCAAGATGGAAATGATCCTAAGAAGATGAAAGAAGAAACTAGTAAGAAACATAGGAGAAGAAAGTTGGGTGTGCAGGATTTTCTGATTTCACAGGGGCAAGGACCATACTCCATCTTGGAAGATCTGTCCAAAAGGCCTGCAAATATTACATATGGTCAACTCTTGGCTATGTCTTCTGAGAAGAGGCGGGAGTTGCGAGGTGGACTCAATGCTCGAAGAAGGAAGGAGGTTGAGGTCCCTGTTTTGGAGGCAGAGGCAGATCCCTATGCTCCACAAGCTGAGGTATTATGTAATGGTATTTCAATTCATGATGTCTTAGTTGATGGAGGTGCTGCAGTTAATGTAATGACTGAGTCTGTAATGAATATGTTGGGGTTAAAAATTGATCGCCCTTCAACACTTATGTTAAGGTCATTAAATAAGGGAAAAACTAAACCAGAAGGTGTAATTTCAAATGTGGCAATATCTGTTATGGGTGTGGTATGTGTGGTAGACTTTCAGGTGATGAAAAATGGTACTGTTGCGTACCCAATGCTGCTGGGAAGACCATGGCTAAGGAGAGTTCATGCAAGAAACTACTGGAATGAAGGTTTCATGACACTTGGACGTGGTAGAGAGAGGGTGAAGATAAACGTGATCCCTCGACATCATAAAGTAGAACCTGTGGATTCAAGTGATGAAACTGATGATTGGACATCCTCTGATTACTCTAGTACCAGTGAAGTGGACACTGAAGATGAAGAAAGTGAGGTGGATGTTTCAGTCATGGATATCCTGCCAGTCACACCAACTCATGACCCCATAAAATTATCTGAAGAAGAAGTTGATGATCGTCTCCAACAAATAAAGATTGGTGATGCTGTGATGGAGAGTGAGAAGGAATCCTACCTCCAGCTCTTTCGAAGGTACATACACCTATTCACTTTTGATTACAAGGAACTCCGCCAAGTAAGTTGGGTAGAACATTGTATTGAGCTGGTAGATGGTGCTAAGCCCATAAAGCAAATGCCATATAGAATGAATCCTAATTTTTCCAAGACTGTAAAAGAAGAAATAGATAAGTTGCTTGATGCAGGATTCATATTTGCTGTGGAGAATTCAGAATGGGTTTCTCCCATTGTGATCTCAATAAAAAAGAATGGGAAGCTACGCATTTGTGTTGATTATAGGAAGCTCAATAAGGCAACAAAGAAGGATCATTACCCTCTTCCATTTTCAGATCAGATCTTGGACGAAGTAGCTGGCCAGGAGTGCTATAGTTTTGCTGATGGATATAGCGGCTACAACCAAGTTCGTATAGCAGAGAAAGATCAGCTGAAGACCACGTTCACCACTCCTTGGGGAACGTTTGCTTATAGAGTTATGCCTTTTGGGTTGTGTAATGCTCCAGCAACATTCCAGCGTTTAATGAATAGGGTGTTCGAACCCTACATTGGGACCTTCATCAGAGTATTTCTGGATGATTTTTGCATCTATGGGAGCAAGTTGGACCACCTGCACCAGATGGAGACAGCATTTCAAAGGTTAGATGAAGCACAAGCCTCACTAAACCCTACAAAGTGTGTCTTTGGATGTTCTAAAGGCGTTTTGTTAGGGCATGTTGTATCCAGAGATGGTATTGGTACTGATCCTGATAAAGTTTCAAAAATCAAAGATTTACCATTTCCTATAAATAGAAGTAAGTTGAGATCATTTTTAGGCCATGTGGGTTACTATAGAAGGTTCATCAAGAATTTCTCAAAGATTGCACAGCCACTAACCCAGTTCTTGAAGAAGGATGTTGCTTATGAACCAGGAAACAAGGCGCATGAAGCTTTTGGACAACTGAAGGAAGCCCTGGTGTCTTCACCTGTTTTGAAGAATCCAGATTGGAGCAAGCCATTCATTGTGTACACTGATGCCTCAGATGCAGCACTAGGTAGTACTTTGAGCCAAAAGGATGAAAATGGGAATGAACATCCAATTTACTTTGGGAGCAGACAAATGAGCAGTGCTGAGGTAAACTATACTGTAACTGAAAAAGAGGCTCTGGCTATCATTTTTGCTGTAAAGAAGTTTAGAAATTACTTGCTAGGGCAGAAATTTATAGTTGTAACGGATCATCAGGCTCTGAAATATATTGTCAATAAGCCTAACCCATCAGGGAGGATAGCAAGATGGATAATTTTGCTACAAGAATTTGAATTTGATATTATAGATAGGCCAGGAAAGAAGCATGTCAATGCAGATGCACTCTCTCGAGCCTATGATGGTTTAGGATCATCTTGTGATGATGATGATTTTCCTGATGCAGCATTGTTCTCCCTTGACACAATCCCTAGTGAATACATAGATATTTGGAATTATCTGAATGAATTCAAGTTTCCTGATGGTGCCAATGCAAAGACTAAGAGAAAGATTACTCAAGCCAGTCGTCCATATTCTATTCTGCATGGAGCATTATTTCGAATAGGACCTGATGGACAGTACAAGAGGGCAGTTGGACGTGATCAAGGAAAAGAGCTTCTAGAAGAATTCCACAATGGTACATGTGGAGGGCACTTCTCTGGACAACTTACAGCAAGAAGGATCTTGGATGCAGGTTATCACTGGCCCACTCTTTTTAAAGACTGTTATAATTATTGTAAGACATGTGATATTTGTCAAACACATGGTAACCGTAAGACTTCATCAGCTCCATTATGTCCTATTCTTCCCCTTGGTCCCTTTGAAAAATGGGGAATAGACATTGTAGGTCCACTTCCAACTACATCACGTCAAAATAAGTATATTGTAGTTGCCACAGATTATTTAACCAAGTGGGTTGAAGCTAGGCCATTGAAAGCAGCTTCCATGGATGAAGTGGCAAGGTTCATATATGAACGCATTGTCACCAGATTTGGTTGTCCATTAGAAATTGTAACAGATCAAGGAAGCCACTTCATTAATGAGGTGGTAGAAGCCCTAGTCAATAAGTTTTCTATCAAGCACAGGAAGGCAACAACATACAAGCCAAGCACAAATGGACAGGTGGAACGAACAAATTTTGTGCTGTGTCAAATTCTAGCAAAAGATGCAGCCTTGCAGGTACATAAATGGGATAAAAGGATTCATGCAGCATTGTGGGCATATAGGGCAACATCAAAGTCAGCAACAGGATACTCCCCATTTCAGTTGGCCTATGGCATTGATCCAGTTCTTCCTATTGAGTTTGATATTCCCACTGTGAGAGTTATGAAAAATGAAAGGATGGATGAAAGTGATTCAGTAAAAGAAAGGTTGGTACATCTTCATTTGCTAGAGGAAATGAGGGAAATAGCAAAGGATACAAGCCATAAGAAGAAAATGAAGCAGAAGGAGTACTTTGATCAAAAGATCTGGTGGTCTCCATTTCAAGTAAATGACTTGGTTCTAGTATATGATTCCAGATACAAAAAAAGAAGACAGAGAAAATTTCTTCCAAAATGGATGGGGCCCTACAAAATAGCAGCTGTGCATGAAAATGGTACGTACCGACTGGAGGAATTGGATGGCACTCCCATTACGAAATGGGTCAACCACGACAAGTTGAAGATTTTCCAAGCACCAGAATAGTCTACTCCGAGGACGGAGTAGAAGCTAGGAAGGGGGAAGATGTCGACACTAAAATTTTCCTCCAAAATTTCCATTTCATTAATATATGTATTAGGAATAGGATGTTGTTAAGTGTAATTAGTAGTAGCGTCTGATAGAAGATAACGGCGCCGTCAGTACGGTGCCGCCAATAATGTGGAGTACGGTAACAGTCAAAGTACAATAGGAATGTTGTAAAAAGTAAATATTTGTCGTAAGTGGTCCGGTAATGTTAAAATGTCAAAGTTTGGGTAATTAGAGAAGTAGGGTCTACATGATTAGGAATTAGAAATATTATATTGGTAATAAGGACAAGGAGTGAGGTCATAAATATTTTGTGTATTTTATTTGTAAAAAGTCTAAAAATGTGGAACCCATGTAAAATGATAAGGTTTATCTTATCTTAACAGATAAGCTTACATGTACAGATAAGAGTTAAGGTATGGAATATGATTCGTCAGAGTGGATTTCTTATCCTATCTTAGAGATAGGATGGATAAGCCTGGAAGTTCTATAAATAGAGAGGCCACCCCCCTCATTTAGCATAGAAAGAAGTAGTGAGAAATATTGTAGGAAGTGTGCGAAGGAAGCCATCAGTTAAAGGTGTGTTGAAGAAGCCATCAAGAGGTGTAATTGTAAAGTTTCTCCCATAGTCTTGTTGAAGTATCTCATGGGTGAGATTGTAACAGTTTCATGTGAATATTATAATTTATTTTGATATTTCAGATTTGTCGTCATTCTGTCTTATCATAGTCAATGGTATTCTTGTGTTCGGTTGTTGTTTTGTTTCCAGATTACATCCACCAAACTAAAGGCTGTGCATTAGCAAATAATCATAGCACGAGGAGTTCCCGGTGAAGAATTATCATAGTGCCGGATTGCCCTAGAATCCGCCACAAACAACCCAAGTGTGCTGGCACATCACTCAACTTGAGATGAGTGATCACTTGAAGTGTGCAAAGGTACCAAGCCCCTCTTTAGAGTTTCTTGTGCATGATGCTAACCTATTGAAGATAAAGCATACATCTAAAAACCTAACTAACCATAAACATTACACAGAGCATATTCTAGATCTAGATCTTAAGGAATCATGAATTAAACAATAATCATAATAAAATCAAACATATAAGAACTAGTTACAATCATGTTTAACACCTTTATCCAGCCAATATAATCCATTATATTAAACACTCTAAAACATAGAAGCTTATTACAATAAATAATATCATAAGTTTATGCGCACATTAGATCTGGCAACATAACTCTACAATAGCTCATACACAGTGTTTCTGTCTAACTACACAAACTAATGCATACTTATAGGGGTGGGGAATTTCCCTTCACCTATTACGCACTAACCCAAATTAGGTCACATGCTGAAAATAACCATGCCCCTTTACAATAATATGTACACATGCAAGTGCACTAATAATAAATCTCCTATAGTTAACTGGAAGTGGTAATCCTATTATTATCCCAAACTTACGCATGACATTTAGTAGATGCCCATCCTCAAAGTAGCATTTGTGTGTCATGCAAGTCTCCATCCTAATGTGTGATCCGCATGCTATCTCCAAAAATAGTATGTAAATATGAAAAATGGCTAAGTCCCAAATCAATTTGTCTTGGCACATGTTTCCTTTCATATCCTTCCACGCCTTTAAATGCACTTTTTTCCTCCACATGAATCTTCTATGTACCCTCTCCTTAGTTTCATACTCTTTCTGCTCAACATTACCCCACACTAGACTACATTTCTGCCCCAAAAATGGGGTTTCCTTTTGATGTTACCAAAGAAGAAAGAATAAGAATGGAAAGAATGTAAAGAATTACTGTATAAATAATAGAATTCTATTCTGTAGCACCCTCCATTTATACTGGGAGGATCAACTTTGGATATTCTGTTTTAATCTTAGCCTCCAATGTTTTCTAGTCATCCAGCACATTTCTTATCTTCTCTGGAACGTCTATGGAAATGGCTTCCAAATTTTCCTAAGTTATCTCTCCTTTTTCATTCTACAATACTAGGACAACATTGGCCATAACAAACATCCTTCCCTCTAAAAGATCCATCTTTTACACTATGAGCTTTCCAATCTCATCCAACCCCTCCTTATATGGGTTTTGTGCTGCTATAAGGGCTTCACACTTTTTTTTACTAATGAAAATATTTCTGTGTGCCTTAAAGTCTCATCCTTCATTTCCTTCAAAAATTCATTATCTTCTATTATAGTCATGATCCTGATCACGACATCTTGAGATTTACATATGTTCAGAGCTTGATCCACTTTCTTCAGCTCATCATGCAAAGTATGGAGTAGTTCCTCGTAAGATGAAATAATCCTAACTACAGAGGCCCTTGCTCTTTCTGCTTCCTTTTTAGGATCCTTTGGCACTAGCATTCGAATTGGTGCATCCTCAAGAACCAAATCAACTAATGTGTGCACATAATGCATAGCCGAAGGAAACTTCTCATGTACCTTATACTCTAGATGCGGTCTTGCTTTCAAGGCATAGTCACCAATTTCTTCTACCATGATGATGGATTCATTATTTTTATGCTCTAGATCCTTCTCTCCTTTCAGACGCACTATTTCTATAGTTTTTGCCTTGTTATCTTTAAGTAGCGCTCTGATAGAGGCAACCATATCGATATTCCCCCACACCACCTCTATAGATACCTTAACTAAGGTATTTCTTACCTTCTCATCAGACATGAGAGTGGGATTTATAGTCATGTGCCTACTATGATGTGCTTTCTTCACTCTTGTTGACACACAAGAATCCTCACATACATAAAAATATGGCTCATCCATGTGAGTCTGCATGGACCAAGACAATTGTTTCCTTGCATGCATAGTGGCCATGTCTAGGTCCATCAGTTCCCACCCATATAAATCCATTAGTTCCACTGTGATTTGAAATGGGGCACATATGATTTTTCTTGTGTTCTCAACATAGCCCATACTTAGCACAATGTATTATCCACTTGTTCTCCTTGTTCCTGTCCCTTTAGGTGCATGAGCACCAAGGTTTGGAGCTGGCCCTTCGATGTCTTGAGTAGTGTCATGTGTGTGAGGTTGCTCATGCTCCAATTCTTCTACCTCCTTCACACCTTCCTCTTCATCCTTCATGTCCTCATCTCTAGGCTCTTCCATATCTTCTGGCTATACTAGGGTTTTAGGCGCGCTCTCTATAGACTCATGTGCCTCCTCATTCAGCTTTAGCTTTCTCCTCTTCTTATTAGTTGCCTCTTTCTGAGGGGAGAGTTATGGTGATATTATTATAGGCTATGGATTTCCCATGCCTTGGGTCCTTATTCTTCTAAATTCCCTGTTAAAATGATGCTCTTCATGGAGTGCTTCCACGTCCAAGTCCTTGTCTCCTTCTTGCGCATGAGATGGAGTATCCGTGTGCTCTGTCTGTGGGCTGCCTTCGGCCTCTAATCCAAGCCACCACTATCTTTGTGTTCTTCTTCCTCCTCGTCTACTTCTATAGTCACTATAGGATTTAGAGCTGGAATGTTTGCCATTGTATGTTTTCCCTTAGGTGGCCCTGGGAGCATGAACTCATTCTCCACATACTTGTTATTATCCAGATTAGGCTTAAGCTAAAGGTATATGAGCGCAGACCCACTATCCCCAATCACCAAGCTTACTGGATTCATACTTATGACATCTAAGATGAGCCTCTCAATGCAGGTAGTCCAACTTGGATACACATATGTATTCCTAAGGGTGTTGTAGTCACATTCTACCTTGTCTGCGTTGAAGTTCAGATGACACGCATCAGTAAATTTATGAATTGAAGATTGGAAGTAGTGCATTATGAAGGCATAGGTTAGTTTACACGATGGGCTCCATGTCACATCCCTCATAGAAAACCGCATGATGTAAAAGTGTTGGTACACTGAAAACTGTATTTCCTTGCCCACTATCGAAGGTAGCTCATTGGGAATGCGCCACTCCTCAAATGCTGCTCAAAGTTGGTCATACCACATCTCTACCCTCTATTTAAATAACCCACTCATTGATCCTTCGCATAAATATTTTTCAAACCTCTCTGCAAGGGAATTATTTTCCAAGGGGTACTCCTAGATCTTTTTCTCTAACCCATCGAGTACTCCAATTTCTAAAAACACAAGAGAAAGTAGGATAACACCAAAACTTATCTTTTCTCCTATATGCGCTTCCTCAACAACGGTGTCTAAAATATAGCCTGCTAGGTTGTATACTACTCCTTGAAACATTTTCTTTGCAATGTGAATCCACATGGTGTTTACCTGCGACCACATCTCTTGGTTATTCAACTTGGTTAGCATATGTGCAAATGCCTGCACCACAGGAAACTTCTTTAGTTTATCAATGTCCATTCCACGTAGACCCTTGGTATACCCCAACTCATTTCTTGTTTCTATGACCACTGCTTTATCAGTCATATCACTAACAAGGTCTACCCCTGTGCCATTCAATACTATTAGTGTCGAAACCAGGGCTGCTATTATCCTAACCTTTTGTCTGGTGAAACAAAAGAAGTCCTCATGGACTCAGCTCATTAGGAATTGGTATAAGGGTTCATATTTTCAAAAATACGAGAGCTTGTATAACTGGTAAACTCCTACCTGATTTAGTAATTTCTCCCTAACGTCATCATACACTGGCATATCCTCCACTATGTGCTTGTTGGTCTTCTTATTTAGCAACACGTCTAACTCTCCCTTGTTGTTAGAGTTACGGTGGTTGTAGTCACTTATTTTACATTTGTAGATGTGCGGATCCCACTCTTATCATACTATTACTCCTTTTAGGTACTGCATCTCTGAAAAATTACTCCTGGGAGAAATTTCAACTTCATCTTCTACCTTCTTCTTTCTTTTCATGCCTGGTGCAAGTGCTTTCTTTTGTGCCATCATAAAAATACCACCTTTTTTTAATGAGCAAACTAAACCCCTAGCTTGAATCTACATGCCCTAGCTAGAAACCAGGTGCCCTAGCTCCTTCTCAATGCTTCCGCTTCACTCAAACCCTTCACCAATGGAGATGAAATCCTCTTTTGTGCAATAGTTTTCTCTCCACATATGGTTTCATAGTGCTCCGCACCTCAACATGATTCGCTCAGCTCGGTCACAATTAGATCACTAAAATACTTGTGATCACAAAGGTAAAAATAAACCCACATCACTTCCTTATATATATTTTCAAAAAGTTAGTGCATTTATTTCTCCTTCACCTACTAACAATCCTCTCATTAATTGACCATTTTCACAATCTCCGTGCGGTATATCTTTGCGCCCCAGCTATAATCTTCTAGTGCACCTTACTACCTTCTGGCTAAAGACTTCTCTTCAATGTACCTCCATCTGTCAGAGTACCTTGCCACTGCACCTTCCCCTGGTAGTCTCCACGGAAGTTGCTTACCTTGCATTATACTATTCCCTCATTTATCTTCATCTATGGTCATCTTTAGAGAAATATCCTTTCTAATAGCTCCTTTCCACACTTTACTAGCACCTGTAATAGTTTTGTTCTCATGTGTACACAATTGAAAATGTGAATAACCACCCCACACCAATGGTATGTGCAGTCCTCTAGACATAAAAATAATTTAGATGGTAATTAACTTCCAATGCGTAAACACTCTTATTACACAAAACACCAAACTAAATTGACAAATCATAGCGACAAAGAAGGAAATACATTAAAGAAATACATAAATGAAAATCTATTCTAAATGGAAACATAGCCTTATTACAAACACCAAGAAGACTTATTTATAGTAGGGCTTCAACCTACTCTTGTTGAAGTAACCAGGTAACCGTATTCCATCAATCATCTCTAACTGGAAAGCACCTGATTCAAGTATATGAGTGATAACATACGGTCCCAACCAATGCACTTTAAGCTTTCCTGGATGGCACAAAAACTTAGAATCATAAAGAAGCACCATCTGTCCAATCTCAAGCTTTTTGTCCCTGATGTGCCTGTCATGCCATGCCTTCTTCTTGGAATTTTACTACTTTTGACTCAAACGTGATATGATGTTCCTCTCATCCAACTGTATCAATTTATCAATTCTTTCTTCTAATGCTTTCTCATTGGCTAGACCTCTAGTGCGTACAATACACAAAGAAGGTAACATGAATTCCATAGGAAAAACTGCTTCTACACCACACACAAAATGAAAGGGTGTGGCCTTGTTCAACCTTTTGTATGTTGTTCTATATGCCCAAAGCATGACATAAAATTTATCATCCCAATATTTCCTTCCAAAATCACAATTTTTTGTTAATGTCTGACTCAAAATCTTGTTGAAGGCCTCAACAGTCCCATTTGCTTGAGGATGATAGGGTGTAGTCTTATGGTGCGTAATCATAAATTCATGGAATATTATCCTGATTGTCTTATTCAAAAATGTGTACCCTTATCACTTGTCAAGCTTAGCAGGAATCCATACCTTGTAAGAACATTTTCCCATAAGAACCTAGCTATTGTAGCTACTGTACAATCCTTGGTAGGTGTTGCTTCTGCTCACCTTGTAAGATAATCTATTCAAGTGATTATGTAGCATGATCTAGTTCAACGCACGACTAGAGAAATAGGACCCAAAAAGTCTATATCCCAATTCTAAAATGGCTTCGGACTAGGAATAGGTCTTAAAGGCATTTCATCTCTTTGCCCATGTTTACCAAGGTGTTGATAGTGATCACACACCTTACAATATGCTTTACAATATATGTAGAGGGTCTCCTATCATAATCTAGTGAGTATAATCTTACACACAGTGGCGTCACCTATATAGTGCCCACTTGCAATTCCACCATGAGCCTATTCCATGATATCCATGTGCTTGTGCTCTAGTACACACCGGTGCAATACTTCATCTTGTCCTAACTTGTATAGGTCACCACTGATTAACATAAAAGGTGTCACTCGAATTGCAAGTTGTTTCTTCTCTAAGGATTTCATTCCTTCTGGCTTCATACATGTATGTAAAATGATTACAATATCCTCTAATTCTGAAGGCACGCATTTTAACATGTACAACTATGTTTCCAACATTATATCTTCAATTGTTTGTGCATCCTCCCCTGACTGAATTCTTGATAAATGGTCTGGGCCAGAATTACTTTTACCCAGTTTTACCACAACTGTGAAATCAAATTCTTGGAATAAGAGCACCTATCGACATATGCGCCCCTTTCAAATGGGCTTGTTTACCAAGTATTTTAATGCCATGTGATCGGTATAAAATACAAATGGTGTTGCTAGCAGATATTATCTAAATTTATGCAGTGCGTAGATCATTGACAAGGCTTCACACTTAGTAGTTATATAATTATGCTCTGCAGGAGTCAGCTTTCTACTAGAAAAATAGATAGAATGATCTATAAAACCTTCTCTAGGATGAGCTAACACTGAACTAATGGCCGTGATAGAGGTGTACACATGTACATTAAATGGTTGGTTCCATGAGGGAAAACAAAGAATAGGCATTGTAGTAAGTCTTTCCTTCAACTCCTCAAATGCGCACTACTGTGGTTATCCCCAATAGAATGTCCCTTTTCCCTTTAGTAACTCTTTTAAGGGTGTGGAAATCTTCACATATCTTTTGATAAATTTTCTATAATACCCAATGTGACCCAAGAATCTGTGCACCTCACTCTAACTAGTAGGTTCTACCAAGCCTACAATAACTACAACCTTAGCTTGATCAACTAGCAAACCTTCCTTGTAGATGATGTACCCTAAAAAAGTGCCTAAAGGTGTAGAAAACACACACTTATTGATGTTTAAAGAGATGCTTAATTATCTACATATTTCAAACATTAAACGTAAATTATCACAGTGACCCGTAACAAGTCCATACATCGTCCAATCCTCCAAGTAAACATGTAAGAAGTTGTGAATAAAATCCTAGAATTCTTGAACAACTCTTCACGAAAATACAACGGTTGTGTTTTTAAGACCATAGGGCATCACAATATATGAAAAAATTCCTGATTTTTTTGTGAAAGTTGTTTTCTCTTGATCCTCATGTGTAATCTTGACCCAATGATACCCAAATAATCCATCTGTAAAAGAATAGATTTCATGCCCTGCAACACCTTCTAATGTCTCCTCTGTGAAAGGTGTAGGAAAGGGATCAATCACACAAACAACATTCGGTTCCTTGTAATCCAAACCAATCCTAATCCTACCATATTTCTTTATAATGATGACCATGGGGCTAACCCACTTTGATTCTTCTAGGGGATTGATGATGCCAAACTACAACATGTTTAGAATTTCTTCCTTTACTTTTACACACATGTTAGGGTTCATTCTGTAAGGTCTTTTCTTGATCGCGTGCACACCTTCCTTAAGCTTAATCTTCATATCTCATAATGATTCATGATATTCCCTAGGAAATAATTCCTAAAAATCATGATGTAACTCAATGATTTTTTCCACTTCAAAGTCAGACCAATAATCCCCAATTATTACCTCCTTAGGTTCAACATCCATACCAATATTCACTTTTTTTGTCTTCATGAGTTCATGATAGGCACGCATGTTTTTATCCACACTATCTAACACCTCACACATACCCACTGAATGTTCTATATCCATATATTTCTACTTCCTCATCATCCACCATGTAGACCATCTTTCCTTTTTCTTTCTCCAAGAAAGTGTGCTTAAGTATCATGACATCTGTCTCTTCTTCTTTATTAAAGCACGCTCCTGATTCTGTCTCACCAAATAAATCCTAAATGAGTTCTTCCACCTTTGCACTATCTCCCATATTTAAGCACTTAAGAACCCTTAATGCCTCTTCCATTGGAGGTTTAGTACAAAAGTAGTCAAAAGTATGGACCATTCCTACAATCAAATCTTGTCAATTTCCAGTCTCTCAATGTAGCTTTGCATATACATACCAAACGTGTACTTAGCCTTGTAAAGTGGAATAAAGTTTGTGAACCCATAAAAAAGGTGGTAAAGCTTCCTGCCCCTATATCCATAGCCTCTCACACTACTAAAAATGGCGTTGAACATGTTGATTACCATGATATGTGTAGATTTGAGTAGGTGCATTTCTCTTGGAAAACCGAGTTGTTATAGTAATCCAAACTTCATTCCATTCTTCAAGATTATCCCTGTGAACCACCCACCAATAGGTTGATGTCCCATGTAGGGTATATGCTAACATATTTCTTCTTTCAAATTGGTCTGTCCTTTGTTATTCCATGGCACGTAGGAATACCGTAGGGTCTCCTTCTCTAGTGTACCAAGGTAAATATTTGTTACCTATCCTTATAATACAATGAGGTCTAATTCTCCACAAAAATGTGCTCCTTACTTCGTGCCCAAACATTTCATAAGTGCCATGAGCCTAATTATCACAAGAAATACTTGTGGTATCACTAATAGACTGTGCATCTTACCACTAGAGGATTCCTTCCTTGGATGGCTCGATTACTTATGGGTCCAGAATGACACATACATAAATCATATTCAGATCTTCTTCACTCAAGGGCTAAACATAGGGCACACATTTTCCATCCGTTAAAGGTATAATAACTCTTCCCTCCTTGTTCTCAAAACTTATATATTCCTTATTGAACTGTAGATTAACATTATTTATGTAGCACCAAGGGCACCCAAGAAGAGCTGGGAAATTGTCTGCTTCTACAAGTGCTAAAACCTCAAAGTCCCCAGTGAACTTGGCCCCTTGTATAGTAATGGATGCATATTTTAAAACTATGATGGGAGTGGCCTTAGTCCGATTAGCCATAAAAAATACATTATAAGATGGCTGCAATGGAGGTCTCCCCATCTATACCCATGCATCTAAAGTTAGCACATTTACCTCTGGACCTATGTCAATCAATATATTACTCAAGAGTCATCCATCCACAACAACATTCAAAGTAATCTCCTTTTCGTAATCTAAACTATGAGGGGGAAGATTTGCATGTATGATCTGGTGTCCATTCTTAATACCCATGAACAAAATTTTTCCCTTTAGCCAACTCCCTAGTAATGGAATGATATTCTCTTGGCACAACACTTTATATACCTTCTTCAAGTCATCACTATTCGACTTGAATGTTTCTGCTACCTTCTTTTGTTCTATCTTCTGTGATTTCTCCTTCAAACATTGTATTTCCCCCTAAATGTTTCTAAGTACCTCCATGGTCTCCTGATAAACCTCTTTCTAGTGCGCAGGATCTTGATACCTTGCATGTAAAACATCCTCTTTAGTGATGGTAGGATTCTACTGTAACACTTCTCTAGTGCACATAACTTCAACACGTGTAGTAATATTCACAGGTAATACCTCAAGTTTTGGTGGCAAAATTTGGTATACACTGACTTTCCATAGAGCACTATATCCTAACCATCCATGCACCCTTGCTTTCCTATTTATGCTGCTTTCTAAGATACTCATATAAGTTTGGGAATTCCTCATAGCTATGACTCTTCCCATAAAAAGAACAAGTAATATTTTGAGGAAATTTGTTCTTGTAGTGGTTAGGAGATCTACATGTAAAGCATGTTTTACGAGGAAAATCACCTCATCCACCATGATAACCTCGACCCTTGAATCCACCACGATATTCTTGACCTACGCCAAGATCTGACCAATCAACCTGTATTATTTTGTATTATGAGTCTTGGACCAAAAAATCTTACAATAACAAGATACATTCTTTCTTATCACATGTTGTAATAATGGGAAATGACTGACATCATGGTTCATATGACATATCTCATAGTCTAGTAGAAATGAATGCACTAACCTGCAGGGACAACTATCCTTGGTGTGCCCTTCTAATTAAAATATGTACACCAAATCCCAGTGCACGTCCCCTATGCTGAATTGGGTGATAGTTTCTCTAACTGCTTTACCATAGCTGTAATATCTACTTCTAGGAAAGGGATCACCCTAGTGTCTATAATTCCAACTACCTTAGTGCACAACATTTCTTCAAGTGCTTCATGTAGATCAGTGTATGTCTTATGTGTCATCACCCTTCTAAAAGGTGTGATCAGTCCTCCAAAAAACCATTGTGCATGCTAGCTTACATGAATATCATAATAAATCTTAGACAAAAGTGTTTTGAAATGAACATCATACTCGTGGAAACTCTCAATAGTTCCTTTCTTAATATCCATGAGCATGCTTATATTCTTTTTCTCAAATTCAAGGATATATACTTCTTTAAGGAAGGCATCTTTGAATGCTGCATAATCTACGCAAGTTTGATCTAGGTCAAAATTCCTATACCAGATATGTGTGTGACCATGTAATGTAGTTACAAATTGACTTTCCTTGTGCTCAGAAGCTATGATCCCTTTTGTGCACCACAATATCTCACATATGTGTACATGTTCATCAACATTTTCTATGCCCCTATACTCGGGAAGCCATAGAGACATCTCCATGTAAATATTTTGGGGTTGGTTCAGACCCTACCCACCTAATCCAGAACCACCAAATCCACCAGTACTAGAGACACCTATACCCCTTGATCCTCCACCTGTAGCCAGAAGTGGACACAAAAATGTACTTCCCTGTGTCCTAATAGTAGTACTGAACTGAACTCCTATAGTCTACATGGTGGTACTAATCCTAGAAGTGAGTCTAAAATTCTATGCGCTTGAATTATGTGCTGATGATGTGCCTGAAAAGGTACCTGTAAACAAAAATGAAGATGTTTTCACTGCTATAAATGTACTTTCTATGTGACTTACTCATGCTTTCCCTACTACCCAAATTATCTTGCTGACTATCAGATGTACTAGATACTGGAACACCAAGCGCAAGGGCTAAGTTTCCAAGTAGATTCAGATGCGTGCCATGACCTAATTTGTCTCTACTGACGTGCTCCTGTATGAAGCCGAGGGGCATTCCCTATCATGATTTCCCAAATGGGGGAGTTCCAGATGCTCTAGCTCGATGCCTTCTACGTGAGCTCTAAATCCTTCACGAGCCATATCTCTCCTTAATGTCATCCACTTTACAATATCCCACTGCTTTTCCATCTTCCTTCCATGCACCTCATTATAATTAAGCTTCCTTTCTTCTCTCTTCCTTTGTGCCACTAGGTCCGCCATCTTTCACCAAACCTACTCCTACCCCCACGCGTGGTGGGGTTTAGCTAGCCATCGATTTTTCTTCCAAGTTTAGGTCACCATCAAGATATTGATGACTAGTGGAATGCCTTGCAAGTAAATTACCTTGGGTTAATGTAAAAATTGGAACTCATCTACCTTTGGGAAAGAATAAGTGGAAATTGAGTACTGAAGAATATATCTGTTCAAAACACCACAGAACCAAGTATCAAGAGCGCGTGTCCAAATTAGATCAACATCATACAAGGCCTGAAATTCTTATTGCATCTAGACAAGTGTGTGATACCTCCAATTCCATTTAGATGCATAAGAAACCGGCCACTTGTACAGTTCTACTAGGAAAATAACAAAGAATCTCTCGTACAAACAATCATACATATTACTTTCCACCCACACACGTGCATCAAACTCAGATCCAGTGTTGAACCTCTATGCATACTGTTCTCCTAGATATTTTTTCCACTCCTAAACACTTGCTAGGGTCAACCATTATGTCCTCATTGCGAACCATCTTGAAAACAATTGAAAAAAATGTCCTGTGATGGAACCAATGATGCAGCCTAGATTCCACCATGAACAACCTAGGTACACTAACACATCACTCAGCTTGAGCTGAGCTCTCACCCAAAGTGCACAAAGGTACCATTCCCTCTTTAGAGTTGCTTGTGTAGGATGTTAACGTGTTGAAGATAAAGCATACATCTAAAACCCTAACTAACCATAAACATTCCACAGAGCATATTCCAGATCTAGATATTAAGGAATCATGCATTAAAAAATAATCATAATGAAATCAACCATAAAAGAACTCGTTACATTCATGTTTAACACCTTTATCCAGCTAATATAATCCATTATATTAAACACTGCAAAACATAGAATCTTTTTACATTAAATAGTATCACAAGTTTATGCATGTATAAGATCTGGCAGCATAACTCTACAATAGATCATACACAATGTCTCTGTCTAACTACACAAAATAATACATAATTATAGGGTGGGGAATTTCCCTTCACTTCTTACACACTTCCCAAAATAGGTCACATGTTGAAAATAACCATGATCCTTTACAATAATATGCACACATGCAAGTGCGCTAATAATAGATCTCCTAAAATTAATTGGCAGTAGTAATCTTATTATTATCCTAAACTTACGCATGGCACTTAGTATACGATATTCATCAAAATAGAATCTTCGTGTCATGAAAGTCTCTATTCCATTATGTGCTCCACACGCTATCTCCAAAAATAGTTCGTAACTATGAACAATGGCTAAGTCCCAAATCAACTTGTCTTGGCACATGTTTCCTTTCCTATCCTTCCACCTCTTCAAATGCGCATTGTTCCTACGTGTGAATCTTATGTGTGCCCTCTCCTTAGTGTCATACTCTGTCTACTCAACAATGGATACTTTTGTACTAAGGGTTTTATGGTCCCCCCAAAACCAAAATATTACCTAATCTAAAAAAATACAAATAATCCGTCGTATTTTAGAGTGACAAGGACTACACTTAATATAAAAAAACATTTTTAGTAGAATGGGAGGTTGGTTGGTTTATGTTGAGGAAAGTATTGTATTACATTCAATAAAGTGCAAAATACTTACGAGCCAAAGCAAAGACATCACAATCCCCAACCTATCCATGACAACTCAAACAAAAATTCCACGTATGATTCTCATTCTACAATCAAACTAGTCCATTAGGGATAGGTAGCAGAAGCTTAGGGTACTCTTATTTGATGTCAGCTTCCAATTCATTCTAGTTGCTGAGTCCCTTCTTCTCCTTCGTGGGAATATCTCCAAGCACTACCTCCATTTCTTCTAGGGTCATATTCTCGCCCTTGTGATTCAATTCCCATAATACATTAGCTAACCCTGACACCATACCATCCATGACATCCATTTTCTGTGCTATCAACTTTCCCAACTCCTTTATTCATTCATCATGAGGGTCCTTGACTGCTTAAAGCGACGCCTCGATTATCTGCCAATAGCACCAGCCTCTCCTCCCTACCAAATGTTTCATTCTTCTTTACTACAAGGACTTCATTTTCTTCTTGTAATGTCCTTGTTTTAATAATATTCTCAGGATCCTCACATATCCTCAGTTCCAAATTTACTCTTTTCATCTCATCTTTTAAAGTTTGGAGTATGTCATCATACTCAATAATCCCATTTTCTATCACCTATGTAAATATGGGGGACAACCTACTTTCTGTTGAAGCACGAACTTGAATTGGGGGCTTAACCAGTAAACGAGTATCATTGATATGCCTTTCTTCAATAAATCTATTGACATGTTCACTAAAGTATGAACATCTCCTTAGCTTATTGATAAATCTACCATGATTTATAGTGCAATTGATGATAAATTTATTCATTATATCACCTCTGCTAGTTTAACACATTCTTTCTGGATTCTTCTTGTTTCTTAGGTTCCTTCCATTTGCTAATTATTTTCCATTTCTATGAAGAAGGTTCTTAACTATGCTAGACTTATCATTTTCATAACAAGACATCCATTCTTCATTATGTATCTGCTTCATGACCACCACTTTCATAGGTTGATTCTTGGCAAATGTCTTGGAAACATTGGCATCATTCTCTACTACTTGATTTTCTCCATTTTTCAATTGTTCTAAGAAGTCATCTTTCTCATACCCTGGGACTTTTTCCAAATGCTGCCGTATACAGTGTGTCACGTGTTTTGCATCATCCACTTGGAAATAAAATGAACTCAAGATTGGGCACACCATATGGAATTTGTCATCTCCTTTGCCTTGTCCATTTTGGGCTTTGTTCATTCTCCATTTTTATGTTGAGAGAATCTATATTTTGTGTCGAGTGAGAACTGAAAAGGTTGAAGTTTATCAAGAAAGTTTCCATTTTGAACAAAATCAACCTTAGGACCAAACAACAATTTGTTTCTCCATTTTTCGTTGAAAATGTTTCCATCCTCATGAAAAGGAAATGAGCACAACACTGGAGCTGAAATATCATCATCATCATCTTCCCATATTTGATCACTAAAAACCAAGAAATCTATTTCCGCTATGAAATCATCATTTTCTTGGGTATGTTCAAGTTTGGTAGGTGAAAGCATGTTTCCATTATTGTGTTTCTTGTAATTTTCTTCCAGTGAGAAAGATAAGATCTCGAGTTCACTGACACACTCATCACAAGGAAACTCATACTAATCCTCGGGAACATGATCGATAAAATTGAAGTTACCCATCAAGAAAGTGTTGAGCATCATTCCTTCTTCTTGATCCGCATTTCTCATCACTTCAAGATTGCTTTGTTGCAAGTCAAGGCTCTCATTACCAGCATCAACATCAAATGAAACAATATTATTTATATTATCATCCCATGAGAAGTACACCTTTTTAAACTTTGATTTCATCAACTCCTCATTATGCTTTCGATGAATGCTTGGGAATTCCACCAACAAGGGAGACTCAAGATCATCCTCAAAGGTCATGAAAACATTTTTGGAATTGGAATTTTGGCACATGCTGTTTGCTATTGGGTCACCTAGATTTTGAACAATATACTTCATTTTTTTGATGTGAAGTAGCTTCTTTATTTTACCATTGACCAAAATGGTGGTGTATGACCAATTCAGCTGCATATCTCCTCCAATATCTTAGTAGAAGCTTTGGCCTGATAACATGTCATATAAGGTGGGCATATTCATTACAAGGATTTTCATTATGATTTTCTTGTCAAGAAAATCTGCCAATGCTACCTCGACATCTTTTATTTTTCCAATGAGAGGTACTTGTGTCATTTCCATGGAGATACATTTACTAGAGGTAGTAGAAAGGGAGAGTCCGAGAGATTTTTCAAATTTTGCAGACATGACATTATGTGAGGAACTAGAGTCAATGATGCAATTGTTTAGCTTATATCCATTGACAAACAAGGCTATGTAGAAATATTTTACCTTCTTAGAGGTGGAGGGTGTGGAGGTAAGATAGTTCAGTGATGGAGAGGATTGAGATGCATAAGGTGGTTATTTGGTGGTGGCATCTTTGACATGGATGTCCTTTGGATTTGTAGAAATTGTTTTTTCGAGATAACTTGAAGGAAAATTACTTGAAGAGGTAGAAGGATTTTTAATAGAGTGATCTCATGCTTCTTCTTAGCTGACCCTATTGAAGTGGATTTTGATGATCCTCCTTTTGTTGTTTTCTCATAGTCACCATTTGAGGAGTCAAATTGTTAGCTTGGGAAGTAGAAGAAGAGCCTTCTTTATCCTTTTGAGATCAGGTGCATACCGCATATGAGTAACTATCTATGGATTCTTCATCATCAAGTGTGCATTCACAAAACCTGACCCTAACACATTCACCTTCTCTTTCGTCTTCAACTTTCTGATTCAAAATTTTATTCTTTTGCATCTTCAGCTTCTCACACATTACATTGACTGGTGGATCCTCCAAGGTGAGATTTTGGAGTTCTCATGCGATCTAGTTTCTACTTTGGTTTGGAAGAAATATTCGTAATGCTTGTTGACTGATTTCCCTTTTTGGTGTGATCAATTCATTTTCCAACTTTTGCAATGCTGGATCGATTCTCCTATCTTGGGGACTTTGGGTTTTATCTTTCACAGAAGGATTCTTGATCTTACTCGATAAGATGAGGTCATCTTCATACCTCAACAAAAAATTCTCTGAGCTTGGTCCAAATATCTTGGTTGAACTCTTTGCAGGAAGAAACTTACTTCAAGAATTTGAGCATTGAAAAATAACATCTTCAGGTTATTTGTATTGGGAAGAGCAGCGGAAGGAATTTAGTTAACCATCTTGTTGAACTTGGCCACGAAGTCTCTCATGGAATCATGTGGCTCTTTCTTTATCTAAGTGAGCTAAGTAAAGAGGGCATGTGCATCTTCAGTAGTTTTGAACGTCTCTTTGAACTTATTTTTGATATCATGCCAATTGAGAGATCAAGTGTAATGGAAAGTAGTGAAACCAATCTACTGCCGCATCCTATAATGTTTCTATGAACAACTGCATACAACAACATCTTTATGTTGTACTCCAAGGATGTCACGGGTTGTTATAAAGGCCACGATGTGGTCATAAAGATGTTGCTTTCCATCTCCAAAGAACTTCAAAAAATTCTTTCTTGACCCTTTTGGAAGCTCATGAAGTGGTGGAGTCAAAGCCAATGGACCAATGTTTTGTCCCCATGGTATAGGTGCTTGTGCTATCATATGTTCCTCCTCTCTTTTTTTCTAGTTATTCCTAGTTTTCTTTTTCTTCTATTGGAACTTCAAAATCCAAAGGTGGGTGAAAGATAGGATAATTTTTATGAGTTTTGGTAGGATTTTGAGATAGGGTTACCAGAGGTTCTGCTTGATAAATCAGATGAGGATTAATCTTGAGAGCAGTAGTAGGGGTTATCTCTTACTCGCTCTTGATTTTGCAAAGCTTCAAAAACAAGATCAATGATTCCTCTCAACTGTATTCAATCTTATATATCTTATTTCAACTAGGTTTTCTCAAGAGGCTTGGAAAAATGCTTTTGATCATTGAAGTATATATGTATTTTTTAATTTTGGATTTTAGTTTTAGTTTTTTGTATTTTCCAAATATATATTCGAGTGCTCCAGGGAAGATCTCTCCCCAGTGGAGTTGTCAAAAATAGTTGGTTAGAAAATTTGTCTGTATGGTAAATTAGGTGTCTCCACCAACGTTCATGGGGCTACGCCCATCTGCATTGAATGGTACAACTTCCATTATTGAATGAAAACTAATATAATCCTATATATTGCTGTGGGTTGGCCAAAATGGCTGAGGATCACATAGGAACACTCCATTGAACCTGTGGAAAAGTTTTTGTATGAGGTACACATGAGGAAATTATAGTGATGAGGGGTGTAGGGGGAAAATTAGGAAAGGAAGGATATTTCTACATGTATTTAATAAAATATGAATTATTTTATTAAAATATGAAAGAAAAGATCTGTTATAACTGATATACAATGAAAGACAAATGTTAGGCAATTTATTTAATTTGATTATACAAGAAAATTTAAGAGATAGGGAGCTTACCTTAATTTTTCTTATCTCAAAGTGAGTCTGGACTAGAGAATGTGATGGAACAAGAGTACAAACCATCACAATCAGGCTCAAAAAATGTATAGGTGTCTAGCAAGGCTTGGAAACACAGGTGCCTGGATAGGGGCAGGGGCACCTGCGGGCACCCAAGACCTCTGGTGGGCATTGTAGACATGAGAAAAACTCAAGATCTAGATATGACACTATCACTAGGGCTTCGCACTTGTTCACCAATGATCATCTAAAAGTCACACTTTGATTATGGGAGTACCTGTAAACTTGCAATACAAAATCCTCCTATAAAACCCTCAAAAGAACATCAAATATTGGAAAGAAAGATGAAATATGAGGGGTCAGACTGTCCTCAACTGTCATAATGGTGAACTTACTACTGAGCGATGCACTATATCTCAGACCCAATGTAGTTCTATGTGATTATGTGTAATAAGTGCTCCTAGGTTTCCCTCACGTACCGATGACGCCAAGATAACATGCATTAGCTAGATAAAATGCAAATGTGTGGGATAGAATTCAGAACTTCCCTTCCTATGAAGTGTGTATGCAGAAAAATGTGCCCAAATGCAGTCCCTTGAGATATGTAGATAGATAGCCCTTGATAAAAGTTTCCTTCCCATATAATGGTATGCATGTTGTGTTTATATAGGGATCTCTTACTTGAATTTCGACACTAATGATATGACATGCCGACTAGTACCTTAGGATAGGAGTAAGAAAACTGAAAAGGCCGACTACCAATGTAAAAAAGAAAAGATAAAAACAAAGGGGACATGAGTGCCTAGGTTGGACAAGAGTGCGTGGGTGCTAGTGTTTAGAGATAATTGATGAAAAATGTGAGAAAACTCATAGACAAAGGTCCTTGTGACCTGACTAGAAACAAATGCATAAGAGAGAGAAGTGACAAATATCAATCAATAAAGACACTCAAAAAAAGAAAAATGACTAGGCACTCTGTCATCAGTGAATACTCTTCTTACGTAAGATCCATGTATAAAACAACATACTTGGTGGTATAGAGTAGACACGAAATCACACACTTTGGGTAATTATTTAGTCCAGGTCTCATACTACTATTTATATGGTCCTTGAGTGGAAAAAAGTACTAATTAACCTATGTATTTGGCCATCTTGCTTTGTTTTCTGTTGCTACTTTGGAACTTTCACCCATACTTTCCTAGTCTTTACTTTCATACTACATTTTTCTATCTCTAATTGGGGCACCCAGCTAGGAATGGAGCACCCTAGGCACCCTGGTCCCCTCTGGGTGCCCTAATCCTCTTTGCACTTTCTTATCACTTTTTGGGCACTTTCTAGCCATTTGAGATTCTTATATTTTTGGTGGTCGGCCTTTTTGGGGTTAATTATGAAATTAAAGCTAGATAATAGTCCATATAAATATAAATTTATGTGACTATAATGAGGGACCAAACACTAAGCACTAGTATCTCCACCTAAGGTTGCATCCATCAAAAGGCTTCCATTTCTCCATTTGCATCCATCTATCTCCATCACAAGGGACACAAGGTTGGTTCATCTGCATTACACTTCATAGGAGGGGAGTTTATTCTATTCCATGCACCATTTAATTACATTCTACATCTAGTTATTTCTCGGTACTCACAAAGTGTGACACACACAAGAGCACCTAGGGCATAATTCCACACACACATACCTAGAACTACATTGGGTTTAAGATGTAGTGTAGTGATCAGTTAGTAAGTACACCATTGTGGCCACCAAGGTCAGTCTGACCCCTTCACATGAATCTTTCCTTTTTAGGGTTTTGATGATTTGATTGGGGTTTTACAGGTGATTTTTCTATTGTAGGTTTACTAGTAATTTGGTGATCAAACAATGACATTCATCCGATAGGAAGCGAACATAGGAATGAGCATCCAACGACACCTTGGAGGAGGTTCCCTAGTCATTTCCATAGACCAGGGCACCCATATCTCAGACCATGGCGCATCCCAGGCACCCCTATCCTTCTCCAAGCACCCCAGTCTAGCCAGAGAACTTAGATCTACATTTTCTCAAGCTCTTGTGATAGTTTTCTCCTGTTTAGTTGGTCTCCTCTGTGACATAGTCCCACAACATTTAAAATCAGCTAAGGCCTTTCTAACCATCTTTGTCTTTAGGGTTTCAAATTTCATATCTTAGTTGTTTGGGTTAACTTCACTATTGCATTTATTCATTTATTTACTGCTTTTATAACATCAGATTATGCTATAATAGAAACACATATATTTCATATTTAGCATAATCATTTTGGTGAACCCGTACTTGATCTTCACGTTGTTAGGATCTCCATTCCTCTCTTATTATGGCTCATTCTTATGGTTACTTTACTGAAGATCATCTTAAGGCCCTTAATGATCATATCACTGAACATCCCCAAGATCTAGACTTGCTCTTACATGCTGCTCATGAGGAAGCTACCAATTTGGTGGAGTTAATGCTTCTCTAGACTATCCCTACTTCTATTTCTACTCAACCACTGACTTCTACTCTTCCACGTATTTCTTCCATCCCCATTTATTTCATCACTCCCACCAATCACTTCACATCACCTTTTGTCTCTCACATACGACAAGTTTCTTCTGCTGACACTCAAGACTTAGCCTCTCTCTATCAAGATCTCCAAGCAGAAATCCGTCAGTTGTAACAGGCTACTTCTTGTGCATCTCCATATTTAGATTACACTTTATTGTTACACACTACATTCACGTTGACTATCTCTGCAGTTATCCGATTCCTCCTAATTTCATCACTCCTAAGCTACCTATTTTCAATGGGCATGGTGACCCACAGGAACATCTTCGAGCATTTCACGCAGTTTGTCTTGATTTTGTAGATGATCACTTTTTTTGGGCTAAAATATTCCCTCGTAGTCTTCATGATTATGCAGTGCATTGGTTCTATGACCTACCTATTCATTCGGTAACAACATTCACACATTTGGACGATGCTTTTCTCACTCATTTATCTATCAACATCGAATCTGAGATCTCTTATGCCCAACTTGCACAACTCAAGCAAGGATCTATTGAACACTTAACAAACTATGTATTGAGATATAACAATAATTTAGCTAAAATTTTGAATGTGCTAATGGACTTTGAGCTTCAGGACTTATTTAATCAGAATCTCTTACCACCTCTCTAAGAGAGTGTTCTCTTTAAGACCTCTCCTTCATTCGATCAACTTTTTCATACTTTCAAGCTTCGTGAAACCAAGCTCTTAGCCATATGTAAACTTAAATATAAGTAGAAAGCATCATCCTTCACATGATTTCAAAGAAAGTCAACATTTAAACCATCCACATCTAAACTAGCTGACACAAAGGTCACTATTAAAGCGGTAACTCCCACTTAAGAGCTCCAATCGCAACCACCTCAGTGTAAAATTACCAAATTTCCTATGGCCCCACATCTTATAGTACAACACCTTCTAGAGAACAAACCTTATTACACTTCCTCCACCACTCGAATAAGACCCATCGTGACCAAAAATAAGAAATTAAAATGAGAGCTTCTAATGGGACTATCACCGATGTGTGGGGCAACCCTACGAATAGATGTCTCAAGCTCCGACACCATTATCCAAGATATTATTGATAATAATAATGTTGAGTTTCCAGAGCCTACAGACTCTGAACTAGTCAATGAATGTAACATCTATTTTTTATGACTTAGAAACAAGGGTATTTTTTTAAAAGTAATGTTCTTTGTTCTAAATTCATAAATTCAGAACACACATTCCATTACCAATCCATCACATAACAGAAAACCATATGTAACTGTAATGACTTGGTGAAACACTGATCTCTCATTTCATGACTCGATATAAAATTGTTGTTTCATGTTTAACTTGTTGAAGTGTATACTATGTATACTTTGGTTCTTTTACCCATTAAGGGTCACTCAAGTGTTCTTTCTAAGAATCTTATATGAATATTTGTTATGATATTCATTTAAAATCCCACAACTTAGACTAGGTGATGTAAGACAACACAAACAGCAGTTTGCAATACTTTGGCCAAATTTTTAAACATGTTTACCATGTTTACATTCCAATAAAACATACTCATCTAAAGGAATATGTCTTTCACCCCACTTTATTTTTATCTAGATTGGTTTTCCTTTACTTTTGTGAACCAAACCTGAGTCGAAGTTTCACACTAAATAGGGGCATCTCACATACACTAGTGTGGTAGTCTACTCATGGTGATAAAGGATAAATAGACATACTCAATCAAATTTCATCGATTGAGTGTGTTTAGTTACCCTAATTCAACATGAGTTAACGAAAACACTAGTCAATGTGTCTATCTCTGTTTCGAGTAGAACTATGAACCAAATTTCTACTTATGTTAATTGAGTTGATTAAACTAAGTGGGGTGTTGGATCATAGCTAGCTACATCACAATATCCTCATAATGACTCTCGTCATTATGATGGTAATCTACTGCAGCCCCTATATTACAACAACCTACTAGGTTCTTTTAAATAAACTAACATACTTATGAAACATTAGATTTTTAACCCTTAATTTATTATCTTATTTAATTAATCATTAAACAACTCACCTAAGGGTTCACTAAGTACGATCAATCCAAAGAAAAATGGTTTGAAATGTACATTTACAACAATTGAAGGTATGTAGATATAATATATGTTCATGCAAATGAACTTTATTCTTAAACCATTAATTCTATTTATCGATAGATTTGATTCAATATCAAGTAAGAAAGATCATTAAGTTTCTTACTATACTTTAACAATGTAAACAATCTTGATTTAAATATTGTTCATTAGACTTAGTGATATCATTATATCTAACTCAATCTTATTAATTCTCTTAAGCTTTCCCATTTCCATTTATAGTTTCCATATAGAAGAGCATATCAACAAGCATAAATTAAGATTTAAACTTTGTCACATAAAAAGATAACATACATAGTTCTAGTTTAATGATAAACTAAAGTATCCTTTTCTTCCCAATTAAGGACTATTTTCCTATTAATGAAATAAAAAAACATAAGGTTTAGATTCATAATAGGAAGTCCACATTCAACTATAAATAAAATTTCCTCATTCCCTTTTCCAAATAGGGATCAATAAATCATAATTATCATAGTCATACCATTTTCCCGAAATGAAATGAGTCAGAAATAAAAGGATAGATCCTTATCCCAAGTATCATTCTACACTTTAGATTTTACCAAGCCATGCATGTTAATATTTAAGGATATTAATCAAATATAATTATGATAAAAAGAATATTATGTCATATATGAACCTTGAATAAATCAGAAATCAACAACCTTTACACAACAATTCCTTTATCAAAAAGAGAGTGTTCACTTCACTCCAAGATCAATAATATTCTATCATTTTATAAGAAAATATATTTCATCATTACAAACTAATTTAATACACCCTCATATATTCTCCAACAATTTCATTTCCAAGATAATTTCAATACATAAGCATCTGAATGAATAAAATGACTTTGTTAATAAAATAAATGATTACTTTCTAGTAAGTCTTTCTCCTTTCATTTTTCATGAAGTCCATTTGCAAAATTGTTAGAATGAGCCATTTTACAAGAACTGAGCATGTTAAGTGCTATAACGTTAAAAACATATGCTTTTATCTAAATATTTCGTAAAAGGAAACCTGCTATTTATGAAAAGGTTCCAAGTACACAAAAATAAGATCAATCAAATAAACTTCCCAAAGAGCCACAATGTCATAATAGACAAGAAGTTGATAAATATATTAAAGAATAATTTCCCTTAAATGAAGTTAAATAATGTAACAAACTTTAATTCCATCTATATTTCATTAATGTTAATCATTTCAACATGATAACATTTCAAAATGCAAACGACTACAAGAAGAGAATTAACTAAACTTCATGATATGCTCTTATTTCTTTCTATTTAATTCACCAAGCAATGGGTTTCCACCATATCACAATCAATTTCATATCAATTAATAAAAAGGTTTGGTATAAACACATGAATGACTCAATCATGGATAGCATACTACCACAACAACCCTATTTTCCAAATCCCTACCTCTATTCCAAGAGGATGTCCATCAACACATGAGATAACGTAATAGGAAAAAAAAAGTACTCATTGCACATTTCTACAGGAGGTTTACTCAAGCATTCACAAGAAAAATTAAAAAAAAGATACAAAACTCATGAAGGATCTGTCTAATAAAATGAACTGGGATCCAAAACCCCATTGATCAATTCATAACAATTTGACAAGGAAGAAAGAGAGAAACATAGCACCAACATTTCATCTAAATGGTCAATAACATTTAAATGCCAAGAAACTTCCACATCTAAGCTATCAGGATTTGAAATCGGATAGTTTCAAAGAAACAAAACATAGAGTACAACCTTACACAAAAAAACCAAGATCCAAGTTATAAGGATTAAAAACTTCCTTATCAATGATCAAAGAAGAACTCACATCTTCCAACATATTTGAAATGAAATCAAAATATGAGGTAGAGTCTACACTAAACATTAAAACTATCACAAATATGCGAGTACAGTCTCAAGGAGACGTTTCGTAGGATCATAAAAATTAACAAAACATGCAATAGTTCAAAGAATGTGTCCCCTGAAACAATGATGATCCAAAACTCCAAAATTTCACCAAAGTAAAGACATGATCCAAAATATCTAACTTATGAATTCTTGCAACTAAAAAATCTCAAAGGTAAGAAAATCCTTGAACAATAACAAAAGACCTGGAATGAACAACGTCCAAAATATATGAGTATACGAACCAACCCATGATGGGAGCAAAAAAAAAAACTAAAGGAACTAAGAAGGGACAAAACTTACCAAGTTTCTCCCCTCCTTTCCATACAAGCTGACCCAAGATGGGTAGTAATAAAAAAATGAAAATTAAAGACCACAAAAGAGAGAGACAGGAGATTACCAGTCCTTGTTTATCAAACATGTCCACCCGAGAAGGGTAATAAAAACAATGAACATAACTTTAAAATGATAGATATGGAAAACCCATATTAGTCCCCTTCATATTATGCACTTACAGTGCTTGAAATACCACCATCGAGAATACCCAGTATGGGTCGAAGCTTGAATTCATTAAAAAAACAAAATATCAGTACAAATTTTAATAAAATGAATGACCCATTAAATCAAAACCAGAGCCACGTTTTAGATGTAATAAGTGAATGTTATATCCTAGTGTTAACACATGGTTTAATGACAACCTAGGTCATTCCCAGTACTCAAAAATAATTCCATCAGACCCTATGAAATTGTTTAACACCAACCGTTAGCAAACAGA
Organism: Taxus chinensis; assembly: GCA_019776745.2. Taxonomy (NCBI): domain Eukaryota; kingdom Viridiplantae; phylum Streptophyta; class Pinopsida; order Cupressales; family Taxaceae; genus Taxus; species Taxus chinensis. The sequence continues at coordinate 611,525,075 of CM034146.1, read as the reverse complement.
AGAAGGTACAAATACCAGAAGAAAGATAACACAATATCCTAAATAATAACCATTCACAGTTAATTATTTTACAAAAACATTTGTTTTCCAACCTTATTCAAAACCTACAATCATGTATAAAAAACCTCATTCCACATAATCATTCATATCCACAAGAAACCATATCCATAAGAAATTCATAAAAGCAAGAAGAAACAAAAACACACAAGAAACCATCTCAGAGACATTTTCATGAAGAGCAACAGTTCTCTTTATCAAAATGTTCAAATAAAACAAAGAGATCTTAAAGAGATAGAGCTATCATGCCTGGTAGTGCACCTGGATTCTCTACCTTTCTCCAATCCTTCAAGAAAGGATTCCAAAGAAATATTTCCAATGAAAATGCCAAACAAAACCTCTGAAATGTTTCCCACTTTCTTCTTATAGTTTCCCAAGACCAAATTTTTCCATCATTTCTGCCATTCAATGGGAAAATTCAAACATGCAATAGAATAAAAATCAAAGATGAAAAATTAAAATACCACATGCAGATCTAAGAAGCTCAAAAAATCCCAATGCACAAATGAAACCAAACCATTTATTTTTCCTCCAACCCATTCTACTATTCCCCGGTGGTTTTTGCTTAGGTCAAGGCTCATAAATGCCAACAGGATTGACAATGTCCCTTCAAAAATTCCTACCATGCCTTATCTTCTGTTAGTTACAACTAAATGTTTAGAACTTCATTCAATCGAAAATAGCAAAGTTGTCAGCTTGTAAATTTCCACAACCTTTATCCCTAGGCCAAAATTGGTGGCAAAATAGCATATTAAATGCCACATTTAAACCTTGTTAATGCATTTGGAATGCAACCACCGCAATCCAACAAATTTCTTGCTAAAAACTCCATCCACATTTCCCTTAGGTTAGGTTGTCTTTAGGTTAGTTTTAGTTTTAAAAACCATAGCTTAGGACCTTAGGAATAGTTACATATAGCTTAGGATTAATTAGTATCTAAGACTTAGGATAGTTCCTCATTATCCCCCTTAGGAATTAATCATTACAATAAATATAATCACCTTAACATAGGTTTAGGATATGATAAAATAATAAAAAGAACTTAGATTAATTAGGTCCCAATAAATTAATCAAAGTGCATTACCTTTGCAAATTTTATCAATACAACGAATCAGATCACATAGTATGGTAAAATCAAAAATATGCTATAGGATACGCCCTTGTGACCCCAATGCAAGCCTAGGTTCAAAATCAAATATTCTGACCGGACTCAATCACAATGATTGAAACATCAAAAAATAAAAAACATGCCTTAGATCATTAAATTGATCCAAGGCGTGGTTACTCCTGTACCTAACCTAAAAAACAAGTTTAGTATTGAAAAATAGGAAATGAACAAATTAGACTGAATTTATTTCCTTCATCCACATGCAGAATACATTAAAAATTTCAACATAAAAAGTATATGAAATACTTCATTAATAAATTTAGAATTGTCATGGCATGATGTTATCCAATTTTAGAAGATAAAGTCATATCATCTACAACAACATGATTAATCATTTGTAAAGAGTACACCATCTTCAAAACAAGAATCACCTATCAACATTGTTACTTCAATTACAGAAGTGATCAAGGATAACAACCATGACAGAGGCGTTACATACCTCCCCTCTAAAAAGCATTATCATCCTGATGATTAACTTGATCCATAATCATAAAAAAGAAAAATAATCATAACTATAATTCTTCTATCCATCATAATTTTCAAACAGAAATAGATTTGCAGAAATTTAAGTTTTTCATAACTTATTACAGCATCAAAATTGTTGTCTCAGTACTAACAAATTATAATGTGCCCAAAAATAGAAAAAATTAAAGATAGTTTTCAAAAAAAGTATTTAATTATCTCAAAAATCAGAATTAATTCTATTCAAATAGATGAGGAAAAACAATTTTCATATCCTCAAGGTTATCCCATGTTGCACTTTCTTCATTAAACTGGTCCCACTGGACCTTGCATTGACTGATTTTACGATTTTGTAAGTGCAACTTGTGATTTTCCAACACTCTTATGCTTTCAACTATGATTATTCCTGGGTCTTGGAACTTGAAGGAATCCCAATTTAATATATGTGATAAATCTGAAATGTATTTATTAAGAAACGAAATATGGAAAACATCATGCATTCATGACAAGGTGGGAGGTAATGCTAAGAGATAAGCTACAAGGCTAATCATTTCAACAATCTCAAAAGGTCCCACAAAATGATGTGATAATTTGGCTTCCTTGCCAAAGGTAATGGAGCTCTTTTTAGGATTAACATGTAAAAATACTTTTTCACTGAGTTCAAATTTATTATAAACCCTTTTCAGTTCTGCATAATGTTTGTACCTATCCACAGATTCTTTTAATAAATCACAAATTATTTTCACTTGCTGTTCCATTTCAGTAAGCATTTCAGGTCCAATTACCTCTCTATCTTCAATGTTATCCCAACTAACTAGACTTCCATACATTTCCTTCCATAAAATGAAAGGTGCCATTTTTAAAGAGGAATGATAAGTATTATTTTCAAGAAAATTCCACTAAAGGAAGGTATTATTCATTTTTATACTGCTGATCCATATAGTACATTCTTAACATATACTCCAAAACCTGATTTACTCTCTCAATTTGACCATCTGTTTCCAAATAGTATGTAGAACTAAAATTTATTTTTGTTCCTAGGGCTGCATTTAGTGTTTTTTAGAAATGAGATGTCATTCTAGGGTCTCTATTAGATATAATCAATTCAGGTACTCGATATAATCTGAAAATTTCATGCACAAATATTTTTGCTAAAACAGGTGAATCATCTTTAAGATTACCAATAATAAAATGTTCTACTTTTGTTAATTTTTCAACCACAACTAAAATAACATCACGCTTATATTTAGACATAGGCAGCCCCTGAACAAAATCAATACTTATTACTTGCCACTTGTATTGTGGTATGCTATGAGGATATAGTAAAGAAGTCTGGGTGCATCAGCCTTAACTCGCTGACATTCCAGGAAATGTGAAACCAAATTAGATATGTATCTCTTCATCCCTTTCCAAAAATATTGACTTTTTACATCAACAAGCATTTTTGTAACACTAGAGATGTCCTAAGTAAGGTGAATTATGAAATTCCATCATTAAATTTTTCCTTTACTCATTTTCCGAAGGTATATACACTCACTTTTCATATCTTAAAATTACTTCATTATCAAAGTAGAAACATTTGTATCTTGCATCATTAGGATTTGCAGCAAGTGCTATTTTTACTTACTGAATTTACAAATTAGAATCCATGATACACTTTAATTCATCCTTAAAATGAGTTCTCAAAGTGACAAGTGTAGAAATATTCTTCCTATGGCTTAGTGCATCAGCCACTCTATTTTCTTTACCTTTAAGGTAACTTATGTCAAAATCATATTGTGAAAATAAATCTAACCATATTCATTGTCTTGCATTCAAATTTGGCTGAGTAAAAATATACTTCAGCCCAATGTGATCAGTTTTTAACTCAAAAGGTATTCCTAAGAGATAATGTCTCCATACTTGAAGTGCATGAACTATGGTAGCAAGCTCTAAGTCATGGGGATCATAATTCAACCTATGTAACTTGAGTTTCCTGGTCTCATAAGCTATAACATGATCATGTTGCAATAGTATACTTGATAGTCCTTCTTCGGAAGCATCTGTAACTACCATAAAGATTCCATTTGGATCTGATACAACTAAAATATGTGCAAAGTTAGATGTTCCTTCAGATTTTTAAATGCTGATTCAAATTTTTCACTCCACACAATTTTTTTTCTTTCTTTTGTAATGAAGTAATTGGGACAACGAATTTTAAAAATTCATTAACAAATTTTTTGTTATAAGAAACAAGCCCATGAAGCTTCTGAATTCATGTACATTTTTAGGTGCATACCATCTGGTTATGGAAGAATTTTGTAATGGATAAACTACTATTCCATCTTTGCTTATGGCAAGTCCTAAATAGTGCACTTATGTTTCATAAAAAGAACATTTGGACAACTCACCATATAATTTTCTCTTTCTCAAAATTTTAAGTACAATTTTAAAGTGCTCTTTGTGCTCATCAATACTCTTAGAGTAGATAAGAATATCATCCAAGAATACAATTACAAAATTTTACAAGTATTCTTGAAAGATATTATTCATCAGATTCATAAAAGTTGTAGGTACATTTGTTAACCCAAAAGGTAAAACCATGAATTCATAATGTCCATACCTTGTTCTAAAAGTTGTTTTATGAGTATCTTCATCCTTAATTATGAATTAATGATATCTAGAATGAAGATCTATCTTTGAATAAATTGATGCACCACACATCTGATCAAATAGATCATCAATTCTAAGAAGTGGATATCTATTTTTTATTGTTACTATGTTTAACATTTTGTAATCAATACAAATCCTAAGCGTTCCATCCTTCTTTTTCACAAAAATTACCGGTGCTCCCCAAAGTTAGACACTCAGTCTTATCAAACCCTTAGAAAAAAATTCTTGTAATTGTGCCTTAAGTTCTACTAATTCAATTGTAGTCATTCGATAAGGTGCCTTGGAAATAGGTTCAGTTCTAGGTTTGATTTCTATTTTTAAGTCAAATTCTCATTTAGGCAGAAGACCAGGTAGTTCTTCTAGAAACACATCACTGAAATTTCTTAACAGCAGATACTTTTTTCAAGAAATCACTATACTTTTATGTTGTTTCAGAAAAAATTATTTTATATAACATGCAACCTTTGTTTTTTACCTTCTTAAGCTGTATATCTGACAATTTCCTAACAGAAATTTCTCGTTTTACCCCTTGAATGTCTTCTACTTTCTATAGATCATCAAGGCATTTAATGTGTTTTTCAAAACAATCAACTTTATCTTTATGATCAACAAGCCGGTTAACACCAATTATGACATCATATGACCCCAAAAGAGAAACACAAATATCTACTTCAGTGGAAACACTTGGTAACTCTAAGAGTGCTCTAAAAATACATTTACTAATAATATGGACAACATTATTACCATAATGTAAAGTCCAAGATTTTTTCATTATTCCTACTTTTCTTTTTAATTTTACAACTAATTTACTAGAAATAAAAAATTCTATAGCTCCTGTATAAAAATTATAGTAACAAGTGTACCAAATAATTTACCTGGCACTTCTATGGGTGTAACTTGCTTTTTAGCTTACTAATCAACTATGGCAACATGTATCTTATGCTCCTGGTTTCTATCATCTTTCTTTAAAGGGTAATAATTTGCGTAGTGATCCTTCCCACAATTAAAACAACCCCCCATAGGTCCTCTTTTTGGTTCAAACTTATTTCCGGTGTGGAAATTATAGTTTTTACCTACATACGATTTTTGTCCGTTATTGTTATTCTTCACAAAATTGTTTCTAATGTTCACAGTAGGTTTGTTTGTTGCTGATTTCTTATTGTTATCATTCAAAAAATTGTTTTTAACTCCAAAAATTTTCCATGCCACCTTCGTAGGTGCAAGTGACGAAGAAGAGTTGGAAATTTTCTTTCGATTCTCCTCTTTATGTAAAAATTGCCTTCAATTTCACATCTCGCCTTATGGATTTTTCTACAACCTCTTCCATGGTGGTTAGGCTGTGCACATCTACCTCTCCTCCTATGACAATATTCAATCCCATAATAAAATTTTGTATACTAAACTTTTCGTCAGTTTGATACTGTTGGAACGTACATACGAAGTTTGGTAAACCTCTCCCAGTACTCAGTTACAATTAACTTTCCTTGAATTAAATTATGAAATTTTGTCATTTTTTTATATCATAATAGAGGTGTGGTAGCCAAAATTGCCTAAGGTAGCCCTTAAAATTATCCCATGTAATTCTTGATTCATCAATATTCAGTTTAGCCTTACAGCTGTCCCACTAAGAGGATGCCTCATGGGAAATTTGGTAAGCTCCCCGTACTTCCTTTGTTTCTTCTAAGAAGTTCCTTATTGGAAAGTACTTATCCATTTAATTGAGACAATTATCACCCCTATCCCCCAATGTAGTACCATCAAAATTTGGTGGACTTATCCTCTTTATGTCTTTAGTAAGTTTAGCTATTAATCATGTCTTTTAATTTTCAGGTGGATTAGGTGGATTAGGTACATTTGCATTTACATTTACATTTACAACGTTATTATGGGCATTTGTAACATTGTTATCTGTTGCATTCTTATTATCAACACCCAAATTTACAGCATTGGGGTTGTTTCCTGGAGGTGGCTGTTTGTTATTATCAGCATCATCTTCCTCCTCTTCATTACCCATTACTTCTTGTTCAAGTACATCAAGATGATCTCTTGTGTCCAACAAGGAAACAAGAATCTCATCAAATTTTTGTGTGGTAGCTACCTTAACTCCTGGAAGTGGATTATTTGCAGCACCTCACCTTGTTCTAACAATTTTCTATTAACAATTAATTAATTTTTAATCAGATATGGACTCAATAGGTCTAAGAGCTGCAACCTTCAACTCTGATACACAAATCTAACATCCAATTTTTATGAATTAGAAACAAGGGAAGTTTTTCTACACATAATGTTCTCTGTTATAAATTCATACAATTTAGAACACAAATTCCACTACTAATCAATCACATAATAGAAAACCATAGTGCTGTAATCACTAGGTGAAACACCGATCTCTTATTTCCTGACTCGATATTAAGCTATTCTCTTATGTTTAACTTATTCAAGTGTATACTTTGAATAATCTGGTTCTTTTACCCTTTAAGGGTCACTCAAGTGTTCTATCTAATAATCCTATCTAAATATCTATTACCGATATTCATATGAAATCCCGTAACTTAGACTAGGTGACATAAGTCAACACAACCAGTAGTTTATGATACTTTGGCCAAAGTTTTAAACATGTTTACCATGTTTACATTCCAATATGACATACTCATCGAAAGGAATATTTATTTCACCCCACTTGATATGTCATCTAGATTAGTCTTCCTTGACTTCTTTCAACCAAGCACGAATAAAAGTTTCACACTAAATAGGAGAAGCTCACATACACTAGTGTGGCCGTATACTCATGGTGGTTAAGGATAAATAGACATAATCAATCTAATTTAATCGATTGAGTGTGTTTAGTTACTGTAAGTCAACATGAGTTGACCACAACACTAGTCCATGTGTCTATCTATGTTTAGAGTAGAACTATGAACCTAATTTCCACTTATGTTAATTGAGTTGATTGAACTAAGTGGGGTGTTGAAGCATAACTAGCTACATCATAGTATCCTCGTAATAACTCCCATCATTATGAGGGTACTCTAATTTATCCCGTATATTGTAACAACCTACTATAAAATTTCAAGTCAACTAACATAATTAAGAAACATTAGATTATAAACCTTCAATTTATTATCTTGTTTAAGTAATCATTAAACAACACACCTAAGGGTTCACTAAGTACGATTGATCCAAAGAAGGGTTTGAAATGTAATTTTACAACTATTGAAGGTATGCAGATAAAATCTACATTCATGCAAATAAAATTTACTTTTAAACTGTTAATTCCATTTATTGATAAATCAGATTCAATATCAAGCAAGTAAGATCATTAAGTTTCTTACTATAGTTTAACAATGTAAAAAATCTTGATAGAAATCTTATTCATTAGACTTAGAGATATCATAATGTATAAATCAATCTTATTAATTATCTTAAGCTTTCCCATTTCCATTTATTGTTTCCATATAGAAGTGCATATAACCAATAATTAATTAAGATTTAAACTTAATCACATAAAAAGATAACATACATAGTTATGATTTAATGATAAAAGGAAGTATCATTTTCTTTCCAATTAAGGACTATTGTCCTATTAATGAAATAAAAAACATAAGTTTTAGATTCATAATTGAAATTCCACATTCAACTATAAAGAAACTTTACTCATTCCCTTTTCTGAATAGGGATCAATAAATCATAAGTATCATAGTTATACCCTTTTCCCAAAATGAAATGAGTCTAAAATATAAGTATAGATCCTTAAGTTTCTTACTATAGGTCCAAGAGTTGTAACCTTCAGCTCTGATACGCAAATGTAACATCCACTTTTTATGACTTAGAAATAAGGGATTTTTTTTACATAATTTTCTATGTTCTAAATTCATACAATTTAGAACACACTTTTCATTTCCAATCGATCTCTCATTTTATGACTCGGTATTAAATTGATCTCTCATTTTTAACTTATTCAAGTATATACTATGTATACTTTGGTTATTTTTCCCTTTAAGATTCACTCATGTGTTATGTCTAAGAATCCTATTTGAGTATTTTTTATCGATATTAATATGAAATCCTACAACTTAGACTAGGTGAAATAAGACAACACAACCAATAGTTTGTGATACTTCAGAAAGAGTTTTAAACATGTTTACCATGTTTACATTCCAAGATGGCATACTCATCGAAAGAAATATGTCTTTCACCCCTCTCGATCTTTCATCTAGATTTGTCTTCCATGAATTCTATCAACCAAGCCCGAATAAAAGTTTCACACTAAATAGGGGCAGCTCACATACACTAGTGTGGCAGTCTGATCATGGTGACTAAGGATAAATAGACATACTCAATTGATTTTTGTTGATTTAGTGTGTTTAGTTACCATAAGTCAACATGAGTTGACCACAACACTAGTCCATGTGTCTATCTATGTTTAGAGTAAAACTATGAACCAAATTTCCACTTATGTTAATTGAGTTGATTAAACTAAGCAGGGTGTTGAAGCATAACTGGCTGCATCACAGTATCCTCGTAATGACTCCCATTATTATGATGGTACTCTACTTTATCCCCTATATTGTAACAACCTACTATGTTATTTCAACTCAACTAACATAATTAAGAAACATTAGATTATAAACCTTTAATTTATTATCTTGTTTAATTAATCATTAAACAACACACCTAAGGGTTCACTAAGTATGATTGATCCAAAGAAGGGTTTGAAATGTAATTTTACAAATATTGAGGGTATGTAGATAAAATTTACGTTCATGTAAATAAACTTTACTCTTAAACTGTTAATTCCATTTATCGATAAATCAGATTCAATATCAAGCAAGTAAGATCATTAAGTTTCTTACTATAGTTTAACAATGTAAAGAATCTTGATAGAAATCTTATTCATTAGACTTAGAGATATCATAATGTATAAATCAATATTATTAATTTTCTTAAGCTTTCCCATTTCCATTTATTGTTTCCATATAGAAGTGCATATAGCCAATAATTAATTAATAGTTAAACATAATCACATAAAAAGATAACATAAATAGTTATGATTTAATGATAAAAGAAAGTATCATTTTCTTCCCAATTAAGGACTATTGTCCTATTAATGAAATAAAAAACATAAGTTTTAGATTCATAATAGGAATTCCACATTCAACTATAAAGAAACTTTACTCATTCTCTTTTATGAATAGGGATCAATAAATCATAAGTATCATAGTTATACCCTTTTCCCAAAATGAAATGAGTCTAAAATATAAGTATAGATCCTTAAGTTTCTTACTATAGGTCCAAGAGTTGTAACCTTCAACTCCGATACACAAATGTAACATCCATTTTTTATGACTTAGAAATAAGGGATTTTTTTTACATAATGTTCTATGTTCTAAATTTATACAATTCAGAACACACTTTCCATTTCCAATCGATCTCTCATTTCATGACTCAGTATTAAATTTATCTCTCATGTTTAACTTATTCAAGTATATATTATGTATACTTTGGTTCTTTTACTCTTTAACGGTCACTCATGTTTTATTTCTAAGAATCCTATCTGAATATTTGTTACCGATATTAATATGAAATCCCGCAACTTAGACTAGGTGACATAAGACAACACAACCAACAATTTGTGATACTTTGGAAAAAAATTTAAACATGTTTACCATGTTTACATTCCAAGATGGCATACTCATCAAAAGAAATATGTCTTTCACCCCACTCGATCTGTCATCTAGATTTGTCTTCCTTGAATTCTATCAACCAAGCCTGAATCAAAGTTTCACACTAAATAGGGGCAACTCACATACACTAGTGTGGTAGTCTGGTCATGGTGACTAAGGATAAATTGACATACTCAATTGATTTTCGTTGATTGAGTGTGTTTAATTACCGTAAGTCAACATGAGTTGACCACAACACTAGTCCATGTGTTTGTATTTGTTTAGTGTAGAACTATGAACCTAATTTCCACTTATGTTAATTGAGTTAATTGAACTAAGTGGGGTATTGAAGCATAGCTAGTTGCATCATGGTATCCTTGTAATGAATCCTATGATTATGAGGGTACTCTACTGCAGCCCTTATAAGTCAACAACCTACTATGTTCTTTCAACTCAACTAACATACTTAAAAAAACATTAGATTATAAACATTTAATTTATTATCTTGTTTAATTAATCGTTAAACAACACACTTAAGGGTTCACTAAGTATGATTGATCCAAAGAAGGGTTTGAAATGTAATTTTACAAATATTAAAGGTATGTAAATAAAATTTGCATTCATGCAAATTGACTTTAATCCTAAACCGTTAATTCCATTTATCGATAAATCTGATTCAATATCAAGCAAGTAATATCATTAAGTTTCTTACTATAATTTAATAGTGTAAACAATCTTGATAAAAATATTTTTCATTAGAATTAGTGATATCATAATGTCTAAATCAATCTAATTAATTCTCTTAAGATTTCCCATTTCCATTTATTGTTCCAATATAGAAGAACATATAGCCTATCATCAATTAATATTTAAACTTAATCACATAAAAGATAACATACATAGTTATGATTTAATGATAAAAGGAAGTATCCTTTTATTCCCAATTAATGACTATTGTCCTACTAATGAAATAAAAAAACACAAGGTTTAGATTCATAATAAGAAGTCCATATTCAACTATAAAGAAACTTTCCTCTTTCCCTTTTCCGAATAGGGATCAATAAATCATAAGTATCATAGTTATACTCTTTTCCCAAAATTAAATGAGTCGGAAATATAAATATAGATCATTATCCCAAGTATCATTCTATACTTTAGTTATTACTAAGCCATGCATGTTAATATTTACGGATATTAATCAAATCTAACTATGCATGTTAATATTTAAGAATATTAATAAAATTTAAGTCATATATGATCCTTGAATAAATAAGAAATCAAAAACCTTTACACAACAAGTCCTTTACGAAAAGAGAGTGTTCACTTCACTCCAAGATCAATAATATTATATCTGTTTGTAAAAAACATCTTTCATCATTACAAACTAATTTAATACACCCTTATAGATTCTCCAACAAGTTTATTTCAAGATAATTTCAATACGTAAGCATCTTAATGAAGAAAATGAATTTGCTAATAAAATAAATGTAACTTTCTATAAGTATTTCTCCTTTCACTTTTCATAAAGTCCATCTATAAAATTGTTACCATGAGTCAGTTCACAAGAATTAAGCATGATAAGTGATATAGTGTTAAAACAATATGATTTAATCTAATTGTTTCGTAAAAGGAACCATGCTATTTATGAAAAGGTTCTAAGTACACAAAAAGTAAGATCAATCAAATAAACTGCCCAAAAAGTCACAATGTTAGAATAGAAAATAAGTCAGTAAATATATTAAAGAATCATTGCCCTTAAAAAAGTTAAATAATCTAACAAACTTTAATTTCATCTATTTTTCAGTAATGTTAATAATTTCAACATGATAACATTTCAAATGAAAAATGACTACAAGAAGATAATTAACTAAACTTCATGATCTTTTGTAATTTATTTCTATTTAATTCACCAAGTGATAGGTTTCTACCATATCACAATAAAAAAGGTTTGATATAAACACACGAATGACTCAACATGGAAAATATACTGCCACAACAACCCTGTTATCCACATCCCTACCTCTATTCCAAGAGGATGCCATCAAAGCATGAGATAACTTAACATGGACCAAAAGTACTCATTGCACATTTTTGCAGGAGGTTTACTCAAGCATTCATAAAACAAATCAAACACAAGATACAAAACTCATGAAGTATTTGTCTAACAAAACAAACTAGGATCCAAAACTCCATTGATAAATTCATATCCATTTGACAGGGACAACAGAGAGAAACGTAGCACTAAAATTACATCTCAAATGGTCAATCAACATTTTAATACATAAGTAACTTCAACACCTAAGCTACATGATAATAAAATCAGACAGTTTCAAAGTACAAAACGTAGAGTACAACCTCACCCAAATAGACCAAGATCCAAGTTTTAAGGGTTAAACACTTCCTTATAAATGATCAAAGCATAACTCACATCTTCCAACATATTTGAAATGAATCAAAATATGATCTAGAGTCAACACTCAAACATTAAAAGTATCCCAAAGATGTGATTACAATCTCAAGGAGATATTTTTTAGGATTATAAACATTCAACAAAATATGTAGTAGCTCAAAGAATGCATCCCCTAAAACAACGATGGTATAAACCACAAAAATTCACCAAAGTAAAGACATATAAAAATATATAACTTACTACACTTGAAACTAAAAAATATCAAAGGTAAGAGAAAGCCTTGAACAATAACATAAGAATTGGAATGAACAATGTCCAAAATAAATTAGTATACGCACAAACCCATGAAAGCTATAAAAATTAATCAAAACTAAAAAAAAAAGAAGGGATAGAACTTACCTAGTTTCTCCCATCATTTCCATACAAGCCATCTAAAGATGGGTAATAATATCAATTATAATTAAAGCCCATGAAAGAGAGAGACATGAGATTACCAGTCCATGTTTCTCAAACATATCCACCCGAGAAGGGTAGTAAAAAAAATGAATCGTAACTTTAAAATGATAGAGATGGAAAACCCATATCAATCCCCTTCATATTATACACTTAAAATTCTTGAAATACCACCATCGAGGATACCTATTATGCGTTGAATCTTGAATTCATTAAAAAAACAAAAGATCAAAATATCAGTACAAATTTTAATCAAAAGGAAGGAACCATAAATCAAAACCAGAGCCATGTTTTAGATGCAATAAGTGAACACTATATCCTATTGTTAACACACAGTTTAACAATAACTTGGGTCATTACCAATACTTAAAAATACTTCCACCAAACCCTTTGAAATTGTTAAACACCAACCGTTTGCAAACAAAATAATGTAGAATTACTAGAACCAAGATAACACGATGTCCCAAATAACAATCATTCACAATTAAGTATATTGCCAATAAATCTATTTTCCAACCTTATTCGAAAACCAGAATCACATATAACAACTTCATTCCACAGAATCAATCATAACTACAAGAACCATAACCATAAGAAATTGACAGAAGTAAGAAGAAGAAATAACACACAAAAAACCATTCTCAGAGATGTTTTCATGAAGGGAAACATTATTTTAATGAAATTGTTCAAATAAATGCAAGATATCTTAATGAGATAGAGCCTATCATTCCTGGTAGTGCTCCTGGATTCTCTTCCTTGCTCCAATCCTTCAAGAAAAGATTCCATAGAAAGATTTCCAACAAAAACGCCAAACAAATCCTTTGAAAATTTCCCACTTTCTTCTTATAGTTTCCACGACTAAATTTTGCTATTATTTCTGCCATTGAATGTAAATTTTTAACATGCAACAGAATTGAACTGAAATTTGGAAAAATGGAAATACAACATGCAGGGCCAAAGATCTCGAAAAATCTTAATGAATAATAAACCAACCCATTTATTTTTCCTCCAACCCATTCTACTATTCTGCAGGCAGTTTTCACTCAGGTCGAGGCTCATAAATGCTAACAGGATTGACAATGTCCCTTTCAAAACTCCCGCCATGTCTTATATTTTTTAAATTACAACTAATAGTTTAAAACTTCATTCAACCAAAAATAACATAGTTTCCAACTCAACATTTTCCTCTACCTCCATGCCTTGGCCAAAATTTGTGGGATTAGCATATTAAATGACACATTTAAACATTGATAATGAATTTCGAATGGTTCCACTACCATCCAACAACTTTCTAAAAATCAATCCACATTTCCCTTAGGTTAGGTCGATGTCCTTATGTTAGGTTCCCTTAGTTTTAGTTTAAAAACAATAGCTTAGGACCCTAGGAATGGTTTCATATATCTTAGGATTAATTAGTATCCAAGACTTAGGATAGTTCCTCATTACCCCACTTAGGAATTAGTCATTACAATAAATATAATCACCTTAACATAGGCTTAGGATAGGATAAAATTATCAAAAGAACTTAGATTAATTAGGTCCCAATAAATTTATCAAAGTACATTACCTTCGCAAATTTTATCAATACAAAGAATCATATCACATAGTATGGTGAAATCAAAAAATGCTATAGTATTCCCCTATGAACCCAATGAAAGCTTGGGTTCAGAAATAAGATATTTTGACCGACTCAATCAAAATGATCAAAACATCAAAAAATTCTCAACATGTCTTGGATCATTATAATTGATCCAAAGTGTGGTTACTCTTGCACTATGCAATCAATATATTGAAAAACAAGTTCAATATTGAAAAATAGGTAATGAACAAATAAGACTAAATTTATTTCCTTCATCCACATGCAAAATACATTAAAAAGTTTAGCATAAAAAGTATATGAAATACTTCATTAATAAATTCAGATTTTTCATGTCATCTAAAACAACATGATTAATTAGTTTTAAAGAGTACATCGTCTTTAAAACAAGCATAACCTACGAATGTTGCTACTTCAATTACAAAAGTGATTAAGGATAACAGCCATGGCAGAGGCATTATAATGAAACTTGTAAGATCAAAATATCTAATAACCCGCTTCCACAACACGATAATAAAGTGGCTAAATCTTTAGTTAATCATGCATATCACACCATGCCTCCTCATGCATCTAGAGCTATTGAATTTTTAGTGGCACATACTGACACTTCTCCACCGATAGTTTCTTTCTCTAACCATGGTTATCATACAAATTTCACATCTAATCACATACATATCAATGCATCTATTGGTTCAGTCTTTATCAATAATTCTCTCATCTTGGCCCATTAGTGCATTCTCTATTCCACTTCTCATCGATATTGGTTATCCACTATCAAAAATTACATATCCCATGAATAATGCATATGGTGTCATCAATATTCGTGTTATGGTAGGCCCTCTTACTATGTTTTTACCCTTCCTTTTCAAACAAGTAGTTGATAGTTATGACATGCTTCTAGGCCTCAATTGGATTCATAGGTCTAAGTCCATCATCTCTACGAATCATTTGCAACTCAAAATCATTCATGACAATCAAGTCATTTCCATCGACGATGTACCTCTATCTATTCCATTGTCATCATATCTTAGAGCACCGGTCAATACATCTCCTGTTTCATCTAGTCCATCACAATCCATGTGACATAAAGTGAAATCTACTCCTAGTTCACCTACTTGCACACCATCTACATGAACTCACCACTCTAATAGTCTGACATGTGTGAAAGAATTAGTTATCTATGTAAATAAAATCAAGACTAACACCTAATAGCCTCAATACAATGATAAACTAAAATCTATGCACCATCATGCTAAGAGCTAAACAAGTAATAAACATCAACACTATGCATTAGAACCTTGAAAATAAACCTCAAGCTAACATGCTAACACTTATTATTTTACTCTTTAGAAAGCTAAATCAATGAAATGGACCTAGATAGATACTTTAGTTATCAAAGGGTTGATAGTTGTTTCTTGATCAAGAGGATTGAGGATAGAGGTTCATCAAGCCATGGCAACACGGCCTTTCTTGATTAACTTCATTGATCTTCAAAAAATAGCTTGGATGATTGAATGCAAATGGATGATGCTTAGCTCCACTCTAATGAAAAATGCCCTACGATGATGAAATGGCTATAGTATAGGGTCTATGCTCATTTAGGTGTAAGTATAAAGGTAGGAGGAGGGCTCATTATACGTCCCAATGGATAAAAAAATCTCTACATCCCTTTACATGTGGGATAATATAGAGGTTGGGTTAGTTGTGGATAAGGAAGGTTTAGGAAGGGTTGAGTCAACTTTAGGAGAGTTTAATTTTTCCTTTAGTAACCCATGGGAATTAGGGGTGCTTATAATTAATCAAAGGTGATTAATTAATAAGGATATGAGTCTATTGGGATAGATTAGAATAGAATTAGCATGATTTAGGGGATAGGAAGGATTAAATTAGATAAACGAAAGTTTATTTATCTAATAGAGGAGGAAACTTAATTAATTATAATTAATTAATTTATCTAGATAGAATGGGGTTTAATTAACAGAAGATCGTTAATCATCATTTCTCCTTAATAGATGAGTCATTTAATTGGCATAATGTACTTAATTGATGATGACAAAAGATGGGATGAATTCCATTTGATAATTTGTCGTCAAATTGCTAGGAAGAGTATAATTAGTGCAATTTAAGTATTTAAATTGTTTGGGTTAGATTATAGGTGTCTACATTTTCCCCTCTTTGGGGTGGCATAAGTGACACTACTTTAAAGATAGTAGACAAGTAAAATTTTTGAAGGGGTGGAAGAAAAATTAGTGGAAATGAGAGATTCCCCCTCGGGTGTCGATAAAGCGATGAAGGAAGGTGATTGATGATTGAAAAATATGAGAGAAATGGAAAGAAAAAGAGGGACAATATGCCCCAATTGGAGGAGAATAATGGGTAGGGGTAGGATGCCCCCCAAAAAATGGAAGAATGGTGTCAAGAGGAGAATGATATAGAAGAAATATGGAGAAAGGGAGACAAGAACTAGCCTTCACCCATTACATTAGAACAACCTATTGTCATCATATAGCCAAAGATCTATGTCATCAGTCCTTATTAAAGATAAAAGCATACGACAATATGTAAGATGACATGAAAATCCATAATACGAACCTATTTCCCCTTGTTGAAAACCAACCCAATGCAACACACCAAATGTAATGTGGGATGAGAAGTAAACAATCTCATGTAACATGGAAACAAGTACAAACACACATACTTAGACCAACAACGGTCAAGACTATTGCACAAATGTATTTGTTATCAAGACGAAAATCCCAAATGTCCATGATTTGATGACAAGGGTTAAAAATGATGCCCCATGTAAGAATATATGCAAGGGAAAGTAATGGATGATGCAACAGTCTAATGATAAAGCATTGTGCACAACGAAACAATATAAAACAATTGAATGTGGCCCAAAATACCGACAAACCAAGTAGGCTAGCTTTGTAAATGGTCGTAAAATTGATGATCAACAAGTCATGTGGTTTACAAACATGTGAAGATTACAATAAGATATGGGAGAAGAACCATGCACAAGACACGAGTTTCAACCATTTTGGGCCATTTACCTATTTTTGTAAAAATTTGAGCTTTTTTACAATTTTTAGGATTGAAAACGGATTTTTATTTTATAGAGTTTGGACATATTTTTTTACTATTGGAAAATAGTTTTGAAGGGACTATACCCTATTACAAAAATGCTCAAAATCTATGTACACAGAAGGAAATAGAAAAAATGGATCAAAATCTAGATATTACAAGGAGCCTAGTTGTAGTAAAAAAAGAAACTACAAAATGGAGACAATATAGGTATTACACTACAAAAAAGTAGCAAGTAAAAAACAATAGAACAACATCAAAATAGCTCCGTAGTAGATTACTTATTAGAATCCATGTCAATTATTGACTTAACAGTCTTTAATGAGGTAAAGAGAGCTAAGGTAGTGACATGTGTAGGATCATTAGCATCCAGTTGATGAAAGGACATAAACCCTTTCAGCATTTGTGCCCAAATTAGCTTCAGAGATACCGATGAGCATGTTAATACTTCTAACCTGTTGTTCTAGGAATTCATAAATAGCTATAAAAAATAAAATGTTATGATCATGTATGTCCTTAGATTTCCCTAATCTGTTATCAAGGGAATTCAGCTTCTTGTAGATTTCATTGATTTATTCTTCACCAATTCCAACATCATCATTCAATTTCCTTTTTCCCTTTTGCTTAGTTAGTTGATGCATGTCCTTTTTAAGATTTTTCATCTCTTTTTCCATGTTTTCAATTCTTTGTAGAAGATCCTCCTTCTCCTCCTAAGTACTATTGTTGTGCCTTGTGACACTGATGTACAAGAGATTTTGTGCAGTTTCCATGTCCTTACTACTTCAAAGGAATCTATCAAAGGGAGAAGGGTGTGTTATAGAAAAAGAGGGGTTTTGGGTTCTAATTTTTCTATCTAGGGTTAGTGGTGGTTCTAATTTTTCTATCTAGGGATAGTGGTGGGGATGACAGTAGGATTAGGGTTGAGGGAGTCAGGAGTGCGCGGAATGACAGGAGTAGCAGGTATGGCAAGGTGATGGGTAAGACAGTGCATGTGAAGGAGGAAGACTAAGCCTTGATGGAGGGGAATGGCATGGGTATGGTTTTGATACTCAAGGATGGAGAATTCCATGGAGTTTAAAATATAATGTGGGAAGAAAACAAGTAGGTTCCTACGATAATGGTTTTAAAAGATCAAATTCTTTATGGGAATCGTGATATACTTGCCTTCAATGGTAATGAAACAAACCATCATCTTGGAAAGTTCATCAAATGGTGTAGGGATGGAATTTACCTTGATGTCCGATGTGACAAAATAAAGTTCTTCACCTTCTTCAATGAATTTTCTAGCCTTCGTTTTCTTATCTACTCTCTTACTGAAGAATTTTATGCATTCCAAACTAAGGCCTGTAACTTCTGCTATTAACTCCTCTGTTATTTGAATGATCTTACTCACCATACTTCACCTTTTTTTATTTCCAATCTATGGCAAAATGCAGGGTAATGTTCTAATCGTACCCTTGAATCTTCTCAATGAAATTGACAGATTATTTTAATTTTTATGATTTTTGTGTTTTTTAGATTTTTAGATTTTGAGTATAGAATAAATTGAAAGAATCAGAAAGAGTATCCTAGGAGAAAAAGAAATGTCCCATAGAGAAGAAAGAATTGTTAGGTGGCAGGTATGGCCCCAGCGTAGCGAAAAATTAATAAAATAATTATTTAATAAAAATAGTTATTTGTGGAGTGTGAAAGAGTGATATCACCTAAATGCAATAATTTTTTCCTAGTGAGAAGAAGCGAGTGCTAGGTGGAAAATAATGCCTCAACATGGCAAAAAATTAAATTAAATAATTATTTAATAAAAATAATCATTCATGGTGAGCAGAAGAAGGGCTAGCATGAGAATGGTGGTCAAAACACACTCCCAAGGCATCACAGTCAGTGAAAATGGCTAAATATACCCCACACAATGGGGGATAAATCATTACAATTAATTAATTTTTTATGAACCTCTCCCAAACGTTACCTCGAGACCTTGGAGAGTGACGAAGATGATGGTAAGAACACGATCCTGTAAGAAACATGCCGACTGAGTTTGGGAGTACATCTGTCATGCTGATGATGGCCCCTTTTGTACTGATGATGTATATCATGTTGAGATATACATTTTACACAAATATATATATGGAAAATTGATGTTGTATACTTTCATTTTGTGATGTACCTTATGATGATGATTTATTATGGATGTTGATTATATCATGATGTTATATGGTTTTATTTCATATGTTTGTGTGTATCATGATGATGGTTATGACGATGTTTCCCATGTGTTTAGATTAATGATATATCCTTAGATGATATCAAATGTTGTGGTTTATGAGATACTTTATTTTGATCTACTGGGTAAGGGTAAGGGATGATATGATGATATTGGTACGGGGGGATAGATTTTGATATTTGTGATCCCTCTTTCCCCCATTTGATGATACAGTATGTGATGATTAGCTTAACATTCATGTATGATGTACACTTAGCTTTTTATTTATATATGATGTATAGATGATGTTAGATATGATGATATATATGGAGATATGATGATGTGATAAAAAAACCATGCAAATACAACAAGAAAACATAGGTAAATGTTAACAAATCTACCAAATATACATGCTACCAAAATGAACCAACACAATTATATAGAAAGATTGAAAAATATACAAAAACATACTTCATATGTACAAGTAAGCATGAATCTAATCTAAGCAAGAAAATACCAACCTCAAGTAAGAAACTATACAAATGCATAAGCAAGGGAAAACCATACAAGCAGAAAGTACACAAACCAATAAACAAAAATAAGAAATAATACAAAGGAATAAAAAAACTAAAGATATGTTTTTGTGCCACTATTTTCTATACGTTTTTGTATTAGTTTTGGGATTTTGTGTTTTTCTATTGTTTTTGATTTTGAACATTTTGAATGTTTTTGGATTTTTAGCATATTTGAATGTTTTTGCGATTTTCAACATATTTAAATGTTTTTGGATTTTCAGCATATTTTAATGTTTTTGCAATTTTCAACATATTTGAATGTTTTTGGATTTTCAACATATTTGAATCTTTTTGGATTTTCCAGGGTTTTCCAAAGCTATGTATAGGAAACCGAGACGTGGATACCTCCATCGTTAGACGGGAATATACAAGGGTAGGTGCCACATGTTATATACAGGAAGCTAAAACCATGAAGGTGCCCCCAATGTTTAGAGGGGGGATGTAAAAATGCAATCCCTTCACCGGTTGACAAGAGGAGAAACAACTAGACCAAGACTTGAGAATATGGGATCACAAGGAATCTCAGACATAGGTGTAGAACTAGTCCTAGAGCTAAGTAAAATTACCTCCTAGATGCAATATTCTTGTGAAAAATGAATCTTCCTAAGGCGTTAGAAGCTATTTTTCACCAAGGGATCTATCCAAAGAGACACAATTGTGTGGTTTTCACACATGGATGACCTATTTTCTCTTTCTTATTTTTCTCTTTTTTGATTTTTTTGTATTTTTTTAAATCTTTTTTTCTTGTTTTTCTAATTTTACACCATATTTAAGCATAGAACCGCTTAAGGTGCATGACATTCATAGGATCACAGATCTTGTCTCCATTGGGATGAGCAAGTTTGTATGCCCATGTTCCATATTTTACCACAATAACGTAAGGTCCTAGCCAGTGTGGTTCAAACATGCCTTTCTTCTCTCTTTCTGCCCTTGTGTCGAACTATTTCTCTTTCATGAACAAATCTTTGACCTTAACTTGATGAGGTATGATCCTTTTGTTGTAGTTATGGGAGACTCTATTTTTTATATACCTTAAGATGGTTAAGGGCATGGATGAACTTTTCATCTAAGAGTTCCAATTCTTCCATCCTAGCCACTTTGTAATCCTCATCTTTTTCCAGATAATCCCTAAGAGATATCCTTAGGGAAGGAGGCTCTATTTCCAATGGGGAGATAGATTTTATTCCAAACACTAAGGAGTAGGGTGTTGCACTAGTAGGAGTGTGAATGGAGGTCCTATAAGCCTAGAGAGCAGGGTGAATTTGTAAATGACAGTTGCGACCTGTCTTAGTGACCATTTTTTCCATGATCTGAACTAATGTTTTTAGTGGCTTCAGTTTTCCCATTACATTGAGGGTAATCTGGTGTAAAACACTTTAATCCATTTGAAATCGGTGACAAACATATTTCACTACCTTATTCTTGAATGATTTTCCATTTTCAGTAACTATGGTCGTAGGAATACCATAATGATAAATAAGGTGATTCATGATGAACTTTGATATTTGAGAACCTATAACATATGTTAATGGAACATCCTCCACCCACTTAGTGAAATATTTTGTGGCTGTGATGATGTGGGTATGACCATTAGATGAGGTAGGGGTGAGATTCCTTATTAAATTAAGTACCCATTTGGAAAATGGCCATGATGTTGTAATTGGTTGCAATGGTTGTGACGGCACATGGATGAAATTTACATACTTCTGACATAGAACACATTTCTTGGCATGGTTACAGCAATTTGTCTCCATAGTAGGCCAGTAGTATCCCACTTGTAATAACTTCTTTGTTAGGACCATTCCAATTATATGGGTGCCACACACCCCTCCATGTACTTCCTTGATTGCTTGGACTCACTCTACTACATCTAGACAATGCAACAGATTTCCATCATTGCCACGACAATAGAGTGTACCTCCTAGGAGGGTGTAACAAGCTATTTGGTGGAAAAGGCTTTGTTTTCTATATTGGGAAATGTTAGTAGGGAAGGTACCACTTTTAAGGTATTCATAGATAGGTGCATACCAAGGGGTGTAGGGAAAAAAAATTCACATGCCAAACATGATTCTGATATATTATATGCAGGTTGACATAGATTTTCAATAAAAAATTGCATATCATTTTTTTCTGGTAGAATCCACAGCATAGAACCCACTGTCACCATTGCATCTGCAGATTAGTTTTGTGCCCTTGGAATTTTCTCAAAGGTAATATACACAAAGTATTGTTTCATAGTTTTCACCAGTTTCTTGTATGGGATGATCTTTTCATCCTTGACCTTATAGTCATCGTTGACTTGTTTGATAATCGATTATGAGTCACTATTGACCTTGACATGGTGGATATTCCACTTGATCGCTAGCTCATCCTAGCAATGGGTG
The DNA here is from genome assembly GCA_019776745.2 of Taxus chinensis. Lineage (NCBI taxonomy): Eukaryota > Viridiplantae > Streptophyta > Pinopsida > Cupressales > Taxaceae > Taxus > Taxus chinensis. Next base: position 611,502,370 of record CM034146.1, on the reverse strand, counting down.
CCTCATATTCTATAATGTTATTTGTACAAGGAAAACCAAGATGGAAATCTTGTGGTATGGGGTCTTCTAAAGGAGTGATTAGTACTACTCCTACCCCTAAACCATGGAAAGTGAATGATCCGTCAAAGTGGATTTGCCACATGAAAAATTCTTCAATATATATTAGTGATGAATTTGGCAGCTCCAAACTTATAGGCTTTGTTCCACGTAAAGGTTCTTCATCTAATTGGTCGGAAAGTACTTATCCTTTAACTAATTTCTTGTGTACATATTCAATGTCAATCTCACTGAGCATAATGATCCAATTAGCCATTCTACCTATAAGGGAAGGTTTTGACAATAGGTATTTAAGTGGGTCAACTTTAGATATAAGCTTGGTTTTATTGTTCAATAGGTAATAGTAGAGCTTTTGAAAAGAAAAAACAATAACTAGACAATATTTTTCAATTTGGGGATAGTTGAGCTCGTAGGAAATTACAGTATGGCTAAGATAGTACAAAACTTTTTCTTTTTGGCTTAGGTCATCTTGTGCAAGTAAAGCACCAATAGCAAATTGTGTAGCAGATATATATAGAAAAATTGGCTCACCTGGGGTTGGAGGCATGAGGACAGGTGGATTGGCTAGGTATTATTTAAGAAAGGAAAAGTCTTGTTGCTACTCTAGTCCCCAAAAAAATCAACATCCTTTTTAAGTAGACGAGTAAAGGAATGGCACTTATCAACAAGCTGTGAAATGAAGTAGTGAATGGCATGTATTTTTCCTTGTAGGTTGCATAGCTATTTGATATTCTTGGGAGGAGGTATTTTAGTAATGGAAGTGAATTTAGCTGGGTCCACCTTAATCCCTCTCCTTGATACAATGAATCCTAGTAGCTTCCCTTATAATACTCCAAACACACATTTCTTTGGATTAAACCTAACCTTATATATCCACAGACGTTCAAAAATACATCACAAAACATCAGGGTGGTCTTCTCTTGTCTTGGAATTTATGAGGATATCATCTACATAGTCCTCCATGATGTCATGTAGTCTATCATGGAATATTATTTTCATGTCCCGTTAATAGGTTACACCATCATTTTTGAGGCCGAATGACATTACCTGATAACAGAATGTTCCCCAAGGGGTTGTAAAAGTCATCTTATACTGATATTCTTTTGTTATCTTGATTTGGTTATATCCTAAAAAGCCATCCATAAGATATAGCATTTCATAGAATATAGTTGAATTGACAATCATGTCAATATTGGGAAAAGGAAAATCATCTTTTAGACATGCCTTGTTGATGTCCTGAAAGTCTGTGTAAATTTTGATGTCAACTAGTTTCTTTTATACTAGAACTACATTTGATATCCACTCAAAGTAGTCAATGGGTCTGATGAACCCTGCTACTAACAATCTCTCTAACTCCTCTTTACCCAGAAGGGCCACTCATGGATGCATTTTCCTTATCTTTTATTTAATAGGCTTTGCAACTGGATGCACTACTAAGTTGTTCACCACCAAAGTTAGATCTAAGCCCAACATATCTTTATAAGACCATGTGAATATATCCAAAAATTCTCTGAGGTGAATGTCTTATGTTCTTATGCTAAAAGAAAAGCTTCCATCTTGACTATCTTTGGGTCTTCTTATGTTCCAGTATTTACGTCAATGGTTTCTTCTACCAAATTTTTTGACATATCCTCCATACGCATAGGATTGGAGAGGAAGGTTGAGATCTTCTTCCAATGGCATGTCTCTATGAGATTTTCACCCTCAGTGTGGTCACTTATTCTTGTCCATTAATTTTTTTACTTGTTTGATAGTCAGCGCCTCAAAGAGGTTTTCCACTGTGTGACTTGGACTTTTACTTTTGTTTAGGATTTTTTGTTGAAACTTTTACCCTCATTTTTCCTTAAGTTTTGTTGACAACAAAGCTCAGATTCCTCTCTAGAAATAGGCATAGGTATATAATTCAATGTAGAAACCTTTCTTATGGTCCCTAATTAGAATTGTATCTTGATATGCCCATTATAACTCTGCAATGGCCTCATCATTCTCAAAAAGGTCCAATTGACACATGATGTTTGTTGGTCCCAATCAAAAAGGGAAGGGTAGGAAAAGCTCAATTTTTAGACTCAATTGAAGTTAAGGTAAGGACAATGGGTATCCATGAAAAGATTTTATGGAGGCATAATATCCTCATATTGGTTACAGTGGGGAATCTATGTCACAATCCAAATAAGTCAGAGCTATCCCCATACTTAGAACAAGTAGCATCTTGGTCATTAGGGTGTGATCCGTAGGGGGTCAATATTTAAATACCATATATTTCCATTTTTAAATGTGGAATTGGAAATGGTTCTCTTAAAAATTGCTCATTCTTTCCACATACTGACGGCCCTTATAGCCCATAAAATACATCATTCAACTAGACTTTTCATACTTAGGGATTTGGTATTAGGTCGGTTGAGTGTCCTCCAGGGACCCAAGTTGTAGGTGGGTCTAGACAATTTCTCTTCTACAAGTAATCCCCCATGTAAGAATGTCCCAATAGTTCATTCATCTCTAGGCCATTTGAAATGATAGTTGGCTCGGCCTCTTTTTTTAGGTGACAAAGACAGGTCTGAAACTAGCGAGAGCTTGTTACACATTGTATTCCCCTCCAAAACCATACTCCAAAACTTTCATCTCCCCATGAATCAAAAGGATAAGAATTAGATGAAGAATATTCTCGAGCACAAGAACTTGAGGGAGTCCAAATCAACTCATGATTCCATATCTTTTGATTGAAGGGTAACAACTATATCAATAGAAGGACATGTATATGTACCCCTACGAAGAAAAGCTATTGAGAGCTCTATGCAGTGAATGAAAGATTCTAGATCTCCTTGTATTGTGATAGTGTGTCCCTCATGTTTTAATTTTATGCATTGATTGAATGTTGATGGTATGGCTTGCATGGCATGAATCCATGGGCAGCTAAGAAGCATATTATATTGAAGTTCTGAGTCTAATACGTGAAACTTGGTATTGTGACAAGTTGGCCCTACCTCCATCAGTAATGTGATTATTCTAGATGACTCCTGACTCTACATTGTCGTAAGAGGTTATGGTAATAATATGGGACTCTAGATATTCCTCTGTGTGTCCACAACTGTTTGAATTAGTTTCAAAGGTGCATAAATTCAGTCCCGACCCATGTTGTCCACAAGAACCTATTTTATTCCTTCGGACGGGTAAAAAATACCCCTATATACAGGGGAAGGATTATGTGCATGATCTTCATTGGGGATTTCCTTGTGATTAAAGCGAGATGTGTTCTATCTTGGTGTAATATTTTCCACCACAACTTATAAATTTGAAGGGTCTACTTCCATTGGCACGCCTGACCCCTAGAGATTTTTGTATAATAATTTCCTTGTGTATGTTTGATATCTGAATAAGATCTAAGATTGAAATCTTAGAAGACATCTTCTCAAGTTGCTCTAGGATAGGTTATATTGACCATCCTAAGGGGTAGACAGATGATGGTTTTGCAATCATGAGATGATTGTTCCTTGTTACTGTAAGTGGAATATTTTCCCCTTGATCTCTAACAGTATTCACATGTTCATTAGAAGAGTGGGACACATCTAATGAGTGAGTCATAATGATTATTGTCATTTTTGGTGTATAGATAGTTTTCATATTTGTATCTTTGAGGTGAACTATCCTTTCTTTGACCTTTTCTCATCTAGCTTTTCCATGTTTAGGGAATGGTTCTTTGAATATCCCCATCATTTTCATTTGAGCATTTGATTTCTCTTTGGGGTGTCAACTTCTATCTCTCCATTATCGATGAGATCTTGGATGTAGTGGTGAAGTCTTAGGCATTTTTCCATCTTTTGTCCTTTTAGCATAATGAAAATCACAATATCCATTCTTCTTTATATCATGATGGTTTAGGATCATTATCATTAAAAGGTTGCATGTGTACAGGATGAGTCACCATGTGGACTGCATCCAATTACTTCAATATTGCAAAAAAAGATTCATTAAGAGGAGTGAACGTCCTACGCTTAGGTGGTGGTTGAATAGGTCCTTTAGTCAATTTAAAAGGTTGACCAACTTGAACTATTTGCACTCATTTAGAATCTATGATGATTCCATCTCCCACCACATTCTTGTTGTATGTTAAAGATCTTTGGCTTTTTCATGGGTTTCGTATTTTGATTATCTTTAGAAGGTGATTTGATTGTTCCTTTTGCAATGAGGGATTTTTTTATTTGCATGCCATTTTCAATGACCTCTTCAAAGGTATAAACACAATGCATTTGTAAATGAAAAGTGATGTCTAGGTTTAGATTAGGCACGCATACGCTCACAATTTTTTTTTTTGGGAAGGACACAAGGGAATCGGCAACTGGCTATCCCTTCACCATATTTATAAGAAGCTTACAAATGTTTCATTAGGGTAATTTTTTAGTACATACACAATTTTTTCATAGTTATGTCACTTTCTATGTTGTATGATAAATTTTCAAACAAACCTTTGTGCTAGTTCAGGCCATGTGAAGATATACCCACGAGGTAAGCGAGTGAATCATTCCAAGGATTTTCCCCCCTAGACTCTTTGGAAAGAGTCATATGAGGTAATTATCGATATATGTCACTTCTTAGCATGCCGTGTAAAAATATTTCACATGATCTCATGGAGTTTCCTTTCCCTCTGTATTTTTCAAATTTTTACATGTCAAACTTCTTAAGAAAAGGTTTAAAGTGTCATAGCTTTATCGAATGAATGATAGCATAGCTCTTCATATTGGTACTTTTTGTATATGCCCAACATTACTTTCTTGAAGGCTTGTAAGCATTTCTTTCATGGATTGCATTTCTTGTTTAAGTAATTTCTCTTTAGTAGGATAAGCAGGAATATATACGTGAGCTGTATTCCGTATTTTCCTCCTTCTTGGTTTTCCATGTGAAGTTCAATAGTTTTGACCTTAGGATTCACCTTATGAACTTTTTTGTTTTTTTTCCTTCTGTACAAGATATGTTAGTAGAGATAATTGTCAAATAAGGTTTTGGATTTGTTGTTGAATAACGAATTCTTCCTTAATAGGTTGTTCTTATTCTTTGTTATGTGGAGGTTGTTCTACATTTTAATGTTCTAATCTAACTCTACGTGGCATCTTGATGAAGAGAATATTATAATTCACCATATTATCATTTCCTACTATGTGCATGGTTTAGTTTAGCTAAGTTAAGAAAATTAGAACTAACACCTAGTAGTTCTACAACAAATCTAAATTGAAATCAAAACACCATCATGCTAAGAGCTAAACAAGTAACAATCATCAATACTATGTATTAAAATATTGAAAGCAAAAACCTCCAGCTAACATATTAACATTATTACTCTACTCTTTTAGAAAGCTAAATTAATAAAACTAGACCTATGTAGATATTTTAGCTATCAAAAGGAGATTAGTGGTTTATTGATCCAAGATGATCAATTATGGAGGTTTATCAAGCCATGACTTATCGGGCCTTTCTTGATTAACTCCATTTTTCTTCACAACACTAACTTGATTGTTGGAATGCAAAAGGATGATGATTAGCTCCACTCTAATGGAGAAATGCTCAAAGATGACAAAATGGCTATAGTGTATTTACTATATGATCACTTTTGTTTTTCAAGGAGTAGGTGTAAATGTAAAGGTAGGAGGAGGGCTCTTTATATAGCCCAATGGATAGAGGAATCTCTACATCCCTTTGTATATTGGATAATAGATATGTTTGAGTTAGTTGTGGATAAAGGGGGTTTATAAAGGGTTGAGTCAATTTTAGGAGAGTTTAATTTGTCCTTTAGTGACTCATGGGGATAAAGGGCGTTTATTAATTAACCAAAGTGATTAATTAATAGGTGTGCAAGCTTATAAAATCTTTGTAGAGGAATATTAACATGATTTAGACTATAGAAGGGAATTAAATCAACTAAATAATGATTTATTGATTTAATGAAAGGGGAAGATAATTAATTAATAATAATTAATTCTTCTAGATAGAAGGAAGGATTAATTACAGAAGGTTGTTAATTAGGGTATTTGTTGAATATAAGACTTAATTAACTAACGTAGTGTAATTAATTAATGATGATAGGAGAGAAGATGAGCACTATTGACGATATGTCGCTATTTATAGGAAAGGGGATAACTATGCAATTTATGTATTTAAATTGCTTGGGGTTAAATTATAGGTGTCTACACCTACATTAGACGTGGAAGCGTGCCAATCTATTAGGATATATTCCATGTTAATGGGCCAGTTGTTCCTCTTCATTAGCCTCATTTGTGGGTGGGATTATCTCATGTTTTGTAGACATTGTAGCTCCTAATTCCACCATTCGTGCTAGCACCCGATATTTTTTTGTAAAAATTAATTCATCTAATAAGGCAGGTTCAAAATAAAAATTCCACACGTGGTGAGCCTAACTCATCATCACTATGATCTACCATCTCCTACACTTCTTTCTTTGTGGAAAATAGAGGTTGGAGATCATGGCCGATAAAGGGATTTGACCCTTGTTTGTTTGAAATTTCTCAATTTTTTGCTTGTTTTGTGACAAAAGCTTGATTTTTTGGCCCCCAAGTTTGTTTTAGGGGGCCATGATGTATGAGAGTTTCACTAAGGAGTTTTAAATTTATTCAAAATGTATTGATAAGCCTAAGTGAAACGTAAAAAAAAATGTCAATTGTTTTAGAGTTATAATGAATGCCAAAGGATAAATGTGTCCAAGTGATTATTTTAAATAAGTAAGTCAAAAGGTGAAAACTAAGATACAATCACATGATGCTTAGTTCCAAAACCAATCAACCAAATGGTATACTTCCTAAGTCTGTTTCTAAAATGGTAGTTGGTGTTTTAAGATGATTAACAAAATGTCACTACTTATGTCGAGTTCAAAGAAATGAACAAGGCGTAAGTAATTAAAAAGGAGTTAACATGATCCCCCGAACAAAGTATACTAAAATCAAGACTAAATCCCAATCAAGATCTATATTCCAAAAATTGACAGTTACGATTGTGAGTGACACAAACAATTCCCCCAAAATATGTTAACCCAACTTTGCAAGAAAGTAAGGTACTAATATCAAGATGATATTGATATAATGCACACAAATGGTAACACTCAACACATTTCAAAATCGAGGTAGTAATTGAAATCAAACTAAAGCTAGAGTATTCCCCAAGGAATTGTTAGAGTGTGTATAGCGTAACGTCACAATATAGATATTTAGGCCAATTTTACGAGAAACTAGACGCAAATACTGAAATTGTAGCGACAATTTATAAACATAATAATAGTTCAAAAGGAGAATAAAGGTGATGAATCAAGCCTAACTATGATGACGATATTTTATTGGGTATCAAGAACAAAAAGGGATACCAATGATACAGAATTTTTTTCACACACTTTAGATGTTTAACAACTCAGCCGAAAACATGGAAAAGTGTAAACATAAAAAAAAAGTGGTGAATACAAAAAAATTAGAAACTCAAGGGTATTCACTCATTTTCTGATCAACAAAGTGTCAAAATAAAGTGAAGGAAGTAGATCAATTAGTGTTGAAGAGATTTTGGTTTCACTTTGGCAGAGTTTCATCTCGCCCTAGGGAAAGAGGAAAATAAGTAAAAGTAAAACTTTACAATCCTCATGATGAATAATGTGTCATTTCAAATTTAATGAACTCTCCCCTTATTCGAAAAACAATGTTACGAATCCAAGAAAATTATCCCCTTTGCAATAGCTCTCAACTCAAATTTGTTTTGATATGGGTCAAAGTTGGCTCCTGGTCAAAGATAACTTCCTAGGTGGTTCACTCAACTAGGTGTCACAAGTTATCTAGATGTGAGCTTAGTTTATCAAGGTTTTCCCATGGATTATCTTGACTTTAATTTACCCCCTTCAAGTATAGTGGGAAATAAATGCATCCATCGTGTACTCTCACTGGGGTAGCGATACAGATAACTTTGATGCTAAATCTCACAAATGGTAAAACTAGTCAAATAGCTTATGTAGAGCACTTCTTGTTTTGCCCACAAGGTTCCCTCTTGTCTGGACTACTTTAGGGTGCCCTAGAACCACCCCTATTTTTTAGCTTAAAGGGCGTTATGCTAAAGGGGTTATGTTGTAGTTGAGAAGATAAGGACATACCCTTTTTTGAAACCTATGAATACACTGTGATGTTTGTGGTGTGTTTTTTATCTTGTTTAGATTAATGTGGTTTACTTAAACACCTTTTGGAAATATGCATAGAAACTGTATTAGTAGTTTTTTGTTTATCTCATTTCACCTTTCTTTGACAAGCATTTATGTCTTTACATGATGAATTAGTAATTTTCTATACACACAAAGAGGACAAACGTAGTTTCTGATTCTCAAGATCATCCTAGAATGTAAGAGAAGAGCATACATGATGCAAAATCTAACTTAGAAATCAAAAAATGCAAAATACTTTATTCAAATGTGAAATATGTTCATTTTAACCAAATTTGACATTCTCAAACATTTTTCAAAGAAAAAGAAAGAGATAAGAATCATTTATGATTCCCAAGATCACCTAAAAAGGCACAATGGAAGAGTATACATGACTTTACTCTTATGATTAAGCATGCAATGTTTATTCCAAATTTAATAAAAATTTAAACAAAAGCATGTAAATACACCCTGCAAAACAGAAATTAATCAAAATAAACCTGTAAGATGTTAGTATTTTAATGACACAAACTTTTGTAATTGTTAAAAACTGATATTCAAAACTAGACCAGTGGTACCTGCACCTACATTAGGGTATATGCACATGGGTTATGGTGCCCTACACACCTTTGTGTGGACTAGCAGGGCTACAGAGTGCCCCACCCTACTAGAGAGATGTATGCGCCTACCTCAGCACACATGCACTAGCGGATAGATGTGTCCACATGGGAAGAAAAATAGATAGTCAAACAAATATGAAAGTGTGTGTATGCTGGAAGAATGATGTCTACGCAAGGAAATGGTTATATGCACAACTATATAGGACAAAGAGTTTGTGCACCATCCTAAGGATGTATGTGCTACAGTTCGGGTGCTTGCGGTGGTATGAAAATTTTAACAGAAAATAGGGTACAATAGTACAGAAGTGCATGTGCATTGGAAGAATGATGTCTACACTAGGGAATGAGTGTCTGTGCTCCGTTTTATGTGGCTGTGTGCCCCCTACAAAAATGTACCTGGTGGTGACATCAAAATATGTCACAATGACATAAGAAAGCTCAAAAATCTCAAAATTTTTAACATGTTATCTCAAAATTGACAATAAACCATTAAAATTAAACCCCTAAACAACATTCAAGACATGCGAAGTTAGCTATTTAACATTATTTCCACACATGTACATATCAAGGGTTAGCTAAATATTGAAATAACAACAAAAATTGAACTATAATGCTAAGGGACTAAGGGACACGTCCCATCGGGCGTGCCAAAATGTGTGCAAGAATTAGTTAGCTATGCAAATAAAATCAATACTAACACCTAATAGTATCAATACAATTCTAAACTAAAATCTATGCACCATCATGCTAAGAGCTAAAAAAAGTGATAAACATCAACACTATATATTCGAACCTTGAAAATAAACCTCAAGTTAACATGCTAACACTTATTGCTCTACTCTTTAGAAAGCAAAATCAATGAAATGGACCTAGGTAGATCCTTTAGCTATCAAATGGTTGATAGTTGTTTCTTGATCCAAGAGGATTGAGGGTGCAGGTTCATCAAGTCATGGCAACAAGGCCTTTCTCAATTAACTCCATTGATCTTCACAAAATAGATTAGATAATTGAATGCAAATGGATGATGCTTAGCTTCACTCTAATGAAGAATGCTCTAAGATGGTAAAATGACTATAGCTTAGGACTCTATACTCATTTAGGTGTAAGTATAAAGGTAGGAGGAGGGCTCCTTATATATTGCAATGGATAAAAAGAATATCTACATCACTTTATATGTGGGATAATAGAGAGGTTGGGTTAGTTGTGGATAAGGAAGGTTTAGCAAGGGTTGAGTCAACCTTAGGAGAGTTTAATTTTTCCTTTAGTGACCCATGGGAATTAGGGGTTCATATAATTAATCAAATGTGATTAATTAATGAGGAGATCAGCATATTAGGCTAGCTTAGAAGAGAATTAGCATGATTTAGGGGATAGGAAGGATTAAATTAGATAAATGGAAGTATATTTATCTAATAGAGGAGGAAACTTAATTAATTAAGAATAATTAATTAATTCAGGAAGAAAGGGATTTAATTAATGGAAATTCATTAATTGTCATCTTTTCTAGATCTAAGGGCCAATTAACTAGCGTAATGTAGTTAAATAATGATGATAGAAGAAAAAATGTGCTATATTGATGATATATCATAAATTTGCGAGAAAGGGGATAGTTAGTGCAATTTAAGTATTTAAATTGTTGGAGCTAAATTATTGGTTTCTACACTACACATCGACATAGGATCATTCCTTGCATTGGTATTAAATATTTATATAGATCACCACCTCCCTTTATTCTGTGTTTTTCCTCGCATAGATCTCCATCACCTACACATTTTTTTGCATTTACACACTTGTCATATACTCATCCATCACATGTGTATATGGACATTCATTCACATGTGCCTAGTTTTGATCTACTATACCACAACTGCTAGCACGTGGTCATATGCTTTCATCACCACAAGCATCAGATGGAGGAAATTCACCCTCCACTTTCATTGTATAGTTCATTCATTCGTATATGCTTGGGGGGCATTCCTCATGTATCTCTTCCCTCCAACCCACTTACACATTTTCGATTCTAGCATACATGTGTTCACACTACACGTAGTTTGACCATTTCCCTGATGACACACTCTTGTCATTCAGTTCACACTTGACTATTAAGGGTATCATTTACACATGAACCCCACACACTGCAAAATAAGCATTACGCATTACGTATCTTTACACATTTTACATCATACATTTTACATCTTTCATACTACATCTGACATTTACTCTATATGATTCATATTCACACATCATACATACAAATCCTCTTTAATCCAACACCCAATCCACATTATTCGTACTTCAACTTTTACACATCTACACATCCTATACATTATACAAACCACACAATGTGTAATTTTACATTACTATATGTATATCATCTACGCATCTTGCATTGCATATTATACATTCTACATCATACATTATACATTCAATACATCATTTCACATCATGGCACAATGTATTTCATCCCCCCCTATGCGTTGGAATCACTACCCTATGACACACTCTAGTCTCATGGTCCATACTACACTGTTGAGGGTATACATCACCAATGGACCTCACTACATGTGCAAATTTATCATACAACCATTTATAATCATGACATTCCTAGGTTAGTCACATAAGCTATAGGATAAATCGTCTCCTTTTCCCTCATCTTGTAGTGGTATACACGTCGTAGGCTACATCACCACCTCTTTCGATTCATCTCATCATGATTTACACTTTACGCTAAATAATCATCACGTGTTTCATACATCATTTCTATGTCACATCTCATCACCGTGCATTCACCACACGAGGCTACACACATTGTTCAAACCATTTCCTGATGACACACTCTCATTTACGGTTCATTCTTGATTGATTGAGGGGCCATAAACAAATGAACCTCACTGCATATAATTCCATTCACTTGGGAGGCATGTAGCTTTTACCATTCTATCTTACATTCCATTTCATCCATCCACAATATACTGCATATCTTGGTTACATGTACTCTTTCTTGCATTTTCTTGTACATGTGTGTTTTTATTACACATGCTAGATAGATATCTTGCATATGTCATTATATTTACCATACACACAAAAATATTCACATCTTTTTCTAGTTGTGATTGTAGATACAAGGCTTCTACACCTAACATGGATGATTGGCACACTACTAGTCCCACAGTGGCTTCTTAGGGACATCCAATTTCGTACATTACGAAGTCTACTGTTTAATTTTGTTTCATATCACACTACTTTATCGATTATACATGCTTTGACATACACTTTATCTTTATAACATGATAATGGGTGCTTCATGTGAAACATTTATTTTTACATGATTACTTGCTACCATGGCTATAAGCTTATTTGTACTTTCTTGTATTTGTTTGCTATTGTCTATGGGACTTGCCTTTTGTTTTCTATACACACTTGTCTATTTGTATGAAGCCATTACAACCTTGAGTGTCTTGCATGACATCATGAGTGGTGTCCCATGTTTGTAACCCACTTTTTCACGGCCTATGTTGGTTTACTTGCATGTTGGCTAACACATTGTTTGTTTAGCTTACACTTAGTCGTATACATGTATGTTTGTTTCTTCTTGTACTAACAATTATTTCCTAGCTAGTTGATTGTATGTGCCTTGGTTTCTACCAAGCATATCCCCTCCCCTTGTAGGGCACAATTTTTTAGAACGACCGGTCCTGTTTTAGGCTGCAAATTCTCCTATTCGCTTGACATCATATGTGCCCCCAAAGAGGGGGGATATCATTTGGGTTTACACACAGTACACAGCACAGTACCAATACAACTCAGTTTTTCAATTCTTGTCTATGACATAGTGGGTTACAAAACAAGTGGGTTCAGACCAGTCTATAGAACTCCATACACAACATATTTTACAGGGAAAATTTTCCTTAGCATTATGGGGAGCAAGTTACAGGTTAGAGGATAAATCAGACCTTCCTCTCTACACTACTTTGGCCAGTGGTGCATTGGATCACCCAAAAAATAGATAGTACAAAGATCTCTCCATTTCTCAGGAAGTAGTTATAGGTTGGAGGATAAATAAAACTTTCCTCCCTACAATTCTTCGAGCTAGTCATGTGAGATCACCCAGATAACTTGCACTCCATCAACATTTACTAGATCCTTTTTACACCTTTTTTTCTCAACACGGATCAGGTGCACATGTTCCTTTTTCATTTTCATACTTTTCCACTATCTGATTTTTACATATATACATGTGTCTTTACACATGGTTTGACGCATATACATGCGTATTTGAGTACTTGATCATATTTTTTTTTTAGGTCTTTTCGTATGGAAAACAAGTGGTCAACAACATCAAAAATGACATCATCATCATCATCACACACTACTGATACTAATATGTAGGTACATCACACACATATGGTATCCACACACATGTTTCCTCCCTAGGTTCACTCTCATCACTTTTTACAATTTTGCATCTTTAGTCTCCACGCTCCACCTTTTTGTCACTCCACAATTTGTCTAGTTTCTCTGCCACATTTTCTACATCACTCTAAATGGATATTAGGTACACATCTCTATCTACTTTATGTTACTCAAACATTTTTCTCACCAACAATAAAGTGGGGGTAAATTTAGATAAAAAATCACGCACTTTGGGTAATTATTTAATCTTGGTCTCATATTACTATTCATATGATTAGTAAGTGGAAAAAAATACTAATTAACCCATGTCTTTGGCCATATTTATTTGTTTTCTATTTCTACTTTCGACATTTCACCTGTACTTTACCTAGTTTGTACTTTCATACTGCATTTTCCTAATCTATGATCTGGGGCACCCAACCAGGACAGGGGCGTCCCAGGTGCCCTGGTCCCCTCTGGGCACTCTGATCCTCTTTGCACTTTCTTCTCACTTTTTGGGATACTTTCTAGCCATTTGAGCTTCTTATATTTTTAGATGGTTAGTACCTTTTCGAGGTTAATTACAAAATTAAATAAATAGAACTATATAAATATAAATTTATGTGACCATAATGAGGGGACCATGCACTAATATCTCCACCTAATGTTGCATCCATAAAAAGGCTTCCATTGCTCCATTTGTATCCATCAAGTTCCATCACAAGAGACACAAGGGTGGTTCATTTGTATCACACTTCATATGAGGGGAGTTTATTCTATTCCATGCACCATTTTACTTACATTCTACATCTAGTTATTGCTGACTACTCAAAAAGTGTGACACACACAAGAGCACCTAGGGAAAAATTTTGCACACACATACCTAGAACTACATTGGGTCTGAGATGTAGTATAGCGCTCAGTTGGTAAGTCCACCATTATGGCCGTTGAGGTCTGTCTGATCCCTTCATATGCATCTTTCTTTTGTAGGGTTTTGGATGCTTTGCTTGGGGTTTTACATGTGATTCTTCTATTGCAAAGTTTACTAGTACTTCGGTGATCAGAAAACTGAAATTCACGCGATAGGAAGTGAACATAGGAGAACATCCACCAGACAACTCAAAGGAGGTTCCCTATGGTATTTTCCATAGACCAGAGCACCCAGATTTTAGACCAGGGTACCCTCAGACACCCGTATCCTTCTCCAGGCACCCTAGTCTAGCCAAATAACTCAGATCTACATTTTCTCAAGCTCCTGTGTGATAATTTCCTTCTCTTGTTTAGCCATGTCTCCTCTATGACACAATCCCACAACATTTGTAAAATCAGTTAAGGCCTTTCTAACCCTCTTTATCTTTAGGGTTTCACATTTCATAGCTTAATTTGCTTGGGTTAACTTCAGTATTGCATTTATTCATTTATATACTACTTTTATAACATCAGATTATGCTAGAATAGAAACACATATATTTCATAGTTTAGCATAATCATATAGTAATAGTAGTAATTACATGATTTTTTGTCTACATTTTCCTCCCCTCCTTTATGCTATTTGAAGGAAATTCAAGTAGTATAAAGGAAGTAAGGAACATACCTGTGAGAAAGTCCAAAGAATCCTTGTCATAGAAGTACATGTAGAATGAGAGCATATAACATGAATGGACCATCTACCAATGTGTAGATCCATGTGGCGTAAGTGGAGATGGAAAACCATTATGAGGAGAACTTAGCGAGATTGGTGATTTGATTATAAGTGATTAGATATTTTTGATTTTGTCGTTAATGGAGATATTTTGATCAGGGTAGGGAGTGATCAGTTCCCTATCTAATTTTTGTGTGTGAAAAATTGAGGATTTGGGTGTCATACCACCTATAAGAAAGAGTGTAGGTAAAGAGAGGTCTAGTGTTACCCTCTAACTTTAACTACATCCTCAAAAGTTCATAGCCATTGCAGATGGAAAAAGTACCAAATTTTTCTCATTTCGATACTTTATGATCAAATGCAAATAACCCATATAGGAGTAGTATATGAAAGGAAATGACATTTCATTTCCCCCACTCAAAGGGTGTCACAATGTGTACGATGATGAATTTTATGGAAATTCATTTGGAAATAGTATAAAATGTGGAGATAACTTCCCATGTTAGGTCATCTAGGAAAATGGTGATGTAACTCCCAAGTTAGGTCATTTGGGAGGAAAAATATGTTGTATTGTGTTGATTGATTGATGTGATTTTGATACGTAGAAGATTTGTTGTTGAGATGAGAATGTTTTTGATTGATTAATCCTAGAGATATTTTATGCTTATTGCCCCCCAGATTAGGTCATTAGGGGGAATTACTGGAAAGTGGTGTGAAATATCACATGATATACAAGAATTTTTTTTGATAATGATGACTTAGAAATGTGAAATGATTGTGTAATGGTGTGAGGGGGATTATAGGATGCCTTGATTTTATGCCTCTACTTTTGGTGAAGGGTAGAGTGATGATGAGAAATGAACACTAATCCAAAAGTAGATGTGAAATGATGAAATTATGATCAAAGCACAATATGATAGATTTTGTAAAATAGTGTAAATATTGAGCTAAAAATGTATCGAAGAGGAATATAGTGTTGATGGGATGTTTTTGATATGATAATTGGATGAATCATGAAGATAATGATGTAAATGATAAAATAATCAGAGTTTTGATGCTTGAGATATGATAAAAATCCTGTGATATGTATTAATTAGGAGAATGAGTAAAACATAATGACATAACAAGGTAGGTATTCAAGAGTTACTATAACTAGTAATAGGAAAAATTCAATACACATTTCATTTGGTTATTGTGTGAGTGTGATTTTGACCTCTAAATGTGTGAAGATGCCACAAGTGAAAGTCATGTGACTAAGCAGATTTGAGATAGTGGTGATGGTTGTGGCATCATGTACAATAAATGAGCTAGTAAGTGTGGTATTTTTCAAAAATTATATTTAATTGAGCTATTTTTATGAATTTTTGCATAATTTTTTTTTCTAAGTGTCTTGGCGTTCCTAACCTAGAAATAGCGATGAAGGCACTAATGACGTTTGAGACACTAGCATCTAGACATGGGCAATATTGACATGTTCTAGGGTGTCCACATCCTAATTTAAGGCACCGACAACCCAAAAGGCTTGGGTTGAGCCCAAATTGTTGCAAACATGAAAATTGATGTTTGTTGACATGTTTTGGTGGTTTTTTTACATGTATATGATGTACTATTGTTGGTTTTGTTGTTGTCTTGGTATCGTGCAAAGGGATATTCATTTACGGGAGCTTTCATGGTAGCCTCCATTTGAGTACATTGCTAGGATTGGGTTTGTATGATGATAAGTGGAATGTTCTAGACCATGCGGGCCTACGATACATAATGAGGATGGGGGATGTGCCCCATAATATTCCTATGATCACAACTTATTTTTGCGAGAAGTGGTGTGTATATACTTGCACATTTGGGTTGCCTACGAGAAAGATGACATTGAATTTGGAGGATGTATATCATATATTTCGATTTCCTATTGTCAGTGAAAGTGTGCATGTGATGGCTGTAAAGGACACATAGAGACATATGAGGGCTGTTAAGTAGTATTTCATAGGGACCCAAGTTTCATACTGAGGTCCATATAAGTTTGGATGCTATATTGAGGCTAGGTGTTCCATGATTGTGGAAGTTCATTGCAGTTGTTATCGCTTCTTTGGTTATAGTCAAGGGTGGTGGTGTAGGCATATTGTATAAGATGCATGATATTTACCATTGCATTGAGGAGGATGAGACAAGATATACATGTGGGCACGATGTTTATTAGCCCATTTATCCATGGATTTGTATAGATTCACATAGGAGGAACATGAGGGTGGGCTAGGAACCACCACTTTGTTGCATGTGTGGGCATACAAACACATTGCTATACTGAGGCCAATTGGTGGGCCATGTGGAGAGTGGGTTAGACTAAGTATATTCACCGAGTGGTGGGTAGGTGTATGTGGTAGGAGGATGGACACTAGATACATATAGACCTATGATAGATCGCATGAGGCTAGGGGAAATTATCTGGAGGCTGTATCGTGACTATGATGGATGGCCTAAGGATGTAATAGAGATTTGGTGTATTCGGCATACTATGTGGCTAGAGGATAGGTTTTTTGGGGTTATGGAGCTATTTCAAGGAGAACATGTGTCACAGAAGTTTGGCATGGCTTAGGATGTGCCCCTAGAGCCTTACGTATGGGTGAGAGATATGAAGTCATCGAGGAGAGCTGGGGCGATACCAGGGCCCACAAGGGTGCAACTAGTACCCCCTGGGCCAGATGAGTCAGATGTGGCCATAGAGCTGATATAGGTGGATGACGTAGGTTGTATGGAGGCATATATTGCATGGTCGGTAGTGCACCGATGGGTGATATTATACCCAATTATCATGGATGTGGTGGGATTACCACTAGGTAGGAGGAGTAGGGGGACATTTCACCTACCCCCACTGGTGATGTTGTGGTAACAGTGATAGTAGAGCATGAGTTTATGTATATTACTAGTTGTAGATTGTTAATGAGTTGATTGAATTTTTCATATTGTGTATATGAACTAATACAATGTTTTGTATTGTTACAGGGGATGCTTATTGGTCATTGATTGTGGATACTTAGATCCACACCTTGACACATAGAATGGGCCACTAATGTGCTCAGCAGGAGGTGGGATGATAGAACGAGTGAATGATATTGCAGATGAGCATGCTCATCTATTTTTTCTAGTGGAGGTAGCAGTGGTGACATGTACAATGTTCTTGAGTGAGCGTGACAAGGCATGAGAGGAGACACAATGGGCTAGGGAAGTTGTGGGTGGAGGATCCCTTAGTATAGGATGTGTTTGTGATATTTTATGGAGCTAAAGGCCATTTTGTAGAGAATTCAACCGAGCTTACGTTATTGTGTAGGTAGGTAGAGAGATATAGGGGTTACAACCAACAACGTAGTGTGAGCGGTGAAGCTTCTAGTTCTAGAGCTCTCGCATAGTTTTAAAGAGTGATAGTGAGGATGAGATATGATGTGTATATATGTATGGGATTTAATGATTGCACTATGTAACTCTAATGTTTTGATGATAGATAAAGATGGATGATTGTTGTTATTGTATTGTGTTGATATGTGATGTTTTAATATGTGATGCATTGTATTTTTTTATTTGATTTGCATTGCGAATGTTGATTAATGCATAATGATGTATAGATTGATTATCAGATAGATAGGTGATAAAATAATGCATGTGATAATGGATAGTGTAATAAATATATGAAATGTATAGTGTAATTACGGTGTGTGAGAGATAGATAATATAAAATTATATTGTATAGAGATGTGATGAATGGTACAAGTATGTATAGTAATGAATGATGTAAAAGGGTATGTGAATGAGATGATCATAAAAGTGTACTTAAGCACATGTGTTTCTATGACTGAAGAGGTTGGGTAAGGAGAATAATGATTCCCCCCAGTGTGTGTATGATGAGGTTCATTTATATAAGACCCCTCTGCAGTAAAAAATGAACCAAAAATCAAGAGCACGTCATCGAGGAAAGGATTCAATAGTGTACACTATATAGATAGATCAATGAAGTGTATGGCGTAAGAGATGGATTAAGGTTTTTATTGTAATAGATCCCTCAATAATAATGTAAGAACCATGAGAACATGAGTGTGTCATTGGGGGGTGAGGTGAGGGAATCACCTACCAAAGACCAAGCGGATGTGGAGTGGTGGAAGCATATGGCATGTAAGAAGCATGAGTGTATGAACTGAACAAAATGCCATGTAAGATGGTGTTAATGATGGGTGATGCTAACAGTGGGAAGCACAAATGTGGATGACTTAGGTAGCTAATATGTAGTAGAAGAACTACACGGTAGATGAGATGGTGCAGTAGTAGATGGATGAGATGGAGGGTGTGCATGCATAATAACCTATGGTGCCAGAAAAATAGTGACCTTAGGATCATGTGGAGGAGATAAATGAATTTAACTAGATGCACACTTGCATGGAATTCTAGACATAGACCACTTATGAGAGTGAGGGCGAAAGGAAATGACACCTTTATCTTCTAATTTTTGTAATCGATCATGAAGGACACACCAATCATTGTCACAATGTCTATTAATGTGATGATAGTTACAATATGGTATATCATGCTACCGTTATAAGTAGCGAGGTGGATGATGTTGATTATAAGGTAAGCAAATGATGTGCTTATTAATAAAATCACACAACATATCATGAGGCCTAACATCACAAGAAAAGTGTAATGGTTTATGTGGAGGGGATGGAGATGCTTTAGGTGGAGATTGATGTGGTGGAAGACATGTAGGATGCTTATGTGATGAAGAAGATTGATTTTGATTACGGAATGGAGGAAATGGACACTTAGGAGGAATCTCAAGAGATGGAAGAGGAGAATAAATAGATGATGTAGCAGTCATAGAACTAAGAGGAGGATCTATGACATGTGTAGCAATGAGATCATATTCTAAATTAATGACTTTATATCATAAGAATGTGAATGATTCACATGTATCATATTATAGGTATTATTTTAAAGCAAGAATCAAGCCACAATAAAATATGAATTTATTTTCTAATGTAATGGGATGAAAGATTAATTGGTGCATGCAAGCATTAAAATGCAAAATGTAATCAATAATGGGTCTTATCTTTCTTTGATGTAAGCCAGGTAAGTGATCATATGTGACTCTAGGGCCTTTTTTAAATATAAAATGTTGAAGGAAGGAATTTTCCATCTCACAATAGGTGATAATATATCTAAAGATCAGATGTGTGTACCATTGGAGAGCATCATCAATAATACTATGATAAAAATATTTGAGAAAAAATTGATCATTAGAGTATGAAGAAATAACTAGATGATAATGTTTAAGATGTAGAAATGGATTTCCAGTACCATCAAAGCATGAAAATGTAGGCATAATGAAATCCTTATGGAATGATGAATTGTGAATCTTTATTGGAATAGGATTTCCATGTAAAGAATTATTTTCGATAGAAGCATTATAGTGTTTAATTTCAAGCATGAGAGATTATACCTGAGATTGTAACTGGCCAACAACATGCGTGAGTGATAAGATTCCATGTGAAGGAATAGTAGAATATGTGAATGGTGTATTGAGTGGTTGAATCTTACCATTATGAGTGATCATAGGGATGCCAAGAGAAGAAGTTAAAGATGTTGATGCTAAGGACATACTAGATATAGGTACCAAAGAAGTAATAGGTGGTGAAGAACATGGAGTGTTGATGGAAATAGTAGGAATAACATCAGAATAATTATTATAAGATGAAGTAATATAAGGAGATGAATCATGCATGTTAATAGAGACAATATTAGAATAAGATGAAAGTGGGGTAGAAAATTTAGATTTAGCAGTATGAAAAGAAGCATAATCATTATAATTAATATTAGAAAAATATTTGGATGCAAATATTTTTTTAATTATATCATCAACATATAAAAAAGGAGGAGAACTAGTATGTGATGCATCATTAGAAACATTTTTAGAAATGAAATGAATATCAGATGTAACTATAGAATCATCCCGACGAGTATGAGAAATAACATCATGCACATGTTTATTTTCATCATGTATTTTTAGCTTAAGTATAATCATCAAGACTAAACATAATACTGATAATAGCATCATCTAAAGTCTCAGTAGAAATAGAAGAAGGTGGCGTGCGACTAACTGAATAACAAGGTCTAAAACCAGAAAATCTTGCCAGATCTGAAACAATGTTAATGGTAGAATGATCAAAGGTAGTAGGAATATTGCTTTTATCATCTGGACAATAGTGTTACTATATAGAGAAATAAGCTCAACTATGGTTGATCAATCATAAATAGGATTAATACTCACAGGAGGCATGGCTAGCCTAGGAGGAGAAGAGCTATTCTTAGCCATTAAGGTTTTTAGTAGATCCTAGGTTAAGGATTTGTAAGATACAGGGTTCACCAAAATAATTTAATAAAGTTTGAATTATTTAATTAAAATATGAAAGAAAAGATATGCTATAAATGATATGAAATGAAATAGAAATGCTAGGTAATTTATTTGATTTGATTATACAAGTAAAATGCAAGAGATAGGAAACTTACCTTAATTTTTCTTATCCTGAAGTGAGTTTGGACCAGAGAATGTGATGGAATAGGGGCACAGACCATCGTAATCAGGCTCATAAAAATGTATAGGTTATCGCAATACCTGGACATAGGCACCTGCGAGAACCCAAGACCTCTGGTGGGCACTGTAGGCTGGAGCAATATATTAGGATCTAGTTTTGACATATGTTGTTATTGTATTCACACTTGTTTTTTGATGATCACCTGAAAGTTGTCACTTTGAATACGGGAGTACCTATAAACCTATAATACAAAATCCTATAGAAAAACCCTAAAAATAACATCAAAATTTAAAAATAAAGATGCAATAGGAGGGGTCAAACTATCCTCAACTATCACAATGGTGAACTTATGACTGAGTGTTGCACTACATCTTAGACTAGATTTAGTTCTATGTGATTTTTTGTGCAATAGTATTTCTAGGTTTCCCTCATTTCGATGATGCCAAGATAATAGGTAGTATCTAGATAAAATACAAATGTGTGGGATGGAATTCAGAACTTCCCTTCCTATATAGTTTGTATGTAGAAAAAATGAGCCCAAATGAGGTACCTTGAGATATGTAGATAGATAGCCCTTTATAAAAATTCCCACGCATATAATGGTATGTATGTTGTGTTTATATAGGGATCTCTTGCTTAAATTTCGATGTTAATGACACAAAATACCTACTGGTACCTGAGGATAGGAGTAAGAAAATAAAAAAGGATGACAACCAACGTAAAAAATAAGATCAAGAACAAAGGGGACATGAGAACCCAGGTTGCACATGAGCACCTGAGTGCTCGTGTCCAGAGATATCTGACGACAAATGTGAGAAAAATAACGAACAGGGATCCATATGACTTGACTAGAAAAAAATATAGTTTAGAGATAAGTGACATATAACAATCAATCAAAACAATCAAAACAAGAAGACTTACTAGGCAATGTGTCATTAGTGAATACTCTTCCTATGCAAGATACATGTATAAAATAACATACTTGGTGGTATAGTACTAGTATTAAGTGTGTGATTTTGTGTCTAGACTGCGAGTAGGCCAATTATAGAGTTCAAACCCAATAACAAGAGTAGTTCATTCATTTTATATAGTGGAAAAAACAATGATGTTATCTATTGAGATGGAAAAAGCCTCAGACACAGTTATTTGATTCATCTATCAAAGATACAAATATATTTTGGGATCACTATACTTGTAAAGTTCATAAGAGGTAAATAAAAGAATACATAAGGCAAGAATAATGGAACAAATGTATCTTTTATTTCATGTGTATTGGTGATACAAATCTCAACAATAGATCACAATCCACTATTGCTACAAATAATAAATTTTTTAGGATCCTTTTAAATGGAGAAGCCATATGAATTTATAGCAATGAGAATTATCCTCTCATCTCCCCTCACATGAATCTTCACATTCCTATTCCATGTATGACCTTTCATTTAGCATTGGAAATGAAAGATTAAGTATTTATCTTACAATTTTGAGAAAATAATTTTACAATTCAACAATATGTCACTTAACTAAATAGGAAAAAATACAATGATTATGCTCAATGAGGAATTAGAAAGGAGAGAGAAGGAAGAGGGAGAGGAGGGAAGGTAGGAGGAGACAAAGGAAATGCACTTCGTGTGACGATCCAATTGAATGCCTTGATGCAATAATAAATTCTGAGTGAAGAACTCTGACACTCCATGTTAAAAGAAGCCTCCTCCTAAATGGTGAAAAATTACAACCTTGAACACTTTTGCATGTTATATACATAAAATCATGCACATAATAATATTTACTATATCAATATATATATATGTATGTATATATATATATATATATATATATATATGGATATTGCATAAGAAAAGTATTCATTGGTGACACACTGTCTAGTCCTTCTTTTTGCTTTGAGTGTCTCTATTTTTCTTACCTTTTACTTCTCTCACTTCTACACTCATTTCTAGTCAGTTCACAGGGATACCTGTTTGTCAGTATTCTCACATTTTCGTTCACTTGTCTCTAGACACCAACACCAAGGACTGGACACCAGCACCTTGGCGCTCCTGTCTAACCTGGGTGATCCTTTCCTCTTTGTTCTTGATCACATTTTTGATATTTGTAGTTGGCCTTTTTAGTTTTATTACTCCTATCATGAGGTACTAGTCTGTATGTCATGTCATTAATGTCAAAATTAAAGCAAGATATCCCTATCTAAACACAACATACATACCATTATAATTGTGGGAAATTTTTTATCAAAGGGATATCTATCTATATATAAAAAGGGACTGCATTTGGGCACATTATTTTTGCATACACACTACATAGGAAAGGGAAGTTTCTGAATTCCATCCCACACATTTGCATTTTATCTAACTATCACATGATATCTTAGCATCACCAGGGTGAGGGAAAACTAGGAGCATTATTGTACACACAAGAACATAGAAATACATTGGGTCTAAGATGTAGTGCAACCCTTGGTCATAAGTTCACTTGTTTGATAGATGAAACCATCATTTTACATATTTCTTTTTTAGGATATGATTTGGTTTGATGGTTTTGCATGAAATTATTTGTGTTACAAATTTACAAGTACTTTGGTGGTCTAAGTATGACATACAGGAAATCATTGAGCAAGTGAAAAACTATAGAAAAAATTTTGAAACCTGATTTTGATGTTTTTGGCAGACTCTAGTGGCCCTACAAAGGCTTAGGGCGCCCACAGGTGCCCTTGCCATTACCCAAAAATTAGTGTCCCAACATTTTTTACACCTCTACATTTTCCTGAGCATGATTGTGACATTCATATTTTTCATTCCATCATTTCTTCTAGTTCAGACATACTTCAAGATAAGATAAATCAAGGTAAGTACCTTCTCTCTTTCCTTTTCTTTCATAAATACATCTAATAAAATTTCCTAGCATTTGTATTTCATTATTTATTATTATAAAAATTCTCTAAATTAAGATTTTAGTAAAACAAATTCATATTTTATTGAATAATTTTGGTGAACTCGTAGCTTAGAACTCCTTTCCATAGGATCCAATAAAACCCTAAATGGCTAAAAGTAACTCTTATTCTCTTAGGCAAGTTATGCATCATGTGAGTGTTAATCCTATCCTTGATGATACTGTTGAGGCTGAGCCCAATATTTTTTTACAAAATCCTTATTTTGATGATGACATTCAAAGACAAATTTAGGAAAAGGAATGCAACATTCCTAATAGCTTCACTCATTTCTCTTGCATCATTGTTTTCTTAAAACAAAACATTTCTAGTTGTACTCCTTGTTATTATTTGGAACTAGGACTACTCCAAATTCTTCTATTTCTTCTAAAAATCTTGATGATGCTATTATTGATTATATTCTTAGCCTTGATTACGATGCTATAGAAAAAAATCATGATGAAAATATACATGTGTGTATGATGTTGTTTCTCATACTATTCAGGATGATTGTATAGTTACATCTCATACTCATTTCATTTATGAAAATGTCTCTAATGATTATAAAAACACATCTCATGATAGTTATTCTCCTTCATCGTTATATGTTGATGATATGCTTGATGAAATCCTTGCATGAAAATCTTAATTTGAAAATGATGATGCACATGTTAATAATGATTCTAATTCTCTGCATTTCTATGAATGTGAATTCTCCACTCCACTTTGTATTCTTATGAGATTGTGTCTAGTAACATACATGTTGATTCTTCTCCTTCTATCGCTTCATCTCCTAATGGTCATTTCAATGCTATTCCTAATGACATTCCATTTTCTTCACCACATCTTAATTCTTCTGCACCTATAACTAGTGCGACTATAGAATTGACATCCTCGACTATTGAAATTCTTGTGATCACTCATAATGGAAAGGTTCAACCAATTAATATACCATTAGCATCTTCTACTATTCCTACACATGATGTCTTGTCACTCATACATGTTGTTGGGCAATTCAAATCTTAGGTCTAATCTTCGCTATTGAAAGTAAGGCCTATTATGTTTTTATTGATACTAATTCCTTATGGAAATCCCATTCAAAAAATACCCACAATTTATCCTTCCCTAAGGATTTCATCATGCCTACATTTTCATGCTTCGATGGTACAAGAAATCCATATCTACACATCAAGAATTATCGTCTAGCTATGGATTCTTAATCCAATGATCGATTGTTGTTTACTATTTTTTGTCACATTCTTAGTGAGTATGATCTCCAATCGTACACACATCTACCTTTTGGATCTATTAGTACCTATTATGAGATGAAAGATGCCTTTATTTGATGTTTTATACTTAACAATGGTCTTAGAATCACACATGATCAATTACCTAGCTTACATCAAGGCAATAAAAACCTATTATTGATTATATTCTACATTTCAATGCTTACATGCATAAACTATTCTTTCAATCCATTGATTTAGAGAAGAAATCCATCTTTTTTCATGCCTTGATTCCTTCTTTAAACAATGATTGTAATATGAGACATGTAAAACATTCACACTATTATCTTATAAAACTCATTGATCTAGAACAAGATCCAATTGCTACACATGTTATAGATCCTCCTCCCATTTATGACACTACTACATCATCTAGTTGTTCTCCTCTTCCATCTGTTAAGCATCCTCTGAGGTCTTTATCTCCTCCACCCCGTAAGTAAGCTTAGTCTTGTCCATCACATAAGCATCCTTCATCTCCTCTACTACATCAGGTTCTGCCTAAGACTTATGCATCTCCTACTCAGGAACCATTAAAATTTTCTCATGCTGATAATCCTCATGATCTACTGTATGATTTGCTTTATAAGAACATGATTTTAATACCTTCTAATCATCATCATCCTCCTCATCACTTGCAATACCAACACGATCATCCTTATTGGACCTATCATTGCATCAATGGACATCATGACAATTACTATTACACCCTTCATGATATATTACAACAATTAGAAGACAAGGGTGGATTTTCCTTTGGCTCTCACTCTCGTGAGTGCTCTATGTCTCTAATTCCTTACAAGCGTGTTATTACTCTAGTTCACTTATCTCATCCACCCACTTCTAAGGTCACTACTTGTATACTATCACAAGTCATTATTCATGCACACTCTCCATCTTGTTTATCCACCACTACACCATCTCATCCACCGTGCATTACTCCTACTACACATTGGCTTCCTAATCCATCATTATATGTGCCTCCCACCATGGAATCTCCCATCATTAGCACCATCTCATCAGACATTCAGTTTGGTTCATACACTCATGTTTCCTCCACTCCACATGCTTACACCGCTTCATGCCCGCTTGGTCTTTGGTAGGTTTTTTTTCTCACCTTACTACCTGATAACACACTCATGTTCTCATTTTTCTTACATGCATATTGAGGGATTTGTTATAATAAGAACCCAACTTGACCTATGTGATATACACTTCATCGATCTATCTATCTAGCGTACATTATCAACACACTTCCTAATGATGCACTCTTACTTTACAGTTCATTCTTGTTTGTTTAGGGGTCTTAAATGAGTGAACCTCGTCATAATATGCACATGTTGGGGACATAGATCTTTTTCTCCCCTCTCCATCTTACACACAATTTTATTCATTGTTACACATATTTTTCACATCATCTCACGATTCATTCATTTTATCTATTATGATATACATCACATACTATCCATCTTCATTCCTACATGCAATCAAATTTTAAAAGAATTACTCATCATCATCTATGTCACATAATGATTTACCCAATGCAAATAAAAAATAAAACATCAACATATGAACACCAATCATCAAATCACACATTAATAAACATTAATATGTCAATCATCCATATATATACAAATATAAATTATATATATATATATATAGATAAATAGATAAACACACACACACACACACACACACACCAATCAAAATCATATTAAAAAATACCAAAATTGGTGGGAAAGCCTCCATATATCTCTACATCAATACATATCATATATCATCATCACTCTCACAATATACAACTGCGGGAGTTCTAGAACTAGATGCTTCACCACTCAATCGATGATTCTGGTCATGAAACCTATATCTCTTGACCTGTCTATGTAGTAACACTAACTCGACCACCTACTCTCCCACAGAATCACCTCTTTAAATCCACATATTGTGTAATCACATCTTACACTAAGGTTGATCCTCCTATTGCCTCCCTCACTCTTTGAGTCTCTCCCCACACCTCATCATGCTCGCTCAAAAATATAGTATAAGTCACCACTATTATTGTTATTGATTTGAACAAGTGTGCATGCTCACCCGAAATGGTATCCACTTACTTCAATATACCACCTCTAATAAGCACATCAGTAGACACATTCCATGTCAATGTGAAAATCAATGTATTAATGATCAATGACTAATATACATCACCTAGATCCATAATAGACATATTAATTACTTTACACAACAACAAAAATTAATCAAATAAGTAACAATCAACAACTATCAATATACAAATACTCATGCTCTGGTATCATTGTTGTTATGCCATCACCATTGGGGGTAGGTACTTTCCCCTCTACTCCAACTGGTGGTGCTCCTGCCACATCCACAAAACTAGATGTAGTAGCATCCATTAGTGCATTTCCCACCATGAATTATATGCCTATGTGTACCTTACTTCATCCATCTATATCATCCCTATGTCCGCATCAAACTCATCTAGACTAGAAGGTACTAACTATGCCCCTATGGGTCTCTGTCTCACTCTAACCCTCCTTGGTGCCCTCATGTCTCTCACCCATACATAAAACTTTGGGGGTACATCCTAAGCCATACCAAACTTTCGTGACACACACTATGCCTGAAATAGCTCAGCCACTCCAGCAAATTTGTCCTCTAGCCACATAGTACATCAGATACATAATAAATCTACTTCATCTTCATGTCATCCACCATAGTATTGATATGGCCTCCATATAATGGCCCCCAATCCCCATATGATCCAATACTAATATGTAAGTATTGGTTTCCATCCTCTTACTCTGCACACCTACCAATTTCGTAGTGAATATATTTGGTCTCACCCATTCCATACACGTCCCACCAAGCGACCTTAGTAACATAATGTTTTCATAAGACCATAAATGTAGTAATGTGGTGGCTCTTAGTAAACCCCCATGCTCCTCCTGTGTGAACCTATGTAAGTACCCGTACAAATGAGCCAATACACATCATCCCTAGGTATATCTAGTCCCATCCTCCTCTCTACGAAAAAAAATCTCATGCATCTTATCAAGATTCCTACACCATCGTCCTCCATTGCCACTAAATAAGTAATCATAACCACAATAAAATTCCTTAATCACATAACACCTAATCTCAGTATGGCATCCAATCTAATGTATGTCTCAGTTTGTATTTACGTCCCTATAAAATACCACCTAGCTACTAACATCTACCTTAGAGCATCCTCTATGGCCATCACCTGGACCATCTCACATACAACTGGAAGTCACAATATGTGATATACATCCTTCGAGGTCACAATCATCTTTCTGGTAGGTAACTAAAAATTACATGTGTATACACACCATTTCTCACATAAGGAAGTAATCATCATCATATTATGGGGTACATCCCCCATCCTTAAAACATGTCCAAGCTGACACAGTCTAGTATATCCCACTCATCATCTGATAAATCCAATCCCAACAATGTGCTCAAATGATAACCACCATAGAACTCTATCAAATGAATATCCCTCTACACAACAAAAAAAAAACATGACATTGACACATTGCATACACACCAATACACCTAACACTACCATTAGAAAACATCCATTTTTACATTTATAACATTATGGGCTAAAATCAAGCCTTTTGGGTTACCAAATCCTAGAAGAAGGACGTGGGCACCCAAGAGCAGGTTTGGAGTGCCTATATATGGGTGTTAGAGTCACGAAGGATGTTATCACCTTCACCTCTCTTTCCCAATTCAATGCCTGGAAACTCAAAAATTCTTGAAAGATAACTCATTTCAACACATTTTTTGAAAATAACTATACTTACCAACTCAGTTGTCCTATGTGATGCCATAACTACCGCCACTATCTCAAATTGAATCAATCACATTTCTCTAACTTGTGGCATTTCCACACACTTAGAGTTCAAAATCACACTCAATAAAATTTCACATGAAGTCATTAGTCTCTTTTTAGAATTACTATATACAACACTTGTAATAATTGCTATATTACTATGGTCACTATTTGCACTCATTCTTCCAACTATATCCATGTATTAATTAGATAAGCTAAGAGAATTGACACTAACACCTAATACTTCCAAAACAAATATAACTAAACCTAGATCATCATGCTAAGAGCTTAAAGAGACTAAATATCAACAACATGCATAGAAATTTGAAAGAAATCAAACTAACATGTTAAGCATTATTCTCTACTCTTTGAAAGCTAATTAGAAATGAACCTATGTAGATCCTTAGCAATCAAAATATGATTGTTTTTGTTTGATCCAAAGGGTTTAAGAATGGAGTCTTATAAAGACATGGCTACAAGGCCAATTTTATTATCTTTATATTACTCAAAAGCTTGGATGGATGAAATGTGCAAGATGAAAGATACCTAGCTCAACACTAATGGAGGATTCTCAAATATGAAAATGCCTATAGTTTAAGATATATGCATGAAAAGGTGTAATAATAAAGGTAGGAGGAGGGTTCTTTATATAACCCATTGGTTTGAATAATATTTGCATCCTATTGTATGTGGGATAATAGCAAAGATATGTTAGTTAGGGATAAACATACTTTATGTTAATCTTAATTTAGAAGAGATTAATATATCATTAGTGATTCATGGGAGTTGAGGGGGTGTATTAATTAATCAAGAGTGATTAACTAATAGGGAGGTGTAGCTTATATAATATTTTTAGAGGAAAGTTAGCATGATCTATGTTATGAGGGGATTTTAATCCAATAAATGATGATTTATTGATTAAATAGAAGAGATAAGTTAATTAATTAGGAATAATTAATTAATTTAGATAGAAGCGAACACTAATTAATAGAAGGTTGTTAATTTACATCTTCAATGATAAGAGGGTTAATTAATTAGCGTAATGTAACTAATTAACGATGATAGAGGACCAATGGTCAGTTATTGGCGACATGTCATCAATTTGTGGGAAAGGGGATAATTAGTGCAATTTAAGTACTTAAATTACTTGATCCAAATTATAGGTGTCTAAATTTACCCCTCTTTGGGGTGGACATAAGGGACGCCACTTCAGAAGATAGTAGAAAAGTACAAACACGTGAATTTTGAAGAGATATAAGAAAAATTAGTGGAGTGAAGGATGCCCCCTCGAGTGTTGATGGGGTGATGAAAGAGGTCGATCAACAATAAAAAAGATGAAGGAAAGTAATATAAGAATGGGGAGGGGTGGGATGCCCCAAGGGAATTAGAAGAATAATGTTGATAAGAGAATGATATAAAGAAGAAAAGTGAAGACGGGGAGGAAATAACTAGCTTTCATTCATTGTATTTAAACAAATGTTTGTGTCATCATATTGCTAGTGATCTATGTCATCGGCCCTTATTAAAAATATAAGCATATGAAAAAAGTGTAGGATGACATGAAAATCCATAATACAAACAATTGTCCATTTCTAAAAACACCAACTCAATGCAACATACAAGAATGTAATGCAATACGAGAAGTAAACAAGCTTATGTAACAGGGAAACTAGTTCAAACACACATACCCAAACTAACAACGGTGAAAACAGTTAGAAATTTGTTTTTGTTATCAAGATGAAGATGACACATGTTCGTGATTAACGAAAAGGGTTAAAAATGATTTCCCAAGAAATGATACATGTGAGGGGAATCAATGAAGGATACATGGTCTAATGATAAAAATTTGTGAGCTATGAAATAGTACAAGGCAACTTGATGTGCCCCAGAGTACAAACGAAGCAAGCACTCTAGCTTTGTAAATGGTTGTAGATTCAGGTGATCCACGAGTTGTTTTTTTTCAAAGCACGTGATAATTCTAGAAAGATATGAGATGAATACCATGCATGTGACACAAAGTTTAGCCGCATATGAGATTTTTACCAATTTTTGTAAAAATTTTAATTTTTATAATTTTAAGATTTTTGACTGACTCTTGAATTTTTTGAAAATTTGATTTTTTGATATTCTAGTGATTTGTGATTTTTAGGAGTTTTGAATTTTTTTTGAAGATATGTACAAGAAAGTGAAGATTTCAAGATTCCCCCAATGAGAGTTGAGAATATATAAGGGAAAATCTTACACATACATACAAGAAGAAGATATGTTGGATCAAGGCCAAGGTAGATAGGTTCAACATGATGATGAACTCAAACCAATGAAGTGATAGAAAGGAGAAAGTGTGCCCCTAGTGTAAGCTAGCCAAGAAACATATGATAGAAAAGAAGGAGAAGAATGTTTTATTAAAATGGGACAAAGGTTCCCATAATCATGGTAAAAAGGCAATCTTACACCCATGGATGTCCTGAACAAAGAAAAATAACAATGTGAATGCTATGGAAAATATGGAAAATGTAGCTAGAATATTTTTCATGAAAAGGTGATTAGACAAAGGCAAAAATCATGAGAAAAAATACATGTACTAAAGCAAGATTTTGAACAAGGTCCAAAAAAAGACACTTGGTAACATACTAATCTTGTTTTCTCATAGAGATCCAGTGTGTGCTCATGGAAATTAATTACTTCTTAAAGGGACGATTTGATAGAAAACAAGTGAAAACACACTAGCCAATGTGTAGGAATGATTTATTTTGAAAGGTGATTTGTGAATGGATGGTGGAAGGAGAGCCATACATTGCTCCACCGCCATCCAAACATCCATAGCCCTAATGGAGATCCATTTAATTCTGATTGCAACATTTTTCTACTACCAACCAGACATCTATAGCCTCAGTAGAGATATTGGAAATACCCCAAGATAGATTTATATATCAATCTACTTTTGTTTTTTATTTTGATTTCAATTGATTGACTTTTTTTCTTTTAGCTTTCTGAAAATTTTATTTCAGCTCTCTTGTTTTGAAAAGGGGTTGAGAACCATTGATGGCTTGATGGAAGGATATGTAAGTGATTTTGATGATGACACTGGCTAGTGTCAAAAAATACACCCAAAAATTCTTCGTAAAAAGTTTATTAGATGTAGATAGTGATAGGATCTCTAAGAGATCATTTTTTCTTTAATTTACCAAGGTGATGAAAGACCAAGGTCAAAAAAATACCATAGAAATAAATGTCACAAAATGTGTACGAAATAAGCTAATGAAAATAACATTGAAGGGATAAAAATGGTGGCTGAATTGTAGAGGAATATGAAAGAAAGGGAAGAAAGAACATCCATGTGTATGCAATACCTGATTGCAATGTTTGATCTTTGTACCTTTAATTTTTTTGTAATATTTTAATGTTTTCTCATCTTTTGTATTTTTCTGGGATTATTTTATTTTTTTGAATTTTGGGGAGTTAGGACCAACAATGTTACTCTGTGTGATAAGATCCAGCAATGATGTTTGTGATTTCCTTGATCAGGGAGACAAAACATGTTTGATTATCAAGCATAATATTATCCCCGATCTTGATGATCATGGTGAGTTCACACTCAAAAAATGACTATGATTTATTTTGAAACATGGGTTTCATACGTGGGAGCTTGATTCCTTATCCATAGGTTTCTGCACTTTGCGCCATACTTGATGGGTACATTGGTGTGAATTCTAGAATCACATTTAGTTTTGAAATATTGAGTTGTTGGAAGCTTTGGAGATCTTCATATTTTTGATATTAGTTTGATAAATAAACTATCTGGGTTTCTTATAAGCTAATGTGTGACTTTTCTAATTCTGAGAAGTCAGAGAACAACGTGGACATCTATAAATGATGTGAGAAATGATGGTGGGTTTTCCACAATCATTGATAGAGGGAAAATGTGATGAATGAAAAGGATATGGTCCAAGAATTGAAGAAGAGGGGATACGAGGAGGTGAGCCACAGATAGAAGATGAAGGACTACTAGGATGTGGCCCAAAAATAGAAGAATAAGGGATACTAGGATGTTACCCATAGATAGAAGATGATTGGATAATATGATGTGGCAGAAGAATAGAAGATGATGGAGTAATTGATAGTAAATCATAAATATAAGACAAAGGGCTACTTAGGCGTACACCAAGAATAGAAGATAATGGACTACTTGAAAATGTCCCACAAATAGTAGATGGAGGGATACTATGAGGTGACCCACACATAGAAGAAGATGAATGGATACTTGATGTTGACCCCATAAGAGATTTTGGTTGAGGAATTGTGATAGACAAAGAGTGATTGCATGATGAGAAGATATTCCATGGATAATTGCAAGATGAAGGAGTTTCATCACATAAAGAAGAATGTGAAGATGGAAGAATAAGAGAAGGATCAATATGCATGATCTAAGAGTCTTCCTCTGTTTCTTAATAAAAGGAATCAACCTTTCCCCCACAATACATGAACACATTGAGGTCTAAAGAGAATCCTTTATTGTAATTTTCTAGAGGAGTATCTTCATGTGACCCCATGAATTATTTGATTGAATCTTCATTTTGAAATAAATCTATTGGTACGGGCTATTGATCGAACACAGGGGGTTGATTAGAAGAGGAATGTTTAACTCTTATGGAATATTGATTGATAAGAGATGTTTCATGATGATTGATAGAAGATGGTGACATGGCAGACAAAGTAAACATAGAGCTAGATGTCTCATGAATAGAAGAAGGTGGTGTAGACCTACCTATATGGTGGTGTATTACCTGTAAACTAGTAGGATTGGGTCCAAATTCTTCAAATTGAGATGCCAACATCAACTCGTATGTTTGATTAGAAGGATTTTGAGTCACATGAATCTTTGAAGAAGGAAGAATTTGTTGAGTTGACTAATGAAAGAGGTCCTTCGAAGAAAGGGAGGACTGTAATTTAGGATTCGTATTAGAGGATTCATTGGAAGAATTAGGATCTGTACGGATCTTGGAAGATTCCATTGAGGTGACTGATAAAGGAGGTCTTGTGAAGAAAGGGAGGACCATGATTCGAGAATTGCATTAGATGAATGATGGGGAGAGTTTGTGGTGACATAAATCCTTAGAGGAGGATAATGTTGTTTAGGTGATTGATTATTCCTTAGAAGAAGGTTGATTAGATAAAGTTCATGAGAATGAGGAGAATCTAAATAATAGTTTGGATCATAATTATTAGGAGAAGTAAAAAAATCAGACGAATAGTTTGGATTAGAATCCTCAGAATAGGAAGAAATTTTTGGATTAGAATTAGAAGAATCATACTACTAACCATGAGATGAAGGTGGAGAAAGGAATATCTAAATGGGTTATCTAGTGCAAATAATCAAACATTGGTTTAGTTATAATGGGAATTTCTTTGATGTTAACATCTAAATTTTGGTGTTATGTTTTTTGTATGTGTAAGGAAACCTGCAATAGTCAGTCATGGTTGGTGTTAGTTAAGTCCAAATTCCTTCACCTAAATAGTGTGATTGAATTCCTTAAAATAGAAGGAAGTTCCATGTTGATTTGGGTAGCATAACAAAAACCAACAAGAAACTTTGAAAATAGATAGGGGATGTTTGTGTGATCTTCCAAAGGGGTTTTGAGGAAAACATACATCATAATAATACAAATTTCAACAATCTGATAATATTTGGACAACAAGTTATGAGTGCAAATGATCAAAAGGATTGTCCTTAGAAAAATAAGTCTACAAGGTGAAAAATCATAAGGAACAATCATGTAAGCTCAAAACACAAAGCCAATCTACGAGTATAGTCAAACTTAAGTGAAAAATAATGACCAAAGAGTAATGGATGATAAAGAATCAAGTGATCAAAGTGACTGTTCTAAATGGATAAGTCAAAATGACGAATAATCCTAAGACACAATCATGCAAGGTTCAATTTAAACCAATTAATCAATGAACTAATCCTAAATATTTCCAAATGGTAGTTTGACATTTAAGATGATCAACAAAATGTCACTACTTATGTCAAGTTCAAAGTGAACATGGCATAAGTAATAACAAGAGGTTGATATGATTTCTGATCAAATTATACTTAAAGTGAGCTCAAATCCAAGTAAGACATAAATCTCAAAAAGTGGAGGTTACAAATATGAATAACACAACAATACCACTAAGATAGGTTAACCAAAATTTACAGAAAAGTAAGGTATTAGTATCAAAATAATATTATTAAGATGTGCACAAGGTAATAAAAACACCTTTCAAAATCGAGGTAATGTTTGAAATCAAACCAAGGATAAATTATACCAAGGAATTCTTAAGATACACATAGTGTAACATTATAATCTAGACACTTAGGCTGAGTTTGCAAGAAACAAGACGTAAGTATTGAAATTGTTGCAATATGATATAAACAACGTAACACTTCAAAAGAGAATTGAGTGAAGAATCAATCCTAACTACAATGACGATCTTGACTTGGGTGTCAAGATCAATTGCTATCAATATATGAAAATGTACCAACACACTTTCAACATTTACCATCGAGTCTCAAGTAAGAACGAATGTAAATGGGTGCAAAAGTGGTGGACATGATCAATTGATAACACATGTATGGTTGCTCTTATTTTCATCAACAAAGTGTCAAAAGAAAGTAAAGGAAGTAGATCAAGTGGGGTTGAAAAGTGTTTGGCCTCAATTTGATGAAGTTTTGCCCCACCTTATGGTGAGTGAAATACTAAGAAAAATTAATGCTTCACAAATATTGTGGTGAATGATGCATGGTTTGAACTTTGATAAAATCTCCCCTTATTTGATAAACAAAGTTTCGACTCCAATAAATTTATTCCTTTGCAAAATCTCTCAATAACGATTGGTTTGGTATACTCAAGTTGGCTCCAAGTTAAGATAACTTCCTAAGTAGTTCCCTAAACTAGGTTTCAGAATTTATCTAATGCGAGCGTGATTTACCAAGAAATTTTCACTGTCTAGTCTTTGCATATATTAGATTTAATTTACCCCCTTCAGAATACAATGAGATATTTCTGTGTTCATCTTGTATTCTCACTGGGGTCACAATACAGATAACTTTGACTCTAAATCTCACAAAGGTAAAACTAGTCAAGTAGGTGTGCGGAGCACTTCCCATTTCATCCACAAGGTTCCCTCTTGTGTGGACTACTTTGGGGTTCCTAGGACCACCCCCATTTTTGTATCTTAAGGCTGATGCCAAAGGGGTTATGTCCTAGTTTAAAGTGGACGAGGAGTACCCTTATCTGAACCTACATATACATTGTGATGAATGTGGTGTGTTTTTTATCTTTTAGAATTAATGTGGTTTAGTCTTTCTCCATTTGGCAACCTGTAACAAATGAATAATTAGAAAGTTTTGTTTCGATTCTCCTTTCTTTGGAAAGCAGTTTTAGGTCCTGCACACGAAGATTTTAGTAGTTTTCCACAAACAAAAAGAGGATAAGACTTCATTTTTTATTCTCAAGATCATCCTAAGATGCAAGAGAAGAGAATATCGCAATATAGAATCCAACTATTTAATCAACAATGGAAAAGCACTTAACTTAAATGCACAATTTGTTCATTTTAGCCAATTTGACATTCATTCCCTTAGCAATAAGTATAATGATATGTTTTCTAAATCATATAAAAGATGTAGAAATCATTTTTGATTCCCAAGATCACCTAGAATGTGTGAGGCAAGAGAGTACATGACTCTAATCTCATAAATAGGCATAAAACATTCATTAATCTTAAACAAACCAAATTAGAAAAAAACATGAAGATATACTACGTTATAAAACAAAAGTTAACCTCAAATAAACCTGCATGGAGTTAGCATATCAAGAACACAAGCTTTTACAAATTTTGAAAATAACACTCAGATTCATACGGTGACGCCTGCATGCCCTTACGAGTGTGTGTGCACCCTTAGCAGCATGTGCACATGGATAACAATATGTGCACACCTAAGCTAAAAATGATAGTGACCTAAAAATGTGCACAGGAAGAGAGTTATATGCATAGAAAAGTTAGTATGTGCACACACCTATCAAATAGAGGGTAAAAACAAAGGCCTAGAAAATGTGTGCATAGCCAAAGAGATTTCTATGCATGGATTTAAGCATGTGCATGGATAGATAGACTACAAGAAAATACAGATGGCTAAGTTTCACGTGTGTGGGTAGAGAGTTGTATGATCGACCTTTACAATGCATGCATGGGTTTGACCAAAACTGACATTGAGTACAACTGATAGAAGGATAAATGTGTAGATTAATGTGTGTGTGCACATATTTTTAGATAAATATGCATAATTTTTTATGTGTGTACTCCCCTAAAAAAATTTACCTATGTGTGTACCTGTAGATGACATCAAAATACAGAAACTTGACATATGCATCCTTAAAAAGATAATTTTTTTCCTAATTTAACTCAAATATAATGATAACCCATCACAATAAACCCCATAAGAGAGAATTAATGCATATAAAGTTAGTGAAATAACCTAATGATTTTAACTCATTTCACATGTGCATGATTTGAGTTAGTAAAACTTGAGAAAATCTAGTCAAACTTTCCATTAGAATCAAAGAGACTATGAATCTGTCCCACCGGGCATGCCAAATGTATCCATGTATTAGTTAGGTAAGCTAAGAGAATTGAAACTAACATTTAATAGTTCCAAAACAAAGCTAACTAAACCTATATCATCATGCTAAGAGCTTAAAGAGACTAAATATCAACAACATGCATAGAACTTTGAAGAAAATCAAACTAACATGTTAAGCATTATTCTCTACTCTTTGAAAACTAATTAGAAATTGACTTATGTAGATCCTTAACAATCAAAATATGATTGTTCTTGTTTGATCCCAAGGGTTTAATAATGGAGTCTCATCAAGATATGGCTACAAAGACATTTTGATTGTCTCCATATTACTCAAAATATTGGATGGATGAAATGCAAGATGAAATATACCTATCTCAACAATAATGGAGGGTGCTCAAAGATAAATATGCCTATAGTTTATACTATATACATGCAAAGTTTTAAGAAGAAAGGTGGGAGGAGGGTTCATTATATAACCCATTGGTTTGATGAAGCTTTGCATGTTATTATATGTGGGATAATAACAAAGCTAGGTTAGTTAGGGATAAACAAACTATATGTTTGCTTTAGAAGAGATTAATATATCATTAGTGATTCATAGGAGTTGAGGGGGGTGTATTAATTAATAAATAGGATTAACTAATAGGTAGGTGTATCTTATATAATATTTTTAGAGGAAAGTTATCATGATATATGTTATGAGTGGCTTTTTATCCAATAAATGACGATTTATTGATTAAAGAGAAGTGAGAATTAATTAATTAGGAATAATTAATTAATTTAGATAGAAGTAAACACTAATTAAAGGAAGGTCATCAATCAGAGTCTTGAGCAATAAGAGGTTTTAATTAATTAACGTGATGTAACTAATTAACGGTGATAGAGGAGAAATGGTGCATTATTGGTGATATGTTGTCAATTTGTGGGAAAGGGGGTAGTTAGTGCAATTTAAGTATTTAAATTTCTTGATCCAAATTATAAGTGTCTACATCAACTAATATGCATCACACAATTTTGATCATATATTGATCCTCCCTACTCTATTTCATGCCTCGTCTACATCGTTCTTTTCAGAATTATACCTACTATCATATTGTACACATTTCATAAACACTATATTCCATATCTTCACATCTTCAACTCGATATACACATAATTTTGTGACATCTACTATGCAAAATTTTGATTACTATTACATCATTTCAAATGTAATTTCGGCTCAGTTTTTCATTGTCACCATCACTCTCCTTTATTCTGAAAATGGGGGCATACAGTCATGGTCACCCTATGATCAACCTCACACTACTACAAGATCATTTCATGTATTAAATTTTTCACTATCAAAATTTTTCTCACACATTATGCAACATTTCATACCACTTTCTAGTGATTTCCCCTAATGACCTAATCTAGGGGCAACGAGCAAAAAATATCTCCATGAGTAATCTATTATACACATTTAATCACATGGTAATTTTCCAATTCTTGAATCAAATATACTAATCAACACAACACAACATACTCCTCCCAGATGACCTAACTTGAGAGATACCATCACTTTGTATCTTTCCCAAATGACCTAACATGGGCATTTACTTTACATTTTATATCACTTTTAGATGAACTAACATGGAATTCATCAAACATCATACATATCAGAGACACCTTTAGGGTGGGGGAAATGAAATGTCATTTCCTTTCATATACTTATCTTATATGGGTTATTCTCGTTAGATCGAAATGAAAAATATTTGGTATTTATCCTTCTACAGTGGTTAGACCTTTTGAGGATGTAGTTAAAGTTGGATGGTAAAACTAGAACTCTCTCCATAAAAATATTCCTTTAGTGGTAGGATGCCTAAATCCTTCAATTTTTCACATATACAAAAATTGGGTTGGTAATTGATCACTCCCTACCCTGTTAAATGTCCACTACTGACAAAATATAAATCTACAATAAATCAAAATCAAATCATTAATCTCACTAAGTGATCCTTACAAAAATTCACCATATCCATTTACTTCACATGGATCAACACATTGATGCATGGTTTGTCACAA
Organism: Taxus chinensis; assembly: GCA_019776745.2. Lineage (NCBI taxonomy): Eukaryota > Viridiplantae > Streptophyta > Pinopsida > Cupressales > Taxaceae > Taxus > Taxus chinensis. Next base: position 611,462,126 of record CM034146.1, on the reverse strand, counting down.
TATATAATCTCATTCTATGTGTACTTCTGTAACAGGGATTTGATGGAATTCTCACAGGTATGTTCCCTACTTCCTTTACACTACTTGAATTTTATTCAAATAACATCAAGGGGTGGGGGAATGTAGACATAAAATCACACACATACTACTATTTATTATACCACCAAGCATGTTGTTTTATATATGTACCTTACATAGTAAAATTACTCACTGGTTACACATTTTCTAGCCAGTCTTCTTGCTTTGAGTGTCTTTATTGATCTTATCTTTCACCTCTCCCACTTATGCACCCATTTCTAGTTAGGTCATAGGGACCCCTTTATATCATTATTCTCACATTTGTCTTTGGACACCACCCAGGACTAGACACTAGCACAAAGACACTCATGTCGTCTTTGTTCTTGATAAAATTTATGAGATTTGTAGTAGGCATTTTCATTTTTATTTACACCTATCCCGAGGTACTAGCTAGCATGTCACGTCATTAGTTTTAAAATTAAAGTAAGATATCCCTATATAAATACAACATACATACCATTATAATGACGAGACATTTTTATCAAGGTCTATCTATGTACATATCAGAAAGGACTACATTTGGGTGCATTATTTCTGTATACACACTACATAGGAAGGGGAATTTTTTGAATTCCATCCCATGCATTTGCATTTTATCTAGCTATCACCTGATATTTTGGCATCATCGGCATGTGAGCCACCAAGGATAATTATTTCACACACAAACACATAAAACTACATTGGGTCTGAGATGTAGTGCAATGCTCGGTCATAAGTTCACTTGTTTGATAGCTGAGGACAATTTAACCCCGTCATTTTTCATCTTTATTTTTTAGGATTTGATGTGGTGTGAGGGTTTTACAGGAGATTATTTATGTTGTATATTTACAAGTACTTCATTGGTCCAAGAATGACATATAGGTGATCATTGGAAAGTAAGTACAAAACCCTAGCGACAATGTTGAAACTAGATTCTGACCTTTTCGACAGACTTCAGTGCCCCCTAGAAGTTTGGAGAACCCACATGAATCCTTGTGCTTAACCAAACCATACATTTTAGTGCTATCACTTTGGGTGTGAGGACACCTAAAAATGGTGAAGAATATAAAAAAGGATCCCACTTTAATCTATGCACTTATTTGCAAGATACAAAGTTTTTTTCTTTTTTGGGCTACAAAGATAATATGGAAAAAATGAGTATATACATTTTAAAATTTACACTTTCTTTGAGAGATTATTCTACTAAAATAATGGATAAATGGAGGGAGGTAGGAGGAACAATGGTGGAGAAATATTTTAGAAATAAATCCTAGATCTCTGGGTAGAAATGGAGTGAAAGTTGGAGGGAGTGAAAAATGGATAAGTATTGGGTTTTATGATTTATGAGAGAGAGAGAGAGGGAAGGGGGGGAAATTTTGTTGTCCCTTCTTCCCCTTGAAAAGGGACTAAGGGAAACAAAAAGTGTGCCTTAGCCCCTAGGTAACAAATGGTGGACATTCCCTAGCGTACAAAGTGCCTAGAAAATGAGAAAAATGTGCCTGCGAGTACCTCAAAGGGTCATGTGGTGGGTCTAGAGGCTCCAAGGTTAGGGTGTAATTTATTTTACCCGCATTTCCCTTGGAAAGGGACACAAAAAGTGCACTTGATCCTCATGTCGACATGTGGAACTAAAATAAATTTCTAATAGTGAGAGCATCCTTGAGAGATAACCAGAGCTCCCAAAGGTATTTTTGGGAACTTATTTATATGATTTTGACTATATAAATCATTTAGATAAGAATGAGATGAGTCTCAAGTTCTAGTTCTGCCTACAACCCCTTCAAAAATTACCTTCTTCCCTAGAATCACAAAGTGTTCCCATAAAAAAAAAGCTCCCTTGAGAATCATTAAGGGATTTTGAAATATTTGAATTTTCAATATTATTGAAGATCATATTATATTTCTAGTGAGTTATTTTTTCCTCCAAACTCCCTTATGGAGCTCTCACAACCATCTGATGAAAATCAGGTACCTGTTTAAGATTACCTTCTTCTCCCAGGGGCTGAAACTGGGTCATATGAAAAACCATTTGGAAGAAAGGGGGGAGGGAAAATTTAATTGTTCCCTTTTCCCCTTAAAAATGGAAAAATGGTACACAAAATTTCACCTCCACCTATGGGTGATAAGTGTAAAGTATGCATGACATGGAGCGGGGGCTAGGATAACATTACACAAGGTGCCTATCGAAGCTTTCACACGGTCATATGTTATTTTATCTATTATTTCCTAATGTTAAGCCACCAAATGGCTACCCCTCCTTATTCCCTTGGAAAGGTAACAATTGACCTAAATTCAATACATGGATTCCTCAAGGTAATGTCTTTGCCATGTAGAAATGAAAATTTGGCTAAGGACTAACCTCTGCTATATACCTAGAGATGGATATTGGTGTACTAAATTACATTGCATATAGCTCTATGGAGGTATCACTATGGGGCAACTTGAAATTAGTATGATTATGAATGGAAAAAGTGAAGAATAAAAGCATGTGTGCATGGATCTTAAGGAAGTATTAATATTTACAACCTGGAAAAGGATGTTCGGAGGATGAAAATAAATGACCACCATTGTTGTGGCTTTAATACAAGATATCAGTTGTACACAGAAATGTATGGGTGTACAAGAGAAAAATATGAAATAGATGGTAAAATAGATAAGGAATTGAATAATATTTACATTGAAGCTAGTCATGTATTCAATAAAGCTCTACAAATCAAACACATATATCATACAAGCATAAATAACAAATAAAAGGAGACTCTTTTTTTCAGGATGAGCTCCGTTCAACTTGAAAAACCCTTTGTGTGCATTAACTTGCTACTGAATAGCTTACAATGAATAGTATTAAAGTTCCTGAATATTAAACTTTAGTATTGGACTAATTATTTCATGAACTACCTTGGGATTTTTGTTTTAAATACATAAGTTCTCTATTTCACCTCCAAAGGATTTACACCAAATGTTAGAAAGGCTAAAAATGGCCATTCCCAAGCTTGCTAAAATTTTCTTACGTTGTCAGAAGTTGTCTGGAATCGGAATCCTGTGAACTTGTACTTTCCTAATGTCAACGCATGAGAAAGTTTGGTACCAAAAATATATGCAATTCTAAAAGGATTGTGTTGGTTTTTTGTAGATAGGCATGAATTGATTCGGGGGAACTTCCGAGATATTTTTAGAGTCCAAAATCTTGACAGCTAGGATATCCGATTCACTACAATGTTTCAAGATATGAAATTTTCATGTTGGACATTTACATTAAAAAAATCAAACACAAGTTTTTAAATATAGTAAAATATGATTCTCAAACATAATTTCTAAACAATGGTTAATGAAATGAAATTTAGTGATACTGGAATACTAATACTCACAAATTAGAGAAAATACATCCATGATATGCAACTGTATAGTAATTTGTAGGGGTAAAATGGTAGGATAATTTTAGTTAGAAATATGGGGTAATGAATGATGGTTGATTTGAAATAGTAAAGAGCCAATAAATACTATGATATATTATTAATTTAGAATGGGGATAACATGAAATCAAGTAAAAAAAACTTCCAAAGGGAATTTTACATTCATTGATGCCCAATTCACGTAAATGTTATTAATAAAAATTCAAAATTCTCAACACAAATTATTGTGCAAGAATTCTAATGAAGTGTTCATTAATTCCATTTTCATACACCAAGGGTACACTTAAAGGCCAAAAAAAATCATTTAACTAGAAGATTGCAATAAGGGTTTTATAAATGTATCAATTATTGTAAGGTAAGTACTATAAAACAATATTAATTTTGTAACCAAAGAGATGCAATAACCGAAGATTCATCTAGCGTATTAGATACAAATGCAAAAAAACAAAAAGGTTATAGTAAAAATTATAATTAATTAATCAAACATTCAACATACAAATCCAATGCCATGACTAAATCAAATATGTTCTATTGATCTTAGTTTTAACAAGGGGACATAGACTAAATGCCCTAAGTTCCTACGAGTAGATGTATAATACAACCACCTAAGCATTACAACTTCAGAATCATAGCTTTTAAAATTTATCAGAAAATGAAAACCTAAAGTTAAAGCAACTAATTCTCAATTCACAAAAAAAAAACCGCTTAGCATGAGGACAAACCCTCATACATATACAAAATTACAATAAAGGAATATACACACGTCCCTAAAATAATTGGAGAGAGTGAAAATGTGGGGAAAATGATGTTGATCCTAGAAAAAGGAAGTAAGGATTTCTCCAACTAAAAATATCTCAATTTTCTACATCAAGTAAGATTAGTTGTACTTCATGGTTAAATATATGGACCTGCACATCATATTCCATTTTTATGCCAATGAATTCCTTTTTCTTTTATTTTATGTCACTGTCACACATGTGCCGAGTCATGAAAAGGTTTACCTTTTGTGTAGTCATTTTGTTTGATTCGATTCTTTACTTTTGGATAACATGTATTATAACTAAGATAATATGGTAATTCACTTGGAAGTGAATTATTTCCCCATGCATCTTTCAATCAAGATGTGGAAGCATACCTTTGGAAAAAAATAATACAATCATCTTCTCCTGAAGTCAAGTCAATTACTTGGATGTAATTTGTGATTATATGTGACACATTGGTTCGTAAAATCCATATCAGGGACCATCACTTTAAAATTTCTCCCATTCTCCCATGAATTGTAGGATTTCATACATCCTTATAAGAAATATCCCTTGCGAAACCTCTTGCAAAGTTTGCTTTCATATAATAGCATCATTTAGGATGGAGGATGAAATTTATGAGCTACCATTTGAAGTTGTGAGAGATACCTATTGGCCATTATGTGATTGTTTTTTATTGATGTCAACCCCCATTGATGGAAAGGGTGTCATGATGTCGTATATGTCCCCATATGATGTTATTAAAATGTTAAGTATGATGTTCATTTTTTTTTGTGAAGTTTAGTGTAATCTTAGAGCATGGTTGAGTGAGTTAAGTCATGGTTTGAGTCTTCCCAATTGTGTTTATAATTTTCATGAGGTCAAGAATGGTCATAACAATATGTTTCATGTGTTTATGATTCTACTTAAGGTGATTATGGTAAGGTCATGTGGTTTCATGGTAGATTGGGGTCGTTTCAGGATTTTTCTAGCCCTAGAGCACGTAGAATGAGGTGGAGATGTGATATTTAGAAAAAATCAGTCTTGTCCAATCATGTTTGCAATATAGTTATGGTATATAGGGAATGCATTATGAGTTTTATGTCTGCATTTAGTGGTTTGATGCATTTACGTGTTCCTTGGGAAGAAAGCAGTCGAGAACATACAATTTGACATAGGTATTTCACTATGGATGGGGAGTTTGAGATGCATTTTGGATATGCAGTGAGTTTTGGATCAGTTATAGGATGTTTTCATGGTGCTTCATGCCAAGTTTCAGGTCAAAATTCTAAAGAAATTTTAAGCTATGCAAGTTTTAGTGAAACTAGGTAAGTTTTAGTCTTTTTTTTTGAAGAAAAGTTGGACCTTCTAATGCTCATTGTGAATTGTATGATTTTCATGGGGACCTGAAATATTTGGAATAGATTATTAGGTAAGTTATTAATCTTTAAAAAAAAAAATTATGTGGTTTGATTGTCACATTTTTATGAATGATTGTTAAGAAACTAAAGTGGTTTGAAACCCTAGCTAAACTGTAGCCAGGAGCATCTTGTAGAAACGTGAGTATACATGCCCATTTTTGAGCATTTCCTCAAAAAATATGATTGTATATTATAGAGGAATCTTCTAGGTTTCTAGAAAAGGTATGGTAGTTATTTTGAAAGTATGTGGGCCCCACCTAAATTTGTTTGTTTCTGAAGAGTTCTAGTTTGATGAGATGTTTTCCTAGTGAGGTGATGAATACGATTTCCATTTATTAAATTCCAAGACTTTTAAATTAATTTTATTTAAGGTTTTAGGTCATGGTCATAGTTAAAAAGTGAAAAGTGTGCCCTATCTTTATTGACTAGTTTTTTAGGCAGTTTAGAGCAACCTTCGGTAAAACTAAAATTGAAGAAGCTATAGGTGGAGTTAGGACTCCATTCATGTTTTCTTTTGAAGATGATTCAAATATATTTCCATGGGTATATCAAAATTGAAGATGGGATATGGTATGAAAAATTTATGGCATGTTCTTTGAAGGTCAAATCTGGAAGGTACTCATTTTAGCAAGGTGGATGTAACTACATGAGGCAAAGTGAATTTTTTTATCTAATCAAGCTTGGTGAAGGTTGTGTATAGATTATAAATTATGTTTAATTATATTAAAAACAAAATTAGTGTGTAATTGAGTTTTGGTATGTTGGATAAAGTTGGGCTAAGTATCAGTTCTTGAGTCCAAGGAGAGCTAAAAAATAGTTTGTAGAGATGGACCTATTTGAAGGCCTTTGACTTAGAGTTGGAAAGAGTTATTATATGTTATGGAAAGGGTAATTAAAAAATAATTACAATGCGGTATGGATTGTATCTTGGTAAGGTCATTTTATTAGTCATTCATGTTGATTATTGAATAAGTTTGTAATGATCGATTCAGGACAAGGTTGTACTTGTTGAAGTTTTGAGTTGTTTAAGGCATGATATGGATAAGTTAAAGCTTGCTATTATGTGGAAAGTTAATAGGGGTAAAGTTTTCATCTAGTGGATTAATTTATATGTATTTATAGTATCATCAAGTGTTTTTATCAGCTATTTTTAGGAAATATGGTTTTTTTGGATGCTTGATTTAGTGAAGATAAATGTGAATGTGGTTTGAGAAGGTGAGTGTTTAAAGACTTATAACTTGCTTATAAGTGTTCTAAACGTTCCTAAAATTTACATCAAGTGGTTACATGACATAGTTTGGTTGATTTGAAGTGATTTAGTGGCATAAAGAAGTAAATGACATAATTTGGTTGATTTGAAGTGATTTAGTGACATAAAGAAGTGTTTAGGGTCCTAAAGGGTGTAGGAAACAACATTTTTGAGAAGAACAAAAAGCAATGGTCTCATTAAATGAAATAATATAATTGTTTGAGATATATTATGACCATGTGTAGACACCAAATTTGGGTCACACTCCCTTTATTCCTATTCAATTAATTAACGTAAACCATTTAACTAATCATGACCCCTTCATCCCACATTAACATTCATCCTCACATTATTAATTGATTTAATTATTTTAATTAAGTTAATTTCATCCTCACACATCAACCTAATCATTACACTACACTCTGAACCCATTCCAGGGGAATTTAACTCATAGTGACCAAGTCATCACTCTCAGCACTAAGTCATCACTCTCAGTGTTGAGTCACCACTTGACCTAACTAATTAAGAATTATTCTCAAACCTAATTGGACTTCTTCTATGCCCTTCCTACATTTTCTAATGAGAACTCCACTTCCCTAAGCGGACTCAACTTGGAAAACATACCAAATATGGGAAGATCTTCCTATTTTTGGTAAAAGGGACTAATTAAGTCTAACTGAGGCCGGTTTTTCCTTGGTTGGCGCTGGTTACCTAACCGTAATTGGTCACCTTATATACATTTTCACAACTCTGTACATGGGTTGGTCATTGAGTTATTAGAGCCTTATTACATTCAAGCATGAAACTTCAAGCCCTCCTGCATCAAGACGACAAACACACACAACCAAAGTGTAAGACAAGCATCCGGTTCTCCTTCCAGAGCATTGGAATACTCACAGGAGGACACAAGTTTTATTACCATGGCATTGGACTCAAGCACCTCTCCTCTAATCAACCATCAACCATATCAACTCACAAGATCTACAAGACACCAAGTAAGTATTGTGATTTTAATAATTCATGCTTATCCCATTGTAGATCTCTTTCTTCGTTCAATATTTTATTTCTTCTGTTACCCGTACATCACCTTCTTCCCACAAACCTAATATTCAACCACCCCAAACCTTTTCACCCTTCTAAACCTCCTTCTTAGTATTCTTGATTCTTCTCTACCATATTACAACCTCAACCATACTACCCTCACTCTCTGTGAAATCATAGAGAGCATAAAAACCCATTTTTAATAGTTTATTACCTATTGCCTCTACCAACATCGGTTCCCTAACCACTGTCATTTTATTCCCTATACCAGAATTGGTCACCAGAATGATATTGGTCTTTGTTTCATTTCATATTCTCATACTAGAAAGCTTCCCACTCACATAAAACAAACTGAGACATCAACTAATCAGCCTTGGACCCTTACCAGACCTGCCTGACCTTAACAAACCTTGGTTCTAATTAGATTTAGTGTTGCATTTTTATTTAACATTAAATATAGTGTATTTTGTGTATGAGAAACCTAAATCATTACATTACAATAGGACCTATTTATTTTAGTTTCTTATTCACATTAAATTTTTATTAAATAGAGGATTGACAATCATTCGAGGAAGCATCACGCTTCTCAGATCTAGCCTTGCTAGGCAGTCCTCTGACTCTTACTATTTAATATTATTTGGTGGTCTTGTTGTATGTTTCTTATACAGTTCGTTCCTCCTAGCCAAAGGGAAGCTCACACAATCAGCTTGGATAAAAAGTCGACAAAGTGCACATTCTACCTTCTACCTTCACCTCACATGTATTCCTCCTTAACCATTTTACCTTCTATCTGTTTCATCCTAAAAAGCGTAATACTTATTGGTGAAACATTTTGGCACGCCCGGTGGGACCCATTTGGCGTTCGTTGCATTGTTTATTCCTAGCGAAAATTTTGTGTGTCTATTTTCATTTGAAAAAAGCTCACATTAAGCTTCTTCTCTGGAAATAGTCTTTTCTTCTGATTTTCTCAGTGACACTTGTTTTTTGGGATAAAAAAGAAATCTTCTTTCTTTTCTTGCATTGCACTTATTGAAATTCATACCCTTAACCTCTTCATAATTTGTTCTCATTGAATATAATTTGTGGTTTTGGGTTTTAAAACTTGGGCACTTACATTTTTGAGTTTGTTGCATTAGAGCTCATCTAAATTGTGGGAAACCTATATGCTACAAGTCATTCCCAACTAATGGTTGACAAATTGAAATGTAGCTCACATTTTTCACAATATCTATACCAAATCATTGAAAAAAAAACTATATAGTTCTTGAACAATAACTTTCCCATGCTAAAATTTACCTGAAACCAACAATAATTATATTTTTATAGGGCACTTTTGTTAACAAAAAATTCTATCCTACGTACAGTTAGTCCTAAATGGCATAAGCCATAACATAAAACCTATACATTAGGATTTTTGTGTTTGTTATATTTTTTTTTGCTTGCATTTTGAGGTGTAAGTTTCATTTCTTCATTCTTTCTTATCCTTTTATGCCCCACATCATGACAGGTGTATTCCAGTTTTATTATGGGTTTATTAGGATTCCTCATAGCCATACTCAGTCTCTAGGTTGGCCCTTTTATTTGATCTAAATCACTAAAAATTCATTTTTCCTTCTCTTCCTAAATTTCATAGTAACTGACATCAGTCTAGCAACCACCATCAGTTATATGACCAACGTCGGTTTTATGCTTTTTTGGTTATTTTTACCAAAATAGTATTCTCCACATTTTTGTTCTTTTCGTGTCTTGTTATGCCATTTTATCACACTTTTAGGTCTCTGATATCATCTTCAAAGTATAGGTTGATCCGTTTTTACCTTTCATTTCTAGATCTTTGAGTCTCTTATTTTTCACAATAACTAACATCGGTCTGAGCCGACTAGTGGAGGTTACCCTCATACTGGCATCAGTTACACCAATCGACGTCGGTCTCTGTATTATGATTTTCCAATCAGAATAGCGATCTAACCACTCCTTTTAGACAGATTCTTCCCCATTACTTTTGTGTTTATGCATCATCAGTGAAGCTCATAATACTTGTTCTATCACCAGTCCCATGGTTTTGACTTATAAATAAGCTAATGCTCTCATATTTAATGCTAGCCTCTATCCACTCCCACCTATCCCATTTCCCCCTTCAATATCATCACCTATGGACTCCAATAAGGATCTTTTCATACCCACTAGTGATGAGGAGTTCGCGAGACTCCTTGATCACAACCCCGCCACATTGTAGTATTATCTCACTTATTTAGCTACCCATGATTCATCAGGGCAACTTAGATATGAAATTATTGTGTCCATTCCTCCTACCCTTGTACCCACTTCTACATCAACTACTACTAGCTTAGCTTTACCCTCTTCCACCTTACCACCTGTGGTTTCCCATCTTGACCCTACATCATCAATATCTATTGCACCTACAACATCTATCACGCCTTTGTTGTTTTTCACTCCTACGATGTCAACCATGTCTTAACCAACCACCTTGAGTGTAGATCTATCTACATCTGCCACCTCTCATATACCTATTGCATCTTAACCACCAATGGTGATGGCAGCCCGTACTCTCTTCCAAAAAATTGTCTTCTCCATCCCGTGGTCTCTTCCTCTAATTTCTATGATATTATTTACATCCATCCACCTACCTACACTTATCATTAACAACCCCTTATTTCATTTATCGCTTATTAAGGATACTTGTCATCAACATCTATTCCAAGCTACATTCCTTCCTCACAATTTTTTTACTCAGCACCACCACATACTAGGATGTCGCCCACATCATACCTATCTTATATATCCCCTTATACTATAGGGGGTGCCTAGTCATCACAACCTACCAATGATCTTATCAAAATGATGATGGACAAGATGCAAAAAATTGGAAGCATCTGTCTTCGGCTCATGTAATTCTCAGACATACGATGAGATTTGCAATGATCCCATTCACCCGTCCATTCTGATTCATCCATACTCTCCCCATTAGAAAATTCCTAAATTTAACTGATTTAATAACAAAGAAGACCCATAAAAACACTGTAGTCTTGTAAACATGTATATTATGTGATCGCTCATGATGAAATTTTTCTCTTGAAAACATTCCCAATGTCCTTGAAAAGAATGACTTTAGATTGGTATAGTTCTCTACCCAGGCATTCCATATTTCCATTCAATCAGGTAGCTAAGGATTTTCTAGACCACTTTTCTATCAACACTGTTAAGAAGGTCACCATGACCAACTTGTATGCAACATGCCAATATGAAGACAAATCTATCATAGATATTGTCACTCATTGGCAGAGCTTGTTCAACTAGCTCACATTCCAACTACCTCAAATTGAGTTAATAGAGTTGTTCACCAGAGCTTGTGCTAGACACATCTCACCAACTCTCTGAGTTCATACCTTCTGCACGTTCGACGAGACATTCACCATGGCCCGAAAAATTGAAATTCATGCTATTGAAGAGAGGAAGATATAATTGCGTAATAAGAGCATTGCATTTAAATCAAATGATACCTCTTCTTATTTCAAATAGTAAAATAATTGTTCTAAAGAAAAAGGATTTTCCAATAGATTATTTTTTAAAGTTGCCCCACCTCATCCATCCAACCAATCAAAGCCTTCTTCCAATCTTTCTCCTATTTAGGATTTTTAGTTCAAGAGGGAACAAAAAAAATATAATCCCATAAGAGAACCCTACTCTTTAGTTTTAGAAAAACTTATAAAATTTGGTGCAGTCAATCTTCCACCCATTAAATTGCATACCAGTTATGACCCCTCTCATCCTATTCATACATGGTACAAAGAAAATGATTACTACAACTATCATTGTGTTAGAGGACATAGCGATGGTAATTGTATAACTTTCAAAAACATCATCCAAGAAATGTTAGATAATAGAGATCTTGTCTTGGATAATCGCAATGCATCAGCTAATCAAAACCTTCACATCTTCAAGAAGTTATTCCCAAGTCACACCTCATCATCTAACCAAACTAGTGAAATCTCAACCAATGACAACAACGTTCATGATGTTCATGCTATTTTTGACATCATACTAGCTCTTCCTGCTCAATTTCCTCCTACTCCATTTATCAAGGAGATTATTACATGAGCACTTTCATCCATGGAGGGACCTATTTCATCTACTCCTTTACTCACAGTGGAGTCTCCCTTATCTTCTCCTTCACTCATGAAGAATTCCACCATATCTTTCAACGCAAGTTCCCCACTCACCTCTCAACTTGACGAAAAACCCACAATACTTACTCTTCAACCATGGGAGAGTCATGCTTACCTTCTTCTTCACCAAAATAAAAATTTACCTCATCCAACTCTCCATATCCCCTACCCACAAGGGATCCATTAGCAGTTTCCTTTCCCATTGGTGACAATTCTCCATTGGTTTTCAAAGATCACGTTGATTTTCTCTTGTCTCTTTTACCCATAGAGTCTGAAGCCAACCATTTCCCTATCTCATAGACATTATTTATAGGGATTATTACCAAATGAACATCATCCCCCCTACATCAGTTTCATTCTCATGTTTTACCGACCACTTGGATTATGTTGATAATTCCATGTTTACGGGACATCTTTGACTACCTATCTCAACACAAATGCAGATGTTGTCTACTAATACTTCCATGATCTATCCAAAGGTGTTTCAAACAACCAAACCCACAATTTCCATGCCAATTATAGAGACCCCTTCTTCATCACCCTCGCCCAAACCTAAACCTTTACCGTCAAATGAAATTTTTCCTATTCTTAAAACCTTACTTGCACCTATATCTTCCTCCACATCTAGACCCATTACCACATTGGGAGTCATTCCGACATCACGTCTAGTTCATCCTCATGTCAAACAATATTTAGCCATGTCCTCACAGGCCATTGTAAATACTATTCCTTCATCTAGGAGGAATACCAAACCTCTTAGGCTACATTCATCGGCTTTTCCTACTACCCCTCTATCACCTTCACCACTTCCATCTATCTTAGGTTGCCACCTATTAACCTTGGCCAAACATCCTCCTACCTAGAGTAAAAAAAATTATAACAACCTACCTCATCACGATCCTCTGTTGCACCCAACGTACCTACAAAAATTACATCTTCACCATTAGCTACATCCTTTCTACCTCCTATACCTACACCACTTCCAGTATCCTCATCATTACCTATGCTATTCCCTTCTCTTCAACTGATACCTTCCAATTTTCCTCTTATTACAACCTTCACCCCACCTCCATTATCACCTCGGCTAACCTATCCCCTTCTACCATATTCATTCCGTTCTACGTCAGGCACTTCTTCATTACCTTTACCCACTAAGGTGCAACCAATTCCAAAAACTCACTACCCTCCAAAAAGGTAGTTAAACCAACACCACCTTCAACAACTAGTTCACCTACTACATCTTTCCCCAAGAAGGTGTAATCCAAACCTAAAACCATACTATCTACCAAACATGTGGTCAAACTTACTCAACATCCGATTCCACCTCGAGTGACGCCTCTCCCACAAAATTCACCCACACTTACTTCACATTATGATCCATTGGCAGGGTCTTACACTAACATCTTAGCTAACATTTTGGAAACCTCTGTCATGACATTGCTACCACTTAGACCTTACAACCCACTCAAACCTAACCTAGAAGGGTTTGATGATATAAAAATTTGTGCTTACCATCATCTGTTAGGGCATGATGTGGAAATCTATAAAGCTCTTAAGACTATTCTTCTCCAACTATGTCCTCTCAAAGAAAAATTTGACAATGATGATCTTTGAGATGAGGACCATATTCAACCTTCACTTATCACCACACATCCTTGTCTCTTACCTATTCATCAACCTTCATCTCCACATCCACAACCCTTTTATACCCCTTTAACATTTGAGATCAATATGATCCACATAAGAGAGCTAGGAAAACCTCTGCTAAAATGCCAATGTGCTGTATTGTTTTCACAAAACCAGTATATGTGATCACCATATTTTTTCCCATCCTATCACCACACCTATCAAGACTCACATTCTCCTTTACCATAGATCAATATGGTTCAAATTGCCACTTGAGCCCAAAAGGAAAAAGTAAAGGAGAAAATAACCAGCTCATCAGCTACTCTTTTATCTAATATTCCATCTACACTTGCACCCAAAATCACCATCCGTGGACCCACAAACCCTATTTCGAACAGGGTTTCCCATCATATAATGCTTAAAAAATTGCACCAATCTCCTCTTAAAATGTCTTTTTACGACCTTGTCCAAACCTCTGAGTCTCATTATTAGGCCCTCATTGAGGTCCTACAATCTATTAAGGTTCCACCTAATGACCCTACACCCGTTGCATCCATTATCACTCCTCACCATGTGGCCTCTCTTACCACTTCACCCCCTTCCTCTTCTCCGACTACCACTCATCAAGTGGTCACTCTTATTTTCTCTTACAACAAGATTGTACCTCTCCAATCAGATGATCCTAATCCCACCCTATTTTATTTGTTTGTATTAATAATATACATGTTTAACGTCTTATGATTGATGGCGATACTAGTATTAACATGATTTCCTCCCATGTGTACAACCAAATGCTCATCCCTACCAGTTATATGCATAATAACCCAGTTATGTTATGTTCATTTAATGAGCCATGACTTCCACCCTTGGCACCATGATTCTCCACATTTGTGTAGGCCCTCATGTGATTCCTAAATTATTATATATCTTAGAGGGGGAATTATAGTACAACATGCTACTTTTCCAACCCTAGATTCACGCCATGGGTTGTGTTCCTTCAACCTTACACCATTGTTTAAAATTCTAGTATAAAGGGCACAACTATACCATTCAAGTTGAACCTTCACCATTAAAGACCTGTAACATGTTGTATTGACCCAATGATGTCCTTACACCACTTAAGGAATCTACCAATGCTACCACTTCTTCTTTAGTCACTGCCTCCACCACTTCTGCTACTAACTCTTCCACAAATAACTCCTATATTCCTATTGCTGTCGTAACTTCTGCAGCTTACCCATCAACCAACCCATCTACTTCTCAAACATCTAATGTTTCTTTTTCCCAGTTGTCAAGTGATTCATCCATTCCTGCTACTCACATACCCATTATTGATCCCTTAGAAGGAGTTTTTAAATGCTTCACTCTAGGGGAGTACCATGTTTATAACATTGACACATTCCTTACTCCTCAAGAGTATGGTAACCTTCACCAACATCCCCGCTATGATCACCACATAGGTGAGGTTTTCCCCTATGGTCTTCCCCGCATTCACACCAACTTAACATATGGGGGAATTGATGATTCTACCTACTCACCTGAGCCACCTTCCAAAAATAAACCATTTTCCTTTAACCTTTAATCTCTCACCAACTTCTGCTTTACCCAAACCTTCCTCCATCACTATGCTTGGAAGGGATTTGGATTTGGTTTCTATGAACAAGGCCTCCATACTATCATTCCTTTCACCACTTGTAAGCATAAAGAATGCAGTGGTATTGGATTTTCCAAACCACCTTCTAGGAAGGTCTAAGTTGAACTCATTGAGGATGATAAACATTCCCCATCCCATTCACCAACTTCACCACCTTCACCTACAGAGTCTATGGATCCAAAATCCATTCCTCCTAACATTTTTTTTTGTGAACATTGTTTCCCTAGGACCTCTGACTTATCATCATGATGGCAAGGATCCCTCTTCTCTTCCCTTCCCATATCCTAAGATGATCGATAATGATACAAATTCTATTAATGTTAAGGTTCTCTTTAAGAAGCCTTTGAAAAAAAGGTGGAAAATCCCCGGTGAATATTCCTTTGGCCGCATTCACCAAAAAGGAAAATTTTCATAGGTTCCTACATGAAATATTCGCCTAGAAGTTTTAAGAGAGAAAGTTGAAATTCACATGAAAACAAGGTGCTACTAATGCATGCCAACAATACCTTATTGTTGCACAACAACAAGGTTCTATTGACATCCGTCAACAACACCTTGTTGTCACGCAACAGTAAAATGTTGTTGATGGGCGTCAACAATTTTTTTTTTCACATGACAGAAAAGTGTTGTTGATGTCCATCAACAACATTTTATTGTCATGCGACAACAAGGTGTTGCTAATGGGAGTCAACAGCACCTTAATGTCACGTGACAAAAAAATGTTGTTGACAAGTGTCAACAACACCTTGTTGTCATGTAACAACAAGGTGATGTTGACATACATCAACAACATTTTGTTTTCATGTGACAGCAAGGTGTCGCTAACACACATCAACAACACGTTATTGTCACATGATAAAAAAATGTTGTTGAAGGGCATAAACAGTGCCTTGTTGTTATGCAACAAAAAAATGTTGTTGACACAGAGCAATAATCACAAAACCCTAATTTTCCCTATAAATACAAACACGACCCCTCATTTTCATGTTCTCCTTTCCCAGATACCAATTTTTTCCTTCTCCAAGCACTTCTTGCTATAGGTACCGTACATCGACATCAATCGAAGTCTCCACGTCACCATAATCAAAGTCATGGCTTCTTGTGCCCAAGGTGAACCTCAGCATCCAATACCCATAGCCTCTAAACGAAAGATTTAATACAAAAGCACTATGTACCCCCACATAAATACATTTATGGAAATGAATGAAAAATAAAGGGATTCAATAATAGCATCTAAATTCCAAGGGCTTGTTAGCATGCTGTAGTTTGAGGTTGACCATCAAATTATTAACTACCTACTTTCTTCCTATAATACAGAAAATAGTACTTTTACTGTTACATTAGAAGATCAGTGTACATTCTCCTTTGGTGTCAAATATTTTGATATCCATCGATTGATAGACCTCCATTTTAAAAATGTACTGATAGTATTAACTAAAGCAACCCTCACTAAAAATGATAAGATTTTCCTTGAATCTAGTTATGGTTTCAATGTTGATTGTAAGTGTAATTTTCTCTCATTTTAATGTTTTTTAATATTAATTCAAATTGATATTAATTTCGATGAATTTTACATCTCATGTCAGTAAATCAAGACAAGGAGTGGTTACGCAAGATGTTGCACACCACTTTCTTTATACCTTGATTTATTTTTTTCAAGCCATAATTATTATGCAGGGTTGACAAACTAACATTCCAAATTGGGATGTTGCATACATTCGTGTAACAATCAGAAATCAAAAATTTTACGGGTGCACATTTCTATCTAACAAGATAAAGGTTGACATTACCAATGCATCAATTTTAGAAAAACCAGTTATTCATTCCACAAATTATCTCCTAGCTCTTTATTATGAGGCTGATTATAATTTACAATATTAACCAACTCCAACTTGCACAAAAGTGACAATGAAGAATTTTTCAATTCCACTTGAAGAGCTGCAAGTCAATAGTTCATATTCCATCTTTACTAAGGGTAGTCTTTTTTATGTTTTTATCATTCTGATTGAATCTTTATGCACTAATATAATGTAATTCTGATTGAATCTTTTCTATATGCTGAAAATAATTCTAGATTCACGTCAACGAAAAAATTTACATCAAGAGGAAGAGGCCAACAACATGTTGAGGCCTTGGGAGGATCACAATCTAGAATCAAAGTTTGGTCATCACCTGATGCCCAAGTATTTGCATTAACAAAATGACAGAGACGTAATACCCTTAAAATTCAAATTAGGGTTGTTTACATTTTGATTTTACCATTTAATGGTTTACCATATTGAATTGACATGTAGTTTCTACACTTGCAGAGACTTTAGACTACGTATGTGCTTCAAAGAAAGCATTGCCAACTCACTCGGTATAATATTTTGCAATTTTTAAATCTCAACAACAATTACCACCATAAGCTTTAACCAAAATAGTTCAAATGCTATCATAACCCCCCAGGTTACACAATCAATTCCTACCGCAACAAAATCCCGGTCAACAAGGTATGACTTCATTTATTTTTGTGATTTTTTTAAATAATTTTACAAATTATTTAGTAATTACAAATGATTTTGTTCTTGTTGTTAAAATTTGATAGAAATCCTTTGTCTTCTACTCAAAATATGTAAACCCCACCTACTCAATCAACCCCACAATTACAATTCAAAATGGCGACCAGAGGTTCAGGAGAAAATACCATTGGTAAATGCATGTCATTGATTATGACCCTTAGTGGGACACTAAACATTCCCTTGTCATTCTTTATTATGACCCTCTCTCTCATTAGCTATCCCACTACAACAAGGAAATCATTTTTGAATCAAATAACTTTAGATGAAGATTATTTGGGCATTGATAGTAGTGACCCAACTAGTTTTTTCAACATGTGATATGATTAAGGGACAATAAGTATATTTCCATCTCAATGCAATTTTAAATTTAATTAAATTTTCAACAATTCAATTTCAATTTTAATATTAATTTCTATTATTGTTATTAGGATTAGCACTCCTAAAAGCAAAAAGATGTAGTAGACGTTGCTTGACCTGAAATCCACCATACTTCTCCTTCAAAATCATCCTCTTCTGATACATATAATGATGACTTGCCATCATTTCCTTTGGAGGACTTGATTGGCTATTATTTTCGATCCCACATGAATGAATTTATCACTCCTCAAATCAGTGATCTCATTCAATGGGAGTGAATGGAAAATGTATTAATATTTGAGATAGTAAGTTGTTATGATAACTTATTAGTAAAGAGAGAGATTATTTTCTACAGTCAAAAATCAACCTGTGAATACGGATGCATTATTCATCAAAGATAAAAGTGGGATTATTGCATATAACAACACCTATAACAACAATATTTTAGATAAAGGATTAAACATATTGGAAAATATCAGTGGTGAGGCCTAGGCCTATTTCAATAAATGGTCTAAGGATAAGGATATGGTGGTGATTGCAAACGGCAAAAGAGATAGAGTTGTCGTAAGTATAATCAGTTTGAAAAAATATTTTTTATTAATTTCAATAAAAATTAGTTCTTTAATATGTTTAATTGACTTCACTCTTTTTTTTACAGCTAAAATATGAAAATTTAAAGAGTCAAGCTAAGGTGTTCCAAGTTCACTTGGAAACGGAAAAGAATAGTTTATCTGTAACAAATAAGATGAAAGAAAATATTGTTTTTGTTAACAAATAAAACAATACACTTAAATGGATAATTAAAGAGAATGGTTACGACCCTGAGATTTTATTCAAAGAAAAGGCAACATAAAATCCTTCTTTGACATCCCGTGGAGATGATACAATGGAAGAAGAATAAATTTTCAAGAACCTGCACATGACTACTGAGGATCTCATTAGTTCAGGGATAATTAAGGAAAGGATTATAGTAGGTTCTGGAGAAAATGCTAATGATTGAGGCATGAGGATTGGGGAACCTCAAAATTGAAAATTTAAATATTTTATATATAGAAGAATGAAATTTGATACTTGGATATTTGTTTAATTTGAAGTTTGGATTTAAAATTTATGCAATATTATCTCTGCTTGCAATGATGGTCATAGTTACATTTATGTTTAGATGTGGATGTCTGGATAATGAAATTAGAGTAGATGTGGTTATATTTACTATCCATTTATTTATTTAGAATGTGTTTTTATGTGGACATTAGGTGTGGGTTTCTGGATAATGAAATTATATTAGATATGGATGATGATGAATTATACGTGACTAGATGAATTATATGTTGTTATATTTTTATATAGATCTTCTATATTGTATGTGATGTTTATGTTTGATGGATAATCATGATTCATGGATTTAAAATTTATGCAATATTATCTCTTCTTGAAATTATGGTCATGATTACATTTTTCATTACATGTGGGTGATGACATCTAATATGTTTGATGACATTAGAATAGACATTAGAATGGATCATCCATTTATTCATTTAGAATGTGGTGTTATGTGGACATTAGATGTGGATGTCTCGATAATGAAATTAGAGTAGATATGGATGATGATGAATTGTATGTGACTAGATGATGATAATGGATAATTATTTTAAGAAAATTAAGAATGTGGTGTGATAGATACATCTTAATATGGTAAAATCTTCTTCTCTCTATTTTAAACTTAGAAATCTTTAATATGTATATTGTTTCTTCACTTTTATTTATAAACCTTTTTATTGAATTGAAACGAAAAATCTCAAAGGAAAAAAAGAATGTGGTATTACACATATATCTTAATATGGTAAAATATTCTTCACATATAAAACTATGGCTAATATAGGGTTTAAGGTACCTCTTGTCTTTTTGAGCAAGCTAGAAAACCTTTGATTCTCAAGAATTCAACATGAAAAATCGATAAGGATTAGAATAAAAATGGGTGAGTTTCATGATAGTCTCAATCCCAAGAAGCGAGAGATTCTTGGGATGGATGTCAACCCACGTTTTTCATAAACATCAATGAAATGAAGAGAAATTAAAATGTAGAATCCATATCTAACCTAAGAAAATTAAAGCAAATCAAAACCTCTTCATATTGAAGGTGACACAAATATCAAGAATACACTGTAGAGTGGATGAAAACTATACCAGACACTAAGTGTGGCAAAATAAGCAAAATCCAAATATGAGCTTTGAACACCTTGAAAAATACAACATCAAAGTGGTTTGAAAATTAAAAATACCAATGAAATAAATCTGATTTTAATAAATAATAGTATTTGAATAAATGTAAATATACACACCTGTAGCATGTTTGATGATAACTATAGATCAAAAATAGCCTCCTTATTTCCAATATTTACATTTGTAGAATTACAATGGTATTTATGTAAAACTCTAAAAAATTAAATTAGAATCTATTAATATGAAATTGATTAAATAAGAACAATTAAAGTGTAATGTCAAGGTGATACCTATTTAAAGATGAAAAAATCCATTTTCAATAGCTTATTAATATTCAATATTTGCATCTGCAAAGTTTTACGATGCACCCCTTACAATCTCATCATTGAGATTACTTAGACTTGTAGCAGTATTATTTACACCTCTTCTTTCAACAAGGGAATTCCAATGCGCAATAGCTCTATCAAAAGGAAAGGTTTCTAAAGAGTAGTGAGAAACATAACACCTTATGAAACTTTCAATATTTTTATCCAACTTGTTTCTTAGTTTTGATTTGATAAAATATAAAGCACTGAAAACTCTTTCATCCTCCACAGATCCCAAAATCATTATTTGGCACAACTCATACAACCTAAAATATTCATTGATGTCTTGATGTAACACACTAATTTGGTAGATTTCTCGCCATAGCCTTATAATAGCACCACTTGTTGAAGGTTCATATAATATTTTATACCGTGACCTCATTTTTTGTTAAAAAATTAGTTGATTGAGTCTTTATTAAATCAACATTCAGTATACCTTTTATTTCAATAACCTCGACCTCTGATGTCTTGCTGAAATGATCCAATATTATACCCATGTATTTATATAAAAGCTTACTTATTAAATCAACACGACCACCTTTTGTGTTCCAAAAATTGGGATTCATCACACCCATGGCTTCCAAAATTTTGTCTTTGCTGAAACGTTCTCTAATTTCTGATGCTAAGGATTCTATAATTTTTCTAAGTTTTATTCTTGTTTCAATTACTACAGAATCAAATAGATTTCATGTCACAGGAACTTCTTATTTTTACATTGATGCAACATATTTACTTCTTGTAGAATGTGCAGTGGTATCTCTTTCCCGCTAACATGGATACAGAGGTGATCATGGATATTAAATCTCAAAAAATTATTGGGATGGTTAAGATCCAATAAAAATTTCTAGTTATCAAAAATAGGTGTATCAAAACTATTAGGGGAAGTGAATAGGGCATCAAGACTCATACATAACATTTTTCTCATCCATATAAAATCAAAAATATAGACTAATCTCCCCTATGCATGCTTCATCGATTTATTGATCTCCTACAACATTGGAAGAATGCCTACCAATGTAAGCAATGTCTCCAAATTAGTTAGATGGAACCACAAGTCCCTCGCCCTATCAATTTCATGATGATATTTGTATGTAAAACCAACCAACAAAGGATACTTCTCATGCACTCTACATGCAGGCTCATACAAATAAATCCACCTTGTCTCAACATCCTTCAGAATTTTTTTGCCATCTGTAATTCTTATGGAAAATTTCCGAAACTCAAGAAATCACTTGGGGCTGCTTCCCATATAGGCATGTAGTTCTCTTATAAGGTCTTCTAATTTTGCAACATTTTCGTAGTTGTTAATGATTTTATATGCTAATTCATTTTATGAGCCATACAATGAATTGCAAGCATATAAGGGGCCAATGATGTTTGCAATTGAACACACAACCCAGTTTTATGACCTTGCATGATTGATGCACCATCTACTCCCATACATACCAAATTTTTAGCAATTTCTTTCAAAAGAGAAATAACTAGTTTATATAGGTTTTCTGCATTGAAATTTTTAACCATTTTATGAACACCCAATAGATGCGGAGTCCTCATATGATTTTATAAAGTATAAACATGGATACATACCCATGTGGTGTTGTCAACAATTTTCACTTCATCAATTGAAAAAGAGATAAACTTTGCATTTTTTACAGACTCTTTCAAATCTTCCTTCTCAATCATAACAAAGGATTTAGCCATTTCCCATGTACTCTTGTCTGACTAATGAGACTGGGGAACATTTTACATTCCATTATATTGATATAAAATTTTGAAATCAATGAAATCTAAAATTGGTATTCCTTTCTTAAGGATGTGGAGTAAAGTAGAAAATTGTATGAGTTTAGCACACAAATTTAATTGATTCATCTTACTAATTTGCGATGTGATCATTCCACCATTTTCAATGAGAATTCTGCATCTTTTCTGATGTGCCTCATATTTTGCTACATATTTCACATACATGCATTCTTTTTTAGTTTTCCATTTATTTGTTTTTATTTTTTGACCATCTTCCCCTGTTATAGTGAAATATTGTTTTCCACGGTGTTTTTCAATTGTGTCCAACTTTAGTTGCATTTTTTGATGTCTTTCCAATTTCCACATGCATATTGTACATGTACATTCTGATGAAATTTCTTCAGAATTAGCTAATTATACAGGTTCTATAAATGGAAATTGTTCATCCCAGTCAAACTTGTATGTCCTCCCAAGTATCCACATATTCTTATTTGTTTTCACAGTTTTACTTTTACATGCAGAGCTTTTAGGAATATCATGACCATTAGGTTTCCTTTTCTATGAAACACTATTTGCATTTGAATTTTGTGTTGCATTTTGCACTCCTAGTTGCACATCAACAGGAATATCTTCAAGATCTACCATCTCAACTGGAATATTTTTACGCCCTGTCATGGTATCATTATAGGTGTCATTTAGTTGATACTAAGTAGAATGCATGTCCACTTAAATAACAAATTCCACACAGTTTGTTCTCTAATTGATTTTAGTGGGAGCTCTATGGGTGCTGACAGTTGCAGTATCTAAACATGCAGAGTTTCCAAAATACTTGAACAATTAATTTTGAGTTTTTTGTAACTTAGGTCTTCTGAGCGTGATAATTTGAGTCAGATAAGCTCCTGGTCATCCATCAACAAACACACCGTTTCCTATTTCAATAATGGTTCCTTGTCATATGTCAGCAACAAAAAATTATCACGTGTCAACCAAAACACCTTGTATAGACACCAAAATTGGGTCACACTCCCCTTGGTCACCTGTCGAAGAACCAACTTAAACACATTCACCTAACCATGACCCTTGTACCCTAAATTAATATTAATTTAATTATTTATAATTGAATTAATACCCATCCTCACCCCATTTTTGAATTCAATTACTTTAATTAAATGAATGGACACCTCACCTAGACACCTCACCTAGAAACCTCATCTAGACACCTCACCATAGACCTATTCATAGCATGTTTCTATAAATGAGTAAGACTTGGTCTAAACCTAATAATCAAGGCCAATTATTCCTCTAACCACCTTCCCACTCATAAAAACTTAACATCCATTCTGATCCGTAGATAAAGGAAGGAACCTGACCCAAATGATGCAAGATCTTCCATTTTTAGTAAAATTAGGGAATCTCACCTTAACTGACGCCGGACATCTCGAAACCGACACCAATCAACCATAAACTATCGTTAGTTACCATTTATTCACCTTAAAAATATTTATTTTGGGTTGGCACATTCTGAGATCAAGAAGATGGGAAGAGAATTGTATGTAAGTAGACCCAGAGCCTTTTCACACCTACAAACATCCATAGCCAACACTAGGACATATCCAGAAGCATTGCACTTGTAGTGATATTATGGGAAGCATAAATATTGCACTAAGCTCCATCCCTCCAAACAATCACAATCACCACATAACTAGTGGACATGCAACACCAGTATGTATACCTTTTACCTACATCATCTATTTCCACTTCAGTCTGTTAGGTTCTTCTATTGTTGTTATTAGTTTTCACTTACACCCTCATTATTCTACCATTTACTTTCCTGTAAACCCAATCATTCCTTCACCCACACCATAAAACCACCAATACCCAACCTCTATGTATTTTTGAGTGTTCCCAAGATCCCCACATACCTCATTATATCCTATATTATCTCTATCTAATCTCATCTCAAACCCCGTTAGAAAATATTAGAGAAGCTTATCAGCTCGCCTCTACCGATTCCAGTTATCCATAACCATCATCAGTTCAACCTAACCGTGATCGGTCATACCTTGACCGACATTGGTCTCTATGTTTTCCAATACTTTGTAAACCAGCAATCACCCGCCTATAAAAAATAACCCAAACACCTCATCCAACCATGCTAAGACCCTGTCTGTGACCTGCAAACCACCTGAACAACTTGTAACCCGACCTGAAGACCTTGACCGACATAGTTTTTAATTTAGTCATATTGACGCTAATAGTTATCTGAGGTACCCAAATCAGAATACTAGCACTAGATTCATTTATGTACGTATTTCAATTATTTCATATCTATTTTATAAAACAGTGGATTGATAGCCTTCTAGGGAGTATCACACTATCCGGATCTAGCATACGCTAGGCAATCCACTATCCTATATTGTTTAACTCTTCTTTGGTGGTCTTGTTTTCTATTTCAGGTAGTTCTTCCTAACCAAAACGAATCTCTCACAATCAGCATCGGATTGAGAAGTTAGCACACATGCATCAACCTCCAAACCAACACAACAAGTATTCCTCCTTGGCCCTTACCCTTATCTATTTTGTCACATTCCAAAACATAAATAAAGTGGTGAAACAAATTGTCACACGTCAACAATAGTTCATATTCATGCGTCAATAACATAAACTTGTTTCCCATCAACCAAAACACCCTTTCACGCATCAAAAGAGAATTCTTGTCACCCGTCAGTAGAGAGTTCTTGTCATGTGTCAATAGAGAGTTCTTGTCATGCATCAATAGAGAGTTCTTATTGCACATCAGTAGAGAGTTCTTGTCACGCATCAATAGAGATTTATTTTCATGCGTCAGCAAAGAGTTCTTATCACACGTCAATAGATATTTCTTGTCACATGTCAACAAAGTATTTTTGTCGCGCGCTTTTTTCTGAAAAATTGTACTTTGTGTACTGACCTCTGTTGCTTCGGAAGTTTGTTGTACTTGATAATAAATATGCCCCTAGGTGGTATGAGTTATCAAGTAGTATTCTACCCGATGAATAATATAGGATTATATAGGGGATATTTTAAAGAGGTAGATGAAGCTGATCCCTAAAAAATTAAAATATAGTTTTTTAGGTGAACATGTCAATGAACCGCGCCATAAAATTCACCTTTTAAATTTTTTCTAAAATGGAATATTTTCCTTATTACAAATATTAGCCACTAAAAAATCCAAGATTAATGTCATTCAATGTCCAGATGATGAGTCAATTCTTACCAACCTTGGTGTGGAATATTCTTATAATCACCAGTCATAACCTTCTAAGATGTAAACCATGTTGAATGAATTAACCATCGAGATCAATATTCACACTCCGGACAACCCGCACATTCTAAAAAGAGGCTAATCTTTAAGTTCTACTAAAAAATAAGCTTTCACTTCTTTCCTCCAGGATCATAACAATGCTTTTTCTTGGTCCTACGCTAATATGCCTAGTATTGGCCCAAACATTGTGGTCCACAATATCGTAATCATTCCTGATGCCAAACCCTTGAAAAATAAGCTACGAAAAATGCATCCCCACTTTTATCTTCTTGTCAAAGAAGAACTCCAACACCTTCTTTCAGTTTCCTTCATACTACCCATTGATTATCCCCAATGGATCTATAACATCATTCCTATCACAAAAGTGATAGGAAGACTCCACATTTATATGGATTTGTGTGACCATAACTTATCTTTCCCCAAATACAACTTTCCTCTACCTAGTATTGACCAACTAGTTGATCTCACCATCAGCCATGAGATTCTATCACTCATGGATGGTTTCTTAGGTTATAACCAAATATTAGTCACCCCTGAAGATCAATGCAAAACTACCTTCATCACTCCTTGAGGGAATTTATGATATCATGTCATGTCCTTTGTCCTTAAAAATGTTGGTACTACATATCAGCAAGCTATGAATTATATTTTTCATGACATCATGCATAACATATTGGAAAATTATGTTAATGATCTTCTTTCTAAATCTAAACATCGGTCCAAGAACCTTTTTGTCCTTAAAGTTGTCTTTGACCCTCTCATCAAGTGTTCACCTTCAGCCTAAGAAGTGTGTCTTCGTTGTTCTCTTTGGTAAGCTCCTTGGTTTTATCATTTATTTATGTGGCATTAAAGTTGATCCTGCAAACATCAAGGCTATTCTCAAAATTCATCCACCTACTAACCTTCGTGAACTTTTTATTTTGCAAGGAAAGTTGCAATCTATTCATTGCTTTATTTCTCAGCTTTCTAACCACATCCATCCATTTCATCATCTTCTCAAAAAGGATGTCTTCTTCAAATGGGATGATGAATTCCAAAAATCCTTCGACGCCTTAAAAAATACCTCCTTCAACCACCTATGTTCATTCCCCCTAAGGATGACCAACCATTTTACCTTTACATTTTTGCTACTAATCATTCCGTGGGTGCCATGCTCTCTCATCGTGATGAGAAACACAAGGAGAAAGTGGCTGATTATGTAATTCATACACTTTTAGAATACGAAACTAGATATACTCATGCCAAAAAACTCTATTTAGCCTTATTTTTTGTAGCCACTAAACTTCACCATTACCTAGTTAACCACAAAAATTTTTTAGTCACAATTACTGACCCCTTACATTACATGTATGCTAAGCCCTACCAACATCAATATGCCGCACATTGGCTCATGATGCTTGCAGACCTAGATCTTGAAATCATCCATTAAAATTTTGTCAAATGACAAACCATTGTTGACCAACTTGCAGACACACCTCTCTCTAGAAACCAATCTTCTAACTTTGATTTCCCTGATGAATTTATTGCTACCCTCTCCCTTGAAGATACTATTTACTTGATGACCTTATTCTTTGATGGTTCTAAATGTCAGTGTGGGGTTGGTGCCTGCTTTATCGTCATTCCTCTTAATGGTGATCCTATGCCACTATCTTTCAAACTATATTTTGTTTTTACTAACAATATTGTTGAATATAAAACACTCGTGTTAGGTCTTCAAACCACAATAGCCTTAGATGTTAAATCAATTAATATCTTTGGTGACTCTCAACTAGTTGTGAACCAAATTAATGGTAAATAATAGTGTCATAATGAGATACTTCAAAAGTATAAGCATCAAGGTTACATGATTTTGACTACCATTGACCATTATGAACTTCAAACTACCACACGTTCCACTAATAAATT
Organism: Taxus chinensis; assembly: GCA_019776745.2. NCBI lineage: Eukaryota > Viridiplantae > Streptophyta > Pinopsida > Cupressales > Taxaceae > Taxus > Taxus chinensis. The sequence continues at coordinate 611,434,286 of CM034146.1, read as the reverse complement.
TGTAGACACCATGACCTATCTTACTTCTCAAATCCCCACTTCATCCTCTGACTCAAAAATATTTGTCATAGTACAAAGGTTGCAATCACCTTCTTATCTAATATGAGACATTAACCATGTAGGAAACATTGAAACTAACCTCGGTGACCTTTGGTATAATTAGTTTATTGACTACCTTTCCCTTTCAATTTGGCCTCCAGATCTTACTCGCAATGGATAATGAACCTTGCTCAAAAGTGTCTCTCACAATTTCATCATCAGTGGTCTTATCTATAAATGTGGCTTTAATAGTATTCTCTTATGATGCCTTATAAGTTCTAAAATTCCATACACCATCAAGGAAGTTCATGACGGGATTTTTGGGGGTCACTTCAGTGGCTTAGCTATCGCTAAGCACATCCTTTACCTAGGATATTACTGGCCAACCCTAAACTATGATTGTTGTGACTATGTGAAGATTTTTGTGGTTATTTATACTTTTTCAATGGATTAGAGTTCCTCTGACCACGTGTCTTAACTTCTCTTTTTAATAGAGAACTTTATTCTACTTAAATCAAGTTCTGCAACTTCATCTCACACTTTGCAGATTGAACCTTATGGAACTCCAACACTACTTCACTGCCATGGACATCCTTCATGCACATTACTATGCCAAAGTACATAACCTATGTGTTGTCCACTAAGCAGTTCCACATGGTGTTGCCTACCTTATGTTGTACTGCACGATATTTCCCTTTTTCATGGTCTTTAAACATTTCTTAACACACCACCATAACCGCATGAATTCAAGAACCTTAACCATCATTCTTCTCATTCTTCTACCCTTTAACATTCCTGAAGGACTTGAACCTGGGTCACCTTACCATTTACACATCTTTGGCTCTACTTCCCAATATATCATGCACCTCTTATGCTAATCATTCCCATCAGTCCATTATCGAAATAATTTTTTAAACATATCTGCTACTTCACTCCACCCAAAAATTATGTGCAGTCCTTTCTGCATAGAATATCTTATAATGTAATTAGCTACTGGTGCACCAACATGCAACATAAAACCCAAAAAAATTGATGACAAAGGAAACAACTAAAAGGGAAAAGCATTAAAGGAAACCTAATCTAATTGGAAATACTCTCTTATTTATAGACACATGGAAGCATTATTTATAGTAGGGATTTAGCCTACTCCCATTGAAATATCCTGACAACCTTGTCCCTTCCAGCGCATGCAAATGACACATGCCTGAATCAAGGATGTAAGATATAATATATAGCCCTAACCAATAAAATTTGAGTTTCCCAGGATTGTGCAAGAACTTAGAGTCATAGAGTAAAACCATCTTCCCAACCTCAAATTGTTTATTTTTAATGTGATGATCATCTCATTCTTTTTGTCTCACCTTCTCAGTATTTTGAATACATCTAGAAAGTGATCATATTTCATCTAACTACATTAATTTATCCATTTGTTCTTGTAATTATTTCTTGTCCGCCAATCCTCCTTTGCGCACAATACACAGAGAGGGAGATATAAACTCTACATCTAAAATAGGTTCCACACCAACACCAATTGAAAGGGTCTAGCCTTGTTTAATCTCTTATTAGTTGTCATATATGACCATAATATGGTTGAGACTTTGTCATCCCACTCTTGTCTCTCAACATCACAAATATTGGTCAACATGTGACTTAGTATCTTATTAAATGCCTCAATGGTTCCATTAGCTTGAGGGTGATAAGGAGTCATCTTGTGATGAGGCACCATGAACTTTTCCAACAAAATCCTAACTGTCTCATTCAAAAACTATGTACCCCTGTCACTATTCAAACTCAACAGACACCCATACCTACTAATTATATTTTCCCATAGAAATATTACCACTGTGGTTGTTGTGTAATCCTTTGTAGGCACTGCCTCCTCCCACCGTGTTAAATAATTAGTACATGTAATGATATAGCGTGAACTAGTCCTTCACACAAAAGGTGAAATAGGTCCTAAAAATTTAATGACCCACTTCTCAAATGGTTCAGCACTAGCTATCGGCCTCAAGGGAATTTCATCTCTTATTATTGGCTTGCCAAGGCACTGGAAATGATCATAGGCCTTACAAACCTCGATACAATCCTGGTAAATGCTTTCCCACCAGAAACCTGCTAGTAAAATATTTCGAGCGGTGGAATTTCCAGCATAGTGTCCTCATGCAATTCCACCATGTGCTTCCTCCATGATTACAACATTCTCATGCTCTAACAAATGACAATGAAAATCCACATCGCAACCTAACTTGTATAAGTCTCCACTAATTAACATGTAGGGTGCGGTGCATATAGCTAACTATTTTTCTCTCTAAAATCTTAATTCCTTCTACCATCATACCTATTTTGAGAAACAAAACAATATCCTCTAATTCAGAGGGTGCATGTCATGATATAAACAGTTGTGCATCTGACATTGTATCCTCAATGCTCTGCACATCCTCCCTTGAGTCGATCCTTGATAAATGGTTTGGTCCTAGGTTACTTTTACCCATTTTTAACACAATCGTAAAATCAAACTCTTGAAATAATAGGACCCACCTACATATGCACCCTTGTAGAATGTTTTTTTTACTAAGTACTTCAATGCCATGTGATCCATGTATAATATAATGGGTGTTTCCAATAAACACTCCCTAAATTTTTGTAACACGTAGATCATCGAAAATGCCTCACGCTTAGTAGTAGTATAATTCCATTCTACTGGGGTTAGCTTCCTACTAGCAAAGCACAAGGGGTGGTAAAATATTCCCTCTCCATGTTGTGCTCAGATTTCTCCAATGACCATCCTTGAAGCATCAATATGTACATGGAATGGCTTATCCAAAGAAAGAAAGTGTAATATGGGTGCAGTGATAATCCTATTCTTCAATTTTTCAAATGCCATTTGTTGTGCCTCTCCCCAATGAAATGTAATTTTGTGCTTTAGAAAATTTTCCAATTGCATGGTGATCCTGGCATACCCCTTAATAATTTTTTGGTAATACCTCATATGCCCAAGGAATCTGGGCACCATGCTTTGGCTAGTAGGCTCCAACAATAATTGAAACATTTGAAAGATCCACTAACAAACCTTCCTTACATATGATATGTCCCAACAAGGTTCCAAATGGGGTAGCGAAAACATATTTATTAATGTTAGGGGATATACTCAACTATCATCACCTCTCAAACATTAGCCTTAGATTATCACAATGGTCCCTCACTAATCCATATATTTTCTAATCATCTAGGTAGATTTGTAGAAACTTTTGGATGAAGTCTTGAAATGCCTAAACCATAATGCATGAAAACAACGCAGGTGTGTTCTTTAGTCCAAAAGGCATGACCATGTAGGAAAAAAAATCCCCATTCAGTGGTTAAAGTCATCTTTTCTTGGTCCACCTTTGCAATTCTAACCTGATGTTATCCTGAGAATCCATATATGAAAGAGTAGATTCCACGCCCTACTACTCCTTCTAGTATATCCTTGGTGAAGGGGGTTGGAAAAGGGTCAATGACACATAATGCATTCAAATCCCTATAATAAAAAAAAAAATCCTTATCATTCCATCCTTCTTAAGGTTGATGACCATTGGACTTATCCATTTTGATTCTACAACACCCTAAATGATGCCTAATGTGATCATCTTGTCAATCTCCTCCTTGAATTTGATGCATAGATTTGGATTCATTCAACAAGGTCTCTTCTGAATTTGGCATGCACCTTCCTTTAACTTGATCTTCATTTCTCCTAAGGAGTGGTGAACTCCTTTAAGCTCATGGTACCTACACAGAAAAAAATCCTAAAATTCATGCAATAGATTGATGATCTTTGAAACCTTCTTTTCTATCCAAAAATCTCCAATAGTAGCCTCCTTACGTTCCACACTCTAAACCAATGTTAACCTTCTTAGTTTTCAAGGGTTCATGGTAGGTACACGCTTTCTCATCCATCACTATCCATAACCTCACACGTACCCATAGTAAGGTTAAAATCCAATTTCTCCACTTCTTCACCATTGATAGTTTCTGACAACCTTTACCACCTCATTCACTAGTGGTTTAGTACTCTGGTACTCAAAATATTGAAGGATATCAGCCATCAACACCTACCAATTCATGTCTGATGGTGTAGCTCTGAGTGAATGTATCATGCATGCACGCATCCTTGTAAGGTGGAGTGAAGCTTATACACACATAAATATGGAGGAAATTCTTCCACACCTTCCACAAAGGCCTTCTCACATGATTGGATGTGAAATGAGGTGGATTCCTTCCCATAATAGTCTTGTATAGCAGTAGATGCATTGATTAAGAAAAACCTAATAGAGAGCATGATTCTCACCTTGCGCCACTCTAGAAGGTTATCGTGATGGGTCATCCACTAATGTGTTACAGTCCTAAGAAAATTATAGCTAAGCATACTTCTCCTTTTGATCTCACATCTCCACTGGGTCTTCATTGCTTGTAGGAAGACATCAGGGTTGGCTCCCCCAGTGTAACTTGGCAACTGCTTTCCTCCCAGGCACCTGATTGAGTGTGCCTTTATTAACTCTCATTACATCCCTATCCTATTAACTTCCTTATGACTAACTCATATGATCTTGTGCACCTAATTTTCACATGCCACATTAGTTATATCACTTAAAAAATGAGTGTTTTCCCATTGGATAACATTTTATTTTGTTAGTTTTACAACCTTAGGGTCCTTGATAGTGCACTCATAGATTTTTTCTAGGTCGTCTTCTCCCAAGGGCTCAGTATAGGGTGTTGACTTCCCATCCATCAAAGGAATGATCACACATTCCTCTTTGTTCTCAAGAACTATATACCCCTTATTGAAAAGTAATTTAACATTTTTGTTATAGCATCAAGGGCACCCAAGTAATGCTAGAAAGTTTTCCACCTCGACAAGCACTAAGACTTCAAAGTCTCTAGTGAATTTCACCCCTTAGATAGTGATAACAACATCCTTTAGAACACCAATGAGCATTGCCTTTGTTTTACTAGCCATATACAAATACATTTGAAGATGGCCTTAATGGGGGCCTTCCCATTGATTTCAGGGCATCTAGGGGTGAGAACATTAAATTCTACACCCATGTTAATTAGATTATTTCTCAAGAGCCATCCATCAAATACTGCATTCAAGTTAATCTCCTTATTAGAGTCAATGTTGTGAAGAGGAAGGTTAGTGTGTAAGACCTTTCTCTCATGCTCTCCTCCAATGCTTGGTAATTTGTATCTCAATCATTCTCCTAATAGAGAAATGATGTTCTCTTACCTCATCATCTTGCATACTTCCCTAACTTCATCCAGATCCTTCTTCAGAGTCTCAACGCTTTTATTTTGCTTTAACTCTTATGATTTCTCCTTTAGGCAATGGATCTCTCCTTGTAAGATTTGAATCACATCCATGGTTTTCTAATAGACTTATTTCTGATGAGTGGGATCTGAATACTTCCCATGCACCACCTCTTCTCTAGTAACCAGCAATTTCTTCTCTGGTATCTCCTTGGCATGAGAAACCTCATCTTGCATTATCACCATTACAGGTTCTAACTCTAACTCACGCTGCCACCCTTGGCATACACTATGAGTCATCTTTATTTATGCTTACCATCCCAAAGCCATTATCCTTCTAGTACTTTTGGATCATGTGTTCAATGAATTCTGGTAAATCCTCCTTCTATTGCTTCTTTCCACACCAAGAGCATTGAAATAGATAAGGTAATTCACACCTATAGTTTTATATAGACCCATAGTTATAACAAGTTCCATGTGAGAACTCAATTCTTCCACCTCCATGGTTGCTACAACATCTAAATCCCCCGTAAAATCCTCTTCCATGACTTCCTCCATCTGTGTGTCTTTCATAATGATGGCCCTCAATCCTTGGAACTACTTGCAATACTAGTTTAGCCCACACTAGTATCAATGGCATCATGTATTTGGTCCATCAATCCACAATCCTTGGTGTCCTAAGAATTAGAGGTTCATATTTTTCAATAGTAAGACACATTCTTACGGATCATGTGTTGTAGCAACAGACACCTACTTCCATCATAATCTTCGTGGAAGATCTCATAGTCTACTATCATTGTGCGTACCGATCTTCAAGGAAAATTGTCCTTTGTACGCCCTTCTACCTCAAAATCCATACACCATAACCCCCTGTGAGTCTCATAAGCCAAGTTTACAGATAATTTCTCCATATTCTTTACCATTGCAGTAGTTTAAGCTTCTAGGAATAGACTAACTCATTTATTAATACTTCATATTGCCTCAGTGCATAAGGAATCCTCCAAGGCTTCGCAAGGATCTGTTAAATTCTTCTGTGAAAGTTCCCACCTGAATGGTGTGATCATTCCTCCAACCAATCACTCAGCATATTTTAAAGGGTGAATTTCATAAGATAACTTAGATAGGAGAGTCTTGATACATGTGTCATAATACCGCACACTCTTTGCCATTCTTTGTTGATTCTCTTTCAACGCAATGAAGCTTGTCTGTTAAAACTCAGGTATGTGGAACTCTGCCTAAAAGGAATTCTGTAGCGCAATGTAATCCACCACTGTCTTGTGATGGTCATACTTCATGTACCACCTATGCATGTGTCCTTTAAATTTGGTTGGAAAATGACTAGCCTTCACACACCCATAGTAATTCGCACTTGTGTACATGTTCTGCAACATCCTCAATGCCCGTATAATTAGGTAAGTGGGAGTGACATCTCATAAAACACTTGTTGATCATGTGTACGGACCTTGTCTGCCAGATCTAGGACCTTGATTCCCTCTAATGTTACCTCCACCACAAGACCCACTAGATCCACTAGTTCCAACTCTTCTAGATCCTCCTCATGTCATAGGTAAAGGGCCTAATGTAGTTTTGCCCTGCGGGCCCACTGTCACGCTAAAAATGTGTACCGACAGTGTGTGATACCTAACCACTCCATATTTGTTGCTTGCACTGCTCCCAAAAATAGGTAATCAAACCTTGTGATCCCACACCTTGTCCAAATGTTGTGCCAGACATAATACCCCCAAACACATGAAATGACTGTGTAACCATAGATGTACCAAATGAAAAATTATACCTCATATGTGTCACTCGACTATGAATACTGATACCAACTAGATTATCAAAACTTATCTTAGGATCTAGTAAACTAAGCGTAAGGGTCTAGTCATCATGTGGGTTAAGATTTGCACCTATGGCTCTTCTCCTTTCTTCATATGATAATCTCTCTCTAGAAACTGAGGGGGTTTCTCTTCCATGCTTTCCAAGATGGGGTATCTCAGAATACTCAGGCTTCACATCCTTTGTGTAAAACCTCAAATCCTTCCCGTAATGTCTTCCTCCATAAATCCATCACTATTGTATCCTCACATCGTCTTTCCAACTCCCTCTCTCGAGCTTCATTATAATTGAGCCACCTCTCCTCTCTGTCCATTTCTACCACAAGTTCTGCCATCCTTCTACCACACCAGCTTTTGTGCCCTACACCAAGCAAGACTTTAGCTAGCCATGGGAAAAGGCAACCAAAATCAAAGTAATGACTAGGATCTTAATAGCCATTAGAATAGCACACAAGAATGATCCTCTAGGCTCCCTCAAGAACTCAAAATCAACAATCTATGAGAAATAATACATAGAAATAATGTATTATAGTGTGCAACTAGTTAGCACTCTATTCCAGTAGTGATCAACAACACGGGTCCAGGTCATATCGGCATCATGTAAGTGTTGATATTCCTCCCGGGTCTAAACACGAGGTATAAAGTACTAACTTATCCTGTATGCATATGATGATATCCTTTCATACAACTCTACTAGGCAACAACAAAATAATTTCTCATATAGTTTGCGATAGAGGTTCTCCTCCATCAATTTTCATTCATCAAACTCAGATCCAGTACTGAACCTCTGAGAAAACTCATCCTTTGTTATTTTGAGCTAGGTCTCAATGTTTTCCAATTTCATACTCTTTGTCATCACACATCATTCTCACAATAACTTTGAAAAGAGGTCCCAAAAATAGAACCAAAATGTAGTCTCTATTTGCCTCTTGTTTCACAAATCAACCCCAACTGTGTCAAAACATCATCCAGACTAGTCTCAAAGCTCACTTGAGGTGCGTACAGGCACCGAGCCCCTCCTTTATGTGAGCTTCGTGAAAATTTTCTTCCTTAATAGGGAGGGTGTTTATACAAATAGAGAATGACACACCTAGTCTTGATAGCCAGGTGTAAGCACTAACTCCTAATCTAGTGCACTAGAACATAAGATAACATGATCATATTATAATAGAATTAGAGCTAAATCATGATTATCATCAAGGAAACTAGTAATTCACTGATGAACATAGAAAGTAAATGTACATATCTAGATTCATCACATAAGTTCTTTAGAATCACTTCATTATATTTATATTCCAAAGTATAGTTAGTCAAGATTACATTAAAGAGTTCCATGCATGAAGATATTCATAGTAGAAGAGATTTTACACATTACAGAGCTCGTCATCACACATTACATATATTTCCTAACTATATTACTTTATTGCTTCCATACTCATCTCTACACCTCCCTTTTCAAACCATCCACATGAGGAACTCTCTAGGAATATTCTTTTAATCGCTCATCACTACATGAGAAATCCTAAAGGAATGTTTCATGATTTCCCTACCAGTACCCAAGAACATGCCAAATGTCACCATGTGTTTCCCCTATTCAAGTTTCCTTAGCATGCATGTTCCAGTTAATCCATAAAAAACTTGGCTCCTTATCCTTTCATGACAACCATATTGATACACTGGAATATCATTTCCTTAAGTTGCAAGCTCCATAGCTTATCCATATTTGTATCTGGTCATGTTTTCATTCATTCCCTAAACATGTCCTTTCTTGTTGTCCAAAACTCACTAGGTCTTGAATCCATCCTGTCTGGGCATGAGCCTTGTGTATCTCTAAGAACTACGTCCGTGGGTGCCTTGGCACCCTACTTCTATGCACCACCAAGTTTCATGCCCTAGGTACTTAGTTAATTTAGGGGTCCAACAAGAAGCTAGAATCTTGAAGGATCCCTAACAGTGAACCAAAAAGATCTTGAGGCTCAAAAATGGTGATAAAGTACACTAAATGTGACCTCAAATCCATAAGGGAAAAAAAGTAAATAATGGAGCAACTCATTGAGTTATTTCCAACAAAACATGGCAGAAATAACAAGCTAAAAAATGCCATTTTTAGGCTCAAATAAAGTAATTCCTTACCTTCTAATAAATAATAAGTAGGCAATCATGGAACAAGCTAGTTCTATGTAGGAATATTTGCATCCATAAATGGTTAAGATAGTGAGCATAGAAGACACAAAAATAAAGAAAATCAGCTCCAATCAGTAAAATAATAATGGCCTCCCCTTGTTAGTCTTCCTAAATCTTCAAATAGCTCAACCAAAATAATAAAACCATGTCCATCAAGGAAACAGAGTGAAAAATGGCATCTACGGTCAAAATCTACAAAGTTTCCCTTCATTTGGATGTTTCAAGAAATTTCCAAAGAAAATCCAAATGAATCATGTTAGGGTTTGTGCCCTAGTCTTTTGAAGTTTTGACCCAAGTTCTCATACCACCATCTCATTAACTCAGGTGTGTTTTAATTTCTTTTAAATCCTAATGTATATGTTCCCATGTAAATTTTTTTATTGAACTTATCATAAGGGTGGAAAAAATGTATTATCCCCTTTAAAAAAAATTTCATGAGCCAATTATTGCCTTGAGGTGCATGTGCACAAGAAGACAAAATAACCCTTTTAGAAGAAAAATTGCATGAGGGAAAACCAATAATGAAGCACTTGCATGTGGTCTAAAAAGTGAATAAATACATAAATATATTTGCAAAAATACAAGATAACTATATCCTTTGCATGTCAAATTCACCTTATTCCTTTCAAAAGGCTCATGCATCATCTATTTTTTGCATGAGTGAACTAGTAAACAAGTAGTTTGATTGTAGGAGGAATAGGAGTTGGTAGGATATTATTAGCCTTGTATTTATTTTATAAAATTGTATTTTTGAGAGATCAATCCATGCATGTATGTGGACCATTGATTTCAGCATGAGCCTATTTTTGGAAGAGGCTGGGTGAACCTCTTTGCTATATATTGTATGCTTGTTTAAGCACAAAGCGGGGGGCTAATTTTTAAATAGTAATGTCGTAAAAAAAAAATTCCTTTTCTATGGTATGAGTGAATAAGAAGATTGTTTCCTCCATTAGCAAGTTATTTGATAGTGTGTCTTCTACAAAGTAAAGGTATATTTAAGTGATCTTAATATTCCTATTAGTGCAAAATTACAACACTCCTAATTGCTTGTTATTTTTTGTATGAGGCAACTAATGTAACCTGCATAACATGGGATTATCCTACAGTGTGGGACCTTGTAAGTAGGATAATCCTCTGGAGAAAGATAGATTCTTCCTATAACATTGTTCCAACTTCTCCAAAGAGCAAAGAATGGCAAGCTAAACTAATCTTATTCTAATTCTTTCCAAGGAGACAGTGATAGAAATATGCATGAAATAAAACTACTCTAAGTGAAGGTGATTCACCAAGAAACTGTGAGACAATCCAATTGAGTGAAAGATAGGGAGAAAAATAGGAAGGAGAGGGCTGGTAGAAACACCACAATCCAAGAAAATATTCAATTCCCTATATCCATAAAGCACAAAAAACTACAGACCCTGCAAAGAGATAGATACATGCACAATATACTTATAAATATAATGGAAGGAAAAAGATGCAATTCATACAAATTAGGGTGAAAATGGCCACAAAACATGAATTATTTCTCAAAAACATGCACAAACCATAATATCATAAGCATAAGACAAAATCCTTTATAATAAGCCCAAATTTGGGGCCTTTAACTCACAATAGCTCTAGAACAAATTTGACAGAGTTCCTTTACTTTTCTAAAAAATCCACCTCAAAATGAGGTGAATTTTACAATATTTAGGAAATTTGGGTTGCCTACTAGAAGGATGCATTAAAGAGGTATGGAAAACCATTCATTTTGGTACTTTTTCTACATGGGTGGTCATGCACACTATGCCTCATTAATTTTGGTTATTGGGATGTCATTCATTTGCCTACCCTCATATGGCTTATAAATCATCCATCCTTTGGGTTGTCTAGTTGTGTTGGGTTAGACGATGTCTATATTCTTTACCATATATGCCTCTAGTCACCAACCAACCCGAGAGTTTCCATCTTCACATTGTGGGTCATCCAACCAAGGAGTTTGAACAGCCATCTATCTCTACCCATACGACACACTACCCATCCATTCTGGCAGCCGACCAACTGACAAGCCAACTAACCAAATAACGTATAACTGTAAATTATCCATCTATGTTAGATGTTAAATCCCAAGGGGTTGGATGATGTCTATATATGCTATCCAACCTATATGTATGTTATCCATCCAACCAACCATAACCTCGCCTTCCAGAGCTGCCACAAAAGTCAGCCGAAAAACCCATCTGACTAACCCAAAAACCTATCCAACCGAGCTTCCATACTAGGGTTGGACATCATCCAACCCATCACCTGACCAACCTTGCTAACCAACCTAGCTAACCAACCATCACCCAACCAACCTTGAATAAGATTGATTTCTAACTACAAGATTTTTCCCAGCTCGGTAGCTCGGCATGAGTTATAACTAACTCGGCCGAGCCAACACACAAGCCACCCTACATGTTACAAAAGCATTTTTTCCTTTTTCCATCAACTGCTGATGTTCTGACCTGTTAAGTTGTCCATTTCCCAGGGGATACAAAAATGGATAACACATTGGTGACTTGCGGGATGATCTGCCTGCCTTGATTTGGAAGACCAGTGACCTTAGGGGATCCATTAGTCATGCAGTCATATGATTGCTGGAACTAGCCCGTCACTTGAAAATCTATCTTGTAACCTCTGGAGCACTACTAGATATTTTCATTTCAAAAGAAAACCCTGGTTGAGGACTGGTTGTTTCTTCACCAAATTTTTTCTTGAAACTAGAAAGTGTAAGAGCAACAAGGGCACAACTATATACAAACAAAAAAGGTCATACATATTCCAAATAGGAATATGTAGATAATGCACAATCATTTATTACAAAATAAACCTAAACTAAAACAATGCAATGTGCTACAAGCACTTGGAATAATTACAATTCCTAAACTAATATGTACAAGAAGGATCTTTCACTCATTAACAATGCTAGGGATATATTCCATTGAATGGAATCTACAATCCTTCTCCGTCCAACATTGATAGTTGGAAATCATTGTTTTCCTTTTCATTTTGAAATCATATAGGGGCCACTCCATATAGCATCAAACTTAGATTTCCTTCTCCAGCTTCTTCTTGTCTACATCTCATTTAAGGACCCAAATATCCCTCTTGGAATTTTCTAGCCCTTTTCCTTCTTGTCAAAGCACCTCTTGATCAACACTTGATCCTTCTCCATGATGTGCATGGCTTGGTTCCTCATATCCTCTAACTCCATGAGCTTTGCATATCTAGCCTCCATGGGTTCAAACTTAGATAGTTCTAGCCGCTTCATGAGTTCCAATGGAGGAAAATCAATGTATATAGGAAGCCTTGCCTCCTTTCCATAGACTATACTATAAGGAGAGTTCCCTGTCGACCTCTTGGGAGTAAATCCTATCATCCCAGAACGATGATTTCAACTTGGCATTCCAAGTTCTCTAGTTCTCATCTAGAGTTATCCTTATAATATTCAAAATATTATTGTTGGTGGACTCAGCCTGCCCATTACCCTGTGGGTAGTAATTTGATGATTTCCTCAAGTATATCCCATTTTGACTTCCCACTCTGTGATCTTATCACCTAGGAATGCCAAATCATTATCTATTATAATGGTGGTTGGAACGTTGAACCTTGTCCACCCTTCATAAACCATATAGTTTAATGGCTTCACAAGAGTAGAAAAATTGGGTACAAACCTTATAACAAATTTTATCCTCTCCAAGAATATTTTTAGAGCCTTCTTTATGACTTGGAAATGGTAGAGCATGGATGGGTTTCTACCCTCTCCAGATCAATTGCCAGTCCTTCCTTCGACATAATATGGGCCTACAAATTTACCCGCATGTGCCATGAATATGCTCTTTTTTGGGTTCAAAGACACTCTGAACCTCTTGAACTTTTGGAAGATTTATCTGAGATGAAAGAGGTGACTTTCTACATTTTTAGAAAATACAATGATGTCGTCAAGATATACAAGCACTATTTTACTTAACATCCCCTTAAACGCTATATTCATTGTTTGTTGAAATTTTAGCCCCATTGTTTGATAACCCAAATGGCATCTTCATTTATGCATAGGTGCCCCACTTTATGGTGAAGGTTGTCTTAAACCTGACCCTCCTCTTTCACCATAATCTTATTAATAGATCAAATATCTTTCTAAGAGGGAGAATATTTCTAAACTGGAAACTACCTATAGAATCTTCTCCATGGAGGGAAATAGATAAGTGATCCTTGAGGGAGGACCTATTTAAATCCCAAAAATCCATGCACATCTTGATTCCCCCATTACTTTTCCTAACAGGCACAATATTTTCCACCCAACTTGAGTGCTTGATCAGGAAAATTAGACTCACCTCAATGAGCTTATTCAACTCCTTAATTCATGAGAGGATCTATATAAGGGTTGACCCAAATTTTTTTTTTTTCCTAATGAGATTAGCCTCCGGATGCAACTCAATGGTATTTTGTGCCAAAATTTGGGTTAAAACCCTTCAAATCCTCATAGCTCCATGTGAAAACATCTAGGAATTCTTGGAAAATATGCGCAAGGTTGTACTTTTCTTATTCATTTCTCATCTTGCCTATTTGGAGCATCTTACCATCTCCAACCAAAAATGGGTTTAGAATCCTCCTTTTTTACTTGAATGTTGACCTTCTCTTTCTGGAATTGATCATTCAGGTTAAATACTGAATCTAAATTCACTAAACCCTTTGGTAATTTATTATTTTGTAGTTGTACTACTTGATCCCTAGTATTGATTCTCCAATTTCTCCTAATTTTTAGCTGAGAACTCAGCCTCCTCTTGTAAAAAATTAATAATATGTTGAATCATTCTCAAAAACATTCCAGTATGTGTTATTATCTGGTACGGTTGGCCTTACGAAGGACATGAACATGTGTTTGTGCTTTATCTCTCTTAATATTGTCCACCACAATCAAATGTTGCTCCAATTGTTGCAAGCCTGTCCACGGCCTCATTTTCTTCTCCCATTGTATGGATTGAAATATTGAATGATTCAAGGTCTTCAATCTAATCCCATACTCAATGCTTGTAGGCCTTCAGTAGATCATTCTTAGTAGCATGTTGTCCTTTAACCTAGTTGACAATTAACTCATTATCCCCCAAACACTTGCAATTTTTTAATACCTCCTCTTTCTTACCAAATGCAATCTGTGGATCAAAGCTTCATACTCAGCTATGTTGTTTGAGAAGTTGCACTGAAAATAGAAAATTAGAGTAATATTTTGGGACCTTGTGGTGAAGCAAGCATAGCTCCTCCTCCCAACACCATGCCTACTTCTAGAACCGTGAAAAAAACAACTACCACACTTCATTCTCATCCTTTTTCCATGGCTTGGTGAGGCTGGGGGTGGGTAAGTTCTCCTCATGTAGAAAATAAACTCCCAACTTAGCTTCTTCCATTTCCTCTGTATGGATCGAAAGAATGTCCCTTATGAGCTCAATCATCAAGCATTAGGTATGGAATGCTCCTAACCTTTGTATTTGCCTCTTGAGCCTCCAAGAACTCCTCTTGATCAAATATGGTACAATTTACATTGATAAGGATAGGAACATAAGAATTAATGTGAAAATTGACAATTGGCTCAGATATGATCATATCCTTAGCTCCCATACCTTGTTTTGAATAACATGTGTGACCAAACAATAGACAAATAACCTCCAATTCAAGTGGTGAATTCTCTTGACAAACACAATGTAATGAGTGGTGGCAAGTCTATGATGGATATATCTTTCAAGACGTTCACATTGGGACATACATGTAATGTAAGGCACAATCCTTTGATTACTCCAATTTTTGTTACCATTGTCCCATCCAATTACAAGACACCATCTAGAAATGACTTTATAATGAAGACCCAGCTGATCGGCTATTTATTTTGGCATTACAGAGCTACTTACTCCTGAATCAATCATGAAATTATGCACCAACTTATCTCTGGTGATTAATGAGATACATAATGGTGGGGGGCTTTAAATTTTTACCTTGTTGGGCCTCCTTGATTTCCTCCTTACTGAGCTGCATTGGTGAGTAACTTCTCTTACTCTTTGGATGATTGATTTGATGTTGACGGATTTTGCCATAGTAACTTGTAATAGGTCTCTTTGTCCTAGGATAGCTAATGAATCCCACATTGATACGTTTACGTTCATTTTCTTCATCTTCACAATAATGTTGAATGGATATGAGTTATCTCACTATTTCCCCTTTCTTTTGCACATTTTTCTCTTGCACATGGGCTATTACAACTGGCACTTGAGCTAGTCTAGAAGTTGGATTGGGCTGACCTTACACATTGGGAGATGCACTTTAGTTATTGATACCTTGTTAGGTGATAGAGAGGCCTATGGATCATTTGAATTGGATGATTATCCCTCTCCAATATTTATCTTCTTGGGTTATGTATTGGGTGCTACACTTTGAGAAGGGGCTTGATTTATACCACAGAAATATTCATCCTGCCAATTGACAAGTGTGGTCTCATTCAGAGGTGCCTCTTATTGAGTCACTTCTTGCTACTAATTTCCTTCTTGGAATGTCTCTTATTCCACACTCGTCGTTGTCACCATAAGATTTTGATCCAAAGCACCATTGAAACACATTGTCTAGTTATGAGTTTGATTACATGGGAAGCACTAGTGTCATATTCTTGATCCATGTTATTTTATAATGGAACCAAGGCTCTAGATGTGCACATAGCACTAGGATTATAAGGCTGAAATGGCCCATTAGCATGAGATTTGACTTGGTTCTAATTTGTAGTTTGAATGGGTGGCCTATTGGGTTGGGATTGAGGCTATTATGACCTAAAATTTTGAGCTTTCTACCTCTTAATTGTCAGCAACTCATTTCCTAAGTTTTGTAACTACTTCATGACTTCTTGGAGTTCATTTGAGGTAATCTAACATGAGGTAGAAGCTTCAAGTGGAGATCTGATTTTTTGGAGCAGGAATGGGAGCTAATGTAGGTGCTTAACTAGTGCTTGGAATTCCTAATTCTGGATAAAGAGGCATGGGTGGCCTAGGTGCAAGTTTACCAGCTTGAATCAAGCAATTTTTAGCTCTAATAGCAATGTTATAGGTTGCGGGTCAAGTTATACCTCTAATGGATTGTATCATCATTGTAATGTCATAATTTAGGGCCTGTAGGAAGTAGAGAAAAGAACCTTCAGCTGTTGGTCTCACAACAAAATGGAATTCTATCCAATGTCCTTTCAAACCTAAAGTTGAAATCGAGCATTTTCTCATTTGGTGATCTCTTGATTGTGGTTAGTTGTTCCAATAAAGACAAATAATCTTCCTTCTCTCTAAATTTTTATGAAGATTTGTGCACAAATGGTCCCGAATTATGGATAGACCATGTTGTTAGACTCTTGAACCATTGCAAATAATTACTCTTAAAGTAGGATGCCAACAAATTAACAATAACGTCCATCTCAGCAATTTCGTGAATTACACAGACATTTGCAATGTCTTGGATGTGGTCAATCGGATTTGTATGGGTTCTCTCCAGTGAAATATGGAATATTCTTCAATGCTGCAACTGGAATTGGATTATGTGCATTGAGAGTAAGTGGGATGTTATCAGTGAAGTTGAAATAGGGATTAGGTTGCGCCATCCTAATTGTTCGGATAACTCTAGTTGATTGAATAAATGGCCTGTTAGGTGGAGGTATTGATAAAGTTATATTTGGTGGAGATGGAGACCTTTGAGCTCTTCTTCCCCTTGTTCCTCTACTTGGGGATAATTGTATGTAGAAAAATAGTTCCTCTTCTCTAGTTCTTGACCTCATATGAATTCTTCTCATAAATCTACCAAGTTTGGACTGCTAAAACGAGTGGATTATGCCCTTTTGGATTCGCTAAATGTGTTATTTCAAAGCCTCTTACAAGCTATAATTTCACAACAAGAGCACATCAAACTTGCTACAACAAAATAAAAGAACTTCTCTAGTCCCATTAGGCATGCCAAAATTGTTAGTGCAAAATTACATCACCCCCTGATTGCTTGTGATTTTATTTATGAGGCAACTAATGCAACCTGAATAACATGGGATTATCCTACAGTGTGGGACCTTGCAAGTAGGATAATCCTTCGGAGAGAAGATGGATTATTCCTCTAACCTAGTGCCAAATTCTCCAAAGAGCATAGAATGACAAACTAAAATAATTCTATTCAAATTCTTTCCAAGGAGACAAGGATAGAAAGATGTATGCAAATAAAACTACTCGAAGTGAGAGGTTACACACTAAGAAAGGGTGAGACAATCCAAGTGAGTGAAAGATAGGGAGAAAAATGGGAAGGAAAGGGCTCGTAGAAATGTCACATTCCAAGACGATATTCAATTCCCTATATTCATAAAGCACAATAAACTACTAGACCCCTGAAAGAAATAGATACATGCACACTATACTTATAAATATAATGGAAGGAAAAATATGCAATTCATACAAGTTAGGGTGAAAATGGCCACAAAACATGAATTATTACTTAGAAACATGCACAATCCATCATATCATAAGCACAAGAAAAAATCCTTACAATAAGCCCTAATTGGAGGCCTTTAGCTCACAATATCTCTAGAACAAGTTTGACAGAGTTCCTTTGCCTTTCTGAAAAATACCCCTCAAAATGAGATGAATTTTACTATATATAGGCAATTTGGGTCACCAACCGGCATGATGCATTAAAGAGGTATGGAAAACCATTCCTTTTGGTAATTTTCATTGCATGGATGATCATGGGTGCCATGCCTTATTAATTTTGGTTGTTGGGATGTCATTCATTCACCTACCCTCATCTGGCTTGTAACTCATCCATCATCTGGGTCATCAAACTATGTTGGGTTAGATGACATCTATCTTCATGACTGTACATGATTCTACTCATCAACCAACCCAGGATTTTTCTATCTTCACATTGTGGGCCATCCAACCCAAGAGTTTGGAAAACTTTCTATCTTTGCATGTGTGACACACTACCCATCTATTCTGACAGCTGATTAACCAATGATCCAACCAACTAAATGATGTATAACTGTAAGATGTCAATCTGTGTTGGCCATCAAACCCCAAGGGGTTAGACGACATATATGTATGCCAACCAACCTCTCCCTACACTATCCATCCAACCAACCATAACCTCACCATCCAAAGCCACCTGATGAGGCAACATATTGGCATGTTTTGGCCCCATCTAAACACTTTTTGAAGCCTTTTTACACATACAATTTTGAGACTTTGATCTCTTCTTGATGGTTGATATGAGATAAATTTATGATTTTGCATATATTTAGTTTTTTATGTTCATTAAGATCTAATATACTTATTTACTATGGTGAATCTTGTATTTTGTGCAAACTGATGTTTCTGATGTCTCCATGAACAAATTACAAGATGCCATAAGCTTTTGAAGTCATAGGCCCTAGCCCATAGCACTCTGGTTTTTCTCTTACAACAGCCCATAGCCACTGGCTAGGTAATGATAAGAGATAATCATGACATCCAACAATAATGAGGCATCATGAAGTATATGGAGCTGATAATATGAACCTAAATAATGAGTTAACCAAGTGGTAACATTGTTTGGACAAATATGAGAATTATTTAGGTGATTTATCTTACCCGTAGAAAGTTCCAGACCTACCCATAGCATCTTCCAGAACTACCTGTAGCAACATAGTAGTATGCACCTCCAGCTTCCCATAGCCAAAGAGAACTTATCCTGCTCACACTGAAGTATAAGACAAAAAGTACTAGCTATCCTAATGCATCATATGCAATGTTATGGTTACTTTGTTAAGTAGTTTTGTAATAAGTTCTTATCATGTAAATAAGATAGGAATTAGCTACCTCCACTCAACATATATGAAACAGATTAACTATAATATGTTTAATTGGTTTTTGATCATATTCCTAGAATAGAATAAGTTAGTGATCTATATATATATATATATATATATATATATATATATTCATATAGAAATGTAATTGATATGGAGTAATATATTTAAGGAATAAAGTGATAGTTGTATGAGGGAAGAAAAATTGTGAATGTGTGAAGATAGAATATATTAATGTTATTTTGTGCTCTTAAGTTCATTGTAATCTCTTTGTTGTAGCAATCTTTAATTGCTACAACTTAATAGATGAATCATTTATCTTCTTAAGAAGTTATGTGAGTTTCTAGGGTAGGATCGGAACTCACTTCTGCATGAGGAAGGTCCCCCTCGAAAGGAATTGTAGGGAAGATCCTATTCCTCCATTTCCTATTTATGTTGTGTGGATTGATTATCAGTTATTCATTTCATTTCTAAAAACTAATAAGTGCATAGTGTGTTGAGTTTTAGATATGCATATCAACAACATCCATAGTTTACTTTCCAATTTGCAAAAGCATTACTTTATACTCTTTGATGATTCTAGCCTACAAAGACCTCACTCCAAAATATTGTAGCATATATTTTGTAGGCTCTTTGAAAAGCTTACACCCCTGGGTTGACATTTAATGAACAACAAAGTATGAGACCTAATATGATTGGTTGATTATTCTGCACATCATTTTGGCATCATTGCTAGGGAATGTTTTTAGACATTACCATAGAAGTGATTCAATTTCCCACTTTTAGTGAATTCACACTTTCATTTTCCACTTTCTAGAATAACCATTCATGCTTTCTAGAATAGTCATCCTGATTTTTAGATCAGATTTCCTCCCTATTATTTCAAAATATTTCTAGGAGCTATAATTTCTGCTTTCTAGGGTAAATTTGTCATTACCACATTGCTTAATTTTTGCAAATAGCATTAAGAACCAACCCCCTCATATATTTTTTTAAAAAGAGGAAAATATACAGGAAAAAAAGCAAGAGAGAGAGCTGGAAAATTTATGTATAGAGAATGAGAGTCATTCGAAAGATTTTTGTAAAAGCAAAAACAAACTACTGCAGCAGAGGAGCTACTTATCTTCAAAGACGAGGAGTATACTTCCACACAAAGAAGAAGAGTGGTAGAGGAGATATAAATTATTCAAGAATAATAACAAGAAGTAGAGAAGACCTTGGCTGTGCTAGTGAAAGAAAGACAAGAGGAGGATCTGAACGAATCCCATACTCCATGAGGAGAAAGAACACCAGAATACCTACTCAATTTAGCAAGTTTTGTTACAACTACTTCCACCCACTGTACAACACCTCAAGTATCTGTACATTATCATACCGAGGGGGAGGTTGATTGAGAATTCAAGGACTTTATTCTAAAATCTCTTAGGATCTGTATAACAAGGAAATACACCATGCATCGAGCATCAGGAAGTGAAGTTGAATGTAGAGGACATGTTACCTCCACTTTTGAATTCCCAATTGAAAAAGTCACAGAAGATACTCCTATAAAGAATATTCCACCCTCATCCCTCCCACACTTCAGGGGGACATTTAATGAGGATCCAGATACATTCCTATTTGAGTATGATGTGTTATGTTGAAGCTATGACTACCGAATGGATGAACAAAATCTCAAGATTTTTCTAGCCACCCTAAAGGATGCAGCACTAAGATGGTTCATGGGACTAGGGGGGAACACAGTCAGTAGTTGGGACGAGATGAAGAAAAATTTTCTGGCCAAATATCAGGAATATGGAAAAGGTAGAAACTTCAAAATAAATGACATATTCCGCATGACTCAAGATGAGGATGAATCTTTGGAAGACTACACAAAGAGGTTCACCTTCACTCTGCATAAGCATAAGAAAACTAAACTCATCCCAGACAAGCTCAAGCTATTATTTCTTAAAGTAATCCAAGATATCTTCTTGGAAGCCTTAGACCTCATGAGTGGAGGAGATGCGTCTCAGCTAACCTTTGAGGAGATGTAACAACTGGGGAAGAATTATTCGAGATCAACATTGAGTAAACTTTAGAATAACAAGATGCTACCAGCATTAGCCAATGGGATCTCTAAAGCTGATGTAAGTAATCTACTAAGGGACATGAAGATGGATATAATCAGCTAAATGGCCACACAGCTGGATATGCTGTACACCAGACAGAAACAACAAGTAATGGACTAAGCCCTTACAGTCTACTGCCTAAATTTTTGGAAGAAGTAAGATGATTTCAAGTGTCAAGTTATAAAGATGAAGGTAGCAAGCATTACATCTGAAGAACTAGATTCTGTAGTGTTGCATGCCATAGGAGGAAATGAAGATCAAGTTTTCTACATGGCACAAAGGAAACCTTGGCAGCCAAGGACAAACTATCCAGGTATGGCATTGAACTCACCATTTTCACAATCATCATTTTTCAATCAAAATGCAAATAACATTCCCAACTGGAGTAATCCCTGGATGCCCAAAGCCCCTCCCAACCCACATTGGCCTATGTAACAACCATATAATCCCAATAAATGGCAGCAGTATCCTACTCCTCCCTGGAAAAATTGACCACGGCAGCCCCCACACAATCAATGGCAAAACAAGCCAACCCAAGGTCCACAAAATATTGCAAACCCATGGCAGAAACCTTGGGGAAATTAGCAAGGTGGGTTCCCACAACAACCACAACATCCTACAATAGTGCTAAACACACAACCAGCAAGACCAGCTCAAATACCTGCTCAACCTATGCCAAATCTTGCCAATAAGTTGGCTCAACCAACATGTACTACTGAAATAACATAGTACCCCACTTATACAGTGAACATCAATGAAGTCCACCTACATTCAAGAAGAACTCTACCACCTCCAAGTCTACCCATAATTAAAAACCCCACAATATCCATTCCACAGTCTACACCATAACCACAGGAGGATCCTGAACTAGCCAATAAAGAGAATGCATAAACAATATCACCACCCTTTCCAGAAAATTTGAAACTTCAACACACTCCTATTGAACCTAAGTTTGATATCCTAGGGAGGCTGAATAATGTTTGTGTAAAGATCCCTTCATTTCAGGACATTAAATATGTCCCCATTTATTCCAAGGCAGTCAGATATTTTTGCCTTCGAAAACTTGGAAGGAAGAAGAAGGATCCTAATACAGTCCATGTCATTGGACAATTGGCGGAAATCATGTTGGGAAGAACACTACCATAGAAATATGCAGACCTAGGTTGTCTAGTTGTCACTGTTCAGATTAATAGACAACAAGTCCATAATACCTTGATTGATTTGGGAGCTTCCATCAATGTCATAACAATGGAAACAATGCATAAATTAGACCGATAAGATATTAGTCCCACATCTACAATGTTGCAAATGGCAGACAGTCCACAGTATGACTAGAAGGAATCATATAAGATTTGGTCATATCAGTAGATTCATGGGAGTACCCTACAGATTTTATTATATTAAAACCAAAAACAAAACTTGAAGGATATCCTCTGATCTTGGGAAGGCCATGGTTGGCCACTACAGATGCATTAATTAGCTATAGATCTGGCAACATGCAGATTTCAAATGGGAACATCACCAAGCAACTAGTTTTGTACCCACCGGCATAGGTATCACAAGACAAGGACCAGCCTCTTTGGATTAAAGAGGTACCCCTCTTCCCTGCTTTAACAATAGATCATACATGCACATTGGCAGATCTAGAAGAGAATACCATCATCTCTAACATACTACAAAATAACTATCAGGTAGAACAATCCACTCCTAAAGAATTGCCTTGTATTCATTGTCTTTTTCTAATCTATGGTCAAAAGAAGAACTAGTTGAAAATGATCAAAGGATCTTGCATCAGTTGTTACCACATAGCTGTAGCCACATACCATCAATCAGCAACATAGAGAAAATGAAAGAAGCCACAAAAGCCATAGAAATAATGTCTGGCAAGACACTCCGCATAAATAACAAATTAAGTGTGGAAGAAGAAAGAAAATTGACAGCCATATTGCATACAAACAAAGGAGCCTTTGCATGGGACTATGAAGACATGCAAGGCATCAGCCCAAAAAAGTGTACACACCACATTTACATTAAAGATGAATTCAAACCCATACACCAACCACAAAGGCAGATGAACCCAACAATGAAAGAAATAGTTAAGGCTAAAATATAGAAACTCTTAGATGCAGGATTCATTTATCCAATCTCTGACTGCCATTGGATTTCTCTGTTAGTCATTGTACCCAAGAAAGGAGGTGAGTGGCATATATGTCTAGACTACAGAGAATTGAACACAGTTACAAGGAAGGACCATTTCCCGCTGCCATTTATTGATAAAGTGCTAGATACACTTGCAGGGAAGAAATACTTTGCATTCTTAGATGGTTTCATCGGATACAATCAAATCTGCATTTATCCCAAGGAACAAGAAAATACCACGTTCACATGCCCATGGGGAACATTCACATATGTTTTTCTACCATTTGGATTATGCAATGCACCTACCACATTTTAGTGGGAAGTCCTTAGCATATTTTCAAATCTCTCACACGACTGTGTAGAGATATATATGGATGACTTCACCGTCTACGAAGACACATTTTAGGTATGTCTGAATAACTTGGAAAAAGTATTAATGCACTATTAAGAAAATCATCTATCCCTAAGTCATAAGAAATGTTTCATGCTCATGGAGGAAGGGATAATGCTAGAACACCATGTCTCTGAAAAGGGGATTAGAGTGGACCCAGCCAAGATTGTTATCATCAAGGCCTGCTGGTACTACAAAAAAAAGATGTATGCAACTTCTTTAGTCATTATAGTTACTATCAAAGGTTCATCAACAATTTCAGAAAAATGGCAGACCCATTGTTCACCTTGCTAAACAAAGATGTTGAGTTTGTATGGACTCTCGCCTGTAATGAAGCATTCAATCTACTGAAGTAGTTACTCATATCAACCCCCATATTATGTGGACCAAAATGGGAATTACCATTTCACATACATACAGATGCCTTTGATGCTACCCTAGGTGCAGTACTAGGATAGAAAGAAGACCATCTCAGCTATGCTATTTACTTTGTAAGCAAAAATATGCAAGCAGTAGAGCTGAACTACAAGGTGACAGAGAAAGAATTCTTGGTAGTTGTATATGCAATCAACAAGTTCAAACATTATATCACAGGATATCAAACTTTCATACACATAGATCATGATGTCATTAGGTACCTCATGAATAAACCATCAGTATCTAGAAGAGTGGTAAGATGGCTTCTCTTGTTGTAATAATTTGACATTACCATACTAGATAAACAAGGGAAGGACAATGTTGCAGCTGACTTCCTTTCAAGATTACAAAGTAATCAAGAGGATGGCATATTGGATGACTCATTTCTTGATGAGCACCTATTCACCCTCGCTATCTCTACACCTTCATTTACTAATATAGCAAACTACCTCATTTCCGAACAACTGCCACATCACTTTTCCTCAAAAGAGATGGGTGCCTTGATATGGAAAAGTGGTAAGTACTCTTGGATTTCTAGTTTTCTCTTCTATATTGGACCTGATTGTGTAATACAAATATTTCTATGAGAAGATGAAGTATTTAACATTCTCAAATCATGCCATGATGATCCATGTGGGGGACATTTTTTAGCCAAAAGAACAGCAGTCAAAATCCTGACTGCGGGATAATACTGGCCTACATTGCATAAAAATGCAAACAGATATACAACTCACTGTGATAAATGCTAACATATGGGGAGGCCTACAAGGTTAGATGAGATACCATTAAAGCCTCAGCGACAACTGGAACCTTTTAAAAAATGGGGGTTGGAATTTTTTGGGCCCATAAAACCAAAATCCAACAACAAAGAGTACATCCTTGTATGTATAGATTATGTCACCAAATGGACTGAAGTATAAGCACTGGCACATGCTTGAGATGAGAAAGTAGAAGCCTTCTTATATGAATAGATATTCACAAGATACGGTGTACCAAGGGAAATAGTTACAGATCAAGGGACACAGTTTACTACTGATCTCATTGCTGACCTAGTGGAAGAATATACGATAAGAAACAAGAATTCCACACCATACCATCCACAATCCAATGGCCAGGTTGAAGTCACGAATAGAGAATTAGAAAATATCCTGACCAAAATAGTTAA
The DNA here is from genome assembly GCA_019776745.2 of Taxus chinensis. Lineage (NCBI taxonomy): Eukaryota > Viridiplantae > Streptophyta > Pinopsida > Cupressales > Taxaceae > Taxus > Taxus chinensis. Next base: position 611,408,860 of record CM034146.1, on the reverse strand, counting down.
TCTATTAAGAAAATATTGGGAGTCCAGACTCCACGAGGCTGTATGGGCATACAAAATCACATGGAATACAACTACTGGCTTCACACCATATGAGCTGGTGTATGTGAAGAAACCAATGCTTCTAATAGAATTTGAACACAAAACTCTAAGGACTGCAGTAGACCTAGGAACTGATATTTATGAAGCACACAAGCAAATATTGATGCAGCTTAATGCTTTAGATGATTATAGACAACAAGAACTTCAAAACACATAATTGATACATCAGTAGTGAATAGGATGGCATGACAGATACATCAAGCCTAGGTAGTTCACACATGGAGATTAGGCCCTACTATTCGATTCAAAATACAAAGACCATAAAGGAAAATTACAAAAAATATGGCTTGGGCCATATGAGATCAAACATGTCTATGACAATGGTGCAGTCCAACTATGGATAATTGATCCAATAAGATTCAAACTCCTAGTTAATGGTCACAGACTCAAAGTATACAAGAAACCCTTATCAAAGGAGTAATTTTCATAGCAAGTGCAGCAATCCATGTAGATAAACCCTCATATTGACCCACCAAGTTCAAAGAAAAATGAGATTGATCAGGAAGGAAGGGCGGATGATCTCTACCTCACATGGTAAGAATATTGAAATGTTTTATATGGACCTTAATAGGGCCATAATAAACATTCTGATACAAGCAGTAGCAGGATCAAAAAAAAAAGAAAAAGGAAAAAAGAAAAAACCAACAATGAAAACCCTTTTTGGGTGTTGTTGGCAGATTCTGGGTAGAAAAACAGCTTGCTAGCTACTCAGAACTGTGAAAAATGGCCTGAATGGAAAACCATCTCGTTGGCCATTCAGGGGAAAAAAACACACATGCACACACAAAAGACGGAGAAGATAAAATGTATATTTTTTAAGAAGGATGGAAATAAAAACACCTTAGCCAAACCTACTTAACACATTGATTTTTCCACTTCTAATTGTTGTAGGCTCCTCAAACAGTTGCTACGGGCACTTTCTAAAAATGCTACGAGTAGATTTTTTGTTATCCACAAGCATATTAAGAAGGAGGTAAGGTAAAAGATGAATCACAAATAATTGCACAAAGCATAATTCATGTTGCAGGTACTCTTTCCCTTCCTGCAAAAATTCCTTTCTTGCTACGGGTAACCCCTTCGTTAAAGCAGGCTATATGTTTAGTGCTATGGGCCACATCATGGTCACTATGGGCATAATTTCAGAGTGCTGCAGTAAAACAGTACTACAGGTAGTCAAGAAAATAGATGCATAAATCCAATCTAGAACTTGTAGGCATCATATAACAAAAGAAGAAGGAATGTAAGTTTCTAAAAATCACAAGCATCATGCAAGGAGGTATCATTTTTGTAGGTTTTCACATGTTGCAAATGCACAAATAGAAATAAGGACCTCCATCCAAGTCCAAGAGGAACCTCATGTCTTATCTACCTAAGCATAAAAATTGCATAAACAAATTCCAGAAGAGTAATCATTTTTCAGATGATCCTTGTAATCAAATTATTCATTGGAAAAAGTGTTACTCACCAAATCCTTGGACAAAGCATATTCCCATAAAAATGTGTCACGTGAAGGACAAATAAGTGGCACTAAGGTAAAAAGGTAATATCTACCAATAGTATCTATTTCTTGAAAAGACATGTTAAAATTAAATATACACCTTAATCATTTACTTTTTTTCAATCACCATCATAAGGGGACATTAATAAGTCCCTTCAGCAATAATTTGAAGGAAAAATGGCACATGTGAAACATTTTTTTCACTCAGGATGAGTGAAATTTGTCTGAGGGAGGAAGCAGGATTGAATCTCACTACGGGTAGATTTAATTAGCCATAGCATAAGGACTTAGGGAATGATGACGTACGCCTTGATTACAGGGGATAGTTAAATATTTCTCCTGAGATGTGAATAAGAAAAACAAAAAGGGTGAAAATCAATGCAAAGAGAAAAAAACCTATCTGCAGAAGCTATGGGAGGAATAGTTGTTCGCAGAGAGCCCACCAATGTCACACCCTTGAGAAATAACCTTCATTACTAGGATATATTTGAACAAGTTGGATGGAGAAATTACTTCCAACTACTAACTGGATAATTGAATGAGAGATCAGAGAAATTTGCAAGAACATTCGATGGACAACAAGCCACGGTAGTTGGCATATCCTTTATAGTAATAGAAGACTTGAATGGGCAAGTGACAGGACTCCCTCAAAATAGAGAAAATTTGGAGGAGAAACCCAATGCATAGAAAATGAGATAGCAATTCTTCCAAGGGGAGCAATACAATCAGACAAAAGGGGGTATTGAGACAAGAAGTCTACCTGAGACCTAGAGAGAAATGGTTACATTCATCATCAAGTACTTCACATGTAAAGGATGGTATTCCCTACTCTATACAATGCAATTTAAATACTTAAATCACTTAAGGCATGGAATAGTAATAAATATCCTAAACCACTTGCTGAATAGCCTAAAGAAAATGGAAAAATAATATCAGAAAGGGGTGAAGAATGCCTTATCTCATCACTGTCTAATCTGGCTAATCACCAAGCAAGGCCTCCAGAACATCTAACCTAGGATTAATTTAAACCAGGTAATAGGGAATCCAAACCAGTAACCTGTAGCACCTGAAGAAGAGAAGATTCAAGAAAAAATTGAAGAAAGAGTGGAAAAATAAGAAACCCCTGAGAAATAGCCACAACAAGAAAGGAGGTCAAAAAGAAATAATATCATAAGGGTCTCTAAAGAGAGAGAAGAGAAGTCTAGCATACCCGTAGCAAGAAATACTAGGAGCTCTACTGCTATGAGCAGAAGAAGGAGGAGGCTCATCATTTCCTCATAAAAGGAAACCACAGAAGAGGTAGGGAGTAAGAAAAGTAGCTCTCATGCCTCTCTGTCTGCAGAATCAAGGGTCTCTGTCTCTAAGAAGATGAAATGTGTAGAGGTAACATCGCTTTATAGGGAGCATAACATGCAGGAAAAGGAAGAAAACCCCACTACACCTATAGTAGAGGAGGCACCTGAAGAAATTGAGACTACCTCAGCACCTAAGGAAAAAGGAAAAGAAAATGTAGTAGATGAAGTTATCCCCAAGAAAGAACAAAAGATAAAAATAACAGTTCTAAGAAGATCTCATGGGATAAGGAGGAAAAGAACAACACAAACGGAGACCATATAAATCAGTGAAGAAGCACCTCAAAATAAGAAGGAAGAAGTATTTATCGTAAAAGAAGGTTTTAAGATAGTAAGAGAGATGGAAAGTTGAGAAGAAGAGGAGAAGAAAGAAAAAATAACTCCTAACATACCACAATAGGTAGAAATTGAAGAGGAGAAAAATGAAGGGAAACAAGAACCTGAATTCCAAACTCTAAAGCAAGTAGTGAAGGAAATCAACATTTTGAGAAGCATTATAAGAAACCTTGAGGGAACAAGAGGATTGGATGCCCTGATAGGAGCAGTAGAATCTTTGGAAAAGAATCCCATGGAAGAAGAAAAAGAAGAAGAACTTGAACCTGAACAAAAATATGAAGGTAAATACAAGGGAGGAAAGGATGATTGCTTACTCCAAATGGTCCCATATAGAGCACAAAAATAGCCTGCAGTAGAGCCTAAGGTAATACACTTTGACCTCACTTCTAAAAATATACCTATTCAACTGGCCTTAAGGATGACCTATATATATTCTTAGAAGAAAAATTTCTTGAAGATTATAATGTTTTTCAAAGGAAAGTACAAATATTTAAAGGGCATGTTGAAGCAAGGCAGAAACATGACACATTGGTGGAGAAGGTGGAAAAACAGGAAGCGGAAATAGAGGGACTCAAGATGGAAGTAGAAAATATGTATGATCTTTATACTCAAATTTTAGAATACAAACCTCCACCATGAGTATATGCTTTATATCTATAGAAGAAATGGTTGTATTTAAGATATGAGAAAGTATAGAATAACCTTCCCTATGTTGTGGATGACCCCAAAACATTCTTTAACATATATAGAGAATCTGATCCTGATACTCAGGCACAATTGAGTGAGTTTTATATCCATAACTTTGTTGTTCCTTCTAATTTAAAGTGGAATCCTAACATGTACCTAGGTGACATACTTCTAGATGCCTTCACATCCTACCTGAAAAATGAGAAGAGAAGAAAAGAAGAGGCAGATGAGTATCTAGAAATGGAAAAACAGTCTGCCTTAATGATAAGGGGAGAAATTGGTTACCTTGAGGACATTGTAGAAGAATGGGCAGAGTTTGTATCAGAGGATAGATTGGCTGTATGGGTTAGGCAAAGGCAAATAGCTGTCCAAAACCAATATTTGATATTCCTAGAAAAAGAAGGTAAAATAGCTTATGTATCGTGCAAATCAAGATGTGATGAGTTGCCCACTATATCGAGAAATAAAGAGCCAAACTCACTTGCAAATTTTAAGTTGGCCTTAAAAAGGGTTCATGACTACATAAAACTGGTAAGAATGAAAAAGGAAGGATGGTTAGGATTGAGGTTTCATCCTCCCATCTTCTGGTATCCCATTCCAGATTGGAGGGAAATAGTACCTTTGGGTAAGGAAAAAGAAGCAGCCTTATGGCATGAACTTGGGATAAGGGGAGGTCTCTATAGATATGGCCAGGTAGGTAATCAGGACCCCTATGACTACATAAAATATTGTGCCCTCAAGATGAGTCATCTTTCTCATGGATGAACAAGAAGCTAAGTTGGGGGTGTGATGAGGCCACATATTGGCATGTTTGGCTCCATCTAAATCATTTTTGAAGCCTCTTACACATACAGTTTTGAGACTTTGATCTCTTCTTGATGGTTGATAGGAGATAAAGTTATGATTTTTCATATATTTAGTTTTGTATGTTCATTAAGATCTAATATAATTATTTACTATGGTGATTCTTTTCTTTTGTACAAACTAATTTTTCTGATGTCTCCATGAACAAATTACAAGATGTAAGCTTTTGAAGTAGTAAGCCCTATCCTGTAGCACTCTGGTTGTGCTCCTACAACAGCCCATAGCCACTGGCTAGGCAACGATAAGAGATAATCATGACATCCAACAACAATCAGGCATCATGAAGTATATGGAGTTGAGTATATGAAGCTAGAAAATGAGTTAACCAAGTGGCAACATTGTTTAGACAAGTATGAGAAGTCTTTGGGTGATTTATCTTACCCATAGAAAGTTCCAAACCTGCGCTTAGCATCTTCCAGAACTACCTACAGCAACAGAGTAGTTTGCACCTCCAGCTACCCATAGCCAAAGAGAACTTATCCAGCTCACACTGAAGTATAAGACAAAATGTACCAGCTATCATAATGCATCATATGTAATGTTATGGTTACTTTGTTAAGTAGTTTTGTAATCATTTCTTATCATGTAAATAAGACAGGAATTAGTTGTCTCCACTCAACAAATATGAAATAGAACAACTATAATCTGTTTGAGTGGGTTTTTATCATATTCCTAGAATAGAATAAGTTAGTGATTATATATATATATATATATATATATATATATATATTCAGATAGAAATGTGATAGATATGGAGTAATATATTAAGGAATAAAGTGATAGTTGTATGAGAGAAGTAGAATTGTGAATGTGTGAAGACAGAATATATTAATGTGAGTTTGTGCTCTTAAGTTCATTATAATCTCTTTGTTGTAGCAATATTTAATTGCTATAGCTTAATAGATGAATCGTTTATCTTCTTAAGTAGTTCTGTGAGTTTTTGGGGTAGGATCGGAACTCACTTCTGCACAAGGAAGGGCCCCCTCAGAAGGAATTGTAGGGAAGATCCTATTCCTCCATTTGCTATTTATGTTGTGTGGATTGATTATCAGTTATTCATTTCATTTCTAAAAACTAATGAGTGCATAGTGTGTTGAGTTTTAGATCTGTAGATCAGCAACATCCATAGTTTACTTTCTGATTTACACAAGCATTACTTTATACTCTTTGATTATTATAGCCTGCAAATACCTCACTCCAAAATATTGTAGCATATATTTTGTAAGCCCTTTGAAAATCTTACGGCCCTAGGTTGACATTTAATGAACAGCAGAGTATGAGACCTAATATCATTGGTTGATTATTTTTCACATCACTGCCAACAAATTCAGTTGACAAACCCATCTGACTAACCCATCACCTGTCTAACCGAGATTTTGTACCAGGGTTGGATGTAATCCAACCCATCACCTAACAAACCTTTCCAACTAAACCATCACCCAACTAACCTAACCACCCAACAGTCACCTAACCAACCTTCAATAAGCTTGATTTCTAACTCCAAGATTCGTCGTGGCTCGTCAGTTCGCCATGAGTTATAACAAACTCAGCCGAGCTAACACATGAGCCACCATGTATAATGTAAAATAATTTTACCTTTTTCCATCAACTGTCGATGTTCCGATCTGCTAAGTTGTCCATTTCACAGGGGATGCGAAAAATGGATAACAATTCCTTTGCATGCTTATAGTTTTCCAACACCTCCATTAAGTAATTTTAATTGTTTGACAAGCCGCGAAAGTGTATTTTAATGCCTTGTGAAGTGTAGATTAATTACAAATCAATTGTAGTGAAACTCAGTAGTCCTTTTTCTAGTCAAATTTTTTTTTTTTTCAAGCCTAAGCCCCACAAAATTTTTTTTATCACTTTTACATGTTTTAGTTTTACATTCATTCTAACCCTCAACTCAATAGAATATAGATTTTCAATGATTCATCAAAGGAAGCTAACCCTTTTGGAAGGTTTCCCTCATTCTGAGATGCCCACAACTCAAAGGGAATCCTATTATACTAGCCAAATTTAGAATTCAGATTGCCATCTAGAAGCAGGAGTATTTTGGACCAATAATAGTTTTTTTGTCATGACTGGTGGGATGTCAAATTTAATTTTTCATAGTTTTGCAAGGTTTTATTCGTGCTTGGTAAAATTTCAGAATTTTGAAGGTAATTTTCTATATAGATCTAATTATATTTCTGTCCCAAGTAGCTTATTTTCATTTCCAACATACATGATTTCCCATTTTTAAAATCCTTTATGAGGTCATGCAATCATGATATCAATTCCTAAGTGGTATTCCTTCCTACAATAGCTGAATCATCTAGATCTGCATCAGTTTTTTCAATATCCTCCTCTAGACCAGTATCACAACCCATATCCCTATGATCTAAATTTTTGTAATCAATATGGCCACCCTTATAGCCAATATGTTGATCAAGAACAAGGATATTTATCAGGTTATGAAGATCATGTAGGATAAGAGCATACATATGCATATTATGGAAGCAATTGCCAATCTAAAGAGCGCGTTAAAATTAGAATTCAGATTTGGGAACAGTTGTGGTAGGCTGAAAATGAGAGAGTATAGTTTTTGTAAGCTAGATATCACATTGGAGAGCATATGTATCAATGGGGAGGTCCTATAGCTAGTTGGATTAGCCAAAAATAAGAGCTTAAGGTAATGATAAACTCTTTCCTTTAATTGTATGATTTTACCAAGTTTTTTGAAGCATTAGAGAATGATAAGCATCAGGTTTAGGAGCCCTATCATCATAATTTAGTACCTATTCCTAGTCAACAAAATAAGCCTACTTATCAATTTTCCAATTTCTTAGATGTTTCAATTGTTTCCCCCTTTCATCCAAAATCATATTTCCATCCCAAACCTCCTCCTTTATCCTAAAGCTTAATTCAAGAAGATGAAGATTAGAAAATTAGTCACGAGGGGGAGCCCATTTAAGACAACTGGATGGATTTTATGACAAATCTACAGCAATGGGTCTCCAAGTTTCAATTTGATCATATTCCAGAGCTGGAGGAAGACCCATGCAAGAGGTAGAATTAAATTTTGTAGAGGAGCAAGGAAAAAAGGAATATGATCAACAATCTTCATATTCTTAGTGTAGTGTGCATAGTGACACAATATTCACAGAGGTTACCCATTCATCCGACCTTACAAAATCATATATGAAGAAACAATTTCAGCTCCAATTTGAAGAGAAATTGACAGTTTTAGAGATTCCATATTACGAAGAACAAAATTTTTTCATCTTGACAAACTTCCTATTAAATGATGAGGATGACATTAATGAAGAGGAGAACATAGCAGAACAACATGTTGCTCGGATCAGATATCATGAAGAAGAAAGCGATGAGTTTGATCTTGCAAACTTCATATTAAATGATGATGAAAATGAGGAAGAACAGTTCTAAAATAATAGAGATGATGCAGCTGAATGTGAAGACCCTCATTGTGCCGCATAATTAGAGATTGCTACATTTTTGTAGAGTTGCAGTAATCCATCGATGAAATCATCATTCACTTCAACACTTTGGGAGGGACAAGCTGATTTTAAAAAATATAAATGTGAGTTTTTAGGTTATATGATGAATCAAAATGATGAAGTATTGAAATCAGGTGTGATAGAGGATAAAAAATAGCTTGAAGAGGCTGAAATGACTTCAAATTAGTTTCAAATTGTCCTTATGTATGAAATAGAATAGTAGCTTCATAAAATAGGTCAACATTCTTATCAGTTTCCCAACATTCTCAAAGATGGAGAAGAAGGCAGTGAAAATAAATTACAAGTTAGAAAAATCAACCTTCCATTTGTGAGGAGGACATGTCATATCACATATTTTGCTGGTTTAAATCCTATTGCAATAGTATTAGAATTCGTTCCTGTGTCAGAACACAAAGAAAAGTTTCATGTTCTCAGAATCCAACCTCAAATCCTTCTAGAACAAGTTATAGATCCAATTGAGACATTCTTCGTGTTTTGGATTAATCTTTGGAGCACAATAAAGGTACATATCTTGTTTCCATTTTTTTCATGTTACCTATTTTTCAAGATGAACTCGTGGCCTTGATTTATGAGAAAAGGAAGCTAATTTTCGCAGCATGTGTCAGGTTTCGTATAGCTTCATTTGCAGTTGGTTAGAGTAGATTAGTATAGCTTTGTTTTCTATAGAATAAGTGCTTCCACGCACTCTGCATGCTTCACCCTTGAAGCATGTATGTTTTTATAGCCTTGTAGGTGTGTTCATTTCCTCCAAGTGCAATTCTACACATTATTGTTGCCATTTTTTTCCTGTTTTCTTGGAGGAATTTTCAGTATTATGCAGCCTTTGGCATGCATGTTTAGGCTTGGTACAGGTTTTTAGTTGGCGTTCATGGCTAAAATAGCCATTTTTAGGGACTATAGCTGGTTAGCGGGTAACCAAATCAGAAAATTCGTCAAGATGTTGACCATTTTTTGTCAATCATCGGAAGGGGGTACTAATTTTTTTTAGTTGTGGAGTTCTAGGTAGTTCTGGGATGAATTGAGATAAAATTGGCAAGTGTGTGTGCAATTGTAAGGTATAATGCCTTACATATACTGTCATTCCACGTGTCATCTTTAGCAAAGTCATGTAGAAGCCTCAAAAGACTAGTGCACTTCCTTGGTGAAGGTGCGAACAGTAGTAGATGTCAGAAGCTAGACCTTAAAACAACAAAAATAGTTGTTGTTTGCATGGTAGAAAGTACAGTTTTCAGGTATAGGTTCATTAATTCTTGTTATTTCCTTATGTTTGAATGAAATTAATTATGTGTTGAGTTGTTTAGTTCATTCCATAATTATCCTTTACAGTAATCAAATGCAAAAGGAAATAGAAAACTCAATTACAAAATTGAATTTCATGTATTCATAAATAAATAACGTTTCCCACACAAGCTATGGGATGTAACTTATATGTACAAATAGAAGAGATACATATACATAAAACAATAAATAATTGAGGAGAGAGGAAACCCATCATTTCCTAAATGAGTTAGTGTCCCCGTGTGATAAGGGGATCAAGTTTAGTGTCAAATTTTCCATAAAATTCTCGAAACCATTAAAATTCAGTATATCCTTTAGAGAGCTTGCCAACAACTATAAGAATGTGAAAAAGGACACTCTGAGCTCTGGATACGTCCAGTCAAAGTTGGTCAAATTTTGGTCAACATGTGGTCAAATTTGGTCAAAATGAAAAATTAATTATATTGGATTCTCAAAAAAATCACTTCTATTGCATATATATTGTCATGATCTTTCCGACGTATTTTGAACGGACCAAATCCAAGTCCGTATGCGAAAGATATGGTCAGTCAAAGTTTGGGTCAAACTTGTGGGAAAAAGTGACCTGGCAAAAGGTGAACCAATCACATGTTGACAAGTGGAATCACTCCATTTGAGTACGTGGACCTCCAATTTTGGTAGAAAAATTACTATGCATAGCTATTCGACATGAAAATAGGACGGAATTATCTCTCGTGGACTATGGGATTGATTCGCATATAAGGATAAAAGATTTACATTTGCTATTTATAGTGGATAATGCAATCAAAAAGATTCAAACCCTTGACCTGCACCAAAATAATTGAAATACTTACCAACCCACCACCTTTGGAGAAGTGATATAAAAGGAGCTCGCAGGATTTTGTAGACAAGTGACAGGTGTATGAGAGGGCAAAATAGACCTACTTGCAAAAACCCTGATGTTTAAGGCATTTCCACTCAAAACTAGATCTCGACTTATATATGAATGTTGTTCAGAATTATGATAGATTTCAATACATGTAATTTTTTTATATGAAGTGTTGTATATTTTCCTATGTAAGTAATTTTCCATTGCAGTTTCATAGAACGGGCATGAGGAGTGGACAGAGATATGATTTTTCCAAGTACTTCTAGTATGAACCAGGCCATGGAGTCAAAAGGGGAGTTGTACAGATATTTATAATATTTCCAGATATATAAAAAAAAATATGTAGTGTTTATAAATCTCCACTTGTAGATGTTTTTAAGTCACATTTGCAAAGGGATCACACTATGGAAGCATTGTAGGATCCATAGATCATTATGGGAATAGTTTCTGGTAAATTGCAGAGTTTATAATATCTTTGATCACCTCATTTAAAGGTTTTGATCTATTTATACATTTTAGAAGGGTTATTGTAGTTTGTTGGTCTTTTAATATATCGATTCTCTTTTTGAGAATCCAGAGAGGTAGCCTTTGGGTGAGATCCATTAACAATCTTGTTGTGTGGATTTTATTTCAGTTTGTGAAGCTTTTGATCAAATTAAAGAATAGATAATTGGATTAACTAACTGATTTGGTTAATTAAACATTTAACTGATAATTGGATTTTAGGAACATTTCAGTATCCATAACCCACAACAGAATTTGAATACACTTATCAAATTTGGTTTCAAGAATTCAATTTGAGTGTAGATTTCAATTCAACTTGTGAATTTTAAAATGGATTTTTAATAAGATTCATTTTATTCACTTAAGTTGGAAATAAAGGATAATTGGTCTATTTGGAAGATTTTAAGGATTCGGGATACAAGAGCTCCCAAAATTGGCTTAATACTCTTAATCAGTTGTCAAGTTTTAAATCTAAAAATTTTTGAAGTACTTTATTTTGAAAAATTCAAGTACCATTTTCAGATCAAGTTTGGTATAAGAGAAGTTAGATTTTCAGATTAGCTTCTAAATTCATTTGAAAATTTGGCTTCGGTTTCAGTTATTAATTGTGTAGACATTTTGGGCTTGTTAATCTTCTTTTGCAATGTCAAATTTTGGAGTTATAGGTTGTTTGTAGGAAATATGGAATCATGGGAAAGTCATCCAAACAAGAGCAACTAGATGAGCTTGAAGCCATAAACCATCAACTCTAGGAAGAATATTCTTTCTTGAGAGCTAATTTCTATTCCTTAGAAGAGGAAACAATATATTTAAAATTTTAACCACAACCCTCTACAACTGAGAAAGAGGAGCATGTCAACGAGATGATTGCACAGAGAAAGAATTTGATGGGTTTTTTCAAAGAGTTACACGAAGAAATACGGACCAAGGATTCCCTCTTAGAAAAGATGTAACAAGGTGAACAAAAGAAGTAAATGCCTTCTAAAGTAGATGCAGAAACTATGATAGAAACATACATTGTAAGTTGTTCACATATTAAATCTTCCTCTAATTTAGTTTGAGAAATTTCTTTGGGTGAATTTGAAAAACACACTAAGTGAATTGGGTCTAAGCTAATGGTTAAGATGGGATTTAATGGAAGAGGCCTTGGTAAAAATGGACAAGGTGATGTTAACCCTATACAGGTAGAGGATCAGCCTCGGTTTGCATATTTGGTTTATTCTAGTGGGAAAATGGAAATTGGAGAAAGTTCCAAAGCATCTAAAGGAAGACAAGCCTCCAACAACCAAGGATATATGCCTCTAGAATCACAGGATTCTACCATCAAGAGGAACAATGAAATGTGTAATAAAATAGGTAAACGAGGTAATAAAATTCCACCTCCTCCCACTTACACTAAAAATAGCACTAAGGGTAAACTAAATCCTAAAATTTCTAGAACACTCTTTTAGTTTGAACAATATAGCTTTGGTAGATAAAATTATGCTTTTCCTTGCATGTTTTGTGAAGGTACTAATCATTCTGAAACATATTGTTGGAAGAGGAAAACTATGTTAAAGAATTTAATTTCTTTTTTGAATGATGAGGTAGGTGCTAAAGACTAATCTCACCCTGATGAGATGAGAAAAGGAAAAAAGGTTACCTCTCCTAAACAGAGGAAAAAATTGGGTAATTTTCCTAGAAAAAGGACATATAATTTTGTACCCATTGTAATAAGAAAGGACATGATATTGTACAATATTAGAAAATGCATGCAATGCAACAATGGAAAGTTATTAGGAAACCAAAAAAATTAAATTCAACTCATGTAGCCCAAATTTGTATTAAGGAAGTAAAACCACTTGAACAAGAAAATGTTGTTAAAAGGGTTGGTAAAATGTTCCTTAGTTTTATATTTGCATAGCATTGATTGTTGATATCATGCAGAATTTTTCAGAGCTATAGGGATTCCTAATGTTTGTTGAAAGGATTTTTTCCTATGGATATATTCAGCTTTGAAATTTTTATGGAAGTCACTTGTAGAGAAATTGAGTGACATGTTTAAAATACTAAAGTTGTTTTCTCATGTTCAAGGTAGACAAATTCCATTTCTGATAGCAATATGCAGGGATATGGGCATCATCACGATGTCTAATTTTGAAACATGCAGTTTTATAATGTTGTCATTTGTGTAAATATATGGATGCTTATAAGGCCTATTCAGACACCTGTTTGATATCGTAATAAATAGACAAACTTGTTGTATCTGTATGTGTTATTTGTACTAATTTTTAAGACCCTCATTTTGGGAAAATTTAATTTTTATAACTATCATATGTGGTTACAATTAGGGTGTAAATTTATTACACTAACAAAATGGTTTGCAAAGTTACACCAGGTGATCATTTTACAAATTATGGTAGTTCACCAGTTTGGGTAAGCATACAATTTGTTATCTATCCTTTTACAGTTCAATGTATGGATAGAATTGACATATTCACATTTTTTACTATAGCTATCCTTGGGCATTGATAGTCTAATTTATTTTGGACAGTGAATATTTGCATGTTATTACAGTTTCAGATGGACAATTGGCACTAACCTAATTATGGGCAGTTTATATGTCTGGTATACTGATCTATGTTATGGAATTGTAATTTTTTGTAATCATCCATATCACAAAGTGATAGTTGAACACTAGCTTTCCGTATTAGAATGGGTATTATTATTTAGACAGTTATTTGTGATAGCATTACAGTGGGGTATGATAGTTCATAGTTGTGTACAGATTTGAATGGTTTACAACGTTTCAATTGAACACTAGCTTAATTGGGTGTTATTATATGATTGGTTATGTAATTAGCTAATCAACTATTTTCATTTCATTAACCTATAATTTTATTCTGATTTCTTGCATGTGTTTGTGCAATGCAGGAAGAGATAACATGTTTTGTGGGTTGATACACAACTTTTTGTGGACAAAAAGCCTTCTCAATAGGGAGGAGTGATTAAGGGATTAATTTTAGTGTCAAATGTTCACTAAAATTCCCTAAACCATTAAAATGTAGTATATCCTTCAGAGAGCTTTCTGACAGCCATAAGAATGTGAAAAATGGACACTCTGAGCTCTAGATACATCTAGTCAAAGTTGGTCAAATTTTGGTCAACATGTGGTAAAAGTTGGTCAAACTAGATAAATTAATTGTCTTGGAATCTCAAAAATCACTTCTATTACATATAGCTTTTCATGATATTTCTGACGCATTTTGAATGGACCAAATCAGAGTCCGTATATGAAAGATATGGTCAGCCAAAGTTCAAGTCAAACTTGCGGGAAAAGTGACATGGAAAAAGGTGAACCAATCATATGACGACATGTGGCACCACTCCATTTGATCACGTGGACCTCCAATTTTGGTATAAAAATTCTATGTGTAGCTATTCCACATGAAAATAGGATGGTTTAGCCTTATTAAAAGGTTTGGATAAAATTATCTCCCGTGGATTATCAGATGGATTCTCGTATAAGGATAAAAGATTTCCGTTTGCTATTTGTAGTGTATAATGCAATCAAAGGGATTTGAAACCTTGACCTGTGCCAAAATAATTGAAAATTTTACCAACCCACCACCTTTGGAGAAGTGATATAAAGGGATCTCGCAGGCATTTGTAGAGGATAAGTGACAGGTTTGTGAGAGGGTAGAATAGACCTACTTGCTGAAAACCTGAGTTTTGAGGCACTTCCACTCAAAACCAGATCTTGAGTTATATATGAAAGTTGTTAAAAATTCTGAGATATTTCCAGAAATGTAAATTTTTTCTATATGAAGTTTTTATATTTTCCTATGTAGGTGATTTTCCATCGTATTTTCACAGAACGGGCATAAGGAGCAAACAGAGATTTGAATTTTCCAAGTACTTCTAGTCTAAACTAGACCATGAAGTAAAAAAGGGAAGTTATTCATATTTTTATAATATTTCTATATCTATTTAAAAAATCATGTAGAGTTTATAAATCTCCAGTTGTATGCATTTTTTAGTCACATTTACAAGGGGATCACATTGTGGAAGCATTGTAGGAGCCATGGATCATTTTGGGAACAATTTCTTACAGAGTTTCCAATATCTTTGATCAAATCATTTGCATGTTTTTCTCTATTTATAAATTATTGAATGGTTATTGTACTTTATTGGTTGTTTAATAGATTGATTCTCTTTTCGAGAATTTGGAGACGTAGCCTTCAAGTGAACTTTGTTAACAATCTTGTTGTGTGGATTTTATTTCAGTTTGTGAAGCTTTTGATTAGATAAAAAAATAGTTAATTGGATTAACTAATTGATTTGGTGAAGCAAAAACTTAAATGGCAATTGTATTTTAGGAACAATTCAGTATCCATAACCCATAACATAATCTAAATACACTTATCAAATTTGGTTTCAAGAATTTAGTTTGAGTGTATGATTTAAATTCAGCTTGTGAATTTTAAAATGGATTTTTACTAAGATTCAGTTTATTCACTTACGTTGAAAAAAAAGGATAATTGTTTTATTTGGAAGAGTTTAAGGATTCAGGATACAAGATCTGCCAAAATTAGCTTAATACTCCTAATCAGTTATCAAGTTTTAGATATGAAAATTTTCTAAGTACTTTTTTGAAAAATTTAAGTACCATTTTTGGATCACCGTACTCCTCACTTTAGTTGCATCATCTCCATGCTCCTCTCCTTAAGTTGCATCACCTGTTAACATAGAAAAATCAGTGTTAGAGCTCTGGGTATTTCTCTCTAATCATGTACTTCTAATTTCAGGGAAGATGAATCTCTAATGACAAGTATAGATAAGAATACATGAGAAGGATCCAAGTGTAGCATAATAGAGTACATGTCATTAGAATTCAAAATCCATCTAATTAGTTTCATAACTGAACTATGAAAAGGAATAAAAAAGAGATAAAAGAAGTAGAGAGGCTCTTAGCCTTAGCTTCTAATTATTGTTTTCAGATGTTCAGGTATAGCTGAATGTTTCTTCTTTTCATCAAGGAAAACATCACATTCCAAATTAAAAAGAGTGAACTAGATTGTAGGACACATGCATCATTTGAAGCTTAAGTTACAGGTTTAAAAATATTTTAGATCTTAGAGATAATACTACAAATATCATTCATTCAACTTACAAAAGTTACTAGGCAAAGGACAATCATTAAAGTCACTTTAGAAGTGTATGCCACAGATTCTCAATATGTTTCCAGAAGGATTTATTCAATAGCAACCATATGTATTTGCAAAGGTAATCATATTTTCATAATTTTAAGCATACATTGTAGTGAGATTACGAAGTAAGAATAAATATTACTAGCTATTCAGACAAGCACTACAAATTCCAACCTTGATTAGAGGACAATATAGGTCCACTCTTAATGAATGTAAAAAAGATCTCATTTTACAACATTTCTAGCATGTTCAGATAGGTTCTAAAATGCAATTTTTAGAAAGGTTTATAGAATTATACAACCATATTTCCCATCATTTTACAATGTTTTAAAAAATTTCTAGCTTCGGAAACAAATAAGGGATTGGAACTTAAAGAAATGACATCATTACTTATAAGATAGACGTACAGATTTACACAAGGTTCAATTTCCAGATTCTTTATATGATTTAAAGATCTATCAATAAATATGGTACTCTACAGTCAATAAGAGAATTTTTAGAAACCTTGATACTTTCATCATGGTAAAAGAGTACAATTTTAGAGAGGCTCATGGCTCAAACCTAGACTCAGTCAAAGGCATAAAACCCAAATGGTGACTAGATAAGATATTCATAGAAAATAATGGTGGTGGCCACAAATTTGAAAGAGTTTTAATCCAACATTAGCTTGAGTTCACAGCAAGTGGGAAAGAAAAATAAACTCACGAGATGAAATTTCAAACCCTCAAAAATATATCTTCAATATATGATGGCCAAGCAATAATGATTTATAGAAATAAAATAGAGATTACATGGAAACAAACATAGCTCACCCTAAGGCATTACATAAAAACCTATTTCCCCTTTTTGCAGGCCATGAAATAATACACAGCAAACCCATTAATGTGTATTTACAGAACAAGACCTCTGGAAAATGTAGCCTTGGCCAAATAACGTAGGGATACAGAAGCTAGAAGCTCGAAGGATCCGTAATAGTGAACTAGGAAGATCTTAAGGCTCAAAAATAGCAAGCAAGTACAGTAAATGCAACCTTAGATCCACAAGGGAAAAAAGTAAATAATACAGCAACCCATTGAGCTCTTTTCAACAAAACATGGCAAAAATAACAAGCTAAAAATGCCATTTTTAGGCTCATATAAAGTAATGCCTTACCTTTTGAGAAATGAAAAGTTTACATTCATGGAACAATCCAATTCCATGTAGGAAGAGCTACATCCATGAATGGCTAAAGCAGTGAGCATAGAAGACATAGAAAATAATGAAAATCAGCTCCAATAAGTGAAAGAATGGTGGCCTCCCATCATTAGTCTTCTAGAAGCTTCAAATAGCTCAACCCAGAACAAGAAAATTGTGTCCATCAGGAAAAAAATGAAAAATGGCATCTATAGTCGAAATCTATAGGTTTCCCTTCATTTAGAGGTTTCCAGAAATTTACAAAGAAAATAAAAATGAATCATGTTAGGGTTTTTGCCCTAGTATTTTGAAGTTTTGACCCATGTTCTCATACCATGGTCTAATTAACTAAGGTGTGGTTTAGTTTCTTTTCAAGCTTGATGTATATGTGCCCACATAAAGGTGGTTATTGAACTTAGCATAGGGGTGACAAAAATATATTATCCCCTTTATTTATTTATTTATTTTTTTACATGATCCAATTATTGCCTTGAGGTGCATGTGCAAAAGAAGACAAAATAATCCCTTTTTGAAGACCAATTGCATCAGGGAAAACCAATAATGAAGCACTTGCATGTGGTCCAAAATTGAATAAAACCAAAAATATCTTTGCAAAAAGAAAAGATAAGTATAGCCTTTGCATGTCAAATTTACCTTATTCCTTTCAAAAGGCTTACGCATCATCTATTTTTACATGAGGAGTGAACTAGTCAACTGGCAGTTTGACTATATGAGGAATAAGAGTCGGCAAACTATTATTATCCTTGTATTTATTTTAGAAAATTGTATTTTTGAGGGATCAATCCTTGCATGTACATGGACCATTGATTGAGGCATGAGCTTAATTTTGGAAGAGGTTGGGTGAACCTATTTGTTATATATTGTATGTTTTTTGAAGCACAAGGCGGGGGGCTAATTTTTGCACAGTAATGCTACAAAAACTTTATAATTTTCTACCTTATGACTGAATAACAAGATTGTTTCCTCCATTAGCAATTTGTTTGATAGTGTTTCTTCTGTAAATTGAAGGCATGTTTAAGTGAGCTTAATATTCCTTTGCATGCTTATAGTTTTCCAACACCTCTATTAAGCAATTTTAATGATTTTGCAAGCCGTGAAAGTGTATTCTAATGCCCTGTGAAGTGCAAATAAATTAGAAAGGTATTGTATTGAAACTCAGTTGTGCTTTTACCAGTCAAAAAGTGTGTTTGCACAAGCCCAAACCCCACAAAATTTTGGTGTATCACCTTTACATGTTTCAGTTTTACATTCATTTTAACCCTCAACTAAGTAGAATACAAATTTTTCAGTGATTCGTCAAAGGAGGCTAGCACTTTTTGGATGTTTCCCTCATTCTGAGATTCCCACATCTTAGAGGGAATCTCATTTTACCATTCAAAGTCACAAGTCATATTGTCATTTAGAAGGAGTATTTTAGACCAATAACACTACCTCAATCAAACAATATGCAATTCTATTCACAACCTCTGTTTCTTGCCTCCTTCGTGTGTTTATTTTCTATGTATCCTTTTTGTGCATCTCTTAAATTCCTTCTCTACAAACAAGATTATAATCGTATGCAAAAAATAATCGAGATTAGAACACTTCGCCCTGTAATCTATGACCTATGTGTATTTTTTTAATTTGAAAACATGTTTTTCTGTGTGATCGTAAAAATTAGAAACCCTTATCAACATTTCTCTAAGGTATTTAATAAATTTTTTAGCACATTCCACGAAAGAAATTTATAAAATAGGGAAAGAGTGGGATACGAAATTTTTAAATTTTCACTTTCCCCCTCTTAAAGAAAAAGGGTGGGCTATTGAAATTTCAAATATCAAAAAAATTGAGGGAATGCGATTCTCACTATTTTTTTATTTTTCCATGGTTTAAAAATTAAAACTAAACATGAATTAAAAGTAATGCAATTTTTAATTTTATATAGCCTATAATAATATTAACATAATAATAAATATATTATATAACATATAATAAAACAAGCAAAGTAAAAATATCTATTATAAGAAAACATAAGAAATAAATCCTAGACATACTTTTGAAGTTTTATAGAATAATATACAGACATTTATGTTCCATTTTTTATCAAAATCAATTTCTACATTGTTAGATATAGTGTGCACTAATTTAAATTAATTCTCTAATTAAAATGTGCCATGTGGCAAGTTTGAACAAGCTATTTGGGATACATAATAAGCCTAGTGATCCAAGACTGTATAAATAGTGTTGTTATATGGCTATTTTCTAAATAAGAAATGTTTGAGCTTAGAGTCTGATATGTCATTTCTATCAATAAGTAAAGGAGCTTAGTAGGTGTTAAGAATTTTCATTGTTACGAAACAATGTGAATTATGCATTGAAAACCATGTATCGTAAGGCAACTACATACTAAGGTTGTCAATTCACGAGTTTATAGATAGTGTTTATAATGAGAAGAGGTAAAGGTAGGAGCCTAATGGTAGCTAAGCTATACCATGATTTTTTATTTTACAGCTATTTTCAAAATAAGAAACTTTTGAGCCAAGAATCTGATGTCATTTATGTCAATAAGAACAGGATCTTAGCAGGTGCAAAGCATTTTCTTTGTTAGGAAACGATGTGAAATATGCATTGAAAAACATGCATCTTAGGGTAACTACATACTAAGGCTAGCAATCCACAACTTTATAGCTAGTGTTTATAATGAGAAGAGGTAAAGGTAGGAGCCTAGCAGCCACTAAGCTAAACCATGATTTTTTATTTTATGGCTATTTTCAAAATAAGAAAATTTTGAGCCCAAGGTCTAATATGCAATTTTTTGTCAATAAGTAAGGGATCTTAGCGGGGGCTAAGCATTATATTTGATAGGAAACAATGTGAAGTATGATTTAAAAACCATGTATCTCATGGGAACTACATACCAAGGATAGCAATCCAAAACTGTAAAGATAGGGTTTATAATGATAAGAGGTAGATGTAGGATCCTAGCGGCTGCCAAACTCTACCATGATTTGTTATTTTATGGCTATTTTTAAAATAATAAACTTTTAAGCCTAGGGTCTGATATGTCATTTCTATCAATAATTAAATGAGCGTAGTGGTCACTAAGTGTTTTCTTTGATAGGAAATGATGTGAATATGAGTTGAAAACCATATATCGTATGGGAACCACATACTAAGGCTAGTGATCTAAAACTGTAAAGATGGTGTTTATAATGAGAAGAGGTAAAGGTAGGATCTTAGCAGCCACTAAGATATAACATAATTTTTTATTTTATGGATATTTTCAAAAATAAGAAACTTTTAAGCCTATGAGAAACACATAATACATCTCGATCCATTTCGAGGGTATGTAATGTAGGACTTTCTCTCTGCGATGCATAGCCTAGAAAATATGGTACAATTAAAATATATGGGTAACACTATCATTCAAAAATAATACACATAGTGTTGAAATAAGAAACGATTGATCCTAGTGGTCATTAGGTCATTCCATTCAATGCATACAGAAGCTTAGCGGTCACTAGCATTTTCTCTTGTACAAACAGATGTGAATTATATGTTACAAAAAAGACATCTTGTGAGTACTACCTAATTCATGATCCTTCTTAAGGGTTTGCAATGCAACACTTGGATCCACCAGGGATGAAACAAACAATATGCTATAATTAGAATAAATGAAACCACAGTAGTGACTTGAAATTGTACATATAGCATTTTATAATGAATAGTAGTAATGGTGGAGCCTAGCGACTGCTAAACTAAAGCATGACATTTTATTTTATCGTTATTTTCAAATTATGAAACTGTTGACCCTAGCGTCTGATATGTCGTTACTTTCGAAAAGGAGAAAATTCTTAGCAACATTTTCTCCTGTAAGATCCAATGTGAATTATGTGTTTAAAACAATATACCTTATGGAAACTATGGAAGAATTGATCCTTCTAGATTATATGGAGTGCAGTTATTGTCTCCATTAGGTACATTCTAGTCAACACGATACAATTATAATAAATAAAAAACACTAGTGATTCAAATTTTTACAAATAGTTTTTACAATGACTGTAATGGTAGGAGCCTCACGGTCACTCAGCTAGGTCACAATTTATTATTCTATCATAATTTTCAAAATAAGAAAATTTTAAAACTAGCATCCATTATGCCGTTACTTTCAATAAGTAATGGTAGGAGCCTCACGTTAACTAAGAACTTTCTCTAATAATATCCAGTGTGAATTATGTGTTTCAAACAATATACCTCTTGGGAACTATGTAAAGCTTGATCCCTCTAGATGGTATGTAGTACAACTATTGTCTCTGCTAGGTTCCTTCCATCCAACATGATACAATTATAATCAATGGAAAACACTAGCATCCAAATTTGTACATATAGTGTTTTATAGTGACCGTAATGGTAAAATCCTTGTGGTCACTCAGCTAGGTCACAATTTATTATTTTATCACAATTTTCAAAATAAGAAACTATTGAAACTAGCATCTGTTATACCATTACTTTCAATAATTAATGAAACTAAGCATTAGGTAAAAAAATGCATATGAAATGTTGTGAATTATATGTTACAAATAATATATTTTATGGACAATACATATTGCTTGATCCCTATCGAGGATTTGTAGAGTAGCACTTGTTTCCACCATGGATATTTTATCAAATATGATATAATTAGAATCAATGAAAATCACTAGTGAACAAAAAGTGTACAAATAGTGATTACAATGACAAGATGAAATGGTAGGACCCTAGCTTCTGCTAAGATAGGTTGTGATTTGTTATTTAATTGCTATTTTTTAATTTCTTAGTGATTTTTACCCTCAATCGATACAACGTATCACACGGTAAATGTTTACGGCCTAAGAAAATGGCAATCTAAATGTGTTAACATAAGTTTGAACAATTTAGAATAAATTTCTTCAATTAGTATTGTAAATCTAACTTATAGTCAGAGTAAGAGAGAATAGACCCTAGTTTTAGTGGTACTCAAAAAACATTTTTAATAATCAAATCTTTTCTCAAATAGGTACAACCCAGCATGACCTTATAGAGAGCTTCCACAAAAATTACTATTGTGAAGAGAGCCATACTTACATTTAGGAAAAGTGTAATCCTTCCCAATTTTTTGTATATCTTGTTGTGGAATTTAACTCCAAGCGCTACACTTAAAATATTATACTTAGACTAGTTATAGACATTTAAACATAATGAATAAATTATGTATGATATACATATATTTCACATTGTCTTATATAACAAAAAATTATCAGATATCACTCATTTTTTTTTTCTCAAATACTCTCCTAAAAATACCAAACATTAAGTCTTCTGACCGCTATCCTTTAAATATCTTCCTGAGTCTTGTTACAAGCATTTAATCCTCACTAATGCAGTATGACCGATATACACATAAATCACATCATCTTCTAAAACAAAAAATCCGGAGCTACCGAAAAATCCATTATTGTGATTTATTGCTCAAACACCCTCTTCAAAATACCAAATATTAGATCTTAATATCCTCTACACTTTTCCATTCAATAGGTGTAAAGGGATCAAATATGATTTAGGTTGTTCTTTTATATGTCAACTTAAAGTTTATTTGCTACTAAAGTGTATATTTTTAACGTTCTTGTCATGCCATCTATGGAATTTTATATCTTCTTTGACTCATATATAATCCTTTCAAAAGTTACAAATGGTTTCATATCTTTAAATGCATCATAATTCAATTTCAAACTTTTAGAAAAAATATGTTACTATTGATTTGATCCACAAAATATGAATTACTATAACCAGTTGAATGATACATAAGATGTCCAGTCAAAGCCTAGCAGTTGCTAACCATTAAGTTAATTACTCTCTTATGATACACAATAAAGAACTCTAGAGGTTGGTGACCGCTATGGTTGTATTTAAATTCCTTATTAGAAAATGTGAGAAAAACATTTTTTAAGTTTGGAAATGACCTAATTATTAATGTATCTTAATCTAATTATAGGTAAAATGTATTCCATTGTTCATGTTCCATTCAAAACAATTCCATTTATCGTAGGTGGTATTTGTGGGAAGAAAAGAAATGAAGAATGGTTTGTGGAAATCCATTCCCCTAAAACTACCACGTCGACATGTGGTTGTTTTTTGTTGTAGATGACAATCACTAGGAAGTTGGTATTGTTCTATCATTAGAAGTTATTGATTTGGGGACATTGTGTGTCTAGGAGGAATGCTTTGACTTTGAAAACAATAAGTGTCTTATTCTGGATATGGATTTGGATGTTTCTTTATATAAGAAATGAGAAACGTATGCCTCCATATATAGCAGACCATTTACTTGTTCAAAATATGGTTGGAATTTGGGTATTCTAATAGATTGTGACAAAAATGGTTATTCAAATGCAGAAGACATTCACAATGATATATTTACAGTATTCAAAAGATTGTATAGAAATGAAAAAAACATCTTTTGTTTATCATTTCTTGCATAGAAAGGGTTTGCTTTCACCTCCAAAACATGCCAAGTTGTTTACTATGTTGAGGCAAACATATTTGACTAAATTGGAGATAGACCCATCTAAATAAAAATTGCATGGGTTCAAAATGAATACTAAATCAACTGGGTCTATTGAGGTTGGTGTAATAGCAGAGACATTTGATTCTAACTTCTGGAGAACAAAAGGAGACAACAAAATGAGAGAAAAAATTTGACATTATTTGAGAAATAAGTATCCTGATAATATTGTATTGATAGCCTGCCGTGAATCCAATGTAATTGAAAATTTTAAATTATATGAATCACATTATCACCAATTTTCTATATTGTTGGGTGAAGAGAGAAATGGAAAAATAAAATTTGATTCCCATATAAGGGGAAAATGGAAAAACAGAAAAAATATCATGAGGTAGAATAATTTCTTCCCGTCGAGGCTCAGACAATATTAGACAATTATATGATGTCACTAGAAGGAAATATACTAGTAAGGATGGAAGACACAGACAATGTTCTCTTGTAAATGTGCATATCCATTCCAGCTTCCATCAACTTTATCAGCTATTCCTTCAACTAATCCTTTCAATGTTGAATGTGCGATCGCTAGATTTTGTAATTTGGCTAGCGATATTTCTTCTTATGTAATAATGGAGCTTCTAACAACTATCGAAACCAGTGTGATGGATTGCATTATTATTGTTCTAATACCAATTGGTTATTCAAAAATGTTAACAGGCATAGTAAAAAGTTAGATGGAAAATATTAAAGATAGTGGAGTATAAATTCTAGATAGATGATACAGACTCTACGATAGCAAAGGGATATTAAAAATTTTGAGTCTTATGTACACAATATTTGGTGTCCATAACTGGACAATAATGATATATAGAAAAGAGGTCACTATGGATTGGATGGAGAAACTACCACAAAATTTGGTAATTATAAGTGAAATTGGCCTATAAGGAAACATCCATCCTTTTCCTTGTGAAAGATTGTATGAGTTCTGAGTTGAGATGTTCAGTCGATGTTGTTTAAAATAATATCTAGTACTAGTGCTTTACGGCGGCAGTTTTGCACTCTGTGCATTAGTAAATTCTAAAAAAACATTTTTTTTATTGTTGAGACACATAGTCAAGAAATTTTTATGAAACATTATTATTCTCATATCAAGAAAGGTTTTTCACCGAAGACAACTTCAACAAGTGATTTTGTTTAATGGATTTTTAACCTATATATGTTACTTATATATTTATTGTTTATGCATATAACCAAAAATCTATAAAATATTATGTACAACCCTTTCACCCTGACGCTACATAGCCAATTCAACATGGTGATTTACCTTCAATCATTTTATAAATATGTTTAATTAGCTTTATTTTCAATTCCCATGGTTTCATCTATTTAAAAAACTTGTGGTTTTTAAAGTTCTGATGACAGATGTGCAAGATACAAGCACATCTACCATGAATACACAATTATATCGTGGTTTGTTAGTATGTGAATTTACAAACAAAACAACTAATAAGTCCCAAAAATTTATAAGATAATAAACGATTATGTTGATAACCAACAACCAAAGAACATAACCATTAAGGGCGCAGAGGTATTTAGCATCAATTAACACTCATAACCTGGTATGTTAGTTATGTGAATTTTAAAACAAAACCATTTATAAGGCCCAAAATTTATAGGAAATGATACCAGCTAACTCTAGAAGACAGACCATTTTTAAATGACGAATAATTAAAAAGCCTATTTCAAATGTTCATGGCTCTATAGTTTGTAGTTATCATTTAATATCTAATAGAAATTAGTTTAAATTCTTGGCATACAATAGAATACAAATTTTAAGGAAATCCAAATTTAAGCTATGCTAACAATTTAAACTGAACTATAGAGCTTAGTGGACTTTGTGCATCGACATTCGATACAATAATGGTTAGACAAAAAAATCATAATTCATCAATGTCTTAGTAATCAAAAATTATATACATTTAACAACATCCCACTGATTAACATCATTTTGGCTTTAACCTCGTCATAAACAGAACTACATTAGGCTAGATCCAACTCATGGGTATTTAAAACATCAATTGGCTATACTAATTAAAGTTTGTCTAACAAAGTGTAGTTCAGCCAATGATGGCATAGCCTATTGGTTACTAATCCTCATGAATATTTGAGCACTATTTTTTGGAAAAAGGTGGTCTAACTAATATAAGTGTAGCTTATCAGCTGGTAAACTTTAATCATAAGACAGAGAACAATTAATATTTTACTTATCATATTACCATAGAAACCACACTTCTTTTTAAATTTAGATATCATTTCTCATAACATGAAATCAATTATGAATCGATTAATGTTTATTTCAAATACATCTTGCATAAAAAAATCAAGCAGCGGGGTGATACAAGCAAGTTGTAACTACAAGTTTAGTTGGTAAATGATACCCTCATAATGTGTTGATATTAAAATTACCATATTACCATGGAGACCACTCTACTTTTTCAATTATGCTTTCATCTACCATAGCAAGAAATATACTATTAACTGATGAAGGTTAATTTTAAATATATCTTACATCAACGGATCTAGCAGTGGGTAAAGGAGGTGTAATCAAAGCCGTAATCTCAATCAGTAACTAGTAATCATAAGCTAAAATTTGTTTATTTCCATTAGTTATAATTGATATGCGGGTGATTAAATTTTTTTTACCTCCCTGTTGTTAACCACAAGAGTTATTTACTTATTTTAGATATGGAGGGATTTCTATATCAAAAAAATAAAATTTACATTAGGAATATGTCATTCAGGCTTGACAAGGATGTTATCAGCGTGCGATTTGGCCTATTATTATTTATAAAATTATTATCACCAAAATGTGAAGTGGGATTCTATTGTGACAATCTCACTTCTACTGATGTTGAAAAGATGTCAAAGGGATTCCATAAAAAAATATTGACTGTATTGAATCTAGTAATCACTTTGGGAAATGAACATTGCAATATAATCGACGGAATTTCAATAAGAGATCTAAAAAGGTTTTGGAGTAGAAATGATGTTTCCTTTAGTTCTAAAAACACTATGTGTATTACATTGGGTGAAAAAGGGAAACGTTCCTAAAAAAATTATGAATTGGGATGAAAATTAAATGACGAGATTATACAAAAGATAAGTGGTTGATGACCATTTTGTATAAAAAAAATTCACAAATAGTGTCTTAGGGATTGAATGTCATAGAGGGCATCAAATATTTGGAGCAAGAAAATGCTAAATAACTACTTATCATTTCAAAATTCTACTATGATGGTACTACTTAACATTTTTATAAAATATGTACATTCATGTGTTATTATGAAGGTACTGCTTAAATTTTTTTGTATGTTGAGATTCTATACATATAAGCTAGGAGCATATATATTTTCACTGATTATACATTGAGAGTATGAATCTATAACTTTTGTGTGTGAATTATCAAAAAAACTTTATTGTAATAATATATTGAGAAATTATTACTAATCGAATATTTTTTCCTAAATTAATTCTATACATGTATAAATATTATATTTTTCTTCCAAAGTTACAAATGTATATCAAATTCAAACGAAATCAAAATATCTATAATAATGCTTGTAAAGATTTTTCACCCTGAAACATTAAATTTGATTCAAACAACTTTTACAAAAGAAATCCTATTAGAATAAGAAATGAGGAATGCCATTTGATTTTGTACCTAATTCACCACCCACAACCATTTGATTTTTGATATAACAATAACAAAAGTGACATTTTTTTTATTTTTTAAATTAATTCATTTCCCTCAACCATTTGATTTTGTTTTTTTATTTAACTATGTATATAAGAACACATGCAACATGAAACTGGTAATATTTTATATAAACGGTTTTTTGGTACACATCATCCACAAGGCTGATTTTTTCACACAAGAAGTAAACAAATATTGGTGGCATCAAGCTCAAAAACAAAAATTTATTTTCTCATACCAAATGTAATCCCAAATATATCTCAAAAATCTTAACTCTTTTTGGTTGCAATTTAATGCAGAAGTTGTACCATTGTAAAAATACAGTGATTATATATGAATATTTATGAAAATACAATTTCAATCAAAATAATTTAATCTTAAAGACATTTTAAAACTTACACGAACATTATTCTAAAGCATAAATAATGGCTAATGGTCATTAGCCCGTATAAAAAAAAACATGTCCAGTTTATAAGAAAGTAAAAATAATGCTTAGCGGCCACTAGAATGTATAAAATAGAAACATGTTCCACTTATCCAAAATCATAAATAATTCCTAGTGGGTGCTATCCCAAATAACCGGTTCTAATATTTGATTTTTTGGATTCCAATATTTTGATTCTTGGACTCTAATATATGGGATTTTGGAGTGTTGTAAATTCCTATATATGTGATTTTTTTATTCCAATATATGTGGTTTTGGATTTCAATATATGTTATTTTAAATTCCAATAATGTGATTTTGGATTCCAATATGTGTGATATTGAAGTACAGATAATTTCAATATTTAACATTTTCGAATCCAAAACTAGTAATATTAAATTCCAATATTTCTTATATTTTTTAGCTTCTTGGACTAGAATAAGTCCAAATTTAGTGAAATAAGCATTAGATGTGTGCATGGAATGGAATATACTCCCCCTCCTATGAATTTTATGTAGAAATATCATTCTTTTTTCCTTGAATGGATCCTACATGGATGCTTGAATGTTCTTGATAATGGTGTTTGGATGCAGCCTTAGGTGGTGATTAGCTAATTATTAGTGTTTGGTCCTTTCTTATGATCACATAAATTTATATTTATATGATTCCCTTGCTTTAATTTCATAATTAACCCCAAAAAGGATTACTACCAAAAAAATAAGATGCTCAAATACTTCGAAAGGGCCTACAAGATGTGAACAAAGTATAAATATTTCAAGAGCACACAGAGAAGATGAGAGAGCCTAGATCTCATTTCTAGAATGAGAAATATCTAGGTATGAAAAGGAAGACTATGTTAGAAAGAGTGTAAGACCAAAAGTGGCAACAAAAATAAGATGAATATGGCCAAAAACATGGGTTAATTAGTACTTTTCTTACATATGAATCATATGAATAGTATTATGCAATCACGACTAGATAATTACCCAAAGTGTGTGATTTTATTTCTATAAAAAAAATGCCCTTTGTTATTGGCTATATCTTAAAATAGTAAGAATGTAATAAAACATATAATATTAAAGGAAAAAAGAATAAATAAATTGTATAAATGTATATGCACATTTTTTTAATCAATATTGATCTCGACAATTTTAGATGTAGTGTGATAGTGAAATATAATTCTCTAATTAGACTATGCCACATGGAAAGTTTGAACCTAATAGTTAGAAAATAATATAATTGACACATTTTATTATGAAATTTATATATAAATAAAAAGCATATAAAATATTTTAAACCTATATGAATTTGAAATATTATTATATAAATACAATTACTTCAGTTCACCATGTAATGGAAACTTGTTGGAAAATACAGTAACTGTCATCGGTTAGGGGGGAACCGACATCAATCACCTAGGACTGGCATTGGTTAGGTATGACCGGCATCGGTCAGGCAAGGGAGGAACCGATAGCAGGTTAGGTCTAACCGGCATCGGTTACCTATGTGAGGATGTTTTAATTAACTCTCAGGAATTAGATCTATTTTTAGCATTAAAGTATATCTATTGATTGTAATTGCATGGCTAAGTTCCCTAAGTCTATAAACAACTATATAAGCATAAAAGTTAGGGTTTAGAAGTGAAAACTATGAATGATTAACAAGAATTAAGAAGAACTTGCAAAAGTTGGTGAGAGAGAGAATTCTTGGTGATGAAGCAAAAGCTTGAGAGAAAGAAAGTACTGTACATCTGAGAGGTGTGGAAGATTGTAAATCTTCATTGTATATCTTGTCAAAGCTTTGATAATAGATTGGATTGTTTCTTGGTGGACGTAGCCCACACTGGGTGAACCACGTTAAATCTGGTGTTGATTTATGTCTCTTGTTTTGTATATTTCTTCTGGTAGAATATCCACTTTTATTTGCATGTATGCTTAGATCTGATATATTATCTATACAACCAGTGTGCTAACCCCAACAACTGGTATCAGAGCTTTGTTTGAGGGTTTTTTGTGTTGACAAATTTACTCACAGAGGGTTTTCTGATTGAGTGGGAGCTACAACAATGGTAGAAGAAAACAAATACAAGGTAGAGAAATTTGACAGCCGAAATTATCAATTATGGAAGATGCAGATTGAGGATTATTTGTATCAAAGAGATTTATATTTACCATTGGATGAGAAGTTCTAGACCTACAAAGATGACTGATGAAGAATGGAAGATTCTTGATAGAAAGGCTTTGGGATCTATAAGATTGAGCTTGACAGCATCCGTGGCTTCCAATATTACAGAAGCGACTTCTACGGTAGAGTTAATGAAATCTCTTGCTAATTTATATGAAAAACCTAGTGCTTCAAATAAAGTTTATTTGATGAAGAAACTATTTAGTTCTAAGATGCATGAAGGTGGATCTGCATCTAGTCATTTGAATGATTTCTGATCTATTGTAAATCAGTTAAAATCGGTTGCTATACCATTTGATGATGAAGTAAAAGAACTTTTATTCTTATGTTCTTTGCCTGATAGTTGGGATAACTTGGTAATGGTTGTTAGTAATACAACATCTGCTAATAATATTTTGAAGTTTGATGATGTGGTTAGTATAATCTTGAATGAAGAAATTCACAGGAAGAGTACAGAGGAATCATCATCTAGAAATGCTTTGAATGTAGAAAGTAGGGGAAGGCAGAAGGAGAGATCCAAGAGTAAGAGTAATGGGAAATCAAAATCAAGGGATAACAGATCTAAATCTAAAAGTAAGGGAATTACTTGTTGGAAATGTGGAAAGAAAGGACATGCAAAGAAAGATTGTTGGTCAAAGGATAAAGAGAACCAACAACCAGACAAAGGTAAAGAAGCAAATATCTTGCTACATCAGAGGTAATGCAAGATGCTCTTATTCTTTCTTTAGATAATAGAATTGAATCATGGGTTTTAGATTCAGGAGCTTCTTTCCATGCAACCCCTAATAAGGGTTATTTTAGAAATTATGTCCAGGGAAATTTTGGGCATGTTTATTTGGGTGATGATGAACCTTGTAGTATTACTGGTAAAGGGGAAGTTCATCTAAAATTGTAGAATGGAAATACATGGGTATTGAAAGATGTGAGGCATGTGCCAAGCCTCAGGAGGAATCTTATTTTTGCAGGGCAACTAGGTGAATCTGGTTGCATGGTTACTTTTACAGGAGACTCTTGGAAAGTCACCAAGGGTGCTTTTGTTGTGGAAAGAGGTAAGAAGGTAGGAACGTTATATTTATCTACCTGTGTTACTGATTTGTTTTCTAACATTATCTACTTCAGATTCAGATGCATACATGTGGCATAATTGGTTGGGCCATATGAGTAAAAAAGGAATGTAGATCTTAAAGGCTAAGGGTAAGTTATCAGATTTGAAAGATTTAGATCTTGATTTCTGTGAGCATTGTATCTTTGGAAAGTAAAAGAGAGTGAGATTTCTCAAAGTTGGGGAAACTAAGAAGGAGCAAAAATTGGAGCTTGTACACTCAGATGTGTGGGGACCAGCTCAGGTAGCTTCTCATGGAGGATCCCAGTATTATGTTACTTTCATTGATGATGCTACAAGAAAGGTATGGGTTTATTGTATTAAACGTAAATATGATGTTTTTGAGACTTTTAAAAGATGGAAAGCCCTTGTTGAGAATGAATCAAATTCTAAGTTAAAGTGCCTTAGATCTGACAATGGTGGTGAATACTGTAGCAAGGATTTCAATGATTATTGTTTAGTGAATGGGATACGTAGAGAAAGAACAGTTCCAAGAACACCACAAGAGAATGGTGTTGTAGAAAGAATGAACAGGACAATCATGGAACATGCTAGAAGTATGAGGATACATTCTGGATTGCCCTTACATTTTTGGGTAGAAGCAGTTGATACAACAATTTATTTGATTAACCGTGGGCCTTCAAGTTCACTAGATGGAGGAATACCAGAGGAAGCTTGGACCGGAAAAGAGGTAGATCTTTCTTTTCTTAAATTTTTTGGTTCAGAAGATTTTGTGCATGTTGATAAGGAAAATAGGAAAAAAGTTGGATGCAAAATCCAAGAGATGCACTTTCATTGGTTATGGATCTGGTGATTTCAGTTTCCATTTTTGGGATTTAGAGAATTCTAAAATTATTAGGAGTTGTGATGTTGAATGGAATGAAAAGAGAATGTACAGGATCAAATTTTGGTACCTAAGGATGAATTGGTTGAGAAGTTTGTGAATGAAAATGAACTCTCAAATTTAAAAGTATTACCTGACAGGGTTACACAGTAACCGGTGTCGGTTAACCCCTGATCAGACATCGGTCAAAAGAAATGGTATCAGTTACAAAGAGATCCAAACTGGCATCGGTTAGCAGAACCGACATGTCAGTTACAGGTGACCGGCATCGGTCACTGTCAGATTTGGATAAAAATGTCCAGGAGGTCCAGATTGAGCCTCTCGGTACCCCAAAATCCTGTGAGAAGGTCACAAAGGGTAAGTAAACCTCCAGAAAGATTTACACCTTCTCTATTTTATTTATTATTGACTGATAATGGTGAACCAAAGAACTTTTTGAAGAAGCAATGCAGGATAAGACCCACATCCAGTGGGAGCATGGCATGGATGAGGAGATGGACTCCTTGGAACAGAACCAGACTTGGGATTTGGTTAAGTTTCCAGCAGGTAAGAGAACATTGCAGAACAAGTGGGTTTACAGGATTAAGGAAGAAGAGGGTGGACAGAAAAGGTACAAGGCAAGGCTTGTAGTAAAGGGATTTGCACAGAAAGTAGGTATTGACTTTGGTGAAATATTTTCTCCTATTGTTAAGATGAATTCTATTCGTACTGTATTGAGTTTAGTTGTAGTAGAAGATTTACATTTAGAGAAACTAGATGTGAAGATGGCTTTCCTTCATGGTGATTTGGATGAAGATATTTATATGCAGCAGCCGCTTGGGTATGAAGTCAAGGGTAAGGAGAAATTAGTGTGTAGGTTGAAAAAGAGCCTATATGGGCTCAAGAAAGCTCCAAGGTAATGGTACATGAGGTTTGATAGTTTTATGCATGAGCATGGTTACTTGAGATGTGAATCTGACCATTGTGTTTATTTCAAGAAGCTTGAAAATGGGAGCTATATTATTTTGTTATTGTATGTGGATGATATGCTTATTGCAGGATCTAGTATGCAGGACATTGGTGAGCTTAAGGGAAAGCTAGCTCACACATTTTCTATGAAGGATTTAGGAGCTGCAAAAAGAATCCTTGACATGCAAATACATAGAGACAGGAAAAACAAGAAATTGTATTTGTCTCAGGAGGATTATATCTACAAGGTGTTAGAAAGGTTCAATATGCAGAATGCAAAACCTGTTAGTACACCTATGGCTGGACACTTCAAATTGAGAAAAGATCAGTGTTCCATCATCACATGAGGAGGTCAAATACATGACATGAGTGCCATATGCTTCAGTAGTTGGGAGTCTCATGTATGTTATGGTTTGTACTAGACCAGACATTACACAGGTAGTGGGAGTTGTGAGTAGATATATGGCCAATCCAAGTAAAGAGCATTGGAAAGTAGTCCAATGGATACTCAGGTATTTGAAAAAGGACATCTAACATGCAGTTATGCTATGGAGGTTCAGATATTTCATTATGTGGCTATGTTGATTCGGATATGGCTTGGAGATCTAGATGGTAGAAGGAGCACTACTGGATATATTTTCACAGTAGGTGGGATGCCAGTTAGCTGGATTTCAAGATTGCATAAGGTTGTGGCTTTGTCTACTACAGAGGTAGAGTATGTTGTAGCTACAGAGGCTAGAAAGGAGATGATATGGATGAGTAGGTTCATGGAAGAGTTGGGAAAGGAGCAAGGTGATTGTAAATGTTCAGTGACAGTCAGAGTGCAATTCATTTGGAAAAGAACTCAGTGTTTCATTCGAGAACGAAACACATTTAGTTGAGGTATCACTTCATATGACAGGTATTGGAGGATGGACAGTTGAATCTGGAAAAGATTCATACGAGCAAGAACCCTGCGGATATGCTAACAAATCCATTAGCAAAGGAGAAGTTGGAGCTACACTCCACTTCTGTTGGTCTTCGAGTTTGAGACTTGAAGAGGAAGAAAAAAATCTAAGGAAGGATCCAAGAATGATGTTGTATAGGTATGGTGTAGTAATTAATCTCCAAGTGGGAGATTGTTGAGTTGTGGAGCTCAATTACTTCAGTTTAGCATGTAATGTGAAACTTGCTGGAAAATACAGTAACCATCATCAGTTAGGGGGAACCAACATGGGTCACCCAGGACCGACATCGGTCAAGGATATGACTAACAAGGCAAGGGAGGAATTTAGCATGGTTAGGTCTAACCTGACATCGGTTACCTGTGTGAGGATGTTTTAATTAACTCTCAGGAATTAGATCTATTTTTAGCATTAAAGTATATCTATTGATTGTAATTGCATGGCTAAGTGCCCTAAGTCTATAAATGACTATATAAGCATAAAATCTAGGGTTTAGAAGTAAAAAGATGAATTTAACAAGAATTAAAAGAACTTGCAAAAGTTGGTGAGAGAGAGAATTCTTGGTGATGAAGCAAAAGCTTGAGGAAAGAAAGTATGTACATCTGAGAGGTGTGGAAGATTGTAAATCTTCATTGTATATCTTGTCAAAGCTTTGGATAATAGATTGGCTTGTTTCTTGGTGGACGTAGCCCACACTGGGTGAACCACATTAAATCATGGTGTTGATTTATGTCTCTTGTTTTGTATATTTCTTCTAGTAGAATATCTGGTTTTATTTGCATGTATGCTTAGATCTGATATATTGTTTCCACCAGGCTCATAGGTTCTCCACATTGGTTCTACTAGTTGTGATTCTATAAGGGATAAATTCCGTCAAATTTTATCCCTGTATTTCTTAACATCAAGAGTGTGTTATAGGAATATAGGGGTCAGATGGAATGACCATTCCTCGGGAACAAAGGTTCCTCTGCAAAGGCATTTGATCCATACTAAAGGGGAGAAGGATTTAGTCGACCTTTCTATGGGCACGGGAGAGAAGATAAAATGAACCAATAAAATGATTAGAATGGTTATAAAAAGGAACAAGTTTCAGCAAGCCTCATTATTCTTTAGGACTTGATGAACATTTCAGGAGTGTAGTGTTGTGTGGGTGGGGAAGGCTTTGGATGAACCACAATGCGGGGTATTAAGAACTCAGTCAAAACTTTATGTTTCTCCCATGGTGATGTTCCCTTGTGACAATTTGAGGCAAATCTGCACAAGTGTTAGACTTGAACAAATCCTCAAAATTATATTGCAGAAGGAACTGTAGAGTGCTTACAAGGAATAATCAATGATGGAGGAACATGAGGCAGACGATAGTAGTTCAAAACTCGTGGCATAACTAAGTTCTGTGACATGATGTGCTTGACTCCAAAGGAGGATAGTCCAGAGATGCACTAGTGTAGATAGTTCCACAGACTAAGGCATTAGGGGAAGGTGAGTCACGGATCCCAAGGAAGCAATCCAGTATCATTGGGGTAGGCTGCGGAAGGTTTCCAAAATCCACAAAGGTCTAGGGTGCCGCGATACAAAAGAATGATCCATGAATGTCAATAACTGTGCAAAACTGAATGAAGGAAGCTGAGTATCCAAGGAAAATGAAAAATTTCCATGGATTTCTATAATAAGCTAAGAATATCAAATATGATTTTATTCTGCAAATATGATTTTATTTGAATATTTTGGCCTTCTCCATGCGAGGGAAATCAGATTTCATGAAGTAAATGTTGGTAGGTGGTGGAAGTGAAGGAAGACATCCTGAACATGCAAAGGGTATGTTCCAGAATGGTACAACTACCAAAATTAAAAATAGCATGCACATCGTTCCTTCTTTGACAAGGAAATGGCATGGATGTGCAGATTTTATAGAGTAATTAGATCTTCTAGAGAATTTAACGAGGGTTGTTGGGATTGGTGGAGTAATTTGAATTTCCCTCTGATTTCTCATCTTTCTCTCTTCCACATTTTTCTATATATTGTAGAGCAATGCTCATTTTTAATGTTTAATAATTTTAGAGTTTGGGCATCTTGTAATACAAGGCTTTTCTCTTGTGCTGTGTGTATGTCCTGAGGGTTGCATGCCTTGGATCTTGATTAATTAAATGCTCGCATCTTCCTCTAGCAATTATAATAGATTGTGCACAATTTCAAGTAATAAAATTTAATCTTGTGGCTCATTTTTACCCTTGTTAGTATTTTATTGCAATCCTTTCCTTTCTTTCATTCGCAGGTGTGTTATACGTTCCATTTTTTGAATATTTTTCTATTTTGTATTGTGAAAGCAGATTCTGGGAGTGATTTTGGTCTGTGTTTGATATCTAGTCCTCTTCATTATCATTTCCTTCCTTCTCCCCTTATCTGAATGTATTCACCCCCTTCTTTTTTGGTGTTATCACCTCTTTAGATTAGGTTTATGTTTTATGCATCTCCTTCTCACCTTAGTTCCTTGGAAATTTATAGTAGAGCTAGATATTTTCATTTCAATTCCTAGGAGTAGTTTAGCATTAAAGGTAAGTAGAGGAAGTCAGCCTTCTGCAAAGGTCTTTCTTAGTTTGAGTCCCACAACTTGTAGACAGTCCCATGTTGTCTCAAACCCTGAATTTTCTATGATTCAGGAATGAGAGCACATTTGAGCTCCAAGAGTTTTGGTATGCCTAGTGGGACCTTGAAATCAATATTTCTAGTTTTATCAGGTTTTGGTGTGTATCTTGGTGAAAATCCAACCTTTGGAGGCTCTATAGTAACACATCTGGTGACTTCATTCAACATATCAAATAGTTCCAATAGTATAGTGATCCAAGTGTATCCCTAATTCATAAGAAGGATCCAAACAAGGTATATAACTAGAAAAAAAGGCGTAGTTGAGTATTTACAGTTATCTCCAAGAAGATAGAGAAGAGGAAGACAAATTCAAAGATCTCAATCTCCTCAAAACCAAACTCTTTCAATAACTCCACCTCATAGGCCCTTCTTGTAGTCAAAATATTTCTTAGACCCATCACAATGGTTCATTTACAACAACCACCACCATAGAATCCATTTGTGAACTTCACAGGTAGTAGTTCACTTTCCTTGAATGCTCAAAATCCTATCCCAATTACAGCTTTGAAGAATATTCCATACTTCACTAGAGAAAATCACACTACTCTAGTTGATCATATCCATGACATTGCAAATGTGTGTGCAATTCATGAAATTGTTGAGCTGGATGTTGTAGTTAAGTTGTTGACTTCATCTCTTAAATGGAAAGTTTGACAATGGTATAGAAGCTTAACTGTAGGCTCAACTAGGAATTGGAACGAGTTATGCATAGCCTTGTACAATCAATTTGGGGAAAGAGATGATAACTTGTCTCTTTTGGATAAGTTGACCATAATCAAGAAAGCACCTAATGAACAAAGGGTGGATTTCAACTTCATATTTTAGAGAGCCTAGGACAAAATTCCATTTCTTATCAGGCCGATAGCTGAAGGTGCATTTATTTACTTTTTGAAAGCTCTTAACTCTGATATATTTGTTATGGTGCAATCTATAGGAGGCATTACACAGCCACTGGCCTATACATTGGCCATTAGGGCTAAGAATTATTTAATTCAAGTTGGAAAATTAGCTCCTAAGCTACCTATGTCATTATCCCCTAAGTTCCCACAAGCGGAGAAACCTTCCATTTCTCCTATTCCTCAACCAAAATTGCAGCCTATTGCTTCCACATCACAACCCCCTACACAAAAAAGGAGGATGAAGAGATGAAATCTTTGATTAGAAACTTAAAAAACAAGGTTATATCCCTAGAGAAACAGCAATCCCAATCCTACAATAATTATCAAAAACAAGGGAAATCTTCTAATTAGGGGTATCAACCATGGAGAATTCATAAGCGTAATCAAAGATATGTAAAAAACCAACAAAATAACAAATGGCATTATAAAAGTGTTCCTCTTCCATTAACAATAATCCCTCCTCCACAAGCATTCCCTGATCTTAGTTCCAGTCAAGATTTAGTTCTAGTGTAAAACAACATGACAAAAGAAACAAAGTGGTGTTTTCTATGTCATATGCCACATAACCAACTTGGTTACAAAATGGAAATTCATCTCCAAGCATATGTGATCCAAGGATATTCTAGTCAAAATGAACCACTTTTAGAAGTACCAAATACTAATAATGAAGGTCAACAGGCTTTCGTGGATGTCAACACCATGTTCTTCGGAGCTAAGGACTTTTGTGCAGTCAATCACACAATTGGTGGCCCTAGTAGACCTCATATGAGTGTTGTTGATAATGTGCGGAACAAGAAAATAATCTCAGTTTGCAACTCCCTCAAATCAAATAAATGTTGTAGATAAAGGAAAAGACATTAGAAGGGTAAAATAAAATACGCAAACCGAAGAAGAAAAAAATGCCACAAGAAGCCACAAAATAAAGTAGAAAACATATCACAGAAATCCACGGTGCTTGATAAAAATGCTGCAGGGAAAGAGGTTATTTTTTCACCAATGCCACAACAAAGGAGAGAAGAAAGCATGCTAGAGATGCAGAATTTCACGGGTATTCCATTAAACATCATTAATAAATTGAAGAAGACAAATGTTAATGTCTCTATGTGAGATGCACTTGCAATTCCATCTCAGTGTGATCTCCTATGTGAAGCTCTCAAGCACCTGCCTCCCACGAAACCAACAATGCAAAAGGCTCATGCCATGGTTAATGCCTACCAGGGAAAAGAGGACCAAGTAAGTAAAATTGTTAAGACCTCACCCTTTTATATGTCAATAATTATGGGTAAACATTTGGTTGATAATTGCATGATTGATTTAGGGGCTAGTACTTCCACAATTCCAAAGAAAATTGTTGACATCCTAGGTCTTAGGTATAGTCATGTGTCTAGGGGTGTCTTGCAACTTGATGGATCAATAGTGGGTGTATTAGGAGTGATTAAATATTTAGAATTAACCCACCATAATTTCTCTAGTCTCACAATAAACCATGATATATCAGCCATAGACTTGCCACCCATGTTTACAATTTTCCTATCTAAAGATATTAATACTAAGGTGGGAGGTTATCTTTCTTTAGATTGGAATCACATGATTTTAAGGACCAGCTATGACACAAGATTCACAATCTCAGTTGAGCCTATATTTTCCTATCAAATAGATTCATATGAACCTTCCCCTATACAATCAAACTATTTAATACAAGAAGAACATGATCAATTTCAATTCTAGAAGAGAAACATGCTCCTCCTCTCATGCTTGATTTGTTGTTTGATGAGTGGGCTAAGAGATATCATAAATTTGATCCATATTATGAAGATTTTAAATCTTATGAAACTAGTCTTTTAACCTATCATGTTCTGGAAGAAGAATTTGTTATGCCCACAACATTCAACTAAGACAAGGAACCAATTTATGGCTTATGGAGTATGTATTTTGATGGTTTTAGAAGTAGAAATGGAGTTGGGGTGGGTGTCATGCATATTTCTCCAAAGGAGGAGAATTTCTTCTTTCCCCATAGATTGTAAATTTCCTGTACCAATAAGGTGGTGGAATATGAAGCACTAGTACATGGCTTACTGATTTTGGAGAAAAGAAAGATAAAGAAGTTGTAAATATTTGGAGATATTGAGTTGGTTCTTAACCAAGTCCATGGCAGATGTGTCACAAAGAACAAGCTATTTAAGGCCTACAGACATATATTTTGGGACTTGCTGGAGATTTTTGATGCTTCCAACTTACAGGTTGTACCACATAAGCTGAACAAGGAAGCAGATCAAATGGTGGCTCTCGGATCTCATTTTTCACCTAAAAAAGATCTGATTAAAGGTAAGACGCAACACATCAAGATGGTTATCAAGCCATCCATACCTGATAATGTTGTCAGTTGGTAAGTATTTGAGAGTGACAAAAAAAATTCCAATTCATACAAAATAAAGCTAAATTTTCTTCAATAATGCAGTTTAATTCGTAGGACATATATGGTGATCAGATCATTTAGCTCAAACATAAATAAATTTCTAAAATGATTGGTCACTCCATAATAGTTTTTCAGTCTAGATGATGAGTTTAAAGGTATAGAAAAGAGCATGGAAGCAAAACAAGAAGGCTTCCATCCTATTGAAATTTTCCCAGGAAAAGAACTTTTTCTTGGAAGGTATTCGATAAAAATGAAGAGAAAAATTTTGTTGCCTTATGTCAAAAATACAGTGATGTATTCTCATGGGACTTTGAAGATCTAAAATAATTCAATTGAGATACATTCCAATAGTCCATTGATCTTGATCCCAACATAAAGCTATTTAGGTAGAAGAAAAGGCCTTGAAATCTCAAGATAGAGCCCCTCATGAGAAAAGAGGTGTCTAAACTCATTAAGGCCAAAATTATTTTTCCAATCAAATATTCTACTTGGGTGGAAAACTTGGTTCCAATCAGAAAGAAGGATGGTGAAATCAAGTTGTGTTTTGATTTCAGGTACTCAAACAAGGCTTCCCTCAAGGATCATTATCTTTTTCCTGTAGATTTTGCAGATAGTGGTGGAAGCAGAAAGGTTCTCTATGCTAGATGGCTATCTTGGTTTTAACCATATCAAAGTGAAAAATGAAGATCAATACAAGACTTCTTTCACCACAAAATGGGGAATGTATGCATACTAGAATATTACTTTTGGTTTATCAAATGTAGGTACTGTACGTACCCAAAATTGTATGTACTATACTGCTAGAAAGAGGTTACAAAAACCCCAATGATGATTCAGATATCTTCGCAAGGTGTTCAAAATCCAGAAAGCATGCTGAGTATACATTTGCATCCTAAAATTCCTTATCCAGCCTTCACATGCTTTGTTCTAACCCCATTCCTCTCTTTTCCCTGCATTTTGGTCTTTAGTTACAGGACCGCCTCCCTGCACTGGGCGATGGTCCTGTGTGTGTTTTCCAAAACTCTCCAACACTTTCAAGACAAGGTAAAAAAATCAAGTTGTGCTCAACCACTCTTGCTTTCATTTAAGTTTTAGTCACCTGGTAAATAGTAATTCCTCTTTTTTAATAATAGAAGAGTTCAAATCAAACTTACCTTCTGGTAAATCAAAGTGCTATAAATACCAATCTTGTTTATAAGAAAATGGCCCCTCTCCCTCTATGATTTATTATTTAGTGTGTTTGAAATTTCTTCAAGAAGTCTCAACAGGTTTATATTTTGTAAATCTTACAGCCTCTCAGTTCAAGGCTCCAAGTTCTATTTAGAGATCACTCGATCTCTCTAGTTTAATCTTCTTCCATTGTTGTTCCCAAACAACTCAGCTTCAAGCATAAACAGTTCTGGTTCTAGATTATATTCATTTGAATCTTGATTATGCTTAGAGTTATAGGTTGTTGTTTTTGTCACAGGAAGTATAGATCCTAGAGATTTTAGTGTGCTTGTATTGTATCCCTGTAACAATCCCGCTAGGAATCACATAGTCAAGCTATATTCTCTTGCACTATCCCTCTCCTACTTGCATTCTATGTTCAGCTTTACATCCAAGCTGCCACTATTCGAACATCTTCTCCTACTGCTGCTACCACATTCCCACTTTTTTGGATTCATGAGAACACGAAGGAATGAAGAGATCACACTGAGGGGAAAAGTCACAATACAACTAGATTTTCCACTGTTCTGTAAACTCCAGGTTTGAATTGTCAAAGTTGTAGTTACAATATATCAAATAGAATAGCAAATCATTTCATTTCAGTTAAGCTTGCTTTCAATATTACCAGGGAAGCTGTGGGGAATGATAGCTTCTAAGAAGCTGTGATTTATTCCTCACTTCTGAGGTAAGATTGAAGGTCTTTTCAATTAAATTAGTTAGTTATTTATATTTAGGATCAATTCACAAATGCACAGGAAAATAGCTACATCTGGCTACCTTTCTTGTTTTAATTCTGTTATTATATTAACTTGTTCGTTATTTGAATATGGTAGAATAGTCACTCTTTAAATTTCATTCAAATTCACATCTTCGAAAATACAAAAAAAAAAATATAAGCATAGTGTAGATTTATTTTCATAATTAGTTTACTTATTTCAGTTAAGTTTGGTTATCTCTTGCATGAAAATTACGGACCCAGAGAGCCTCAGGGATTACATATTCGAACCAATAATACCTCAGCCAAATCTCTTCACAACATTAATAGATATAGATCAAGGTCTTAGAATTCACGTCTTTCAAACAACAACAAACCCACAAGAAATTAGTGAGCAATTGAGAGAATTGAATATTGAAGACGACAAAGCATACACATTCTGGTCAAATCAACCCAACTATAGATTGCCTTGATAGGATATCCACATGACCATACAAGAACCCAAAAGAGAGAAAATATTTGGTTGTGATTCATTAGTTCTGCAACCAAACGCAGGAGACCTTCTCATTAACATAGACATAGGCTTACGTATACAAGTTGCTAGAACACTCATAAGGTATTCTGAGAAGATCGCACAACTCCTGGTATTAAACATAGAAGCTGAAAAAGGCTTATGACTATTGGATATGTCAGAAGAAGAGATTGATTCTTCACATGACCATAACAGGTCCACAACAACCATGAACTCATGGTTGTGATCCCCAGGTCCCACAACCCAACAGAGCCTGCTAATCAGTTAAACATTGACACCAGTTTACGTACACTAGTATTTAGATCTCACCACTCCACTGGATATCAATAACACAATTTTCCATATTAAATATAGAAGCCAATCAAGCTAATATTTTTTGGGCTAGACCAGAAAATTGCCCATAGTTTCCTACAAATCCACTACACCTCTCACTACCACTTTCATGACCTTGTCTGGAAATATACACGAAACACCTATAGGTTATTTTCCATGCATCCAATAACCAATAGATAGGATCTCGACAGAGCTCGACATTGATTGGAGCCTCCGAGTAACTATTATATCTGAACGATCCATTACACCAATTTAAGTTAGGAGAGATTTCTTTGCCTTGGACTTGCAGATCCTATTATTACATGTTGAGGATATCAGATTGCCCAACTAGTTTTTCTACATCCACATATATTTCATTTCCACTAGTTATCTCGGCATGACCTAAGGAGGTCGAGTACGAAGAAAGGTTACTTGTTCGATTCCCATGTTCACCTGTCACTTTTCTATCATACAAAATTGGTGAACCCAACGTGAAATGCAACAACTACTCCCTTTTCATTTTCATTTTTTTCATCCATCTTCACTCCTTCCCATTATTCTATGGGTATTTATATACCCCTTGAATATGTCAGGATACGACGCATATGGAAAACCTCTCTCAGGTCTCGAAGCATATTATGGCCAATCGAATAGGCCACATTCACCCTCACTTTCTGCATGGGCTGACAACTACTCAAACAACTACCTTTCATCACAAACTCCTCCTCAAAGAACTAATGTCTAGTACTTGATTCTAAATTGAGGAAATGGACCAACTCACACAAACACAACAACTTGAGCCCTTAGGCTCTAACAATATGACGTTTACTAGAGAATCCAACTCATCTCCTCGGGTATTGTTTAGACCACAAATCAGTAAGCAATCAGATCCACTCCCATTCTTGGATGAGGAGTACCTAGCACGCCATGCCAAAAATGAGCAACACTTCCAAAACATGTATCCATCTCTAGGAAGTTTTCAAACACAACATCGACACCCTACTTCAAGAAAATACCCCCATTCCTCCACCAATGGAAAATACTCTTGGTGAACTTAGGCAAAGTAATGAACAATTCATAGCAGGATACCATACCCCTCCACAACCTTAAAGAGTACCACAATAGCCATCAAGGCAAAAAATTGGGCCATCACCAATTGAGGTCATCTCAACTTTAGTTGAGAGGGTCAGAAGTACTAAAACTTTCTCAAGCAAATCAAACTTTATATTCGGGGCAAGTGGGAACTCCCAACCCTCCGCATTATCCTAGTCAAATTGATCTCCTCACAGGAACAAACACGTTAGGCATGCCTCCTCAACATTCGTATAACTATCCATAACGAACACCAGCTAGAACCATGTTTTCAAATGTTGCTCTAATTGAAAGTATGATACCTCCCAGTTTAGTACCAAACAACCCATATCAGAGTAATGCTCCTCCCTATTTAAACATTTATTCAAAATTCATAGAGAGACATGTTATCTTCTCCCGGGATGTTTTCT
The DNA here is from genome assembly GCA_019776745.2 of Taxus chinensis. Taxonomy (NCBI): domain Eukaryota; kingdom Viridiplantae; phylum Streptophyta; class Pinopsida; order Cupressales; family Taxaceae; genus Taxus; species Taxus chinensis. The sequence goes on along the minus strand of CM034146.1, from coordinate 611,364,546 downwards.
CAACCACAGTGGTTTCCTTACGCTCCTGCAAATACATATGTTATGCCATATCAACAAATATATTCCACCTCTCCCCCCTCAGTAGGCACCATCGATGGTTGAGACCTATGCGGTTGGGACTTTTTGACTGGCAGAATCATATCACCCCTAGATGTCTCACTCGATGGGTTGAACTCTCAGTGAGATTGCATACCTCTGGAGCTTTTCCTAAATTCAAGTGTGAGGACCTCCAAAATGCACATATCAAGGCTTCGGATGCCAGGCCATCCGAGAATTTCTCCCTTGGGATTGGTTGTTGCCAAAATATTCCACGTAAGACCTGCAGAGGTTATTGCCCTTGACCTATTTTAACTTTCCTGGAGCCAGGGTACAGAAGTTGCAAACAAATTTTGTCTAGAACTTACAAAGACTTTGCACATGAGGAATTGTTAAGAACACCTGTGTTGTCCACTCAAACACAAACTCATGAAAACGCAAAAATGCAAGATCATGCACAGTTAACCTGATTGGTAGTGAAAAATCTTGAAGGAAAAAATCTAAGTGGGTCATTCTGTAAGTATTTCGGGCCTGTCAGACATTTTCCCAACTGTCCCAAGTGCAAACGGGTCTTCTGTTCTCTGATCGGCAAGATTGAATTTGTCCCATTTTCAGGCCCGTACGGAAGTTTTTGTCCCAAGTGTCCCGAACTTGCATTGTGCGAGTTGTTCTATGGCCGATTCGGATTTTGTCCCAACTGTCCCGAGTTCCAAATTGCTCTCTGTCCAATTTTCGAGAAGACCCCCGAGGCGTAACAGAGCTCTTTGTCCAATTTTCAGAAAGTGCGCTCCTCCTTACAATTTCACCCGAACCGGAGAAACCGCGTACTCCGGAAATTTTTTTCCAAATCTACCCCAAGTCCAAACTAGGTTGCCTTTAATTCATCTCATTTTGGTGGAGGTGAGAACCACTTTCAGCAAATGTCCCAAAAGTTAAAAACTGTATTTTGTCCCATTTTTTAAGAAACTCCCGAGTCGCTAATTAAATATTTTCCGTAGTCCCAAAATGCATTTGAGGACCTCTCCCTCTTTCGCCCGAATTCCGAGCCTTGCGTGTTTCGCGAGCGTCCCTGTCCCAAACGAACCATGGTCATCCATACTAGGTTCAAGCTCTTTCTCGAATCATGTTGTTTTTCAAAATGAATTCACCTCCTGCAAATTATGCCTTCTCTCATCCTCAATGGCTATGTAAAGCATACCTTTACTTGTGCCAAGGATCTTAATTGTCTTCGAACCCTTGCAATTTGAAAACCCTTGCATGTGCCCCTTTACTCTGAAACTGCCTTGGCCAAGCCATGGTTTGTAGTTTGATTACTCTTATGAAGATCACCCTGGAGGAGTGCCTTGGGAGTAAAGAAGCAGTTTCGTGGACGAAACTCTTCAAGACGTGTGCCCTTTACATCGCCAAAGCATATTCATTTTCATTCTCAAGATACTCTTCTGGCGTGTGCCCTTTACCTATGCAAGGAACATCCTGAGACGTGGAAGACACTCTTTGCAGTGCACCCTTTACCAAAGACAGTGGGTCCCATCTCAGAACTGTGCGACACCTGTCTGTTTGCACCCTTTACCTTCTGCTCTTCTCGCCATTCCTTTTGTATTCGACACTGTAATTAGTTAAGAAATGCTTTGCCTTTACCTTAACTATTCTCTAGTTAAAAGAAACGGTTACGATAACCATTTTCGTAAGCTATGACACTGGCCTTCTTGTGCGCCATTTTGACCTGGAGCCTTGGCGCATCCATTTTCTGAAAGTGTCGATCACTCAATACAAAAGGGCTTTCCGTTCATCGTTATCTACCTGCTGTTATCTCTGTTTTTCATGTAATATTGTCAAGATCTGAGTTTGTCTCTAATTTCCATTAGTCTCTCTGCTTGCATATCTGTCCGGTTTTGAAATACAGATCTTGTATAACCAAGAAGGACTTACCTTGATTAATGATTTAAAAGAACCTCTAAATTTCACCATACGAAGCATCATGCTTCCAAGTGATCTCTTCCTAATTTTCCTAAATTCAAGGGGGGGGAGATCATAAATGCACATATTCTACTATCTAAATTCTGAATGTTGCTTATGCTCACGGCCATTCAAGAATTCCTCCCTTGGGATGCGGTTGTTGCTAAGATATTCCCTAAGACCTTAGAGGGTATTTTTTGATTGGTATTATAGAATACCTGAAGCGTCGATACACTCATTCAAACAACTTGTGTTAGAATTTATCAAAGATTTTGACATGAAAAAATTATTAAGAACGGTGATTAGGGAATTCTTACACATTAAACAAGAGCACAATGAATCTGCTGCTCATTTCATTCAAAGATGGCATACAGTCCTCTACTCATCAGCAAGTGCTCCGAACATGGATTAGATGGAACTATGTGACTTATTCCTTCATTCTCTCAATAGAGAGATAAAGGAAGAAGTCCAAAAGTTCCCACTAAGGACTTATGATGAAGTACTCGAGAGTGCTCTCCGAATCGATCAAGTGGTAATAGACAATGGTTGTAAGACATATGGAACAAATGGGAAATTAATCGCTCCTAATCAAAACACTACGACTTATCCTAATGTCGGGAATACCAATAAAGGACCCAAAATCCTTAACAAAAACCATGGGGTTACAAAAGATGGAGTCACAGACCAGGTTAAAAGGGAAATGTCATAAACACTCTCACCACCCATTAACAATCAGAGAAATAATAACTTTACTCCAACAATCAACGCGGTGGATTTTAATCATCCATCACGACAACAACAACAACAATGGAAAATCCAGACACAAGGTCCAAACTGAAACCCAACTGGATATCAAAACAAAGCCAAAGGTAACAGCCTCAAAATTTCAACTCTAAAAACCAGCAACCTAGTCAGAATTTTGGACCACAACAGGTTTCAAACCAACAACCTCAAAACTATAATCCCAACTTGTATTGTGGTTTCCACAAGATTCAAGGCCATGATACTAGGACTTGTCATGACTATAATAAATTCATGCAACATTTTCCAAAAGATCAAAGACAACTCTTTGTAGATATGTTTTTAACAAATTCTACATTACCCACACTAAACACCTATACGGGAGCAGTTTCCCCTCAAAATGCACCCCTCAAGATTTTTAACAATCCTCTCCCAAATCACTCTAACAATAACAGGTTAGATCCAAATGGGACAAACAAGAGTGTCATGGACAGGAAATAATGATCATGAAGCCTCAACTTCATCAAATCCACTGGTCGCACCCCAATTAGGAACTCGACCACAAACCAAGATAGTTGGTTTGGTAGAGTTAGACATCGAGCTACACGTAGAAACCATAACAAGAATGCATGAGATTATTCTTCTCAACCAGTTCCAATCTACCCATTAGTAACAGAGAATATTCAACAAACACTAGTGAAACCTATAGGCTCTTACAATCTAATTAATGACCTAATAAAGACCTTCTCTCACATTTCCTTCTTGTATTTGTTGAAAAAAACTCTCCACCTCATAGAGCTGCTCTCTTAGAAGTGTTAGGTATTGGTCATCTAATTAACATCACTCCTCCTCCTGAAACACAAGTAAACCATGTAGACTTTGACTTCTACCCTCCAAGCCAGCTAGATAGGGATACTAAGTTTATATTTGATATAAGTAAAATGCCAACAGACGCTGAAATCACATGTAGAGGTGACCCAGCCTTGCATTTGTAGGTATGGGTTTACAAAAATTATGTTAAGTGTGTAATGATTGATGATGGCGCAGCAGCTAACATAGTCCCCTTTTCTTTTCTTCAAAAGCTAGGATATGGAGAAACAAATTGTTCCACAACATGAAATACGCTAAGGGGTTATGATAGCCTCAAGGCCACTTCAATTGGGACTATAGTGTTACCAGTCACCTTAGGACCCAAGACAATCCTCACTGAATTTTATATTATAGATCAGGAAACCAACTATAATATGATTCTCGGTCAACCATGGATACATCGCATGAAGGTAATCCCTTCCACGTTATTCCAGGAAATAATATTTTTACACCTTGGAAAAATATTTGTGGCACAAGGTGACCCAAAACCCTTTGACATACATTTAGCAGATTTGAAAAAGAGACTAGGTGTTCACTTTGAGTTTGAGCTCTCAATGAATCAACTTAACAAACTATTCAATTTAAAGCCAGAAGTAAAGTTGATACCTACAACAGAATTAGAAATCATTAATCTAGTCAAAGGCATTCTGGCACTCAAAAATGAGACTAACGTCATAAATACAGTATCATTAGGAACTACCGCAAAAAAAATTGAGTTACTAGAGAAAGATTTACCTATTCTCCTACCATTTGATTCCATGGGTATAAGAAGTACCCTAGGAATTGGCTCCCTTCCAGCGGACGAAGTTTGTATGGTAGAAGTAACCAAGGCAAAAGAAGCAAACATGAAGAATTTTCCAACATCCATTTTTCCGAGACAAATATTAGACCCTCCACTTTTATGGAGCTAGATTTCGTTTCGGCATTGGGGCAGGTGTGATCTTTACTTCTCCTGAGGGAAAGATCCGACTTTTTTCCTTTAAGTTAAACTTTGAATGTACAAACAACGGGGCTAAATACGAAGCCCTCCTCCTTGGCCTCATCATAGCCAAAAGAATGGGCATTGATAACATTAGAGTACTAGAAGACTCGTAATTAGTTGCGAACCAAGTATCTGAGGTATATGAAACTAGAGCTGAACACTTACAACTCTCTAAAATGGTGGTGTTAGATCTAACCAAGGGATTCAATTTCATATCAATCAAAGCAATCCCACAAGAACAAAACCTTCTCTCTGATTTAATAGCAACCTCAACTTCCCGTTTCACTCCAAGCAGTGAGTTAGAAAATACAAGTTTCATGGTATCACTTCATACTGAACCATTGGTGTGTAAAATACCAACAACCCCGATCTTGACACATATAGAAGCTAAAAATGAACCTACCATCCTAGATCACTTTGACAATGATAGGGCACACTTGGATATTTAAATGCCTATGCGGAATTGCATCTCACTCATCAAATAGTATATTTTTCCCTAATCCCATCTTCCTCTTCCTATTTTGGAAATCCCATGATATAATCTCCCCCGCAAAAGAATCTCAAAATCTATGAGGTAGAGAATGGAGAAGGTTTGGAACTACCTCTAGCCCCACCTAAATTTGAAGAAGGCAATGCTTCCTTAATTGAAGGAACGATTGACATAAATATTGGAACGGAGGAAGAACCAAATATTTTGAAGCTGGGATCCTCGTTAACTCTAGAGGAGATATGAAATACATACCCAGATCCTCAAGGAACATCAAAAAGCTTTCACATTTAATTATAAAGAAATGAAAGGAATTGCACCACATATCGCGGTACACAATCTTGTCACCAAACCAGATGAAAATCCAACTAAGTAAAAGTTGAGACCAATGAAACCAAAAGTGGCTCTCATGGTGAAAGAAGAAGTAATGAAACTTCTCCAAGTGGGATTCATCAAACTAGTTGACTATTCACAATGGTATATCTAATATCGTCCCCATTCTAAAAAAGAATGGGAAGATACACATTTGGCATAGACTTCTGGGACATTAACAAAGCTTTCCCCAAAGATGACTTCCCATTACCATCCATCAACATCATTGTTGATGCAATAAACTAGATTTGAGCTATTTGTCTCTTAGGGATGGATTCTTAGGACATAATAAAATCAAAAATATCCTGAATAGGATCAAGCAAAAACTACATTTATAACTCCATGGGGGAAATTATTGTTATGTTGTCATGCCATTTGGTCTTAAGAACACTGGTGCTACATACCAATGGGAAATGACATACATATTTAATGACCTTATTCATAAGATTGTGGAATCCTACGTAGATGACTTACTAGCCAAGGCCAAGAAACGTTGTGATCACCTAGAAGTGCTATGTACCATTCTCTCATGGTTGATCGAATATGGTGTCAAATTGAATCCATAGAAATGTGTATTTGGTGTACTAAGAGGAAAGCTTCTAGGTTACATTATATCGTCACGAGGGATTGATGTCAACCTAGCCAAAATCTGGGCTATTCTTGAAATGATTCCACCATCAGACAAGTCTAATATCAAATTATTTCTTGGGAAACTCGGTGCAATTTGAAGGTTCATCCCTGACTTAAGTTTTGATGTTAATCCAATAAAAAATTTATTAAAGAAGGATTATAGAATTGATTGGAAAGAAGAATGCAACGAGGCCTTTGAAGTAGTTAAATTCTTCTTGTTGTCTCCTCCCACGCTAATGCCTCCTAGACCAGATCATCCTTTGATCTTGTATTCATGGGCTACTGATGTCTCGCTAGCCTGCATGTTGGCTCAAGAAGATAATGATAAATGGGAATGTGTAATTTATTTCATTAGTCAGACATTGTTTGATTATGAAACATGTTACACACAGGTAGAAAGAGAATGCCTTTCCATAGTCTTTGCAACAAAACGTTTAAGACATTACATGTTGAATCAATAAACAAGGGTCTTTGTAAAGACAGATCACTTACAAACATTCCTCATGTAAGGGTCTTTATCTAAAAAGGATGGAGATTTCATAACCTTAATGGGTGAGTTTGAACTAACATTTATAAACCAAAAATCTGTTAAGCGAAAAATCATTGCAGACTGGTTAGTTAACGATCCATTGGATGGGGGTGATCTAGTATATATAGACTTTCCCGATGAGTGCATATATTTTGTCGAAACTAGGCCCCCCATCTCTATATGTCCTTGGTACACTGACATCGTCAATTTCATCATGGACCACACATACCTAGAAGGGACCACATCGCAAAAAAGAAGGTGGTTATGTATTATCACTTCTAAATATGTTATTTTAGAACAGGTGCTCTATCGTAGAGCCTTCGACAGAATACTTTTAAGATGTGTTGACACAGAAGAATCCAAAAATATTATTTATGAATCCCATAGTGGGATATGTTGAGGCCACTTTGGTGGCCATGTCACTACTCGCAAAATACATCGGATGGGCTATTTGTATCCCTCTCTATAACATGACGCAGTAGAGTTTGTGTGCAAGTGTCATAAATACCAAGAGTTCTCCCATGATATTCACATGCCAGCACAGGCTCTACAACCAATCGTAACCCCATGTCCCTTTTCCACATGGGGCTTAGATTTGATAGCTAAATTCTCTCCCTCATTAACATATGGCCATAACTTTATAATCACGGCCAAAAAATATTTTACTAAATGGATAGAGGTCATGCCTCTCACCACTATACCAGGGTCTATAATCGCTAAGTTCATTTTGAATCAAATCATCTACAGGTACGGTGTCCCATAAGTCATTATCTTAGATAATGGCATATCCTTCAAGAATGATGAGGTCTATGAGTTATGTAGAAAATTCAAGATAAAGCATCACACAACCTCTCTTTATTACCCCTAAGCCAATGGATAGGCTGAAGCAACAAAAAAAACATTAAAATCCATTCTCCTCAAAATAGTTAAGGAGAACAAACAAGATTGGCATTTAAAATTATAACCGGCCTTGTGGGCCTATCAAATGTCAATAAGAACACCAATAGGGACAACCCCTATCACATTGGTATTCGGGGCAGAAGAAGTTCTCCGCTTGAGGTTGAGATACCTAGTTTCTGCATCTCATTACAAGGGATCTTGGGAGAAGAAGCCTATAGAGAGGCACACCTCTCTCAACTAGAAATCCTTGATGAGGCCAGATTAAACTCCAAACAACAGCACAAAGCCTATGTTGACCGAATGTGCTAGAAATATAACAAAAAGGTCTACGAATGAGAAATATACAAGGGAGATCTAGTTCTAAGACTAGACATCCAGATTGATAAGAAAACCGGTGAAGGAAGGAAATTTCGGCCAAAGTGGTTGGGCCCATATTGATTCATGAAAGACTATGGAAATGGTGTGTATCTCTTGTGTACACTAGAAGGTGATGAATTTAATGAAACTATTAATTCCTTGCATCTTAAACGGTTTTACGCATAAGTCATCAGCATCACCATTTATATATTATGTCTACCTGTATTGCATTAGTCACTCAATTGTTTCATTATGTTCAATCATTTTGTAAATTTTGTAGTCAAGGAACTTATTCTTAAGAAATGCATTACAAGCTTTTGAAAATATTGGCAAAAGCATTCAAATCGTATATCTTCAATTTTCATAATATCATCAAATGGTTTTGAAATCATCTCATCAATTCGACAGACAAAATCTTGACAAAAACCATACCAAAGCATGCATACTTGGTCATACTAATTTATTCTATTAGGTTAAGTTGTTCTTACCTATGGTTTGTTCTAGAAGCTTCTTGGTGTCACATTTATCCCTCTTACATCTCTTTGAAACAAGGATACTCCAAAATCACAAATTAGAAATGTCAAAGAAAAATTGAATCAAAAATTCTAAACAAAACAGAATATTTTATTTTACACACTTCTTTAACCTATGTCCCACCTTCGGTGATAAGCCCATACTTCTTACTAGTAGCATGAGAAAGGGCATAAGGGGGTCCATTCACGCAAATTAATGAATCTTAGTATTTTAAAAATTCAAAGTAAAGTGTATTAAGTGAAATTAAGCATCCAAATTCCAAAGAGATCAAACCCTCAAAACCATATTTTGTCAACCAAGTTGCCAGTTATGGATCTATGTCTAGATAAAATGGAAAGTAAGTTGCATTTTGAGCTATGTAGTAGTTTTGAGTAAGGTAAGTACGTAGGTCTAAAATTGGTTTCTATCAATACCTTGTCTTTCTCTCATCATTTTTGTTCAGTCAAACTCATACAATTTGCACCCTTCCCAACTCTTGGTGTTGAGCCCTCACATCTTACTAGTTGTGTGGAGCTAGGAATGGGGCAAGTTCATTTCATTAACACTAAATATTCATCACATTTTTCCAAAACAAGAAGAATCAATTAACATTTCCCAAAGAAGCCAAAATTTTAGTACTACAGTATGTTTGCATCATTGCATATCAGCATTACAAAAACAAAAAAAAAGAGAAACATTATGTTCAACATTTGTTATCACTTGTCATCCATTGCATACATTCTGAAAAGCATATAAAAAAAAGATTCTAAAAACATCTAGTGTACACATGAGAAACGAATCACAAAACTCTAGATACAAAGAAGATCTAGATATAATATATATATATATATATATACATATGTGGGAATCGTGTTTTACATAAAACGCCATCATGCACTAGGCATGGTCAAAATGCTCAATGAGCCCAAAAATACAAAAACAAATCATATAAACATCTGATAAAATCACTACAAAAAGACCAAATGGCCTCTCAATCCCTATGGGATCCCTCAGAGGGTGCACGACCGCATCTAGGGCTCCTGCTATGACTACGCTCTAAATGCATTAAATGGTGGGAGTTCTCATGATCATAGCCACTATTTGTGGTCTCACTATGAGAATTTCTCCACCTCATCATGTGCTCAATAGTCTTGTATCTAGCTATCTCACTACGAAGGGAAGACACTAACTCTGCTACCTTCTAGATAGGGGAAAACACATCAGTGTGTCAGTCGGCTGCTAAAGGCTCTATGACATCCTCAGTAACCTGAGCCTAGGTCTTCCTCGAAGGGAGCAACATGGTGTCAGCACACACTCGATGAATCAAATCCCACCATCCCTAAGTAGTCACTGCAAATAAGAAAAGGAAATAACAAGTTATAAAATCACCAAAAACAAACTAAAAAAAAGCAAAACAACAAAAAGAAATATCAACTAAACATCTCTAACTAACAGGGTCGAGAATAGAGTAGTAACTCACTTGGATCTCTAGGCATCTAGGTAGGATCTCTAGGATCTGTACCTACTACTGATGTTGTCACTGACTATGAAGCCTCCACAAAATCTGGAAATAAATGACATCCTGCCATGGACTCATCATCTCCCTCAAATTTCTGAGAAGGAAACTCCTCTGAAACCAAGGTCTCCTTCTCCACACTCACCTCTGCCCTCTCTACCCTCAAGATATCCTAAGTGTCATGCCACTCAGAATCGTTATCATCCTCCTCGGCCATCCCACTGACCTCACCTCCAACTCCATCTCGCATCGTCTCCTCCCTAGTCTCCCCTCCTGTAAACTCTTTAGAGTCTGAGTCCACATCAACAGGCTCATCCTCCTCCCCACTGAAAGTAGGAGTAACTCCGATCTGAAGTAAGGTTGTTTGAGGAGCGTCGGCTGCCCCTTGGGTATGAACCACCCACCTAACTACAATAGGAACTCTAGGAGTAACTGTGGTCCAACCTCGATCTCCTCTAGGACCTCCTCGGGCCTCACGAACAGTCCTATACACTGGACCCACTTGAGGAAGCATATCAACATAAGGGAGGCCAAATTGCTGAGGGACTCAATCAAATGGGTGGACCTCCACCCTCTCTATCCTGTCTACTAACTAACCTGTAGTAGAGAAGGAAATCAATGTATGTGTCTCCTCTCCCCATACTCCTGCCATGGCCTGATAAGGAGTAGCCTTCATATCTACAATAGTCATTGAAGCCACTGGCTGATGTGGCATCCTGAATGCTGACATCCCCATCCACCTCACTTCTCTGACAGCCCCCAAATCCTCTGCTAGTACACCCATCCCATAAGGGACAATACGCTCATACACCTAACTCATAACTAAAGTAGGATAACTCAAGGACTACCCCTATAACCTGACCACCTTGTATAAGTCATGATATGTGGTTTTAAGAATGTCTGCTCCCCAAGCATAAATACGGCCATGGGCCTCAATATGTGTAATAATGGGAGCCTAGTAGTATAAGAGAGTATCTCATCCCTTATCCCCAATCAACCGTGAGGCCAAGATACCCATAATAGCCTTACGGATGGTGGGGATAGGAGCAGCAGCAATCGATTAGACCTTCACCCCCTTCTTTGAGCCAAAGGAGACAATACCATCTCCCATATAAGTAGCCCATTGAACCATCTGAGACCTGGATCCTGTTGTCTTAAGAGATAGCCACCTCCCAAAAAGCAGAACCCCCAATATACGATAAACATCCTCTAGGGTGATAGTCCACTCACCCCTAACACCTGGAAACTTGAAAGTATTCTGGTCTGCATCCCAATATGAGAATAAGTCACACAATATGTGACTGGAAAGAGAAACATGAGGAACCTGTGAAATCCTCAAAATACCGGTCCTTTGCAAAGTGTCTCGCTCTATCTAAGTCAGCAAGTCTAACACTACCGAGAGCCAATCACACTCCCTCTCTTTGTTCCACCGAACATAATCCTCCTTCTGCATCCACCCAAAACAGAGAAAAAGAGAAAGTTAACAACATAATCCAATAGATAAGCTCATCAAAAACAGAGAAAAATGTCAAAAATGCAAAAACAATTAACTAAGGCATCTTTTTTTATTTTTTGTCTAGAATTTCCGCCCTATGTAGAGTGGCAGTTCCATGACCGCCACCATCTAAGGGTGGCAGTCCTGCGACCACCACTAGGACAAGGCGGAGGTCACGTGACCACCGCTTTGTGCAGGGTGGCAGTCCTGTGGCAATTCGACATGCACCTGTAAAGCCCTAAAAATGCTTTAAAACAACAAAAAACACCATTTTGAGCAAAATAAAAGCCTACCCCATTCCCCCCCCCCCACCCTAGAGACTCATTTAACACTAAGATTTTTGAAAATAACCCCCAAGATAAAGAATTCAACATTTTTATATTTTAGGTTTAAAAACAATGAATTGAGAAAAACTAACCTAAGACTTTGCAGGTCAATTTTTAGCTTTCGGAGGCATGATCACGATCTCACAAAAAACATTTTGACTGCACTCTCTTCGAAAATGGTTACCGTGGGTCCCAGAGCTCAAAAATTGCCAAATCAATACATGTAAATGAATAGGAAAATGAGCTTGTTATATATATATATATATATAATATTCCAATCATGTTTTGAATGTTCTTTCGTAGAGTTGGAGTACCAACGGAGTTAAGTTCTTATCCCTGCATGCAAATAGTGAGTCCTCATTTCATTGAAATTTAGTATTTATTTTTCAATTTATTTTATCTATCTACACTTGAGTCCTCTTTTCATTTTACAAATAGCGGGAATCTAGATGGAGACATTGCAACACACAGGCGTGATCAGGTATAGTTTCTAACTCCCCATTTCAAGACCACCATACTCATGGACCCACCATTTTATGCCCCTTCATGGCTAAAACACTTCTTCGAGGGGGAAATATGTACGTACCCAAAATTATATGTACTGTACAATATCGGAAAGAGGTTACAAAAACCCCAATGATGATTCAGATCTCTTCACAAGGTGTTTAGAATCCAAAAATCACATTCAGTATACATTTGCACCCTAGAACTCCTTATCTAGCCTTTACATGTTTTTTTCTAACTCCTTTCCTCTCTTTTCCTTGCATTTTGGTCTTTAGTGAGAGGATTTCCGCTCTACCCTGGGTGGAAGTCCTACCCGTGTTTTCGAGAAGCTTCTAATGACCACTCATCGACGTGAAAAATCAAGTTGCACTTGCAAATCTCAACCACTTCTACTTTGTTTAGAGTGGTCCTGTCCACATTTGTCCATAGTAATTCTCTAACATTTTCATCAATGATAAAGCATGGAAATTTGCGATCTTTCACTTCTGGTGAGTAAGAAAAATATAATTACTAAGCTTGTTTACAAGGAAATGGCCCAGTCTCTCTCTATGAGTTCCTCATTTATTTTGTAATAGAAGAGCTCAAATCAAACTTAGTCTCAAGTAGGTCTAAGTATTTTGTATACCAAGTTCTTAGACTCTTACAAGTTCAAATGGCTCCTCACCTTCTCTGATTTAGAGATTCACTTGAGCTCTCTGAAAGTTCATCATTAAGTCTCAACAAGTTTAGATTGTTCTCAAAACAACTCAGCTTCGCAGTTCAAGGCTCCATAGTTTTAGTTCTAGATTAAAGTTCATTTGAGAATCTTAACTCTACCTAGAGTTGTAGGTTGTTGTTTCGTCATAGGAAGTATAGGTCCTAGAGTTTTCGAGTGTGTTTGTGTTGTATCGCTTGCAACAATCCTACTAGGAATTGACATAACCAAGCTTTGTTCTCTTGCTCTATCCCTCTCCTACTTGCATTCTGTTTAGTTTACCTCCAAGCTACCACTATTTGAACATATCTTCTCCTTTTTCCACTATCACATTCCCACTTTTCTGGATTCATGAGAACACGTAGGAGCGAAGAGATCACACTTAGGGGACAAGATCACAATACAAAAGGATTTTTCAGTCTATTTTGTAAAACTCCATGTTTGAATTGTTGAAGTTGTAATTACAATATATCAAATAGAATAGCAAATTATTTCATTTCAATTAAGCTTGCTTTCAACATTACCAGGGAAGCTGTGGGGAATAATAACTTTCTGAGAAGCTATGATTTGTTCCTCAATTCTAAGGTAAGATTTAAGGTCTTTCAATTGAATTAATTAGTTATTTATATTCAAGATCAATTCACAAGTGCACAGGAAAATAGCTACATCTTGCTACTTTGTCTTGTTTTACTTCCATGTTATTAGATTAACTACTAGTTGTCTGAATTTATTAGATTAGTCGCTCTTTAAATTTCATTCAAATTCACGTCTTCGAAATTACAAAAAAAAGAATAATCAGTAGCATAGATTTATGTTCATAATTAGTTTACTTCATTTCAGTTAAGTTTGGTTATTTCTTGCATGACAATTATGGGACCCAGAGAGCCCAGGGATTACATATTCAAAACAGTAATACCTCAACCAAATATCCTTCACAACATTAGTAGATATAGATCAAGGTCTTAGAATTCACATCTTCCAAACAACAACAAACCCACAAATAATCAGTGAGCAATTGAGAGAATTAAACATCAAAGACAACAAAGCATATGAATTCTATTCAAATCAACCAAATTATAGATTACCTTGATAGGATATCCACATGACCATACAAGAACTTGAAAGAGAGAAAACATTTGGTTGTGATCCATTAATTCCATAGCCAACTAGATGCAGGAGACCTTCTCAATGATATAGACACGGGCTTATGCATACAAGTTGTCTAGAACACTTGTCAAGGTATATCTAAGAATATCGTCATAACTCTTGGTATTAAACGTAGAGGATGAAAAAGCTTATGACTATTGGATATTTGGAAGAAGATATTGATTCTTCACATGGCCATAAAAGGTCCAAAACAAACACGAACACATGGTTATGATCCCCAGGTCCCACAACCCGATAGGCCTACTAATCAGTTAAACATTGACATAAGTTTACGTACAATAGATATTTAGATCCTCACCACTCCCACCAAATATTATAACACAACTTTCCGTATTGAACGTAGAAGCTAAATCAGGCTAAGATTTTCTAGGGTTAGACCAGAAAACCGCCCATAGTTTCCTACACGTCCATTACACCTCTCACTACCACTTTCATTACCTTGTCTGGAAATATACAGACGAGGTACCTGTAGGTCATTTTCCACATGCAACCAATAGCCAATAAATAGGATCTCAGTAGATCTTGACATTGATTGGAGCCTCCAAGTAGCTATCATATCTGATCGATCCATTGTACCAATTTGGGTTAGAAGAGCATTCCTTTGCCTTAGATTCACAAATTCTAGTTATTACGTGTTGAAGATATAATATTTCCCAGCTAGTTTTGTCCACATCCACATATATTTCATTTCCACTAGTTGTCTCGGCACAACCTCGGGAGGTCAGAGTACGAGAGAAAGGCTACTTATCGATTCTCATGCTCGCCTATCACTTTTATATCATACAGGTAACCCACACTTCGTTATATGAGCCATTGGGTCTCGCCTTGTATCTACACATGATACACTACAGAAATGTAGGCTCATCAGTGTAGCCTCCATCAGACTATCATCCTCATAATTTCTCTAACTCCTCACATAGATGACTAGTAGTTATCTAAGATAACACTACCAGGTTGAAAGATTTAGACCACTATCCTAGGCCCTCACTACCTCCATCTCAACCCCTACCACTAAGGTGCATTTTTCAGTACCTAGAGGTAAGCTTTCTGGTGCACATCTTGCTACTTCTAAAGTAGGCATGTCCATTTATCTAGCTATAGTCTTATTCATCCTTGCTCTTTCATGTACACCTCACCAACCACTAAGCTTTTCAAGCCTATCCTTGGAAAGATTAACTTCCCTCAGGTGCTTCACCACCATGGCTCCACGAGGAGCCTCCTGGTACAGTGATTGTGTACTTGTGCTATCAACTCTAGTGGGTTGAGCCTTCAGATGGACCACAGTAGTGTATGCCTCGATAACCCTGAAAAGATCATCCACCGCAATAGGTCAAGCTCCTACGATCATCTACCTCCAAATCACCCCAAAGATCCTATCGTATATGCGTGATGGTGTTGAATCACTATAACTACTTGTAACAGTGTGTAACCACATCTCCATCATCAAGACTTATAGAGTCCAATAGCCACCTTCTAGCCAATATCATTGAAGGATTATGATCCAAAGTATAGCACCTATTGACAAGTAGGTGAATTTTCCATCAACTCCGCACTCTCCTGAACCAATTGAAAATCATGATTACCCAGCATATCCTATGTAAAGGTGACAATAAGCTCACCCTCCTAATGTCAAAGACTTGCATCATGGGACTTGAGAATACCCAATATCACAGTCTCCATCTCACATGGACCCACCTCAAATCCAAGAAATAAGATATCAATAGTTCTCCTCACCATGCATTGGTAAGTGTCTCCCCTCTATTTAGATCACCATGGTTGAAGATGTGAATAATAACCCATCCAATACTTTATTCCTATACATTGTCAAACCTCCCCATGCGTAGAACCCCTAAGGAAACTGAAGCCACTGACCACATGTGCTCATACACCTGGATTACTATAATGATTAGAATTCCAACATCAATCCAAAACCTCTTCTCCTGGTCCTCTAGCAAGGCATAGAGACAACATTTATAGGTATGTAGTCTTTTTCATATGTAACGGTTCATGGGGTGCGGTTTAAAAGTAACATTCCTGGTGTGTTGCTCAGATGCATTGATTGTGAGCTAATGTGACACTGGTCATCATCCATAGAAACCAACCACTAACAGAGTTGGGAAGGAATCATAATAACTTATCTTCTAAAGCTAGATCCATCAAGATTCATTAAAGCATGACCCTATTGTCTCAAGACTACGTTGTTCACAGATCCCCAGAGGTGGGTTAAGAAATCCCCCTAATGATGCACTCTATCCCATCAGCATCATCACCATATTAGCATCCCTCCCTCATTCATCCAGGTCAGATTTACCTCATCAATTCAAGTAAATGGGGTCCTCCCCCTACATTAGCAAGATCAACATGTCATCTAGCATCTTGTCATAAATTGTCTCTCATAGGGTGATGATTACATCTCACCCAGTTGGATTGAATCCATGACATTAACAAATATGGGATTTATAAAACCAGTAATCTTGTAGATTCATGTATGATAAGATAATTGTTATAAGGTACAAATTTAACTTACAAGCAATATTTCTACAAGAATGCTCAAACCCTAAGTGAAAGAGAGAGAGTAGAAGACTTTTTGACTAGGCTCTTAAAACTTGGGATTTACCTAAAGTAGTTCAGGACTGGAAGAATAATGAACAAGAGGAGATGAAATGTTAGCAATCTACACATAGAAAACTCATGATCAGACTCATCAAGATGAACCATAGACTAGGGAATCCTGGAATAGGACTAGTGGTTCCTAAAAAGTGTTAAATGACCTATTTTGGGCATTTGTGACCACACAGGAGCTCAGAAACTGGTTTCCACTGTGTCACACAAGTGTCGCTACACATTGGTCTATGGAAAAGAATGCTAGGATTCCCTTGTCACTTGAATTTCCTTCGCTTAAATTAGCACAACAATTGGAATTTGAAGGTGCAGATCAAAGAGAAATCAGAATGGCAGAACTTTTGGAGCTTAAAGAAAACAAAAATACCTCAATGGAAAGGATGGAACACCATTAGGTGTCAACCAAACAATGGTTTGATAGAAAATCTAGACCTCAGAAATTCAAGGTAGGAGATCTGATCTTGAAATGGGATGCAGACAAAGCTAAACCAGGAAGACACTCCAAATTTGATGTTATTTGGAGTAGCTCATACATTATTATTTCTTGCAAGGTGAATAATTATTTTTGATTTTTCTGATATTGATGGGAATGCATTTCAAATCCCATTGATTGGGATTTATCTCAAACCTTCTCATTAAGAGTTTCATGCATCTTGTACATAGTAGATTAGGTTTCTAATTCCTCCAAATGCTTTTGACACATTATCCTATTGGTAGTTTAGGTGTCCTTTCCCTAAGTGATTAAGTTCACATGTTTTGTTGCTTGGGAGTCTTGTTGCACATGTTCCATGTTTTCAGAAGCCGCTGCCATAAAATGAAGTCCAGAGCATTAACAATCAGTTGCCATCAAATGAAGGATTCAAATACAAAGCAACTATATCAATCAGAAAACTCCATGCCGAATGGATGCCTAAGGATACTCATCAACCATCTAGTAGGCAGATGACCCTTGTGAGTCACCAAAAATGTTTCCCAATTTTGTATCCCTTACAAAATTTGAGAAACTTCCACAAGTGTTAGACTTGGAGGATATTCAGAAGAGATTTGAAGGAACCACAGAGGCTTTGAGCATGTCGTGGATGGAGGAACATTACCACAGGGAACTACACAGAACCGTGGCATAAAGAAGTTTCGTGAAATGAAGGGAAGACTTTGCGGGTGGATATCCAAAGCTGCGCTACTATAGATAGTGTCGTGGACTAAGACATCAGTGAAATGTGAGCCGCGGGTCAAAAGGAAGAAATTCATATCATTAGGGCATGCTGCAGAAGGTTTTCAAAATCCGTGAAGCTATAGGGTGTCGTGATACAAAAGAATGATCTGTGGATTTTAATAGTCACGCAAGACTGAATGAAGGAAGCTGCGTATCAAAGGAAAATGACACATTTCCACGGATTTCTATAATAAGCTAAGAATATCAAATCTAATTCGATTCTGTAAATCTAATTTTATTTGAAGATTTTGGCCTTCTCCATATGAGAGAAATCAGATTTCATGAAGTAAATGTTGGCAGGTGATAAAAGTGAAGGAATATGTCCCCAACACGCAAAGGGTATGTTCCAGAATGGTTCAACTACCAGAATTAAAAATAGTATGGGCGTCGTTCCTTCTTCAACAAGGCAATGGCATGGATGTTTGGATTTTACAGATCAATTAGATCTTCTAGAGAATTTAATGAGGGTGGTTTGGATTGGTTAAAGAATTCAAATTTCCCTCTAATTTCTCCTTTTTCTCCCTTCCACGTTTACAGATTCTATATATTGTAGACCAATTCTCATTTTTAATGTTGTATACTTTTAGAATTTTGGCATCTTGTAATACAAGGATTTTCTCTTGTGTTGTGTGTATGCCTTAAGGGTTGCATTCCTTGGATCTTGATTCAGTAAATGTTCGGATCTTCCTCTAGCGATTGTAATAGATTGTGCACAATTTTAGGCAATAAAATTCAATCTTGTGGCTTGTTCTGCCCTTGTTCTTATTTTATTACAATCCTTACCTTTCTTTCATTTGTAGGTGTGTTGTATGTTTCAGTTTCTGAATCTTTTTCTACTGTGTATCATGAAAGTAGATTCTGGGAGTGATTTTAGTCTGTGTCTGATATTCAATCCTCTTCATTATCGTTTCCTTCCCTTTCCCCTTATCTAAATGTATTCATCCCCTTATTTTCTGGTGATATCACCTCTTTAGATTAAGTTTATGTTTTATGCATCTCCTTCTCACCCTAGTCCCTTAGAAAGTTAGAGTAGAGCTAGATAGTTGCATTTCAATTATTAGGAGTAGTTTAACATTAGAGGTAAGTAGAGGAAATCAGCCTTCTCTGGAGGTCTATACCAATTCGAGTCCCACAACTTGTAGACAGTCCCATGTTGTCTCAAATCCTAAATTTTCTATGATTCAGGCACGGGTGCACATTTGAGCTCCAACACTTTCATTCTAATACCTTTTGAAATTTAGATCATTAAGTTATTATTAATGATTTTATTCTTTCTCTTCTCACCTATTGTGAGAATAATATTAATTCTAAAGGTTTTTTATATTAGAGTTTCTTGTGGAATTTATTTAAGAACTTTATGCTAGATATTTAATTAGGGTCTTAAGTAAACCTCACCCTTCGTGTGCCTAACTAAATGGGTTGGTTTATAATTTCATTAATAACCACCCTTGTTTATTTAAATTTAAATTGATCTTAAATATAATTAATAATCATCTTTGTTTAGTTTCACATATTTATAAGGGTGAAGAAAATTGTAGTTGGCTATGGTTCCAACCATAGTTAAGAAATTATAATAATAAATGAATTTCAAAAAATAAATTGCCAGAATTTATAAGTCATGTGTCATGGTTTTGGGTTATAACATTTACGGCACTACATCTAGCTATTGCTTGCTATCAAGTGTGATACACACAAGAGCCACCTAGGGCATAATCTCCTCACACACTCACACACACAAAACTACATTGGATCTGAATTGTAGTACAAATCTCAGTCATAAGTTCACTCATTTGACAGTTGAGGACAATCTGACCCCTCATTTACATTATTTTATTTTTGGGATTTGATGTGCTTTTGAGGGATTTGTAGGTCATTCCTTTAATGCAGGTTATCAATGACATCAACAATCATTGTACAAAACACTAGCAACAAGAAGTGAATGAAAAAAAAACATCTCATGACCCTGCAAAGGAGGTTTCCTGAGGGTTTTAATAGTCACATGCACCCAGATCAGGTTTGTGGTGCCCTGCCTTGGTCCATGCAGATCTTGCGCTTGCATAATTTTATGTGGTTTTGTGCAACACTCCTCCCTATCTCTTGATCGGGTCATTACTTGGATAAAGTACAAATTTGATTGCAAATCAACTAAATCTTCTTACCTCCTCTTTACTATTAGGGTTTCATACCTTCTAGCTTAATTTGCTTGGGTCTAATATTGTACTTCATTGCATATTTATATTACAGTGCTACTACATATTTAGATTAGGAATTTTATTCATTCGTCAAATTTTTCTTAATAAGTTGATTGGGCTGAAATAAGTTCAGACCCCATAAATGAATATTTAACAAAGCGCTTATCTTTTATGGCCCTTCCATCCATCTTCCCATTAGGTGTCGATATGTTTCACTAACCTTGACACACTGAAGTAAAAATGCATGAATATTATCTCTACCTAATGCCATACCATGATAACTATTTTCGCATCCACCCCTAGTTCCATTATTTCCTAGGTCACAATACAAAAATGAACTCTCAAACATGATCACACAACTAGGTTTCCCAACACTGTTCATCACACTAAGTGTTGTTGATACTAGATGGCCTAATTTTCATCAAAGAATGCCAAGATAATGTCCTATAGCCTCTACCATTGCACACAAATGGAGAATCCATAACAAAATAATGTACCTGCATTTGACAACCATATATATGGTGACCATATTTTCAATATTCTCAAAATAAATCTTGGAAAAACATTTGTATACAAAATACTTATGGTACATGTAAATCTATTTACATTACAATTTGACAATATTTTTTACTGAAACCCACCATATTACATCTTTTCCATACTAACCTATCTGCTTAACTAGCTTTTAATGGAAACAAAGAGGCTCAATTCACATTCATGGCTTCATATGGATACCTGTAATACCACCAACATGGAAACATTATAATACAAAAACACTAACACCATCAATGCCACTAGATATTACTTTGATATCTTTGTCACAACACGGAACCCTATGCCAAACTTCACCACTACTTTTCATATGGCTCACGTAGAAAATGATGAGCCATGATTACTACTTTCTCCAGCTATGCTAGCCACTAATGAGGAAACATATTATGTATCCCTAGTTAACTAGGTACAGTGCCATACTAAATTCATTATATCTACATGCTTATGTAAAAAGGGCACAAAACTATAGTGTAGGTAAAAAATTTGGTGTCGTATTCAAGCCATCTTCACATTGTTCCTGAACATACATGGAGAACCAATGTGTTCTTCATCTTGCAATGATGAAAAGATAAATATTCACATGAGAACCATACAAACAACTTGGTGAGACAATATCGATTTCCAACCAGTAGTTTAATGACATGCCGTTTTGAAAAATATAGAAAATGTGCATCTAAGGCAGAGAAAAAAATAGAAAAATATCATCACATGTTAGTAATGATAATGGATAACACAGCATTTGAAAAAGTTGTAAGCATTGGATATAATAAATTCCTTTATGAAAAAAATACTGATTGAGATATCAGTGCATAGGAAACATTCCATATGATATTAAAACTACCACTATTAGTATGCAAGTGGACTTTTGTAACCCTAACTATAGGGGAAAAAACTACAGAAAAATCTCATAGACCTAGCCACTACCATGAGCCACATAAAAAATTATTAATGTGCATATGATAATACCGTTGTTAGATTCCCACATCTTAATAGAATCGACAAGATCATGGTCATATGATAAGCATTGGAAAATACATCAGTGGTAAGAAAGAATGAAAAAATCAATTATTAAAGTGTTTCCTCATATTACAATCACCTATGATGTTGGATTAACATAATATGAATCCTTTTTCTTCACATAGATCTTGTTATAAAAATCATTCTGTGATAGTCCAATTGACACAGGTATATGGAGGGTTCATTCTCAGACTCCCCTCCAAAAAACTATTATAGAATGGGTGGCAAATCTCCAAAATTGACTTTTGAAAAAATGAAAAATATCTAAAAGAACGTTTCACGGAAAAGGTGCTTCTATATTTCAAACATTTCAGTAGTTTCGCAATGTTAGATGGACATCTATGCAGTATTAAATGGGGATTAGGTTAGACGACCATCTTTTGTCAATATACAGGGTTGGATGAATGTCGTTTACTAGATTGGATGACCGTCTTTTGACAATGGGCTAGGTTGGACATTTGTCTCTACAGGTTAGACGGCACTACATAGGATGATCATTGTGACAACCAACATATGAATGACCTCATTTGTGAGGGTAAATATTTCATGTTTAATAATATTTTATGGGTGAAAGTTGGCCTTGTCAACAGTTCTTGGGGCTAGGTCATTGCTATAATGTATTCCTCATGTTGCATACCCCATATTTATCTATTATATGTAGTTGTGAATTTCAAAACCTATACATGACCAATATGGAACACCGCACACCCAACACATATGCCAGTTCCACTAATAACAAGAGGCACACTTCGCTAGGTTCCTCTAAAAATGACATGGGCACTAACAATTCACAAAGCACATGGACTCACCCTTGAAAAGGAAACCATTAATATAGGGCACATAGAATGCCAAGGCCTATCTTTTACAACCCTATCCCGTGTACGCACTCTTGAAGACTTACGAATTTTCCCAACATTCACCTTTAACTAGTACAAACACCTAAAATAAGATGGACATCCCACACTCACCTACAAGTAGACACACTTCTCTAACAATGTGCCTCTTCATACATAACTTATGTAAGCAAATACACTACACTCTATGCTATTATGTATACTTTCTATAAACAGTACATGCATCTCAGAGTGAAAATAGAAAACAACACCTCAAAATGACAAGCAATGTGTTCTCCAATCACCTCTTCCTAACATACAAAGTTTACATGGTGCATGTATGGGTACATTAGAAATGGAAAATAATGTATACAATATAACTACTCGTATTGACAATGAAAACAATTACCTCCACCACCTGCTATTTGAATACATACAAGACCATTGCCAAACTGTGACAATAGTGGAAAAAGATACAATTCTCACCACAATGCTAAATCAAAAAATAATAGAGCAAGCAAAAAAAATGCTACAAAAAATGACAGTCGCAGTGGAGGCCATCCAAAAAATCCTCAGAGAGAAATTCTAGGTTCACTTCTATAAAAAGAAACTTGAAGTCCCGACTACATACCACATACAACTTTGTAGGTCTTCACAAATGTAAATTACCAAAAATTGTAATATGTTAATATAACTAACCTTAGAAGCATGAACTGAGTATTGTTTGTGAACAAATACGTGAATCTCATTTATACTTTAGCCAACTGTTATTGCAGTATAAAGGTCCCTTACTATGGAACATAACGATTACTATCAATGACACAATTTACTAAAATGCAGGTTCTACTGATAAATAACATTACAAGGCAAGGACATCAAATGTCCTAAACATGTGACATAAAATCCATAATATAGTTCTAATATTACATTAATATCAACTAGCAACACGGACCTAACAAGGGACATCATATTTTATTCGTCAACTTAAAACACAATACTCATTCATCTCCTTCCTTGGGCGTGGAATCACTTTAGAATCAACTACCCCAGAATGACAAAACCTACAAGAAATAAAATATGTAATAATAGTTGTCTAGATGTCTCTTCTTATGCAGCCAACACCATCCAATTCTTTAAGACCAACTAAAAAAGGGTTTCCATGGGAACATTGAATCTCACAGGTACTTAAATGTATGAAAAAGGAAAAGAAGAACCCTCACTACAGTCTCAGGAAAAAAGCAAAAGAATGGTTCCATTAAAAAAACCTAAAAAATTGTATCATAAATTCAACCTATATACTCAAATAAAAACCTTTTCCCGAGACTATCTACACATTTGTCTATTTACATTAATATCGAAAATAACTTGCAACAAAAATAAACATAGATTTTTAAGTATTTATTTAAAGATCATTATCTGCACATGTACTATAGTTACTAGACAATCTAGGAAAGCACCAAACATTCTCAATATACAAAAAACACAAAAAACTGAAATTAAATATACGCAACAATACTACTCCCCTCACACGCATAGACTTTCTCCTTCAAGAGCAACCACCAGAAATATTCAATTTATAATACTTAATTACAAAATAGACATATGTGATGAATATGACACTTAAATTAGTGGGTAGCTATTATAAGTGTACATTTATTAGCTAATGAATGGTGGATCTCTTTATTCACAGGTAGGCATCCACCTTTGAAGAATCCTTGGCTGGAAAGTGTCAAATTCTAGTGGTCTTAATTTTACAGGTTGCCAGATTTTAGATTTTTTTTACAATCTTATCTTAAATATCCACAGATTTTAGATATTTCCTATAGTAATATCTAAGATTTGATTTTTCTACTTTAGATTTTTTTCAGTTTACAATGTTTATCTACTTTTTGGACTGTATATAATCTTCAATCCAATTGCCCATTCTTGACTTTGTAATAAGAGAAATCATTTCCTTCCTAGTTGCAATCTTGCAGATATGCACTATCAAATTCCAGTGAAGGAAAGATATCATCTTGGGCACAGGTTGGTGTCAAGCAAGAAATATGTCTTCTATTGACGGGCAATCTCAAAACGGACTTCTGGCACGCCCAAAAATTTGAATTGTGGGTTTCCCATCGTTGTTTTGTTAGCTTCTGCATATTGGCGGGCAATCTAAAAATGGACTTCTGGCATGCTCATGAATGTCCAAATGTGCCATTTATGCAACAGATATAATCTCCACATATTAAAACTTTGACAGGCCAATATCCTTTCTTGGAGGTCAAGAAGATGTTGTATATCCGGCACCACTATCTGTAGCCGATCCTCACTGCTCCCATCATCTTCTTCAAATTGTTCAAGGTACAGGGCTCCATTCCCAATTCACAAATAATTTGGGTAAGAACATAATTACTATCAATTCGCAAGGTTGGATACGCTGAAAAAATACTTGTACATGAAGTGTGAAATACCACGCATATGTTTATTTGTGACCTGGGGAATGAGGTGAAAGGTTTTTCTGATCACCTATTGCGGTTACTGAGTATACTTGTCGAAGTCAATGTTCATGGTTGTATTGAAATACTGCTTGAATATGGTTTATTTCAAGTTTTTGAAAAGATGGGATTGGAAGACATGATGGTCCAGCAATGATTTTTGGGTCTGTTGAAAGCTAGGATGCTTGAAGTGGCAACTGGTAAGATGATTGTGGTTAGATATGTTATATTTAAATTGTTAAAAAATTATATTTCAATTGCTTATTTCTTTGGGGAAAGCTATGACCAACCATGTGTACAAATTTCAAACCCATGATTCAGAAGTGGTTTTGGAAATGGTTGTAGTGCTCTCATACGGGTTCTTTTATTCAAAACCATGATTTTAAATTTGGTTTTGTCCTATTGACATGAAACAATTAGGTGGTGTTATTGATGTCTTCTTGGTGTTATCTTATTTGTGACAAGTTTATAGATATCGTAAACAATCTGTAAAATTTTCTATATATTACAACTTTTAAAAGTTTGGTGTAGGAAACTCTTAAAACGTTATTTTTTCTAAAGCATGGTCTATATTGTCTTTCTTTTATTCAATATTCTCATTTTCAAAGCTCTCTTTTTTCACAGCAACAATGTAATCATTTTTTAATGCAAGGTGAGTTCATATATGTTAGGAAAGATATTATCATGCATCACGAAGCATCCTTATTAGCAATGAATTTTTTTTGTCTATTTATTGAGAATCAAATGAATGGTAATTGATTATTTCGACCAAAAACCATCTTGGTTGAAGTACTCTCGGGTGTTTGTAATTGGGAAAGCATTTCTTGCTTTTCTTTCGTTGACTGCACCTAGGTCATCCATGGGGTATAGCTATCTACCCCACGGGCCTATGTTATTGTATTTTTCTTTTGATTCAAAATGTTAACCTTACGACATCTATGGTTACATTATGCCGATTTTTGGATTTTTTCTCAAATACGAGTTGATGAACATAAACTAGCATGGGTCTCCCAATCATTGCACAAATACTATTGTTATCCTACCTTACAATCATTTTGTATGAAATTGTTTCTCACTTTGATGTTGTTTACATCTTTCATGGCCTGAGATTATTGTTGAAGTCGACATACAAGTGTGCTTGGATTTTCAAGGTTGTGCTTACAATTTTGGAAAAACTCTACAAAGAAGTTAGAAGAGTGATGGAAAATGCCAATCCCTAGCCTTGAACAACACATTTCCCTCATCCAATGGTCGATACTCCCTTTGAGGCCAATCTTCATCGTACATTGGTAAGGATATTCACAAAATGGGGTTATTGAGTAAACCTTGGGAACATTTAAATGCTAAAATGGGAGATTTGGCAGATAAGGCTAAGTGTTCGAATAAATGACGAAACGTGATATATTTTTGGTAAATATCATAATTACAACTTATAGAAAACGCGGTCATCTTCAAGAGCCATTGTGATTGTTCTATCAAATGAAAAAAAAAACAGATATTCACCATGATCAGATCACTTTTGCGAACATACTCGTGGAAATAAGAACTTTGCAACAACGCATGGACATTTGTCAAGGCATAATAGGCAATGACAACTCACTACATTGTTCTCTTCTTCCCACCACACAAACATCAAACATTTTAACATATCATACATTTCATCGCAAATTACAACTCCAACAAACTAAAAATTGTTATACACTCCGGTGTAAATTGCAACTCATGTGCAATTGCTAATCATATAAGAAGAGCAACTTTGCATAGACCCGCTCAAACTCAGATAACCCAAATATCTTAAAATCTAATAATTCCTCCACACGTGTCACTATCACAAATATAATAGGCGGGATCCACCCAATCCCAATGGCCCATCCGCATCCCCGTCATGTGATACCTATATCAACGATAGAGGATCACAATACCAAAACCACACAAAAAAAGTGAAAACAAGATAAACCCTTTTATAAAAAATAAAATAAAAAAGTAATCAGATAACTGAATGAAAAACATACACCTTAAAATCTTTATCTTGTTTGCACATTCCAACAATTCCCATGCAATACGGTCATTAAATTCTGTATAAAGAGTTACAGGTGGACAATTCAGTTTGGATAATCCATTGTAACAATTTATTTGGAGAATGTAGAATATTAGAGGATAATGTGACGATTGTAATCCTTAAATACTGAAGCCCGATCAACCATTTTCTCATCAAATCCGGGCCGAATTATCGACCTGCGGAAGCCCGGAGGTTCGAACTCCTCACCTCTACTCTCACAACTGCCATGGGATGCCTGGCTCTGCCTAAATCTTACGTACGTGCGAAGGTCACAATAAAATCAACTTTTCCCAAAAGATCCTCAAAAACTACGTGCAAGGCAATGGTAGGCCACTGAGTTTGTAGACCTTACTGTTTAAATTTGATGGTTATTTGCATTTTTATTATTCATAAAATATTTAACTGTTCGCTTTTAAAATAAGATTTTATTTTATTGAATGTGCAAATATATAGCAAATTACAATATTTACTCATTTTATGGATAGTCAAAATGAGAAGGTATATTTTGGGGAATTTATTTTATTTTATTGAATGTCTAAACATATAGCAAATTATATAAAATAAGGGACATTTAGGCCGTCAAAATCATTATGTTTCTGGTTTCAGTTGTTTAGCTGTTTAATTCTCTGTGTCGAAATGTTAAAGAGTTTGCATTCAAGGATAATTGATTCCTAGTAGGTAGCGTACCCAGCTATGTTTAGCTGCTTAGTTCCCACAAATTTAAATGGTCGTGAAGATTGCCAAACATATATATTCCCACAAATTTAAATGGTTGCGAAGAGTGCCGACATATATAATAGATAGGCTCTTGCTAAATTTTTTTTGGCCATTTCGAATATAGCTTCCAGAGGTATGATTCTTGATTCCATTGAGAATTATTTGCAAACATACATAGGATCTTTGTAGTGCATTGCAGGAATCAATTGTCCGTTTAATTCCCTGTGCAGAGCATGGCGAGCACCGATAGTTATGATGATGCGGTCTCCTCTCTCGCCAAAGTGTTACAGTACGTTTAATTCAACCCGAGTTTTATAAAACTAATTATTTGGTTGGGTGAGGGGTTTTTAATTGTTGAATTGCAGGCAAGATCCGAGCCTGCGTTCTGCCGCGGCGAAGAAAGTTACGGAAATCACCAAGGAATTGCAGGTAGAGATTAAAGATAACAACTCCAGTAGAAACCAAATTGACGAGCTTGAGTTCAATCCTATTGAAAAACTTATGAGCGGATTTCGTCGTTTCAAACATGAGATTTACCAGTAAGTTTAGTTGCTCCCTTCATTTTGTTAGTTTTTATTTTATAGTTACAATTAGAAAATCAAAATTTCAACTTTTGGAGCCATCGACATTATATTAAAACAAGGGTGGTTTTTTATTTTTTGTTCTTGAGCAGCAAGGAAACGGATTTGTTCTCCAAGCTGTCTTCCGGCCAATCTCCCAAGGTGAGAACCATTTTACATTTTAGATTTCTCCAATGTTATGGATTGCGGAAAATTGAACTGCGGAATGGATATTTGTTTTTGTTTTGCAGTTCATGGTATTTGCATGCGCAGATTCGCGGGTATGTCCGTCTACTGTTCTGAAATTCAATCTAGGGGAGGCGTTCACGGTGCGAAACATTGCAAACATGGTTCCTCCTTACCAGAAGGTCTCAGTCACACTCTCGAAATATTATACGCGTCTTTATTAATTATTAATTTATCATTATTATTCTAATCCGTTTAATTTCCAACTGTCACGCAGAACGGACAGTTCGCCGGAACTGGTGCCGCAATAGAATATGCGGTTTTGCATCTCAAGGCAAGGACGGCACCTTTTAATTACGGAGCACTTCGTGATTTTTTAAATTATTTATTAATGTAATAAAATTTGATGGAACAGGTGGAGAATATAGTGGTGATTGGGCACAGCTGTTGCGGAGGAATCAAAGGGCTCATGACATTTCCCGATGACGGCCCCACCAAAACGTAAGTTGGTATATTTTAATGATGTTTTTTTAAGTAATGTCCACGAGATCGATTAGTTTACGGATTCAAGAGTATTAGTTCTATGCACTCTTCCGTTCTAAATTTATTGTTTTTATAATGCTAGACTTTTTATCATGGATCTTGGGTAAGAAATTTGTCAAAGTGTCTCTCTCTCTCTTTTTTTTATAAAATTCTTACTCTACCGTAATTAGATGTCGCACATTCTTATCATTCTATTTCAACAAGTCCTTGATTAGAAAATATGTATATTTTTTTCCCCTGATTTTGAATAGTGCAAATCCACGAGCTGATTTCATATCTAAGAAACATCTTTTCCTTTCATTTGACTTCTACACTTAAGAAACATCTTTTTCTTTTCACATGGTTGCATATGGGGTTAAATTCTTTGAAACAATTTTTTTTTCCCCCCAAATTTCTCAATTAATATTGTTATCATGAATTTCACAATCACATATTTTATTTACTTTTTTATGTTAGTGTTTGGGTATTCTTGCATGCTAATGTTTCATTTGTTCATCCATTTGTTGTTTTGTTTTATCCATCTATTTTGATTTGATGAAACGAATACAAATATTTTAATAATATTACTTGTAGTATCGTTGTTATTGGTTGACTTTGCAATTTTGGTGGATTCAGGGATTTTATAGAAGATTGGGTAAAAATAGGCCAAGAAGCTAAAACGAAAGTTAAGAAGACATATGGAAATTTGTCTTTGGAGGAACAATGCACTTCATGTGAGAAGGTTAGTGGATAAATCAAAACTTATTTTCCTATCATTAAAAACGTGACTATATTTGAAATAAGTTATTTTGTGGTTTTATTCTAGGTGGGTATATCCAATCTCTTGGACAATTACCTTGTTTGGACTGTGTGTATATTTTTTAATAATTATTTGAGGATTTTTTAGTAAGGGAGAGGAATAGTGGATATAATTCACCACTTTGGACTTCTCACACTCTAGCCTCTTTCCTAGAGAGAATTTGTTTTAGTGAGTGTTTTGCCTAATGAATCGTCCTTATAGGACTATACTACATAATGAATCATTCTCATCTTAGAATTATTAGAGTAAGGAAGCTATTCAAATACACATAACTAAGATAATTGAATTAAATTGTTACCCTACTCCCCCTCCCCTATTGTGTAATTGCATTAAATTTTCCCTCCCTACGCATGACCTCCCCTCGCCTCAAAAAATCAATCTGATTAAATTTCTCGTGGAAATCAACTTAACATAAAATACGCTATTGGGTTGTAGTTGAGAGTATATATGTATTCACGTATAAAAACTATTAAAAAATGTCACACACACACACACACACACACACACACACACACACACACACACACACACACACACACACACACACACACACACATGCGCGCGCATGATGTATGTATGTATGTATGTACTTACACACACACATGCTTTACTATGTATAGAATTGGTTGATAGGTTATGTCCTTTATTCCCATCTTTAATACTAATATCATGCCATGTTCTCAATTTTATTTATTTTTCATTTGAAACAATTAAATTTACTTAATGTTTAAGTAGGATAAAGATTGTTGAAAGCTTATGCCCCTTTATTCCGATCATTCAAAATAGTATTAGGTCATGCTCTTAATAATTTTTCTTTTTTCAATTGAAACATGTAAATTTATTTAATGTTTAGGAAAGACAAGGACTATTTTACACACCCTCCAATTATTATGATTCATAATACTTTTCATCATTCATTAGACAAATTTTAGGTCATTATGCACTACAATCTTTTTTTACAAAAAGAAATTGGGACTATAAATCATAAAATTATGTCAACATTGATGTTAGATAAGACAAGTTTACTTTAATAAAACAATTGGATATATTTTATTGGGATGTGATTTTTATATACAAAATATACAACAACAAAAAATTGCTAATAACATTTACGTTAGATGTGACTACTTTATTTTAATAAAATACTCAACAATATTTTAATGAGTTTCAATTTTTCATATAAAACATATTTAAAACAATTAATTATATCAGCTGTCTTTTCAATAATACAATTCAATGAAATCCACTTCAAATTGCAAGCATGAATTTTTTTTTTACACTTCTGAATTTTGTCCAATCAATTTGTATTTCTATGAGGAAGTAACTTGTGTAACATTGATTTTTCTTTTTGCAGGAAGCGGTGAATGTATCTCTTAAGAACCTACTTTCATATCCATATGTGAGGGAGGGAGTTTTAGAGAAGAGTCTCGCTTTGCATGGCGGATATTATAATTTCGTCGATGGTACATTCCAAACATGGTCAATAGACTTAAGTATGTCGGAACCACAATCAATTGTGTAATTCTTGCTTTAAATAACATCTAATTTTATTGCATTAGTCAATGCTTTGTAGTTTATATTAGTTAATTGGGTGGGAAAGTGGTATGTTGTATGTTTTAAGAACAATTAAAATATCCACTACGTTGCTTTCCTATTTCATTCAATTAGATATGCTATGTTGTTTTTGTTTCATTCTTGTATTTCATTCAATCAAATTTGGTATGTTGTTTTCATATTTTTTTCCCGATTCGATCAAATAACAAAAATATTCAAATTTTTGAAGTATTTATTTCTTTATGATAATTTTTTTATTATATATATATATATACACTCATTTTATAAACACATTAAGATGAATAATATCATTCAAATTGTTATCAAATGATATTTTTTTGTTTATTTCATTATAATATTGTTTCCTATCATATTTGTAATAAATACATTTTTATACATCATTCCATGTGTGGAATAGTTGATTCCTAGTTAAAATCTTTAAAGATAATTCCTTGAAGTCTATTCAAACTGGTGGAGGTAGATTTTATAATTGAGTTTTGATGCATGGGCATCTAGGATCACAAATAATCATGTACCCCCCTCAAAAACATTTATAGATAAGAAAATAAAATTATATGTAATTCCATGCCACTCCTAAGTAAGCCATGCAAATGACCTTTACCTTACTCATTTTGTAGAAACTTGTTTGAAGTTACGAAACATTATGAATTTCACGCAAACTTACCCAAGCCACACAAAATTCTGAATTCCATGCAAGCTTACCCCAAACATGCAACTATATGAATGTTGTACAATCCTATACAAAGTCACATAATACTATGGAAGGTATGGAGGCATTCCTAAATCTATAAAAAAATATAGATGGCATACTCACTTTCCCAATTCCGCGATACACTAAACAAGCCTTCAAACACTAACAATGTTATATTCCATCAAGAACTCTCCCATTTTATCCAATGATGATATTTGTGTCAAACAAAATCACCCGTCGATATCAGTACAATTGGAAACAAGAGCACACAATTATTGGTCCATCTATTTTGGCCAAGGACTAACAAAATGATTCAATTGAGGTCACTCTAATAGAGGAGAACCTTTGGAACTAATAATTCGCTGTGAGAGGCACTAAGGAATATTATGTGGAGGAACATGTATTTAATGAAGGCCTATTTTCCTCCCACCAGAGATCTGTAAATTATACAAGTAGAAGGTGTATGCTTTGATTTAGATCACCTTACAAAATGTGTCAAATGACATATTATCAAATCTCAAATCGATGTTACTAAATGAAATGGGCTTATGCTACCACCATTAAATAAGAGAGGAAAATCAAGGGTAAGGGTAAGGGAAGCCTATAGATCCATCCGAGGGCTGTCAGCACGAGGGGCCACAATTCCATATATATTTCTCCTAGAGTTCAAAGAGGGGAGGCCCTGATGGCTCGACCCCTATAGTAGTGGGCAATAGTGGACTCTCCTATCTATAGTAGCCCCTAACCTAAATAAAACTATATGGGAAAGAAAGGGGTCAACTCGTTGCGGACCGCTGTCGTCTGGTTTGCATATAAATGAAATCAAATAGGCACCCATAGTCTGTATCTCTAAAAGATAGATCTCTCGCTCTATCTTTTTTTATTTTCTAAATAGATAAATAGCGATAGATATAAGCAGTCCCCCCTATCTAGATAGGGGGGATCCTACATATAGATAGGGGTGCCCCCACCCCCTTCCTCCTTTTATTATATATATATATATATATATATATAGTATATATATATATATATGTATGTATGTATGTATGTATGTATGTATGTATGTATGTATGTATGTATGTATGTATGTATGTATGGGCGAGAGAGGGAGGCATAGATAGGGCAGTTAATGACCCCGCCACCCACCCATTGCCTACTATTATCTGGGTTGGGGACTGTCAGGGCTATATATATATATATATATATTAGGCCACCCTCCCTCATATAATAGTAGGCAATGGGTGGGTGACGGGTCATTAGCTGCCCTATCTATGCCACCCTCTCTCGCCCATATATATATATATATATATATATATATAATATATATATATATATATATATATATGGGCGAGAGAGGGTGGCATAGATAGGGCAGCTAATGAACCGCCACCTATATTATGGGCGAGAGAGGGTGGTATAGATAGGGCAGTTAATGACCTGCCACCCACCCCATTGCCTGCTATTATCTAGGTTGGGGGACTGTCGGGGTGACCTTGACTCGAATTTCCCTGAGCCCACCCCATATATAGATAAAAGGGTCAGTGGAGGTGTAATTCAATTCTATATATTAGGGTGGGGTCCCTAGACCTATATAGGTAGTTCTCTCATTGAATAAAGGAGGTTATAATCTCCAAATTTGAATCTAAATCTATAATATAAGACACCTAGATTTTTTTTAGTTTTTTTAATGGCTAAGGGACCTTCCTTGGTCATATCCATAGACCTTTTTAAGGTTGATGATAAGAATTATTTACACCCTTGATAGATTATATGAAATATATTAGTAAATTAAGTACACTAAAGGATGTAAAGGGAGCTACAAGTGGTTATTATGATTAATTAACTTCCAACATTGTAGTCATTTTTACACCCATCACAAAGGAAAGGAACCCCATGCATGTCGACCTATCACCTAGTGGGTACTCACCCAAAGCACGTGTGGGTGCCAAGTCTCTCTTTTATGCGATTTTAGTGGGAAACATCATCTATGATCCAATTTTAAGAGTTTTGAGATGGAATAAGACATACAAGCACCATAGAGTTCAGAACGGCTTCTAGATCCTCGCAGTCATTCTAGACATAAAAGAGCTTAACAGATTATAAAACTTACACCAAAACAGAAAGGAAGTTGTACAAGAATTCATACTTAGTTCATAAACATAAATGAAAAAGAGCTATGAAGAAGGATGTATGCATCAGAACCATTAATGTTCATATTCACATAAACTAGTAACCTCATTACATTCATTGGGCCCATTGCAGAATGTCACAGAAAGGCAGACCGTAGTCATGCGTAATAACTGGATTCATATAACTAGGCCCTCAAAAGAAAATTTATAACTCCCCAACCCTTGATACATCCTTTCCTACACCTATTTATCCAAGCTAACAGAATCCTTGCAGTATTTATACAGAGCTCTGCCCTCTATTTATTTCATCATTCTTTGCTTCTGCAAGCGCTTGTATATATACCCTTCTTAAAGTGCCAACTCATTCTTCTACGGCCTCAGACCTGTCACCAAGTGTCTGAATGTGGTCCTCCATGTGTGCATGTTCCTTTAGGAATGAGCTCACCACTCCTTTACATGATGTCCTTATAGAAAATTCTAGAACAGGGCATAATCCTTCCAGGCTACCCTATCGCCAGGTTGGCACCTTATCCACCCGGGTCACATTTTTCTTGCATTCTACCAAAAAGGTTGAAAATGGCTAAGTCCCCGATTCCACTCTGGGGGTGCGCATCTTGGGTTCTACAAAAACCCTACTTGAACCCTTCCCTGCGCACCTTATCTTGCACACTTTGTTCAAATGTGCACGCCTATGTGCCCTTTTTGGACTTAGTCAATATTTCAAGGGCCCAACATCACCCCACACTTTATCTATTCTCTGCCCTCAGAAAATTCCTTAAAGAATAAAGAAATACATAATAAAGGGGACAAAGAATGGGAAAAGAAGGAAGAATGTGGAATGATGTTACTTAAAGCAATAAGAGAGGAAATTTCTTCTACAAGTCGGCCTCCAAATTGTTCTAGGCATCGACCTCATTTTGTGCCCTCTGGAAAAGACCACCTACTAAGGCGCTCACCTAATCAAAATCTAGCCCATCCCCTTGGGTGCTCATGGTGTCAACAATTTTCTCTAACTCCTTTTCTATATCCTCCAATGCATCCATCCTTCGTGTAATCTGTGGGTATAGTTCCTTTAGCCAGTTTTAAATTTAACCCTGTGAATCCTAAATAGCTTTTGATTTATTTTCTACCTTGGCTAGGATATTTTCTCACTCTACTCTGTTCCCCTTGTTCTTCTCCTGGAACTCTTTAAGTTATGCTTCATCATTGGTGACCAGCATGCTTGCCACTTTGTCTTTTTCCATGCAGTTGGCGTACGCGGCCTCAATAGTCTAGGAAGCAATCTTTACATTAGCAAGGACCTTGATGTATTCAGCTATGAGCACCACAACCTTAAATTTATCCTCCTTTTCTAAACGTGCGGCTACTTCTTATACAAATTCCAAGGCTAGAGGGTGCCTCTCCATGGTGAGGATTCTTGTTAATTCCTCCAGGAATTCCAGGGTAGATGCATACTTCCGCACAGGAGGCGCTAGGTATGGATGCTTCAACACTATTGAATATGTAATGGAATCCACCTTTTTATATACTTCGCGTACTCTTTCCTTCTCGTCCCTTAACTCGCACTGCAACTGGGTGCTGATCATCTTTCCTTGACTCAGCTCCTTTGTCCCTGTAGCTATCTCTTCTTTGTTCTTCTCCAGTTCATCCTCCATATATTTGATTCTATCATTCCGCCTAAAGAGTCTAGCTTCGACCTCAACGGAGACCTTGTTGAGCGCGTTGCACAATTGTTCATCTGAGAGCTGCTGAGCATTCACCAATATGATGTCTCCTTTTGATTATGGAAATGTTATTATTTCCCCGTGGCTTACTTCGAATTTTGGCTCATCAAGATGGGACTCAAATGCCCATGAGAGCATCTTCCTTGTCCATGGGTATGCAACCTCCTTATCAAAAGATGAAATTGAAAGGATCCCCTATGTTGGAACCATGCTTTGCAACCGTGCATGCAAAAATTTGTTGGGGTCATCAACATAACCCAACCATGGCCTCTCCTCCTCCATGCACTTTCCTCCCATGCGCGTGCCCTTAGGGATATTTACAGTTAAAGTGGGGCCTCCAGTGCTGCTGTGGTCCTTTTCCCCACTCTCTTCCTTATCCTCATTCATTACCAGCTCAGTGCTATGTTCCAATCCCTCTTCTACCAAGGACTCAATGACCTTCTCAGCCTCTCTTTCTACCTCCTTGTTTACCACTTTACTCCCTTCCTTGTCCCGAGAACCTTCCCCCTCCTGGCTGCCCTCTCTCCATGCGAAGGTGTACTCATTCTTCTCTCCTTCTCCCTCCTCTGAGTCATGTACACTGACCACAGGTTGTTCTTGGTTTACCTCAGGCTTATCTTCCTCATCATCATCCCTTTCACTCTGGTAGGCCCCCAAGCTCTCAGTGTACTCAGAATCTGACTCCTCCATCATCTTCTACTTCTTTCCAACCGGGGATTCTGGCGCAGGTGACTTGTCTCTTCTTCTTTCAATGACTCCTTATCTAATGGCTCCTCTAGCTCCAGAGTCTTCTCTTTGACTATGGAATTTTTCTTGTGTGAATACATACTTGTTCTGGCGCTTGTCCTAGGGGTACCTATTTCCTGTGCATTCACTACACTTGGCACTTTCTTCTTTGGTTCTTCTTCCTTCTACCTAGGAGCGGATCTATTCCTTCCAGTTGGGTCCTCAGGTATGGATATCTTATTCTCCAGATACACACCCTTCTCAAATTTGGGTCTTATACAGAGGTATACTCATGCCGCGGTCCCTCCTGCAATGGGAAAAGTCATGGGTCTCATCATTTGGACCTCATGCGACATGTACTTCTCCACGTATGCGCACTTGTTGGGGTAGACCAACCCTTTGTGCATTTCTCTATGATCCTGATCTAGATCACCAAGGTCCAACTTCAACTTCTAAGATTCTTTAAACCTATTCACTCCTACTTAGAAGTGTTGAGCTGTGAACACAAAAGGGATCTTACACCATGGGCTCCATGTCTCATCCATCAGTTTAAATCTGTCGAGGTAGAAATGTTGGTACATATCAAAACTCGGCTTCTCCCTCGGTGGTTGCTAGCAGTTGTTCATGGATCCTCCATTCCACCCCAAACGTGTTCCTCAGGCGCGTGTACCACTTCTCCAGGTGTGCCTTATGCATGGTCGTCATACTATCACAGGTGTACTTCTCAAACCTCTTTACGAGTGAAGGATCTTTAGCAGGGTACTCCGACACGAATTTGTCCGCTACATCCGACACCCCAATCTCTGAGAATACAATGGTTAACAAGACATTACCAAAAAGGATTTTATCACCTTCCTTTGTGCTACTGAAAATCTCATCCGCAATGAATGTAGATAAGTTGTAGATGGTGCCCTCTGAAATCCTCCTGCAAACATTCAACTAGGCCTTGTTTACCTGGGTCCATCTCTCATGGCCATTTAAATTTGTCACAAGGTGCGTGGCCATCTTCATCACCGGGTCCTTGATGTCCGTGATATAAAAGTACCTCGACCCATTTTTGTATGCATAAGCAACGGTGGTTTCCTTAATTTCCTTCTTGTCACTTAGGTTGTCCTCCAAACTCTCTCCTTCACAGATGAGGCCTGTGAAATGCGAAACAAGCTGAGGGGTAATGCACATCTTGCACCCTACGAAGTGAAAGTAATCTTCATGCGCGTGCGACATCAACCATTGATATAGACGCTCAGGCTTCCCATAAATAGGGAAACTCAAAGAGTTACAATAATCCTGACTTCTTCATCTTCACTTTTACATCATCATTATAGATGGGAAAACCCTCTGGTGTCCTTTTATTCATCAGGTGCACTAAATTTAGCACCATTTCCTTCTCGATTGTGCTTGAACAATGATTGTAATCATTTACTGACATATTTCTTAAATGGGACACCCACTCACGTCCAAGCAATACTCTGTCTGGGTACTGCATTTCTACGTACCACTCTTCATTTGTACCCACAACAATGTCTTATTGCTTTCTCTTGCCCTTTCCCTTCTTAGGTGTGCCAACTGGTTTCTTGGGTGCCATTGTTTATGTTAGCACTTCAACTTCTTTCACTTGCTTTGTTTTACTACCCCTTTCCAAGTTTAGATCTCAAACTGGAAAAGAAACTATTTTCCGACCCATGCCCTAGATGTCAAACCCTAACTGGAACCTCTTTTCACCAGACGACGTTTCTCCATAACTCTTCCCATGCCCATGAATCACTTCCTTTCTGATTTGTAAATCCAAACTGGTCACTCACACTCAAATTCTTGCAATTTTTCTTCGCATGGATCACTCTGGAAATCCTAGTTAGAAAAATCTCCTCTTCGTATACACAAGGTGAAAAAATGAAATGTCCAAACCTTTATTTATAGTTTTTCCCATTTTTAAGCATTAAATGCTACTTCACACTACCACCATAATTTTAGCGTTTAATGCAGATTTTTCAAACAAAGCCCAACTTTTGCGCCCTAACCCACGTGCCTAACCCTGTGCAGAAAATCTTCCAACCTTTTGGCGTGCAACCAATCCATCCTGATAGGAGACTCTTACGCACGTGTAACCAGCACCGAAGGCACTTCTTCTATCATGATTTTTTCTCTCGCCTACCTCGTGTTGTTTATGTGCTTCTTCCTCCTCTGTACGTGGGATCTGAAAGTAGCCTTATCTTGACACTAACCATTCTTTTCTACCTTTCCTTTCATGCACCTCTTTTAATAGGGCCATTCAACCGGGATTTTCAATAGAATCCTCCTTGGCACTTTACCCACACTTTCCTTCACATCACTCCACCCCACACTTAAACGATGCGTGGTCCTCTGCGCATTCAAAAACCTCAAAAATTAACAAGGTTACCAGTGCCCAAGGCTTAAAAAAACAACAATGCAAAAGGGAAACACAAGAAAGGAAAATGCATAAAGGAAATTCTAAACTATCTGGCAAAACTACCTTATTTACAAACACCAAGAAGCCTTATTTATAGTAGGGCTTCAACCTACTCCCATTGAAGTGTCTAGGCAATTTCATTCCATCCAGCACTTATAACTGGCATGCACCCAAATCAAGGATGTACGAGATTATATAGGGACCTAACTAATGGACCTTTAACTTCCCAGGGTGGCGCATAAACTTAGGATCATAGAGTAAGACCATCTGCCCAACCTCAAACTTCTTGTTCCTAATGTGGCAGATCATGCCATGATTTTTTCTTTGATTTTTCTGTTGTTTGGCTCCACCTGGCAAGTGATCATCTTTCATCCAGCTTCACCAATTCATCAATTCTCTCTTCCAACACTTTCTCATTAGCCAACCCTCTTGCACGTGCTATTCGCAGAGAAGGTAACATGAACTCAACTAGTAGAATAGCTTCCGCACCAAACACCAATTGAAATGGTGTGGCTTTTTTCAACCTTTTATAAGTTTCCCTATAAGCCCATAATACGGATGATACCTTGTCATCCCAATCTTGTCTTCTGACATCACAAATTTTTGTCAGGGTATGACTCAATATTTTGTTAAATGCTTCTGCGGTTCCATTTACTTGTGGGTGATAAGGTGTAGTCTTGTGATGAGCCACCATGAACTCTGCTAATAGGATCCTTACGGTCTCATTCAAGAAATGTGTACCCCTATCACTGGTTAAACTTAAAGGGCATCCATACCTTGTGATAATGTTCTCCCACAAAAATCTTGTTGTTGTAGCTATTATGTAGTCTTTAGTTGGGGCTTCCTCTACCCACCTTATCAAATAGTCCATGTAAGTGATTACATAGTGTGATCCAGTCCTACGCATGTTGCTGGTGCAATAGGGCCTACAAAGTCTATTGCCCATTTCTCAAAAGGTTCAGCACTAGGGATAGGGCGAAAAGGCATTTCATCTCTCCTTCCTGGCTTGCCAACGTGCTGACAATGGTCACACGCTTTACAATACTCCTTGCAGTCCTTATACAGAGTTTCCCACCATAATCCTGCCATTAATATTTTACGTGTGGTGGCATCACCTGCATAATGTCCACCTGCACTTCCTCTGTGTGCTTCCTCTATGATGGCGAGGTGCTCATGCTCTAGTACACACCTACGCAAAACTTCATCACACCCTAATTTGTATAAGTCCCCATTGATCAACATGTAGGGCACGACGTGTATGGCTAGTTTTTTTTCTCTAATGTCTTCATCCCTTTTAGTGCCACACCTTCCTTTAGAAATACTACAATTTCCTCCAAATCCAAGGGTGTGTGTTGTAACCTAAAAAGTTGTGCATCTGACATAGTCTCTTCAATGCTCTGCACATCCTCCCCTGAATTAATTCTTGACAAATGATCAGGTCCACAATTACTCTTTCCAGGCTTCACAACTACCGTGAACTCAAACTCTTGAAAATAATATCACCCACCGACATATGCGCCCTTGTAGAATGGGCTTGTTCACCAAATACTTTAATGTCATGTGGTCAGTGTAGAAGATAAAGGGAGTTGCCAGCAGATACTTCCTAAACTTTTGAAGCGCGTAGATCATTGACAATGCTTCACGCTCAGTCGTAGTATAATTCTGCTCTACTGGTGTCAACTTCCTACTTGCAAAACATAGGGGGTGATCAACAATTCCCTCACCAGGATGTGCAAGTACTACCCCAATGGCTGTTCTGGAGGCATCTACATGAACATGGAAGGGCTTATCCCAAGAGGGAAAACGTAATATAGGTGCGGTGACAAGCTTATCCTTTAATGTGTCAAATGCCCTCTGTTGCACCTTTCCCCAATGGAAGGACACTTTTATGTCTGAGAAATTCTTCTAAAGGCATGGCGATCTTGGCATACCCCTTGATGAACTTCCGATAGTAGCCCACGTGTCCAAGAAACCCGCACACTGTGCTTTGGCTAGTAGGCTCCCCCAATCCCACAATAACTACAACCTTGGCAGGATCTACTAGTAGGCCCTCCTTACATATGATATGCCCCAGTAATGTTCCAAAGGGGGTAGAAAAGACACACTTCTTAATGTTGAGGGATATCCTCAACTGCCAACACCTCTCAAACATCAACCTCAAATTATCACAATGGTCTTTTACTAGCCCATACACCATCCAATCATCCAGATAGACTTGAAGAAATTTATGGATGAAGTCATGGAATGCTTGTACCACTATGCATGAGAAAACAATAGGCACATTCTTCAACCCAAAGGGCATGACCATGTATGCAAAACTTCCCCATTCAGTGGTGAAATTTGTCTTCTCCTAGTCTTCCTTTGCAATCCGGACTTGGTGGTACCCCCAAAAATCCATCTGTAAAGGAATAGATTTCACACCCAGTGACTCCCTCCAAAATTTCTTCAGTGAAGGGGGTTGGAAAAGGATCGATGACACAAACTGCATTCAACTCCCTATAATCCACATAGATCCTAATCCACCCATCCTTCTTGATGTTGATTACCATTGGACTTATCCACTCTTATTCTTCAACAACTTCAATGATCCCAGATGTTATCATTTTTTCTAACTCTTCCTTTACCTTCATGCACGCAAATTGGGATTCATCTGGTAGGGTCTCTTCCTGACCGGGTGTGCACTATCCTTCAACTTTATCCTCATCTCCCCCAAGGAATGGTGGATGCCTTTGAGCTCATGGTACCCACGCGTAGGAATAAATCCTCAAATTCATGCAAAAGATCAATGATCTTAGAGACTTCCTTCTCCGACCAGTAATCTCCAATGATAGCTTCCTTAGGTTCTTCTCCCAAGTCGATGTTAACCTTTTTTAGTTTTTAAAGGTTCATGGTAGGTGCGCGCATGAGTATCAGCACTGTCCACTACCTCACGCGTCCCTATAGAATGGTTAACATCCAAGATTTCTACTTCCTCCCCATCAATCACATATACAAGCTTTCCTTTCTCCTTTTTCACACATGCGTGCTCAAGCTGAACCTCCTTTGTTTCCTCTTCTTCAAATTGTGCCTCCAAACCTGGCTCACCAAGCAAGTCCAACAACCTATCTTCTGTCATGGCACTATCCCCCATGGTAAGGTGCTTGACAACCTGACAATGCCTTATCAAATGATGGCTTGGTACTTTGATACTCAAATGTTTGAACTAGGTCAGCCACTAGCTCTTGCCAATTCCCTATTTGGCGGCATGTCTCAGAATGTATGTACCATGCACGCATAACCCTATGTAGTGTAGAATATAGTTTGTGCACACCTAGAGGGACGGTGGAAAAGCTTCCACACCTTCCCTCCAGGTTCTTTCACAGGCTTGGATGTGGAAAGAGGTG
Organism: Taxus chinensis; assembly: GCA_019776745.2. Classification (NCBI taxonomy): domain Eukaryota; kingdom Viridiplantae; phylum Streptophyta; class Pinopsida; order Cupressales; family Taxaceae; genus Taxus; species Taxus chinensis. The sequence continues at coordinate 611,322,045 of CM034146.1, read as the reverse complement.
GGCTCCTTACCATGGTAGTCCTTTATGGTGGTGGGCACATTACTTCTAGAGAAATGAACAACAAAGGAAATTCTCACTTCACACCATTCCAAGAGATTATCCCGATGTGTTGCCCACCAGTGCGCAATAGTTCCTAGTAGGATGTAACTTAGCATCCCCCTTCAGTTCATTTTCCTTCTTCCACTGAGCTTCCATTTTCTGTAAAAAGACCTCAGGGGAGGCTCCTCCTGAGTACTTAGGTAGCTCTTTTCCTCCTAGGCACCAAACTGTGTGCACCTTTGTCACCTTTGTCACCGATCCTCTTAAATGTCATCTGATCAATTCATAGGTCCCATGTGCCCAATTATCACATGCTAGATTAGTGGTGTCACTTACCAACTGAGCATCTTCAAACTAGATAACCTCATTCGTAGGATGGATTATCTCTGGGTCCCTGATTGAGCGCACATATATTCTATCTAGGACCTCCTCTCCCAAAGGTTCAGTATAGGGTGTTGACTTCCCATCAGCCAGGGGTATGATGACTCATTCCTCTTCATTTTCAAAGCTGATGTACCCCTTGTTGAACCAAAGATCTGCATTGTTCTTATAACACCATGGGTGCCCAAGCAGTGCTGGGAAATTGTCTTCCTCGGCGAGCGCCAAGACTTCAAAGTCCCCAGTAAACTTAGCTCCCTAAATGGTGATAGCTGCATCTTTTAAGACACCAATGGGCATTGCCTTCATTTTTTTTGCCATATACAACACATTTGAAGATGGTTGTAATGCAGGTCTTCCCATCTGATGCCATGCATCCAAGGTCAGAACATTGACCTCCATGTGCCTGTGTCAATGAGGATATTGCTCAGCAATCATCCATCCACTACTACATTTAACATGATCTCCCTATCATAGTCAAGGCTGTGAGGGGGGAGGTTTACATGCAGGACCTACCTCTCTCACTCTTCTCCGACACGTGGTACCTTCTCTCTCAACCATGCTCCTAGCAAGGGAATAATATTCTCTTACCTTAGCATTTTACATACTTCCTTGACCTCATCCAGGTCATCTCTTGGCACCTCAACCTTCCTTCTTTACTCCTCCCTCCTTGGACTGCTCCTTTAGACACTAGATTTCTCCTTGTAAACTCTAAATGACATCCATGGTATCTTGGTATACCTCCTTCTGATGAGCAGGATCTAGGTACTTTCCATGTACCACTTCTTCTCTTGAAACCAGGGTCCTCTACCTTGGTATTTCCTTTACACATGCGGCCTCTGCTCTTGTTGTTACTATGACAGATTCCAAACCTGCATCACGTGTTACCCATGTGGCATCCATTGTGTGTCTGTCTTCTTAATGCTTACCATTGTAGTGCCCTTGTATTTCTGTTACTGCTAATTCATGTGCTCAAACAACTCAGGGCACTCCTCATACTTATGTTTCTTCCTGCACCATGAGCACTACAATAGGTCTGGGCACTCTCATTTGTAATGCTCTGTAGACCCATGATTAAAATATGTTCCACATGGGAACTCACTTCTTCCTCCTCCATGATTACCATGACCATTGAATCCTCTATGAAATCCCCTTCTACACGTGCCTCCATCTGTGTGCTCCTCATAATGGTGATCATCACCTTTAGAACTACTGGCAATGCTGGTCTGGCACACCCCATGATCAATGGCCTCATGGATCTGGTCAATAAGCCTACAATCCTTAGTATCATGGGTTGTAGAGGTGTAGATATTATAGTAGCAAGACACATTCTTCCGAATTGACACTGTAACAAGGGACATCTACTTGCATCATGGTCCCCATGACAAATTTCACAGTCTACAGTCACGGCATGTACTATCCTCCAGGGGAAACTATCCTTGACATGCCCCTCTACTTCATAATCTATACACCATATACCACTGCAAGTCTCATGGGATGAGTTTGTAGACAAATTTTCTAGCTGCTTAGCCATAACAGTAATCTGAGCCTCCAAAAATGGGCTAATACCATATCAACACTTCCAATAGCCTCGGTGCATAGAGCAGCTTCTAACGCCTCGCGTGGGTCTGTGAAAGTTTTATGAGATAAATATCTCCTAAAAGGAGTGATCAACCCTCCAACAAACCACTGAGCATGTTGTGAAGGGTGAATATCATATGATAATTTAGACAAGAGAGTTTTAAAGTGTGCATCATATTCCCGCACACTCTCTGTCATTCCCTGTTGAATCTCCTTCAGGGAACTGATGCTCTTCTGTTAAAACTTAGGAATGTGGAATTCTTCCAAGAAGGCATTCTTTAAAGTAGTATAATCCACCACCATTTGATGAGGGTCATATTTCCTATACCAGTTATGCACGCGCCTTGTAACATCATTGCAAACTGACTTGGCCTTCCGCTCTGGGGGTTTGTGATCCCCTTTGCGCACCATAGCAGTTCACACTTGTGAACATGTTCTGTAGCATCTTCAATACCTCTGTAATCTGGAAAATGTAAAAATATTTCAAAGAAGACTTGAGGGGGTGGCTAGGGCCCTTGTCCTCCTGAGCCAGAGCCTTGGTTCCCTCTAGTGTTTCCTCTACCACCAGATCCACTAGATCCACCAGGTCTTATGCCTCCTGAGCCACCAGATCCACTAGATCCACCAGAGATCCACCAGGTCCTATTCCTCCTGACCCACCAAATCCACTAGGTCCACTAGGTCCTGTAGTGGTTGTGCCAAGTGTCCCAAGGTTCCACTGAACTACACATGCACCAACGGTCTCTGATAATGCCCCACTACCACTAGTGTACCCCGTGCCACTCCTAGACGTGAGACCAAAGGCTTGTGTACTTTATCCTTGTCCAAAAAATCCTCTGAATACTGGAATATGCATAGCCATAGAAGTGGGAAATGAAAAATTATATCTCCTGGGCACAAATCTGTCACTCCCACTGATACCAACTGGGTCAACGATACTCCTTCCTTGATCTAGAAAACCAAGCACTAGGGTTTGGTCACTAGGTGGGTTCAGATACGTGCCAACAAATCTTCTCTCTCTACACATATGAACTCTCATCAAAAGCCCAAAGGGGTTTCTCTTACACGCTTGCCAAGATGGGGTAGCATAGACTGCTCAGGTTCCACATCCTCTGTGTGAACCTCTACTCCTTCCCACAATGTCTACCTCCATAGATCCATCACACTTGCAACCTCATGTTGTTTAGCAATCTCCCTTTCACGTGCTTCACTATACTTGAATCATCTCTCCTCCCTTTCTTTCTCCATCATAATATCTGCCATCTTCCTCCACCCTAGCTTCCTTGCCCAATGTCAGAATGGTTTATCCGGCCATTGGAAATGCCTCTAAACTCAAGGTAACAATCAATATATTCATTTCTAGAGGGATAGCACATAGAAATGATCCTCTGGGATCCCACAGAAATTCAAACTCAGCAACTTCTGGACAAGAATATGTAGAAATAGCGTACTCCAAAGTGTAACTAGCCAACACACCTTTCCACTAATGATCCACAGAACGAGTCCACGTTAGATTTACATCCTACAGCCTCTAGTATTCTTCTTGGGTCCACATGTGTGATCTATAATACCAACTTGATCTAGATGCATATGTTGAGATCCATTCATACAGTTCTACTAGGAAGCAATAGAAAAAAATTCATATAAATCATGGTAGATGTTCTCTTCTACCCATCTACGTGCATTAAACTCAGGTCCAGTGCTGAATCTCTGAGAAAATTCATCCTCCGTGCTTTTGAACCATGATTCAACACTTTCCAAAGTTAAACACTCTTGTCATTACTCATTACATAGATCATGATGTATGTCATTTCCCACTACAACTTTGAAAAGAGGTCCCAACAATGGAACCAAGATGTAGTCATTTTTACACCCATCACAAAGGAAAGGAATCCCATGCACATTAGCCTATCACCCAGCAGGGTGCTGGGCGGCTCACCTGAGGAACGCATGGGTGCATCGAGTCTCTATTTTATGTGAGTTTAGTGGGAAACATCATTTATGATCTGAGTTTAAGATATTTGAGAGGGAATAAGACATATAAGCACCATAGATCTCAGAATGGCTTCTAGATCCTTGCAGTCATTCCAGATAGAAAAGATCTTAACAAATTATAGAACTTACACCAAAATAGAAAGGAAGTTGTACAAGCATTCATACTTAGTTCATAAACATAAATGAAAAATAGCTATGAAGAAGGATGTATGCATCATAACCATTAATGTTCATATTCACATAAACTAGTAACCTCATTACATTCATTAGGCCCATTACAGAATGTCATAGAAAGGAAGACCATAGTCATGCATTATAACTGGATTCATATAACTAGGCCCTCAAAAGAAAATTTATAACTCCCAAACCCTTAATACATCCTTTTCTACACTTATTTACCCAAGCTAACAGAGTCCTTGCATTATTTCTTGCAGAGCTCCTCCCTCTATCCATTTCATCTCTTCTTTGCTTCTGCAGGCACTTGTATATATAGCCTTCTTGAACTGCTAACTCATTCTTTTGCGGCCTTAGACCTGTCACCAAGTGTCTGAATGTGGTCCTCCATGAGTGCATGCTCCTCTAGGCCTGAGCTCACCACTCCTTTCCATGATGTCCTTCTAGAAACTTCTATCGCAGGGCATATTCCTTCCATGCCACCCTATCGCTAGGCTGACACCTTATCCACCTGGGTCACATTTTTCTCGCGTCCTACCCGATAGGTCAAAAACGGCTAAGTCCCGAATTCTACTCCGCGGGCGTGCATCCTAGGTTCTACCAAAACCCTACTTAAACCCTTCCCTACGTGCCTTATCTTGCATGCTTTGTTCAACCATGCATGCCTATGTGCCCTTTTTGGACTTAGTTGATATACTAGAAAGGAAAAATAAATGTTGGCTAGATTGTGGGCACTCATGTGTACTTCTGACATGGACACTACTTCGAAAATACATAAAACTACACATCATTATTTACCTAGCATGTGATATCTAAATGAATACAAATATGATTTAGCAACTCCTTGACTATGTTTGAGTTGAGTTTGACTCTTGCTAAAATACTTGGGGAAGGGATGTTTAAATTCTTATAGATGAGAGAGACTAACTCCTTGACCTAGTTTTATGTTTTGATGGAATTATATTGATTACTTCCATAGTGAGTTTGTATACATGTTTTTGATATTTAGGGATCCTATGGTGCCTTTTGCATGTGTTGAAAGTGAGTCTATCAATGTAGTTCCATATGGTTTCTGAGGTTAGAAGATTAGGTAGTGTTAACTTACTTATATAGGGTTCTAAAGGTAAACTATCTAAGGAAGGATGAACCAAAGGGAGTAAATGACCCTTCAAATAATGTGAAACTAAAAGCAAAGATGGAGGATATGTAGGTGAAAAAATGTACCAATAGGGTGGAGATCGGAAATAAATTCTTAAACAAACTATATATAGTCTTTCCCACGGATGAGAAACATAAAAACTAGAGTTTGCATCTTATCAATTCAAATTTTTCTATATGGATTTAATGCATTTAAATCTCAAAATATATCGCCATATCAATATGTTTTACTAAGGAATCTAGAGAAGAGATATCAAGATGTACTAAGTTGAGATAGAAAGAGTGTGTTTATCGTAGCAAAAGTGCATTGTCAAAACAATTGTTCATAAAAACGTGAAGATCAAACCACCTAATTATTTTTGTGAAAGATTCATAATGGACCTAAGAGCTATTCCAAATAGTTCAAGTCCCCATGCAAATCATACAATCCACAACGAGCATCAAAAGGCCATCTTTTGTCACAAAAACACACTATCACTTACCCGATTTGACCAAAACTTGGATATATTCAAAAATATTCACCACTTTGACCTAAAACTTGTCAAGAAGAATCATGAAAACCTACTCTACCTATCCATACTCACTTCATATCCCAAATATATTTTATACTCTTCATCCAATCTCATTTACATGTGCTTTATAGCTTATTTCTCACTGTTTACTTCCCAAAGACCCTGAAACACCACCAAACCTATGATTTCTGACATGAAATTCACCATACGTATCAGGTACACTATCACCATTCTACTTAAATCCTCTAACAAGACTTATTGTGTCCAAATTTCACACCTCCATCTCATTCTTCTTTCTCCAGGGCTAGAACTAGGTCTGAAAAGACCCGACTCAACCATGTAACCTCATGACATGACCATGCTCACCTCATGCAGACCCATAGACACCTATGACACATCATACCATCCATTTTTGACCTCATGACACACTTCACTTAGCTTGGGGGACCACAACTATGACTCAACTCACTAGACCATGCCCTAGAATACCATAGGACTTACCAAATCCTGACACTACCAATCAACCTTCACACTTGATACTTGACTAACACCTCATGGAGACACATACCACACCATGACACCACTTTCCATAAATGGAATTGACATCAATGAATAATCTAACACATAATGACCAACATATAGATATAAGGGATGCTTACACCATAAAGTGTGGCAATTTGAAGACCCATGATGAGGGACTCTTACTTAGCCATTTTATTCGTACAATCAAAATTTAATTTAAAATATAGCAAAATAAGAGTCCCTTAAGGAGGTATTATGATTATTTCAAAATCCCATCCCTATCAAAATTTAAACCCATTGAAAAATAAGGTCATTTTGAGAGGAGTGTTATCATGATTGAGGATGTTGATAGATTTATTAAGAAATTGTTCACAAGGGAGTTGATTATTTGCAAGGGGATCTTCTATGATCTGATCAACAATAACCTACCATTTGATGGATTTTTGAGAAATAAATTCAAGATAAAACTTACTCATGATAATGAGTCATCTAGTTATGCAAGTATTATAATAGACTTATAATGCATCGATTTTAGTGGATTGTCACTTGTGACTACATAATTATTATGATTAAGGATATAATGAAATTTTTTGGAAGTTGTGAAGTTTAAGGATTTTTTTTTCAACTTTTGAATAATAAATCTTATAATTGTGAAGGGTATGTCTTATATAATAAATGAATTATTTTTCCTCATGTGCCATCATAGCTCCCAAGGCATGATCATAGGAAGATATACATACATACATACATACATACATACATACATACATACATACATACATACATACATACAAAAAGGCTCTACCTCACGTGGAGATATAAGCCCTGGAGGTGAAAGGAGGTATTGTGTAAGGGCATCAAAGGATTTTTGGAAATCATCCTCCCATATAAATGGATGTCCTTTCTGAGGAGGTGATGTCATTGATTTGATAATTGAGAGATGAAATGGTAGATAGATTGAAGTTTCCCTTATAGAATGTAGAGTTGTTTAAGGTTAAATGGAGGAGACATTTTAAATTATGGCTTTGATTTTTGTGGGGTCGACTTCAATTCCCCTCATAGATACCATGAATCTTAAGAGTTTCCCAGTTAGGATCCGAACACATATTTAGTAGGGTTGAGTTGAAAGAAAAATTGTATTAGATGGGAAAATATTATGTTAAGGATGGTAAGATGGTATTTTCGGTGTTTATATTTACCTAAGAAATCACTACATAGTGTTAAATGGTTTTGTGGATGAGATCATGAAATATATAGGTCATGAAATGTTGCGAAGTTACTCCTACATTTTTCAAGCCAAAGGGTATTAATCTATAGCAGAAGGTTCCCAAAGAGTGATAAAGGATGTCTTATGTTGATATTTTGGTGGGATAAGGATTTGAATATAAAAAGATAAACCATCCATACGAGATAAAATTTCATAGCCTTTCATTAGGTTGAAAAGATGATCAATGTTAGGTAGAGGGAAATCATCTTTTAGACAAGTGAGATTAAGGTCTCAAAAGTTTGTGCAGATATGTAATTTCTCGGAAGTCATGGTTACATGTACGATGTTAGAAACCCATTGTGGATAATCAATGGCTAAGATGAAATTGTATGAGAGAAGATGCTAAAGTTCTTCTTAATAAGTAATGCGATGTGCATATGCATTTTATGAAGTTTGTTCTTTGCTAGTTTAGTATCGGGGATGGTAATAATATTATGGACAATGATATTAGGTTAAATAAAAAGGATGCAATTATAATACCATGCAAAGGCTTGAATATGATCAGATAAGAAGGATGTGAACTTGTGGAGATCTTATCAGTCTAATGCTTGACCAAATTTAATTATACACAATTATCGTGACGTCCCTATGTTAATGTTGATGGTGGATTTGTTGAGGAGTGTAGGCATGTCATGAGGTATGGATTCCTCAAGATGATGATCCAACACCTATGTATGTTAGGATGGTGCTATCATCTTGACATTGGATAACATGGATAACGAGAGAGTCCTATTCTATCATATCTAGTATCACTAACATGAGGATCTCAATCTTTCCATTAACTTGATAAGTCAAGGTCCAAGGATAATTGTATTGATTAATTATTTAGGAGGAATGGATAGGGTGTCATATGTGTTAGGGATAATGTCTTACGGTAATAAAGAGGAGGATTCAGACTCTGGGATTGATGGTGATGGATTCAGGGAAGGTTATTTTGATGTTGATTCCATGCTTTTCATGGATTTTTCTTAAATCCTTAAAGGGTAGCTCATGTGGACCTTTCTTGTATCTTCTCATGCCAAAACCATTCCATGCACAATAATGGAGGTATGTTTGGAAAAATTGAGTCTTATCTAAGAATGAAAACTATGGAGTGAATGGTTTAGTGTGGTGTTGATCATCAAGATGTGACGAGGGGTGGTCAATGTCTCCATAGATGAGTTGTGTTTGAAGAAAAGGAGGATCAAATGAGATAATATTTCCAATGTTAGGATCATATAGAGGTTGTTTATCGGGTCTCCCATATGTTTTTGGTGTAGGAAGTGTATTGAGGGCTAGGAGTCAATACTCCCCCAACGAGAAATGTTGCATCATATCTTCAAATGATTTATCATTGGGTAATTTAGATGTGGGGATGTATGAACTTGTGGAATATTAATCTGAAGAAGTAGTGTTTTTCAAGGGAATGAATATGTCATTTTTCCTATATGTCATATGACATGCTTTGAATGGGTTAGGATGAACATGGACTATAAAGTTCTTACCTTCATGTTCATATTTTAAGCACTAGTGTAGAGTGGAGGGGGTACAACACATGAAATGAATCCAAGGATTTTATAATAGTATATTATATTGAAATTCACCTTCCACAAGGTATAATATTTCATGGAGGAATTTCACATGTACTTTTATAGGTAGGATTATCGTGCCCAAGGTGGGAGCAATAATATTGTTAAAAGCACAAAGGACGGTAGGTGACTGAGACATGACAATTTTAGGTAGATGAAGTTATTTGATAGTGTGGGATGAGATGATGTTGATGCTAGCCCCATTGTCAATCACAAATCTTTTAATAAGAGTATCATTGATTTGGGTAGTGACAAATAGGAGAGAGCATGGTCTTCAAGCTGCAAAGATGGGATTTAAGTTTTGTCAAATGCAATGGATGAAGACATTTTTAGAGAACTGAAAAAATTAGAAAATGGTCAAGGTTCATCTAGTTATATCAAGATGGATTGGAGAGCTTCTATAATCATTTTTCAATTTTGAGATTAGTTTTGTATAAGTCCGTAGAGGGACATCTTGACGGTTTCTTGATGTAACTTTATAAGAACATTTTTATCTATTGAAGTCGTGAATTGAGTTTGAGGGGGCATGAGGATATAGATTTTGAATTTAGAAGATGGTGGATTGTGTGATTTGGTGGGGGCTATGGAGATGGATACTTTATTCCTATCTTGATTTTTGAATTTTGAGTCTTGGGAATGAAGTCTTGTGGTTATGTGATAACGTCAATTTAGAAGAAAGGAGATTCAATGAAGGAGGCCACATCTCTACTTCAGGGGGTGGTAGGTGATATTTTAAGATTTTTAAGCTCAATAGTTTCAGGTTTATGTTTAATCTGGTATTTTTATTTTTTCATTTAATGATTGATAGGAGGTCCAATAGGGTCATTTTTATCATGAGGTCTTCCTTCTTAAAAATATCTAGTATTAATATGTAAAGGGCTTTACAATATTCACTATGATGTCTTGGTGTTATATGATGAGAAAAAATTACATCATACTTGTACTAGGTAGGATTCCATCCATGAGGATTGAAGTGTTTGATTAGAAGTAGTGATATGGATGATGATTGAACAAGAGTTTCAAGGATGCCAATTTATTATCTTGATGGAGCTTGCCTAGACGAAGATGATGTCATGGTGATTTCTCTTTCATTAGATAGTTTAGGGGCAGGGGCTATATGTGGTATGTTTTGAGTAGCGAGCTTAGGTGTGGTTTTAAGTTTAGATTTGGATTTCCTGAAGGTGATTGTAATTTTTGATGAAGGATGAAGTCCCATGATAGATATTAGTTATGCGGAATCCTTAGGTGTGTTTGTTTTGGGTTTATCTTGTAGGAGATATAACTTCTTGTGTGGGTGACTTAATAATTTTTTTATAGGAATATCAATATTTTTGATGTGGCATTGAGGGAGCTCATCCCTGGGAGGAATGTTTATGATTTCCGCAACAAGAATTTTTTCTTACAAACACTAAGAGATAAGACCAGGAATATTTGTGGGAGTGCTTATTGTAACTGAATGAGATGATGATTGATTCATGGTATCACCTGTAATAAGATTAAATAAATTTATTTATTTAACTGATGATTAGGATACAAACACAAATGATTTAGATTGTGTGAGTTGTTTGAAGGTATTGATAACATGAGTGGTAGGATTATGAGGTCATGTGATATTAGTTTGGACTGCAATATTGGTCGGGGGATGTTATTAGCGAAGGTTGTTTGAATACATCCAAGGCTTAATTAAGGGCTGCATTATGATTGTCTAGTTGTAGGCAACTATGGTTGATAAGGTTTTGGAAAACATATTTAAAGGAGATAAACATGTCAATGTTGTGTCCACGGACTAGGTGGTATTTATAATAGTCTTCTTCCCTGTATCAGGATGGATTAAGATGGGATTCATCGATAGGTAAGATATAAGTAAGGTATATCATATGGGAAGCCATGATATTATCAAATATAGAACTATAAGACCCCCCCATAGCTGTGTACTACGGAGGAGGTTGAGACCATTCGGGGTCTGAATGATTTTTAGATGCAATTTTTTTTTTAATTTTTTTTTTTGAGCCTTTAGACTTGTCATTGTTGGAAAAATTATTAGAAGAGTTAGGTTTAGGATTTTTATACAATAGTTTAATTGTATCATCTTCAAGGGCTCAAATTTATAATTTCTGAGCCATGGTGAAGGCTTCATCAAATATTTGAAATGAATGGATTTGGATAGTGGAAGATATGTGTTTTGCACAAGATTTAACAAATAAATCAATCAATTTAGTTTGTGCAGAGAGAAATATAATTGATTAATTATTCCTCTCCACCTATTGTCAAAGTTAGCAATATAATCATATTAAAATTATTTGATAAAAGAAAAATCGGTGATGGATAATTTATATGTGATGTTGATGGATAAATTTTCTAGGAAATGTTGAGATAACTATGTGGATGATTATAAGGAATATTGGGGGATGTTGTTTCACTAATCAAGGGTGGGCCTTGCTAATGATATTAAGAATGTCCTTAACAGAAGGTCTAGATCATGGGATATGAGGTAACAAGAGTGTTTGAAGTCCCTGCGATGTTGTTATGTACCTTCCTTGTTGTATATTTTGGTGAATTTTGAAAGTTCTCAATATGGGGGTATGGTTTGAAATTTAATGCTAAATTGATGAGTTCAATAAAAATTTGTTCATAAGAGAATAGGTTTTTGGGGCCCATGGTAGAGGCTTCTAGTCTTATGATTCTACTCATCAACGCTTGCATGGGGTCATTATGAGGAGGTTGGATATTCGTTATAGAAGGATGAGTTTGTCCATAGATAAAAGTATTTTCAATTAATATTTTTGATATAGTAAAGGAGTATTTTGAAAAGGGGGAAGGTTTTGTAGCCAACTATAAGTTGGTTAGGAATCTAATCATTGTGATGAAGAGTAGATATATTGGTAAGCTTAGGGGATAAAAGTATTGAGGAAGGCCATGATTTTAAAATATTATGAAAATATATCAAAATGTATTAAGAGTGTAAAGCTGGATATTTGTACAGGGATCGACGTCGATCTATACGATCGAAACTACGCAATCAATAGAAATTATTGTGTATAGATTCAAATGATTGACAAACCTTTTTGGTAGAAGCGACTTGGATGGCTAATTGATAAAGGTGATTGCTCCAAAGGGAGGTCAAAAGTGACAAGGTGTTCCAACATCTTCACGTCGACAAGAAGTTATTCTTCAACACTATAAATGTTTAAAACTTAGATCTTTCACCTATATATTTTTCAAATCCTTGGGCAATGGTTTTTGTCACATTTTATAAGATCGATGTTATTTTAATCGAATCAGCACCTATCAACTCCTCTTCATGGAATCAACAACATTTTTCCTTTTCGAGGAGAATGGTTGAATTTGGTGTCAACCATATCCGTTTTTGGGATTTTTGAGTTTTATAATTATTTTGAAGTTATGTAGGCTCGTGGGGAGTTTGTTAGGGGGTTAGGGTTGTTTAGGTTAAATTTTTAATTTTTTTTTTGTTTATTTTGTGGTTATGGGTAGTAAAATGGTGAATACAAGTTAGTAAATGGGTAAAGTGGTCATATGGGTTTACGTAGGGATGTCCTAAGGTATGTACATGTGTGTAGGAATTAGGGTTACCTAATTCAAGTTTCTATAGAAAGAAATGGTATACACACCATGTCTTTATAAAATAGATAAGGAAAAAGATCTTCAAAGTTAAACTGTTTTTCTTATTTTTGCATTCCTACTTGCGTTTCTTTCATGTTATTCCACTCTTGTGTGAAAGGAGATTTTTGTTGAGGGGTGTCCATAATTTCATCGGTTTCTTAACTAGGCTGTTCTTTTTCTTGATCATTTGAATTTTCAGTAACTTTAGAAGCCATATGGGAGAGTAGTTGTTTCATCTCATGAAATTTATGTAACAAGACATCATTGGATTATTTCATTGAATTTTTGGACTTTTAATTTTTTTCCTTGATTCAGGTATTTTTGGAAGGTTTTCAAGTTATCTTCATTGATATTTGAGGGAAAATTTTCTCCTATTTCTAGGATATGAAGAAGGTACTAGTTTTTGTTTTTGTCTCAAGAGTTCATTAATTTTGTCTTATCTTCTTCTTCAGTAATTTCTAATTTTCTAGCTTCATTTTCTTCATCAAAAGTGTCTTTTCCAAGAGGGTTGAGTTTTGTAAGGTCCTCATAGATAGTTTGGATTTTATTATGACTAATCATCCTTATACTAAAGGAAAGAACCTAAAGTGAAAGGTGGGTTGTGATTTTTCAGAATCTTGATAAGTTTGATAAGAGTTGGAAAAATTTTCATCTCAAAGAATAACAGTGAATAAGTTTTATTGGTTTGAGATTGTATATGTGTTTAGGGAATCAAGTCTAGTTTGATCAAAGCGTGTATATCCAAAGGATAAGACTTTGTTTTTGATTGGGTAGATTGGATTTTTCTTGGATTAGATTGATTTTTATTTGGATTATGTTGTGGAAAAAAAGTATTGATCTACAAGTTTTGATTAAAAGTAATATTTTTTAGAAGAACAAAGAATGAGAGGGGGGTGAATCAGGATTAAAAAAATTTCATTTCATTTTTCTTAGCTTACAACATAATCCAAAACAACCATTCAACATGCATATTAAATTATGAGCTAATTAGGTGTGTAACATCCATTCAAGAGTACATGAAACAAGAGAGAGAACAAATGAAAACCAAATGTAAAGTAGGAAACCCTCAAGGGAAAGAAAGCCCACTGAAAGTTTTTATTATATTTTTCCATCTAAAATACTCATGTGAACATTACACATAAAACAAGATTTCTGTAGTGAAGCACCCACTTTAGAAGGATCGCCAACCCCTATTTAGTATATCAAACACTATAAAAGGAGGCTAAAACCTCCCAATATGATAAATAACCCACTAAAAAATATGAAGATGAAGTTCATTGATGTGTTTTTTCTCCTACAATTGATTTTGATCACAAGTTCAACTCCATGTACTCAAAATCCTCTCAAACTTGCATCATATCACGATGATTAGGTAAAGTGACCTTATAAAAAATATTAATCACTCTTTTCAATTATTCATTCCCATTCTCATATTTTCCCTTGACCCCTCAATAATCTTCTTTCACCTCCTCTATCTCACTCACATCCCCATCAACCATAAAATATAATATTGAGCTAATACAAAACACTTTTATAATTGACACTAACTTACACAATCATATCTAGTTCATCTGTGACCATATAGGTAAATATTCAAATCTTGAAAACACATCTACAAAATTATATAAAATCATAACATGAGACCATACAGGTCCATACAGGCCTGAACACACTAACTTGCACAATGTAACTCAAATAGGCCTAAAACTAAGTCTTTATCTCCAACAAATGGAACTAGGACTTCAAGGGCACTAAAAATCATCATCAAGAATCCTCAAAATTAGGAATTTTTAGTACAATCCTATGAAATCTCTCAGTATTCTTAGGAAAATCTAAAACCTCCATCATCATCATGACATACTCCATTAGGAAAACAACTCTAACTAGGTGTCAAACACCTAGAAAATAGTCCCAGAAAGCAAGATAATTCACATAGAAAATCACCTTTTCATGGAACAATAAGTATATAAATGGAAAGGAATTTATGTCTTCTATCTCAAAAAACTCACGAGAAATACCAAAATAGTGCATAAGGCACCCGACTGGCTTCATCTCTCAACCATCTCAAATCAACATGTAGGCCTCAAAAAAAGGTCACCAAGAAAAAGTAACTTGGAACATCAAATCACTTCCTCATGACACAAATGATACATCACTATATATATCATGATTTATACTAACTGATGTAATTTATAACAACCTCTAAATAAAGGCTAAAGGCATCCAAAATAACCAATCTCCAAATCACCTCAAACCTGCTCCAAAGACTCAAAAACCAATCTTGAGAGAAACATGCTCCATAACCTCAATATTCACTTATAATCTCAACCAATGCACACAAAAAAAATCATGGACTAGAAAAACCTTCTAAATCCTTCATAAGCATATGTCAAATGGAGGAATACACATTATCACACCTAGTCCAACTGACCTCCTTAACAAGACAAATGGGGATAGTTAGGCCATTAGGGTTTCAACATGAAAATACTTGTCATGATTAAAAAAAGAGCTCCATCACATCATATTACACTTATATAAGCTATCCGTGACCATTAAACTCTTATAAAATATGCAAAACATCAAGACACATCTCAAACCTCCATGACTAGGTTTTAGCCTTTTAGGCCAAAAGCGGTAGGGCAACTTGTGAGACCTATTTCTTAATTTTTCTCCACTAAAATTGCATATAATTTTTCATGAACACTTAGAATACATACCAATACTTTTGGAACAATTTATTTTGCTTCATGAAACTTCCATCTCAGCCTTTTATCTGTAAATATAAACAAAATAAGGGTTTTTCTCCATCTTGCTGAAACAACCAGAACATGTAATCACCACTAACATGAGCCTTAAAGAGTATTCTACATGCTCGAGTCATCACATATGGATTTACACTTTATTTGGAGACCATACCATCCATTTCTTCCCTATCTCTATAGAATGAGGGTTTTATACCACCTATGCTTCTTAATGATTGTTCATAAAATCTGACGTCAAAATGAATTCTTTATTCTTGTAAAATCTTCTCAATTCCATAAAAAAACCCTAAAAGTATCATCCTCCCATGAAAATATCACACATGTGGGTAAGCATTCAAAGTTCACTATTGAGATGGTTTTTTTCTTCTTAAGAACTTGGTAGAGCCAAAAATCAATTTTCTTGTAACGTATTCACTTTCATGACCTGAAAATTTGTCCAAATCAGTAGAGGGACCCCTTTAACTATCCTAAGTATTATCCAAGCTCAACTACAACTGAAACTCTCCATGTACTAAGGCTTACCTTCTCTTTCTTTTCCTTGTCTTGTAGTCTTGCTAAAAAACTAGCTTAATCATGCACTTGCCACCTGAAATGTGACCTTATACACCTTCTAAACATGCTTTTCAACATAAAAAACTGCTTACATGCTCCAATAAGGTTGCATACTCCATTTCTTATGTTACCAACTAATCCTGCTTGACCTAGGTCTAGGACTAGGCCTAAAATGACTTGTTTCACCACATGACTATCTAAAACTTACCCTTTTACCACTTTGCAGACACTGACACTTTAAAAACAAATTTAAAGACATGTTAGACCTCATGAGAACCTCTGAGCAACTTAAGAGCTTCATACCATGACCAGGTAAGATAAAACCATGCACTCAACTATGTATACTGACCAAGATACCATGACTAGACACCAAGATTGGACAGTACCAATCAACCTTCAAGCTTAAACATAGATGACTACCTCATGGAAACACATAAGCCACCTAAACTTCCTTTTCCATCAATGACCTTTGACATCAATGACAACTACATAAACACAATGCCCAACAATATCCCCCCTTGTTATTGATTACAACCACCTAAAGAAACATTTATGACAACCACATGTACAAACACCTAAAATACTTATTTTTCATGTTTCTAAGTCTTCTCCCCCTTTTAAATATATGAAAAAGGAACAATGAAAATGTTGACATGATTTTTTTTTTTTTTTGATAAAACAAAATGACAACAATGCAAAAACTAACTTAATTTCTCCACTTGGTTTGTACACACTTTGATAACAACTGATGTTGATATTCTATGGTCTTGATCTTCACTCATCTACAAAAATCCTCACACCTCTTTACATCTTTCATATTATCTCTGAGATGAACATCTTGTCTTAATATTCATTCTTTCTTTTAGGTTTTTTTACTATTGACATGGCTTCTTAGTCCTGAATCAAGTCACTTAGTAGGAATCCAAGCTTCTAGACTTATTACAGGAAACATTAGGTCCCAAAGCACAACTCAAACCTTAATCTTCATGCCACAGAGCTTAATAGACCTTTTATATACTAGATAACACTAGATGATCCAATGTCACAAATTGAAAACAATCTTGCAACATAATTTTAAGATGGTCTGATTAATTCATAATTAATGTTCTTCATCATTTGTCTTTTCAAACTATTACCTTGAATCCTAACACCTGGTCATGATACTTTGTTTTGGTCATACCCGTGTCTTTCAATTTTGATCATAAATGTCTCCCCTTTGAACCATACTCTCTATTAAACCGATGACTTACTTATCTCAATCATCAAATGCATCTTCTTTATGTCATCAAATATACATGCTATCTTGAGACTCTTCTCATCATTTGTTGGAGTAACACAAATACCCTAGGCATATAGACATTACTGGACTTCTTTATACCTCATACTACATCCAACCTCAAAAAAATAAGGATATGATCAAAAAATATATGGAGCATACCTCTTACTTTACAACTTACATTCTTGGAGTCAAAATTCAACTTGTGCACACTCCTTGGAGCATAGAATATTGCAAAACTTAACTATCTTCCTAATTTTGAGTCTCCATTGCTTACTCCTTCAAACACTTTCACCCTGACATATGTATACTATACATGGATATCCTGAATAATTTTATGCTTTCACTAGTCATGTCATGACAAAGCCTTCAAGCTCCCACATTTTCTCAATATTATTTTCACATTGTCTATTATGACTATATCCCTTAGATTCATCAACCTTGTCCACTGTCAGACCTCAGACCTCATGCACAAATTTCTCTTTTACTTAATGAACTATAACTCTGTCACATTTAATTTAATACTTTAACTAAATATATTTATATACTAGACATAACATTTCTATCTTCTTAGAACAATTTTTCAACCCTCAGAGTCAGACCTATAAGGAATAACTACTGCCATAATTAACTCCCCCTAAAATAGTGTATCTTTTTTGTAACTTTGTACCTATTATTCTACTTTTGTCAACATCAAAACACTATATCCTTACCAAATACAAACATGGGCCTCTTTTTAAAGATCATATCAGAAGACAAAGAATATAATCTTACCATGAATCAACACCAACTTAACATTGAATGCAAATCTTCAAATGCTTACTCATACCTCATGGAAAAACATATAGGTTTTAGAGAAATAGTTTGCACTTTACAAGCTCTCATAGATGATGTCACACATTTGGATACTCTTAGTCTCAAAAATTCAATTTTTCTTCTTGTATTTGTACATAAGGATATTAAACTCTTCAACAAAGCTCGAATAGTCAACATGCCCTATCATCATGAGACTTGACTTCCCCTAGGAGAATACTCTTGATATTATTGGTCTTGGTAAAAACTCTGAGAATGTACAACTTTCATTATCTACTACATACTTGATATTGACAACAATATCACTCCTATTAGCCCTCACAACATCATTTTAGCTCAAATTGTAGAAGAAAAAATCTCATCATGATGAACTCAGTAAATTTCCCTTGTCATGACATTTTTAAGAGCACACAAATAACAAAAATGCTTCCAATAGTATCAGATCACTCCACTAAGAGTATTATCTTATCCATTCAAGTAATATCATAGCATTACATAGTGTTAAAAATCCTTATTCATCTTATTTAGATAATACTTCAAACCTTGAAAAATCACACAAGGAAATACTTTGATGTCATCTTTATAGACCTTGAGACCAGCATTTCTCCTCTAAAGATGATACACTCTATACCCTTAGATGAACTCTAGGAATCTTCTCATCAACTGGGAATGACAATTTCATTAAAAAAATACCTTTGTCTTGACTTGGGATATATATGAATTCAAAAAATTATAATTCATTTTCTGAGACTATCTTATAACCCCTTTGAAGACTCACATATGTAGACCATTGACACTTAGATACTTCTAACCTTCCACCAAAAATGTCAATCGACTTTACAGACCTAAATCACAATCTTGGAATGAATATGTAGACCATATCTTCTCAATCTATCATTCTTATAACTCTTCCAACACTAGTAATAGAACTTTGACAAGTCAACATAATGTTAATGCCCTTTATAGACAGTATAAACCTTTTGACTATACACACACTCATCATAACTTGGATAAAACATACATTAATTTATAAACTAATCAAAATAAAAATGAACATACCTTTCCAAGACTGAACCAATATAACTTTAAACAAATTCTAGGAGAAAAAATAGACCTTTTACCTTTATAATTCAAGAAAAAACACACCCATGCTTCTATTGTCCATTTTTGCCCCCTGAGTAAAAATGAACAACGAAGGTCTACAGGATAAAATTGTCAAAGTTGGTGTATAAAATTTTCCATAGTTCTTCTATACCTTTAGGATGCCTTAGAAGGATCTTCAAACACGTGGGAATAAGGATATTCAAACATAACTTGGTTGAGCTAAATGGACATGATACATGTTATGTTGATGGCTCAGAAAGCTTACATTTTTTACAAAATGGAGACAACCCTCCGTGTAGCTTAGTTGAGCCCAAATACACATATAAGTGCATTTACAAAAATTAAAATCATTTTAGTAGGCTTGTGTTTGAATTAGGTAAATTATCACAGGGTCTCGAGCTTGAACTTGGAGCATTTTGTTTGACAGGGTTGGGGAGCTAGCTTGGGTTATGGTGAGTTAAAAATCATGATGGCTTGGGGGCCCATTAGGATACCTATATCAAGCAAGTTGTTACAAAGGAAAAAAAGATGGGATTAGATGGTATCGAGTCAACACATGACTTATTGCATAACCCAATTTTCTCGGACCCTCATGTTAAGTGTCCTCTACGAATAGTTTGGTCGAGATAAGAATGAGCTCGGCACATCTTAGACATGTTGGTGAAGTAACCATAAATGAGCTCGAGTGAGTTGATCAAGGACCAATGTAAAATAATGAGCCTAAATGAAAATGGAGTTTAATGGAAAACTTGGCTTAGAGGTTCGATTTAAGTGAGAAATCGACAGATCGTTGGGACATAGCTCGTTGTGGCGGAGTTTTTGGACTAGCTCATGATTTTGACAAACATATGTACATTACGGTATGAATCTAGAGCCAAATTTTGGCTCGGTATGGGAGATGCTTTGCGCCACAAAATCTAGAATATTTGGGTCGACTCGAGAAATATGGTAGGAGCTTGCAAGGAGCCATTGACATTGACAAGGGAAAGTAATTTTGGAGTTGTGATCTATGATTCAGGAATTATAGTGGAAGAAAGGTTCGGTTAATATAGAAGGTTTAAGCTCTAAGGTCACAGTTTTTTTAATGGACTTAAGTATGAGCATGGAAATTACAACTCGTGTCATGACTAGGTAAAGTAGTAGATTGACTCAGATTGGGAAAATCTCAGAGGTCACATGGGGATCAATAATTTGAGTTCATTGGAAGAATAAGTCAAGGCATGGGGCCTCATCATGCTCAACTGAGGAGATCATTAAAGAGTTATGGGAAAGGCCAATCTACTCGGATGCGAACATATTTCTTAGCATTGAGGTAAGAAATGTGACCATGCTATGGATCAAGCCACTAAAGGTTCTCAAATATGGTGAGCTCGTGAGTGAATGCCTCAAATTTATTTATGGAACGGATTCATTTCTAAGTGACTCAAGCACTAGAAAACTGAGCTCGCCATCCACTCAAGGCATGTTTCCTCATCATATGAAATGTGGAGCTCACAGCCATGAGGAGCTCGGTCATAGATTGAAATTAAGAAGCTCATAGATATAGAAGACATGTTTTCCAAGATGATGCATGACATTTCAGGTGGAAGATTTTGGATCTCAGTGGGATAATTCTGAGATGAAGCCAAGTCATACGAGGTGAAAATGGTAAGATGGTGGAAAAGAATACATCAAGAGCCAAGTCACCAAATGATACATGGGAAAAATGGTATTGAGAACTAGAGTACCCCATTTCGGACTTATGTGATGTAGAATCCATGTTGTACGTGGGAAAACAACAGTCAAACTCCTGAGATTAAATAGCCATTGCAGAGGAAATTGTATGGTGAATAATGAATTGATCTCCAAGTTGGTATTTCTAACGTGTCGGGTCCACCCAAGAGTCGAGCCAACAAGTGGAATATCAATGGTGGCAAGCTAAAGAAGAAATTCTGCAAATCAAATGTGTCAGTAAGGAGCTTGAGTCTATGGTTGAGATTCAGGTGAGTCACCGAGCTGTTCATTGGGTTGATAGGATTGTTGGTAGTGCAAGTGAGTTATGAGAAGTCTGATTCCATCGCCAAGTTATCAAGAAAGTCATTTGGTGACCAAGTTTGTGTAGAAGGTATTACAAAAGGTAATGAAGAGGAGCTAGCTCAAGATGATTTTCATGTTCCAACAAGATGATGCATGGTCAACTTTGAAAGATAGGCTCAGGCTTACAGAGCCGAGTCTCATTATTGTGGCGAGATATTATTGAGGGGCTCAACTCAGTAATTACAGTGATAAAAGGTGGACTGGGTCCAACAGAAAGCTTGTTTTGAGTGAGTCATGAAAAACCACACTTCTAGGTGAGCTCCTTGCATGCTCGACATAAGTTGGGAGATGAGATCAACATGAGTATGGTGGTGAGATCATTGAAATATTGAAGGTAAGGTCATGTAGAGTTGTGAGGGCTCGAAGTTAAATTTTTTTTAGCAAGCTAACGATATGTTTCCTGGTTATTGTGAGCACAAATAGAATATAGCTTGGCCAAGCTCTAAAGAAGAAGATGGAAAAAGCATGAGTCGGATGAAGCCATAATGGTAATCACTCAACATTGGAAAAATCTAGTGCGGAGCATGAAGAGCTCAGTTCAGTATGGAAAGTAGTAGCTAGCTCAAAAAAATAGGCAAACATTGCCGAGGTGAAAGGAAAAAGATCTCGTGGAGTCGAGCCAAAGGGAGAAGCTCTACATGGATGGAGTGTATATGAGATCAACTTGTCGAGTTGAACCATGCTTGGTTAAGTCCATACTGAGATTAGTGAGACAAAGATGGGGAACCGAGGTAACTCGGTGGTGAGTTTAAAAAGATGTGACAAACTAGTGGAAGTAAAATAGGTCATGAGCTTGGTGAGGAGGCCATTGCGACAAGCCAGATAAGCCATATAGAATGTGGTGAGTTCTAGCTCATGTTCGATGTAGCATGGAGGAGCTCGATGTAAATAGGGATTTTAGTACGGTTACAAGGGGAACTCAACGCAGAATGGATCTCGGTTTCTCTGTTGGTAGAGGATCTCGATATTGAGGACAAATAATGCATGCTTGGCATTGGAGAGTGCCATAAACTAGAGTCAACATAGAGATCAGTGAACTGAGGCGAGACCAAATAAACTCTACCATTCAATGCACTATGGGCTCAGTAGTGGTCCGAAGTTGAGCTATTTGGTGACGGTAAATCAAGGCCGAGTTATCTCAAGTTGGTAGGAGACACGAGCCGACTAGAATGTAAATGAAGGTTGATGGTATTAATAAGGAACTTGTGTGGCTTGATGTGGTGATGACTCACATAAAGAGAGTCCTATGCCACATACATATTAAGTCCAAACTAGAAGAGATCAGGAGATAGAGCGCAATGGTGAGCTCGTATGGAGGGAGCTGAGTAGCTCGGTTGCAACATTAGGTGTTCAACTCATTGGGGATATCCTTGAAGAGTAGTGGTCACAGTGTTAGGAGCTCAACTCTCTTGCGGTGAAAGTGAAAGGAACTCGTGACCAACTCAGTGGGTTAGCAGGCGAGCCAACCATTGAGTTGGTCTACTTTTGCAAATCAAAGCCTCTTTAAGACAAGCCAATTCAAAAAGGTCCCACCATTAATTTTAATTAATTTAGTATTTTTATTTAAATATTTTAATAATAATATTTATTATTATTATTTAAATATTTTATTTAAATATTCTTTTAATTAATTAAGGAGAACTAGGTCAACAAGAAATTAATGACACATGATGGAACTTTCTAAAGTGGTTCAACCAAATGTAATAAATACATCATGTGCCTTCCATTTGGGAAGGGAATTTATGACTCCTTCTCTCCTCTCTCTCAGCTTCTTCTATAAATGTAAGTTGGAAACTCATTCCAAAGAGTTCCAATAGGTCAGATAGGTTGGAAAGTTAGACATTTTAGGAAAGTGTAATTTTTCAAGAATCCTCTCTCTTTTGCAAGTTGTCCTTGTATGTTGAGGGAACTGTCAAGCCTCCTTTTCAAGACTGTAATGGAAATCATTGCATATTTTGAATGTATGATGAATTGTACACATTATTAACACAATAAAAGTGTGTGTTTTGTGACAAATCTCGGTCCTTTCATCCTTCTATACTTCTTTTTTACTTTTCTCATGCTTACAGGTACACTGTGCAAATTCACATTTCTATTGTAGGTTATTGGAGTTTTGTGCTTATCAAGTGGTGGAGTGTTACATGCAGTTGAGTTGTGGTGCTTATTCACCCTTCTCAAGTTCATCCTTCTTCACTGGAAAACTGATAACTTGTTTGTTTGATCAAGTTTAACAAAGGGAACGCATGCTTCCTAGTCTGTTGTATTTTGTACCCTCTCTAAGTCACAATAGGTGAAGTTTACTTTTGGTGCATACACCCTCTTCAAATCAACCCTTCCTGAGTCTGGAAAACACCCTTTATTTAGCGCATCACCATCCCTATTATAGTTTCATTTCCACAAATATCTTTCCCTAAAACCCATGAAAATGTTAGCATATGACTAGATAGTCATTTTATTACACTAGGAGTAGTACATCACTTAGTTTAGGAAGAGGAAGCTAGCCTTCTCTAGAGGTTCACCTCGAGCCCAAGTCCCATAGCTTGAGAGGTGATCCCATATGTCTCAATCACACCAAATGTCCTATTCACATTCTGGCCATTTGGAGGGTACATTGATTTGGCAACAACAACTTCCTTTATTAGTAGAATGTCTTCAAGAAGCCTAGTGAAGGAACTTCATTTCTTATTTAGGGAACTATAATAGTATCTAGTAATCAAATGAGCCTAAGGACACCACCTTATTTTTATCTAGCTTGCAATTATCATTTAATGTTATCTCATTCTTCTTGGATGGTTTTTCAAGAATGATAATTTCATCTGCTATCTCTTCTTCTGATTGAAAACCTGACAAACACATATGTTATCTTTATTCACAATTAGGTCTAATAGTCCTCTATTACTTATATCAATCTTAGACTTAACAATCATGATTTCCTCCTTAGGCTTGCCAATAACATCTGACATATTATTTGAACTTGATCCTTCTTTGAAATTTTTTATAGGTTTAGATTTCATGATTTGCACCACTTCCTTTGAATTACCATTCTTAGCTTGATCTCTATGATTAGATTCCTTTATTTTCTTGACTGTTTTAGGATTTTCCTTTTGAAAAACCTTATTATGTGAAGATGACCTATCAAGACAAAACATTTCTATGTGCCCAATATTCTAACAATTATAGCACACAACATTATTATTACCTCTTAACTGGTATGATATGAGGTTCCAACTACAATCCATGGCCTTATGACCATATTCATTAAACTCATAATAGTATCCATTCAAGGATCTTCCATAACCCCAATGACTATTCATTCCTTAAGGATATTCTTTCACATTCCTTTGCCTTGTGACCAAGTTCATTACATACATAAAAATAACCACTGAAAATATTCTCATACCTTGATGCATTGGGTTGTCTGATGGAAATTTCTTTCATGTTGTTCTTCATATGATCTCCTTTGCAACTTGAACTATCAACTTCCTTGCTTGGAGAAACATCTTATAGAATCTATTTTAACTTGCTAGACACCTACTTTAAATCATTACTCTTCCTTCAAAGACCTCATTTTAAATTCAATATCTTTGATGGTAGACTCTAACTTGAGATTATTCCTTCTTTAGAGTATCCACTCTACTTGTAGGTCAACTATGACCTCACCATTTCTATTATCATAATATACATAGTTTTTAGTAGCTTCAAATGAATTCTTATAGCCTTTTCCCATCTTGTGCTTTTGAGAATATCCTCCAAGTGATTAAACTTTCTTCAAAAGGACCTTTCTATGATACCGGTTGTTAGAAGAAAAAAGACTGATGGGGTGTGAATCAATATTAGAGTGAAAGCACAATAAGATGTCCCACTTTTTTGTATTTGTTGTACTTTTATAAATATGAATTTTCTGTTTCATTGATTTTCCAAAGGTAATAGCCACAAAACCGTACACATTCATGAAATTCCATTAACTAATGAAATGTTTTGTTTAGAGTCTAGAATTTACATGTACATTTTTTAAATTTGTTTTAGCAAAAAAATTGGTATTTTTCTTAATTTTATTCATACGTTATTTTTTATTTTATAAAAGAGGAATGACTGTCCACATTGGTGTTTTTAAATGAAAACTTATTTTTCACCATGAAATTTTAGATATATGTTCTAGATTCGAATATCGAGGTCTTGTTAAATTTTTGTATTTTTTTATTAATTATTTATTGAAGATATTTTCAAATAAATGGTGTACATATGTCTATGCCAATAAATTTTAAAATTTATATCGAAATTGAATTTTTTTTTTTCATAGCTACGAAGAAGAAGACTTCAACAAACACTAAGTTTATTTTTTTCAATTTTTTGAATATATTTTTCTATTTTTCAAATTGTGTTGACTGTATACTATTGATTGTCGTAAAATACCATATGTTGGCAAACAAAAAAAATACAAAAACAAAATTTTTAAAAATGAAAATTATATTTTTAGAAAGATAATAAAAAATGTATTTTGTGTTAAATTTTTGTAATTTTACTAATTAGTTAACCCTAATTACGTGGCACCTAAATGACACATTTTGGCAAACAATTATCCTCCAAATGGATTTAGAGCTAAAATGTGCCACATATGCACCTCATAGATGCCACATAAGGGGGTTCACGTGAAACCCCCTTCACCTAAGGAGGTTCGCATGAACCACCCTTCGCGTGAACCCCTTTTACCCCCAACTCACCACTGAAGTGCCGCCAAGTACAATTTACATGTTTAAATGTTTTTAGTAGGTTAGATTGAGTTTTAAAAATAAAAGTTTAATAGCTTTAATTTTAAACCATAATTTTTTTCTAATATTATTATTTTTTTCCAAAATTTTAATAACTCTAATTTTAAACCATTATTTTTCTAATATTATTGTCTTTTCTAATTTTAAAGTTAGAAAATGTATTGTTTTTTCTAATATTATTTTTATTTTTCTATTTTAAAGTTAGAAAAAACATGTAATTAAAAAAAACCTAATTTCTATTGAGATGTCTATATAATAATATGAGTTGCACATGTATAGTTTTCTATTGTATATACTCTTACATTCAGATCTAACTCAATTTGTGTGTGTAGGTGAAAATTCTTGAAGTGGAGGAATCATGGGAAATCAGAAGAATGACAAACGAAAACTAAGAGAGGAAGAGAAAGCAGAGGAAAGTGCTAAAAGATCAGTTTTTAGGAAGGCAGAGAGAGAGAGAGAGAGAGAGAGAGAGAGAGAGAGAGAGAGAGAGAGAGAGAGAGAGAGAGAGAGAGAGAGGGTTGAAAAAATTGGTACATATATACTTGAAACCCTTGATAGATAGTAATGTTATTTTTCTATCTAGGGTAAATATGAAGTTTTAGCTTCAACACGCCTTCTAAATAGAAGAATATATTATATTATAAATACAATAGAATGATTAGTATTGTGCAAAGTGTCTATATTGTGCTTAAATTGTATTGTGTGTTTTTGAATATAGTCTGTGTAGTAAAATCTGAGCTCTACTTCAAAGGATCTAATTTCTTCCATTCTTGCAACCAGACATTATTCAACCAAATTAAAAATTGAAAAATTCATCCTTCACTTAAAAATTATAGATAACTACCAAAACCAGTATATTGCACTCTTAGGTCCATCATACTTCACGAAAAACTTATAGATCCATCATGTTTTCCTATGTACACACCTAGATTAAAACCTAGAAACTCATATAAAGTTAAGTGTTTTCATCTTTCTTATCAATTTCCATATCTATTATGTTACCTGGTTAAATCTATTTCTATTCATCATTTACTATACTTTCATATTTGAGCGTAGATTTTTATTTAAAAATTTGATTTCTCAGCATTTCTAGATTCAAAAGAATATTTTTAATCCTCTTAATACTAATCTTATCCACTTTTTCTTGTGAAAAAGTATTATTTATACTATCACGATCAATAATCAACTTGCAACACTTACCTCCAAAAATAAAAATGGGCTTGAACCAAAAAATCTCCATACATGGCTATTATTATCTTTCATGGGTATCAAAAACATCCTTTAGAATGTGAGATATTCCATAAATTTTGGTTCATCTAGATTATAAATATACATCAAACAATTTCATCCTCCACTTGCACGATATGTACATTTTCATCATTTCTCGTACACCCTTCATTCTGTATGCATGGAAAATTTAATGCTTTATGTATAATCACAACATACAAAATGTATACCATGAAATAAAAGGCCTATACCTCATCCATATGATCATCTACCTTTGAAGTTTCATTTCCTCTTTTTACATTAATGTAACTACATTGTGAAGTATTATTCTCACATCCTTGCACATAATCACCTTTTCTAGTCCACCTCTTTGCCCACATCCATACACGAACTTTCCTTTTTATTTTCTCTTCTTCTAGATGTTTGCATGATAATTTTTCTTCCTCATTTAGAAAACACTAATAGGATTCTACAAAAAATTGCATTTAAATCATTCCAATGTAATCTATGAGTTGTCATGTGGATCCCTTTCACATACCTTCAAATATTCTTCAAGTAACCTTTAATATAACCAACTCTAATAGTTAGCCTATATGAAAAGTATTCAATTTAATATTTATACTCATTTCCCTTTGATTGCAAGTTTTGAAAATTCAGAAACAAGATCATGTGTTATAATATATGTAAGGGACTTCGATTACAATCTCACAATGAATCTCTTCCAATTTTAATCTTTATCTTTTCCTTTTTGAAATCTCTTGGCTTAATTGATCCCATAAAGAGGATGCATGAAAATTTCAATTTTTTTCTATGTATTAACTCACGCGGTATATTCCATATTTTCATACTTGAAATAATTCTCTATCTATTCATACAATAAACAAGTTCGTCATTACTCACACGTCCAAATTAACCTCATCCAATTTTGGTTTACTAGTCTTCTCCGTAGAATATATCTTTTGTTTTATCAACCTATTTGTATCCCTATAAGACATGGTTCTTTGGTTATTCTTATTTACATTTAATTTTTCTTGCATCTTCCACTACCACAATACCCTATCAATTTGAAACTATTTTCTAAACCCACTATTAATTCAACATAACCTTCCTAACCCTTTTTAACCTAGATTTTCCTATTTTTCAAAACTTGTTTTCCTTTTTTTAAACCTTGTTATCCTTTATGTTTTTCTTATATGTTCTTTATATGTAGTTCTAGGATCATTGGTTAATTTTTTTAAAACATTCAACTTACATATAACAATTATATGAATCACACCCTTCCAATAGATACCACTTTTTCTCCTAACTATTAATAATGTGTCAATAATTATGACCTTGTAACTTTTTATATAAATTATATTCATACAAACCTCAACTAGTCTAAATTCTCCTATAGAATCCAATAGGATGATATTTTTGGTGTTGATATCGAATAATTTCATCTTTTATGTATTTTTAAATTATAGGGTCATCCACATGCATCCTAATGACTAGTGATAAGGTAATTTTTATTCTCCTTACCTATAAAGTTTCCTTAAAATTTTTATGTATTCTAAAAATTAATCATAAATACAATTATTGAAAGAGACTTAGATCACCAAGATCATCTCAAAGATACATTTAATAATATGCTAAATATTTAAGGTTATTAAAATATGAAACCCCTTAAGCATTAAAATGGAAATATATATTAAACAACCATATTCAAATGGTAATTTCATATAAATGGTTATTTTTATTCTCATTACCAAGATACCAAATTCTAATGAATTCATGTTCTTAAAAGTATTATGTCAAGTACTTCATCAATGAATGGAAATATCTAAAGTACATCACATATTCTAAATCAATTCTATAAAAATCAGACTTAAGCATTCACAAATTCCTAGAGTCTGCATTTGATCCAGTCAGGTTTAAGATAAATCACCACTACTATTTATAGATATAAATGCATAATAATTTATTAACTTGATAATTTCTTGTTACAAGGACCCAAATTCACTAGTGCATATTAAAACTAGCAAAGAAAGAGACATAATATCTACATCAAGAGTGGTAAATACTAAATGTGGAAACTTTGGATAGATCCCTAATTGTCTCATTCTTAGAACTACATTCAACACTAAAGTAAATGTGTTAAAATAAAATAACTAACTTGGATCCTTGTGATCATCTCCATGTTGGTAAACAAATCCATTTTTTTCTTTTAGGTCCACCAATTAACACATATTTAGAAGAGTTAGTCACCAATCGAAAAAAGGAATTCACAAGAAATTCTAGAAGAAATTATACGATATGATCTCATAAGTTGGTTAAGAGTGAACATAGATTTCATAGCATAAATCATACTTATCCATAACAAATTTATATGCCTATAGTTTTTCAACTAAGTGAAATCAACCTCATCTTGATATTTACATTCAATCCTCAATTATAATCCCAATATAAATACTTAAATGAACTCTCTCTTCATAACATAGAATAACCTTGTGTGTTATACTATATTTTAGAGTTATAATTCATGTGTAATTCTTATGAATTCATGGTATATTATATATGCTTGTGTATTAAGATTATATTTCCCTCATATTATGAGCTTCTAGAAATGTCTCTTATAATACCATGCATGCTTTAATATTTTTGGTTTTGTGACATAATTACATATAGCTAGGATGAAATTATTCTTCTATTAGATGCCATATTTTTAGTTGATGCAAGACAACATGTTAAAATGGATTTTATTATATCACACACATTGGATAAGAAATGTGTGAGCGTATTTCTCACACATGCATGATGAGTGTTAGAACTAATCTTTCAACCTTCTCACAATTTCTCAGTGTTCCATTAAAATTATTTTAAATGGTTTTCAAAATATACATCCTCTTCAAATATCAATTTCGTTTCATTATACACTTTACTTATATGTATTTATAGGTTGATCTACTCTTTTTAATTAGGATGTTTCCTTCCTTTATGATTCCTTCCTTCATTTTTCATTGTCTTTCTACATTTTCTACTCTAAAAATAAACTCTAAATTTCATATACACTCTTGGGGATTCCAATTTTTTTTTACTTTCTTGGTCTTACTTCTTTGGGTTATGATCCTTCACACTATTTTATATGCCTCATTTTCTCTTCTTCAAGAAATTTATAAAAATGATTGCATGCATGAATGTAAATGTTTCCATGGAAAACATATATGTAATGTTATTTATTTTTGAAATAAGTATACAACGTGTACAGATGTGTAAATTAGTCGTATTACATAAATTTAGTTTGTCTAGAATGGATTTATATGTTACTATTTGATAGTTGCAATTAATTTGTTTACAACATTTTTCTATTAATGGTATAAATATAGTTTGTTGTTCTCTCATGCCATCCAAATTAGTCTTTTTATATGCATTTTTACAAAAACTACACTTTGCGGTGGCTACAAATACTATGGACTCTTTTCCATCTTGGTTGTATGGGCTACATGTGCCTTTCTCGGTACCAGGAGATAGGATTTTCCAATGGAATTTTTCCAGAGGAAGTAATCCTATCACGTCCCAAGTTGGACGTTAAACTGTGTATGCGAAAGGATTTTAAAGTATCCTAACGAGTGTCCTCCACAAAATTGTATCCTCGATGTTATGTTGATGTGATATGTTGTCTTGATGTGTCACTCTTTTGTCTTGATGCTCTATATATTTTAAATCATTCATGAATGGTGTAATCACATGTATGCTATTTTTTTCAAATTATGTTTATGGACACAACTCGTGATGCACAAGAGTATGTTGATTTGATAACAAAAGTTATGAAATTACTTCCTAAGAAAAATTTCAAATACTTGGTGAAGATGGATTTCAAAAAATTAAAATAATTTTCCCAACAAGAACCACTATCAAGAAAGAAAACAACAAAAAGTGTAGAGAGAATATATGGTGAATTTTTTAATTTGACTACAGTTGCTAGAGCACATTTTTTGGTTACATTCTTGAATCATGTTGATATGAAGGAAACATTAGAATTGTTGGGTGTGGATTTTGAACGGGAAAATTCATAATGTATGAAAGAATAATTTGTTGTGAATGTGTCTAAAGGAATAAGTTCCTTGGGTACAAAAACTAGGTATGTTGATAAGATTATTTCTCGTAGAGCAATATTAACTTCATTTGTAAGTGAAGATATGAAAAAGAATCATCATGTTACCGCTACTGCTAAGGTATTGGGTTTATCTAGAAATATGGTCAATAGGTATGCAAAGAGGAGGAAGACATTGGATAATTCTACCATGGAAGAAAATTGGGCATTAATGTGTAGAAATCCACGTTCTGATAAAATTGAGGATAATATTGTGAAGATAGTTTCTGATTTTTGGACTAAAAGGACTCATCCTTCTCCAAATGTGAGGGATGTTTTAAAACACATGATAAATCACAATAACTATGATGAACATATAAAACATTGGCTCTTAATAACTCAACATGAGATTTACATCAAGTTTACAGAAGAACATCCAGATGTTAAGATTGGACAATGAATGTTTGAGAATTTTAAGCCTTGGTATGTGTGAGCTGATAAATTCCTTGAAACATGTTGTTGCCGCTATCACGTTGAGTTTGATTATCACTATCAGGTACACAAAAAATTATATTACATATATATTGAGGTGTGCTTTCATTTATAGGCTTATTAGAAATTTGATTAAATTTTTTTTTATGAAATGTGATTTAATTTATGTATTTCAAAATCTATGTTTTTTAGGTGTATAGAAAGTTATGAGAAGCATCAAATGGTCTAGAAAATTCCCCCTACACGTGTGAGTGAATTCATAGATTTTATTCTTTGCACAATATCCAATGATCATGTCAACAATCGTATGGCTTGCATCAAAGGTGTTTGTGACAAGTGTGGGGACTTGAAATTATTTCTAGAAACAAATGAAGACTTGGACACATTTCAAATGGTGACTTGCAAGAGGTGATTAATAAATTAAAAAAATATATAATTATTTTTAAATTTGGATGTACATATTTTATTTTGATTTTTATGTTTATTGCAAATGAATATAACAAGTTGACCATTATGTATTGATTTTGTAGGTTCAAATACATAAAATATTCAACATGACTTGGAAAGAATGCAACCAGGTTGGATTTGGTAGAAGAGGAAATCCCCATTGCTGCATTCATGCAAAGTTTCTAAAGTTTAATTAGTCTTGTACATCAAACATTCTCACTATGCAAAGTGGCAGGAAACATGATTCAAGACCAATAGAGACACATTCCCTATTGGTTTCATATTGTTCGTGGTTGATTTTGCTGAGAATTACTCATTTTCTCATCAAAAAAAGATTCAAACACAATATTATCATACTGACCAGGTTACCATCATGGTTTTAAGTATTTTATAGGCATGCACAATTGGATTTGGATGGGGTTGAAAGTACAGATGTGAAGTCGAGTGATCAAGAAGGAGTATCACTTCTATATAAGTGATGACAAGGAACATGACACCCACTTTGTGCAACATTGTTTTGGTTTTTTCTTTCAATATCTTCATCAGTGAGGAGTACAAATAGATCAACATTTTTTTAGTCATTGATGGTTGTGCATCACAATTCAAATCCTCTCACCTTTCTTTGCACTCAGTCACTATCATCGTCATCACAAAATACCTCATTTATGGAGTTTTTTGAGAGTGGTCATGGGAAGGGAGAACACGATGGTGTAGGTGCATGCATCAAACATGCTCTAAAGAAACAAATCTTTGATTATGAGGGATATCGATTGTTTGATGCCCACACCATTGTTGAATGGTGTAAGAAACATTTTGCAATTCAGGATTCAACCTCACAGGATTTAAACCCCACATAGAGTGTTTTGGGAGATAACATGTATGCACATTTAAAACATATGTATCTTGATGTGAAATTGATTACAAGTTACAAAAATTTTATGTACATGTACAAATTTTTTAATTAATTTTGATGTTTGTTTTAAAATTTATTGATTTTGTACATGATTAATCAGGTATTGATCAAAGGACAAAGCATGTATGTGAAAGGATTCCTAATTCTAGGTCTTTGCACTCTGTGATGACTGTGGATAGTAATAACTAGACAATATGTACAAGAGATTATTCTTGTTTTTGTTATGAATGCATGAAAAAATCATATTCAGAGTGTAATAGTCAAAAACATGGGTATGTAGGTGAGTGGAAGAAAGTTCCTTTAGTTGTGGATGACACATATGGATCAAATCATGATGATAGTTTTGAATATGTTACCTTGATTTCACCTAATTATGACCACATATCTGGACTGGTTAAACAAGGTATTTTTTGTTTAAAAGGATTGTATAATTTGATCATTGAATTTATATGTATAATTTATAGTATACAGATCATTGAATATTTATTTGCATTTTTTTGTAGGTGATGTATTTGTAGTCATTGCAGAAGAAGACAATATTGAGAAAGTGGAGTAATACTTGTTGTGTTGCACAGAAGAGAGAACAAAGCTAACATGTGAAATAACAAGTGAGGAGACAACATTTTATACTGGCTCGGTTGTAGTGCAGGGAACATATTTACAACAAGTGAAATCCATCCAAAGTGGGATTCACTTTGTTGATTATAAACCAGGAAAAAAAGGTGTATCATTACACCCATCACATAATTGCTACCAGGGTTACAATTGCATCAGGTGAAGACTAAAAGTGGTCAACACAAAAAATGGAGACTAGATGTAGAAGATCATGAAATTTTTTTACAGGTCATTGAACAACGAGCTGAGCCACTTGGTATTATATAGAAGGACTATAAGTATTATATATTGATGTCCTTCTGAATGGAATATTTTCTCTATTTTATTTGTCACTTTGGCATATATATTTGACAAATTTCTTGTTATGAATTAAAATTTATAACCTCCAGTCCTATATATGTTATGGATTAAAATTTCTTGTCTATGAATTTAAGCTTATACTAGATGGGGTTATGATTATGTATGTATGTGATGATTCTTATTAGTACACTTACACTCCTATTACACATGATTGTACATATGTTTCTATTAGTTGAGGTATACAACAAACAAATCAATTTTCTCTTAATTGGATTTTAAAACATCTCAAGATACCTTTATGCCAATTCAAATGTTCACTTATATATTTAACAAAAGGATAATGGAATAAGTTGGGAACATTATACCATATACATGTATTGAAGCATGATTTGTTGACTATAGAGTGTCCTACCATATTAATTTTCATAATTATTAATTAGAAAAATAAATTAGGAGTGTGATAGTTGTAATTTATTTATACGATATTTTTCTACTCACTAGATTGTGGGTCAAGGAGGTGAAGTTAAGGTTTAAAGATGGAAAGGTTCAAAGATGGAACCATCATTATTTTTGTGGAGAATAATATTTACTTTAGTATGAGGATGGGTCATATTTTTGAGAAATAATTATGCACTCCATAATAGAAAGGAATTGTGGACACAAAGGAATTGTATGAGGTATACATAGTGTAATATTCAATTATATAGTTTCCATTAGAGAAAATTTAATCAAGTGTAATATTTTTTTTTCCTTATAGTATTCTAACAAATCTTGATGTATAAATATTATTTTTGGTCAATTTTTAAATATTTAGGTATTAACATAAGTGTTCGAATTGTACGTAATTATTGAGTAAAAAATTAATCTTAATTCCAAATTCAATATTGATATATCCCGTACATTCCCAATCACTCCATCAAATTCCATGTTCTAGCACAAATACCTCTATACATTCCACACTTATCCAAAATATTGAAATGGTTAGCATGAAACTCTTCATAACAGGAAAAATCAAATTATAACACTTTTTCATAGATTTCAAACATCAAGTAATAAGAGGGTCACTTCAAATGAAATACCCTTTTCTACCCATTTTTTTCTTTAAAATTTTAACTGTTTAATGAAAAAGAAGATCCTTCACATCATATTGGATATTTTCACACTTCTTTTATAAAAGCATGATGATAACCTATTGTTTAATAATCTCCCTGGAAGCCAAGTAAGGATTATGTTATTGATTGGTTTTATAATCTTCCACATGAATTTATTAATTGTTTAAAAAAATTTGAGTTGATGATTTCTTATCTCATTTTCAAATTAACATTGGCATGAAGGTCACATTTTCTAAATTAGTTGAAACTATGCAAAGTACAAAATAACATATTAGTGGTCTTATATGTTTAGATTCAAAACAATGGTTATTAAAAATAACTTGTGAGCCATTTAGAATGTTATTTTGTTGATATTTTCAAATTAAAAATGTGAGATCAAATAGTGAGATCCAAAGTCTTTTGTTGATATTTTCTTTCAATTATTAAAAAAAAATGTTTTACATTCCTATGTCTCACATGACAAGGTTTGTAATGTTATTAGAGAATTCGAAACTAAGCTTGCACAAATGTTCTTAAGTATGGACCCAATATTTTTTATTCTTCCAAATTTCTATATAATTTAAGAATATTATAATCTTTTTCCAACTAAGAACAACACTATGAACATAGTAATTTCTATAGAACAACCATTTTAGAATGTTATTTTTTTAATAAAGAGAAATGAGACAATCCAATATGATCAAAGAGAATCTACAACAATTTTTGGAGACATTGATTGATAATGACATGTTTACTTTATTCAAGTGAGATAATTAAATCCTTCAACATTGTTGGCAAGAGTCTTCATCAATTTTTGGTATAAGCCGCAAAGTGATAGAGTTATCCATGAAGATAATAGAGAAGCCGTGGATAAAGGATAAGAACAAACAATGATTACAAAGCCATGATAAAAATAAGAAAGTCACGAAAAGTTAAAGAATCCATGACATACTAAGAAAATTTGTGAGAAATAGAGAAAATTGTGAAAGACTAGAAAAATTGCGTAACATTGGAAAAATCCACGTAAGATGACACAATGCCACAGTATGAAGACAAAACAATCCAGATCAGGACAGAGGTTGAAAAAGGCATGAATCAAGAGAAGTTTCTTTTGGAACATATTGTATTTTTAATATTTATTGTAACTAATGTAATGTATAGGGAATGTCACAAGGAATACATGTGTGAGTTCCATCTTGAGAGATTTTGTACAAGAGATAATATACATGAGCTAGAATGAGGAAGATGTATGATGTAATTATTAATGATGAATAAATAAATATTGGAGTTTGGAGTAAAAACTGTTGTTTTCTTTCATTTACATTTTTGTTCATAGACTAGATGTGGTGTATTTCCTGATTACATCCTTAACTCAGGTCGAATATTCCTAAGCCTCACAGGTTTGTTGGGGTTCTAGGTTAACATTTGGTGTTTGAGCCCAAGTTCCTTGTGTTAAGAAGATGTCAGGAAATATTTCACCACCAAGGTATTGGAAACACTTGTTAGTAGAAAGGTAAAAGTGGTGGGAAAAGAATATCAAAATATTTGTCAAAAGAGAATAAAAAAGATGAAACATAACTTATAGAGCAGTAGAAGATGACCTATTTGGAGAACACAAAGATGATTTTTGGGTAGAGTTTCCAGATAAGTTGTGGCCCTACTTATTGGCACATGAAAAGAGAACAAAATCATCACGGATGTACTTGAGACAAAATTTTGAGTGGCAGGAAGAAAAATTGACCATAGTAAAATACATTGATGAATTATGGACGAGAGCTATCAAATACTAGTATGAAACTACTCTTGATTCCTATATAATCATGTGGGCCATCAAGGGTTGGATTAGTTTAGAAAAAAGAAGAAAGAAGTTCTAAGCGAAGCCCGTGGTCATTTTGTTCAATCAGTTCCATTCTTAATCAAGGTGTTAATGATCAAAAAGGGATTAGTTAGAGAATTAGTGAAGTTCTTTTAGGAGGACAGGCACTGTAGGATGAAATATGTGATAGGGGGTGATCCAAGAGATATGACTTATCAAAATTAATGGGGTGCTAGTTGGGGTGGTAGAAATAGGACGAAATGGTGGAAAAGAAAAAGAAAAAAACTAGATAGTTAGCAAGAAGAGATTAAGAGAGTTAAGGAGAATTAGTGATTTGGTAGAGGATAATTAAAGATAAGAAGAAAAGTGAAAAATGAAGAGAATGGAAGAAAGAGAAAGGATAACAAAAAATAAGAAGGAAGCAAAGAAAAATTTATAAAAATAGAGGATAGAACGAGAAGAGAGAGATCCAAGAAAATGAACGAAAAAAATAAAAATTGAATAAAGTAAACAAGGAAGAGAAGAAGAGAAAGGAGAAAGATTCACCCACGTCAAGTGGAGGCCAATAAATGGTTACCCTAGCAAGGGAGATAGATGCATCTAGTTTAGCTATAATACCCATATCATACACAGAACAACAAAGTTTGGTTACCCCATAGATCCCTATGGTTTGATATACTATAGAAAGTCCAATGCAACAAGTGTTAACAAAACAAGCACTCTTAATTAGAGATGTACAACAATTAGTTAAAAAATTAGAAAACAATTTTAATAGAGTACTATAAGCAGGAAGTTAGAGCAAAGAATATAATAGAACACCTCTAATGATCAAGGAGAAGGGTGAAGAGGAAGAAGATGATATAACTGGGATGAAAGAAATAATTAAGGAATTCAAAGAAAAGATAAGAATAAGAAATGTGGAAAATAAAGAAGAGGAAAGAATAGATAAACAAGAGGAAGAGAAGATAGAAATAGTAGAAGAAGAGGTTGACGAGAAATATAAAGAAGAGTATAAAGGAAAGAGGGAGTAAAAATAAAATAAAAAGAGGATGAGTGATGAGGGATTAGAAGAGGAACACAAATTAAGGAATAATAAAGATCTAGAAAGGTAGTTAGAGAAAATATTTTTTATGAAAATTCACCAAATAAAGATGCAACCCCCAAATAAAACATAAGCCCAAAGGAGATGACCCCTGTGAAGAAGATGCCATCCCATGTGCCGCTAAGTACACTATTTGAAGATCTAGAAAATAGAAAGAGTTTAGAAGAAAGATATCAGATATTGTGAGAAGAGAGTAAGAGAAGACAAGGAAAAATGAGAGAATTCTAGGAAATATTGGGTGATATTTACTTTGATATAAAATTAAGTAGAGATAAGGGAATGTGGAATAGTTCAAAACTGATCCAAAACTAGATAAAGAAATTAAGGCACGTTAATCATCAGTCCGTTGTTCAGCCAAGAACAAGTACTTGATAAATAATGGCTCAAAAGATTAAGATGCCAATTTTTGAGAAAGACTCTAACGATGCATTTGAACACTTGTTCATGTTGGAAGGCTACTGGAAGAGAAATAATACAACACAAAAAAAAATTAATCTACAAGACTTTAGATGTTCATTAAGGGATGATGCGTTACGGTGGTACATGAGGATAGTTTCTCAACGAACACAACCATGGACTGACGTTGAGAAATAATTTAAGATGGATTTTCCTTTCCCCTAGGAACCAACAGAAGGAGTAAGAAAAATGAGAGATCTTGTACAAAAATAAGGAGAATTAGTGAAGGAATTTAGTCAGAGGTTTAACATTGTCACTATGAAATTAAAAGATCCCTTGACAGACATATAGAGAGTTGAGTGGTTCACCTCTGGGGTAATTCCTTATTTAGAGAAAAATTAGATACACAACAGTTTAAAGCACTATCATGCGCAATTGAAATGGAGATCAAACTAGAGGCTCAACCATGGAAAAGAAAGGGTGAAACATCAATAAAAACTAAATTAGAAAGGGTACAATTGGATCTTGCAAAATTAAAACTATAACAAGAGATTGAGAGGACTAAAGGATTAAGGAGGAGTTCACCTCCTAGGAGTAACTCAAGGCTAAATATATGGTATATGGTCTATTACAACGAAGTCCATAGTAAAATTGAATTCCCATACTTTGAAAATGCAAAGAGAGCAGCCATGGTGAGGATACATTCATCACAGAAAGAATCATACAACAATATAGCCCCGTCAGATAGGACATGGTGTGGAATCTGTAG
Source organism: Taxus chinensis (assembly GCA_019776745.2). Classification (NCBI taxonomy): domain Eukaryota; kingdom Viridiplantae; phylum Streptophyta; class Pinopsida; order Cupressales; family Taxaceae; genus Taxus; species Taxus chinensis. The sequence continues at coordinate 611,282,638 of CM034146.1, read as the reverse complement.
ACTTTGGGACCAAACTACTCAGGAATCTTATCCTTTACTTGAGGTAGCACCACACACAAATCAATTGATGTATTTTACTAAGTGTAGATCATATAAGATTATCACCACACTAGCCTTGGGGTTGATGCATTGAATAATTTAAAAGACTACTCTACCAAGAGAGTAATGACCACTAGACAAAATGCAACTCCTAACCTGCCACCTACTCAATCACAGATGATACCAGCAAATACACCTCCTTCACAACAAATGGTAACTTCTCCATAGTTTAAAAATCCACAAGGAGGTCACCCTCAATATGGAGGAGGATATCAAGGAAATAACTATAATCCAAATTATCAAGATTAAAATGACATAGGATACTACAGAGGGTATCAAGGTGGCTATAGAGGAAATTATAGAGGTGAATATAGAGGCGACTATGATAACTATCAAGGTGAAAGGGGATATCAAGGTTATAACAATGGTGGCTATCGTAGGAGTTATAGGGATAACCAAGGAGGAGGATACCAGGATAGAAGACCCATGACTTGCTATAAATGCAGACAAGATGAGCATCTTGCTAGAAATTGTACCAAACATGATCCCTGTAAATTTTTCTATGAAAAATGTCATGATCCATTCAAATTCTTAAAGGCCACCCAATTCTATAGGATCAGAACAAAAAATTCATAAGGATTGGGCATATATGCTCAAATAAAGGTATAGAATATCATGCCAGAACCCCTTGGGATGAAGCAACCATAGCTACATATAAGGTCGCAAGGGCTGCTGCTTCAGGAACCATTGCTTCAGAGATCATTACTTTTAGAAGTAGACCTATAGAAGAAGATAGAAAAGAGGAGGTGAAAGAAAGCTACATGAGGAGAAAATTAAAAAAAAAACAAGAAAAATTATTGAAGAACCTCGGTAGAGGGTAGATGTCACAACTAGATGTGCCACTAAAAATGAGGCAGTCCCTAAGAAGAAGAAAATAATAAGACTGCCCCAAGAACAACATTTTTTGGATGAAGAAGATTGGAATCCCAAAGAAATTAGGTCTAGGGTTGTATTTAAAATAAGTTGAAAGGAGTAGAGCATTGGTACAGGAAGCACAAGCTATTGAAGAGAGAGAAGCACTAATTGTTTTATTGAAGAAGTAATTGCATTACACTAAAGGAGCTGGACCCAAACTTAACTATCAAACATGGGTTGGTAGATAAACTTAAAGAATTCACTAAGTATTGGAATAAATAAGAGAGGACTCTTCATGTCCATCAGAATTGAAGGGAGGTACAATAAGAAGAAAAGAAACACATTTCCTACTTAGAGAACATGGTTGTAAGTCCATGCCATCTATCTTGGACGTGGACATTTTTGACTAACACCATTACTAAAGTACTACTGGATCTCAGCGTGGACATCAATATAATGTCTAAAACCTCATGTGAGATGCTTGGAAGACCCACTCTAGAACCCACAAGGTACTTTATTGGATTGGCAAATGGATCCTCTAGACACCTATTAGGAGTGCTAAAAAATGTAGTGGTGAATTTTATGGGACTTAAGAAGATGTTGAATTTTGCGAGTGGTAGAGAAAGTTGCTAAGAATCCTTCATACAATGCTATTTTAGCTTTAGAATGGTTTATAGACTGCAATGGAACATTAAATTTTGAAGAAGAAGAGGTAACATTGAACTCCAGATGGGATATGTGTTCATGTACCCCTGTATGCGGGGATGAGTGCCACATGGGCATAGAGGAAGTATGACATGACATAAAATAGGACAATTTTGCTGAAGTACAAGGATGTATACATCATTAAAAAAAATTCCCAGTATTGAAAAAAAATTTGAACCAAACTCAGATGGTGATATTTCAGATTAAATCAGAAGATATCATTGAAAAATCGAGATAATGTGGTGAGAAGCCTGGATACATGGGTTTCTAGAGTCACAGTACTCGGAAACTACACTTCGGCAAGAAGAATACAACCTAAGATATCATCACACTAGGAGACAATTATAACACTGGGGGTGAAATTTCTTTACACCCGCCAGAGGAGACATTTGAAGAAGAGGAGGAATACCATTCCACACAAGAGGAAGGAGAAGATGGCATGTTTTTATGCCAACACAAGATAGTTTTTCCGCAGAAGAAGAATAGATGAAAGAACTTCCAATTAAAATATTATAACAAGCTAAGTCCATGGAGCATCTCATCAAACATTACCCAAATACTCAAGATTTGGAGACCTAAAAGGGTATATCAAAATTATGGAAAGAATAATTTCCTAATGAGAAGGCTAGGATGGAGGTGTTAGATGCCACCTTAACATATAAATGCTGCAATTTGGTGGGAAACACATAAGCACAATGTAACTCATTTGACCTCAGTCAAAAAACTCCTCGAAGGCTAGATTCATGGAGAGTGGGGGATACTATGTCGTGATGTCCTGAATACTCAGGAGAAACCGATCCACAAAAACATATTTAGGTTTGTGAATAACATTGACGGCTATGTGGGAAGACTTATCCCATTATTTTGGATTCAATTGTTTGTGTGGACCCTTGGGTCCATACCACATTCTTGGCATTCACACCAATAAATTTGAAGGGAGACTAGATGATTGAGAACTAAATAGTCAAAGAATTTTGTCCATACCTTTAATTTCTAGGATGTTGAACTTAAATATATTGAGAGCATTATAGAATATTTGTACTTTCCTATTTTTGACACCAGATGAAGCCATAAAACAACATTCTGAAGAAGAGAAGAGAAAAAAACTTGAGCCCCTAGAAACCTCAAGATATTTGTACAAAGAATTCTAGAAATGGTGTCGGTGTTATAATGTAGAGAAAACAAGAAAGAGAAGAGAAACTACAAAACTTAAGGTACAAGGTCATAGAAGATGAACATGAATAGTATTGGAGGAGAAAGAAAAAGAAGGAAAATACTACTACCAACCCTTTAAAATCAAGAAATTTAAAACATTTGGCACAAATGAAGAGGAGAAGGTTTGTCAAAATAGGAGACTATTGGTCAGATAAAGAAGTGGCTAAGGTGGTAGAATTACTATGATAAGTTTCAAGACATATTTCCCAAAGACTTTAAATAATTAAAGGGAATTAAAGAAGAGATATGGAATAATAAAATTTTTGATAAAATGATCGATTCAAGCCAATAAAAAAGAGACCATTTAGGTTGAATCCCAACTTGAAGGTGAAAGTAAAGTTAGAAATTGATAAGATGTTAAATGTTGGGATCATTAAAACAGTGGATGATTCAGTAATGGATCGGTCCTATGGTGATTCAGAATAAGAAGACTGGAGAGATCCGCGTATGCATAGACTACACAGGAGTTCAATAAATCATGTGTGCATGATCCATTTCTCAACCCCTTTTACAAAAGAAGTACTAGAAAACATGACTGGTAGAGAGGTGTATTCATTCACAGATGGGTTCTTCGGTTACTACCAAGTTAGAATTGCCCTCGGAGGACCATCCCAAAACCATTTTTTCCATATAATGGGGATCTTTTATGTATACAAATAATGCCATTTGGACTTAAGAACGCACTTGCATTTTTTAGTCCGAATCATGATAAATGCATTTCAAAGACTTCATTCATGATTTTCTATAGGTTTATCTTGATGATTGGACATGTTTATGGCCTATTAAAGAACCATATGCAAGTATTGAGGTCTGGTGTTTCAAATGATGCAGAGATCCCTGTACATATCTCTTTGAATTTGAAGAAATGTATATTTCTTGACTCCCTTTGGAACATTACATAGGACATATAATTTGTAAAGAAGGGGTTTTTGATTGATCCACTGATAGACTTCAGTGATTGTAAATCTACCACCACCCAAAACATTAGAAATATGTGAGACATAATCCTTGGGATACACTAGGCTATCACATGAAGTTTCATTCGGAATTACCCAGAAATAAGTGCTCTATCTAGATGAATTGTTGAAGAAAAAAATAATACAACAAGATCTCTTGGTCCAAGGAATGTGCAGATGCACTATTGAGATTCTAAAGTAGATAAGATTCTACATGCACCTATTTTGAATTTTTCATTATTAGAAGATACCATGTCCATGTCCATGTGGATGCATTTGGGATTGCAATTGGATCTGTATTGACTGCAGTCCTAGAGAAAATATGGATCATCCTATAACATTTGCTAGTAGGATAGTTGGCTAAGGTGGAAAGAAACTATATGCCATAACAAAAAGGGAAGCATTCAAGTATAGTCTATGCAATCTGATGAAATATAGACAATACTATACTAGCCACTTCCTTCACATTCTACACTGACCATGAACCTTTAAAGTAATCTATTGAATAGAAAACTATCTTACAAGGAAGAATACGTATAGATGGATTTATGCTTTTTCAAGAATTGGATTTTACCTATGGCTAGTAAAACCTAGCTAAACTAAATAATGGCTCCGAACTATTTGTCAAGAATTGAAATTGGAGATAGATGAAGGGCCTATAGATGATAATTTTTCTAGGGCCATTTATTTCGCATCGAATCCATACCTAAATAATTTGATGAAATTTCACAAATATTACATACATGAGAGTAATTCTTAAATGACTTATACCTAGTAGTAGAAGAAATTATTTGCTAAGCAGAGCATTTCCATTCACATTGATTCAAGGTCAATTGTATAAGAAGGGAGAAAATGATGTCCTTAGGAGAGTATCTCTTGGAACATGAGAGGAAGAAAATGTCTTGATTGAAGCACATGAAGGCATAACAGGCTGGTCATAATGGAGGAGATAAAACAACAAGAAAGATTCATTATAGCGTTGCCTTATGGTGGCCTACACTCTTTAAAGATGCTCACAAACATGCCAGATCCTGTGATATATGTTAGAGAGTTGGGAAACCTAACATCAAGGGATGAAATTCCATTGAGGACCTAATTTGGCATTAACGCCATTCAAAAAATGGGCTATTGATTTTATAGGTCCTATTAAGCCAACCACCAAACATTCTCAAGAAATGATTCATTATAACTGGGACAAAATATTTGGACAAAATGGGTAGAAGCGGTTCCCACAAAATTATGGTACTATAAAGACAACTACCAAATTCATATATGATAATATTATCACAAGGTTTTGGATGTCCTTTGAGTATCACTAGCGACCAAGGAAAGACATTTTATGAATCTCAACTATTTAAGAGCTATTAAGCGAATTCATGATCAATCATAATAGAAGCAATCCATACCATCCCTTAGGAAAATGGAATAGTAGAGGCATTTAAAAAGGTATTGGAGAAATTGCTTAGCCAAAAAATTGTTCTCATTACAAACTGCAGATTGGGATTTTAAGATACTTGTTGCTCTATGGGAATACCGCACAACATACAAAAGGCTTACAAAGTATTCCCCATTCAGATTGGTAATATGTATTATAAGTCACGGTTCCCATAGAGTTTGTTATTCCAAATTTAAGGATTGTAGTGGAATTTAGGATGACTGAGAGATGATTCACTCCAAGAAAGGCTGATAGAACTGGAGAAGATTAGATGAAAATAGGTTTATAGGTCCGCATACAACTAGACCCATGAGAAAATAATACAAAAGGCATGACATGATCGCCATATTAAGAAGGAAACAATTTGATATTGGAGATCAACTACTTTTATATGACAACAAATACAAGCATACCCAGGAAAGTTAAAGGTAAGATGGGTAGGGCCATATATTATTAAGGAAATACTACCTTCAGTGAAGCAATAAAATGCTATAGACATTGCAATTGAAATAAATTCCTAGGACATGTGAATGGAGGAATAGGCTCAAATATATATGTGACTTAGAAAGACAATAAAGAAATTGAGTATTAAAAAGAACTAAATAAATACTGACCTATCTGAATACCGAAAATTCATCTGAAGGTAGGTCAAGGGGTAGGATGAAAACCCGCAAGGGCATCTTTACCCCAAAAAAATAATATGATGAAGAAGAAGAAACTATGGAGGAAGAATACCTATGCAATAAGGATAACACTGACCTATTTGAAAACTTGAAATTTGGCGGATAGGTCAAGGGGTAGGATGAAAACCCACAAGAGCATATCTACCCTTAGAAAGAACATTGGAAACAAAAATAATAATCCGCGGAGGGACCATACCCTTGAACTAGAATAAAAATAAAAGAAAATCTGCGACATAAAGAAAATAGAAAAACCACATAATAAAGGGAAGGACCATAAATCCACGATGTAAAGAAATAGGAAAACTAACAAAGAAAGCTAAAATCCAGGATGCATAAAGAAGAAGTGAGAAACGCCATAAAAATAAGGAATGAGAGTAACTGCAGAAGGAAGGAATGAGGAAAACCATGAAATATGGGCACAAAGAAAAACTAACAAATAAAAATTCAAAAACTATGGAACAAAGGGAAAGGGATAAAACTGTGGAATGAAGTACTAATTGATTAGCCACGAAACGAACAAAAATCCGTAGAAGGAAGAAAAGAAGAAAACACAGAAAATACATGGGATGAAATCCTTGGCTGAAAGAAAATGGTTTTGCACTATAAAGATAATCAATGTGGTAGGTAAAAAGGGGAGATTATAAAAGGCATTGAACACACATAAACAAAGATGTAAAAATTTAAGAGCTAAAAAACCAAGCTATTCACCAAAAGAGTGACAAGAAGCAAATTAGGGAAAAAATAGGGTAGATTGCAAAGGAAAAATGGAGACACCAATTGAGCTCACACAAGTAGACCTACCGATGAAATTTTTTCTAAAGAATTCTATGAAGATATACAAGTAAGATCCAGAGGGTGTATTCTCAAATATCCCATTCAAAGTTACGCATGCTAGAGACCTACAAAAGTATATACATTCAAAAATTATGGAATACTATCATATGACTCTCAAAGTAGAGAGAGCACTTCTCTTAGAAGAATATTTGAATACGAAGGAGCTCGTATATAAGAAGAATGATAAAGTTATCAAGGAGTTAAACATTGATGCATGAAGTCGAACACCCTACTTTCATAGGGTAGATTAAGTAATTTGAGTTCTATTAAGCCGATTCCACAATCAAATGCTATATTTGGACCAACCATATCAGATCAATAGGAAGGTAATGGCTAGGGTTACAAGGTTATGTGATAAAGGGCACTTAGAAATTTCCAAAAATAAAATAACACTGAAGGAAATAGAATTAGCAAAGGGAGTAACAAAATCGAAGTGGGGAGTACATAATGTAGACATTGCTAATCATACACTAAGGTATGCTGCTAAAGTTATATGTCTAAAAATTTATCATACCAATAGAGAAGATGGTGTCCATGGTCTTAATGCAAAAATTTCCCTAGACATGGTCCAATTACATTCTGAGTACAATCTTTTAGAAATATTAGTTTCCAAATTCCATGAAAACACGAGAAAACTAAAGGAAGGAAAACATACATTCTGTTATGGTTCACTTTTAATTTGTTTGATAATGTAATTTAAAAACACCCTACCCCATACCATAGAAGAAATAAAAAGGTAGGTAGATAAACCTATCGTGGAAAAAATTTGGAAACACATCTACAACCTAGATGCAATAACCCGGATTACATCATTACTAGGATGTGTCAAAAGGATTAGACAAATAATTGGAAATAAATCTAGAGTGTCAAATTAGACTATTGTGAAATATAAGAAGGAAGTATACCTTATTGCTAACATCGATTACACATTAATTTGGCCTATAGTTCCACGAACACAATACATACCTCCATTTCCCTATGAATCTTCAGATGAACTAGTGGCTACATTTGTGGAAGCTGTTGGTGTAATTTATGGGTTTGCACACTTTACTCTATTTCTTCATAGTTCCATTTTTACTCCAAAACGTCCTTGTGGCTCGAGTTGAAGATCTGTAACTCGTTTTATCTAGTTGAATGTTTTCAAACTACCCTCAATGTTGTTATTCTGCCCTTTTTTGAAACAAATCTCCAAGTCCCCCCCATGTTGTGCCCTGATTTATTCATTTTCACGGGTTGTAGCCGTTATTCTCCTTTGCCAAATTCATGCAAAGAGCTAAAAATTGATCAAATCTGAGTCATTTGTTGCTAAGTGTTTCCCCAATCCCAAGGTCGCAAAATGATTGTCAAGACGATGATGTCAGTTGGTTTACAAGCGAAGAATTCTACCTTCCCTGTCAAAAAAATTGGTTTCTAGAAGCATTCCCTGAAATTTTTCATGTATTGACGGGCATGCTCTCGGGCCCGTAAAATTTATCATTTTAAACTCTATGTTGACATGGCAGGCTCTCATTGGCCGGGTGTGATCGGGAAAAAATGTTATAACTTGTCAAATTTTCAATTTTTGGCGAAGGGGAGAATTTTCTCCGCGGCCCCGCATTTGCCTAGTGTGCCTACGTGGCATGATTTGATTGGACAGATGGAGCATCAAGTGGCAGAGGTCACTTCAAAAAATTTTGCCTTCATTTTGCAAATTTCTCAAAATCAAGTTTTTGCCCGAAATCCCGCGCCTAATGGGAGGGGCGACACATGGCACAGGGAGATCAAACAGACAGCGTGGGAGTTGGGAAAATTTTATTGTTTTTTACTCAAGGATGTCAAAAGAAATTTTTTCCCCACAGCCCCACAGTTCCACAGGGATGTGCTTATGTGGCCTGATGTGATTGGTCGAGGATTGGTGGGTGGCGGAAGTAACTTAGCAAATTTTTCTTCCATTTTGGAAAAAAATCTCAAAATCACATTTTTTCCCAAAGGCCCGCGACGAATGCCATGATGACACGTGTCCAGGAGGGCCAAGCGGATGATCAAGGAATTGGAAAAATTTTGGTGTTTTTTTTGGCTTGGGGGTATCAGGGGAAAAATTTGGCCTGTAATCCCGTAACCATTGGAAAGGTTACACGTGTCCAGGGAGATCGATCGGAATAGAGGGAACTTAGAAGAATTTGAAAAATTTTGGTTTTCAAAATGCAAAAGGAAAACATTTGGCCCGTAAGCCTGCAACCATTGGAAAGGTGACACGTGTCCAGGGAGATCGACCGGAATAAAGGGAACTTAGAAGAATTTGAAATTTTTTTGTTTCAAAATGCAAAAGGAAAAATTTTGGCCCGTAAGCCCGCAACCATTGGAAAGGTGACACGTGTCCAGGGAGATCGACCGGAATAGAGGGAACTTAGAAGAATTTGAAAAATTTTGGTTTCAAAATGCAAAAGGAAAAAAATTGCCTGGGGGTCCGCACCCAATACGAAGTGGACATGTGTCCAAGGAAGTTAACATGGATGGGCGAAATTTATGAAAAATTTTAAGTCTTTAACTTCAAAATGTTAAAGTTATAATTTGGCCTGAAGACCCCCGCCCAATGGAAGGGCAACACACGGCACATGAGATGTTAAGCAAGGAGAGGTGAAGAGTTGGATTTTTTTTGAATATTTTGGCTTCAAAATGCCTCAAGGAAAAATTTTGACCTAGAGGACCATATCGAATAGGAAAGTGACATGTATGCAGGGGATGAAATGGAGGGGCGGAGGTTCGGAGAAATTTGAAGTTTTAAACTTCACAGGGTAGAAAGAAACTTTTGGCTCGGAAGCCCGTGATGAATGAAAAGTGAACACGTGTCCCATACTTGGCGGGGATTTTGAGCGTGGGAGAAATGTTGAAAAATTTACAAATTTTGGCGAAAAATCCCAAAACCAAAAAGCTTGTCCGTGGCCCCGACGGGAAAAGTTGAATGTTTCCCCCCGCATCGAATCATGAGGTGACACATGGCACATTTCAAAAGTAGAAATGGAGACCATGGCCGCGCAACATTTTTTGTGATTCCAGAGGCTTAAAGGCGATTTTGGAGGGTCGGCTCCGCATGAAATGAGACGGAGACATGTGGAAAAAGAGGCAGCAGGTGTTCGGGCCCACAGGGAATTTTGAGAAAATTTTACTTTTTACGAAAAAGTGGCGAAATGCATCAAATCGGCCCATTGTTTTGGTAAAGGCACATAGGAGGACACATGGTGCATCCAGGGGCATGCGGGAAAGTTTTCAAAAAATTTCCAAAATTCAAAAGGGGTTTAAAATGCTTTTCAAGGATTGGGGGCCTGCCCCAATCATGTTTGGACATGTGTCCCACCTTGTGTAAAGGGAAAAAGGTAATTTTGGTGCTTTAAGAGAGGATTTGGATCTGCCACGTGGAGGGATGGCATTTAAAGTTGATTTTAATCAACAACAACTGTGCATTTTCATTTTTTGGGCGCCATTGGAGCTCCAAGAAGTGTGGAATCATCATTTTTGCACCAAAACACATGCAATTTTATATGAATCTGCATCCCTTCAGCCTTATGAACACAATGTCATCATTTATTTGAGCTAATTTGGTTCCCTATAGTGTTTTTCATGAGTTATTTTTCTCAGCCCGGAAATGTAAAAATGAATAGTTGCAGAGTTAAAAATGGTAAGGGAAAAAGGTGAACAATGATTACAAATGTATGCTGACATGGTGGAATGCCAAAAATGTGACCCTGGGATGGATAAGGATCTGAGTTCATGTAATATTTTAAAATATTTGTGCATCTCTGGCATTTGGCGAGCTATTTCACAATTTTATATCATTTTTTATCAAATGGATAGGGTTTTGTAACAAATTTGATCCCTTTGGCATATTATTTGCTTGGAATGCAAGGATCCAAGTTGGCAGAGGGTATATGATGTATTTTTGGAAACATTTTGTAGGTCTGTTGAGAATTTTGGAAAAAGAGAAGAAATTTCACAGGAAAAAACTAGAAGAAGTCCATTTTCTTTTTGAGAAACTGCCTGAGAGCCATTTTGATTCCATTTTTCATCAAATGTTCATCATGTTGAGTTGGTTTCAGCTGTAAATCCATCAATAAGCTTTGAGATTGTCTAAATAACATTCCCTTATTGATATATTTGATCAAATTCTTGGATTAATTGGTTTTACCTCTTGGCAAAGCTTGCATGCACTTGTATTTCAGTATGTTTTCAATCTGTGTTTCATGCTCATGTTGCAATCTTGTGTTCGGGATCTTTATTGGTCATGCATGGTCTCATTTCTTGTAGAGGGTTTGAAAGCATCTACAATCTTCCATTCAGAAGAGCATTCATTTGAGTGGAGATAAACAAAATTTAAATTCATCTTACCTTCCTTGCAAACTGAGGGTATTTGTAAACCTTTGGGTGCACCTTAGGACATGATCTAACAAGGGGTTCTTAATGCTTTATTGATATTTTTCTTCAAGCCTTTGTGGCAGGCTATCAAATTTTGTATGGAATAGTGTAGATTTGGGCATCCATTGTGCACACATCCTGGTTGAAAGAGAACTTCAAATTTCATTGAAACATCTCTGCTGTTTAGGTGTTGTAACCCATTTGCAAAGTTTCCCAAAAGAAGGTGATGATTTCTAGCTACTCTTGTTCCAAGGTCTCTCATCAGAATTTCATTTCAAACTAACTCATCCTACCTACAATACACCTACATCTGCATTGTGTGTCTACAAAAGAATTCAATCCTTTCACGAAAATGCACAAAATTGATCAGGGTTTTATCATGTCTTTAGCAGCTCTAGCTTTGCTTTGAGAACATTTCCATCATTTAGTAGTGACAGCTCCGTTGATTTTGGATAATGGATATTTGATCATGTTTTCACAAATCCTCCTCCACATCACACACAAAATACAAGGATATCTCCATCTCCTTACCGTATAGGGGCTGTAATATAGGTTCTCTTACCTTTGTTGATAGGCACAACCTAAAATAGCGAGGGTTAGATCAAAACCCTTATGAAGGTGATATCCACTTCCTCAAATATTGAATACAAACAAGCAGATAGGTGTTATCCCCGGCTACAAATGACATACAAAACATCTATCTATCCTTGAGTGTCTTGTGCAGATTCACGATGTTGGTCAAGTTGTGTGATGGAGATTAAATCTGGGTACCAACACCTGAGTGGCACCATTTCCAGGGAGTTCTTTTCAATTTCTTTGTGGTTTTGAAGTACTTGAAAGGTTTGAGCATTTGTGTGATCAAGTATTTAAGCTATTATATTATTGAGATATCATTTCATACTTCAGATCTGGATGTTTTGGGTAAGAAATAATTCAAACTCAGCCTACTCTCCTCATCTACTTGCAGTTTATGTGATTGGGGTGCACTGTTTTTGGTTGAATTAAGAAGAAGAAAATATGATTTATGAATCTGTGCAAGTTTTCAGTATAGCATGCATTTGATATAATATTTTTTAGTGCTTTCTTGCACAACTAAGGTGAAAATCCTTGGTGGCGACTCCATGCTATTAGGATCTTGAAAATAGTAGTTGTCTAACACATTTTTATCATTTGAAACTTGTTTAAATCTGTCAAACTAGAGGGAAGGAGATCTCTCTTCATCAAGGACTCTTCTAAGAAGTTTCTCACCGAATCAAGAAGCTCAGAACTAGAAGGAAGAAGAGAGTGGAAAGTGGTTGGTGATTTGGTTGCAAGGAAAGGAATCCCCATAGTTGAATTTTAAGGAGAATAGCCTGTCAGTGAAGATTATAATTCCTCTTCAAGTAGATCTGATTCAGGTAATCTTCTTGCTGATTTTCATTCTCCATCAGGTGAGGGACCTTCTTGTGTATTTAAAAAACTTACTCGTAAATCTTCTCCTGTGGTTTCTAATTTTGCTAAAGTCTATCAAGAGAGGGAACCTTTGGGGGGTTGTCATTTTATAGATCATTCATCTATTCCAATCAGACCCATTACTACTCCTCATCAGCTTGTTTCACCTCCAAGATCACCCCCACCAAACAATATGGCTCAACCTAGACCTCCATTTGTTGTAAACAAATTTGGTCCTATAAATTTTGGAGGAATGGATGGTTATCCAAATGTTGTCCCAAAGGATGTGAGAAATAGGTTACCAAAATTCCAAGGTAACAATTCCATAACTGGAGATCGGCATCTCAAACTCTTTGTTAACATGATGGAAGACTTTGAAATAGAATTTGAGGATGTGTATATCAAGTTGTTTATCCATAAACTTGAGGAAGATGCAAGATATTGGTATAAAGCTCTGCCTGATAACTCTATTGATTCATGGATTGAGATGAGTAATGCATTCAGATTACAATATGGAGACAAAACAGATCCAAGATTCCTTCTATCTGAGTTTGAGAACATCAAGAAGAACCTGAATGAGACCGTTCATGATTTCAATACAAGGTTTAATAAGACATTGAGAAGGCTGCTTCTAATTTTGAGGCCTTGTGATGAATCTTGCTTGATAAAATATGCAGATGCATTTGATAAAAAAGAAACCTATTAATTGAGAGACAAAAATCCTACAAACTTGAGGCAAGCTTTCACCATGGCACTTCAAATTGAAAATAATATTAAAGCTATTGGTAAACCACTTAAGAGGGATGGTGTGAAGTTGATAAACCCTAAGAAGCCTCAAACTAGCAAGGGTGCTGATTTGCAGGATGTTGTCAAGACTTTGGCAGGGGCTGTCAAAGAAATTTCCTACAAATTAGCCCGGGCTGAGAAAGGAATTGGGAAAAGTTCACGAGGACAAAAAAGAACTCAAAACCATGATAGATTTGGCAATCATCCTAGGGGTGATCAAAGACAAGATGATAGAGGGAAATGGTTTATTGGATCTGCAAATAGACAACCCCAAGCACGTGAAAATAGAGTGGTGCTTGACTGCAAGAGTTGTTGTTCAAGAAGTTACCGATATGGATTGGTGTGACGAATGTTTTCTTCCTCATCCACCATGTGAAATGGACCAGCAAGATATAGATGATGATAATGAGAATGAAATGGATGATGACATTTGTCTGATGGGCAGCTCTTCAGGCTCATATCAAGCAGCAACATCAACAAATGTGATAAGTGCAAGGACTACTGCAACCTTTCGGGATTGCATAAAGAGGGTACCATTTCTTTCTCTTCCTCAAACTCATGATGTAGATGTAGTTCAGGCCTTTGAAATTCCTAATAATGACTTTGAATACCTAAGGGCTTTAATGATCAAGAAGTATGATGGTGGTATTCCTTCGGAGGAAGATAGACAATTGTTAATGAATGCTGTGGTTGGTCAAGAAAAGAAGTACAATACTAGAAGTAAAGTTGTTAGAGGAGCTGGTCCTCATGCCAAGTGAAAGACACCCTTGCTCACAAGCATTCCCAAAGATAACCCTAGAAGGGAAAAAATTGCTAAGAACCCTACTATCCCATGCAAAAATATCAGTCCTCTTCATGCCCAAGCTACCAAGAATACTTCTCCATTTGATGAACCTTCTGGTTTCCCTTCCAATGTTGTTTTGCCAAAGAATGTTCCATATCATATAGCCCAGGTATTGAGCCAAATTAAAGTGAGTGTTCCCATTATTGAATTTCTTAGAATTCCTGAACACAAGAAAAGAGCTTTTGAATACTTGGGATTGAAAGAAGAAAAGAGTATACCAAGTAGAAATGTCAATGTTGTTGAGAGTCCTCTTCAAAGCGTTGCTGGCCTTGAAACACCACAACCAATGGAAGATCTTGGAGAGGCACCTGAAGTGTATTTGGGGACATCCTTGGTTGATTCCAAATTGGATGTTGATCCATTCTTCACAACTTTGCTCATAAAAGGTAGGTTGCTTCACAATTGCATGTTTGATTCCGGTGCATCATGTAATGTTATGCCTCTAGAAGTTATGAATGAGTTGGATATCAAGGTGACAACAACATTTGGTAAGTGTACAACCATGGATTCAAGGGAAGTGCTGGTTGTTGGATGTGTGAAGGGTTTAGTAGTGTAACTTGTAGCCTATCCAGTTAAGAATTTAAAGCTTGATGTTGTAATTGTTGACTGCCCTACCAAATGGGGTATGATTTTGTTAAGAAATTGGGCTGCAAGTGTTGGTGGTAGTGTTCAAATGGAAATGTCTTATGTCACCATTCCCATTGAGTGCAGCCTTGTCAAACTCTATGGTGAAAAGAAGATGTTACACTTGCTTGAAGATCCCAACAATGCTTCTTATGAAGTGTTGTTTGCTAATGTAGATGTTGACAATTTCATTGGTTTTGCTGATGGAAAAGAGAATAAGATTGACGAATCAGAGTGCCTTGATAGGGTAGGTTCTCCATGGACATTACTGTTTGATGGAGCTTGCTCCAAATTTGGAAATGGTGCTGGTTTAGTGTTGGTTTCCCCTAGTTTAGAAGAGTTTCCTTTTTCCTTCAACCTCAATTTTGAATGTACTAACAACATTGTTGAGTATGAGGCATTATTAGTGGGATTAAGAATTGCATGGATGTATGGAGTAAAAGTAATTGTTGCTAAAGGAGATTCAGAGCTGGTTGTCAAGCAAGTAAGAAAGTTGTATGCTACAAAAAATCAGCGTATAAGACAATATAAGCAAGCTGTTTGGGACTTGATTGAAATGTTTGATTCCTTTAACATTGTTTACCATGATAGAAGTCTTAATGCTGCTACTGATCAATTGGATTTTCTGGGCTCCAGATTTGACAGTTCCACTATTTCACCCTTTTGTGAATATAACAGTGAAGTGCTAACAAGGCCAGTTATCGAGGATAATGTGAAACATTGGCAGATTTTTGATGATGATGCACAAGTGTTGAGATTCTTACAATGCTAAGGAGATTTTGCTGGTCAGAATATTGATTGGGAACCAATGGTGTGCATGAATGAAGGTAGATAAACTTTTTTTGACAAGAATATTATGCAATTGAAAACAAATACCATTCCTAAGGGTCTTGTTGCACTTGAATCCAATTTTAGCAATGCTGATTGCATCATTAATAGAAAGATGTCTACTTCAAGGGATGTGGAAGAGCACAATTTGGGAACTAAAGAAAAACCAAGGAATATCTGGTTGGGCAGTCATCTCAGCAAAGAAGAAAAAAAGTCTTATGCCCAACTTTTAAAGAAATATCAAGACTGCCTTGCTTGGTCTTATTCAGAGTTGAAGGGCATATAGAGAAGATTTGTTTCAGCATGAGACCCCTCTTGAGGCTAAATCCAAACCATTTTGAAAAAAACAAAGGCCTATTAACCCACTAATTTCCATGAAAATGCAAGAAGAGTTGAAGAAATTGAGAGATGTTGGCATCATTCAGCCTACTAGATACTCTTCTTGGGTTGCCAACCTTGTGCCAGTTAGAAAGAAGAACGGAGATATCAGACTTTGTGTGGATTTTAGGAATCTAAAAAAAACATCTATGAAGGAAAAATATCCTTTTCCAAACATGGAGAATATGCTGCAGCTTGTGACAGGGTCAGAAATTCTTTCTACTTTGGATGGTTTCTCCGGATACAATCAAGTAGTTGTCAAAGAATCATAAAGACTTATGACAACCTTCACTACTCCTTGGGGAACTTATGTTTTTGTAAGGATTCCTTTTGGATTGATGAATGCTGGTGCTACTTTTCAGAGGGCAATGGATGTTGCCTTTGCTGGTTATATCAATGAGTTTATTTCATTTTACCAAGATGATGTGACTGTTTTTTCAAGATAGCGAGCAGACCATTTGCAACACCTAGAGAAGATGCTGATTAGATGTAGAGAGTATGGAATTTCACTTAATCCAAAGAAGTGTCATTTTGGTGTGCCAAAAGCCAAGATATTGGGGCATATTGTATCTAAATAAGGTGTTATGATAGATCCTGAGAGAGTGGAAGCAATCAGCAAGGTGCCTATTCCAAGAACCAAGAAGGCTATTCAATCTTTCTTTAGCCAAATCAATTTCATTAGAAGATTTGTCCCCAATTTTACTGAGTTAACTCTTCCGATCACAATCATGCTAAGAAAGGATCAAGTTATTAAGTGGGAGGAGGCTGCCATCCAAGCTTTTGAAGGAATAAAGGATGCACTCAAGCATGCCACCTGTTTTGGTAGCTCCAAACTATAAGATGCCTTCCAAATCTTCTCTTTTACATCTGAATTTACTATTTGCTTCCAACTTTGCTACAAAAGGATGAAAATGGAGCTGAGAGGCCATTTCTTTCTTTAGCAAGGCTTTAAAAGTAGCTGAATATAAGTAAAAAATTATGGAAGAAACAGAATTTGCATTAGTAAAAGCAACAAAGACTTTCAGGCCCCTACATTTTGAGTCAAAGGTTGTTGCTTATGTTCCCCCACACCATGGTTAAAGACATCCTATCTGACATGGAGATATCAAGCAAGAGATGTAGATGGGTTAACAAATTACAAGAGTATGATATGGATATCCAAACACCAAAGCTGGTATGAGGTTTAGGTCTTGCCAAACTCATCGCATGAGAGTTAATTTGTTAGAATGTAGAAGTTGAATCAGCTAGGGGAAGAAAGGGAAGATCTCCTTGACAAACTGATAATTCTGAGTGGTAAAAGGATGTGGTCTATTACCTCAAGCACTTATGTTGTCCCAGCAACTTAAATAAAAATCAGAAAAGAGCCCTCAAGATGGCTTCTCAAAAATATGTCATAACAGACCTTGGGTTGGCTTGGAAAAACCCTGAAGGTGTCCTCTTGAAATGCATAACTGAAGATGAAGCTCCCAAGTTGATTGTTGATTTCCATGGGGGAGTTTATGGAGGACATTTTGCTGGGAGAGTGATAGCACATAAGATTTTAAGAGCTAGTTATTGGTGGCTAACTCTTTTCAAAGATGCAAATTGGCTGGTTAGAAGGTGTGATAGTTGCCAATGTTTTTTAGGAAGATTGAGAGCTTTAGGCTCCCTTCCTTTACAACCCGTATCAGTTGAAGCTCCTTTCAAACAATGGGGAATGGATTTTATTGGTGAGATTTCAGATCTTTCTAGTGCTGGTTATAAATGAATCCTTGTAGCAACTGATTATTTTACAAAATGGGTTGAGGCAATTCCATCTAGAAAGGAAACACACCAAGTGGTAATGGATTTCTTGCTGAATCATATCATATGCAGATTTGGGGTTCTAGTTAAGATTGTGTCTGATAATGCTATGTGTTTTAGAGCCAAGCCTTTGATGGCAATGTGCAATGAATATGGAATAAATCTGACCTATTCTTCAAACTACAACCCACAAGGGAATGGGAAAGTTGAATCAAGTAACAAAAACTTGCTCAAGATCATTAGAAGAACCTTGGAAGTCAACAAGAAGAAGTGGGGAGAGAGAATAGTTGAAATTTTTAGTTTAGGCTGATAGGATACTCCAAAAGAGCAACTGGTAAAATCCCATTTGAACTGGTGTACGGAACTCAGGCTTGCTGCCATACACCTGCAATTATCCACTTTCAGTTTGCCTAGTAGTTGGAAGATCAAGAACATGGCCCATATGAATCAAGGAATCAATCAGATCATTGAGTAGGATGAAGAAGTAGGAGGCTTCTCATCAAAGGCATGTCAGGTTTAGGGAGAAATTGAAGTTGTTGATAAGAAGGTCACCCCTAGAGATTTCAGTGTTGGAGATCTAGTTTTGCTGTGGGATAGTAGGCATGAAGATAAGGGAAAGCATGGAAAATTTGATTCTTTATGGATGGGCCCTTATGCCATTGATATTAGGATTGGAGAAAATACATTTTTTCTCAAGGATTTGGATGGGGATTTGTTGGAGCTGCCTATTAACGGCAGACATTTAAAACACTTTTTGGATTAAATCCCAAAGAAGGTATGCACAAGTTGTACATTTTGTATAGCCCTTGTTGTTGTTTTGTCTTTCCTTATTTTGTTGTGTTGGCTTGTGGTTTTCCCTTTTGTCCTTGGCAAACATTGGTGGTGTGGTTTCTTGGCCTATTTTTGGTGGAAATTCTGGTTTTAGGGCTACTATGCATGTTTTGACTCCTTGCCCAATGGATTTTTGGAACTTGGTCTATGTTGTGATCTTGTGGCACTCTCTGGGAGTGCCCATCCCCAATCAGGAGCCATTGTTGGTGAAATTTATGGGTTTGCACACTTTACTCTAATTCTCCATGTTCCATTTTTACTCCAAAACATCCTTGTGGCTTGAGCTGAAGATCTGTAACTCATTTTATCAAGTTGAATGTTTTCAAACTGCCCTTAATGTTTTTATTCTACCCTTTTTAAAAACAAATCTCTAGGTTTCCTCTTTTTTGTGCCCTAACTTCTTCATTTTGCAGGATGAGCCGTTATTTCCTTTGTGAAGTTCGTGCAAAAAATTGGAACGGAGGGAATCTGAGTATTTGTTGCTAAAATCATAGTCCCCAGGCCTAAATCAATTGTGAAACATGATTCAGTTGATTTAAAGTGAAAAATCCATCTTCTGTGTGAAAAAATTTGATGTTCGAAAGCATCCCCTGCATTTTTTCATTTTGACAGGCATATGGGCATGTTCATCCATCGAAATTTATCATTGCAAAGTTATGCTGACATGGTTAGGCTCTCATTGGTCGGGTGGCAGGCTCTATTGGCCGGGGTGTGGTCAGAAAAAATGTTATAACTTGTCAAATTTTTGAATTTTTTGGCGAAGGAAAATTTTTCTGTGGCCCGCATTTGCCTAGTGTGCCTACGTGGCATGATTTGATTGGTCAGATGATTGTGAAAAGTAAGACGAAGCTCAAGTAAAGGATAATTCTAACATGAACAATAGGTCAACTTCTAGAGTAAGAAATGATTAATCCTATCAGAAAAAAAAAATCCATAAGGTACTCTAATTATTTCAAAGGTTACTATTTTCCATCTAATATGTTTGGTCATAGGGTAGGATAGTGCAGCTCACCCTCCAAGCAATGAGTACTCATGGGACATGGAAGGAGTTACATTCCAAATTATTCAAGAGGCAAGAAATGGTTTTGTTTTCTATAATTCTCAAAATAATAGCCAAATTGCAAGATATTAGAATATGAGAAATATGAGAAAGATCATTCCTACAACAGGGTGTTACACCATGAAATGCGATCATAGAGATAAGGTGAAGGAGGAACAAAGAAGGTCATGCTTAGTCCTCATCAGTCTATAATCCAAGATAGACTATTTGTTATGGAAGAGCATAGACAAGATACTGAAGAGTGCCAAAAGTGTATGATATAATCTTAGATAAAGGATAAGAAAGACAATACAAACATCAAGCCAAAAATCTCACTTAAGACAAATAGGATTGTAAAGAAAGGCTATCAACCTCATGATTGAAGTTTTTGGAGATATGGGAAATCTCCCGAATTCATATTTTTTGAGAACTCTGTGAATGGGGTGTCTATTTTTGGATTCATAGAGGCATTCATCACTCAAATACGGGATGTTTCAGAGACGTTATCATAGTATGAAGACATTAGGAAGCTACGAGAAGGACAATAAATATGATTACAGAGAGTGTGTTACAAATTATATGTGTGATAACTTGATCAACCAGTCACATTCATAACATTGTGTTGTAAGGTGATGAGAATCAAGAAGGTTTGTGAAGACTTCTTAGCTATGGTGTTTAAATGATCAAGGTATACAAAAACTAAGGGGGGGCCTAATTAGATAGTTAATTAGCTCTATGAGAAGATGAGTAGTGCAAAGAAGCTATGTAAAGTCATGAAGATTAGTTTAAGGATGTTGAAAACTTTGGAAGTATTATTGGTATACGAGAGGCAAGAAAAAAATTGTTCCCATTTCTAGTGGTTGGCATTTGAGCTTTATTTGTGTTGAGAAGTGGTATTAGTATCCGTTGGCCTACTATGTGATCACAATATTGAGTTAGATTATTCATTTCAAGGATAAGGTGAGTGATGTTGTGATCTAAGTTCATTTGAAGAAGGTATGCATGGAAAAAGGGGGAACATGCTTGTGTAATGCTTATATCCTTATTGTCGAGCTTTTGTTGAAAGAAAGTGTGATTCCGTATGTTGTAGGTGTGTAGACACTAGGTTTTGTCACTCGCCTACCCCCCACATACAAACATTAATTTATTAAAGAATATCACTTTAATATTGTCTAAGTCATCATACTCATCCTGTAAAATAATTGTTTACCCACTATAGACCATATTTATCTATCTAAACCTCATAACCCTATCTACCTATCCTAACCCTTTTCATCCTAACCTTATAACCTCCCAACCTAACCTAACCTCTTCCCTAACCATTTTCCCTCATCCCTATACTAGAAATTCTCATTTTGGAATGTGTTGAAACAACTTCTAAATGGATTCCTCCAAATTCCTTAAATCACTTGCGCTTTCCAAAAAAATCACTAGTGATTATACATATTATCTCAAACTCCTATTTTAGGGGGATTTTTTCCTTTAGTATTATTCACTCTCAAGTTGTCTTGAGCCTAAAAAGAAGCTCTGTCTCTATGGCTATTTCTAATCCCAACAAAAGTATTATAATCACTCTAAGAAACTACAAACACATAATTTTGTGTGTCTATAAGCCCTGAATAGCCTACCTACTTCATCAAATGAAAAGAAAATAAACACCACAAATTTAATTAGTCCTTGTGAACATTCTTGTATTCATTCTCATGTTATAATGTAAATTCATCATCTCCAATATATTCATACATAAAAACAAAAACAAACCATCATATTAAATACCTATTTCCTATCAGTTGTCATTTATCAAGAAAATTAGTCTTTAACAAGAATTTCCCTTGATTCCCTAAATCACCAGTGATTCCTTTGAATTTCCTAAAACTTCTATCAATTCAGATTTCTTTATCAAATTATTACATTTTATTAAGTATAATCCATATTCCTAGGCCTAATTTGTTTATTTGAAAGTATGTTTTTACTAAAAATGATTGTTCTAGGTCAGTATCATCTGATCACGAGCATTTATGTTCTCTCGATCATCTAATAACCCTTTGTGTGGGATTAGTCTGATATCCTTCATGATATTACTTTATGAGCTATTAGATTCACACCAACCATTGAGTACATTAAGGAACAAATCGAATTGCTCCACAAAATCTAAAAAACAACTATTAATTACTAGTATGACTACTTTGAGGACCTTAAGATTACAATCACTCTAGTCTAGTCCACCTACTAAGAGGAACATGATCTTCCTTTTCACCTTAAGTTCTACCTTCTATCCTTATGATTATCATTATTTATCTTATTATCTTTATCAACTCACTTAATTTTATCAAAACAAGTTGAAATCCTTCTAAGAAGTCCCTTTAGATTCTTGGGATCAACCTTTTCCCTAATATCTAATATATATCTGTTGGTACCCCAAATTTTTCTTACTTTTAGTCTGAGAAGCATCAAAGATATGGCATGAAGCTTGAAGATAGATGGATCATGGTGTGTTTCATTTTGTCGCTGGGGATATGATCTAACTGACACTTAGATTTTTGGTGAGATGGATAACACTTAAATAGGACTTAATCTTGTCCTAACTGTTTAGGTTGTGCCTTTCAACCAAGGTAAGAGAACCTATTTTTTAACCCTCAAATGGTGAAGGAGATGAACTATATGACTCAATTTGTGCAAATAATATGAAAAGGGCCTTTGGAAAATATGGTCAACACTCCAAATCTAACTTTCACAAGCTGTCACTTCCGATTATGGAGATACTTTCAATGCAAGAAAAGGGTTACTGAAGACATTCTGAAATCCTAATATGTTCTACATACTTTAGCAATTGAATTTTGATCTTATGTGGGTATACAGGGGAGAAAAAAGGGGGTAAAACAAGGTAGGATTAGTTGTTTTGACTGATTTTTGGGTGGGGTTTTAGACAAGACAAACCAAGATCCGCCAGACTCTTTGAGGATTTTAGCAAAATATGGAGAAACTTAATAGTAGAAATTATCAAAATGGTTAATCATCCCTTTAACTATGTGCATCAAATTGAGGCCCAAATATACACTTTTCCACACAATCCTTGATCATCTATTACAAAATCTTTAATTAGAATGAACCAATGAAGAATTTAACAATCATTATTTAATCATGACCTAAGGTGCACCCAAAGGTTTACAAACAATCTCTTAAATCAAGGAAGGTAAAGTGATTTTAAATTTGTTTATCTCTTTATCAGATGAAAGCTCTTCTGAATGTGAGATTGCAAATGCCACTAAACTATCACAAGAAATGGACCATGTAGATCAAGAGAGATTTTAAACACAAAACTGTAAAAGGAAACAAGAAACACAATTTGAAATGCATTCTGAAATGTAAGCATTCACAAATTTTTCCCAAAGAAAACATAGAATAACTCATAAATGATCAGATTTATCAGCAAGGAATGTTTTGAAAAAAAATCTTAGAGCTTGTTATGGCTATACATGTGCAAAACCAACTTAACATGATTTGAAATTTGATATAGAGAGAGTTACATGAGTTTCTCAAGTGGGTCACTTAGAGATGGGATTCTTCCCAGATTTTTCCATGAAATTTTAAGTTTTTCCAGGATTCTTTAAACTCTTCCAATCCTTTGCATGAAAAATTCATGCAGTCTATAGCATTCAATCTCCTTTGAGCCTTCTTTCCCAAGAAAATAATATGCCAAGGATCAAATTTGTTACAAAAATTCTTCATGATTCACAGATAGGGACGTTTAATAGAACATGTTCAAAAAGTTGCCAGTAGTCCTCAAAAGAGATGAATCATTGTAAAATTCACATCATTATCCATTGTGGAGGAACATTTTTCATCTTCAAAGCATGCAGACCCCCTTCCTTTCATTATTTGATCCTTATCCCTCCAAAATTTTACTCTGCAACTTTTGGATCTGATATTTCACATTTTTGGATGGGTTAGGGCAAACATTTATTTCAAAAACATCTCTGATCTTCAAATGATCCTCAAAACCGATTGCATTGGTCCTTGCAGGCACAAACAACATGAATTTGTCAAAAATTTGATGAAAATTGATGCAAAAACCACATCTCCAAACTTCTTGGATCGTTATAGGGCAAAAAATGGTAGCACACAACTACTATAGATTTAACTTTCAACTCTTAATCTGAGCCCTCCACATGGAGAAAAACCATTGGAGATGGGATTTGGAGGCACCTTTTTCCACTTTGCATTTTTTAAAAAGAAACGGCCATGTGACAAGATTTGATTCGGCACGGGCACAGGTTTCACATTTTTACCCTTTTGACCTTTTTATTCTGAGCGGGCCACATGGCACCATTCCATTTGATGCAGACCTAGGATCTTCATTTTACCTTATAAAATTTTTGGGAAAAATTGGAAAAATTTGATATTTTCCCTATACCTCTACCTCATGAAAATGGTCCTGACACGTGTTCAAAAGTGGGCCCCATTGGAATCATGGACTGATTCTACACATTTCCACCTTTTTTGGAAAAAAGGAAATTTTTCCAAATTATCCCCGCAGACCCGCACCTCTGATTCTGTCTCTAGCTCTGAAACTACCACGTGTTCCATTCTGATTCATTGCGGGCCCTAGGAATTTTCTTTACAATTTAATTCTTTTTCCAAAATGCCTTAAGGCACAATAATACCTGTTGCTTCTCATCCAATCAAAAGATGACACATCATCATTTTCAAGCAAAATTTAGAATTTTTCTCTGCCACTTGAATTCAGGCAGATTAGCACTTGGCAGGGCCACGGGGCAATTTGAAGCTTTTAGCCAAATTAGCTAAAAAATAACAAGTTCTCAAAATGACCCACCGTTCCTCTTCCAATCAAAACACACCACGTAAGCAACATTAGAACCAATCAGAGTAAAGCGGAGCCATGGGACCAAATTCACCCTTTTGCCAAAAAAGGAAAAAGTGATAAGTTAAAAAAAAATTTCATTGTCCCTTGGCCAATTAGAACAAGGCACACTACCGATAAATGCTGAAGAAGAAACTGATGGGAAAATGATGCCCGTCTAACCTTCAAAACATAGAAAATGCCAGGGATGCCTTAGAATTCAATTTTTTCGCTAAGGACGACAAATTTCTCAAAATTGAACCAACTAAAACATGTTTTCAAAGAATTTTTTATCATGGAATTGGATTTTCAATGGCATACAAGTGAAAAGAGATCAATTTTAAACTTCCACGATTGGGAAAAAAGGAAAAACGACAGAGCCCGTAGATTTTGGAAAAATAGGGCACAAAACAAGGCACACATGAAAATTTCTTTCAAATTGAGGCAAAACAACAAGTTTTTGAGCATTTCAAGGCATTCAATTAGAGGGAAAAGTTGTAGACCACCAATTTGAGAGAAAAACATTTCAGAGCACGCAGAATGAAGGAAAAATTTAGGGCAAAACGGTGCAAGCTCAAAAATGGCACCAACATCGGCTATTGATCGGGGATGGGCACTCCTAGTGAGTGCCACAAGAACAAAAGAAGTATACCAAGTGCCAAAAACAACCATTGGGCAATGAAGTCAAAAATGTAGGGTAGAAAAACCAAACCCAATTGACAAAAAGTG